>BSBN01000546.1:0-1291015 GCA_027924645.1 Cunninghamia lanceolata
TCTAAAAATTTGTCATGTGGGAACACCTTTTGGTTCTCATCTAGTGGTGAGGGTAGTCCCTACTAGACCAGTTGATGAATATAGGTCTACATACCCTTTATTGTTTGTGCAATTAAATCCATGTGTGCTTTACATTCCTCATTGGCCTTATGTGTTTCTAAGATGTCATTGATTTTCCATACTATGATAGTTTTACTCATAATTTGCACCATGACTAGCTTGGTTGAGGGGCAACTGTAAAATTTCTTGACATAGGACCACTTGCATCTTCAATTATTGGAGAGAGGGTACTATCCACCATATCAATCTCTTTCTTCACCGTATCACTTAGACCCTACACCATATGGTCAAACAAGATAGAGAGAGAGAGAGAGAGAGAGAGAGAAACAAGGTATTAATATGGTCAAGTAACATAGAGAGAGGGGGAGAGGGAGAGATAGAGAGGGGGAGAGAGAGAGAGAGAGGAAGAGGAAGAGATAGAGATAGAGATAGAGATAGAGATAGAGATAGAGATAGAGATAGAGATAGAGATAGAGATAGAGGGGGAAGAAGGGGGATAGAGAGATAGATAGGGGAGAGGGGAGATAGAGAGAGAGGGAGAGATAGAGAGGGGAGAGAGAGAGGGAGAGAGAGGAGAGGGGAGATACAGAGATTAGGATAGAGAGGGAGAGAGGGGGGGGAGAGAGGGGGGAGGTTGAGAGATATATAGAGAGGCATAGATAGAGAGATATGGGGGAGAGAGGTAGGGATATATAGAGTGAGAGATAGATAGAGATAGAGATAGGGGAGAGAGGGACAAGGAGTGATAGAGAGAGGGAGAGAGAGATGGAGAGAGATAGAGATAGAGGGAGAGTAGATAGAGCTCTCTCTCTCTATATATATAGAGAGAGAGTCTCTTTCTACCTATCCTCTATCTCTCTATACTTCCTCTATAGATAGCTATCTCTTTCTCTCTCCCTCATTCTCTCTATCTCCCTGTCTCTCTATCCCCCTCTCCATCTCTCTCCCCGTCTCTCTACCTTTCAATATCTCCCTCATTCTCTATCTCCCTATCTCTCCCCTCTCTCTATTTCTATCTCTATCTATATCTCCCTCTTTATCTATATTTCTCCCTCTATCTATCCCTTTGTCTATCTCAGTCCCCCCTCTCCCTCTCCCTCTCCTTATCTCTATCTCTCCCTCTCTCTATCTTTATCTCTCCCTCACTCTCCCTCCCTCTCTCTCTATCTATCTCTACTTCCCTCTCTCTAGGTCATGAATGAATTTGTCATCGTTATGGGTAAGTGCACAAAGATGGGGGACCAAAAGGGGGTCTAAAGATGCCACTTGTTTTTTGAAATTAGGAAAGACTAATGTTGGATGAGAAATTGAAGATAGTTACACTCAAAATTTGAAGATACAACAAAAACAAGAGTCATAGTGCTCTGAATCTAGTTTCTAAACTACTAATTTGTTTCAAAAATGGTTGAGATTAAGGGGTTCAAAAAGGGGGAGCACACAAATTGGTCCTTTTTTTTTCAAAAATACATAACATAACATCTGGTGTGCTCCCCCTAAAATGTTAACTTTTTTCAGTATTTCAAAAATTTCTTCAGTGAGAAATTAGCTAACACCATGTAGTTTATCTCTGATTTTTCTGATAACTTTTTCATGAATAATTGATTTTTTACTAATTTTCAAAGTGGACACATCCTGAAAAATAGAAATTTGAGTGTGCTCCCCCCTAATTTTTTTGAAAACTAATTGAAAATCCAATTTTTTTTTAATATGAGTAGAATGGAGTCTAGTTTTTGAAAATGTAATTTACTTGAAATTTTGATGAATGATTAAAAAAATTCAAAAATACCACACACTGATTTTTAACAAAAAATGAAAATAAATTAAAGATGAAATCCTTAACATACTCAAAATGTGAAAAAAAATTATATATTAGAAAGATAAGAGAGAGCTTAAGATTATGGTGGTATTTTTTTGACTTGTCATTGAAACACGTACAAATCTAATGGGGAGCACACTCCAGATTATGTAATTTTTGTTACAATCTAGAAAAACATGTCTTTGGATGTCCAAAATATAGTCCAAGACTTTGGTTTGGAAGCCCAAGGAAAATCCAAGCCAAAGGCTTGAAAATTACCACAGTAAAGCATAACGCGAGTGCATTATAACGTGCTCATGTTATGTGCATTCCAATAATGCGAGGAAATTATAACGCGCTCACATTAAGGTGAAATAAAATCATCTCTCCCTCCCCTCCTCTATCTCTCTCTCTCTTTCCCCTCTCTACCTTCTACCCTCTCTCTCACTCTCTACTTCCCTCCTCTCTCTCTCTCTCACCTATCTACCTCCTAGTTTTCTTTTTCCTTTCTAATTTCCCTTTAGATCCCACCAAATTTTCTCTATTTTACTATTTTACACCTCTCCTCTCATCATTCTTTCCATCCAATGAACTTTCATTTTATCTTGTTTCCATTTCATCCTCCCAATTTATATCCTCATCCCTCTTTGCATGTCCTAGTCTTCATGTTTCCATTTGCTTTGTCGATAAGGGAGAGGGAGAGGGACAAATAGAGAGAGAGGATGGAGATGGAGGGGAGAGAGAGGAGAGAGATAGGGAGAGAGATAGAGAGTCTGAGTTTTCTTGTTTCCATTTCCTTCATTGATAAGGAAGAGGGAGAGATAGAGGGGAGAGATAGGGAGATGGAGGAATGATAGGGGGAGAGAGGCAAGAGATAGGGAGATAGGGAGAGATGGATAGGTAGAGAGAGAGAGAGAGAGAAGACAGATAGAAAGAGATAGAGGAGATAGAGGGAGAGATATGGAGATAGAGAGTGAGTGAGATGTCCAGAGAGATATAGAGAGAGATTGAGAGGTAGAGGGATGATAGAGATAGGGAGATATAAGGGAGAGATAGGGAGATAGAGGTTTATGGTTGCTCAAGTTTAGGGTTTAGGGGGAATTATTTAGGGTTTAGGGGTTCAGAGAGAGAGAGAGAGAGGTTTAGGGTTTCTTGGGTTAAGGGTTTAGGAGCATTATTTAGAGTTTATGAGTTTAGGTTTTCTCAAGTTTAGGGTTTAGGGTTTTTTAGGGGTTTAGGGTTTAGAGTTTAGAGAGAGATAGAGAGAGGGGACCAATAGAGATTGGGAGAGATAGAGGAGATAAAGGGGAGAGATAGAGAGTATGGGACATGTCCAGAGACATAGGGAGATAGATTGAGAGGTAGAGGGATGATAGATAGGGAGATATAAGAGAGATAGGGAGATAGAGGTTTAGGGTTGCTCAGGTTTAGGGTTAACGGGTTAGGGGTTAGGGTTTAGGGGCATTATTCAGGGTTTATGGTTTAGGGGTTAGCCTGGGTTAAGGTTTAGAGGTTTAAGGTTTAGAGAGAGAAAGAGGACTGATAGGGGGACATAGATGAGACGAAGGGGAGAGATAGGGAGATAGAGAGTGAGGGACATGGCGAATGACATAGGGAGAGAGATTGAGAGGTAGAGGGATGATAGAGATACAAAGATTAGGGAGAGATAGGGAGATAGAGGTTTAGGGTTTAGGGGAATTATTTAGGGTTTATAGAGAGAGAAGTTTAGGGTTTAGGGGTGTTATTTAGGGTTTATTTGTTTAGGGTTGCTCAAGTTTAGGGTTTAGGGTTTAGGGGTTTAAGATTTCTCAAGTTTAGGGTTTAGGGTTTAGGGGTTAGGGGTTATGGTTTAGGGTTTAGAGAGAGATAGAGAGAGGGGACTGATAGAGATTGGGAGAGATAGAGGATACAAAGGGGAGAGATAGGGAGATGGAGAGTGAGGGACATGTTCAAAGGCATGGGGAGAGAGATTGAGAGGTAGAGGGATGATAGAGATAGGGAGATAGGGAAGAGATCTAGGGAGATAGGGGTTTAGGGTTTTGGGGTTTTGGGTTTGGGTTTAAGGGCATTATTTAGGGTTTATCATTTAGGGGTTAGGGGTTAAGGTTTAGAGGTTTAGGGTTTCAGGTTTAGAGAGGGAGAGAGAGGACTGACATGGAGATATAGAGGAGACCAAGGGGAGAGATAGGGAGGTAGAGAGTGAGGGACATGGCAAGAGACATACGGAGAGAGACTGAGAGGTAGAGGGACGATAGAGATAGGGAGTGTAGACACCTAAAAATGTCTTAACCCTTCAACCACCTTTTGACATTATCCATATCACTATTTTTCCATCCAATTAATTACATAATTTTTTATTTAATTAATTAACTTACCTCATCCTTGATCATCCATCTATTTTTCATCAATTTACCCTTAAAAATGAATAATTAAATCAATTCAACATTATACCTTACTAACATCATCCCAATTAATTAAATAAATATGCTAAATATTTATTTGGTTAATTTGTCTACTTTCCTAAACTTGATTAATTAGGTAAATCACACTTATCTAATTAATATACCCTACTAATCAACCTACATGACCTAGCCTAGTTGATTAAATGAACAATATTTAATTAGCTACCCTAGCCTACCTAGCCCCTAGACCTAGAATAATTAAATAAATAATTATTTAATTAATCCTAAACCTTATTTAACCCATTCACTAATTTTTTATCCACATTAATTAAGTTAATCACCCTGATTAACTTGGTCAAAGCATCATTAACCCATTCTCCCACAACCCACAAATTAAAAATTTTAAAATAATCGCATGGGTCACATGACCCTTCCACCTCACCTTACTATTTCCATGCTAATATCTTCTCTATGCCATGAGCTCACACATGTGAGTTCTAAAATTGCCCATGTGTCACATGACCTTCACACTCCCACATAAAATGGAATTTTTAATTCCACATCCTCCCAAAAATAAATTTTCAATTGATCACTTGTCTTAATTGTCATTAAATGCAAAGCCTTCCCCAAAAATGAATAAAAGATTCATTTTTATTCTCCACCCTCCAAATCTGTTGATCAAATCTCAGCCCTCCATCTCTCATCCAATCTCATCCATTGATCTCAACTTTCAATCTCCATCCTTGGACCAAAATCCCCCCAAATTTTCCTATAAATAAGACCTCATTCAAACCATTTTCATACCTCATTTTCAAGAAAAGTTATCATGCCAAAATAGCCTTCAATGCTCTCCATTTAGCTTGTTTTTGTGTTGTGTTGTGAGCATTCCACATGCAATTTGGGTAAAGCTAGAAGTTAAGGGTACAAGCTCCTCAACCTTATCTTTATTGTCTTTATGCATTTGGTTATGTTATTTTCCCTTGTTATTTTCCTTCATTTTCATTTGGCATGCCCGATGGGACCCCATGGTCCAAACTTACTTTTTTTTCAAGTGTTTTTGTGAAGGTTCATGATGAGCAGGTCTGTTTAATATCTTCACATAGTAGCGTTATATCCTCACAGATTAGCGCTATAACTCTCTATTTTAGTGCTATATCCACCCGTATTAGCATTATTCTCAACTATTGTAGCACTATTTTTGAGCAACTATGCTAACTTTTTTTGGCTTGAAATTTTTTTATTGCAGATTCTTGTTTTTCATCATTAGTTGTGGCTTTTTGGTCTCATTTTTGATAGGTTTTAACAGAGCTAAGGGGTCCTAATGCCAAAATTTTTGGTGAAATGTGTTTAGGGAAGATAGCTTAGTCTCATTTCATCTCCTTTTTTCGTCTAATCTGGTTTTTTTCTCACAAAATACTATGCTTTGGATAGTAGATTAATTTTGCAACTTTTAACATCTCTTAACAACATTTGGTGCAAGTTTTCAAGCTATTTTGTGCAGTTTTGGTAGTTTTCCCCAATTCAGTGCCATATCCTCCCATAAGAGAGCCATACCATTCACTGGTAGATAGGTAACATAGGTAAAACCTATTTTAGCATTATTTTCTATTTTTCTAGCGTTATGTGCTATTTTAGCACCATCTTGCTTCTGTTTAGCACTATTTTTATCTATATATCTACTGCCTATTTGTGTTTAAATATTGAAACAAACTATTTTAGTACCATTTTATGCTGGCTTAGAGCCATTTCACTATTTTTCAGCGCCATTAATCTCTATTTTAGTGCTTTCCTATCTTCATGCTATTTTGCTAACAAAATCTTGAGATCTGTGCAGGGGATTCACAAGTTGTTTGCAGGTACCAAAATGTTTGTTGAAGACTATTTTCAAATTGCTGACATAATTGTTGTAGGTTTTTGTTGGTGCAAGATTTGCTTGTTATACTAGTTTAGTGGCACTAAATTAGTGTCTTGGGAATTAGCATTTGTATGTCATGTTTGGTTTGCTTGTAAGACGTATGATCTCCCCTCACACCTTAGGATGATCTTGGGGATCAAAAGTCTACATTCAAACATTTTACTTGTTTTCAAGTGTTATTCTCAAAGGGGTTGTCTTTATTGTGTATGCTCTCCCCTCGTGCCTAGTGCGATCTTGGGTGATCAAAAGCAAGGGATAATTTCTTCTTAGGAGTTCTACTTGGGGATTTCATCACCGCAAGGGGTGACCTCAACCATGTGTACCAACGTGGTATATCAAAGGGGGGAGAAGGAAACTTTTACCCCAATATAGTTGCATTGTCATTGGGACAACCTTGGGGCCTCGGGTGATTTTGGACTCAAGGTGAAGTGGTGATTTCTTAACCTCTTGGTGCCACATCCCTTCAATGGACTAGTGTTCATGGTCTTGTGCCTCATGTACCTTGTGTATGAAGAGGACTCACATTGAGTTGAGATTGACCCACAACCACTTCATGAGATCTACAATGTATGATACTCCCACTTGACTAATGTTAGGAATTTTCATGTTCTTGGTGTGTCTTCTTGTCAAAACCCATACAATCCAATTTATCCAAAGTCCACCTTGAGTCAAAAGCCATTGTGTTCTCTTGTTTGATTTACGTGCTTGCTAAGGAAACTTATCAACTTTATCCAAAATCATTTGAACCTTATGAAATTAGATCTTTGAGCCTTTCAAATCCAAAGTTTGAGCCAATCATCCAAAAAAGCCCAAATTGACCAAAAACCTAGTCAAGCCCTAACATTGTCGACCATTTAGTGCTATACACTCTCTATTTGGTGCTATAAATTCACTTGTCAGTGCCGTTCCTATATCACCATCCATTAGTCAAGCAGTGCCATTTCCATCTGTGTTAGCACCATACCTCACTGTGTCAGTGCCATATTGCTCTGCATTAGCGCTATTTGTAGACCGTATCCAAAACACATCCTTTGATTTGTGTATGAAACCCTAAGCTTCATTTAACCTTAGCATCCAGACACCTTGTTGAAATCACTAAAAATTAAATCCTCCATTTTAGAGTCCAACCATTGACCACATTCCCATCCACAACCTTTATCCAAGTCTATCCACATCATTTCATTTAGACCTTAAAGAAACACAACTTTGATATTGGACCCTTGACCATTATTCCATCCATTAATCAATCACCATATCCTCAATTCTTGATCCATTTCCATAAGGGTTTTCATAAACCCTAATCCAAATTCATTATCCCCCATCCAACCTTAGCCTTAGTCCAACTCTAGTCCTAGTTCAAATTATCCTCACCCTCAATCCACCAACATTATCCAAACCTTATCAACCTTATCCAAAATCCAACATCAACATCCAAAATGAAATCTATCCAAACCTATCATCAACATCAATCATTAGTATCCAAAATCCAAAATCAAACCAACATCTAAAGTATCCTTCAAATCAAGTTTGTGCAAAATTGAAGTCTAGATCTCATCATCCTCTAATTTATAGGGTGCTTAAGACTTTGTCTACATTAAGTTCTCTTGTAAATTAGCCTTTTATCAACCCTTAGATAAATTGATTTGGGAGCCTAGACAACTCCTAAGTTAATAAACTCTAAGGTGTCCCCTTTTGCTTGAAGGTCATTAGTCTACCTTCAAGTGAAATAATTATTTCTCTTTTTTAAGGTCATTAGTCTACCTTAAGTAAGAAGAGAACATGCTTTTGAAATCCAAAGATCTAGACTTATTTGAGCTCTCTCTTGATTTGATCATACTTTTAGAACATCATCAAATTTACCCAACATCATTTTTATCTAAGGTATCCTTGGCTAATTTTCAATTGTCCCAAGTATACTTTAATCATCTATCCCTAGAACCATTGTCCTTTAATTTGTCCTAAGTCATGCTTGCTAATCATACATCATCCTTAAATCTTATCATCATCCCTCAACCTATTTACCTTTAATCATCCATCCATCCATTTACTTTTGGTCCAAAAATCCTTTGAAATTCAACCTCTAAGGTCCCTCATCCAAAATCATCCCATCCTTGGGTCTAATTCTTTGATATTTGTTCTCTAAGGCTAAACCCTTATTTATAACCACATCACCTATCCATACCTTATTCACTACCACTTATCCTTGGGTCTAACATTTTGAAATCAATTCTCTAAGGTCATAATCATCATCCACCTTTCAATCCATACCCAATCCATTGCATGACCTTGACAAGGTCCCAAGCTAAGAAAAGACAAAGAAATGGAGTCCTTCAGGATTAGTTTTGGGATACCTCAAACTGACCAAAATAATATCCCTACAATCCAATACAAATTATCCATTGATGCTAATGCTATGATACATCCTTTTGGAATCCAATCACAAGTTCCCCCAACCAACATCAACAATGTGGATCAAGATGTCTTAGACTTCATGCAAGATGTCGATTCCATGGACATACTAGATGGAATCCTAAAGTCATACCCACCTCTTCACAACCATCCTCATCTAACACCATCCCTAATACATCCAAAACCTCAAACACCATCACAAACCCCACTTCCTCATCCACAACGATGTCAAACGTAACCACATCCACTCCCCAAATTACCCTCAACATCCCTAAAAATGCCACGTACTTGAATGCTTCCATGAATGTACCCCAAATTGATGCCAACACCATATCTTTCATAATGCAATTATTTTCCCAACCACACTATAACACATCAAATACCAATCCATGCAACAACCCCTTATCTAACTCCACATACACACAACCCTTTTCTGTCATCCACCTATCTCACAACCACCCATTGCGTCATCTTCCATTCAAAATCGTAACCAACAAAAAACTCCACCACACGTCATACAACAACTCCTTGCCTATAAACAACATCAAACCCAACAAAATCAAAACCAAAATCCATCTCAACATCAACAAATCCCTCATTTTGTCCAACAATTAATCCATCAAAAACAATCACACGTACCACAACCTCCACCATCCCAAGATTTATCTAGCATTGTGCAAACCTTGATCCAAAAGCTTGATGACATGCAACATGGGCACAAGAGAAAACAATATTCCTTCGAAGATATTTGCCCATATCCATTTGATAGGACTATTCCCATGCCACCTTTCCCTAAAAATTTTGAAACACCAAAATGTGACAAATACAAAGGGAAAGAGGACCCTAGGGAACATGTTAGGGAGTTTTACATCGTTTGCCTAGAAGTCTCATACAATGACACATATTTGATGAGACTCTTTCCTCGAAGCCTAGGTGTTCAAGCCATCGAATGGTTTGCTCATCTTCCCCCTAACGTCAAAACATTCCATGAGCTTGCGGAGAAATTTGTAAATCATTTTTCCTATAACTTTGAACATGAAATATCCATGAAGGACCTTTGCAACATGAAACAAAAGAATGGGGAATCCTTCACTACCTTTTTACAAAGGTGGAGAAGCCTAGCAAGCAAACTCCCTTGGCCTATTCCTAAGAAACAATTACCCAAGTTATGTTTGTGACTAATTTAAACCAAGAGATCAGATTCCACTTACAAACCCAATGCACGTCAACCTTTGAGGAGGTCATAGATAAAGGAACAACCATAGAGAGAGCCCTCATTGCAAAGGGGGCTATCAAAATTTACAATAATGACAACAAGAACAACAACAACAACAACACCTACAAGTCTCCAACACAAACAATAGCACCCACTCCAATGATAAACCATGATTTTGGGCTAAAACAAAAATACCCTCAATGATGGTGTCACCGATGTGAAGTCCATCCAAAACATACAAACCACGACACCATCAAATCCATACACAAGCAACAATGTAAATATTCCTAAGTGACCACCAAAACAAAACAACGCACCCAAGAGGAGATTTACACCCTTGGGTGATCCTATCGAGGATGTTTTGACAAATCTTGTCAAGGCATATCTAATCACATTGCCACCCATTCACCCCTATAATGAGAACCAATTTAAACCCTCTTAGTTTGATGAAAATGCCTATTGTGAATACCATTGTGTGAACGGGCGTAAAAAATTAACTAAATGAGGTTGAAACATTGCATCCAAGATCTTGTATAGAGAGGTGATATTACCATTGACGAACCTACAAAGAAATCACCTAATGCCAATTAAGAAGCATACAAGGATCCACTTTCAGATCACAACAAGGGAAAAGCCTCTTCCTTGAAACAATCCTATAACGTTGTGCCACCTCCCTCTTCTTTCGAATCCATTGTGGGTCAAATAGAAGATTCTTCCAGTCATGTAAATACCATCACCTATAGAGCCAAGACAACCCATTGTGCCGTAACCACTCTTCATGACCACATCTCCATCCCTGGAGCCCTCACCAATGATCAACCTTTTACATCTGCACCTACTAATCCACCATCCACTCACAAGTATAACCTCCTTAATCACCTCAGAAAGACCCCTGCTCAAATTTCCATCCTTGAGTTGCTTTGTACATCTCCCCTTCACAAGAACATCCTCGACAAAGCCTTGATGGAAACCCAAGTCCCTACCAACTTGAATGTTGATCAATTCCAAGCCATAGTGAGACACATCACCTCACCTCATCATCTCACCTTCTCAGAGAAAGACCTACCCACAGCTAATGCCTCACATAATGAAGCCCTTCACATTGAAGTCCTAATCCACAAACATCCCATCAAATAAGTCTTAATAGATGGTGGCTCCAGCCTAAATCTTTACACTCTAAAACTATTAAAACACTTGGGATACTCCGATGTGGTTGTAGACTCTAGTGAGTGTATAACCATCAAAGGACATAATGATACCAAAAGATTGTCTGAGGGCACCATTAGACTTCCCATTCAAGTGGGACAAAAGATTTTAGAAACCAAATGTCAAGTTTTTGATCTTGACCTCCCATACAACATTCTCCTTGGCTGACCATGGATCCATGCCATGCAAGCCATTCCATCCACTTTTTATCAATGCCTAAAATTCCCATATAACAACACATAAATCACTATCTATGCCGATCCTCATCCTTTCCAATACTGTAGCTTTTTGGAAGGACATGACCAAACTTTTTGTCCTTACAACAATAACACCAAAGCATCCATTGTTAACACCAATCCAAAATCTTCCATATCATACATTGATCCTTCCAACATAGCATCCACATCACAAACCTCCACCCCTCTTGAGATCAAGATCAAGATAAGTGACATGGGATGTGGAGAATGTGATCTACATGGCACATTTTGTATAGGCTTACTCCCACCATCCCCTAAGACATTTGGTGCTCCTAAAGACAATGAGGTTTGCACAGTAATCATCAAATGCAAGGCATCTCCCATCTTCAAGAACAAACACTTCATGGAACAAGATGTCCTCAAAGACATGTCCTCTTGGTTATACAAAGATGAAGATGAACACCAAGAAGCTCCTATCCTCCCAACTGAGATCTATGGAAAGGGTCTTGAGATTGTCAAATACACGGGTTACAAAGGACAAGGTGGAATGGGACTTCATGAACAAGGAATTATTGAACCCATTCAAGCAACAAGGAATCCTTATCACCACAGGCTAGGATACAGAAAACAAGAGCCTACCCCCACCAAACTTGAGTGTATATTGAGTGAGGATGCTAGGTCTTTCCCTATGATGAATAATGTCAATGAAGAGGACCATCAAGACTCCTTTGCCAATTTCATCAAGATTTTCAAATCATCCATATGTACCATCTACACCCTAACAACCATGCCATCAACATCTAATGACCTACCTCTCGTCTACCCCCAACTCATGGATTGGGACCAACAATGGCCTCCCATCCTTGATGTTGTACAAAATGACAAAGCTCTTGCAGAATTCCTAGGGATTAGAGATCATATGCCCCTTAGAGACCATAGAGCTAAATACATCATGGAAATCAATACATTCACATACTTTGGGGAAACAATCCAAACTCTTAGTCACAAAAATATGAAAATAAAAATAACATCCCCTAGTGAAAACCACTTTGTTGTACTTTCAGATGATGAAAAAATCAAAATAAAGGACGTATCCCCTAGTGAAGACCTCCTCGAGGCACTAGGGGATGAGATAATGGATCTCCCTGAGGTACCCAAGCTCTATCAAGAAAGGTCACCAATCCTAGTAGAAGCATCACATGAAATGAACCTTGGAATAGAAGAAGCACCCAAGATCACATTCCAAGCAGAATCCCTAAAAACAATAGAACAAGAGGCCTTTTTATCCTTCTTTAAGCAAAGAAGTCGTTACTTCACATGGACCTATGCTGATATGCCAAGATTGGATCCTACACTAGTTGTCTATCATCTTGCTATACATCCTAATGCAAAACTGGTAAAACACAAGCTAAGAAAAATGAATCCACAAGTGGCATTCCTTGTCAAAGCAGAACTCAAGAAGCTCCTATATATGGGATTCATTCATCCTATAGACTATCTTGAATGGCTATCAAACATTGTACCCATGGCAAAAGTCATTGGGGCATCTATTATTGCATGGACTTTTGATATCTTAACAAGGCATGCCCTAAAGATGACTTGCCACTACCCAATATAGATATCATTGTTGATCTCACTATGAGACATGAAATATTATCCTTAATGGATGGATTTTCCAATTATAACCAAATCATGATAGCAGAGGAAGACCAACACAAGACTTCTTTTATATGTCGAACCTAGTATTGGGTTGTGATGCCTTTTGGGTTGAAAAACTTAGGAGCCATGTATTAGAGAGCCATGACAATCATCTTCCATGACCTTTTCCATAGCGTAATGGAAGATTACGTAGATGATTTGCTGGGAAAATAAAAAATAAGAGAAGATCATTTGAATGTGTTTGAAAAGATCTTTGACAAATTAGAACAGTACAAGGTGCGACTAAATCCTAAGAAATGTGTCTTTGGGGTCACCTCCAAAAAGCTCCTAGGGTACATTGTATTGAGAAGAGGGAAAGAAGTTGACTCTGCTAAGATCAAGTCTATAATGGACATGCCTCCACCAAAAACACTTAAACAACTCTGTAGCCTCCAAGGTAATCTTCAATCCATTCACCACTTCATAGCACAACTTGCAGATAAGTTTCAACCATTCTAGCATATTCTTCAAACAAATATAGCATTTGTATGGGATGACAAGTATCAGAAAGCCTTTGAACAATGAAAGGGATATCTTGCTATGCCACATGTCCTTATTCCACCAAAACAAGTACAACCCCTCCTATACATCTCAATGACATAAACAACAATAGGGCCTTGTTAGCACAACATGATGAACAAGGAAAAGCAAGAGCCATATATTATATCAGCTACACTTTGGTGACCTATGAGCTAAACTATACTCCTATTGAACGAGCATGCCTTGTCGTTGTCTTCACTTCACAAAAGTTAAGACATTATATGCTCAATCACAAGACAAAGCTCATTGCCAAAATTGACCTGCTGAAATATCTATTGACTAGAGCAGCTCTGACTAGACGAATGGCTAAGTGGGTCATGATCCTAAGTGAGGTTTGACATTGAGTACATAGAATGAAACGTTATCAAAGGATAAGTGATTTATGATCAATTAGTCGAGGCACCTATCTCGACATAACAACCATTGCTTTCAGAGTTCCTAGATGAGTCAATACTGGTAGTAGCACCAATGATAGACACATGGAAAATGTATTTTGATTGATCCTACACACATCACGGCTCAAGGGTAGGCATTTCGTTTGTTACCCCTCAAGGAGACACTATTCCAAAATCCTACAAAATAACATTTCCATGCACAAACAACAAAGTAGAATATGAGGCCCTTATCACAGGACTCTTCATGGCCATCCATTGGAAGATTGAAAGGCTTACAGTTTATGGTGATTCCTAGTTAGTTATCAGACAAATCAACAACTAATACAAAATAAAAGACAACAAGCTTCTACCATATAAAAGAATGGTTGATGATTTCAAGGACTACTTTTATCATACATCTATTTTGAACAAATACCAAGGTTGAATAACAAAGCAGCAAGTGCCATGGCTACTATAGGATCTCTAGTTGACAGGAAAAAGGATAGCAAAAAATGTGAATTCTTGATTAACATTGTTGATCCCCTATCTCAATGGTACCAAGAGACCTACATGTACCTTCATAACAACATCATCCCACCCAACTTAGCATCTGCACGATAAAAAACCTTCATCCGTCGAGCCTCTCATTTCACCATCATAGGTGACACCCTTTACCAAAAAAGTCTTGATGGTACTCTTTTGTGATGCCTTGATTCTAGGGAAGCTAAAGTGGCCTTGCAAGAGGTACATTAAGGTATTTGTGGCGCACACTCTAGTGGACCTACTCTATCAAAGAAGATTCTAAGGATAGGATACTACTAGCCCACTATAGAACAAGACACTCATCAGTTTATAAAGAAATGTCTGTCATGTCAACAACATGGTGATCTTATCCATGTACCATCACAAGAACTGCAACCGATAACAACTTCATGGCCCTTCTCACAATGGGGGCTCAATCTTGTAGGAAAAATTCACCCACCTTCATCCAATGGCCATAAATTGATTATCACCACTACTCAATATTTCACCAAGTGGGTAGAAGCCATTCCACTCAATTACACCACTGGCATCCAAATTGCAAAATTCATCCTCCATTACATAATATGTCATTATGGCATCCCCCTTTCCATCATCACCAACAATGGTAAACCATTCAAGAACTAAGAAGTTCACACCCTTTGTGAAAAATTCCACATCCAACACCACTTCTCTACACCGTATTACACTCAAGGTAATGGTCAAGCCGAAACTTCCAATAAAACCATCTTACAAATCCTGAAAAAGATAATTAATAAAGTTAGCCATGACTTCCACCTTCAGCTTAATCCCACCCTATGGACTTATTGCAAAAGCATTCATACCCCCACAAGAGCCTCTCTGTACTCTTTAGTATTTGGTTCTAAAGCTATTTTGCCTATCAAGGTCGAGCTCCCTTCTCTCAGAATTTCATTGCAAAATATCATTATTGAGGAGGAGTATCGAGTTGCACACCTAAATGAGCTAGAACTGCTAGATGAAAAGTGTCTGAGTGCTCTAAACCATCTCCAGGATTATCAAAATTACCTACCTAGAAGCTATAACAAGAAGATTAAGAACTGATGATTTGAGATAGGCGACCTTGTCCTTATGGAAAATCAAAGGAACCTACAAGAGAGCTATAAGAAAGGAAAATTTGAGGACAATTGATTAGGACACTATGTCATCACAGCTAGCTATGGATCAAGAGCTTATCAACTTGCAACACCTGAGGGGCAACCTTTGGATGAGTTGATGAACATCATGCACCTGAAAAATTTCTATGCCTAACCCATCAAGTATCTCAAGTCAAAAAATGCAAAAAAATCAAAAAAATAAAAATTTAAAAAAATAAAAAATCAAGAAAAACCCAAGTGGAATAAAGTCATCCAATGGTGAAAATCACTTCAGTGACACCTTGGATAAGTACCATGGTGAAAACTTGTCTCAAATGCCATGTGTAATGGCTAGTCCTACCATCTAATAAGTCCTCGTATCCATCACATCACTCCATATCACCTCCATCCATGGCTTGGAATTCTAAAAACATTCAACCTCACACCATCCCCAATCCCTTCATCACCCCACCTGAGGTAGATTCCCAAAATTAGTGGATTCTTGTATGTCCTCACTGTATAGCTTAAAATTTGAATAAATCCAAAAACATCTTAAAATCACCAAAAAACCCAAAAACATTAGAAAATTCAAAAACCCCCAAAAAATAAAAAATTACAAAATCCCAAAAATAATCCTGGAATCATCATAATCATCCAACCCACTAAACACATCATCATATCATCTACCCCAAACCATCCCTACATCATCACTACAAATCAGAACTATATATTCATCACCGCTCACATCTTAATGTGCCTTGATCCCATGGATACATGGTATGTAGGCATTCTAGAATACGAAGGAAGTATCCAATATGTAGGTACAAAAGATGCACCCATCCAACCTGTTTGGATGGTCCCTACTCTCTCGTCTTACTAAATCCAAGAGCAATACACTAGCTAAGCATACTCTTAAAAGCATCATATCTCATGAAAAAATCATCAATCAATAAACCAACTACAATCATGACATATGGCCTACTATCTTTTTTGCACATCCTTTGAATTTTATCCAACATCATCCAACCGATTCTTTCCTTAATGGATATATCGTTCCTACAATAGGTAGAATCCATCATCCTATCAACACTTATCTTGGCAAGAGATACAATGGTTGTTTGTATGGTTCGTTGGTCTTTTTTATTATTGATTTTTTTCTTTCATTTTAGGGATCATTCCAAAGCTACCTTGATCACACTATATCATGGTACATGGTGGAAAACACATAGAATCGGGCTTGGTCATTATTTTGTATGTTGTGCTTGTGAATTGGTCTCATAACTCTAAGAATGGTATTCATATCTTGAAGATGTAGGGTCGGTTCTAGCATATTGTTACCCTTTTGCATATAAGGTTAATCATACCTTTTATGTACTAAGGACTTATGCTATGTGTTTAGGGGTAAAAAGAGGGGTTTTAGTTTCAAGAGTAAATCCTCCTTTCATGACAAATATTTAAGGACATATCAAGCAAGTTAAATCTCTACTAAGCAAGAGCATTCACCTAACATGTTGGGCTATCACTTGGAACAATGTGGAAGCTCAAATGTTATCAATTAATATCTCAATTTAGTGCTCAAATACTCTTAAAACCCTAAGTATGCAAAACAATAAGCAAATTGATGAATCACGAAAAATCCTTGCAGACTAAGATGAAGGATAGAGATTAATAACTGACTGTTTTTTGATGTTCAGAATGTGGAATAGTCAGGGACACCTCCACTAACACCCCTATCCAAGGTACTATTTTCTATACAAAATCCTGATCTCCTCTTGACACTGATATTCACTGTAATTTTTGTTTCTTTCTAAGAAGATGCAGAGGACACCTCCACTAGTGCCCTAGTCCAATGCCAAATGTTTTTTAGGGTGTTGAAATCTCTTCAAAAGTTGATTATCACTGTCCAAATTGTTTCTCTATTTGCAACTTCAAAGGACACTACCACTAATGCCCGTGTCCAAGCAGTACTTTTCTTTAGGGATGCAGAATTTGCACTTATCTTACTGTTCCCTACAACTCCACTCTCTCCATATGCAAAAATTGTAACCTTAGAAGTGTAGATCTCACATAAATGAAGGCTCTTTAATCACATGAGAAGATGAAGCTAAATATGCAATCACAAACACAATAACAATGCTTTGCTTTGCAATAATGAATATCATGGATGCTCTAAAATCACAAGTATGCATAAAGTTCACAATCATCTTCTAGTTTGCAAATGAAACCCTAAACATGCTTATATATGCAACTACAAACATTCCCACTAAGAATTTTGCAATTCAAACTTGAGATGTCGGCAAGGACCTAAGTAACGACCATAAAAATGACATTAAAATTTAGGGCTAACCCAAAATAGGGAAGGACTAGGGTGCTAGCGCCCAAGTCCACCCTCCCAATTTTGGTTAGGAGTTATCAAAATAGCACCCCTAGGTCCTATTTTCCACAAGACTAAAGGTTTTTCTCATTGAGATTCACAATTAACATGCAAGATTCTCTAAATGCATTCTAAGGACTCGAGAGCTAAATCTTAAGAGGGAAAAGCCCCCAAGGGGACATTTTCCAACATAACATTTAGCCCCCACTTTAATGTATGTATAAACGCAAGGCCAATACATGAATTAACGTATGGTCAAAACAAAGCAAACATGCCAAGCATGTTGAAGACATGCCAAACACATTAAAGATAATAACATGCACGTAAAACACAGAGAAGACAGTTACAGTCACGCAAAACACAGAGAAGACAACATTGAGGACATGCAAAACATAGTGAACATAGTGAATGCAATGATTATCTATTTTTCATTTTCTCATATATGAAATGCAAATGCAAGTACATGGAAAGTAAACACACAACCCAAAATGCAGGAAGAGCTCATCGCCACTAGTCTTGAAACTGTACAAGGGGCAATAGACACACAATACAAAGCTCACAGTGTAGGAGGAGCTCATCGCCACCAGTCTTGAAACTACACTTGAGAACAAACACACCATACAAATCCCAAAGCATAGGAGGAGCTCATCGCCACCAGTCTTGAAACTATGCTTGGGAACAAACACACCATACACACACATGGAAGACACAGAGAAAACATAGCAAACAAGTGATGGAAGAAATCTATTGCTAGGTTCTCTACCATCTCAAGAATATTACATACACACACCAACGATTGCACTTTGCCACAACAATCACCGAAGACACACTTAAGGGAGGATACACCAACCCCGCCTTCTCAAAGGACTTTTAGAAAATGACAGGATGTGCAATCTCCTCAACAAATACACCATCCCCACCTCCACAAAGGGCTTAAAATAAAAGGATGTCCACAATATCCCACCTCCGTAGAAGGCTTAAATGATTGCAATATAGAATATAGATGTGCACTCACTCGGAGATACAACATCTTGCCTCTATAAAGGGCTTACAAACACGCTTCATTAGTACCAAAATCATCAGACAACTTACCTTATATATGCCCCCACCTTAAAGTGGTTGATATCAGGTACCAATATCAAGCACATTAAGGTAGGAAGAAAACACAGAAGGGAACACGAGCTCTAGCAAAACCCATGCCCCGAGAAGTGACATGCACTTTATGATCACCAAATGTTCCCACAAACACACAATTTCATACAAGAAAAGGTGTTAGCAACCATATAATCATGATAAACAACAATACATGTAATCATTCACATAAGGAGTTGAGCAAGGCAAGATCCAAGAGAAACAAAGTGCATGGAGCAACAGTATTGTTATGTTTTGTTAGAAAATAAAGACATCATCAAAATATCACACAGAGTGATTCTACTAGCCAAGAATCAAATAATATATATCAACCTCGTCGTCATGTATGGACTAGGTCCATTTTTTGATTTCTCACTGAAGGACACTAGGTCCAAATATGTATTATATGTTTTTTGTCATCCTCCAGCTACCACTAGAAGAAGGTATACAATAAAACAAGAGAGGAGAACAAGTCCCTTAGGGAAAATCACGTAGGAGGGTGCCCCCAAGTCACCAACCGCAACACTATATCCTTCAAGCATAACACACAATAATGAAAATAGAGGAGGCAATATGGAAGAATGATGATACAAATAGAAGAAGGGTCACAATAGAGGCAGTCTCCTAATATCCTTGACCTTACAAGAGAATCAACGGTCATCTTGGGAGGTTTAAACAACACATAACACATCATGGGGGAATCACAACACATAGGTAAAGGTTTAGAAATACTTACCTGTAGGGCTAACCAAACTATCAGTCATCATGGATCTTGATCTTTCCTTTAATGGTTAAAGTTTTATCTCTTCTTCTCTCTTCCACATTTTCATGAGCTTGTGGGGTTATCCTTGTAGGAAAAGTGTCTATTAATGATGGTAGAGAGGGAATATAATGGTTTTTTGTGTCAGTTAAATGGGATGATGTAGGAGCTTTAATACTACCCATTACAGTTGAGTGAGGTTGTTGAGGAACCCAAAAAGTGCCCATTTCAGTCCATATATATGGTGTTGGAATATCTTGGTTGTGAGGAATAGTTTGTTCTTGAATGTTTTGTGAGTTTTCATTGTTTTCCAAGGTATGTGAGGGTTCAGGTAAAGGTGCATAATCTGTTTCTTTGTTTAAGATGTAGTTGAGGAGTGCTTGAACATCAGTTGGTAAAGTGTTAGTTTCAACAGGTTGAAGCAAATGTTCACAAAGGGAAGTTGCATCATTCAATGCTTCATCTTGGCTAGGGAGAGTAGGAAGGGATGGCAGAGTAGTTTTAACGAATGTGTCAATGATGTCTTCTTCTTGTGCTAAAATATCCTCACCAAGTGGGGTTATGTTGGGACAAGTCTATTTATTAGATGAATCACCCAGGCCTATATCGGTCTCATAGGTCTCAGAAAGAATGTCCATTATGTCATCATGAAATGAAGGGAGAGAAGGAATAACGTTTTCACCACTACTTTCCCCATGGTTATTTTTAGAAATGAAATTAGTGAGGTTTTCCAAGATTGAAGGGAAAACACCCACGATAGTGACAAAGCTTTCAAAATAGGCTATTGTTCGAAGAATATCACAGGTAGTGCTTATGGAAATGTCAATACCATAGATGTAGGTGATTTGGTGCAAGACTTGAGGATACTTATCAGTGAATTTGAAAAAGTTATCAACATTGATAATATACTCAAATAAATCTTCCAAAGATGAGTGATGAGAAGAATCCATGATTTATGCAAGAAAAATGAATGAATATGACCTAAAATGCTTGATTTTTCAACTTTTTTCAATGCAAATGAGTGAAAGAAGAGGTGTTGTAAGGAAACTGATGAAGGGAAGAAAATAAAATGCCTAATAATATTCCAATGATGCAGCAATATCCTTCACAACATGCCTTTGATGCAAAACTATGTGTGAATATGACCTAAAAATGCTTGATTTTTCACTTTTTCCCAAATTTTCAATGCAAATTACTAATGAAAGAGGTGTTGTTAAGAATTATATGAGGGATAGAAAATAATAAGCTCAATATCAACCCAATAATGTAATAATATCCTCCACAACACGCCTATCATGCACTTCTAGAGAGATGATAAGGCTAAAATCTAGTGAAAATGCAATGGTTTCAAACCCTAGACATGAATTTTTGTAAAAATAACACTATGATGCAACACTACAATTAGAAATAAGTCCTAAATGAGTGTTTTAAAAGGGTAGTAAAATATGAAACAAGATTTTAACTACAAACCCTAGCTAATGCAAAACTCAGTTTTTATGAAAAATGCACAATTTCAAGCAATTTTCAACAAATTTTAATGATGCAAATGAATGATTAATGATGAATTTATATAATTTAAATCAGATCTAATGAAAATAACATAATTTAAATGAAATTAAATGCCAATTAATTCAAATTATGCCAAAATGCAAGCCTAAGATGCTATTTTTTTTAAATTTTTCAATTTTTTTGTATTTTTTCAAATGCAATAAAATGAATGAATGTAAATCTATCACACAACACTCAAGAAGTTGTAAAATTCAAATAAAACATGGGTTCACCAAAATGTTTAGGGGTAAAAAGAGGGGTTTTAGTTTCAAGGGTAAATCCTCCTTTCACGACAAACATTCAAGGACATTGAATCTCTACTAAGCAAGAACATTCACCTAACATGTTGCACTATCACTTGGAACGATGTGGAAGCTCAAATGTTATCAATCAATATCTCAATTTAGTGCTCCAATACTCTTAAAACCTAAGTATGCAAAACAATAAGCAAATTGATAAATCATGACAAATCTTTGCAGACTAATATGAAGGACAAAGATTAATAATTGACCATTTTTCAAAGTTTGGAATGTAGAATAGTCAGGGACACCTCCACTAATGCCCCTACCCAAGGTACTATTTTCTGTACAGAATCATGATCTCCTCTTGACACTGATATTCACTATATTTTCTGTTTCTACCTCAGAAGATGCAGAGGACACCTCCACTAGCGCGCTAGTTCAATGCCAGATGTTTTTTAGGGTGTCAAAAGCTCTTCAGATGTTGATTATCACTATCCAAATTATTTATATGTATGCAACTTTGGAGGACACTACCACTAATGCCCGTGTCCAATCAATCCTTTTCTTCAGGGATGCAAAATCTGCACGTTGTGTTACTATTCCCTGTAACTCCACTCCATCCAAATGTGAAATCTGTAACATTAGAAGTGTAGATCTCACATAAATGAAGTCTCTTTAATCACATGAGAAGATGAAGCTAAATCTACAATCACAAACACAATAACAATGCTCTGCTCTGCAATAATGAATATCATGGATGCTCTAAGATCACAAGTATGCATAAAGTTCACAATCAGCTTCTAGTTTGAAAATGAAACCCTAAACATTCTTATATATGCAACTACAAACATTCCCGCTAAAAATATTATAATTCAAACTTGAGATGTCGGCATAGGACCTAAGTAACAGTCATAAAAATGACGTTTAAATTTGGGGTTGACCCAAAATAGGGCAAGACTAGGGCTCTAGTGCCCAAGTCCACCCTCCCAATTTTGGTCAAGAGTTATCAAAATAGCACCCCCTAGGTCCTATTTACCACAAGACTCAAGGGTTTTCTCAACGAGATTCACAATTAACATGCAAGATGCTCTAAATGCATTCTAAGGACTCGATAGCTAAACCTTAAGAGGGAAAAGCCCCCAAGGGGACATTTTTTGACATAACACTAAGAGTCCCCTTCCCTCATCTAGGCAGGATTATACTACCTTGGGCATGCATGGGATCATCCTGTTGTTTGCGGGTCTAGTCCATGCAAAGATGGATATTCTTTATACCTTGGTGAAAATATCCCCTTTTTCTATAATAAATCTAGGAATGCTCTCAAAAATATCAACACAATACCCCATCCCAACCTATCATCCTTAATCTACCCACATCTATGAAAGAATTATCTAGGCTTTGCCTTTAACCAACCCAATCTCATCAATAACCTCCTATCTCCCATCCCACCCCATCCCATAACCATTCTAACAAAACTCCTTTGACAATGTGGCGTCTAGTGACCTAGTACTGAACCCATCCATAAACCTATCCCAACCATCCCTAAACCTATCCCAACCATTCCCCAAACCTTATAACCCCATCTCCCATAGTTCTAAGCATCACAATGTATCATTACAAATATCCATACCATTAACCATTGCATTAACCATTACATTTCATTCATCCATTTGAATAATATATGTTTATTAATCTGAGCATAATTTCCATTACATGTCATTCATCCATTTTCATAATGTATGTTTATTAATCTGAGCATATATTTCCATTACATGTCATTCATCCATTTGCATAATATATGTTTATTAATTTGAGCATATATTTCTATTACATGTCATTCATCCATTTGCATAATATATGTTTATTAATCTAAGCATATATTTCCATTACATGTCATTCATACATTTGCATAATATATATTTATTAATCTGAGCATATATTTCTATTACATGTCATTCATCTATTTGCATAATATATGTTTATTAATCTAAGCATATATTTCCATTCCATGTCATTCATCCATTTGCATGATATATGTTTAATAATCTGAGCATATATTTCCATTACATTTCATTCATCCATTTGCATAATATATGTTTATTAATCTAAGCATATATTTTCATTACATTTCATTCATCCATTTGCATAATATATGTTTATTAACTTAAGCATATATTTCCATCACATTTTATTCGTCCATTTGCATAATGTATGTTTATTAATCTGAGCATAGATTACCATCTCATCTCATCAAAAACATGCATTTAATTATCACATCAAAACATGTATAAATAATCACATGTACATCCATAGAAATGTCATCACATCCATAAAACCATATGCATCATAATACCAATACATCCATAATCCATAGAAACAAAACATCTTATTCATCAATCATAACAAAACATCATAATCATCAATCATAACAATACATCATAATCATTAATCATAATAATACATCACCAATGCATCCATAGCCATAACCATAAAGACATCCATAACATCATAAAACACCATCACATATCATCATAAAATCACTGCCAAAATCATGTGTGTGTGTGTGTGTATCTCAAAAAATTGAATATCATGATACAAAAATGCCTCGAAGGATGAAGTGTATCAAAATACAAAGCCTAAAGACATGTAAATATCAAGAGCCATGAGCTAATGATCCTCTAGCAGAGTTAGTAAAAGAACCCAGAGGAGATCTAAGTGGTTGAGGTGGCGATGGCCCCATAGGTTGTTGTTGTTAGATGGTGGTTGCTATGAAGGCAACAACTGCTATACAAACTATTGAGACCATCTAGATCTCTGTGAACCTAACATCTTGGACTGGCTGCACTAGCTATAACTTGGCACTCTCTTCCCCTCAGGAACCTTAGTGTAGTAAGCCCCATAATAGTACTCTACCCTAGCTCTCTAGTCAGCTAACTATTGCTACACTTGTTGTAGCTGCTACTGAGCTATAGTGTAATCTCCCCACATCTGGGCCATGTTGGTGCCATCTATGACATCCTGCATGTGTGTAACCTCCTACTACAGCTGAGCCACCTAAGCCTCAGCCTATTGTGCCCTGTTCTCAGGTCTTTGTAGCCTAACCTCAGCCCCCTGTCTCATCACAGTCTCCACATCCCTCTCACCTGTCACCTATGCTACATGCACCTGCATCTGGCTATGAAGGTGGCCTATCTACACCTATAAAATATGGATCTGAGGATCCCCGTCACTACCACTCAAACCATCCAGAAGGGCCTATACGCCCTATAAAGTCTGCAGCTGTGCAAGAGCATTGTCTCACTCTACTGTCACCTATGCCAGATCCTGTTGTTGCCTCGCCACCTGGTCCTCTAGACTGGCTACCTGCACATGTAGTGTCACTACATCCTCCTCCTCATCTCCCCAATGTCAAACCCACCATCAGCTAGCATGCATAGTAGGATCAGGTCCTTCTAATAGACCTATCACTGATGGTCCCACACCTGGTGTCTCGACACCTGAGGTGCCTACTTGTAATGGTGCATGCACTGGTGTCTGAGTAGTTGACACCTGTCCCATCTGACCATGTCCCCTAGGACCCTGAACCTAGGGAATTTGTGCTACAGGTATCTGTGCAACTAGTACCAGCCCTACCTATACCTGAGGCTAAGGAACTTAGCTTACCTGTACCCGAGGACCCTATCCCCCAGGTGCCTACCCTCCTCCTGCTGCCTTTCCTGTAACTACCACAACCAACACATCAATCCTATCTCCATCATCAATGGGTATGTCCTCAAAGACATAATCCACCTCTACCTCATCTCCCACCTCTCCCTCCTCCTCCTCCTTAGGATCCACCTCCAGGTCTGTTAGACAAATAGGCCTCACCTACTGCCACCATAAGTCATAAGCTAGGTTCATCCTCGCATCAGCTATCCTACTCCTCCAATCCCACTACACTGGTTGTAGTGCCACCCAATCCAACAAAGCCACCTGCGGTGACAACTGTGCAAACCACGCTGACACATCTGCTGGTCCTTGTGCATATATTGCCATGACTTGGGGAAGGTCCTACACCAACCCAAACTGTTGCATCACCTATGACAGAATATACCTCTCAATCATGTGATCTCCTCATCCTATCATGTATCAAGGTTGGAACATGAAAGGCATATGAATGTGGTCATCATCCCATGGCTCCACACCTATGTACAGTCTCTAGATGACCATATCCATGTCATCAATCTGCCACCACCAGTACCTCAACTATCCCATATGCATATGCACGATAGGAGGTCTATACAAAAAGACATAGGCCTCAAACTATGCCCTATGATAAGTAGAAATATGCCTCATGATCATGATATGCTCCCATGCCCACACATGGAGCAGTGTCACACTCACCCCCAAACTCGCATCTAGGTGGTAAACTACTAGATGGATCTTGTGATATAACTAGGCTAACAAGCATGTGCCCCATGCGAACACTACATCCTAAATGATCATTGCCTTGATCACTCTCTCCCAGCCAACTAAAAAATCTCGCGATCGCTGATCAATAATCAATAGGCCTTCGACCAATCTCTAGACATAAAGTACAAATGGATCAACTCCAACCAAGCGAGTCCATGTATACCTCATCTCTTGTCGGTCCCTAGCATACATTGGACAGACTGGTCCAAAATGCTCTGTCCAAAGCAGCAACTCTTGTGGTTACATCATAGATCACCCTCTCTCCTCGTATGGGGATCCTAAGGATCCTCCATACATCTTCTAGGGTGATCGTAATCTCACCTGTTGGAAGTAAAAAGGAGCATATCTCGCTCCTCCACCTCTCCACTAGGGATGAAATCATGGCCCTATGTGCCTGTATTCGGGGCATCTTAGCAATTGTCTGTAGTCCTATCCTCCCCAGTCGAGCTATATCCGCCTGATCGACATAAGATTATATCCCATTCATTGAGCTCTCCTAATGATTTAATATTTAATCAATTAAAAAAATAAAAGATTCTTTATTTTGTCAAAAGATGCTTTCTTTTTGTCAAAAGATGCTTTCTTTTACTTTCTAAAAAATAATACATTTTAACAACCTTACAAGTTTAGGGAAAAAGTTGGATTAAATTTGAGTTGAATATTATTAAAATATTTAAATTTTTATAGCAAGTTAGAGTGAGAGAATGAATTTTTCTTTTTATTTAATTAAACTTTACTTCAGTTTGTTTTTTAATTAATTAATTTATAATAATTATAATAGAAACAGAAAGTAAAAAGAAAAAAAGAAGAAAAAAACTAAAGTAGAGTCTAAAAAATAAAAGAAAGTCCATATTATAAAATAAAATAAATAATATATATTAATATATTATTGTATGTGGACATATATTAATATAAAAAAATTTAAAAAATAATAATTGCAACTTTTAATTTTTATGTATGTTTATTATAAAATAAATCAAATAATTAAATAAAATATATTAATGTATGTATGTATATATTAATATAAAAAATTAAAGATGTAATTACAAATTTTAAATTTTTATTTATGTTTATTGTAAAATAAAATAAAGGAATAAATAATATATATTAATATATGTATGTACATTATATATATATATATATATATATATATATATATATATATATATAATTTTTTTTAAAAAATAGTAATTGTGACTTTTTAATTTTTATTAATTTTTATGTAGGTTTATTATAAAATAAAATAAATGAATAAATTATATATGTATGCATATATATTAAAATAAAAATTAAAGGAGCAATTGCAAATTTTTAATTTTTATTTATTTTATATGCAGCAATAGTATTTATAAAAAAATAAAAATATATTTTACTTTATTTTAGTTTGATTTTTATTTATTTTTATATATCATGTTAAATTTTATTTATTTACATGGCAATTTTTTTAATATATAATATACAAAAATTAAAAAATTAAAAAATGTCTTTATATTTTGTATTAAAAAAGTTCTCAAAAAAATCTAAATAAAAAGTTTTAAAAAATTAGAAACATTTATTTATATAACTCAACTTCAAAAAACCAAAAAAAATAAAAACATTTATTTCATATAACTCAACTCTAAAAAATAAATTAACTTGGGTTAGCTTTTGATGTTTTTAGTTATTATCTTTTTAAATTTTTTAGAGAGAACATGTGCATATATATATATATATATATATATATATATATATATATATATATATATATATATATATATATAATTTATTTAAAATCTTAATTTAATTTTTTCAAATAGGAGAGGTTTTGGGGGTGGAAATGCCTTATGAACTGTGCCCTCAGCACCATCACTAATGGAACCTAGTCCTCTCAAGACTGCAAGATCCTACCTAGAATTTGCATTCAAAAAATCACCAAAATCATATCTTTTTTCCTAAAATAGCCCTATGGCACTAATTTAGAGCCATAAAGCGCCAATCAAGAAGATGGCGCTAATCCCTGACCATATAATGCTAATCTAGAGGATTGCACTAATCCCTAGCCATTTAGTGCTAATCCAGAGGATTGCACTAATCCTTGTCCTTTTCATGCGCTAAACAAGAGTATAGCGCTAATTATTAACTGTATGGCACAAAACCGCCAGTTGACCTAAAAACCCCAAATTCCTCCATGCTGATCCAGAGGATCGCGCTAAACCCCTCCCGTATAGTGCTAAATGAGAGGATAGTGCTAAAGCACTAATGAATAGCGCTAAAACTCTAATGAATAATGCTAAACCAAATTTTGGTGCTAAACCAGATGTAGTGCTAAACCCTGGATGGATGGTGCTAAACCATCTGAAACTACCCATTTTCCCTATGGCACTTATCTAGAGGATCATGCTAAATCGCTTCCTAATAGTGCTAATCTACCTAACTACCCATTTCTTGAGCTCGTAAACTAACCCAAAATCACAAAGTTAGGGTTGGCTGACATACCTGTGAGTCTGCCTTTGTTGATCAATCATAGTCTCACACCCTCTCAGATTGGTGTGGGAATCGCGAGAACATAGGTTGCACCATGTGTCCTTCTCCTCTTCTCTTGTCCAATAGGCTTAGAGTGTGCAAATGTGGCACTTTGGGCCCACACTTGCTTATAGCCACCATGTCATTCCCTCATGTACATTTTCTTTCCCCAGGCCACAAAACATAACCTTTTTTCTCTGTTCTTCTTCCTACCCACCTAATTTTTCATTCACCCATTTTTCACCACTAGTTCCTCCTTTCGAGAGTTCACCTGAAAAAATTTAATTTTTACATCTAACCTCTCAAGGGGGCACCCCTCATCCATTTCACTCCTTCCTAGCAGCTAAGGCAAAATTCTTTGACTTGACACCATTTCCCTACTAGGTCATGACACCACGTCAAAGAGGGGCAAATGTAGACACCTAAAAATGTCTTAACCCTTCAACCACCTTTTGACATTATCCATATCCCTAATTTTCCATCCAATTATTTAAATAAATTTTTATTTAATTAATTAACCTATCTCATCGCTAATCATCCATCTATTTTTCATCAATTTACCCTTAAAATTGAATTAATTAAATTAATTTAACATTATACCTTACTAACATCATCCCAATTAATTAAATAAATATGCTAAATATTTATTTGGTTACTTTGTCTACTTTCCTAAACCTAATTAATTAGGTAAATCGCACTTATCTAATTAATCTACCCTACTAATCAACCTACACCTAGCCTAGTTGATTAAATAGCCAATATTTAATTAGCTACCCTAGCCTACCTAGCCCCTAGACTTGGATTAATTAAATAAATCATTATTTAATTAATCCTAAACCATATTTAACCCATTCACTAATTTTTTTCAACCACATTAATTAAGTTAATCACCCTAATTAACTTGGTCAAAGCATCATTAACCCATTCTCCCACAACCCACAAATTAAAAATTTCAAAATAATCCCATGGGTCACATGACCCTTTCAACTCTCCTTACTATTTTCATGCTAAGCTCTTCTCTATGCCATGAGCTCACACATGTGAGCTCTAAAATTGCCCATGTGTCACATGACCTTCACACTCCCACATAAAATGGAATTAATTCCACATCCTCCCAAAAATGAATTTTTAATTCATCTCGTGTCTTAATCCTCATTAAATGCAAAGCCTTCCCCAAAAATCAATAAAAGATTCATTTTTATTCTCCACCCTCCAAATTTGTTGATCAAATCTCAACCCTCCATCTCCTTTCCTATTGGAAGTATGTGTAGTTGGTGTTGTCATTGATGCCAACAAGCTTGTGTTATCATTGGTGTCAACTATATGAGCAAGAGATTGTTGCAAAAGTGTGAGTAAGTGGTATTGAGTTGATGTTGTCTCTAATGATGTTTTGATTGGTTGCATTATGTTGTCATTAGTAATCTATTGGTGTCAACCTCTAGTGTTTCTTTGATAAGCTTCTGTCTATGTATGTATGGTTGAGTTACTATGGTGGTAATGAGGAAGTGCTAAAGATGTTGATAATATGTTTCTGGTGTTTGGTTTCCAAGTGCTTTTTAGAAAAATTGAATTACAAAGGAAACAATATGTTGTAAAGGTGTTCTGGCATATAGAGTAGTGTTCTGGTTTTGCTCCAAATTTCTTCTATGTTGAAGATCTACTCATTTGGTTTGGATATGTTGATCAGAGGTATTCAGAGGTGTTGCATTTATAATTTAGTGTGCTAGATCATTATGCAGAGCAAGGTGTGTTCACCAATGTGTGAACTGTGTATTGCAAAGGTGTCTAGGAGAATGATTTTTGTTCCACATTTCTCCACAAAGTGGTTTCAGGTCTTGCAGTTCTAGAAGTGTGTTTATAAGGTTCATATCTACCTTCAGTTGAAGTTGTTCATGGTTTGGTGCTCTGCAAGTTGATTTCTTGAGTTGCAGTGTATGGTAGAGATGTTTGAGTATATTGGGTGTGTACTCTCTTCAGGTGAAAGTTGTTGCAAAGGAATTTGTTGGATTTCAGGATGTTTGTGGAATATTCTAGATTGTGTTCAAGCATGGTGTGTGGTCCACGAGTCATCTTTGGTTCTGAGGAAGCATGTACTTCAATGATTATGGTGTTAACACAAGTTCGACCGACCTTGGGTGTTTACACTAATTACGGATCTGCTTTGGTGATTGTGGAAGTGTGGCATGGCATGTATGAGTGGATTTAGGTCCAAGCTAAAGTGTGTTATGGTCTTCTTTCATTCCTTTCCATCGCAGAAATGTTTTAGTATTGACCTAATTTGAATAAATACATGGTTAAGGTGCATTGTTGACCTTGGAGAATGTTTTCAAGGTTGAAGATAGTATAAATAAGTGTTGAGTTGTTGAGGGATACGAGGATAGGTGTCTGTGATGTGTGAGATAAAATTTATAGAGTTGTAGAGTGCGAACTTGTAAAGTGCAGTGCAAGGTTTCATGTGTTAGATTATTGGATGCAGTGAGCAGAAGGTGTCTACAATTCTTTAGTAAGACTGCGAAGGTGTTGGTGATGTTGTGGTGGACTTCTCTATTGAATTGAGATGGTTTTCTCATTGTAACATTCTTCTCTATCTTCTTTTCTATTCTGGTAGTGGGCCTTCTTTCTTTTGGGTAGTGAGCCCTATTGTATTTAGTGTTGATATTACTTTATATTGTGAGCTAATCCCCACCATGGTTTTTCCCTTCTTTATTTTTCCATGTAAATCTGGTGTTTTCTTGTGTATATTATTGATTTGGTTCTATTTCTGTTATCTGCTTTCATGATTAACCATTCTAACAGATTAAGGGTTAATTAAATTAATATGGATTTGAATGTTTGTGAGGGTTTTGAAGTTTTAAGATACAACTGATTCACCCCCCCTCTAAGTTGTCTTGTGCATTCAACAATTGGTATCAGAGCAAGGTTCCATGGAAGAAATATTAACCACTTGAGGTAGATCTAGGATGGAACACAAGAAAGATGTTCCCCTGTTTGATGGATCAGACTATGCATTCTAGAAAATAAGTATGGAATGTTATTTGGTTTCTCTTGGATATGAAATCTAGAAGTCTGTTGAGTCTAGATACACTATACCTAAGAATGGTCTAAGTACTACTAATGAGATCAAGGCCTATGAAAACAATGGTAAAGCAAGGTATGCTCTTTTAAGTGGTCTTACTAATTCTGAATTGGTGAAAGTTATGAATCTAAAAACTACTAATGAAATTTAGGAAAAGCTAAAAAGCATTTCTGAATAAGATGATAAGGTCAAGTGAGCTAAGATGCAGAATCTGAAGATCATGTTTGAGACCCTGTGAATGTCTAAAAATGAAAACATCACAAGTTACTTGTTGAAGGTGGATGAAGTTGTCAATGGCATCAGAGGTCTTGTTGGAGAACTGGAAGAAAAAGAAGTGGTAAATAAGGTACTCAAAATTCTTCCCAAAGCTTATAGTCATAAAGTTTCTACTATTAAAGAATTACAAAATTTGGATCCATATACCTGTTGTCTCTCAGATTTGCACCCTTGCTAAGTTGTAAAACTTGGCAATCTGGAGAAACATGAGATCTTTCCAGGTTTGTGGGTCACCTGTGTTTGGAAAGAACCTCCAGAGAAGGCCGGTTTCCTAGCTGGTTATCACCTAAAATCTACTGGATTTGCAAAGGAAAAGGGAGAAGGAATGCTTTTAAAAATGAAAGATAAAATAGGAAAACTTGAAAATAAGGGTGATTCACCAGGTTGAATAAAAGAACCCTCACATAACTAAAAAAATGCACAAAATGACTAGATACAACCAATAAAAATACACAGATCAAGCTGATTTTAACAGAGGCAAGGAGCAAGAGATGATTAGAAGGAATTAAACATTCACAAACACATCGTTCTTAGATCACACAGAGTCAAAATAGCATGAAGAGGTAAAATAACCAGCATGTATTTAATCAGAAGGCAAGGTTACAGTAGAGGAATGCTTTGTTTGGAATCAGAAGCATAGATTACTAAATCTTCCAACCATTTTTACATCTCATGTTTATGCATATATAGCATTTTCATTTGACTTAAGTCAGCTACAATCAATTCACCCCATGGGCTCTGTCAGAAAATATCTGCATCTGAAGGGAGTGCTGACCTGCCAGAAGTTATGGCATGGAAAATGAGAATACAATAGATGAGAGATATTTCTGGTCATCAATGTGAAATAGCTGAGTTCTTTGATTTGTACCAATGAATGCTACAAATATCTAGAAAGGGTAGGTGAGGAATCAAATTTGCATCGCACACAAGTAGGATGCAAACCCTCGAACAAAGTTTTATGACACTGTAGATTCTTGAGTCTTCTAAATATAGCATATGATCACTCGAATTTGCTGAATGATGGGGCCCTACATCTAATATAATTAGCCCCTAAATTCCTTGTTTGAAACTACAAATTTTGAATGCATGCCATCAAATTTATCTTCACTACAAAATGGTCGTCGTTTGTATGCATACAAACATACAAAAACTGGATACACTTTGAGAATCATGATTACGTCATCATCCTAAAGAACCTAGTCGAAGAGGAGATCTGGATGACATCACCTGCATATCAGGTCCTTCAAACTATTCAACTTTGCACGTATGCGATTTCTTCATTTGCTTTTTGCATATGCAAATTATTGTATATATTGGGCTGTCGAGGCGACTTCAATCGAGTCATACCGATATACAAAGGTCTTGCCAAAATGTCCATTGTATGTGCTTTTGCTTCGGCATTTTAATCGGCCTTTGAATTGCCTTTTGTATATGCTTTTGTATATGCAAATGTATATACAATACAATTGCCTTTATACGAAAGCGAGCCTTTAATTTTATATCACCCTTTGCACCTGCCTTTGAATCGGCCTTTGAATCACCTTTGACACGTGTCATCATCTGATTTGCCTCTAAGCTAAACCTGGGACCCATCACTAAACATTTGCATCTTTATCGGCCATCAGAGATACCTCAAACTGAGCTATACACAATTTCTCGCCGAAAATCCATTATATGTGTCTTTGTATATGCGATTGTATATGAGATACAATCGCATGTACATACAATTGTAGAACTCAAAGGATTATCAACCATATTGAATCATTGAAAAAGATCCGGCCTTGTATCCCTATTTTTTTGCATATTGGCATATACATGCACTTCGACATACAACTGCGGACACCACCACTGACTTTGCCAAATTTAATTTCCCAGTCGGGTCTGCATTGTATATCCTTGTTGTATCTAACCTTTTGTATATCGCATATACAATGCGAAATATACAAACAAAACTGCATACAATCACTTGTACCTACAAACATTGCATCTGACCCTTGCATGTGACCTTGTATCCGCCCTTTGTATCTGCAAACATACAATGCGAACATACATACAAAGATGCATATAACTTCATCTGCCTTTATAAACCAAATTGCATATTCTTTCGGGTCTAGGATTGTATCTCAGGATTGTATGTGCCATTGTATATAAGATTGTATGTGAAAAGTTACAATCACATATATATACAATAGGTGGACCCCAACTTCAGTATCTCCCCCCTTGTATATTGACTTTGCATCATCCCTTTTGTATACCGCCCTTTGTATATACAATTGTATATGCGATTGTATATGAGATACAATCACCTGATATACAAAAGCGGACGTCATATTTTGCATAAGCTCTTGCATATTGTCTTGTATATGCAATATATAAATGGAGATGCATACAACATGGATATACAATGAACCTGATGTACATTCACTTTTGTACATGACCAAGATACAAGGAAAAATTGTCTCTGAGATACAATTCGACCAAATGACAGAAAACCCCAAAACAAGGATGACATCATTGTCATATACATGAAAAATGGCTAAGTATAAAACTAAGAAATCCCTGCGATGGAAGGCACTTGAAGCTTAAGGATTTCTAGGTTTTTCTGGGTTTTCTTCAAGGATTCTCCAAGTGAGAGTTTGAGAAATTTTGCAAGGCAGAGCATAGGTTTTTGAAGAATTTAAGCTTTTTCTCCTATTTAGGCTTTCTCTAATCAGATTTCTTTGATAGAAGGAGGGAAACATGAATATTTTGGGGCCAGGCAAAATATGAAAACATTTTTGGTGACCTCTCGAGGATGTTTGCCTACTAAACATCAGACCAGGTGCCTAGATGTTATCCATTGGGCACAGGGTCATACAAAGACTTAAAAATACCTTTGACAAACAATCTTGACCTTAGTAACTCAGCATATCAGCAACGAAGGACACTTGGAAGACCAAAACCAAAACAAAATGCTGAAAGCAACTCATCTAATTATGCTAGACAACACTTAGGGAAAACAAAAAGGGATCTAAACTATTGTGCAACAACACTTATTGAAAGCAAGAAACCTAATCTACTGTTTTACAAGGCAACTCATACCTCAAAACACCTCTTCAGGTGTATCCCATTGACTGGGATAGGTAAATTTTCTCTATCCATGTTTGATAACTAAAATGCATTGTACTCCTTGCATTCAGTAATGATAAATGTGCCACTCCACATGCTATCAAACTTGAAGTGCTTCCCTGGCCTACTTTTCAACTCATCCCATTTGAGTACCATATCACCCTCCCTAAAATTTCTAGGAGTGGCTTTCTTATCAAAAATTCTTTATGTCTAAAGTTGATGATACTCCATAGCTTTCATAGCTTTATCTCTAATCTCTTCCAGCTCCATAAGTTGAGCATATCTAATAGCCATGGGATCTTCTTCTTCAAACATCTCCAGCTGATTCATGATATCAAGTGCTGGCAACTCTACAGATACAGGTAGTCTTGCCTCTTTTCCATAAACTAACATATATGGGGAGTTTCTAATAGACCTCTTGGGAGTTATTCTATCTACCCATAATACAAATTTTAGATTGGTGTGCCAGGCTCTCTGGTTGTCCTCCATTGATCTTTTCATAATTCTTATGAGATTCTTATTTGTGGATTCAACCAAACCATTACCTTGTGGGTAATAATTTGATGAAGTGTTCAAATAGATTCCATTTTTCACAGCCCAGTCAGTTATCTTCAATCCAACAAAGGCTAAAGCATTGTCTGAGATAATTGACTCAGGTACTCCAGATCTAGATACCGAATCATAATAAAAGTTTAAAACAACATTCTCATTGGCTTCCTTCAAAGCCACTGCTTTAGTCCACCTTGTGAAATAGTCTGTTGTTGTAAGTACCCACCTGTGGCCTGCACTTGATGGTGGGTTAATGGGACCTATAAAATCAATGCCCCATCTCATGAAGGGCTGCTTTACTTGAATCGGCTGTAGAGGTAAAGCTGGTAGCCTTTCTTTACCTACAAAAATGGCACATTTTACACACTTTCTGGCCCATGCATGGACATCCTTGAATAAGCTAGGCCAGTAATAGCTAGCTCTCATTATTTTCCAAGCAGTAGTCCTTGGGAAAAAATGACCCCCTATTGTTCCATCATGAAACTCATGTAGCACCTTGTCAATCTAATCATTATCAATGCATCTTAACAACACACCATTAAAATCTTTTCTGAAAAGGATATCATTTATTAAAACATATGGAATAGACTGCAGTCTAAAATATCTTCTCTTGGTTCTATCTAAAACTGCTAGACATTCACCAGTTTGTAAAAAATGAGTCATGTCATTAACCCAACCTATTCCAACTATTGTTGTATTATCCTGATGTTCATCTTCAATGGTCAGAAGCACCTCTTCTTCCTTCTCTGTTTCATTTTTAGACCTAGCAGTAAGTTGTTCATCGAGTCCTCTACCTCTGATGAGCTTGGTTATCTTGATATCTATGTCATATTCCATGACTTTGGTAATCCAACCAGCCCTTTTCTCATTCACATCCTTACCTAACAAAAACTCTTTCACACCAGGGTGAGCAACCATCAATTGTACCTTATTGTTAGAAATAAGATGCGTAAATTTCTTGAGACTCTTTACCACTGCAAGGACATGTTTTTCAATGAAACTATACCTTTGTTCATACTCCTCCAGTCCTTGACTAAAGAAAACAATTGGCTGCTCAAAGATTTCACTTTGCTGTTGTACTAGAATTGCAGAAATTGTATCTAAACTGCCATAAGCATACAAAATAAACTTTTTTGAGAAATCGGGATTTACCAGAGTTGGTGCAGCCGATAAAGCTTCTTTTGTGGACTCAAAGCTGAGTTTGGCCTCTTTTGTCCAACTGAAAACTACATTTTTCTTTAACATAGAGGTTAATGGCTTCAATAAATTTGCAATGTCAGGTATAAATCTTCGTAGAAAATTAATTATGCCAATAAACCTTTGCAGTCCCTTCTTGTGACTGGGTAAAGGCAGTTCCAAAATAGCTCTTACTCTTTCTGTATCAATGGTAACTCCCTCCTTTGACACAATGTTTCCTGAAAACTTTCCTTCATGCACAACAAAAATGCATTTCTTGGGATTGAGAGATATCCCAAACTCTTTACATTTCTCAAATACTTGTTTCAAGTGAGATAAATGTTTAGCTGCATCTTTAGAGAAAACTGTGATGTCATCAAGGGACACAAGTACCAATTTATAAAGAAAACATTTAAAAGCCATATCCATAACTCTCTGAAAAGTAGATCCAGCATTTGACAGACCAAAAGGCATCCTTTTGTAGGCCATGGTGCCCCATTTTGTGGTAAAATTAGTTTTAAACTGATCTTTTTCCTTGACTAATACTTGACTATAACCAGAATACCCGTCAAGTAAGGAGAATCTTTCTGAACTAGTCACTACTTGCAGAATTTGCTCCATTGAGGGCAGCGGGTAGTGGTCCTTCAAGGAGGCTCTATTAAGGTCTCTAAAATCAACACAGCCTAATCTCTCCATTCTTCTTCCTTACAGAAACAAGATTGGAGACCCAAGAAGTATGCTTGATCAGGAAAATGATGTTTCCCTCGATCAGCTTGGTTAATTCCTTAATCATTAGAGGCTAAGTTTTGGATTTAAAGGTCTTTGTTTCTGCCTCACAGGTTTCGCACTTGGCTCTAACTCTATAGTATACTAGGAAATATGAGAGTCAAACCCTTTTAAGTCTGAGTATTCCCAAGCAAACACAGCCTCAAATTCTTGACAAAGAGCAATAAAAGCTTTCATATCCTCAGGTGAACAGATTTTACCAATTTTAAGAAGCTTACCTTTGAAAATTTTTAGCTCGTCATAATGTTCCTCTTTAACCTGCATACTGGTTTTGCTCTTTTTTAGCTAATCATCAGTACCAAAAATGGATTCCAAGGCTACCAACCCTCTGGGAAGCTTGCTAGTCCTTAACTAAACAACTTGATGATCACCATATTGTTGTTTGAGTTTGTTCTGATTCATCACAGAAAACTCATCCTCTTCTAACAGGAAACATAGAATCTGCTTATCACTCTCAAAAACCTACCAATGAATATTATTGTTAGGAATAGAGGGCCTATCAACTATCTTCACATGAGGCTGTACCTTTTCTCTTTGAATATCACTGGGGATATCAAACTGAGCCCCAATCATAGCTAACCTATCTGCATGATTGTTCTGATTTCTCAGAATAGAGATAAGATTGAAAGCATCAAACTCCTCAATCATATCTCATACCCTATGTTTATAGTATTTCAAAGCATCATTCTTTGTAACATGCAGTCCCCTCACTTAATTTACAATAAGTTCACTATCTCCATACACCTGCAAATAGCCAATTTTCCTCTTCCTTGCCCACTACAAACCTTGAATCAACCCTTCATATTCAGTAGTGTTATTTGTACATGAAAAAACAAAACGAAAAGCAGAAAAATATCTGTCACCTTATGGAGACACAAGCATTGCACCACCACCAGATCCATTCCTATTCCTAGAGCCATCAAAGTACATTTTCCATACCTCATCTTGCTATTCTATCTAATTTTCTGCATTCTTTACAAGGTTTGGAATTGTTGTTTCAGGTTCGTGCAGCATGTAAACCCCCATACCGGTTTCTTGAATGTGTCCCTTAGGATCATCTACAATATTTTCTAAGGCCCACTCCTTTAACATCACTTCTGGTATACTTTTAGCTTGCAGTTCTTGAGCAGTAACAAGCTCAGGATCATCAGAAATAATGCAATTTGCATTAACAACACTTTGGACATAAGGCTCTATGTGATATTTGGCAAGTAATTTAAATTTTACGGTCACTTTTGTGCCATATCGGGTCCTAAAAAACATGTGGGACCAATCTGAGGATTTAATTATCCTCCTATCTTGGCTGTGAACTCTCTTGACAAACACATGGCAAAATAAGGAGGTAAATCTATGATGAACACCTGTTGAGAAATGGAAACATTTGGACAGGTATGCAAAGTGAGACCTAGATCTTTTATCACACCTATAGTGTTAACAGTTGTGCCATCTAGCTGGAGTACACCCTTCGTAAGGGGCTGGTATTTCAATCCTAATTGGTCTGCAATGTGTTTTGGCATTACAGAACTACTTACACCACTATCCACCATGCAATTACGTACTAACTTGTCTCCTATTATTAATGACACATAAATTGGAAGTGGTTTAGCAATCTTGTTTAGCTATTTGTTGTTGTCCTGGGATGAATTGGTGAGAACAACCCTAACTGGGTCAACAGTTGCATCATTTGACACTTTTAAATTAGACAGGGCAAATTGTAACATGTCCTTTTGACGTGGGATGGCTAAGGAATCCCACATAGATATTGTCACATTCATTTTCTTCATATTTTCAATGATATTGAAAGGTGAAGTAATATTTACCTTCTGATATGACTTTGCAGCAGCAATATCAGCCTACAAATGAGGCTATTCCCTAGCAATTGCTTGAGTATTCCTTTGCAAAATATGGGGAATCTAGGATGTAGAAGGATCAACAAGTCTTTTTCCTTTGTTTGCTACTTGATCTATCTCATAACCCCTCTTTTTAGCTCTCGTATTTGTTGCAACTGAAGTATCATCTATGTTTATGCCACATAACTCATCTTCCTACCAGTTTAGGAAGGCAGTATCATTCTGAGGCTGTTCTTGCTGCTATACAGTCCCATCATTAAGTGTGTTTGGCTGTGAAACTGCAACATTTTGCACCATTAGAGCCTGATTTATCATTCCATTTGAACATGTTGCCTGACTGTGTGGCTGATTACATGGAATACACCATTCATACTCAGCTACAAGGTTATTCTGAATAGGGACAAGGTCACTAACTGCATTAATGGCTACAGGATTGTAAGGCTAGAAAGGCCTCCGGTTCACATTCTGCCTAACACCCTGGTAATTGCTTTGATAAGGTGGCCTATTAGCTTGGTATGGCTGGTTTGCCCCTAATAAGGTTGATTTTGCCCTTGGCTGTGTGGCTAATAAGGCTGTCTCTTTTGGGACTGCTATTTTTTTATATTCACCAGCTCATTCCCAAAAGTTTGCAAGATATTCTCTATTTTCTATTGGTTGTTTCTGATCTCTCTTAACTCTTGTGATGAGCTAGAAATAGTAGTCTCAAGATTGGTGGTACTTGGCAATGTTGCTACAGCAGGTAAAGGGGCAAAAGATGGGATCGACAAAGGCATTAAAGCTTGAATCTCAGGAAAAATAGGCATTGGTGGTCTAGGTGCTATTTTCCCAGCTTGAATCAGGCTATTTTCTGCTCTAATAGGTATTTCATATGCATCAGGTAAATTTGTATCTCCCATTGATTGTATCATTACTGAAATGTCACTATTAAGAGCTTTCAAAAAATACAGAAATGCATATTCTGATGACAGGAATTCTATCCCATGTCTTCTGAAACTGGAAATTGAAATCCATCATTTGCTCCTGGGGAGCTCTCTTTATCATAGTCAACTGTTCAATCAGCGATAAGTTATCTGACTTATCTTGAAATTATTTGTTCAACTTATCACCTAGATCATCTCAAGTTGCAATGGTTTGCACTGGTAAACTCCTGAACCACTATAACGCTTTTCCTTTAAATGAGACAGCTAGCAGCTTGATGGCTACATTTTCTTAAGTTACATGATGAACACCATATAGAGAAGCTACATCTCTAATGTGTTCGATTGGGGTAGTTTGATCCTCCCCACTGAAATAAGGTAGGCTCTTAAAAGCTGCTATGGGTATATTATCATGCACTGTCAAGTTCAGTGGGCTGCCCCCATCAAAAGCCACAAACGACTGATTCCTTGGCATTGGAACAACTGGAGGTAGGTTTGCTTGAACTGGTATAGGAACTATAGGTATTACTGGCTTGAAACTTGGTGGGGTTGATTGTATTATTTTTGAAACTAGAGTTCTTACCACAGTTCTACTCTGTCTTCTAGGTGGAGATAGCGACAAATAATCAAAGGAAATCAAACTCCAAGTTTGTATTTTTCTCATAAAAATGTAACAACACTGATCTACTTGTCCTTTCTTAGTATGAGTCGCCAAATATGTAGAAAACTACCTCTTAAAGGCCTGATAATGCTGGTAGCATATCAAAACTAGCAATATGATTATAACGTAGTGCTATTCAGACTCAAATAGATTGGTCCCACCAGGCATGCCAAAAATTATTGTCTCTCAGATTTGCACCTTTGTTCAGTTGTAAAACTTGGCAATCTGGAGAAAAATGGGATCTTTCTAGGTCTATGGGTCACCTGTGTTTGGAAAGAACCTCTAGAGAAGGCCAACTTCCTAGCTGGTTATCACCTAAAATCTACTAGATTTGCAGAGGAAAAGGGAGAAGGAATGCTTTTAAAAATGAAAGATAAAACAAGAAAACTTGAAAATAAGGGCGATTCACCAGGTTGAATAAAAGAACCCTCACAGAACTGAAAAAATACACAAAATGACTAGATACAACCAATAAACATACACAGATCAAACTAATTTTAATAGAGGCAAGGAGCAAGAGATTATTAGAAGGAATTAAACATTCACAAACACATCATTGTTAGATCACACAAAGTTAAAATAGCATGAAGAGGTAAAATAACTAGCATGTATTTAATCAGAAGGCAAGGTTATAGTAGAGGAATGCTCTGTTTGGAATTAGAAGCATAGATTACTAAATCTTCCAAGCATTTTTACATCTCATGTTTATGCATATATAGAATTTTCATTTGACTTAAGTCGACTACAATCAATTCACCCCATGGGCTCTGTCAGAAAATATCTGCGTCTGAAGGGAGTGCTAAACTGCCAGAAGTTATGACGTGGAAAACAGGAATAGAGCAGATGAGAGATATTTCTGGTCATCAATGCGAAATAGCTGAGTTGTTTGATTTGTACCAATGAATGCTACAAATATCTGGAAAGGGTAGGTGAGGAATCAGATTTGCATTGCACACAAGCAAGATACAAACCCTCGAACAAAGTTTTACGACCCTGTAGATTCTTGAGTCTTCTAAATCCGGCGTCTTATCACTTGAATTTGCTAAATGATTAGGCCCTGCATCTGATACAATCAGCCCCTAAATTCCTTGTTTGAAACTACAAATTTTAAATGCATGCCGTCAAATTTATCTTCGCTGCAAAAGGGTAGTCGTTTGTATGCATACAAACATACAAAAACTGGATACACTTTGAAAATCATGATTACATCATCATCCTAAAGAACCTGGTCAAAGAGGAGATCTAGATGACGTCACCTGCATATTGGGTCCTTCAAACTGTTCAACTTTGCACCTATGTGATTTCTTCATTTGCTTTTTGCATATACAAATTTTTGTATATATCAGGCTGTCAGGGTGACCTCAACTGAGTCATACTGATATACAAAGGTCTTGCCAAAATGTCCATTGTATGTGCTTTTGCTTCGGCATTTTAATCGGCCTTTGAATCGTCTTTTGTATATGCTTTTGTATATACAATACAATTGCCTTTATACAAAAGCGGGCCTTTACTTTTGTATCACCCTTTGCACCTACCTTTGAATCAGCCTTTGAATCACCCTTGACACGTGTCATCATCTGATTTTCCGCTAAGCTAAACCTGGGACCCATCACTGAACATTTGCATCTTTATCGGCCATCGAAGAGACCTCAAACTAAGCTGCCAATACACATTGTCTCGCGGAAAATCCATTGTATGTGTCTTTGTATATGCAATTGTATATGAGATACAATCGTATGTACATACAATTGTAGAACTCAAAGGATTATCAACCATATTGGATCATTGAAAAAGATCTGGCCTTGTATCTCTACTTTTTTGCATATTGGCATATACATGCACTTCGACATACAACTGCGGACCCCACCACTGAGTTTGCCAAATTTAATTTCCCAGTCGGGTCCACATTGTATATCCTTGTTGTATCTAACCTTTTGTATATCGCATATACAATGTGAAATATATAAATAAAACTACATACAATCACTTGTACCTACAAACATTGCATCTGACCCTTGCATGTGACCTTGTATCCACCCTTTGTATCTGCAAACATACATACAAAGATGCATACAACCACATCTACCTTTATAAACCAAATTGCATATTCTTTTGGGTCTGGGATTGTATGTGTCATTGTATATAAGATTGTATGTGCAAAGATACAATCGCATATATATACAATAGGTGGACCCCAACTTCAGTATCTCCCCCCTTGTATATTGACTTTGCATCCTCCCTTTTGTATACCGTCCTTTGTATATAAAATTGTATATGCAATTGTATATGAGATACAATTTCCTGATAAACAAAAGCGAACCTCATATTTTGCATAAGTTGTTGTATATTGCCTTGTATATGCAATATACAAATGAAGATGCATACAACATGGATATACAATGAACTCGATATACATTCACTTTTGTACATGACCAAGATACAAGGAAAAAATGTCTCTGAGATACAATTTGACCAAATGACAGAAAACCCCAAAACAAGGATGACATCATCATCATATACATGAAAAATGTTTAAGTATAAAATTGAGAAATCCCTGCGATAGAAGGCACTTGAAGCGTAAGGATTTCTGGGTTTTTCTGGGTTTTCTTTAGGGATTCTCCAGGTTAGAGTTTGGGAAATTTTGCAAGGCAGAGCATGGTTTTTTGAATAATTTAAGCTTTTTCTCCTTCTATTTAAGCTTTCTCTGATCAGATTTCTTTGATAGAAGGAGGGAAACAGGAATATTTTGGGGCTAGGAAAAATATGACAACAATACCAAAGATCAATTGTATGGTTCTTTAACTGCTTTTGAAATGATAGAATTTGGTACAAGTAGTGCAAAAGTTAAGACTACTTTTAAAGCTAGCAAATCAAAGAAGACTGTGGAATTAGATCAAGAGTATTCTAATGATGTGGAAGCTAACTTTGTGAGAAGAATGAAAAAGGGTACTGGAAAGTACAGTGGTAAGTTTCTTTTCAAGTGTTTCAACTATGGAAAGATAGGTAATTATGCTTCAAGATGTCTAAACAGAGCTCTGAAAAACAAAATAGGGAGAACAAAGGTAAGATGATTAAGAAAAGTTATTTTGTTAGAGAAGATGCAAGTATATCTAATGATGAATCTGACTACGAAGATGATGAGGATGGTGAATGCTTGTTCATATCTTTAAAAGATGATACTATTTCTGTTAACTCTAAGGGATGTGTGAAGGAAAGGGCTCTAGAAGTAAGTACAAATGTTGAAGGCACCTTGATGTTTGCTTTTCATGCTAGACAGGAAAAGAACTACTGGATCATTGACAACAAATGCTCTAATCATATGACTGGTGATAAGAGTAAGTTTGTTAAACTTGAAAAATATGAAGAAGGACTAGTTAGGTTTGGTGATGATACGTCTGCTAGGATATGTGGAAAAGGTTCAATTAGTTTGATGGCAAGCATAACACTGATGATGTTCTTTATGTCAAGGGTTTATGACATAATCTCTTGAGTGTTGGACAAATGTGTAGCATGGGATACAATCTTATGTTTTAGGGTGATGGCTGTGAGATCAGAAAAGAGTTTGAAACTATGGTTGTTGTTGGAAGGAGGATAGATGGAAATATCTATTAGCTCAAAGGTGCTGATGGTTATTGTTTTATGACTCAGATCAATGAGAGTTGGCTATGGCATAGAAGAATGTGTCACATCAATTTTGATAGCCTAGTGAAAATAAGTTTAGTTCAAGCTATGAGAGATCTACCAAAGATTATCAAGCCTATCAATGTTGTCTGTAAGGAATGCTAAGTTGGAAAGAAAGCAAGAAGAAGCTTCAAAGTCGAAGATCAATCTTCTACTGGAATGTTGGAATTGGTGCATATAGGTCTTTGTGGTCCTACTAGAGTAAGGAGTTTTCAAGGTGACAGGTATTTCATACTACTAATTGATGATTATTCTAGAATGACATGGGTTAGTTTTCTCAATGAAAAATCAGAAGCCCTAGATAAGTTTAAATCATTCAAAGTTATGTTTGAGAGTGAAATGGATATGAAAATCAAATGTTGGAGTTCTGACAGAGGTGGAGAGTTCACCTCCAATGAGTTTAACACCTTTTATCAAAATCATGAAATAAAGAGGCACTTATCTGCCCCTAGGACTCCTCGGCAGAATGGAGTGGTTGAAAGAAGAATAGGATTGTTCAAGAAGTTGCAAGGACAATGATGAACTAAGCAAATCTATCGAAAGTCTACTGGAGAGAAGCAATTCATACTATTGTTTATATAATGAACAGAGTGCAAGCAAGAGAAAATAACTCAAAGACTCCTTATGAGCTATGGTATGGAAGGATTCCTAATGTTAAATACTTTAGAGTGTTTGGAAGAAAATGCTACATCATAAGAGATGAAGAAAACTTACGAAAGTTTGGTGCAAGGTCTGATGAAGCTATCTTCCTTAGATATTCTACTAAAATCAAAGCTTACTGGTGCTACAACATGAGGCTAAGAAAGATTATTGAGAGTGCAAATGTCAAAGTTGATGAAGACCTATAGAAGAACTCAGAAGTGAATGGATATGAATCAAATGAGTCTTCTTAAAGAGAAGAAAACACTAAGGAAAAAGAAGTGCAGATTGAAGAGGAAGAACTCTGGAAAAGATTCCTAAAACTCCCAAGTATGTGCAGAAGCATAATTTTGAAGAAAAGGTCATTGGTGATAAGAGCAAAGGTGTACTGACAAGAAGGAAAGTTGCTGAAGAACAGGTAAATCTATGTTTACTTTCTGAAGTTGAACCTAAAACAATGATTGAAGCATGCAAGGATGAGTATTGGATCAAGGCTATGGAAGAAGAACTAATGCAGATGAAAAGAATCAGACTTGGGAACTTGTCCCAAGAATAGAAAACCAAAATGTCATTGGAATTAAGTGGGTATTCTGGAACAAACTGAATGAGAATGGAGAAGTGGTAAGAAACAAGGAAAGGCTTGTGTGTAAAGGCTACTCACAAGTAGAAGGAATAGACTTTGAGGAAACATATGCTCTGGTTGAAAGAATGGAAGCTATCAGAATATTTTTGTCTTTTGCAACACATAAGGATTTCAAAGTATATCAAATGGATGTGAAGTTTGCTTTCTTGAATGGTGAACTAGAAGAAGAAGTATACATAGAACAACCAAAAGGATTTCAGTTATCTGGTAAACCAGATATGGTTTGCAGATTGAAGAAGATACTATATAGATTGAAGCAAGCTCCCAGAACTTGGTATGCAAGGTTAGACAGGTAGTTATTACAACTAGGATTCAATAAAGGTACTGCAGACATTAATCTTTACTTCAAAGTTGAAAATGATCAAATTTTATTGTAGTTGTGTTTGTTGATGACATTATTTTTGGAGGAAATGAAGCTGTGTAAGAAATTTGTAGAGGAGATGCAGAAAGAATTTGAAATGTGAATGCTTGGGGAGATGAATTTCTTCCTTGGCTACAAATCAATCAGACAGATAAAGGTATTTTCATTTCACAATCAAAGTATGTCAAAGAAATGCTAAAAAAGTTTGGAATGGAAGATTCTAAACCAGTATGTACCCCTATGGTTACTATGTAAGATGAGCAAGAATGATGAAACTCCTAAGGCTAATTAGAGTAGGTATAGATCAATAATTGGAGGATTGCTATATCTAACTACTACTAGACTGGATATTATACATGTAGTTTATCTTTTGGCTAGATTTCAAAAAGATCCTAGAGAGTCACATGTTGCAGCACTGAAGAGGATATTCAGATATTTAAAGGGTACTCCAAATCGTGGCTTGTGGTATCCAAAGGATACTGACTTTACTCTAAGTGCTTACGCAGATGCAGATTGGTCTAGTTGTGTAGATGACAGGAAAAGTACAAGTGGTGGTTTATTATTTCTTAGATGCAGACTGGTGTCATGGCTAAGAAAGAAACAAGATTCAGTTTATTTATCTATTGCAGACGTAGAATACATTGTAGCAACATCTTGCTGCACACAGGTGTTGTGGATGAGGCAAACCTTGAAGGATATTAGAATAGTATATGATGAACCAATTCCTATCTTTTGTGTCAATACAAGTGCTATTAACATTTTAAATAATTTGGTGATGCACTCAAGGACAAAACATATCTCAATCTGGTATCACTTTTTGAGAGAGAAGGTTGTAGAGAATGAAGTGAAGCTTGATTATGTGCCTACAAAGGATTAGGTTGTTGACATATTCACTAAGGATCTTCCTAAGGATACTTTTGAGTATCTCCAAGAGAAGTTGGGGTTATTGCCCCTCCTTCTTTGAACTAGATGCATCAATCTAGTGGATTTCAAGATTCATTCTTTGTTTTGGACTGGTGTTGGAGGCTACCTCTAAGGGGGAGTAGGTAGTGGCTTTGTTAGTTGTTACAGTCAGGGGGAGTAAGTGTTGGTGTGTAGGTTGTGTCAATGAATATGTGATGTGGTTGCAAACTGATACAATTGTTGTGTGCTCCTAAGGGGGAGTATGCAAAGGAGTAAAAGAAAAGATGTTGCAAAGCAGTGGTGAGCAGGTGCAAGTATGAGTAATGTCCAAAGGGGAGAATGAGAAAGAGATGTGTCAACCTTTTCTAATGATGTCAAAGGGGGAAAAAGAAAAATGTGAAGAAGGAAAGAGTCATTTGTGAAAAGGAGAGTGGCAAGATAAGGGGGAGAGAAAGAGAAAGAACAAGAGTTGGTATGAAGCAGAGCTTTGAGGATGTTGTTATGTTGATGGTTTTTCACATCATGTGTTGTCATCAATGACAAAGGGGGGATTGTTACAAGTATGTGCAGTTGGTGTTGTCATTGATGTTAACTATATGAGCAAGAGATTGTTGCAAGAGTGTGAGTAGTTGGTATTGAGTTGATGTTGTCTCTGATGATGCTTTGATTGGTTGCATCATGTTGTCATTAGTAAGCTACTGGTGTCACCCTATATTGTTGCTTTGATAAGCTTTTATCTATGTATGTATGGTTAAGTTACTATGGTGGTAATGAGGAAGTACTGAAGATGTTGATAATATGTTTCTGGTGTTTGGTTTTCAAATTGCTTTTGAGAAAATTTGAATTAAAAAGGAAATAGTGTGTTGTAAAGGTGTTCTGGCATACACAGTGGTGTTCTGGTTTTGCTCCGCATTTCTTCTATGTTGAAAATCTACTCACGCAGTTTGGATATGTTGATCAAAGGTGTTCAGAGGTGTTGCATTCAGAATTTGGTGTGCTGGACCATTATGCAAAGGAAGGTGTGTTCACTAGTGTGTGAACTGAGCATTACAGAGGTGTCTGGGAGAAATGTTTTTTCTCTGCATTTCTTTGTAGAGTGGTTTCGGGTCTTGCAGTTCTAGAAGTGTGTTTATAAAGTTCATATCTACCTTTAGTTGAAGTTGTTTGTGGTTTGGGGCTTCACAAGTTGATTTCTTGAGTTGTAGTGTATGGTAGAGATGTTTAAGTATATTGTGTGTGTACTTTATTTAGGTTAAATTTGTTGCGAAGGAATTTTTTAGATTTCAGGATGTTTGTGGGATATTCTAGATTGTGTTCAAGCATGGTGTGTTGTCCGCGAGTCATCTTTGGTTTTAAGGAAGTGTGTACTTAAGTGATTGTGGTGTTAACATAGGTTTGATCGACCTTGGGTGTTTACACTAATTGTGGATCTACTTCAGTGATTGTGGAAGTGTGGTATGATGTGTATGAGTGGATTTAGGTCCAAGCTAAAGTGTTTTGTGGTTCTCCTTCATTCATTTCCACCGTGAGAATGTTTTGGTGCCGACATAATTTGAATTTACATGGTTAAGGTGCATTATCGACCTTGGAGAATGTTTTCAAGGTTGAAGATAGTATAAATAAGTGTTGAGTTATTAAGGGATGTGAATATAGGTGTGTGTAATGTGTGAGATGAAAATTATAGAGTTGCAGAGTGTAAATTTGTAAAGTGCGGTGCAAGAATTCATGTGTTAGATTACTGGATGCAGTGAGTAGAAGGTGTCTACAATTCTTCAGTAAGACTGAGAAGGCATTGGTGATGTTGTGGTGGAATTCTCTATTGCAATAAGGTGGTTTTGTCATTGTAACATTCTTCTCTATCTTCTTTTCTATTCTAGTAGTGAGCCTTTGGCAGTGAGCCTTTCTTTCTTTTTGGCAATGAGCCCTATTGTATTAAATGTTGATATTACTTTATATTGTGAGCTAATCCTCACTATGGTTTTTCCCTTCTTGGGTTTTCCACATAAATCTAGTGTTTCCTTGTGTATGTTGTTGATTTGGTTATGTTTTTGTCATCTGCTTTCATGATTAATCATTCTAACAGATTAAGGGTTAATTAAATTAATATGGATCTGAATGTTTGCAATGGTTTTGAAGTTTTAAGATACAATTGATTCACCCCCCCTCTCAGTTGTCTTGTGCATTCAACACATCCAATCTCATCCATTGATCTCAACTTTCAATCTCCATTGTTGGATAAAAATCCCTCCAAATTTGCCTATAAATAAGACTTCATCCAATCCATTTTCATATCTCATTTTCAAGAAAAGTTATCATTCCAAAATAACCTTCAATCCTCTCCATTTAGCTTGTTTTTGTGTTGGGTTGTGAGCATTCCACATGCAATTTAGGTAAAGCTAGTAGTTAAGGGTGCAAGCTCCTTAACCTTACCAAGGAGTAAGGGGGATTCTTCAAGGTATAATCAATTATCTTTATTCATTTGGTGTGTTATTTTCCCTTGTTATTTTCCTTCATCTTCAAGGAGATAGGGGAGAGTGTTGCAAGTATCTTCCTAACCGGTGTTGTCATTGATGTCAACATATCAGTGTTGTCATTGGTGTCAACTATGCTCTAGTTTTGATGCTTGTTTGTAATGAGTTAGATTCTTTATATTTTCCTATATAAGTGTTGGAGATACTGATATTGAGGCTATTGAGAAAATTTGCTCCTCTGGTGGAAATAGTGTGTTGCAGAGTATCTTTGTCTATAGAAGAACAATCCAACAGATTGCTCTGCATTCCTTGTAGAATGAATATATTTATCTGTAGATTGGAATTTATTTAGATACATGTCTGAAGAAGCTATGATCCAAGTTTGAGCCTCTAGTATGAAGATTTGAGTTAGTTATGTTCACCAAAGTGAAAACTACTTTTTCTGTATGTTTGGTGGTGAACGGGAGAATGTATTATGCTCTGCATTCCTCTGCAGTTAAGTATTTCAGTTTGCAATTCTGGAATCAAGTTAGTAATGATGATAAGTGCATTCAACTCCTATGGTTCATGATTTGGTGGTCCGCAAGTAATCTTTTATTTATGACTGTGGATGACAATGTTGTTTAAGTTCTCTGGTTTGAAGAATCCTTTTGACAAATTGGTTAGAGGTTGTACAAATGTTCTTGGCGATTACAATGTGCTTGTGTATGTCTCTTGATTGCATCCCTACCTTTGATTTGGTCCATAAGGAGAAATTTGGATTGTGGATGAAGACTATTCTTAGAAGACTTAGTGAGAACACTAGTCTTGGCTGACTTGGTCACTGATTGCAAAGATACTTTGAATTTTGTAGTAGTGTGTTGTAGCATGGAAGATTATATTTGAGTCCCAACTAAGGTGTAGTGTGATCTACATACATCTTTACATCTTTCCCTTGGCAAATTTTATGTTAGGTCCAGACCTATTTCTATGTATGATTGTAATGCCAACCTTGGAGATTGTTCCAATGGTTGATGAATGTAATGCCGACCTTGATGTTCATTCCAAGGTTGATGAGTTGTATAAAAACATGTAATATAGTTGCGAAAAAGGTATCATTGTGCAAAAAAGCAAAGATAAGTGAGAATTGTAAGAATAATAGAGTAGAGAAGAAGTATTACACTTTAATGGAACTAAAATCAGGCATGGAGTAAATGCTATCAAATCAGTTCACAATTCCCTGGCAGTGAGTCGATCTTTGTAGTGAGCATTTTTGGGCAGTGAGCCTCTATTTTTTGGTATTGTTACAACATATATATTTTTGTGGGCTAACACCAACCATGGTTTTTCCCTTATAGGGTTTTCCATGTAAAAAATCTGGTGTCTCATGTGTTGAATATGTTATTGTGTTAAACTTCATGTTTCATGCTTTCATGGTTAAATCTTTATAATAGTGATTAAACAATTAAAGTATTGATAAGTGGTTAAAGTTTTGTGACAACTAATTCACCCCCTCTCAATTGTCCTCTGCATATTAACCATTGGTATCAGAGTGAGGTTCCTTGGAGGTAAGCTTAACAACTTGGGGTAGATCCAAGATGTCTTATGAGAAGGAGGCTCCGCAGTTTAATGGAATGAATTATGTGACTTGGAAGATACGCATGAAAAGCCATCTACTTTGTATTGGTTATAGAGTATGGAAAGTGACAGAGACTAAATATACCATGACTCAGAATGGTCTGACAATTGAAGATGAAATCAAAGAATAGGAGTTAAATATAAAATCTAGAGATGCTCTATTAAGTGCATTGACTAACAATAATTTGATAAAAGTCATGGACTATGAAACTGCTCATGAAGTCTGGGAAAAGTTGGAAAATCTATATGAAGAACATAAATCTATAAAGAGTACCAAATTGTAGGGATTAAAAGCTAAATATGAAGGTTTAAAGATGGGCGAAGATGAAAACATAACATCCTACATGCAAAAGGTTGATGAACTTGTCACTGGAATCAAAGCTATGGGAGGAACTATTGAGGAGAAGGAAGTTGTGATGAAAATTCTCAGGTCATTACCTAAATCCTATAGTCAGTAGGTAGCTGCAATTGAAGAAATAATGACTCTGAAAGAGGTCACCAAGGATCAGTTGCTAGGAAATCTTACAACCTTTGAGATGAGAGAACTTGGTGATGCTCTGCCAAAGATTGGGACTGCTTTCAAAGCCAGTACTTCAGAGAAGATCTCCAAGACTAAAAAGTACAAGGTGGAACCTAATGATGAGCTTGATGAAATTGAAGCAAACTTTATTGACAAACTACAAAGAGGCTCTGGTAAGTTCAAAGGCAAATTACCTTTCAAATGTTTTACATGTGGTAAGGTTAGTCATTATGCTTCTAGGTGTCCGGAGAGAATTGAAAGGAATAGAAAATGATTTGAAAATAGACCTAGGATCCCAAAAGAAATGATATTATGTTAGATATCTTGATAATGAAGGTCTGTCAGATGATGAATCTAATGATGCTAGTACTAGTGCAAATGAAAGTTTGTTTATTGCTATTAAAGAACTAGTGTCTACTAATCCTGCTAGCTGTGTGAAGGAAGAAAAACCAATGGAAGAAAGTGCTTTGGCTATTCAGGTTAAAAAGATAATGATGAATGGGTTATTGATAGTGGATTCTCACATCACATGAATGGTGACAAAAGTAAGTTTATAAGTTTGGAAAAGTATGATGGTGGACTGGTTAGGTTTGGATATGATACAACTAGTAAGATTTGTGGAAGATGATCTATTTCTTTTGATGAAGAGCACAATACTGATGATGTTCTGTATGTTAAGGGTTTAAAGCATAATATTTTGAGTGTTGGTTAGATGTGTAACAAAGGTTATGATATGAGATTTAAGGACAATGGATGCAAGATCATGTAAAGCTCTGGAATTGTGATTGCTACTAGTAAAAAGACCAGAGGTAATGTTTGTCATTTGAAAGGAACTAATAATTATTGTTTATTGGCTCAGACTGATGAGAGTTGGTTGTGGCATAGAAGGATGTGTCATATAAATTTTGACAACTTGGTAAAGATAAGCTCTGTTAAGGCTGTAAGAGATCTACCTAAGCTTGTCAAGCCTGCTAACACCATTTGCAAAGAATGTCAATTTGGGAAACAAACAAGAACAAGTTTCAAAAGAAAAGAACAATTCTTTGTTGGATTAGTGGAGCTGGTTCATACAGATCTGTGTGGTCCCACAAGAACAAGAAGTCTGCAAGGAGACATGTATTTTATGTTGCTTATTGATGATTATTCCAAAATGATTTGGGTCACTTTTCTAAAATAAAAATTAGAAGCCCTAAACAAGTTCAAAGCTTTCAAGGCAATGGTTGAGAATGAGTTAGAATTGAAGATCAAATGCTTGAGGTCTGATAGAGGAGGTGAGTTCACATCAAATGAATTCAATATCTTCTTTGAAGAATAACAAATAAAGAGACAATTATCTGCACCTAGGACTCCTCAGTAGAATGGAGTTGTTGAAAGAAAGAACATGACAATTCGAGAGGCTGCTAGGACTATGTTGAAGGAAGCTAACCTTCTGCAAGTATACTGGAGAGAAGCCATACACATTGTAGTGTACATCCTAAATAGGGTTCAAGTTAAAGGTAATAGTGCTAAAACTCCTTATGAATTGTGGTATGGAAGAGCTCCTACAGTGAGATATTTTTGAAAGTTTTTGGTAGCAAATGTTATATTAGAAGAGAAGAAGATCTAGGCAAGTTTGATGCTAGGTGTGATGAAGGAATCTTCCTTGGTTACTCTACCAAGAGTAAGACCTATCGATGCTACAATAAGAGATTGAATAAAATCATTGAGAGTGCTAATGTGAAGGTTGATGAAGACAAAGGAAGAATTTCAGATCTGAATGGCTATGAATCAAATAAGCCTGTTGCTATAACAAATGAAGAAAAAGTTGATCAAGAAGATAGTCAAGATGAAGAAGAAAAGGCTCCGAAAAGCACTGCTAAGACTCCCAGGTATGTAAGAATTAATCATTCTGAAGATCAGATTATAGGGGATAAAAGAAAAGGAGTATTGACAAGGAAAAGAGTTGCTGAAGAACATGTGAATTACTATTTGCTTTCAAAAGATGAACCTAAAACTGTGATTGATGCTTACAATGATGAAAATTAGGTAAAAGTTATGGAAGAGGAGCTGATGTAGATATAAAAGAATCAAACTTGGGAACTAGTTCCTAGACCTACTGATAAGAATGTGATTGGCATTAAATGGATTTTTAGAAACAAGATGAATGAGAATGGAGAAGTAGTAAGGAACAAAGGAAGGTTGGTATGCAAAGGATACTCTCAAGTTGAAGGAATAGATTTTGAAGAGATCTATGCTCCTGTGGCAAGAATTGAAGCAATTAGAATGTTTTTGGCATTTGCAGCATTCAAAGACTTCAAAGTATATCAGATGGATGTTAAGTCTACATTCTTGAATGATGAGTTGGAAGAAGAGGTCTCCATTGAGCAATGAGAAGGATGTCAATTATCAAAATGAAGTGATATGGTGTGCAGATTAAAGAAAGCCTTGTATGGACTCAAACAAGCCCCCAGAGCCTAGTATGCAAGGCTAGACAAGTATTTATCGCAATTAGGGTTCAGTAAAGGCACTGCTGACAACAATTTGTATTTCAAAATCAATGATAATCAGATCCTAATTGTTGTGGTCTTTGTTGATGACATTATCTTTGGAGGCAATGAAAGTATGTGCATGAAGTTTGCAGGTGAAATACAAAATGAGTTTGAGATGTTTATGATTAGTGAAATGAATTTATTTTTGGGTCTGTAAATTAATTAATCAGATAATAGAATCTTCATATCTCAGTCCAAGTATGTGAAAGAGTTGTTGAAGAAGTTTGGATGGAAGACTCTAAACTGGTATGTACTCCCATGGTAACTGGCTGCAAGTTGAGAAAAACTGATGAATCACCCAAGACTGATCAGAAAAGGTACATATCCATGATTGGAGGATTGATTTATCTAACTCAAACCAAACCTGATATAATGCATGGAGTTTGTCTTGTTGCAAGATTTCAAGAAGATCCAAAAGAGTCACATGTGATCGCAGTTAAGAGAATCTTGATGTATTTAAAAGGAACACCAAATCATGACTTATGGTATCTAAAGGATAATGATTTCACTCTCAGTGCTTATACAGATGCAAATTGGGCTAGAGATGTTGATGACATAAAAAGTACAAATGGAGGCACTTTCTTCTTGAGTAATAGATTGGTTTCATGGCTAAGAAAGAAGCAAGATTCAATATCTTTGTCAACTGTAGAAGCAGAGTATATTGTAGCAACATGTTGTACTCAAGTGTTGTGGATGAAGCAGACCTTGAAGGATATAAGAGTTGTGTGTGAAGATCTAGTTGCAATCTTCTGTGACAATACAAGTGTTATAAACATTTTAAAAAATCTAGTGATTCACTCAAGAACAAAGCATATATCATAACGTACCACTTTATGAGAGAAAAGGTGACAGAAAATGAAGTAAATATGGAATATGTGTCCACAAAGGATTAGATTGTGGATATTTTCACTAAGCCTCTACCTAAGGATACTTTTGAGTATCTCAGAGAAATGCTAGGGGTCATTACCCATCCTACTCTAAAATAAGATGCATATGAATGCATCAGTCCAGTGGTGCTCAAAGTCCCATTCTTTGGTCTAGATTGATGTTTTTAGGGCTACCTCTCAGTGGGAGTAGTTAGATGTTCCTGAGAAAGAAAGTGTTGATAACAGAGAAAGTTTAGTTGGATCAGAGCAGCAAAGTACAAGTATGTGCCCTTTACCATTGATGTCAAAGGGGGAGAGAAATCATGTGAAAAACTCAGAGAAGAAAGAGTGTAGATGTGTAAAGAGAAAGGGGGAGAATCTTGTATTGACGGTCTTTATAGTTTTTCACATCATATGTTTCCATCAATGACAAAGGGGGAGATTGTTGCAAGTATGTGCCTAACCAATGTTGTCATTCGTGTCAATTGTGCTCTAGTTTTGATGCTTGTTTGTAATGATTTAGATGCTTTTATTTGCATATATAAGTGTTGGAGATCCTGATATTGAGGATATTAAGAAAATTTGCTCCTCCAATGAAAACAGTGTGTTGCAGAGTATCTTTGTCTATAGAAGAATAGTCTAATAGATTGCTCTGCATTCCTTGTAGAATGAATATATTTATCTACGGATTGGAATTTATTTAGATACATGTTTGAAGAAGCTATGCTCCAAGTTTGAGCCTCTGATTTGAAGATATGAGTTAGTTATGTTCACCAAAGTGAAAACTGCTTTTTCTGTATGTTTGGTGGTGACAGGGAGAATGTATTATGCTGAGCATTCCTCTGCAATTAAGTATTTCAGTCTACAGTTCTGGAATCAAGTTAGTAATGATGATAAGTGCATTCAACTCCTATGGTTCATGATTTGGTGGTCCGCAAGTAATCTTTTCTTTATGATAGTGGCTCACAGTGTTGTTTAAGTGCTCTGGTTTGAAGAATCCTTTTGCTAAATTGGTTAGAGGTTGTGTGGATGCTCTTGGCAATTATAATGTGCTTGTGAATGTCTCCTAATCATGTCCCTACCTTTGATTTGGTCTACAAAGAGAAATTTAGATTGTGGATGAAAATTATTCTTAGAAGACTTTGTGAGAACACCAGTCTTAGCCGACTTGGCCACTCTCACTGATGGTGGAGATAATTTGAAGTTTGTAGTAGCATTTTGTAGCATGGAAGATTATATTTGAGTCCCAGCTAAGGTATAGTGTGATTTGCATACATCTTTACATCTTTCCCTTAGAAAATTTTGTATTAGGTCCAGAACTATTTCCATATATGATTGTAATGCCAACCTTAGAGACTGTTCCAATGGTAGATGAATGTAATGCCAACCTTGATGTTCATTCCAAGGTTGATGATTTGTATAAAAACATGTAATGTAGTTGCGAAAAAGGTATCCTTGTGCAAAAATGTTAAGATAAGTGAGAAGTGTAAGAAGAGAAGAGCAGAGAAGAAGTATTACTCTTTAATGGAACTGAAATCAGGCATGGAGTAGATGCTATCAAATTAGTTCGCAAATCCCTAGTAGTGAGCCACCCCTTGGCATTGAACTGATCTTTGCAATGAGCATTTTTGGGCAGTGAGCCTCTATTTTTCAGAATTGTTATAACATATACATTTCTGTGTGCTAACACCCACTGTGGTTTTTCCCTTATAGGGTTTTCCACTTAAAAAATCTGGTGTCTCATGTGTTGAATATGTTATTGTGTTAAACTTCATGTTTCATGCTTTCATGGTTAAATCTTAATAACAGTGATTAAACAATTGAAGTATTGATAAGTGGTTAAAGTTTTGTGACAACTGATTCACCCCCCCTCTCAGTTGTCCTATGCATATTAACAAAGAGATCTAGGGGGATAGAGGTTTAGGGTTGCTTGGGTTTTTTGTTTAGGGTTTAGGGTTTAGGGTTTAGGGTTGCTCAAGTTTAGGATTTAGGGGTTAGGGGTTAAGGTTTAGGGGTATTATTTAGGGTTTATGGTTTAGGGGCTAAGGTTTAAAGGTATAGGATTTAGGGTTTAGAGAGAGAGAGAGAATCGATATGAAGATATAGAGGTTATTGAGGGGAGAGATATGGAGATAGAGTGTGGGGGACATGGTTAGAGACATAGGGGGAGAGATTGAGAGGTAGAGGGATGATTGAGATAGAGAGACAGAGGTTTAGGGTTGCTTGGGTTTGGGGTTTAGGGGTTAGGGTTTAGGGGTTTAGAGTTTCATGTCAAAGTAGTCTCTCTATCTTTATCTATCTTCCTCCCATCTTTACCTCCTTTCCTCTCTCTCTCTCTCTATCTCTATCCTTCTCCCCTCTTTACCTCCTACCCTCTCCCTCCCCTTTATACCTCCTACCCTCTCTCTCTCTCTCTCACCTCTATACCTCCCTCCCCACTTTCCATGCACTTAAAACAATTATAAGTTTCTATTCATGACAGTGTATAGGAAAAATTGAGAATGTTTGAATGATAAAATCACAATAAAGCAATGATAATAACAACTCAATTACCCATAACATAAAGAGATTGATCTATGTAAAAATCCCATATCAATGAGTAAATCAAATAAAACAAAAAATCCTTCACCTAGATTGTATTGTTCTTTTTGTAGATATGTAGATTACTCAATAATGTTGCAAAACCATGTTTGCAACAAGCGGATGTGTTTGATCTCAAAGTGCTCAAGGGTGCTCAATGATGCAATGTATGCTCAAAGTGCTGTAAAAGGATGCCTAAGAATAAGTGATCAAAGAGGATTTGTGAAGGATATGAGGGGGGTTTATAAAGATTTCAAACATGATCATCAACAGATGAAATAAATCCATGGAATGAATGATTGAGATAAATCAAATAACTCATGTTGAATGTGCACACGACATGTGTCACACAAAAAGATATTTTTATTAAGATAATTTCTTTTTTGATAAAGATAGATTTGATTTCATAAATTAGAATTTTTTTTTCTAATTCATGAGTTGATGAAAACAAGATAAATTAAAGCCAATTAACTCAACTTTAGATTTGTCTTTTTTTGGAGTTCTAAAAATAAGACTAATTGTGCACGAGTTAACATGATATTTTTAGAGGAATTGGAAAGATAATTGAAATTAAATAAATAAATTTATTTAATTGATTGTGCATGATTTTGAAGAATAGATAAGATATGAAGATTTAAATAAATTAAACAAATAAATTGATTTAATTTATTTTGCATGATGAAGGATAAATAAAATATGTGATTATATTTTATTTTTAGAAGATTTATTTTTAGAGGAAAAAACAAATTAAATAAATAAATTTATTTAATTGTTTGTGCAAGATTAGAAGACATAAAATAGATTTGAAGATTTAAATAAATTAAAGAAATAAATTTATTTAATTTATTTTGCATGATGAATGATAAATAAAATATTTGATTATATTTTATTTTTAGAACATTTATTTTTAGAGGAAAATGAAAAATAAATAAATAAATTTATTTAATTGTTTGTGCAAGATTAGAGAAATATGAAGATTATAAATAAAATACTTGATTTAATTTATTTTTAGAGGTTTGAGATAATTTAAATAAATTTGCATGATTTATTTAAATTTGGAAGAACAATTTGACTTAGTTGAATAATGTAAATTATTTAATTGTAGATAAGAGAGGATTTGTGATGAATTAATTAAATAATGAGATTTATTTAATTAATGTAGATTTGAAATTTGAAAAAGGATAATGATTTAATTAAATAATTAAAATTATTTAATTTTAGAAGAATAAGGTTGATTTTGCTAAAATTAATTAAATAAATACAATTTATTCAATTAATGTTGAATTTTGAAGTTTTAGAAGAATTTGATGAAATTAATTAAATAATTAGATTATTCAATTAATGTTGAAATGTAGGTGATGTGATAGATTAGACAAAATACAAGTGATTCAAAGATATGGTCATTTTAGGGTGTCTACATTTTGCCCCTCTTTGATGTAATGCAGTTTATAGCGTTGCATTGAAGAAAATGATTGTTTGAAGACATGATACAAGTTTGATGCCCTAGTGTGGCTAGATGCCCCAGTGTAGCTAGCGTATGATGCCCCCTCGAGAGGAAAGACAAGGAAACGACAGAAGAAGTGGGTTGACACTTGACTAGAAGATTGTGTTGGAGACAGATAGAAGAAAGTAGAGATAGAAGAGAACATGATAGAAAGACAATTGATCGATCTTTGTTTGAAAAACTTTATAAGGCCATAGATGAATGAATGGGTAAATGAACAAGCTTGTTGCATTGGTTTCACAAATGTTTATAAAGAGCAATCCTTATTTTTGATATAGCACATGGATAGTTTGCCACCAAGGTATAAAAGACCAAGGTGTTGTGATATCCGAGTGCATGGACGTTGACTTTGCAAGCAAGTGGTTTGAAATTAGATCCCTTAGACATAATATAACCTTGTTGGACATGTGAATGTGCCATAGTCTTGAACATAAAATAAACTTCAATACATAAATGCAAGAAGTATATTAATATGTAAGATGCTAGATTGTAACACTCACACAAGATAAATATGCTACTAAGAAAGATATTAAAGATCATTCCTCAAACATGGCACACAAAATTAATGACTATGCCCCCGTTCCGTATTGCATCGCAACATAACAAGATTATAGATAAATTAAGGTAGTCTTGAATATGTATTGGAAAAAGGAACAATAGATAAACCAAACAGCAAATTGACTGATTTATAAAGTAAACATACAGTTGACATATTCTCTTGCCAAAGAGGTTGCTCAGGATATATTGGATAGGATAGACAACAGCCTTATCGTAGGAGCTATGTATCTGTTAAAGGGTGTTATTTGTTTAAAAGGATAATGTCTTGTTTTAGGAAATGCAACATGTCGTATAAGACACATGTGTTGGTTTGATTTCGAACATGGAACATCCTATAAAAGTAAAGTTTATTGATCTGTTGCATGGTTTGATAGTGATTTAGCTGATGCTGGTAATCGATATGTAGGACAATATATGGCTCTATAAGTAAGTTTCTTTGCTTCAGGTTTGTTAAGGACTTTTTCTTTGAAAGTATGCGTGTGTTTGTTGTTTTGCTACTTGAGTTAGTCAAGTTGAGGTGAATGGATTGTGATAAATGGAAGACTAGAAAGATGTCATGTCAATGGATTGAAATGGGTGAAGAATGATGAATCGTATGAGCCTGAGTACTGGATCCATCCTTCGTATTTGAGACTGCCTACATACCCTGTATCCATGGGATCAAGGCACATTACGATGAAACATGAAAGATGATAATATGTAGTTCTGGGTAGACTGATGAGATGGGTCAAGGTGTTTGGGCTTGGGTAGGTGAAATGATGAGATCTTATGCAGCAGAGTATTGGATACTTCTTTTGTATTCTAGACTACCTACATACCCATATCCATGGGATCAAGGTACCTTAAGATTGAGATGAGATAATATGTAGTTCTAGCTGGTGTGATGATGTAGGAAAAGTGTTGTCATTGTGGGGAGACAGTTCAAGTGCTTGTGTTTGGTGTGTTTGTGTTGTTGTTTTTGAAGGTTGACGTGTTTTTGTTGTTTGTTTGTTTGAAGTGTTTGTTTTGCTGTGAACCACAAACAAGGGTCCATTCCAAGACCTAGGTTAAGGAAAGATTTGCCCCCATTCTGGTAGAGGTGTTTGCATGGGTGACTGATGGAGGACATAGAAAGTTTGACCTAGGACAAGACAATGATAACTGTTGACATAGATCAAGATGTGGGATGACGATGATGGACATTGACAAATTTCTAAACTATTCTAGATAGGGAGATGGAAATGCAAACAAGGTCAATGGTTTTATTATGGATGGATGGATGAAGTGCATTATGAAAGAGACATGGAATGAAAAGGACTCGATAGATGATGGATGTTGACTCTACACATAGTGCCTATTTTCTAGGTTTTCACTATGGTACTTATCCAAGGCACCTGTTTACCAGGTTTTCACCATAAGATGGATTATTTTTATTTGTTTGTTTTTTTTTTTTTTAATAGGATTAGGCATAGAACTTCTTGACATGAACACTATTAAGTGGCTCATCTAGAGGAATGTTGTTAGGTGTAGCTAAAGTATAAGCTCCTGATCCATATGCTATTATGACAATAAAAGGGCCTAACTAGTCAGGCTCAAACTTGCCCTTCTTTTCTCGATCTGCTTGATTTCTCTAATTTTCTTTTAAGACAAGATCACCAACTTGAAACTGTCTTTCTTTTATCTTTTTGTTGTAATTACGCTAGAGGCGGTTTTGATATACATGGAGATGATTGAGCACGGCAAGGCACCTTTCATCTAGTAGTTTGACCTCAGTTAATCTGGAAGTGTGATACTCCTCCCCATCAATCAGGTTCTGCATGGATACTCAAAGGGATGGGATCTTGACCTCTATAGGTAGAATGGCTTCAAAGCCATAGACCAAGGCATAGGGTGTGGCACCAGTTGGTGTTCTGATACTAGTGTGGTAGGCCCATAGGGCGGGATTGAGTTGCAAGTACCAATCACGACCAACTACATTGACCATTTTCTTGAGGAATTTGAGAATGGTTTTGTTGGAAGCCTCACCTTGGCCGTTACTCTACGGATAGTAGGGAGTTGAAAAGTGATGTTGTATATTGTATTGGGTGGACAAGGTATCAGTGACAATGGCTTGGGGAATACCATACAAGCAAATGAGGTAGTTAAGGATAAACTTGGCTATTTGCTTGTTGGTGATATAGGTCATGGGAATGGCTTTGACCCGCTTCGTGAAGTACTTAGTGGTGGTAATGATGAATTTATGGCCATTGGATGAGGATGGGTGGATTTGTCGTACGAGGTTGAGACCCCATTGTGAAAAAAGCCATGGAGTAGTCATGGGTTTTAATTCATGAGTTGGTGCGTGAATTAAATCTCCATGATGTTGGCATTATAGACACTTCTTAGTAAATTGCAAAGCATCTTGTTCTATTGTACGCTAGTAGTAACATGTTATGATTATCTTCTTAGCAAGATTAGGACCAGTAGAATGTGCACCACAGACACCTTCATGTATGTCTCATAAGGTAGCTTCAGCTTCTTCCACGTCAAGACATCGTAAGAGGATACCATCAAGACTCCGCTGATAAAGTGTATCACCCAGAATAGTGTAACGGGAGGATCGATGGATAAAGGTTTTGCATTGGTAGCAGATAGCTCAAAGGGCAAGGTACCGTGTTTAAGGTATTCATAGATATCTTCGTACCATGGGGAATTGGGACCAACAAGTTCGCAGATGATTTCAGTAGTTGGAACATTGATGACTGGTATCAACAATTGCTTGATCAAGAACTCACATTTCCATGTGTTTGCAGGCATGTCTATAAGTGACCCCATAGAGGCCATAGAATCAGCAGCTTTGTTATGCTCTCTTAGAATTTGCTCAAAATTGATGCTAGAAAAGTATGGTTTGTAGGCATCAACTAATTGCTTGTAGGGGACCAACTTTTCATCTTTTGTTTTGTACTCATCAGTGACTTGTCGAATGACTAGTTGTGAGTCTCCATATACCTATAGTTCTTTGATGTCCCATTGAACTATTGTGTTGAGACCTATGAGGAGTGCTTCATACTTGGCTATGTTGTTGGTGCCAGGAAATGTCAGCTGATATGACTTTGGGATATAGTCATTTTATGGTGTGATAAATAGGATGCCAACCTCTAATCCATGTTGTGTGTAGGAACCATCAAAGTACAATTTCCACATTATTGAGGTAGAAAGAGTGAAGAGATTCTCATCCAGAAAGTTAGATACCATACAATGTATATATGTCATGGGTGCTTCTGCTAGTTAATCTGCTAGGGCTTGTCCCTTCATTGGTTTATGATCCACATACTCAATGTCAAACTCACTAAGGATCATGACCCATTTAGCTAGTCTACCTGTGCGAGCTGCTTCTGCTAGTAGATACTTCAATGGATCAATTTTGGCTATAAGATTTGTGTATTGGTTTAGCATATAATGCTGCAACTTTTGGGAAGCAAACACTCCTACTAAACAAGCTCTTTCCATAGGTGAATAATTGAGTTCATAACCCACCAAGGTTTGACTGATATAATAGATTACATGCTCTTTTCCTGACTCATCATGTTGTGCTAGAAGAGCCCAAGGGCTGCAGTTGTAGTTGAGATGTACAAGATCAAAGGCCTATCGGTGACTGGTGGTACCAAGATAGGAGGTGTAGCTAGATATTCTTTGAGATGATCAAATGTTTCTTAACACTTATCATCCCATCAAATGAGACATCCTTTTAGAGCAAGTGTTGAAATGGTTGAAATTTATTTGCTAGTTGTGAGATTAAATACCTAATAGATTGTAACCTTCCTTGATGGCTCCTTAATGCTTTTAGATTCTTTGGTGGAGGCATCTCCACTATAGCCTTGACTTTCACAGGATCTACTTCGATGTCCCTACGAGATACAATGTATACCAATAGTTTTCCTGATGTTACCCCAAAGACACACTTCTTTGGATTGAGTCTCACTTGGTATTTTTCTAGTCTGTCAAAGATTTGTCCTAAAACCTGTATGTGATCTGCCCTAGAAGACTTTTCTAGTATATCATCCACATAGTCCTCCATGATGTGATAAAAGAGGTCATGGAATATCACTGTCATTTCTCTTTGATAAGTTGCCCCTGCATTCTTTAGACCAAATGGCATGATGCACCAATAATAGTTACCCCAAGGACAAGTAAAAGTTGTTTTATGTTGATCTTTTTCTACTATCATTATCTGATTGTAGCTAGAGAATCCATCCATTAGAGAAAGCATTTCATGACCAACGGTCAAGTCTACTATGAGATCAATGTTTGGTAATGGGAAGTCATCTTTGGGACATGCCGTGTTAAGATCTCTGAAGTCAGAACACATGCAGATGCCCCCATTAGGTTCAACCACAGGTACAATGTTTGAGACCCATTCCAGATAATCAATAGGATTGATGAATTTGGCATCTAGTAACTTCTGTATTTCCACTTTCACCAAGAGAGCTATCTATGGATGCATCTTCCTTAGCTTTTGCTTGACTGATTTAACTGTTGGATTAACTGTGAGATAGTGAACTACTAGCTTAGGGTCTAGCCCTAGCATATTAGCATAGGTCCATGCAAAGTTGATGATTCTTTGTAAGAAGAAGTTGTTAAGATTCTTGTGCTCTTGTTTAGATAATGATGCTGCAAGGAATATGGTCTTCAGATTTTTCTCTGTACCAAGGTTTATCTCTGTAGAATCTTCCACTAGCAGAGCTGATTTCTCTTGATAGGTAGATGGTACGGGAAGGTCAAATCCTCCATCCTCAAGTACCATAGTTGGGTTTTCACCTTTGGATACGTCCTTTGTTTTTACTATTTTGTGATCAGGAGGTGCTACAGTGTGGTTGTCACCTAGAGATCTTTCTTTAGTTTTACTTTTGCGACTAGAGGATTTGGCATTCTCACCAAAATAAGATGTTGGCTCTAGTTCCATTACAAAACTAGCTTTGTGATTGCCAAGAGGGATACTGTCCTGGAGTCCCATGAACTCAACAATAGTTTCGTCATTCTGAAATACATCTAGAATGGGGGACCCTTATTGGTCCCAATCGATAAGTTTAGGGTAGACAAGTGTTACTTTCTGGGTGTGGGTGGTGGATGTTAAGGATACTGATGATAGCATGAATACGGAGGATTCTATAAATAGGTCAGTCATATGGAGGGAAGAGTCATCAATGATATCCTCACTAGACGTCAAATCAGCGGGAAAGTTTCTGCCACCTTATTGAGGATACCCTCGATGTCCAAAGTGTGTGGTACCTTTCTACCAAATCCTAACCCCTTCTTCTCTAGTTTCTTCATCACAATATTGGGTTCCATTGTTCCTTGATTCTATTTTCCAAGGCCACATTTGCCTTTATAGCTCATGTTTTTGACTATCCTTAAGCCATTGCCATATTGTTTGACTGGTATTATGACTGGTTCTTTCTCCTTGTAGAGCCAAGAAGAGATGTCTTTAATTGTTTCCTCTGCCAATAATTTTCCCTCTTAAAATTGGGTTAGAGATGCTGGGGGAGGAATAGCTACTTTCTTAGTTGCTTTGGCTATGGGTGATTGGCCATAGGATTTAGGAGATAGAGGCATCCGCCCTACACAACAAGATTTTGAGATATCATATTCTCCAAAGCCTATATCATAGATGTGAGATTTGATTTCTGGAATAGGATGAGGATTAGTTTCATCTATAGAGGCTTTTGTCAGATTTTTAGAATCGACATATAATGGGGATTCATGGGCTTTTTCATTATTGGGCACTTGGTTGCAATTCTTATAAGTACCTTGCAAGACATGACATAATTCAAATGGATTAGGATCTCCAGGGATAGTTATCTCCATACCATTAAATGAGAACTTGAGGGACTGATGGTACATTGAGGGAATAACTTTCATGGCATGGATCCATGGGCAACCTAGGATAATGTTGTAAGGTATCTCAATGCCAAGGACTTGGCACCTGGTTTCAAGGATGACTAGGCCTGCTTGTAGAGGCAAGTGGATAACACCTTCTGAATGACGCTCTGCATCATCATACCCCTTGATTGTAATACTTTGATCAATGTTGACATAATCCTTAGAGTATCCCAATTGTTTAAGTAACTTTAGAGAACATATATTGAGACCGGCACCACCATCTATAAGTATGTGTTTGATCTTGTGTTTATGGATGAGAACCTCAATGTGAAGGGCATCCTTGTGACATGGATCATGAGATGGGAGGTCTTTTTCAGAGAAGACCACATTGTAGGGTGAGGCAATGTTACCTATTATAGCTTGGAAATCCATGACCGCTATGTTGTTAGGAACCAAAGACTGTTGTAGGGCTTTTTCTAGCACAACTTTAGGTGCGAGTGATGACCGTAGAAGGTCAAAGATAGAGATCTATGCTGGGGTTTTCCCTAGATGTTCGACAAGATTATAATCAGATTGAGTTGGGAGACTTGGTGTAGGACCATGAATGGTGACACGACCACGACGAGTTGTAACAACGCAATCCATAGATTGTCCTTTGATTGTGAGGGTAGATACACGACTTTCATCAAAACGACCTACAATAGAGTCATAGGAAGTGGAAGACTTATTAACACCTTTACCTTTATCCGGAGGTGGACCTTGACCATAGTTAGGGAATGGTTCCTTGCACATGTTGAGGTATTTATTGGTGTGTTGAGTTGGTGGTTCATCCTCAAAAGAGATTAGGTTTTCATCGATAAGATTTTGGATTATGTGCTTGAGTTTCATGCATGAGGAGGTTCTATGTCCTTTTCTCCTATGGTATTCACAATATTCATTTTCTCTATACCATGCAGTTTTGTAAACATGTTTTCCATATGGGGGAGCATCTGGTAAGGTGATGAGTCTAATGTTTATAAGTTTTTGTAAAACAGTCTCAATAGGCTCTCCCAAGGGAGTGAATTGATGTTGCGGAGGGTAATCGTGTCGAGGCCGCTCTTGTTGTCATTGTTGTTGTTGATTTTGTTGAGGTAGAGTGTGACTTGGTTTTGAAAGATGAAGGGGTGTTTACAATGTTTGGACATGTTTAGAATCTACCACACCATCATTGACCACATTTTTTTTTTGTTCCAAAACTTTGGTTTATCATTTGTTTGTTGTTGAGGATCACTGTCTTTAATTTCTTTGAAGATTTTGACCACGCCCTTAGCAATGAGGTCCTTTTCAATGTTGATTCCCTTGTAGGTAATTTTTTCAAAGGTTATAGCACTAAGAATTTGCAAATAAAAACCCAATTCTTGGTTGAGGTTATGCACAAATATGCTAACAAGCTACTTTTTAGGTATCTTGAATGGGAATTTGCTAGCCATTTGTCTCCATCTTTAAAGGAAGGAAATGAAAGTTTCCCCATTTTTCTGTTTATTGTTGCATAGGTCGGTCATGGAGATCTCATGTTCTGTGTTGTAAGAGAAATGGGTGGCAAATTTCTCTACAAGCTCATTAAAAGATTTAATACTCGTGGGGAGGTACGAGAACCATTCTATAGCTTGACCTTGAAGACTGTGAGGAAAGAGGCCCATAAGATATGTGTCATTATGTGAGAACTCAAAGCAAGCGAGATAGAATTCTCTAAGATGGTCTTTTGGGTCTCCTTTTCCTTTGTATTTATAAAATTTGGGAATAGTGAAATTTGGAGGAAAAGGGATCGTGGGTAATGACCGATCAAATGGATAAGGACAAACTTCTTCCAAAGAGAATGTTTTCTTGGTGTGGCCAAACGTAAGACTAGATAGTTGTTGTTGAACCTCCGCAAGTTTTAGCTCCATAGTTGTGGGAGGGGTTGGAAACATCTCTTGTTGCTTGAGAGGTGGTTTTTGTTGCCCATATGGAAGATTGTAGTGGAAGCCATGGGTGTTGGTGTTATAAGGGTCATATGATTGATTAGGGTTGTATGATTGATTAGGGTCGTATGTGTTGTATGTTGGGTTTGGATTGGGTTGGAATTGGGTGTTTTGATTTTGGGGAGGTGGGGGTGGTGCTAGGTAAGAATGTAGGCTTTGTGATGGTTGTTGATAAGAGTTTGGTGGAGAAAAGCTAAAGTTTGTTGGGTTTGGTTGCGGTGGTGGATCATAGCTATGTGAAGTTTGGTTTTGGGAATGTTACAAGTTGAGATAGGTGTGGGTTAGGTTGAGAGTGGAAGATCATTGTGGCAGAGGGAAATAGGTAGATGTGTTTTGTGATGGTTGGGGTTGACTAAGATGGGGATAAGTATGATGGAGTGTAGAAGAATGTTGTGGTGGAGGGACATAGGTTGTGTTGAAGTTTTGCGATGGTTGGGGTTCTATGACATTGTTTGGGTTAAGGATATGAAGGGTTGATAATGTTGGGGGTGGTGTTTGTTGAGACCCTTGTTGCATGGCTACATAAGTGTTTCCCAGGTTGTAATTTGGTGGAAAACCTTCTCATGATGGGGTAGCCAATGTTCCACTTGCGATTGGTGTGGGTATTTTAGGAGTTTGTAGGTTTGACTGAGCTATAGCATTTTGTTTTGCTAGTTCTGCTTGACATTGGAGAGTCTCTTGTTGGTGTTTGTAGATCTCCATAGGAGTCATGAGTGGTGATATGGGTCTCTCTACCATTGGATTTTGATAAAGGGGATTCTCATATTGTGCAATTATTCTCCCTTGTGAGATTTGTTTTGGTATGAGTGTGGTCACAATTGACATGGTTTAGACTGCCGTTATAGCATCTTGGGTGTTGGTAGGCTTGCTAAGATTTGATAGATCAAAATCTTTGGGTAATTTGACTCGTTGTTTAGCTAGCAAGTGGAAGAAATGATATTGGTTCTCACTAATGATTTTGTCAAAGGTAGCCATGGCTCGAGGATCTTGTATGATTTCATTAAGGCCTTGTCTATCTTCTTGAGAGGATTGACCTATTTCAAAGTGTCGCTCTTCTTGAGATGGGACTTGACCTATGGTATAACCTTGTGGAACAAAATCTAGAGGTATACCGGTTGTATATTGAGGTGCATTTACCAAAGGAACATTACCTTCTTGAGGATTGTTTGTTTGGTCATTTTGCGGCCTATTTTGAATGTTGGATGGTCTTTCTATTGATGTTTTTGGAGTACCCTTTGGAGTCATGTTGGATTGGCTTGGTTGAGGTGTATTAGGAGGTGATTTGTGCTTCCTTAGGGGAACTTGCTTGGCCTTCATAGTTTGTTGGAGTCTAGTGGTTACCATGGGATGCACTAGGATACTTTGTTTGAGATTCTTACTGGGATTTTTCTATGTTTCTTTTGGAAAAGACAATTTTGATGAATAATTTACTAGACCAAAGGCGCTGTACTGTTTGACTAAAGGCGCAGGACTATGTTACCAAAAGCGAGCTACTGTGTTACCAAAGGCATTGGACTAAGCTGCCAGGGGTGAGGTACTGTTATACCAAAGGCGAGCTATTGTTATACCAAAAGTGAGCTACTGTTATACCAAAGGTGTTGAAGTAGTCTACTAGAGGTGAGGTATTGTTATACCAAATGTGAGCTACTGTTATACCAAAGGCGAGCTGTTGTTATACCAAAGGCGCTGAACTAGTGTCAGTGATGTTTATAACATAAATTTTGATAGATTTGTTTTTGATTTTGATTGGATTTGCTTTGGCAAGATAAAACACATCAAACAAAGTGGCAAAAATAGACTGACACAATAGATAGTATATGTTCGAGGCTCACAAAAAGCCCAATGTTTCCACGGGTATTAGACGATTGCAAAGAATTCAAGCACTTTTTATCCCTAGAGACAAGGTTTCATTGCAGTAGATCAACTCACAACTTAATTCTCCATCGACCAAATGTCATTCCATAAAGGTGTCAGACATTTGTATCTTTGTGAGAGACGATAGGTAGGGATATCTCACCCTCCCCTCAGAAAGCTCAAGTAGGTCACAAGAGCTTTATGGCTAAGGGAATACTATCTCTTCTCAAGGGAGGCAATGGTGAGTATCCCCATACACTGATGATTACTACAACGTTCGGAGGTGGATCAGGTAGTCACTATCTAGATTAGTTCTTAGTAACTTTGAGGGACCAACACCTTACGAGCAATGTGACAAGCTACTAAAAGCTTTAACTAATCCTACTAAGAGTATCAAACACTTCTCTTAATGTGAAAATTATTTCCACAAAGAGCTAGTACACCTCTTTTTGATTTGGCACCACAAGGTAAGGCTGACGTTGGTTAGGACTTGGTTTTCGCCTTATCCCTTTTATATAGTGGTTCAAAGGAAAATTCTGCTTAGGGTTGTCCCTTTTGGATGAAGCACAATCCAAAATCAGGCCCTTCTAAAGGAATAACTAAAATGTAAGATCAAGCACATCAAACAAAGGTTCAATTATCCCGTTATAACAAAAATAAGGCACAACTAGATTAGGCACACACATGATTGTAGTTGTCAATTGTCCCTTAAGAAATTGAAGTGTTTTGCATTCATGTCATTTGTCCCTTAATAAAGCAATATGTTCATAAGACTTAGATTGCAAAAAGATGTTTTGTCCCTTAAGAAAGCAATATGTTTTCTAAGAATTGTAAAGATGATTGTTCAATTGTCCCTTAAGAAAGCAATATATTTTCTAAGATTGCAAGATGATTTTTTAATTGTCCCTTAAGAAAGCAATATATTCTTAAGATTTGCAAAGTTGATTATTCAATTGTCCCTTAAAAAAGTAATTTGTTCCTAAGATTTTGCAAAAGATGATTGTTCAATTGTCCTTTAAGAAAGCAATATGTTTCTAAGACTTAGTGTGATAGGTTTTCAATTCTTCAATGCTTGTCTTGAATGAACATGTTAGGAAAACCCATTTTCTCTATTTGAGTAATAAGAGGCTGCAAAAAGTTGATTAGTTCCACTAAAAACTCAATAGTTCGCATAAAATCAATTGAACCAAAAGCGCTTAACTTGTTAGGTGAAAAATGAGCAATCTAGAAAAAATATGATTATAATGATTAGGTATAGCAGATTAGATATTATGATCAAATTTTACACAAAATTCTATGCAATTTAAAAAAAAATCATAAAAATTGAATAAATTTTGCACAAGTTATGACCATTTGAAGTTTGCAAAGAAGAGTTGACTTTGACTGAGTGTAACTAATAAATCTAATAAAATTACCTAAAAATTATTTCTATTGATAATTGAGAGGGGGGATGAATCAGTTATCTTAATTATTTCAGCTTTCTGATCTTCCTTAACAATTAATGCAACATCAAATCAGATAAGCAAACATAACCATGTAATAGAAATAACATAAATACACATGACACAATGATTTTGACGTGGAAAACCTTGTTAAAGGAAAAACCACGGGGTGACTAACCCAAGAATGTATTCTTTGTTAAACGAATAAGATGTTACAAAATGGCACTTGCCAATTAGGGCTCACTGCTCACAAGAGGCTCACTGCCTACAATCTACAATAAAAGAAGGTAACAAAATACTTGAACTGATAAGAAGCATCCACACATGCTAAAGTTTAGTTCTCGTTAAGTTCAATACACTGATCTGCTGCACTTCATTCTCCCTCTTCTTTGGTGCTGCTATCCTGTCACATTCTGTACCTGTCTTACTACCTTCACACTGCTCTTCTACTTTTCTTCGCACTTCACACACACACAACACACACTTCACATCTAAATTCATCTGGTATATATATCTGCACCAATGATTTCAACACCTTTCTAGTCAGCAACTGGAATAGTCATTATTTTCCTAAACTCTGATCTGTTGGCTGAATCCTTACTTGTCAAGTGATGCGTATCAAGGAGATGCTTATAGAAGTCATCAATCATGTCAGCCAATCATGAATGATACCTCAAGAAACTTGATCACCATCAATATCTCATCCGAATTTAGGTCTGATGCTCTACCGGTCAGTTCTTCCTCTGTCTACTCTGCCAAACAGGAACCCAACACTCAAGTGCTCATGTCTCTTCACTCTTTCATCATCGGAGGCTCAATCCCTGGAATCTATCAGTCAAGGTACTCCTCTTGACTTCTCCAAATCCGCACTTTACTGAGATACTTCCTCTGAGAGATCCGGACCTGACTGTCAGACCTTGCCACATGCTATGTTCTTGTTTACCAGACCACAACATTCTTCAACCTGACTTCCAGTATAGACCTACCATGCCCTGTGGATGGGTGGAATGAGCTTTGTTGCCATCAATGACAACATTCATGAAGCCATATAGTGTCTCTTGCCAACAATCTCCCCCTTTGGCATTGATGGCAACACTTAGTGAAAAATGACTAAGTGTCACACTATACTCCCCCTTGGCTAATGCTCTATTCTTATATACATTCTCCAGAGCTTCCCCTTAGCTAGATTCCTCATTTTTCACTGCTCCTCACTCCCCCTTTGACATCAATTATAAAGGGTGGGGTCTGAACATCAAAAATTGTAAAACTCAACCTATACTTAATCGCATAAGTATATTATCCAATTATACTTTACATATACTTTAGTATATTTGCAAAAGTGTTCTTCAATTGTACAACTTATGTCGCCTAACTCAGCTTCATCCTGTCCAAAATTGAGATGTGACCACTCAACAGGAATGCAAAAGCTTCTACCCTCTTCAGATCTGTCAGATCACTGGTCCGGGCTGTGGTTTGAGCATCATTTAGGTCTTCATGCATGGCCTCTAACTTAAGGATAATTATCCCTCTACGTTCACTCAACCTACTTATTCTATTTTTCTTCTCCTTCTCAAGCTTCTTAATTTCATTCAAGATTGCAATAGTCTAACATTCTTGATTTATTATGGAAGTGGTAAGAGGATCAAAATTCTGAGATAGTCTTGTTAGTTTATCCTCCTGTTCTTTCACTTTCTTCTCAATCTCCACTATTACTTTGGACCATGATAGACAAAATTTATACATTTCCCCACCATCTTTAAGAGCTTTTTCTAAGCCTTTATCCCTATATCCATATTTCTCCTATCATTGGTTATTAGTCCTTGTACTTCAGAGAATCTCTTTTTCAAAAACTCCTTCCAGACTTTATCTTCTGCTGACTTTTCTAAGGAATCAAAATGTGTTCTAACACTATTAACTAGAGATTTGAGATTACTGGATGAAGAGGCTGAGGGATCCTTCTGAAAAGATGGCATGATCTTCTCTAGTACACCAGATGCAATTTCTATGAGCTTGCAGTCCTCCATGTGAGACTTTAGAAGTTTTTCTTTTGCCTTTGTTGAAGTAAAGGATTCTAGCTTCATGGTTTGAATCAGGGAGAGGGAGTCAAAATTGAATGGTCCTTGAAGAAGTTCTGGTTCATCAAATTCCATCATCTCCTTGGTTAAGAATTCCTCGACTGCTTCTGCTGTGTCTCTTACTAGTGACAGGGTTTTCACCCCTTCTGCAACCTTACCACTATCATCTGCAACCTTCTCTGTTGGAGTTTTCTCTCCTTCTGCAGCCTTGCTACTGTCATCTTCTTTTTCCTTCTCCTCTACTTCTTGACTGATCTTCTTTTCTACTCTTTCTTCTTCTTTGGATCTGGAGTCTGCAGAAGAAATCAGAGGGGTGATGTTTGCTTGTTCATGGACCTCCTCTTTTGGAGTAGAGGATTTTAAGTCCTTATCTTTCTCTTCACCTATCTCCTTTACCTCTTCTGCAATAGTCTCAGTAGATTCTTCTTTGTTATCCATTCCCAAGGGATCATCACCTAAATCCTCTATAATAGGAATATTGAATCTTTTATAGGCATTCAAGAGGATTTCTTCTATTTCTTTTGCCATTTTATCAGTTTCTTCAAGCATGAGCTGATTTATTCTAGCCTTACTCCAGAACTCATCCTTGCAATCTTTGAAGATCATATCCATTTGTTTTAGAGTAATTGAAGGATATAGCCGAATAGCTATCTGTTCTCTAATCTCTAAGTCCTTAGCCTTGGCATTTTATTTTCTCATTTCAAGTTCCTTCTCTAAACTTTTAGGAATTAGAGAAATTATTTCAATAAATGCTTTATTGTATATGTTCAAGTACTTAACTGTGGCATCCTCCAAGATCTTTCTATCTGCGTCATTATATGCATCATAGAATTCTGTTATTGGTTGCAGGTTCCCATCCACAGTAACTACTTTAACTACATCATCTAAGGACAGAGTGGGCCTTTCAACAAACTCTTCTGCCTCTGTCTCCTTGCCTTCACCAGATACTTTCTTCTTTTTCTTCATCTTCTTGATCTCTTCATCAAATTATGTCTCTTCTTCATCCTTCTAACTGATATAAGACCTTGTTTCCTTTGTCTTTGTTCTCTTTTCTCCTTTACCAGATGATTTTGCTTCCGGTTTTGATGCCTTTGAGCTCTTAGCAATGACAGTTGCAAAACTCTTAGAGGATCTGGTCCGGGAGGAGGCTTCTACTAGAGCACTTTCTTTTTCTGCCTCTTCCTTTTCTTTTTCTGCCCTTTCCATCTTTTCTCTGTTAGCATCAAGTGCTTCTTTTGAGATGCCATACCTTTTGGCAACATTCTCTACTTCTTTTCTTACTTTTCTCTTTATTTCTAGTTGCCTTAGTTCCACATGAATCTTTACACTCAGCTCTTCAAAGGTTCCAAGCCTTTCTGCCTTTGGGTTGATTGAGCATGTGTTGAACATGTAGCTTTACTATTTTCTCATCTACTTCATACACCATTGGCATGATCCAAACTACCCTTGGCTCCACTACCTCCATTAGGCACTGATCAGTTTCTACCATAAAGAAAATTGTGTCCTTATACTTTTCAACTAGAGATTGGGGGATTCTCTCTCTGGCTTGCATCATATTCTGAAAGTTCTTGAAATAGCCCCAGAGTGCTGTGTTTTGTGCCTTGGCATCACCAAGTTCATGCAAGTAATCTCTGATTTGAATTGCAACAGGTCTGTCATTCTGCCATACCCAACCACTAGATCTGGGTAGCTCATTCATAAAGTAGAAGAACAAACACAGTATCAGCCCACCATACTTGAAGGAATTCTTCTTGTCCTTCTTGATCTTTTGTAGGTTTTCCATCAGTTGGTTCAGAAGGAGTTCACAAAGATCATAATCTGCATTCTTTCTCAACATTTCATAAGCAGTGTAGATTGTTGTTCTAGATATAGAATTTTCTCTGCCGGAGTAATATATCTTGTAGCCAATAATCATGGAGGCAAACTTGATGTCCGGATCTGTGATATCCTCAACTGTCATTGCTTTTTTATCAAATTTAGATCTGGTAGCCTCACTCACAATTTGATTTTTGACTGATTTTAGAGTAGGTAACCCACCGGTTGAGTGTAATCCAGTTACTGCCCTAATGGCATCCTTAGTGATCTTAAATGGCTTGTTCAACCACATGAAGTTGTCATGCATTCTGCTTAAGACATACCGGACCCATTCATCTTCAGCAAAACAGGGGAAGTGGATGCACTGGCTCAAATGTTTATCCCTGATGACCTTGTATTGGGGTTTGAGGTCAAATGAGTCATCAATCAGTTCCTTGTGGTAAATATCCATAAGTTTTGAGTCTTTGAATTCCTCAATGTTTGCATGAATATATGCCCTAATGTCTTCAACATGTAAAACCCCATGCGGAATGCTGGAAAATGCGCCTAAGGGATTCACTTCTACAGATTTGTAAGGATGTTTCTTAAATTTAGGGCGAGGCCTATCAAAAATCTTTACCACATTTGGAGTAGCCATCTTCAAAAGATTTATAGAGAAATATTCAACAACGAAAAATACCTTTTACGCTTCTAGGGTTCGCTGAGTGAGCCAGATTGATTTGCTAGATGAATTGACTTCAACGGTTGATCTTTGAGAAATTTGAAATAATTTGTTGCAGAGGTCCTTTTCTTTTCTTCTTGAATACAAATGTGCAAATGACAAGCGAATGAACCCTTTTATTTCTGAGAAAGCCCTAATTCCACATTGCAATAAATGCATAACTTAAGTCATTCTAGTTGCCTTGTTCTTCTTATTTTGAGACAGATCTTTTCTGGATCACTTAGATACACTTAGAGTTATTCTTGGTGAATAGTGACAATCTATCTTCCTTTCCCTAATCATTTGATCTATCCACAGATCAAGATTCCACAATTTTGAATCAAGCCGGATCTAACTGTGAGTATCTTATTTTTATCGGATGATTGTTAAACCGGATCAATCTTAGTAGATTAGACTCTTCAAATCTTCTTGCGGATCTTTCAAATCTTAACCAAGCCTTCTTTTGATGTTTCTCTGAGAACCCTTTAAACCGCAACCTTTCATGTGCCAAGTTTAGGCATCTAATGACTGGCTGGGGGAATTTGTTTCTCTTAGTGACTCCCCCTGAGCCAGAGCTCATCTATTCAATTTTTGGAAGGATTATCAGCACCAGATTCTGGTGCAGATCCATCCCCATCATTTTCTGTGCTTCTCTTCACCCAAATCTTATTCATCTCCCTTTGAATTTCATATGTGTTCACTTTTCCTTTTCCTTTGTCTCGGTTATGATTATGCTATTCTGGACCCCTTTTGTCTTGATTCTTGCTTCTACAGAATTTGCCAATATGACTGGATCTATTGCAATTGTAGCAAAAAACATTTCTTTGTATATTTGACTAATATCCTCTTGATCTACACTGATTAGCCATATGTCCCATTCTATTACATGCAAAGCATCTACCATTTAATGAATTATTTATTTGCATGTTTCTACACTCATGGGATTTGTGACCATACCTTTTGCAATTGAAGTGCTGTCCGGAGAAGGATGTATTAGTCTGATTCATTCTTCTTCTACACTGATTTGCTTTATGACCAAAGTTATTGCAGTTGTAGCAATATCCATTGAAAGATGGATATCTTTGAGCATTTGGTTGCCTTACCAGAGGTCTTCTAGGCATGTTTCTTGGATTTTCTGATCTAGAGTTCTTCTGACGGGATCCGGAGCTTTCACATTTTTCATACCCCAAACCTTGCTTGTCATCTACCCTCTTTTGGCTTTGTAGAAGAACTTCAAGTTGAGCAGAGCTTATCTTGAATTTCTCTTTGTGTTCATTTGTTGTTTGAAGATCCCTTTTAAGAGTGTCAATTTGATTCTCAAGTTGTTCTTCATTTTCTCTAGCTTCTTCAAGATCAGATTCTAGATGCTTGATTATTCTATCCATTTTGTGGTAGTCTTATGACTTCTCCTTGAGAGATTGTCTTAGATCATCTTCAGTTTTTTTTTCTTTAATTTCTTGGGTGAATTTCATAACTCCTGATTCCATTTCATATCTTACCATAATGATCTCTTTTGATAACTTTTCACATAACTTGGTTTTCTCCTTCAGATCTTCATTTGTATCATTGGCTTCACCTTGACTTGCCAATTGTTGAAGTAGTTCCTTTCTCTTTTTCATAGAGATACTTAGTTTCTCTTTTAACTCATTTATGAAATCATCAGCCTATTTGAGTCTTTCCTTTAAGTTGTTGACTTCAGAATGAGATTGCTCAAGATCATCTATGGTAGACTAAAGTTGTTCCCTCATACCATACATATCCATTGAGATTCCCAGATCTACCTCAAGCTGTTAGGCTTTGGTTGGAGGAACTTAGCTCTGATACCAATTGTTGATAACTGAGAGGGGGGGTGAATCAGTTATCTTAATTATTTCAGCCTTCTGATCTTCCTTAACAATTGATGCAACATCAAATCAGATAAGCAAACATAACCATGTAATGGAAATAACATCAATACACATGACACAATGATTTTGACATGGAAAACCTTGTTAAGGAAAAAACCACGGGGTGACTAACCCAAGATTGTATTCTCTGTTAAAAGAATAAGATGCTACAAAATGGCACTTGCCAATTAGGGCTTACTGCCCGAGCACACTGCTCACAAGAGGCTCACTGCCTATAGTCTACAATAAAAGAAGGTAACAAAATACTTGAACTAATGAGAAGCATCCACACATGCTAAAGTTCAATTCCGTTTAAGTTCAATACACTAATCTGCTGCACTGCATTCTCCCTCTTCTTTGGTGCTGCTATCTTGTCACATTCCGGACCTGTCTTACTGCGTCCAGACTGCTCTTCTGCTTTTCTTCACACTTCATACACACAACACACACTTCACATCTAAATTCATCTAGTATATATATCCGCACCAATGATTTCAACACCTTTCTAGTCGGCAACCGAAATAGTCAATATTTTCCCAAACTCTGATCTGTCAGCTGAATCCTTACTTGTCAAGCAATGCGTATCAAGGAGATGCTTATAGAAGTCATCAATCATGTCGGCCAATCATGAATGATACCTCAAGAAACTTGATCACCATCAATATCTCATCCAGATTTAGGTCTGATGCTCTACCGGTCAGTTCTTCCTCTGTCTACTCTGCCAAATAGGAACCCAACACTCAAGTGCTCATGTCTCTTCACTTTTTCATCACCGGAGGCTCAATCCCTGGAATCTATCAGTCAAGGTACTCATCTTGACTTCCTCAAGTCCGCACTTTACTGAGATACTTCCTCTAAGAGATCCAGACCTGACTGTCAGACCTTGCCACATGCTATGTTCTTGTTTACCGAACCACAACATTCTTCAACCTGACTTCCGGTATAGACCTACCATGCCCTGCGGATGGGTGGAATGAGCTTTGTTTCCATCAACGACAACATTCATGAAGCCATATAGTGTCTCTTGCCAACAATTTCACCATAGAAAAGTTGGGAGAACCAACTTTCCAACACCGCTAATTTTGAGAAAATCTGATTCCATATGCAAAAGATATGCCCAATTTCATTAAACTACTCTGAAAAAGCAAAAAAAAAAGCAAGCATGGGCTAAAAATAGGGACACGAATTGTGATCTATTTTTCTCGAAATCTATGCACTTCCTGCAAAAAATAAGAGATACCCAGATAGGACTTTGATGTTTTCGACAAAAGGCAGAAATCTTTTGAGCTAAAGTTACACAGATATGCTTGATTTCATGAAATTGCTAAAAATAGGCCAAAAAAAAGAGCAAGCATAGGCTAAACATAGGGGCATAGATTTGTGATTTATTTTTCTTGAAATCTGTGCACTTTCTACAAAATGTAAGAGGTACCCAGATAGGATTTTGATGTTTTCAACAAAACCCAAAAATATTTTGAGCTAAGGTTACACCATTTGAATGTTCAACACCTATTCTCTCAAACTAGTGAACAAGGATCTTCAAATTTTCTGGATTGTGATTGCTCTTTTCCGTACGTAGCTTCCAAAAATTCAACTTTTTCTTAAAAAAAAGCAAGGTTAGTGGGTCCCACCGGACGTGCCAAAATATTTATAGAAAAAATTAAGAATGTTTGAATGATAAAATCACAATAAAGTAATGATAATAACAACTCAATTACCCATAACATAAAGAGATCAATCTAAGTAAAAAGCCCATATCAATGAATACATCAAATAAAACAAGAAAGTCTTCACCTAGATTGTATTGTTCTCTTTGTAGATATGTAGATTGCTCAATAATATTGTGAAACCATATTTGCAACAAGCGGATGTGTTTGTGCTCAAAGTGCTCAAGGGTGCTCAAAGATGCAATTTATGCTCAAAGCGTTGTAAAAGGATGCCTGAGAATAAGTGATCGAAGAGGATTTATGAAGGACATAAGGGGGGTTTATATAGATTTCAAACATGATGAATCAACAATTTAATTAAATTATTTAAATTATTTAATTTTGGAAGAATAAGCTTGATTTTGCTAAAATTAATTAAATAAATACAATTTATTCAATTAATGTTGAATTTTAGAGTTTTGGAAGAATTTGATGAAATTAAATAAATAATTAGATTATTCAATTAATGTTGAAATGCAGGTGATGCGATAGATTAGACGAAATACAAGTGATTCAAAGACATGGTCATTTTAGGGTGTCTACAATGAAAACACTTAAGACTTTCGATGCATGAAATCACTTAAACTTTCTATGCTTGACAAAACGTGCTTGCATTATGACACAAGAACATTTTGATGAACCAAAAAAATGGACAAAAAGCATGTGAGATCTGTGTTTCAGTCCCACATGCTCTGTTATTTCCTATTTTTCATGCACAATCAAACAACAAAATGCTTTTTTAACCAGTTGACATTTTGGCAATCATTGTTTGCTTAATCCATAACCTTTTTTTGGTTTTTCAACGTAGAAGAAGTAAATTGCATGTTTTTAGACAGAATTTGGTTGTTTAAACTAATAGTTTCGTGTTTCATATTGTCTCAATGTTAATTTTCATGTATTTAGATTGAATTTGATGATATATGTTTATTTTTTTCTTAGTTTTCACTAATCCTATTAGAGTTATATAGAATTAAACATTGAATATGAAGGAATTGCCAAAAAGATCAAAATTTTGAGGATTTTGAAGCCAATTTTTTTAGGATTGGGCAACTTGAATCTCAGAATCTAAGGTATGTTCTTTAAATGTATTCATTTACTTCACTTTATGATTATGTTAAAGCATGAAATTTCATGTTATAGGATAGTCATGAGGGAAGTGAGAGGATTATCATGTTGACAAGTTAAATTATCATGAGAAAGTGAAAATTTATATTTATTTGAGATAACAATCTATGACAACAAGTCATATCACCATGGGAAGGAAATCATCAAGATATATTGGTATATATTTATGAAGGGAGTCTTATCAACATTCAAGGATAATCTTAAACTAGAGAAAGGCCATGGAAACACTTTTATTGTGGAGTATATGTGCAATCAAATGTTGCTATTATCCTTCTATGGAGCTATTTGCTAATGATTGCATACATGGAACGAGGCTCGAGAAGTAATGAAGAGATCATTATGATCTCGAAGGGTCTGAAGGGTAACTCTTTCACAAAGAGTTAGGCCACATGGATTATGGGTAGGACTAATGGTCCAAGTTTTCATTACAAGCTGCATATTGTTCTCTTTCTACTCTGCAGTGGTTGTGAAGGAAATAGGGGTTTGAATTTTATCATGGGTGGTGAGAGGAATAGAGTTGAGCCCACTTCCTATGAAGGGGTCCGTCAGAAGCGAAAGGTGTGAAAAATCATGGAGGCTAGTGGGCTAACTCTCTACATGGAAAAATTACATGGAGATGACCCCAATGTCACTAGGTTGTTTGTGAAGAATTATAAGAACATGAAGGTCACTGCCTATGGCTGGGAGTTAACCATAAAGGAAGATTTCATTGCTTTAGTCTATGGGTTGTCTACCAATGGGAAAAAATTCTTCTGTGAACAGAAATACAGTGAGGAAGCCTTGAATAATTTTTTCAAGGGCAATGAATGTGACAAGCTGGTTAAGCTGCAGTCTCGAGGGTATAATCACATTTCAATTAAGCTGATATGGGCCGAGGTGGTGAAAGTGATTATGAGGTATATCACTTTGGACAGGAGGTATATTGCATTCTATAGCTATCACTTTAATATGCTCAACCATTTATGCCATGGTATGTATGTCTCCATCCCATTTTATTTGCTTTCTTCACTAGAGTATGGCCTAAAGGAAAACTATAGAAACCCTAAATTACACATACTACATGAAGGCATTATTCTTTTCATTATGGAATACATGAAAAATAATACTCTTAGAAAAGGGCTTAAGGACAAGCACAATGCCAAGAAAAAGGTGTGTATGGTGTCTAGTGATGAGGAAACCCACTCGAATGATGAGGAGGAAAGTGAAGCTGGGTCTAACAAAAAGAGAAGGACAAAAAAGAGGGAAGTGAATATTTCCTAGTCGGATGGGTTGAAGACAGGGGATGAGTTTGACTCCTCTCTCAAGGTGACTAAAGGTAAGAAGAATCTGCTTGTGAAAAGGAAAAGCCATGTTTCAGTGAAGAAAGGTAAGTAAACTCCTGAGAAAGGGAATGATGAAATGGGGTTTGAGCCAGGCGGTGACAAGAACACTCTGAAATAGGGGAACCATGATGATATGGTTGATAAGGGTGTGGAGAGTGGTTTCAAAGGTATGGAAACCCGTGGTAAAACTTTGCATGCCTCTGAACCCAACATTGGCCTATGTTTTCCCAAGATTCTAGACTTGTATTGCAATCTCCTTGAGGACTTTGATGATTTATTAGCCAAGGCAAAAAACATAGATGAAGTGGAGGAGGTGTTTGGGCTGGTGAAAAATGTAGTCAGCTCACAACACAACATGACTAAATGGTTCTTTGTCAAAATCAATAGAATCAACATAAAATTGTAGTTGATGCATGAATGCTTGGGGAAAGGAGGTAATACCTTGGTGGAATAGGATAAACTAATTTTCCAGAATTGGGAAGCCATACCAAAAATGGAAGAAGTTGAGCGTGAAATAGTAAGGATGAGGGAAGAGTATGGCACAAGAGTCTAGTATTTGGAGGAAAAACTAATGGAAGTCAATAAGAATCTAGAGAAGATGATGCATATCAGTAAGTTAACCATTCAGAATAGTTTAAAGGGAATGAAGGTGTTGATAGAAAAACTCAAAGAGCTAAAAAAACATTAGTTCAAAGATATCAGAGTTGATGACATTCTGAATGTGGAAGACCTGGGCATACAGGACAAAGAGGAAGGAACTAAAGAAAAAGGTAAACAGGTGTCCATGGAGGATACAGGTGGCCCTTCAACTCATACAAGGGGAAGTAGAAAGCAATAGTTTGAGGATGAGAATAAAGAGTTGATAAACTTCACCAAGATGCATGAGAAATTCTACGAGCAAGAAATTAAGGCAAGAGAGACCCTTAAGAAAATGACTATCTGGGTTGTGCTTTTTTGCTATGTTTTTCTATGCTTATGTTGTTTATGTAACTTTTGATTGGCGGTTGGTTGGCTTACTGTTCTCAGTTTGCTTCTTTTTGTAAAGGGTTTTGGGGCTCCTTCAAAACCTATTTTACCAATATAATTAAAAACAATTAGAAGGATACTAAGGGAAATCATGTTAGTCAATGAATTATCATCATGCTAAAATCAAGATAAGTCCATTGTCACTTGAGCATACTCACTTGGAAGAACTATCATATCAGCCTAGAGACTAAATTATACTGCAATAGCTATCATGCAACCCTAGGAATAGTTATGACCTCTCACCCATGGGTAAGATAGAAACTGATACACAATGTGGAAATCAAGACTAAATGATAAGTCAATTAATCTCAAATCCATGCAAAAAGATATCCATGATACTATAAAAACATATCTAGGTGGTCTTGAAAGGATATTCATATGGTAGGGAAGATTGTCGTCAACTATAAGATAACCATACATGTCATTGGCATAGTTATTAAGACAATTATAATCACAATGAGGTTGTCTTGAACAGATGGTGACTTGACAAGGAGTTATTAGATAGTTAAGGAAGATAGAGGATTGATATTGGTGGGCGCATGTACTACAATACAATCAAGGAGGGTCTAATGCTATCGGGACAATCTTGATCAGTAACACCTCCTTACATGATAATATAACTAGTCCTTTGTGATGTACCTAAATCTCCATGAGGGTGATGAAGTTTTAGGGTGGAGGACAGATAATATAAGTGGCTTAAGTTGCCCAAGACTATGACAGTATAGAAATATACATATGGTCTGTACACATGTTCCCTTATACATTACACAATCATATTGAATATGGGACTACTATAGGACCTCAAGTTGTGATCCAAATGTGGCATAATGTCACCTACTATCTTAGTACAGTCAAGGCATTGATGAGGTTCACTAGGATAATCAAGAAGCCTCAATGAATTATAATTCATTTAGTCCTTTTGTGACCTATATGTACTCCAAGAGCAATTGCAAAAAATAGGATTGGGTTTTGAGATCCTAGCTTGTCAAATAGGTTTGGTAAGGGGGTCTGTAAGGTCTTTGAAATATCAATAGTCATAGAGGACTAGTTTTCATGTCATTTTGGAAGTTCTTGAGCCTTAAGATCTCCATAAGAAAGCACATCCTGTTTTAGAGAGAAGATTGATCCTAAATGGAGTATTTGGCAGCCATTGTTAGCAATTGAAGTCATGATGTTATCCCCGTTGTTTATGACTAAGCTTTAGGGACAACAAGAAGGATCATTTGGACATGTGAAGGATACAACAGAAGCCTCCCTACCATTTCAAACATTGTTAAAACATACATGGGTGGGGTGTGAGAAGTGAAGACAACATGAAGATCTTTTAGAGATATGTAGACTATTATGTATGAGGTTCTCAGGTGATCATGCAACTTTTACATATCACTTCTCTTTAAGCCATTCTAGAGTATGGGGTATTTAGGTCTATGGATATTGCATGTTAAATCCATCAAAGTGGACATCAAGTTCATGGTTTTCACAAAGCTAAGAATGTTGTTCATATGTTACCTAAGGTTGTTAGTGTTGTGGTTGTCATTGATGTCAACACTCAACTTGGATGCTTATGTTGATGTTATACTATGATGATGTGCTAATAGTGATGCTGCTGATGTTCATGGTTGGATGGCATGCCTTGTTAAGGTTATATTGAGTATGCTTATTGTTAGTAGAGATGATATCATGATGATATTTTAATATGGGAATTAGAAGCATTAAGATGAGAATTAGAAGCATTAAGACAAGGATTAGAAGTAATTTTGATGTTGGGAAGATTGTACTGATAGTCTATAGCATGTTGTATGCTCTCTCATGTTGTTCCTAAGGAAGTATGTGTTGCTACAAGGTGGATCTAGTCTTTGGATGTTTGTGAAGGTTTATGTTGTAGGAAATTTCTTTGAAGACTATTTGGGAAAATGCTTTCCATTCCTCCACATTTGAAGATATGGTCATGCAGTTTAGGAGTTAAGTTCAAAGGGTTGTAAAGGTGCTACATTCAAATTTTCACATCATTTGTTCCTACACAGAGAAAGTTGTAAGTGAAAGAGTGCAGGACCGTATTGTTCGATGTCTGGTTTCAGTTTCTGTTGGCTTGCGCCAACTTGTTGCTATATGAGGTGGTGAATTGGCTAGTGAAGAATGATCCTGATGATCTTGTGATGTTTCTTGTTTCTCCACAAGATGTTTTCTGGTTTCTTCAGAATATGATGTGGCCTGGAATGAAGGTGTTCCTAGGTTATGCTTTTTCCTAGACGACTGAGGTATGTTGAAAGTGTGAGCCACAAAATCCTTGCTGTATGGATTTCAAGGAGTGTTTGGAGATGTTATATGGGTCATGCCAACTAATCTGGGAGAAGCACAAGTAATGGTTAATCATCCAAGAGTACCACCAAGTCGTAATGACCGATGTGCTACAAGCTTCATGTTTTCTTTCTTAAGGGTGACCTAATTCAATTGTGTGAAGCATTCAGATGTTATTCTATGAAGGATGATGTTGTGAAGGATGCTTAGGACCAGGTTAAGCATGTGTTTAGATCCACAAGATGTGTTCCTCTTCCCGGTGTTGCATGTGGTTCATGATAGGGCGTGCCCTCTACAAGTTTCATGTTGTTTGATCTCTGGCTGAGTTGTAATTGTAATATTCTTATTTTCTCTGGTCAAATTGTAATTGTAAAATTCTTGTTGTCTCTAGCCAACTTGTAATGTAATCAATGTAATATCATGTATATATTACATAAACCTAGTTGATCTAGGTGAGGTATGATTCCAAGTATGAATGTGTGAAGTGGACTATGGATATTTAATGCATTATGATGTACGACCAAAGGAGAAAGAGCAGAAGCAATAAGATTCTTTCTATATTCGTCTTGAATATATTATTGTGACAGAAGGGAAGTGAAGAGTGTGCCTAATTGATTCAATCCTCAAAGAGGAGTGAAAAAGTAGAATTGCAATCATCAAAAGGAGTGAGCTTCATTGTCACTTTTAGATAGTAGAAGGACTGTCATGATGTAATCTTTTTTGAGTTTGTGCTCAGTCCAGGGAGTAGTTGCTTCCTTGTTTTGAAGCCCTAAAATAAATTCTGTAGGGAGTTGCAGCTTCCTTGGGAGTGACTCGAAAACCTTTCTTTAGGGAATAGTAGCTTCCTTGGGTTGTAGCCCTAAAACAAAGTTATATTTTTTATAGCAGTGAGCTTCATATATTGTGAGTTAATCCTCATTGTGGTTTTTCCCCTTTGGGATTTTCCACGTATATTCGATGTTATGTGGTGTTGTGCTTTGCATTGATCTTTTATGTTTCTATCATTGTTGTAAAGTTTAAGTTTTAATTTTCTCCAGAGGGTTTGAGATTTATTTGAATACTAATTCACCCCCCTCTCAATATTCAGGTGTGTCCAACAATTGATATTAGAGCCAAGTTCCTCAAAAGGAGCTTAACTACTTGAGGAAGGTCTGGGATGGCTCATAATGGATCACAAGGCACCTATGTTTGATTGAACAAATTATTCCTTTTGGAAGATAAGGATGGAAAATTATCTATCTTCTCTAGGGTTTGGTGTTTGGCAATCTGTCAAGGATGGTTACACTGCTTCTACTATTGATCCTATAGATCGAGATGAGGTTAAGTTGTATGATAACAATACCAAGGCAAAGAATGCTATAATGAGTGAGCTAGCTGATTCAAAACTTATAAAGGTAATAAGTTGCATTTCTGTTAAGGATGTATGGGTATAACTTAGCAACATTTATGAAGGAGATAGTAAAGTGAAGCAAGCCAAGATGCAAATCTTCAAGAGAAAATTTGAGACCCTAAGGATGACAGAATCTGAAGACATTGCTAGATATATGCTCTGGGTGGATGAGATAGTTAATGCCATCAGAGGTCTTAGTGGAACAGTGAAAGAAGATGAGATTGTGAATAAGGTGCTAAGTTCTCTCACCAAATCAGGATTTAGATCACTATATAGTAGATCAATTGTTTGGCTCTCTCACAGCCTTTGAAATGAGATAATTTGACAAAGGGGCTCCAAAGAAGGAAGCAACATTCAAAGTCAGTAAGAAGGCAGAAGATGAAACAACTAATCAATATGGTGACCTTGATGAGGTAGAGGCAAACTTTGTGAGAATACTGAAGAAGGGCACTGATAAATACAAAGGTAAGTTACCTTTCAAATGCTTCAATTGTGGGAAAGTTGGTCATTTTACCTCTAAATGTCCTTTTAAAGAATTAGGGGGTTGTAACAAGAGAGAGAAGTTCAAAAGGGTCTTTATTCCATAGAGAACAATTGTTCTTTAGAAGATAAGGATCATGATAATTCAAATGATGAAACACTTTTCATGGCTTTGAAAGTTGGTGACAAAAAGGGTGATATTGGAAAATGTAAAAATTCTGATACCTTGCAGGCTGACAAAGATGATGAAAAATCAATGGTTGTGTAGACTACCTTTCATGCAAAAGAAGAAGAAAATTCTTGGGTAATTGATAGTGGTTTCTCTAACCACATGGTTGGTGTCAAGGAGAAGTCCATCAACCTTAAGAAGTGGAATGGTGGAGATGTCAAGTTTGGTGGTGATGAGTCAGCACAAATTTGTGGAAAGGGTGCTATAACTATCGATGGAAATAATAGGAGTAAGGATGTCTTCTATGTCAAATGGATGAAGCACAATCTTCTCAATGTCAGTCAGATGTGTAGTAAAGGATACAATCTTACATTTCATGCCAAAGGTTGTGAGAGTTAGGCAGGGTCCAAAAAATTAGTTGTAGAAGGTATTAAGAAATATGGAGATATCTATCATCCAAAGGAGGTAAATGGAAGAACCTGTTTATTGGCTCAATTTGGTGAGTGTTGGTTGTGGCACAAGAGAATGGGACACATCAAATTTGATAATATGGTAAAGATCAGCTCTATTCATGCAGTGAGAGACATGCCTAAGATAACCAAGCTTGCAAATACATTATGCAAGGAATGTCAAATGGGAATGCAAACAAAGATAAATTTCAAGAGTAAGGAGCATTTTTCTACAATGCCACTGGAGTTGATTCACACTAACCTATGTGGTCCTATAAGAATAAAGAGTCAACTAAGTGAAAGGTATTTCATGTTTCTTATTGACGATTAGTCTAGAATGACTTGGGTTACTTTTTTAAGAGAAAAATCAGAAGCTTTTGATAAGTTTAAAATTTTCAAAGCAATAGCTGCCAATGAAATGGATGCTAATATCAAATGCTTAAGATCTGATAGAGGAGGTGAGTTTACTTCAAATGAATTTGAAAAGCTTTATGAAGATCATCGCATTAGGATACATCTATTTTCTCCTAGGAACCCCTCAATAAAATGGGGTAGTGGAGAGGAAAAATAGGATTGTACAAGAGATGGCTAGGGCAATGTTGAAAGATACAGATCTGCCTAATATGTATTGGAAGGAAGCATTTCACACTGTTGTCTACCTTCTTAATAGAGTACAATTAAGGGTTAATAGCACTAAGACCCTTTATGAGATATGGTATGGAATACCTCCCACTATCAGATATTTCAAGATTTTTGTCAGCAAATGCTACATTAGGAGAGATGAAGAAGACCTTGGAAAGTTTGATTCAAGATGTCATGAAGGGATCTTTCTTGGTTACTCAACCAGAAGCAAGGCCTATAGATGCTACAACAAGAGATTGGGAAAGATAATTGAAATCTCAAATGTTAAGGTAGATGAAGGTTTGTATCAAATCTCACAAGAACCAGAGGACTAGGGATTTGATATACCTCCCTGCATTGAGGAAGAAGAAGAAGAGGAGTAAGAATAAAAGTAGATCCCTAAGACTCTAGTAAAGTATTTTTAGAGGAATCATTTAGTAGATTAGATCAAAGGAGGCTTGCAAAAGCAAGTGAGCAAGTGAATTTGTGCCTACTATCAAAGGTAGAGCCCAAAACCTTTGATGACGCTAGAAAAGATGATGGATGGTTGAAGGCAATGGAAGAAGAACTGAATCAAATAGAGAAAAATCAGACATGGGAATTGGTTCCCAAACTAGCTGATAAGAATGTTATAGGAACAAAGTGGGTGTTCCAGAACAAGCTGAATCAAGATGGTGAAGTTGTAAGGAACAAAGAAATATTGGTGTGTAAGGGTTATTCACAAGTTGAAGGTATTGATTTTGAGGAGACTTTTGCTCTAGTAGCTAGAATGGAGGCAATCAGGATGTTTCTTCTCTTTGTTGCTCACAAGAATTTCAAGGTCTATCAGATGGATGTCAAGTCAATATTCTTGAATGGTGATTTAAAGGAAGAGGTCTACATTGAGAAATTGGATGGGTTCCAGCTATCAGAAGATCAAAACATGGTGTGAAGACTCAAGAAAGCTTTGCATGGACTCAAGCAAGCTCCTAGAGCTTCATATGCTCGGTTGGATAAGTACTTACTTCAACAAGGTTTCAAGAAAGGTACTACAAATAGTAATCTTTACACTAAGGAAGAGGCAGAAAAGATTTTGATAGTTGCAATATATGTTGATGACATTATCTTTGGTGGAAATGATGATATGTATAAGAGGTTTGCAGAAGAGATGCAAAAAGATTTTGAGATGTCTTTATTCCTTAGGCTTCAAATTGTTTAGCTAGATCATGGTATCTTTTTTTCTCAAGCTAAGTATGTTTGAGAGATGTTGAAGAAATTTGGTATGGAGGATTCCAAACTAGTAAGTACACCTATGGTTACTGGTTGTCATTTGAGCAAGGCAGATGAGTCACTTGAGGTTGATTAGACTCTTTATAAATCTATGATTGGAGGATTATTGTATCTAATTGCTTCTAGACCTAATATTATGCATGCAGTCTATTTGGCTGCTAGATATTAAGCTAATCCTAATAAAACTCACGAGAAGGCAGTAAAAATAATATGATATATTTGAAGGGAACTCCATATTATGGCTTATGGTATCCAAGAGGTAATGCCTTTGATCTGAGTGCTTACACTAATGTTGATTGGGTTGGTTGTGTTGATGATAGAAGAAGTACTAGTGGTGGTGCTTTCTTTTTAGGAAGTAGATTAGTTTCATGGCATAGTAAGGAACAAGATTCAATATCTTTATCAATTGTAGAGGCAGAGTATATTATTGTAGCATCTTGTTGTACACAAGTGTTGTGGATGAAGCAAACATTAAAGGATACCAAGATATAGTATGATGAGCCTATTCCTATTTTGTGTGACAATACTAGTGCTATCAATATTTCCAAGAATCTAGTGATGTATTCTAGAACCAAGCATATATCAATCATGTATCACTTTTTCAGAGAGAAGATTGCAGATAAAGAAGTGAAATTGGAATATGTTCCAACAAAGGATCAGATTGCAAATATTTTCACAAAGGCTCTTGCAAAGGATACTTTTGAGTATCTCTGGCAGAAGTTAGGGGTAATTGCCCCTCCTTCTTGCTAGATGCATAATTGGTGCATCTATCTAGGGGGAGTAATTAATGCTATATCTTTTTCCTGGACTAATGGTGGCTACCTCTCAAAGAGAACAGGTAGTGGTTGTTGCTGACAGGGGGAGAAAGTTGAAAAGGAGAGTTTGTGCCCTAAGGAGGAAAAGTAGTTTCCCTTTGTCCTTGATGTCAAAGGGGGAGAATGAGCAGGTGTGTGTTTCCATCAATGCCAAAGGGGGAGATTGTTGCACATATGTTACCTAAGGTTGTTAGTGTTGTGGTTGTCATTGATGTCAACACTCAGGTTGGATGCTTATGTTGATGTTATACTATGATGATGTGCTAACAGTGATGTTGTTGATGTTCATGGTTTGATGTCATGCCTTGTTAAGGTTATATTGAGTATGCTTATTGTTAGTAGAGATGATATCATGATGATATATTGATATGGGAATTCATAGGATTAAGATGACAATTAGAAGCATTAAGATGAGGATTAAAAGTAATGTTTATATTGGGAAGATGGTGCCGATGGTCTGTAGCATATTGTATGCTCTCTCTTGTTGTTCCTAAGGAGGTATGTGTTGTTGCAAGGTGGCTCTATTCTCTGGATGTTGGTGAAGGTTTCTTCTGCAGGAAATTACTTTAAAGACTGTTTGGTAAAATGCTCTGCATTCCTCCGCATTCCTCCACATTTGAAGATATGGTAATAAAGTTTAGGAGTTAATTTTATAGGGTTGTAAAGGTACTACATTCAAAGTTTCACATCATTTGTTCCTTCGTAGAGAAAGTTGTAAGTGACAGAGTGCAGGACCATATTGTATGGTGGCTGGTTTTAGTGTTTGTTGGCTTGTGCCAACTTGTTGCTGTGTGAAGTGGTGAATTGGCTGGTGAAAAATGATCCTAATGATCCTGTGATGTTATATGTTGCTCCATAAGATGTTTTTGGGTTTCTCTGGAATAGGTTGTGGTCCCGAATGAAGGTGTTACTAGGTTATGCTTTTTCCTGGCCAACTGAGGTATGTTGAAGGTGTATGGCACAAAATCCTTGTTGTGTAGAGTTGAAGGAGTATTTGTAGATGTTATATGGGTCATGTAGACTCATCTGGGAGAAGCACAAGTAATGGTTAATCATCCAAGAGTACCACCAAGTTGTAATGACCAATGTGCTACAATATTCATGTTTTATTGCTTAAGGATGACCTAATTCAATTGTGTGAAGTGTGTGGATGTTATTCTATGAAGGATGATGCTGTGAAGGATGTTTAGGACTAGGTTAAGCATGTGTTGGGATCTGCAAAGCGTGTTCCTCTTCCTGATGTCGTGTGTGGTTATGATAGGGATTTCCCTCTACAAGTTTCATGTTGTTTGATCTTTGGTTGACTTGTAATTGTAATATTCTTGTTGTCTCTGGATGACTTGTAATGTAATCAATGTTATATCATGTATATATTGTAAGCCTAGTTGATCTAGGTGAGGTATGATTACAAGTATGAATGTGTGAAGTGGAATATGGATATATGTAATGCATTATGATGTGCGACTGAAGGAGAAAAAGTAGAAGCAATAATATTCTATCCAAATTCATCTTGAAGATATTGTTATGACAGAAGGGAAGTGAAGAGTGTGCTTAACTAATTCAATCATCAAATATGAGTGAAAAAGTAGAATTTCAATCATAAAAAAGAGTGAACTTCATTGTTAGTTTCAGACAGTAGAATGATTGTCATGCTGTAATATGTTCTAAGTTTGTTCTCAATTTATGGATTAGTTGCTTCCTTGGGTTGAAGCCCTAAAACAAAGTTTGTAGGGAGTTGTAGCTTCTTTGAAGTGACTCTAAAACCTTTCTTCAAGGAGTAGTAGCTTCCTTGGGTTTTATCCCTAAAACAAACTTGTAATTTTTATAGCAGTGAGCTTCATATATTGTGAGTTAATCATCACCATGGTTTTTCCCCTTGGGATTTTCCACGTATATCTGGTGGTATGTGGTGTTGTGCTTTGCATTGATATTTCATGTTTCTATCATTGTTGTAAAGATTAAGTTTTAATTTGATCCAAAGGGTTTGAGATTTGTTTGAATACTGATTCACCCCCCTCTCAGTATATGGGTGTGTCCAACAGATAACCCTTCCATAGTTAATATAAGCTACCCTAAGTCATTGTCATGATCAAAGGCTAGACTGTCACAGTTTCATCAAGTTGTAACTAGCCTCTTATTGTAGATTATGGGGTTAACTATGATTTATGAAGCATCAAAGGCACCAATGGCAAGGGTAAGTGTAATAAGTACTTTGTTAATCAACTCAATCATTGTTAACTTATCAAGGCTATTAAGGATTGCCCCACTACCTACAGTCCTGCCAACAAAGGGTTGAATATACTTACCACTCATGTTAATAATTTTATGTATTGGTTGAGTGGTCACTATGATGAAGGATAAAAAAGTATTAGAGTTGGCTATGATTGGAGCCACCCAAGATCTAGGACTTCATGAAAGCACAAGAGAGATCAATTGAGAGAATAATGCTATTCTATCTGTTGACTTTTCTTCTAAATCAGCATTAGGGTCTGCCACTTCTAATGCACAGGCAGATTCAGCCAACTAAATACAGGAGGTTGCGTGAGCTGCCTCCCCTTCACTTCTGGTTCTGCCGCACCAAGGGGGGTATCCCTATAACTCAAGATGTAACCTTGACTAGCTCAAAGATAGAAAGATCTTACTTGACAACAACAGGTAGAATACTCTCATGTATGGACCAAGATCTGTATGATAGATCACAAGGTGGGCAACGTTCTTGGACATATATGTCTGGTTAGGGATGAGAGCATGCAAGGGTTTCCTACTCCTAATCCTACAACTAACAGATGGAAGGAAGAGATGGTTTAGTTTGAATTTTGGATGCAAAGCTGGACATGGTGTATAACCTCAACACAGAGCTAGATTGGTGCCTATCCAGGGCTTGGAGTCGGTAGACATACACCTGTGAATGATCAGCATGAATAGCTAAAACTAGATTTCAGGGGGATACACATGATATCTGTCTTACAGATATCTCCCAATAAAGAGTGTTAAGCTGTCTATGCTTACGGCATCCCTATTGCAGTAAGAAAGATACATGCAAAACTGGAGACAGAATCAGCATAACACATGCAAACACAGCATTATTCATATAAGATTAACCATGAAATCAGTGGATTCATGCCAAATCGTACAACAGGAAATACATAAACTCACAAGTTTAGCTGTACAGAGCAACCAAAATGAACTGTATTGTGTTACAGAGCCAAAATGTTCAACTTTCAACAACCAAAAATGAGTAACACTTCCTACTTATAACAGCCAGGTAGTGTACCACAGCAATTAATTACATGGTTGACCAAAAATCCCGCCAGATACACAGTATCAGAAAAATGGCGCTCAACGCATTACCAGATTGGCGCCCAAACATGAATGCAGTAGGTAGGGGAGGAGACAGGAAGAAACCTCGAGCCCTGCGCCACTGTCCGTTGATGTACACCTTCAATCGGGTACCAAATCTGTCCATACCTCTGCAACCTTCGCCATTAATGGCGCACCAACCCGCGGCCTTGGGAAAAACATCAATTGTGCATCGCAACCATTTCCTGCCAAGATTCATCGTCATGATATTTGAAAATATGCAGGATATCAATTATCCCACATGCACCCCGCGGTGACCTCTTTAACACTTTATATACTAGGCCACGAGCAAATATGATGTCGGTGCTTTTGCTCCTGATGACACTAGTATAAGACTTCATCATCATTATCCTTCAGCAGCATGATATCCTGTCGCTTGAAATATCACCCTGACGTCAGCATCATATCGCAATATAACCTGCATGATAATCGCCTTCATCGGCACAACCTGATGCATCAGAGGAAGATCCTCCTGCTTAGCCGATACTAAATGTCTGGCCGATGAACATCCTGATGACGTCACCATCATATCCTGCTGACGTCATCAGCATATCTGCCTACTGCGCACCTCCTCATATCCGGATGACATCATCATCATGTCAACATCAGGATGATATTCGGAAGATAACCGGATATTTGGAAATATCATCCTGATGCACAAATATGATGCTGCACTGTAGCTCCACTATAAGATCGGGTGATACATGAATATGACAGATACTTGAAAAGATCACCCCCCACTAGACAATGCACGAAGCCAACAGGTGGATATCTCTCTTCGAAAATATCACGATGCAGACAGGCAGAAAAGTGGATATCACCCTGACGTAAGAATGACGTCAGCATCATCAGGGTGATAAAACAACGAACATGAAATGATACAACATCATCAGGATGATATTGACTAAGATCATCCTGACGTTCAAATATGATGACCCCGGTGAATATCGGGTCATACTTAGAACTCTTCAACAACATCATCAGGATGATCATAACCAAGATCACCCGATGATAAAAGTATCACCCCGGCGAAATATCATGCAGGCAGAAAATATGATGACCCTCGCAAGCAACACGGCGATAACTGGAAATATGATGATGATGATGACGACCCTTAAGAAAAAACAAGTCAGGTCGAACAACTTAGAAAATAACCCCTTCAGAAGATCGGGGTGACATCATCATCATAAAAGGGCAAGGTGATATTTGGAAAATCACCAGATACTTGAAAAATCACCCCCGCAAGCAAATCAGGGCACACTGTAGCTCATCAGCAGGATCGGGATGATATCCAAACATCACCCGATATTGAAACATGATGATCCTGATGAAAAACCGGTCGACAGAGAACATGATGATGATGACCTCCTCCTCAGGAAAATATGATGCTGCAGCTGAAAAATGCTGAGGTCCAACACTTAGAACATTTTTAAGGAAGGTGCCTGCATGAAAATTGCTCAAAAACTATCAGTCAATTCAGGCACTAACACTGGCTCTGTCTGGGGACGTGCAGGTGCAAGACTACAGCGAGAACCCCAGAACTCTGGGATGCAGACCAGCCCCTTATCCATTGGGCACAGAGTCAAATACTGCACTGACCTGCATCACCAAACACACTTGATGGCCAAAGGCAACCAAGAAAAGAAAAAACATGTATCTCCCTTTGTCAAATATCTTGTTTTCATCTGCATGCACTGGGTCAAGCTTGGAGATACTACAGAGATCCACCCACAAACAAATCTTGTCATCTGCATATTCAACCCTCTGATTTGGCTTGTCATTATCACCCCTGTGCAGATAACCTTCAACATCATGTGACATGTGGGTGCAGAATGTATCAGGCAATGCATACTCAAATGGTATAGAACACAGGTTATCATCTGTATCATCATCATGCATTGCAACATGATCTCCTAGCTGGACTGCAAATAGGAAACACTCAGAGTCCACCACACAACTAGGAAGATCAGGGCTCATTGTATTATATGCTGGCACATCAAAAGAAAAGTTTTCAAAATCACAATTGTGCACATCATGTACACAACAATCAGCAGCACCAGGCTGGAAAAGATCAGGCTCTGGCATCTCTTTCAAATCAGGCACATTTTCACAATCACTTACCTGATGTATGTTGTTTCCTCTTTCATCAGGATGAGAAACAGAATCCAAACCAAAAACAATGTCTAGATCCTCACCATACTCAAATAAATCCTCATCACCATATGTGTCAAAGATGGGTGATCCAGGTACATCAGCTTGATCATAGTATGCCATTTGTTCATGGGCAGTAGAACATGCATCTTCATCACCAATGGATTCCCTTTGTGGATGAGTATCAGCTTGTGTGTCATAAGCAAAACAGCCATCAAATGAAAAATAATCATGCTCTGAACCAGCACTTGTTTCAATCTCTGACTGCTCTTCACGATCCCCATGTGTTTGAAAAGAAGTCAATGGGTCACACATAGGACTGTTTCTCTGTTTGCTTATATCTTCTCTGTCTTGAGTACAATACTCACAATTATCTCCACAGGTCCATTCCAAAAGTTGTTCATTGTTGTCCACAACCTCGTTATTGTTTTCATGGTCAGATGCCTCATCATTGCAATGGGAATCCTCATTAGTCCTTTCACTAGCACCTTCAATATTCATCTTTTCATCTTCACATGATGCCTTAATTATTTGGTCATTTGCAGCTTCACAACGATTTTTCACACCAAGGCCTGGGGACAGGGGTTTCAGCAGGTACACATTTCTGATTTTTTCTATCTTTTCTATGAACCTGTATGCCATCTGCATACTTGTCACCTTGAAATCCCTCAGTATTGCACTAAAGCCCTCCTCAAAAGCTTCAAAGAATATGCCAACACAGGCTGAAATATCAGGTCTGAAGACTTCTGGGATCTGTGAAAGGGCTATTGCAAACCTATGACTGAAATCAACACATGGCTCTTCACCTTGTTTTCTGATTCTCATCAATTCTACAACAAGATCAGCCGGTTCTTTTGCAAATTCTTCCTTGAAACAGTCAGCAAGCTCATCCCAACAGGCAAAGGATTTCTTTGGAAAGCTCAAATACCAGTCTTTTGCTTTTGCATCAAAGGACCTAACAAAAAACCTCATCCACATATCCTCATCTTTGAATGAATATTTTCCCATAAAACTGTGAAAATTTTGGATATGTGCATTCCCATCACATACATTGTGACCACTAAATCTAGGCATCTGACAGTATATCCTAGCAGGCATAGTTTCTACTTTATAATCCACCCATGACAAATCCAGTTGGTCATACAAAGGATCAAAAGGGCTGAGAAGAGGTTTAGCCTTCTGACTAGCAGACACAACAGGGTTACTGCTTTTTAACTGGGCCTACTCAGCCTCTAAGAATATCAACCTATTTCTTATCTCTTCTATTCTTTTATTCGACATTTCACCACTGAGTATGGGATAATTCATAATTGGATTCATAAAAATCCTACTCTTAGACATCCTTTGTCTGTCTAAGACCTAAGGCTTCCCCTGGCATCTAACTTATGCAGCAAAATAGCAAATATAAAGGGGAAGGAACAAGGTACCTTTTCTCATACAGATGCAGAAAAATGAACAACACATTTTTGTCACATCACATACATCCATCTTTCATGTGCATTCAGATCTTTTGCAGAGTCGCCACCTCTCCAGAGAGGACAAAATTTTCAATAGCTGAAAGCTACTTTTCCAGGTTCATTCCACCAGAAGAGCATCATTTTGTTGGTGACTCAGATGGGCCACAAGATATAACACTTTTTCATCAATTTTCTCCCCAGCAGGGTCGCCATTTTGTTGACTTTTCTTCTAAATCAGCATTAGGGTCTGCCACTTCTAATGCACAGGCAAATTCAGCCAACTAAATACAGGAGGTTGCGTGAGTTGCCTCCCCTTCACTTCTAGTTCTACCGCACCAAGGGGGGTATCCCTATAACTCAAGATGTAACCTTGACTAGCTCAAAGATAGAAAGATCTTACTTGACAACAACAGGCAGAATACTCTCATGTATGGACCAAGATCTGTATGATAGATCACAAGGTGGGCAACGTTCTTGGACATATATGTCTGGTTAGGGATGAGAGCATGCAAGGGTTTCCTACTCCTAATCTTACAACTAACAGATGGAAGGAAGAGATGGTTTAGTTTGAATTTTGGATGCAAAGCTGGACATGGTGTATAACCTCAACACAGAGCTAGATTGGTGCCTATCCAGGGCTTGGAGTCGGTAGACATACACCTGTGAATGATCAGCATGAATAGCTAAAACTAGATTTCAGGGGGATACACATGATATCTGTCTTACAGATATCTCCCAATAAAGAGTGTTAAGCTGTCTATGCTTACGGCATCCCTATTGCAGTAAGAAAGATACATGCAAAACTGGAGACAGAATCAGCATAACACATGCAAACACAGCATTATTCATATAATATTAACCATGAAATCAGTGGATTCATGCCAAATCGTACAACAGGAGATACATAAACTCACAAGTTTAGCTGTACAGAGCAACCAAAACGAACTGTATTGTGTTACAGAGCCAAAATGTTCAACTTTCAACAACCAAAAATGAGTAACACTTCCTGCTTATAACAGCCAGGTAGTGTACCATAGCAATTAATTACATGGTTGACCAAAAATCCCGTCAGATACACAGTATCAGAAAAATGGCGCTCAACGCATTACCAGATTGGTGCCCAAACATGAATGCAGTAGGTAGGGGAGGAGACAGGAAGAAACCTCGAGCCCTGCGCCACTGTCCGTTGATGTACACCTTCAATCGGGTACCAGATCCGTCCATACCTCTGCAACCTTCGCCATTAATGGCGCACCAACCTGCGGCCTTGGGAAAAACATCAATTGTGCATCGCAACCATTTCCCGCCAAGATTCATCGTCATGATATTTGAAAATATGCAGGATATCAATTATCCCACATGCACCCCGCGGTGACCTCTTTAACACTTTATATACTAGGCCACGAGCAAATATGATGTCGGTGCTTTTGCTCCTGACGACACTAGTATAAGACTTCATCATCATTATCCTTCAGCAGCATGATATCCTGTCGCTTGAAATATCACCCTGACGTCAGCATCATATCGCAATATAACCTGCATGATAATCGCCTTCATCGGCACAACCTGATGCATCGGAGGAAGATCCTCCTGCTTAGCTGATACTAAATGTCTGGCTGATGAACATCCTAATGACGTCACCGTCATATCCTGCTGACGTCATCAGCATATCTGCCTACTGCGCACCTCCTCATATCCGGATGACGTCATCATCATGTCGACATCAGGATGATATTCAGAAGATAACCGGATATTTGGAAATATCATCCTGATGCACAAATATGATGCTGCACTGTAGCTCCACTATAAGATCGGGTGATACATGAATATGACGGATATTTGAAAAGATCACCCCCCACTAGACAATGCACGAAGCCAACAGGTGGATATCTCTCTTCGGAAATATCACGATGCAGACAGGCAGAAAAGTGGATATCACCCTGACGTAAGAATGACGTCAGCATCATCAGGGTGATAAAACAACGAACATGAAATGATACAACATCATCAGGATGATATTGACTAAGATCATCCTGACGTTCAAATATGATGACCCCGGTGAATATCGGGTCATACTTAGAACTCTTCAACAACATCATCAGGATGATCATAACCAAGATCACCCGATGATAAAAATATCACCCCGGCGAAATATCATGCAGGCAGAAAATATGATGACCCTCGCAAGCAACACGGCGATAACTGGAAATATGATGATGATGATGACGACCCTTAAGAAAAAACAAGTCAGGTCGAACAACTCAGAAAATAACCCCTTCAGAAGATCAGGGTGACATCATCATCATAAAAGGGCAAGGTGATATTTGGAAAATCACCAGATACTTGAAAAATCACCCCCGCAAGCAAATCAGGGCACACTGTAGCTCATCAGCAGGATCGGGATGATATCCAAACATCACCCGATATTGAAACATGATGATCCTGATGAAAAACCGGTCGACAGAGAACATGATGATGATGACCTCCTCCTCAGGAAAATATGATGCTGCAGCTGAAAAATGCTGAGGTCCAACACTTAGAACATTTTTAAGGAAGGTGCTTGCATGAAAATTGCTCAAAAACTGTCAGTCAATTCAGGCACTAACACTATCATTGAATGCAAAAGATGGATTATTGTTGTTTTGATGTACATGATATGCCTTGCTTATAAAGGCAAGATGAGACCTAGAGAGGTGGAGTGGAAAGTGGAGATATTCTAACAACATGTGCCAATTAGAGGATGATAACTAATTGCACATGTGGAGGATAAGACAACTCACTCCAACTATCAACAACTCAACACACAACTAGACTTATCTAGACACAACTAGACATCTAGTAGACTCACTAAGTGTGATTAATGTGTGATGTGTGAATATTATTTAACTAGTAAATAGTTAAATAAGATGAATTATCCACACTAGGGTAAATCAGTTAGGTGAAAACCCTATTCACACCAACACCCCCCCTTAAGTGTAACTTAGGGAGAAGTTGACTAAAGCAAGATGAAAAGATGGATGGGTCCCAGCTACTAGGCCAAGTTAGGTACCCATGTACAACAAATCTCAAGTCGAGAAAAGGAGAAAACCTCATGGGACAAAACTCCTCTCCAAAAGTGAGAATGCATGAAACATGAAAGTGAAAGAAGTGATAGTAGGAGGACTCAACATGACCCCCCAAGGACAACTTCTATCACATATGTACAATCAAATACCCCCCATAGGAGAGCAAGTGTGAGACTATAGGTCCCTCCCACAATGAAGTAGCTCATGTGCCGATGAAGAATGTCTGAAGATGAACACTAGAAAGTGTCCTGTACCTGCAAACAACATTTCTCCCCTTAGGAAGAAATAAATCCAAAAGCTGATGTCGAAGAAACTCCATCTCAAGGTATGAGGGAAAAAGACTCATGATGTATGCCTCTGAAGACTACTGAAATGTCCACATGTCAAAATCAAGGAATGTCACAATGCAATGATGTGTGTCCAATGCAAAATCATGTGTAGACTGATGAAGAACAACCTCCAAAGATGAAGTAGATGGGATAACAGTTGTGCTATAAATGTCATCAAAGAGGAGAGATAACCCCTCAAGTGTGTCCTCCAAATCTGCAATATGAGACTCACAAAACAAGTTTGATATACCTACCAAGAAAGTATCCCACAAAGCTGTGTCTGAAAGACCTGTATGATCCTGCTCAACTGAAGTAGATGAAACCAAGTCGATGTCGATCTTTGAAGAAGCAGGAGGATGAGGTGATGGAAGCTCAGCACTAGTCTCATGAACCAAAGTGGGTGAAAGAACACCAAGGTTTAAATGACCAAACTTCGCCTCAAAGACATGATTCACACTTGATGCATGAGTGTGAATATCAATCAATGGATCTACATCATCAAAAGAAACAAAATGGGAGAAGGCATACAAGTGAGACGCATGATCAGCCATCCCAACTGCAATGATATCTCTGCTCTCCAAGTCTCGAATGATCACTGAATCAGGAGTGAACTCAATTGTCTTGCCTACACCATAATGAGTAATCTAGTAGATGGAAAGGAGATTGGATGTTAAGGAAGGTACACACAACACATTGTTGAATGTACTCTCTCCAATATCAATTATCCCTTTACCTATTGCATGCATGTATGTATTGTTACCCATCAAGATAGGTGTCGAAGTGCATGACTCAAATGAAGAGAACATCCCTTGTGAAGATGCCATATGATGAGAAGCTCCTGAATCAAGAAGCCATCTCTCTGACTGAAGACTTGTTGAAGCAAAGAGTACATGCCCTTTTTCTTTGTCTATCCCATTGGCAATGCCTGCTGTCCCTGACTGTGTAGATGATGATGGTGTCAAAGAAGAGGATAAACTAGGTGATGATGATGGCATTTTGATATTGTGCTTTTGAATAATGTGAGTCAACTCAGCAATTTTCTTCTCATAACACTTATGCTCATCATGTCCTAGTTTCTTGCAATATGCACACTTTGGTCTCTCCTTCTGAGATGATTCCTCCTTGGGAGAGGATGACGACTTAGGTGATTTGGTTGATTTCTTTGCTTGCTCATTGATCTTTCCTTTGCTAGTTGAAGCCTTTTGATCCTTAGAACCTTGATTTGCAAGAAGTGCTTGAGGTTTAGAGGACTTCAATTTTCCCATGTGTACTAACTTAGCTTGCTGCCTTGTGAGTGATGCAGCAAACTCATCAAGTGAAGGCATTGTGAAAGCTTTCCCAAGTGCATCCATTGTAGCATAGAAGGTAGAAACAAAAACTAAATAGTCAGGACCAAGCTTGGCAAGGATTGAAAGAATCAATTGAGTGTCCTCTTTCTCAATTCCACATTGTTTGAGCTACAATCTAAGTGATTTTAGTTTTGTGAAGAAGTCTTGGATGCTTGCAAAATTAGTTGGATTCAAACCAATTAATTCATTCTCCAATTTGAAACCTCTCATAGTATCTTGTTTACCAAAGAGTTTTTCTAAGGTAGTCCACACTTCATTAGGTGTAGTACAAGATTCAACATGAAAAAGAAGGTCAGGAGAGATAGACAAGCATAGTGTTCCATAGGCTTGATCACATCTATTATACCACTTTCTCTTTTCTGCAGCTGCAGTTGGTTCAATTTCTGTACCCATTGTTACTCTATGAATTTTCAAACTTCTTAAATGAATCTCCATTTTAGTTTTCCACTCATGATAGTTATATGGTGTGAGTAGAGGAAGTTTGTTTGGATCCATGATGCAAGAGTACAAAAAAGAACACAAGACAACCCCCTGTTACTCAATCAAAGAGATCACCCCCCAAAAAAAGAATAATTGTGGCACTTTATACTTAGTGCAATTTACAATTGTCCACTAGGGACCAAATTTGGGAAAGCATGAAAATCTCTTAAAACTAAGATTCAAAGGAGATTACAATTGCTCACAATGATTAACCACAGCAAATAGATGCCTTCAAAACAAGTTTCACTTCCTCAAGTGCCAAAATGCCCAAGTTATCACTCAAAAGCCAAAAAATTGACAAATGAAATAAAATGAACTTGGAGCAAAATCTAAGAAAAGTGCATGATGGATTTGAAGAGCTCCTAAATACCTTTCCGATGCCGCAAGAATCATTAAAATTAGAGATCGTGGCAGAAAGTTGTGAGCTTGGAAGTGAAAAACAAAGATCTGTCTTCAAACTACTGTAGTAGTCACCTGTAGCAAAATTTTAGAAAACTACTAACACCACTACAAAGTGTTCTTTGTCAGCTTTCCGACGATATCTCATTTACTTGATTTCACCTCCGTGGGCAAAAGTTATGCAAAAATGAAAAAAAGCCCTAGTTTAGGGCTTTGAAGGGCAAAATTGGCCCCCTTGATGTTGATGCAGTGCTGACGTTAGCGGATTATGCCTGGAATATTCCTTTTTGCCAGAAAAAAATGCCTGGAAACAACCTGTTCAGTGAAAAACCACCTCTGATGGACAGAAAACCGCAGTTTGTAAAGGTCAAAACCACCTTTTTTTGGCCGAAAACAATGGGTTTTGTGGTCGAAACCGCCGGATTGGGTGGAAAACCGTTGTTGTCAAATGCAAAACTATTGTCACTGTAGCAGAAACTACCTTCTGATTTACTTTGAACCAGCGGATTGGATCGAAAACTGCCTGCGTGAGTTTAATCCGAGCAGTAAATGCTCACATAGCCGATGAACAATTAAAGATTGCCATCGGGAGTAAGAACTGTGACGGCTTGTTTAAACCACTGGGTATAGAAGACAGCCAAAGAAGTGTTAACTGCCACTGAGAAGGCTTTAAACCGCCAATGTGGTTGATATAAAACTGATGTGATGGGAGGAAACTGTAAGTTCCTTCAAAGATTACGTCGACCAGAACAACTGACGAGTTTGCAAAATTTTCCGGTGTGAGACATTAAAAAGCTGTTGGTCGATACCTTTACTCGTTGGATCATCCGCTACAGACCACCATTGTGGAGGGTAACCACTGTGATCAGCATTGAAAATTGATGGGCAATTGATGTTGTCGACGGAGGTTCAAGGAACAACCGTAGAATATAGAAAATTTTCAGGCGGGAATTCTTTGTAATCGCTGAGTATTGGGAAGACTACTGGAGGTTTAGATCTGGAGATTTGACCGCTGATTTGATGGCGGAAGAGTTTTTGAAAAGTTTCGGCATGAATTTTCTACAGGCTGCCGGTATCTGAAGCGACCGCTGGTCACTGCCAGTCAGATTTGGATCCACCGTCGGGATTAGAATTAACCACCGATTTAAGTGAAAACCTTAAGACTGCCAGTCATTGCGAAGTCCACGCCGATGAAAATATCTGACGTGAATGTTGATTGTCTGCCATTGAGGAATTTGTGATGGCCATCGGTAGAGATGTCTCAATGGTCTACGACTGTTGCAAACTACCAGTGATGTTAAACTTCACCAGAGACTGTTTTATCTTGCCGCCAATAGTTGCAAGCTTCCAGAAAGGAATTGAACGCCAGAAGGGTTTGAGATCGCAAAGAATCATCAGATGTGATGATTTCCGCTCACTGTGATGAATGCTATCGAATATATGATTACCGCCTACCAGGGTTACAAGGAATCCACCAATTTGGAACTTCTGACCAGTAAGAAATTTTTTGGCATGGATTTTGGAGTGCCTGCAACACCAAGGAACAACCGACGAGTTTTGATTTCCAACCGCCATATCTAGATTAGTGGATCGGTAGTCAAAGATGGCTACCGACTGGTAATTTGGATAGGTGGGAAGAGATCTTAACCGCCACTTGCAGGTTTGACAAAGCTTCATGCCGTAGGTGCTTTAAATGAGCCGCAGATCCGATGGACAAAGACAATGCCAAAGATTCTGATGACGTAGGAGGACACTGACGGGATTCTTGAGGAATATGCTCTCTGCAATAGGGAATATTCCCTACAGAGATTCCGTATGACCAAGAAGCAAAAAAATTTTGCCTTTCGGTCCAACTTTGTCTGATTTGAACGATTTTACAGTTGATCCATACTGATTTGGCCGATCCGAACGCAATGGCGATGTCTGATTTGGGCCAAACTGCTCTAAAATAGCTACTACCTCCTAGATCACGCCACAAAGCCCCAAATTGAAACCCTCGTCAATTTTGCCTCCGATGTCTGATTTAGACGAAACAAAAGGCGATCTTGACTATTTCGGCTGCTCTGGACACAATGGTGAAGTCTGATTTGTAACAACACACACTAAAATGCACCTGCAATACAAGGGAAAGGAGAGAAACCCTCACAAAACTGGGATTCTATCAAGTTTTTCTGATTCTCCAGGTCATCATGCGATGCAAGAGAAGAGCATACTCAACCATCAAGATCCACCATGAATTGCACTCAAGATCTCTCAAAAAATGACTAACACAAAGTGATTCTTCCTAGAGCTCTGATACCATGTTAGAGTTGGATGATTGGACCCATCCAAGATCTAGGACTTCATGAAAGCACAAGAGAGATCAATTGAGAGAATAATGCTATTCTATCATTGAATGCAAAAGATGGATTATTGTTGTTTTGATGTACATGATATGCCTTGCTTATAAAGGCAAGATGAGACCTAGAGAGGTGGAGTGGAAAGTGGAGATATTCCAACAACATGTGCCAATTAGAGGATGATAACTAATTGCACATGTGGAGGATAAGACAACTCACTCCAACTATCAACAACTCAACACACAACTAGACTTAACTAGACACAACTAGACATCTAGTAGACTCACTAAGTCAACTTAACATGTGTGATTAATGTGTGATTTGTGAATATTATTTAACTAGTAAATAGTTAAATAAGATGAATTATCCACACTAGGGTAAATCAGTTAGGTGAAAACCCTATTCACACCAACAAAAAGAAGAGACATTTATAGCAGTAGTATAGTTGTCTTTATCAAGGGTTAGTATCAAGAGTTTATTTTTGCCTAATGAAGCCATGAGTATCATGCTAGGTTATTCAACATGGTTGTGAAGTGAAATGATGGCAAGACATCATGAAGAAGTTATGGTAACTATATTAGATGTCCAAAACCTCCATTATCCCTATCAAAGGCATGCAAAGATATAGCAATCCCAAGGCTATAGTAGCAACAGGAAGTTTTCTTTTTTTCCATATGCATGGACCCTAGGTTTCAAGGGGGAAGAGTTGTGGTACTTACTGGATTCAAGGCATCATTATGTATGAAAGGAAGGATCAAAAAGTTTTAAGAACCTCTAAGATTTTAAAGAATATTAATTTGCATATCCTTTTCATGATTTAATTAAAGAGTCATGCATCATGAAGTAGCAGTCAAGATCAAAAGAACACCAAATTTGGTGAAGCTACAAAAAGAAACTAAATTTGACACTTGATTATGATTTCACAACCAATTTGACTAGGAATGTGAGAGGGATTAGAGAAGGGATTTGTCCTAAATAAGAATGAGTATGTTGCATCTTTAATCTAACTTTTCATGTTTTTAGACCTTTCATTGATCTTGATTAAAAATTTTGTGTTTCATTTTTTGTTTATTTCATTTTTTACTAGCTAGTAGGAGGTTACTCTACATACACTATTTTAACAAAAATATGATAGAGGAATAAAGTACTAAAAGAGAACCTAAGAAAAGATCAAGCAAAATGTTCGAGAAGATATGCTAAGAAAATGTTCAAAATAAACCTAGAGATTGTGCCTACCACCATTTGTAAATGTTGGCCATACCTTGGCCATTGATGTAATGCTAAGAACTTAGTATTGCTATGATACATTCTTAAATATCATCTGAATGATGAATGTTAGTTACTCCATGAAGTACAAGAATGGTATGATAAATGTCATCTTGCCTTGTAATTTGAATGTTATCCTAGCTTAATCTTGATTTGTAAAAGATTACTAGTATATGACATGTGTGCAATCTTTATGTTTTGGGTTGGACCACCCTAGGAAACTATAAATTTTCAGATTTATAATCATTTATTAACTTCAATTATATGATTATATTTTTAGATTTGTGTATGAAATTACTTTAGTTTGTTGTACCAAGATGGACTAATTTATCTATGTCTTATTCATGATGCATATAGAAATCAACATCATGCCGAGGAAATGAGCAAAGACTCTAACTCTAGAAGAGCGTGAAGCTAAGAATAAAAAGAAAAGAGAAAGAAGGAGGCAACTTCGCGAAAGTAGGAAATTGTCAACCATAGAAGAAGACATGCCTCCAATTAAAGAGGAACATGAATCACCTAATCAATCTAAGAGAGATGGAATTGGCAGTCCACAAAGGCAACAAATCCAAAACCTTCGTTCAATGAGGAAATTAAATCTTGAATTTGGAGGCACTCCATCTTTCATAGGTCAAGTTGGAGGTACATCTTCATTCTCTTCTCAAGTTGGAGGCATGCCATAATTCACATGTCAAGTTGAAGGTACACCATATTCTCCATCTCAACTTCAAGGTTTTTCATCTTTTCCATCTCTAATTGAAGGTACGCCATCTATCCCATCTCAAGTAAATATTGAAGAAATTCCTAATACTGAGTCAAGTTTACCATTGAAAACACCTCCTAGAATTTTGCATAGAAAGCCTAAGTTTTTAATTGATATCAATTAGAATATTTTGAAGCCCATGCAGGATAAGATTCCCAAGCGTACTTGCCAAAGATATGCCAATAAGATATGGAAATCATTCTTTGAGAACTTAAATAAAACTAGAAAATGTCAACTATTTGTTGAATTGATGAGAAATCTAAAATTTAGGCCCACTATGAAGATCCGTGGCCTAAGAACATCAGATACTTCAAGTGAAAATTCACTTGTAAAGAATCTAATGAGTGCATATGAGAGTGTGGGTTCCACCTCACACACGAAGTATAGTAATGTCACACGATGTGTCATTACGTCAACAATAGTAAGCCAACAAACAAAGAAATATCGCCTCATTGTAAAGACAACTGAAGCATTGAAAATAAGTAGAAAAACTCTAATGAGAACCATTGGAAGGCATGAAAGAGTTGAGGATCCAAATACCAATGAATTATGGGTATTCTCTAGAAGACTCCCACAGAAAGATAAAGATGTTGTTGGATCCTTGAGATCCATCATTGAAGAATTTTGGAAAAATAACACAAGGGTATCTCCTAATGCAAGATATATTGTAAGAAGAAGAATTGGTTGTCAAAATCGTGAGCCACATCCAAAGCATTTTTTGGATGTGACTCAAATGCAATTTTTCAATAAATTTCAAGAGATGTATCCTCAAATCAAGATTAGTCAAAGGTATTTTGAAATGGTAAAGCCTTTTTATGTCAAAATAAATCAAACACACAACTTGTTGTTGTAGAGTACATATTGAGTTTCTAATCATTATGATGTTTATAGATATATATGTGTAGATTTGCATATTAATTATGTTTTGTAGGAGTGTAATATAAAGTGTCCACCTAGATCTTCAAGAGATTTCATATTGAGCATCTTATATCAAAGAGTAGATGGTCAATTATTCTACAAGAACTTATTCTCGGATGGCACGTGTGACCATTGTGGTGGGTTGCAACATTTGCCAATTTGTGAACATATGGAGAACACACATGCAATTGGAAATAAACTAGTAACTTTTGGCAAATATAAGACAATGGCATATAGTCTAAAAGATGGTAAAGAAGAAAAAAAGTGTGAATTGGTCATTGAAAAGATTCTAATGTGTTGGTTTATCTATATTTTCTGAGGGAATATAATTTACGAGTATGGAAGGCACACCCATAGAGCTCGATGGTTGGACTTGCAATTCAAGTTATGCAAGGACACATTTTCACTTGGCACCATCATTTTGGTTCTTGACTTTACAGAGAACTACACACTACAGCCATAGAATGAGGCGCAATCACAATATTACAACTCTACACAGGTTGCTATATTTGTGCATATATCATTAATTCATGCAAATGATAGTACATAGGACAATAGGAAGATCTTGAGGGAGTATCATTGTATATCAATGATGATCACACACATTCTACATAGTTTGTGCAAGGTTGCTTTCAGATGTTCTACCATGATTTGGCTAGAACGAGCATATCATTTGATTAGCATATCATATGGTTAGATAATGGTGCATCACAATTCAAGAAATTGTGTATGTTCTATTGGTTGAGTAGGATGCATAGGATGAATGGTGTTCAACATATGTGGAATTTTTGTGAGGCCAGGCATGGAAAGGGGGAGCATGATGGTGCATGAGCATGTATCAAAAGAGTATTAGCATGAGAAGAGTTAAAGTACAAAGATAATGCAAAGTTGAAAGATGTGAGATCAATTGTCAAATGGTGTAACGCTATAATGGATCCAAGTAATGAAGGTAAGTCTACAATTCGTATATATTTTTGGTTGGTTGATGATACTAACATTGTAAAATATAAGGATTGTTGTACATTGATAGGATCAAGTGAGCTACACTCTTTTAGAAGCTCTAATGCAGGTTCATGGAGTATTCATATGCTTTAGATGGTGTGATTTTGTTCTTCATGTACAGATCAAGCTTGGTATGATTGTAAGCCAAAGGAGTGGGTCGATGAATGGTCTACAAGAAGCCTAAGCTTGGTTAACATGTATCAACTCCTGGCAGCACTATAACTCACAGAGATTGAATCATCACTTGACTTTGACCATGTTTCAGATCTAGTTCAACTGGTACAGGAGCACCTATCCCACAATGGTTGACTTGAGGCATTTAATTGTTTTAAGCTTGTTTTTATGTTTTCAATAAGGTCTTATAAGACCAATGCAATGTAATAAGGTCAGCTTGGACCAATGCATGTTCAGTTAGTTGTATTTAGGATCAAGTTGTAATTTCCAAGATCATTTGCTGATCTGTAGTTTGTTAGGACAACTAAGTTTGTTGGATTGAGGGAGGTAGTTAGCTCTCCCAGTCGCTTGGAGATAAGTTTGTACTACTCCTTGAGAGTAGATAAATACCCCCAGATCACGTCATTTTAGGGGGACAGACATACTGAGAAGTTACATTGTGCTGTTGGAAAATAGAGTACTGTAATCACAATTTCTGAAAGCAAATAAAGACTCTGTTGTGTGTTGATCATTTGATTGTGTTGTATAATTGATTTGCTATTTTGGTTGCTGAATAGATTCTTCCTTCCATTCCACCGGTTGATTCCTACAGAATCAGTGGAATGGCTATGTACAATAGTTTAGGTTTTCATTTTGTGTTTTTGTTTATTCGCATGCATGTTTACAAGATCGCAGTCGGGAAGTGTTGAAGAACCCTAGCATGGGTATGTGCTAGGTATTTTAGGTTGTATCAGGTTTGAGAAACCACCCAAGAAGTGGACCAGACCATCATGAAGTTTGACAGGTCGAAGTGGTATGTGTTGAAGGCATCGGCGTGACGAGGCACATCGGCAGGAGCAATAAAGATTAGGCCGATAGTGAACGTCACACCGATGGTCGCAAGCGTAAGGTTCCATCAGTGAGAGAGTAAGGATCGGTAGAGGAAATGAAGACTTTGTCGACGAGAGGAGTCTCGGCGATAAGAAGTTGGGCGTTCGGGGTGACATTTCCATCAGAGGCTGACAATATTAGGTTTGGCCGATAAGCAAATGTATCGGGGAGAGTTTGACCATCGGATGGAGGCATTGGTGTGTTGTTGACAGTAAAAGTATTAGCGATGGAAATGGTTATTAGACTCATCGGTATGAGAACAGCCATCGAGGAGACTTCAAGTGAAGTGGCCGATAGATAAAGTGTTGCCAATAGGCAACCAAGGGCGATACGTCGGGGAGACAATAGTGATCAGCAAGAAGGTTCGAGGTGTTCGCCGATAGTTCATGTCTTGGAGATAGGAGTTGATACTATGTGTATCGGTGGGAGATCAATGGTCGGGATAACATAGTGGAGGTCCCGCCGATAAGAGAAAAGTTGATTCTTTATCAACTCAAGGAAAGCGATCGGGGAAGTAATGTTTCGGTCGGCCGATGATGCTAAGTCTTGCCAATAGGCAAGTAAAGTAAAAATTAAACAAATGAATGTATGGACATACAATGAAAAATGTATGTTAAGGTTTTAGGGTAATGCAGGCATAGAATATATGTGGCTCTGCATCAAATTGGTATCAGAGCTCAGCAAAAGGTCTGGGCTACTTGTGTGTTGATTCTGTCACTGAGAAGACAAAGGTAGAGGAGTGAGGTTGACAAAATGCCTCTTAAAGGTAATGGTACTGCAAGGGAGTTGTAGGAGATGAAGGAAAAACATGCCAAAGAGATGAGGAAGATGAAGGAGCTTGCTGAAGCACTGCAAGCCAGGCTTGTAGCCTTGGAGAAGAACAAAAAGAGGGAAGTGGAAGACAGTGAATCTGAAAAAGAAGATGATGCTAATGAAGAATTTGAAGAGGTAGATGAAGAACTAAATGCTGAAGATCAGAGGTTTGTAAAATTGTTAAGGGCAGTTCAGAGTGACAAACCTAAGGTAAAGATTGATGTTCCTAGGTACACAAGAAGTTTGAATGAAGATGAGTTACTGGATTGGATTGCTGCATTGGATAATCACTTTGAATGTGAAGATGTTGCTGAGGATCAGAAGGTAAAGATTGCAAAGACCAAGTTAGGAGGTCATGCTTTAGTATGGTGGGATTATGTACAATCTGAGAGAAGGAAACAAGGAAAGTCAAAGATCACTTCATGGGACAAAATGGTAGCAAGGATCAAAGGTAAATTCTTGCCCAAGGATTATGAAATTCAGATGTTTAAGAAGTTGCAATTTTTAAGGCAAAAGGAAATGGATGTGAAGGCGTACACTAAGGTGTTTTATAAATTGAGTATGAGATCTGGTAACCATGAGAATGAGATAGAAAAGGTGGCTAGGTACTTGGCTAGTTTGAGATTGAACATAAAGGATGAGTTAGTTTTAGCTAACCCAAGGAGTGTGGAGGATTGTTATCAAATGGCAATCAGAATTGAAGAAAAGATGAATAGAAGACAAGATAAATCCATGAGAGGAAGAGGCAGCAATATGAGGGGAAGAGGATCAGCCCCTACAATAAGGCAAACCAATGAGAGTCAAGAAGACACTGGTAAAGGACGGGAACAGTCTGATTTCAGAGGTGGATGGAAGGGTACTAGAGGCAGATTTGGAGGTGGTAGAGGCTCTACTACATTTTCAGGAAAGTGTTACACCTAAGGTGAGTTTGGTCATCCATTTTTTAAATGTCCAAAAAGACAAGGTTCATCATCCAGAGATGATAGAATGAATGACAAGAGAGTACAACTTGTGCAAGAAGAGAAAGTAGAGGAAAGTGTGCAAAGTTCAAACACTTATCAAAGAGATAGAGCTCCTGATAATTATGGGTATCTGGAGGAGGAAGAAGCATTGATGTTAAGAAGGACAATCTTGAAGACATCAAAGGATATGATGCAAAGAAAAGCTCTTTTCAAGACCACATGCAAGAGCAAAGGTAAAATATGTAAGGTTGTAATTGATTCTGGCTCAACAGATAATATGGTATCTTAGGAAATGGTGGATAAACTGAATTTAGAAAGGATTCCACATCAAAATCCTTACAAAGCATCTTAGGTAAGTGATAGCCAATCACTTTTGGTATATGAATAGGCATATGTTGATTTTCAGATTAGAGACTATCAGGACAGAGTTTTATGTGACATATTGCCAATGGAATGTTGTCACCTACTGTTGGGTAGGCCATGGCAATTTGATAGGAGAGCATTGTATGATGGTTATGTAAACACCTACACCATTAAGAAAGATGGGAAAACTATTGTGTTGATACCATTACAGGAAGGAGTTGCAGCATAGAAGGCAGCAAAAATCATTTTAGTGGGAAAGAAGGAATTTGTGAAGATGCCTACAGCAGCAGGCATAAAGGCAGTTGAGGATACTGCAGGGAAAGAAGTTATTCAGGACAACAGTTTTAAGAAAGGTTCAATTTTGACTGACAGAGGTCAGCAGCAGTTTCAGAAAAAGGTTTATGAGCAGCCAAAGATTGATTGGCAAGACAAGGATGTGATTGTAGTTGGGACTATTGTTTGTCCTATAAAAATTGACAGGAAGACAGATTTGAACATTGCAGAAGTTCAAGCAACAATTACTAAGGTTATTCAACTAGGTATTCAGACAGAGGTGCTAGTAAGCCAAATTGACAAACACAGGGTATGTGTGAGAAGGGCCTACATTGACAGGCACGAAGGTTTACTTGCAAGACAGCAAGTTACAGTTCTAAAATCTTGGAGCAACCAAGAGACAATATAGTATAAAGCTGGACAAGGTCAGAACACTGAGATGGCATAGAGTAAAGATGGAATTCTTCCACAATCTAACTCATAGGACATGAGTTCTTTTTCTGTTGGGGAGTATGGTGCAGGAGCACCTATCCCACAATGGCCTACTTGAGGCATTTAATTGTTTTAAGCTTGTTTTTATGTTTTCAATATGGTCTTATAAGACCAATGCAATGTAATAAGGTCATCTTGGACCAATGCATGTTCAATTAGTTGTATTTAGGATCAAGTTGTAAGTTCCAAGATCATTTGTTGATCTGTAGTTTGTTAGGACAACTAAGTTTGTTGGATCGAGGGAGGTAGTTAGCTCTCCCAGCCACTTGGAGATAAGTCTGTACTACTCCTTGAGAGTAGATAAATACCCCTAGATTGGGTCATTTTAGGGGGGCAGACATACTGAGAAGTTACATTGTACTGTTAGAAAACAGAGTACTGTAATCACAATTTCTGAAAGCAAATAAAGACTCTGTTGTGTGTTGATCATTTGATTTTGTTGTATAATTGATTTGTTGTTTTGGTGGCCGAATGGATTCTTCCTTCCATTCCATCAGTTGATTCCTACAGAATCGGTGGAATGGCTATGTACAATAGTTTAGGTTTTCATTTTGTGTTTCTGTTTGTTCGCACGCATGTTTGCAGGATCGCAGTCGAGAAGTGTTGAAGAACCCTAGCATGGGTATGTGCTAGGTATTTTAGGTTGTATCAGATTTGAGAAACCGCCCAAGAAGTGGACCAGACCATTGCGAAGTTTGATAGGTTGAAGTGGTATGTGTTGAAGGCATCGGCGTGAGGAAGCACATCGATGGGAGCAATAAAGGTTAGGTTGATGGTGAATGTCACACCGATGGTCGCAAGCATAAGGTTCCATTGGCGAGAGAGTAAGGATTAGCAGAGGAAATGAAAACTTCACTGACGGGAGGAGTCTCGGCGTTAAGGAGTTGGGTGTTCGGGGTGACAACAAGCGTTCGGGGTGACATTTCCATCGAAGGCCGACAATATTATGTTTGGCCAATAAGCAAAGTGTATCAGGGAGAGTTTGACCATCGAATGGAGGCATTGGTGTGTTGCCGACAGTAAAAGTCTTAGCGATGGAAATGGTTGTTAGACTCATCGGTATGAGAACAGCCATCGGGGAGACTTCAAGCGAAGTGGCCGATAGATAAAGTGTTGCCAATAGGTAACCAAGGGCGATACGTCGGGGAGACAATAGTGATCGGTAAGAAGGTTCAAGGTGTTCGTCGATAGTTCATGTCTTGGCGATAGGAGTTGACACTATGTGTATCGGTGGGAGATCAGCGGTCGAGATAACATAGTGGAGGTCCCTCCGATAGGTGATAAGTTGATTCTTTATCGACACAAGGAAAGCGATCAGGGAAGTAATGTTTCGGTCAGCCGATGATGCTAGGTCTTGCCAATAGGCAAGTAAAGTAAAAACTAAACAAATGAATGTATGGACATACAATGAAAAATGTATGTTAGGGTTTTAGGGTAATGCAGGCATAGAATATATGTGGCTCTGCATCATCAACCAGGTATTATCAGCATTCAAATTTAATAAAATTCATTATTCCATCTTATTTTGTAGTTTTTTTATATATTTGACTATATTCATCAAACTAATGCACATATCAATGCAGGGCATGTTTATGTAGTTATTGTAGCTGAAGACAATGAAGAAGGAACAAATTATTATTTGCATCATTGTGTTGAGGAAAAAAAGAAATTAGATTCCCCTGTTATAGATGGAGAAAACATCAAGTACCCTACAGGATTAGTGGTTGTTACTAGAACATGGCTTAGAAGGTACCCAGTGAAGAAGTCTAATGTGTGGTTGTTTGAGGACTTTGACACACATAGGAAGATTCTTCATTATTCTAACCTTGTTGTGGCATCAAATGTTCATTTGATCAAATATGGGGGTAGACCATTGAACATGACCTTGTTGAAGGTTCATGAGTCTGACCATGAGGCAGTACTTGACATAATAAAGAGTAGAGCAGACTCAGATGGTTCATTAGATTGAATCGGTGGAATGACATAAAGGTATGTTATTTTTCTTTGTTATCCTCATTTCACCTTCTATATTGTCACACCTATCTTACCTTCTTATATGTTCTACTTGGTCTTGGTTGATTAGCTCCGTTTCATTATAGAGTTCATTAGTGTACTCATTTTAGCTAAGTAGTGCAATTGCATTTGCATGTAGGATTTGAGTATGATGGAGGTAGGAATAATCCTTATGAAGTTGCCTTTGGAAGGAGAGTAAGGTAGGTTTTCATGATTATTTCACAATGATATGTCCTTTAGTTACTATTTCAGAATGAGTTTTAATAATGTTACTATGAGTTTTAATGAAAAATCCTCATTTGTTTCTTCACGTTTGGTGCTAACAATTGATAGCAATGGTAAGGGTAGCCTTAAATTGCTGACATACCACATAGGATCAAGTGAGAACACCTTTATAGTATTGAATTTTCATCTACTAGAAAGATATTAGGACTAAATTTTTACATTTGGCATCTCCTGGGACCAAACGGACAACACCAATGCGTCTAACTGGGTGGGTAAATGCTAGGGGAGATGGTTTTTTAGTGGTGAATCCTCATGGTCATTGTCAGCTACATTTGATGGAGATAGTATCTTAAGAGCCCTAAGAAATAAAATATGTCAAACTTTAGACCCACTATTCTGTCAAACTGTGACACCTAGGAACATCTTCTTTGTATGTATAGGTGGATATTAGGTCCACCCACAAAAACCACCTTCAATTTTTTAAAATCAATTTCATTTGCCTATGGTGGCAAAGAACGCATTGTTCCAAAATGCTTTAGTTTCATGTAGTGGAAAGGTGCTAGGAGTGACATTTTGAATTCCACAACTTGTGGGGTTGAAATGACTATGCCAATGCATCGAGGTGGGTGGGTAAATGCTAGGAGAAGTCTCATTTCATGTGCCAAGTCTCCCAATCGTTTGGGGCAATAGGCTACTGACAAAGTCACTTAAGATCTCTAACAACAAAAAACTACCAAACTTTGACGAAGCAATTCTCAGAATTCATGATAGATAGGAATGTTCTGTTCGCACCTACAGGTGCACATGGGGTCCTTCCACAATAACCTCTCTCAGTTTTGGTCAACACCTATATATTTGACCGTGCCAAAATCAAAGACATTCTTGCAAAATGCTTCAGTTTCATGCAGTGGAAAGGTGCTAGGAGTAAAATTTTTGCATTCCACAGCTTGTGGGGCTGAATTGATAGTACCAATGCATTGAGATAGGAAAGTAAATGCTAGGGGAGGTCTTGTTTTGTGTGCCAAGTGTCCCAGTCATTCGGGGCAGTAGGCTACCAGTAAAGTAACTTAAAAAACCTAAGAGCAGAAAACTACCAAACTTTGACATAGTAGTTCTTGGAATTCATGGAAGTTAGGAATGTTTCATTTAGACCTACAAGTGCATGTGGGGTCTGACCACAATAACCTCTCTTGGTTTTGGTCAATTCCAATCTATTTGACCATGCCAAAATCAAATGTATTCTTGTAAAATACTTCTGTTTCATGTAGTGGAAAGGTCCTAGGAGTGAAATTTTGCATTCCACAGCTTGTGGAGTTGAATTGACTATGCAAACATCTCAGGGTGGATAGGTAAATGCTAGGGGAGGTCTCATTTTGTGCACCAAGTGTCTCAGTCGTTTAGGGTAGCAAGCTACCGACAAAGTCACTTAAGATCCCTAAGACCAATAAATTGCCAAACATTGATAGAGAAGCTCTTGGAATTTGTGGTAGATGGGAATGTTCCATTCAAAACTATAGGTTCACATGGGATCTTTCCCCAATAACCTCTCTTAGTTTTGGTCAACTCCAATCCATTTGACCATGCTGAAATCAAATCATTCTTGTAAAATGCTCTAGTTTCATGTAATGGAAAGGTGCTAGGAGTGACATTTTGCATTTCATAGGTCATGGGGCTGAACTAATACTGCCAACACATTAGGGTGGGTGGGTGAATGCTAAGGGAGGTCTCATTCCTTATGCCAAGTATATCAATTGTTTTGGGTTGCAAGCTACCAATAAAGTCGAAAGGTTCTAGGAGTGAAACTTTGCATTCCACAGGTCGTGGGACTGAACCGACTACGCCAACACATCAGGGTGGGTGGGTAAATGTTAGGGGAGGTCTCATTTTGTACGTCATGTGTCTTAGATGTTCCAGGCTACAAGTTGTCGACAAAGTTGAAAGGTGCTAGGAGTGAAATTTTGCATTCACAGGTCGTGGGGTTGTACTGACTGCGCTAACATATCAGGGTGGGTGGGTAAATTCTAGGGGAGGTCTTGTTTTGTAGGCCAATTGTCTTAGTCATTTTGCGCTGCAAGCTACCAATAAAGTCGAAAGGTGCTAGGAGTTAAATTTTGCATTCCACAGGTTGTGGGGCCAAACTGACTACACCAATGTGTTGGGGTGGGCGGGTAAATGCTAGGGGAGGTCTCGTTGTGTGTGCCAACTATCCCAGTCATTCTAGATTGTAAGTTATAGCTCAGAACGACTGGGACACTTGGCACATGAAACAAGACCTCCCCTAACATTTACCTAACTGTGTCGGTAGCTTACAGCCTAGAATGACTAGGACACTTGGCACATGAAATGATACCTCCCATAGTATTTACCCACCCAACTTGACACGTTGGTGTGGTCAGTTCAAACCCACGATGAGCAGAATGAAAAATATGGCACCTGACAAGGTTGTGCTGCATGAAACTGAAGCATTTTGCAAGAATGCATTTGATTTCAGCATGGTCAAACGGATTGGAGTTGACCAAATCTGAGAGAAGTTATTGTGGATAGACCCCACATGCACCTATAGGTCCAAATAGAACATTCCCAGCTACCACAAATTCTAAGAACTGCTACATCAAAGTTTGGTAGTTTTTTGCTCTTAGGGATCTTAAGTGACTTTGTCGGTAGCCTGCTGCCCCGAATGACTAGGACACTTGGCGCACAAAGTGAGATCTCTTCTAGCATTTATCTACCCACCCTGACATGTTGGCATAGTTAGTTCATCCCCACGAGCTGTAGAATGCAAAATTTTACTCCTAGCACCTTTTCACTGCATGAAACTGAAGCATTTTGTAAGAATGCATTTGATTTCAATACGGTCATATGGATTAGAGTTGACCAAAAATGAGAGAGGTTATTATGGGCAGACCCCATTTCCACCTATAGGTCTAAATGGAACATTCTCAGCTGCCACAAATTCTGAGAAGTGCTCCATCAAAGTTTGGCAGTTTTTGCTCTTATGAATCTTAAGTGACTTTGTTAGTAGCCTGTTGTCCCAAACGGCTGGGACACTTGGCGCACAAAATGAGACCTCCCCTAGCATTTACATGCCCACCCTAACACGTTGGTGCTGTCAGTTTGGCCCCATGAGCTGTGGAATGTAAAATCTCACTCCTAGCACCTTTCCACTGCATGAAACTAAAGCATTTTGGAATAATGCGTTCCTTGCCACCATAGGAAAATGAAATTGATTTAAAAAACTCAAGTAGGTATTTGTAGGTGGACTTGACATCCACCTATACATGTAAAGAAGGTGCTCCTAGGTGTCATAGTTTGATGGAAGAGCCAGTCCAAAGTTTGACACCTTTTTTGTCTTAGGGCTCTTGAGAGATTGTCTGCGTTCGATGTAGCTGATAATGACCAGGAGGCTTTGCCACTGAAAAGACACCTACCCTAGCATTCATCCATGCACTTCAATGCATTGGCATAGTCAATTTGACCCCATGAGCATGGATTGTGTTCTAATTACATCCATAAAAGCCTAAAGGATATGGGAATTTTGTCATATGTTGTAGTTGCAATTGCCCTGATAGACATGTATGTAAAGGGGTAGGTGTAAAGCAAATGTAGAAAGGTGAAATGAGGATATGCAAAGCATAGAAACCATATAAAAGGTGAAATAAGGATATGTGAATCATGCCAAATGTGTCCCTCTCTCTTACTCCCTTCCTCGTTTTGCAAGAGAAAGACAAATGCATAGATGATGTAGTTGCAACTACCCTAGGAGACATGTATGCAAAGTGTGGAAGCATAGAGAATTGATGCCATCCTAGCTCAGTCATATTCACATCAACTTGTCTCTTTACCTTGAAAGCTTACTTGCAACTTATCATGCTTTGTCTATTCACATGATTCGTAAAATTCATGAAATAGATCGTGTCTAGAGATCTGCACTACATCATATGACCTCAACTTGATATGTTCATGCAATGAACTAAGTAATTCAAGTTCTCACTAGTTCACACTAGCTTCACTCTAGGCTTAAAACAAGACCAAGTCTTGATTGGAAGACTTATAGAGATTCACATGGTTTGAAAACACTCAAATATGCTTAAATTCACTATACCAATATTTCCATGCATGGGTAGAGCTCTTTGATCGGTATAACATGTTCTTGCTTTGTAAGTGGCCTAGGAGTTTGTAACCCTTATCAGAGACTTTTCCTATCATAACTTCCTTCATACATATCATAATGGATATTTGAGACCTGATTTGGATACCCTTTTGGTCCTTGTAAAACATATGTGAAAATGAGATAGGGTTGTTTTGTAAGGAATAGGAAAAACCTGAGTTGTTATAGTTAAAGTAGGCCTATTTTAGGGACTGTAATGTAACAGCAAAGGCTTGCAGATGGATATAAACCCTGAGATTTATAGGGAAGGTGTAAATAGTCATATATAACATGTTTAAACACTTCCCTTGGAGAAATCACTCACCCAACACAAGAATTCTCAAAAATACACTAAAACAGGGTCTCTTTAGGCCAAATAGAGTAGGGCTTATTCAAAATGGCACTTGCATGTGTGATCGACCTTTAAAATCTTTCTTGTAGCTCTATATATACCTACATATGGTGGAATTGGTAGCAAATCAAAATTTACTAAAACTACCCCCTCAATGGCCAAGAGTACTCAGTTTGCTATAAAATGCAAAATAAATTGCTTTAAGGGGTTTAACTCATTGGATTAGGTCTTTTCACGTATTTTACACTGCATGGAATCATCATAGTTTTCAAATAGTCCATTTTTGGCAGGAAAATGGAAAACCCTTATCTAAATGACTTAAATGGATGTCTTGACCTGCAAGACCACTTGGAAACATGAAAATATCCTCCTTGCCATCTCTTAAAGTCACTTGATTGGTTTTGAGCCTATGCTTCTACATCAACAAGGAAGGTGAACTATTTGACCTGATTCCTCAAAGAAATGATGTCTCATGGAATGCAATTGGTAGATGTAAATCCAAATTACACAACCTTATCCACCATCCTCCTTGTCTATGCCAAAATGGGATCTTTGGAATAGGGTATAGACAACCATGAAAGCATAAAGGATAGAGGAATTTTGTTACATGTATTTGCAACTGCCCTTTTAGACATGGTATGCAAAGTGTGGAAGCATAGACAAGGCATGTGAATAGTTTATCATGACACCTCAAAGAAATGTTGTCTCATGGAATGCAATGATTGCAAGATATATGCACAAATTTGATTTCTTGATAAGGCTTTCAAAACTTTCAAGAAAATGCAATTGGCAGGTGTAAAGAAAATGTATAAAGGTGAAATGAGTATATGCAAAGTATCCAAAAACCATATAGAAGGTGAAATAAAGATATACAAATCATGCAAGAGATGTCTCTCTCTCTCTTCCCCTCTTCATCATTCTGCTCTTTCTGTAACACATATAGATGGTGAAATGAGGGTACGCTAGACCTGTATAAGGTGAAATGAGGATATAATGTCAAACATATCATCTCCCTCTCGGTCTCTCTCTAAGTCTCTGCCTAACTAAACATATAATTTCAAACATATATCTAAGGTGAGATGAAGGTAGGAAAATGATGTCAAACATATAGAAGGTGAAATGAGGATATGTCTAATTACATATGTAAGATGAGAAATTATCTATGATTATCATATCAAATCTAGTCTAGTTTCAATATCATGATTGTTATGAGATGTATACAAAAAGAAGAGTACAACAAATATGTTAACTAACACTTAGCATCAATGTAATAATTTAGCATAGACAAATTATATTTCCTTATATGATTCAAACTATGAATTGTTAGATTCATCTAAAAAAACTTATAAAGGCCTAAATGATAAATCCTATGATTGGTTGCACCTTTCCTTGTACCCACCATTCTCTTAACAAAAATATTTTATTTTATGTTTCATATTCCATATTTTTCTTAACATAAAAGTGTAAAATTTAACTAATAATTTATATACAAAACTAATTATATGATAACCATATCATAAGTTGTTGTAAATAGGTTTACAATATATTTATTTGTTAGCCAAATAAAAGTTATCTTCAATATTCATAATTCAACTATTGTTTCTTGGATTCAATTGTCTAGGAAACAATTCATATTGACTTTCTAGAAAACTCTTTGAGAATAAAATTTGTCTTTATGCACCCCAATATGGACAATATTGGTTGATAAAAAAATTATAATACTAAGGGATCAAAATTCAAACACATTGCATACCTTACCTAATGTGTTGCAAATTCAATTCAAGTTGCAAGTATACTTCCCAAAAGGAAATCCACAAAATTCTTAAGATTTACAATTTACTCATGAATATTATATTCTTCACCAAGCTTGTAATTCTAACTAATCTTATAATTCAAAGCATAAAGGATATGGGAATTGTTTAGACGTTGTAGTTGTAACTACCATAGTAGACATGTATGCAAAGTGTCGAAGCATAGACAAGGCATGTGGATTGTTTGACAGAACACCTCAAAGAGATGCCATCTCATGGAATGCATTAATTGCAAGATATACACAAAATGGATTTGTTGATAAGGATTTAGAAACTTTCAAGCAAATGTGATTAGCAGGTGTAAATCTAAATTCCACAACCTTAACCAACATCCTCCCTACCTATGCCAAAATGGGATCTTTGGAACACAGTATGGACATCCATAAAAGCATAAAGGATTTGGGAATTTTGTTAGATCTGTTGTAGTTGCAACTACCCTAGTAGACATGTATGCAAAGTGTGGAAGCATAGACAATGCACGTGAACTATTTGACAAAACACCTGAAGAGATGCCATCTCATGGAATGCAATAATTGCAAGATATGCACAAAATGGATTTGTTAATAAGGATTTAGAAACTTTCAATTAAATGCAATTGGCAGGTGTAAAGCCAAATTCCACAACCTTAGCCAACATCCTCCCTACCTATGACAAAATGGGATCTTTGGAGCAAGATATGGACATCCATTAAAGAATAAAGGATATGGGAATTTTGTTAGATCTGTTGTAGTTGAAACTACCCTAGTAGAAATGTATGCAAATTGTGGAAGAATAGGAAAGGCACATGAACTATTTGATAGAACACCTCAAAGAGATGCCATCTCATGGAATCCAATAATTGCAAGATACACACAAAGTGGATTTGTTAATAAGGCTTTTAGAAACTTTCAAGCAAATGCAATTGAGAGGTGTAAAGCCAAATTTCATAACCTTAGCCAACATCCTCCCTTCATATGCCAAAATGGGATCTTTGGAACATTGTATGGACATCAATCAAAGCATAAAGGATATGGGAATTTTGTTAGATCTTGTAGTTGAAACTGCCCTAGTAGACATGTATGCAAAGTATGAAAGCATAGACAAGGTACGTGAATTGTTTAACATGATGCCTCAATGAAATTGCATCTCATGAATGCAATGATAGCATGATATGCAAAAAATGGATTTTTTTGATAAGGCTTTATAAACTTTCAAGAAAATACAATTGGCGGGTGTAAAGCCAAATTCCACAACCTTAGCTAGTATCCTCCTTGCCTATGCCAAAATGGGATCTTTGGAACATGGCATGGACATCCATCAAAGCATAAAATATATGGGAATTTTGTCAAATGTTTTAGTTGCAACTGCCCTCGGAGACATGTATGCAAAGTGTGGAAGCATAGACAAGGCATGTGAACTATTTGGCATGATGCATCAAAGAAATGTCATCTCATGGAATGCAATGATTGCAAGATATGAACAAAATGGATTTTTTGATTAGGCTTCAAAAAATTTCAAGCAAATGCAATTGGTGGGTGTAAAGCCAAATTCCAAAACCTTAGCTAACATCCTCCTTGCCTATGCCAAAATGGTATCTTTGGAACACGGTATGGACATCCATCAAAGCATAAAGGATATAGGAATTTTTTCAAATGTTGTAGTTGCAACTACCCTGCAAGACATGTATGCAAAGTGTGGAAGCATATACAAGCACATGAATTGTTTGACTTGATGCCTCAAAGAAATGTCTCATGGAATGCAATGATTGCAAGATATGCACAAAATGGATTTTTCATAAGGTTTTAAAAACTTTCAAGAAAATGTACAAAAGAAACTTTCAACCAAATACAATTGGCACATCTAAAACTAAATTGTAAAACCTTATCCAACATCCTCCTTGCCTATGCCAAAATGGGATTTGGGGAACAAGGTGTGGAATGCCATCAAAGTATAAAGGATATAGGAATTTTGTCACATGTTGTATTTGCAACTACCCTTGTAGACATGTATGCAAACTATGGAAGCATAGACAAGGCACGTGAACTGTTTGACATGATGTCTCAAAGAAATGCACAGTCTCATGGAATGCAATGATTGCAAGATATGTACAAAATGGATTATTTGAAAATGATTTATAAACTTTCAAGCAAATGCAATTGGTGCGTGTAAAACCAAATTCCTGTAACAATAATTGATCATCATATTAAATATTTAATGTAAATTGTCATATACATAATGTCATGAACATAACATCTAGTCTATATATAAAGCCATATAGGCATGTACAAACAAATCTATATAGGCATATACAAAGATATACATCGGTAACATACAAAAGAATGTATACAAAGCCATTGAGGCATACAAAAAATGTCCCAAAATCTAGTTTCCTATGAACCTCTATGAAATAATCAGTGAGCCTTGCTTGGACCTGAAGATGGAGAGCCAATCAGTGACTCATCCTCTCTCTCCCGTCAACTAGACCTCCTCAACAAAGATTTTTGCAGATCCACCTATTAATACAATCAAATAATATGCACATTAATATAGAAAAGATGAAATATATAACATCACATATGTAATTGATCACTTACCACTAGCTGATGATCCCTCTCAATCATCTTTTCTCTCTCTTCATCTATAGCTGGATGGGTTGGAGTTGTGACCTATGAGAAGCATAAAAAAAATTGACTAAACATAAATATCATTTATGTACATCTTGAATGACATGATATATTTAACAAGAAATACAAAATGAAATTTACATGTTAATGGCTCATACCTTTGTCAAAGGATTTGAAGAGAACACAGCTGCAGCAATGCCTACCTCCACTAACTGACAAAGATGAGGAGTCTCCATATTCAACATCTAAAAATAGAGTTCAAGGTTATTTGACCAAAATAGATACATAACATTATTTAAATATGCATAATGATTACAAATGGTTAGATTTACCTCCGTAAAAGTGGTTCTGCGTCCAGGGGACCAAGGAAATCATGGAGGTGCTAGTGAAGCTCCCTATTGAAATTATAAAATTGTCACTAAATATCTTGATTACCATTGATATATGTACTATATTTATGATCATGTGATAAATTTCATACCTATTGACTCGACCTCGTCTCATAACCCACCACTGGATAGTTAACATAGGTAGGATGAAGACTTTGACCTTGGAATTTGATTGCACAGAAAATTACATACATTAATTTTGACTTATAATATAGATAGTTGTATAAAATTAATTACAAATTTCAAATACAAATATATTAAATCAAGATGAACTTTGTAAAAAATTACCTCGGAGCCAATACCAAACATGTGTTGTAAGAAATCATCTGTGAGAACAAGATCATCCAATATCGATGTGTCCATCACTGGCTACTACCCCTATGTCACAGCATCCTGCCGAGAGTCTTGTGTCCCATAATCACACAAGTTCCCACATGAACTGTAAAGATGTGGGGACAAATGATGCCTTCTCCTCTCACCCTCATCAGCCTAGGTGAGATCATTGTCATATTGTGCTAGAGACTACGTCAGAGAACTCAATGAATGTAGTGTCTCCACCTCAACACTTTCCTTCAAAGTTGAAGGGAGTGAGAGACGTGCTAACCTCATCAAGGCTCTAGGTATGCAGTTCTAGTCTCATTGTGCCCCCTCTCTATCTTGGGCAGAGCCACTACCTCTACCCTGGAACTCTCGAATGTTGAAATAATTAAGAATCTCCTTGAGGATGGACTCACAATAGAGTTTCTTCAAGAAATATAGTGCCACCTCATTGTTATTACATGGAAACTCATCAAAGACCATGTACCATATATCCCAAAAGTTTTGGGATATATCTTCATTCATACACCATTGAATCGGGAAGCATTTGCATGTCTCTTCTAATGTTTGGCATGTTTTAGGATTGATAAAATGTGAACATATTGCAGATTTTGTAATTTTGTTGTCCTTCACTTGTTGGTAAGACAATTTGTCAGTATAATATTGTTGACACCTCTCCCTAAAGTCATTCCATTCAGTGATTTGGTTTGTCACTAATTCAATGTGAGAAACAATCACCTCTAATGCTTTTTGTTTTCTTATATTTTCCCTAAATAGTTTCCCTGTGTATCTGTTTCATGGTGAGGATGTGAAGGTGGGAGGTTTTAAGGGGTTTTGGGGTTTTTTTAACCCTCCTTTGTTGGATTTGTGTTTTGTTCTACCTCATTGACTATAAATTCAATATAAGAAACCAATCAAACATTGCAAAAGTAAAAATTTCTTTTCAAATTCATAAAAATCAATCAAAACCTACCTTGTTCAACTGCTACACCCTCTACATTTCATTCACGACATCCTTGAGAGTAGGATTGGTGAGGTGACATGGTGAAAATGTTGATTCCACTTAGAATTTGCTTGATTCCTCCTTCTTCTAACGTGCCTACACTCTAAAGACTAGTTTTTGCTTGCCAAAATGTAGAATGGGTCATGCCTCTCTATTTTTGGTTTTTATTTTTTACTTATTAATAGACCATAATGCGAGCACGGTGTTATAATGCACTCACATTTTCCCTTGTATGGGACCATAAAGCCAAAGTGGTGACTTTTTGGTCCCACAACTTTGTGCATATACCCCTATGTATGGTAGAACCTTTAACACGTGATAGAGAGTGATGGAACTATTGAGTTGTCATTTTTTATGAGACTTTAGAATATGCATAGGCTTATTGTTGAATATGATGATTAAACAATAATTCCACCATGAACCATTAAATTGACATGTTGGAAAAGGATTAGTATAGATTTTAAAAATTTGAAACACTTTTTGTAACGGCTTATTTAGCTCAATATTGAGCTCTCTCTCTCTCTCTCTCTCTCTCTCTCTCTCTCTCTCTCTCTCTCTCTCTCTCTCTCTCTCTCTCTCTCTCTCTCTCTCTCTCTCTATATATATATATATATATATATATATATATATATATAGACACTAAAATTTGTCCATGTCTTGTCCACACCTAGTCGACATGATCTTGTAATGTCTTTCCCTAGGTCCTAGGTCCTAGGTCATCGCATTTAATCACATTCCCAATTAATTAAATAAATCCCATTTATTTAATTAATTCCCCCTTGTCACATGTCTCAAATAATTCAAATTAAAAATTTGAATTATTCCCTCACCTCTCACCACATTGCAACAAGTGTCACATGACTACAACACTTCACATGTCAAACTAATTTAAATAATCTTTTATTTAAATTAGGTCTCATTTATCCTCCATTGCACACTTGTCACATGACTACAATCCCTCTTGAAGTGGGAAAACCCTAATCAACCCTAATCAATCTCAACCGTTCATATCATTCAACATAACTTGCAATCACAACCATTCATTTGGATTTTCCTTTTCTATAAAGGTAGCCTCTCATAAGTCATTTTCAGATGATCTATCTTTTTAGTACCGTTATGCTATTGAAATCTTGAGCAACCAACAATCCCCCATTGATCAATCATTCAAAATCTTGCATTCTCATGTGAGGTTGAGAAGAGCCATGGAGGTCAATCAACACTAGTGTGAATCTGGTCTACATTTGAGTTGTTTATTTGCATTTGTATTCTAGTTTGTGCTTCATGGTGCTAGTTAGGGTTTCATTTCTACTGTTTTGATTTTTGCCCTAGATTTAACCCTGACAACATTTGGTGAACCTGATGTGAACATGCAAAAATCTAACATTTTTGGTTGAGTTTTGGTGACTAGATTTTGTAGGAGGCCTCCTAGCTTGATTCTGACTGTGCCATTGAGTTTGGAAGATGGGAAAACCCTAGAAATCATATAAATTTGTCAATTTTTGTCACTAGAAATTTTTTGAAATTTTTTTAGTTTTGCCCCTGTCATAGGGTCATACCATATGGATCCGTATAGAGCCATATGACCTCTATGCAAGGGTCTATCGAAATATCTGGTTTTCATTGTTTTTAGGATTGCAAGGTCTAATATTTTGGTCTTTGGCTAACAATCATGTGTTGGAAGTTTAAATTTGTCTCTGTTTGTAGGTGCTTGCCAAACTAACCCCAAGCCCTAACTCCTCTGTGGCATCAGATGCCTCATCGCTAGCTCTGTCTCTGCTCCCCGATATCTCTAGTAAAAACCCTAAGTTTTTTTTTGTTGCTCGCAGGTCTCTATATTGCCACCCATATCAGTCAAGTCGACACCTCATTAAACCCTGTCTCCTACCATTTGTTCTTAGGTTACCCTCCTGGTCAGGATCCTTCACAAAGTTGTCACCACCACAACATACTCCTTGTCATCATTGGTTCTAATGCCCTGAGCTCCGCCACTATTTTAAACCCCTTTGCCACCTTTCATTCTCCCAGTCACCGCCTGGAGCTCCGCCTTCCCACCTGTCATCTCCTCTGCTGTCTTCTACGAACACCCTAACTGCCATCTGATCGTCCCTTGTGGTTTTTTCCCTAAAAGTTGTGGTTGGGGTTTGGAATCCCTGGCCGCAAGTCACATGGGAGTGGGGGGGCTAAAATCCATCGGCCCCCATTTTTACTTTTTTTTTTTTTTTTTAATTTTTGGCTTGGCTCCAGCCACAGTCATATGAATGACCGTGTGCTAATCTAGCCCTAACCACAAACAGGCATAGCTAACCACTAAAATACAAACAACACATATGACCACTTTCATCTTAACTATTAGTTGTTAACACAAATAGCCAGACTTATCTTTTTGCCTCCATATGCCATGGGGGGCATTTTTTTTGTTTTTATCATAACTTTTGTATACAGGCTCCAAATCATGCAAAAAAGGGCTCGTTGGAAAGAGGACTCTGTCAACTTCAAAGTTGTGAGGAAATTATTAGGTGAAAGTATCATTTTGATGTCTTTTTTTGCATTCAAAGTCAAAGTTCATTGCAAACTTCAATCAAGCATAACTTTTGCGTATTTGATCCAATTTTCGCAATTTTTTTTAAAAAGTGCATAGAATTTCATCTAGAATTTGCTGATGCTATTATTTTTCTATCACTATTCATCTATAGTAGATTTTTATTAGATTTCTTATTTTTGCATAACAGTCCTCTTAGCTAGTTTACTTGTTTCTTTTTCAATTTTGTGGCTTATAGGTGATCACATGGGGCTGGAACAACATTTCTATTAGCATACACATTAGCTTGGACAATGAAATAATCAGGTGCATTCATTCTAATCCTTCATTTCTCATAATCATTGCTTGTCTTACATTTCAATTTTGGGCTTAAAAATGAACATTTGTCTTCATCACACATCAAAATTGGGCATAAAACAAACAAGTGTCTTCATTCACATTTTGACTTGGGGATAAAAATAACCAGTGCTTGAATTGTTTTGTGAATTTGCATGCAATTAGGGGTGTGTATGCTCTTCTCATGCGCTTCATGCGATCTTGAGAATAAAAAACACCTCTCATCCATTCATATTCACACCTCACATTTCAATTTCTTAAGGCCAATTTACAAGTGCGACTGTGAATCAAGTGACATCTCACTTGGTTATCTTTTGTTTACCCTATCTAGGAGGCCTGCTTGGAGGCACACCACTCCAAGGGATGACCTCAACCGAGGCTAAATCAAAAGACACCCTCTGTGGGAGTCAGAATCTTGTCACTCTTGGTTAAGCCCCAAAGAACTCTATACCTTTGGGAAGTGAAGGTGAATGGTGGGTTACTTTCTCCTGACTGTGTGGTAGGATTTTGCTCTCATGTCATTTCCCTAGTCAACCTTGTGCTACCTAGTTTAAGACCTAATTGGCCATACCCCACTTGACTAGTCATAGGGCTTGTTGATGTGTTTTCTTCACATACTTGCTTAATCATCACATTCTTCAAATTCAAATTCAAACTTGCTTATGCGTCTTGCGTGAGTGATTCATGTTTGTACATGCATGATCATTTGCTTGAACATTTCCAAATTAAGCTAAACACCAAACACATAAAGACAAGTCATGCTAAACATTCTCCCAACACATTCAAATCCAATCACTTTCATCCTAATCACCCTTCTTAGCCACCTCATATCCCAGTCATATCCAAGTCATTATAATTTAAACCCTAATCATTCCAAACCACCTTCTTCCTAATCAAACCCTAATCACTTCTTTCATCTAATCAACATCATCCTAATTGCTTCCTAGTCCCCCAAGTCATCTAATCTCGTCACTACACATCATCATCTTCATGCTTATCCAACCAATCATATCCTATTCATTCCCAATAATTAAACATCAACCTCTTCATTCTAATCCAATCACTTGCATTCTTAATCATATCATCTTCATTCTAAATCATCCAATCACTTCATTCCAAATCATTCTACATCAACCTAATCCTAGTCAAGCACTTGTCAACATGATCCTAATTCCACAAGATGGCATACAATGATATGAAGACATGTGTCATTCCATGGCAATCCTAGAGCACAAGATTCTAACACCCCAAGCCTCTTCACAAGATTATCCAAGTCCACCTTGGCAACAAGACAAAGTGATTTCAAATTCTCGTTCTACCTTTGATAAGGGAAACATAAGTCTACCTCATCCATCCTATACATATATTCCACCAACGCACTCTAATCCTACATCAACTCCACATCCTAGAATCAAACATTACAAAAGCAAACCTAAATCCACCACTTCATCCAATCCATTTGATCCTTCATCCAATCAAAATCTAAACCCTAAGCCAACATCATCCATCCCTCTTATCCCTCCACCATGGGAACTTTCTCCACCTAATCCTAAATATGAGTCCACATCATCTACCCTCATTATCCATCCACTATATTGTCATTCCACACATGCCCTTGCAAAGGATGTGATCCATTGGCTACGAGCTAGGAACAACCTATCCTCATGTCAAACACCCATTCATGAGCCTATCAAAGAACCTTCAAATGCCATGCTTATTCCTCCAACTCCATCATGTGGTCCACAAACTATTGATCCTACATGTCCAATTCAAGGTCCATCACATCCTTATGTCATTGATCATCAAGAGCATAATCCTAATCATGTGGAAGCATTACCCCCTTATCTAAATAAAGATCAAACCCCTTCCATTCCATCCATCCATAACACACTTAATCTTAGTCATGATCAATCTCCCATTTATGATCAAGATCCCCTCTATGATCAAGAAGGCCGCGATGATCCACTTAGCCAATTCTGTGCATTCCATGTTCAAGAGCTTGCCACCTCACCCATTCATGATCCAACCACTGCCACTTGTCATGATGAGACATGTGCCTCCCAAGAAAACATACATAAAAGATCAAACAAATAAGTTGGATCTTAGTGAACACAATGATAATCAATATCCTAATGATCCTTCCACATCATCCACTATCAACCCCATTTCAAATCCACCATCATATCCCCTTGGCCTATCTGCTTTCATTCATGAGTGTTCTTCCTTAGGAACACAACAACCATTGTCTTCCATTTCTCTTATCCAATAAGGAACTCGTGTCTTGTTCCCAAACTACACCTAGTCCCATAGTCCATCGCATGCTCCAAAAAATGAACTACCAAGGTAAAGGCTTAGGCCTTCATGAACAAGGTATTTTGGAGCCTATACATATCAAAGTCCCTCCTCTCATATGGCCTTAGATACACACCCTGTTGGTGCCCGAATCGACAGAGGGTTTGCCAATTCCAATGCCCAGGCAGATTTGGCCAACAGATACAAGAGGTTGCATGAAATACCTCCCCTTCACTTCTGGTTCTACCGCACCAAGGGGGCTATCCCTATAGCTAAAGATTCAATCTTGGACTCGCCCAATGATAGAAAGATTTAACTTTACAATAACATGCAGAATACTCTCATGTGTGGACCAAGACATGCATGATACATCACAAGGTTGGCATCATTCTTGGACATATCTAACTGGTTGAGGATGAGAGCATGCAGGGGTCCTACTTCTACTCCTACAACTAATAGGTTAGAAATTTGAAAGGATTTGTATTAATGTTTTAGATGCAAGACAGGGGTTTTGGAAACATAACACAACACAGGGAGTAGACTAGTGCCTATCTCAGGGATAGGAGTCAACTAGACGTATACAAATGAATGATTTGCACTTGGTATTCAAGTTTCAAGGGGTTAGGACTGGTATTCACCTTACAAACACCACCCAAGACTAAGTATTTAGCTACCTCTACTTATGAATATCCCAGCTGACATACAATCTTCTTCATACTTAACCTAAAGCAGTTTAATCCACTCCTTGAATGGAAGTTAGAGATCAAGCATGCAATATAGCAAATGTGTATCCTAGAATCTAAGAAACCCTTAGCAACCAGATTCAAAAGAAGCTATGCATACAACAGATGGAGACAAGCAACTAAATACATGCAACAATGCATTTTTCATATAAAACAATAATGAAACTAAAAATATGTGCAACATACACCTCATATGCAACTCATAAACTCCAACAGAGATAGAACAACCAAGAAAGGCTTTGTTCTTCGTTATTTTCTCCAGAAATTGCCCAAGTCTTCAACAACCCCTAAAAATGAGTGACACAGTTCTGACATATACCAAGAATGTGTACTCAGTAATTAATTACAAGGCATTTCAAAATGTTGCCAGATGCACTACACTTTAGAATGGTGCTCAAAACATTCAATGCTCCAAGAGACAGAGGAAAGAAGCAGGTGGAAATTAGGATCTGCACCGCCATTCAAGATTTTCACTGTTAAGATGGTAGGTGGCCTGTCCATGTTTTTGACCATCCTTTTGCAACTTCACCATTAATGCCAACCTACCCGCAGCTTCAGAAAATGCAGCAATCTATGTGCTCTATGGTTTTTCTACCTGAAACGCAACTACACATACAAAGGAAATCCTTCGCTAAAAGATTTTAAAATAGGGTCGCCGATTCCCCTTTCTATTGCCAAGATTTGTGGCTTCAAATCGCTTTGAAAATTTGCCATCCAATTAAATCACGCCACGTAGGTGTCATTAGCTATCGCTGACTTTTCCCAGTCGAACATGTATTTTGCCTTTTTCGCTTTTGTATATGCAAAAGCATATACAATCACCTTACATACAAGGTGGACCCCAAATTATTATGAAACAAATTGAAATTGCACTTGAGTTCGGCTTGCATCTTCTCTTTTGCATATCACTTCATATATTGCACATACAATGTGCAATGTACATTCAACACCCAACATACAAGCTGTGGACTCCAACCATTTACCAATCAGGCTAAAAAAAACCTTTGAATCCGGCTTGTATATTTTCCATTGCACTTCTCATTGTATACTGGCATATACAATGCACAATATACATTCTATGGACGCCAGCCACTGTATCAATCAGACTGAAAGAAATTTGATATTTGGGCCTTGTATCTCATTGTTTTGTATATCGGCATATACAATGCCATATACATGCAAACTGCGGATGCCAGTGCTGAATTTGCCAAATTTGACCCTTGAATCGAGTCCAGCTTGTATATCGCTCCCTTGTATGATCACCTTGTATATCGGCTTGCATATCACATTATACAAATGCAATATACAAGCAAAAACATACATTCAATCAGACCCAAGCCTTTATCAACTACATTGCATACCTTTTTGGGTCTGGGCCTTGCATCTTGGGAATGCATGTTCCTTTGTATGTGCGGACATATAATCACACTTGTATATGCAACTGGTGGGCCCCATGCTTTGGTTCTTGCTTTGCATATATCTTCTTGTACATCACCACCGATGCATCTACCCGATATAGATTCTGCTTTGTATGTTTGCAGGCCCCACCAAATGTATCTTCTGCTTTGTATATTGCCGAATGTACAAGACCCCTTATATCTTTTCATTGCATGTATCTTTGACATACATTTTCCTTTACATATGCATCAGCCGTTAGGGAGACTTTAGACTCAGCTGCCGATGAAGCTTGTTTCACCGATGAAACCTTTGTACATCGCCCATTGTAAATTTTGCTTGTATGCCGCCAATGCATCTAGCCGTTGTATATACACTTGCATCTTTTCCATTGTATGTAGCCATTATATGTCTAAACATACAAACCTGATATACAAGCAAACTCAACATACAACTGCAGAATATTCTAGGAATCTGTGAAAGATTCCTTAATGTATATGCACCTATTCCAAACCTGATATGCATACAAGGAGGCATATAACTGATTTTTTTCATCTTTTGAAGGCTGATTGACCATTTTGCAAGCCCGCCAATTTACATTTGCATTTGTGCATACAAACGCCTTTGTATATACAAAGATACATGCATTTAAAGCTATTTTGTGCACTTTTAAACTGCAAAGGCCAAAAGACTTAGAATTTTTTGGGTTTTTTATGAAAGGGGCCTACAGATTTAAATGCCTGAAACCTGAATGTTTATGCAGGCACCAACACACCCTAAGGTCAACAATCTATCGATGTTGGTACTTCCTCCATTCATCCTAAGTCCACCCCTTTCCATCACAAACCACATCACATTCCATCACAAAACATATGCCACCATTCCACCTCCATCATCCTACAAATGTCAAAAGCACGTGACCATACACCTTCCACCATCCAATTTACCTCCACTTCTTCCAACTCTGCATATCCCTCCAACCACTTTGCCACCATTTCTTCCAACACCTAACATTCCTATCATCCATAAATACTTCTACATTCCTAATCATGATCAACAAATGTGTGCATTGTGCAAACATAAAGCTTCCACTCATTCCACCCACCACATGAGATTCAAAAATAAACATTTGGATGCCTCTACCCATAAAGCCAAAAATCCTAAGGGTCCTAATGCCTTAGGGTACAAATTCAACAATTCAAAACAAGGTACATTCAAAAATCCATCCAAGCCCATACCTCCAAAAGCAAAGTCAAAAACTAAAATGGTATGGGTCCCTAAACAAAAATCAAGCAAGTCAAATGAGGCATCCACCTCTCAAAATCCCAACCATACTCTTCCATCCATTCCATTCAAAAATCTCAAATTCCTCCATCCCACATGAAAAGCACAAGTCATACAAACACTAAGTCTATGTGGGTTCCCAAATGCCTACGTCATCCATCTCCCAAGCAAACATCACCATTGCTTCCTACACCACCATCCACTCAAAAGCTTCCATGTTTATCATAGTGTGTGCAACCATTGGTCATGATTCCTTTTCATTCCTCCATTTTCCCATCCATCATACATTATCCTACATATTTCACCCATCACCTCCCTATGGTGCATGCTTTTGCATAAGTCATTCACCCATCCTTACATGAACCCTCCATAATCCACATCATAATCCACGTCATAATCCACATCATAATCCATTATCTCCCCTCCATAATCCACATCATAATCCACTATCGTACCTTTCATAACTCACTAACTACCTAATCCATCTCATTTTCAAACAATCTCCTTACCAACATCAATGAGCATAATGACATTTGGCATGGTCCATTTGCGACGACATCCATTTATCACGAGACTATCAATTTTCATGGCACTAGATGCTTGAGCCCCTCCTTTCCATATTCCTCTCTCCTATCAAAAAGTAAAAAAAAAATAAAAAAAGTAAAGAGAAATCCCTTCGTCCAATGGTGAAAACCTGGTAAACAGTCAACTTGGATAAGTACCATGCTAAAAACTTGGCAAATAGGCATCATGTGTAGGTTGATCTTCTATGTCACTTACACTTGGGGGCACCTTGTCTCATCCAACATATCACTTTTATCCTATCATTTCATCCATCATACACATACTTATCCTATCGAGTCCATTCATTCTCCCTTCCTCTTTTGATCTTGATAAAGATTGGGAGAAAAATGATGACAAATAATTTGGTTATCTCTTGATATACCTCCACCTTTGCAAACCACTACTATCATCATCCTATTGTCATAATCTTTGTCATGCAAAATCCTAAGTATTGTACCTAGAATAAGGGCATTCTATTCCTATGTGACATAGCCTTTGGAGATCACATCCTTGCCCTCTTACACATACATCCATTCCATTCATTATCACCCACCTTTTCATCCAATCCCATCTGTTATCCTTGCACCTAGACTTGGTTTCCCCTTGTCATTGGTCTCTAGCACAAAGGCTACACAAATTTGTCATCCATTGACATTCCAAAACATTTCAAAAAACCAAAAAAATCAAAACATCTCAAAAATCCAAAAAAATCAAAACATTCCAAAAACATCCAAATATTTTCAAAAATTCAAAAACATCACAACATATCAAAATCCAAAAAAATCAAATATTCTCAAAAACACAAAAAAAATCAAATATCCTACAAAAATCCAAGCAATACAATCAATCAAATCATCATATCAATCCACCAATATCAATTCACTTCTTCAATCAATAAACTCAATTCATTCTATTCAATCATTCAAATCAATCACATTCAATTTAAATCATCAATCCAATTCATCATTCAAATCAATCTATCAAATCAATTATTCAATTCAATTCATCAAATCATTCCAACCAAATCAATTCTTCAATCATCTAATCAATCCAATTCCTCATACCATCAAAATTCAATAAATTCTTCCAAGTCAATTCATCATTCAATTAAATCAATTCATCAATCCAAATCATCAAATCAATCAATCCTTATCTAATAATTTCAATCAACTCATCCAATAAATTCAATCATTCAAATCAAATCACTCTAATTCATCCTAAATCAATCACTTCAACCAAATCATCACTTCTTCCAAATCAATCCAATTCATCAATCTTCATCAATTATTCAATCACTTCATCAATCATTCTTCTTCAAATCATTCCAAGCAATGATCCAAATGCAAGTCACATCAATCCATACCAATCAAGTCAAATTATCCAATCACATTCAATGGTCTTGATCCTAATCTTGACGTAAACCAAATCAATCAATCAATCAAATCCTGGTGTTGCTCGCATGGTCAACAACACTAGTGTTAATCAATCAATTGTCTTAGATAGGATGTTGTATTGTTGAAACCAGACCAGGCGTCTTAGATGACATGTATCATTTCCTGAAACTAGACATTATCATCATCAATCAATCAATTAATCACTTAATCATCAATTTACAACTTGACAGGGGCAATACCTTGTTTGTTTTCATATTATTTGTGCATGCTTTCTTGTTTTCTTGTGTGTGTTATCATTTTCAACTTGCATTTGTTTCACATCCAAATCCAACCCAGCTAATATTCATATCTTGCATCTAGGCAAGGTTGTATTATGCTGGGGCACGAGACACATCATCACCTTGGTCCTTATACCTTGGTGTATAACGTCTAGTGTTATATCAAACACCATGGTTACTCACTTTCATTGTAGCATAATAGATCATTCACTTTCCTCTATCCATTCCTTCATCTTTCTTCCTTGACGAATCTGGATTTCATTTCGAGAGCCTACCCGTGTTTGTCCAACCCGCCTGTCCTCTCGAGGGGGCATCATCAGCCTATTCTTTCATCATCATCCCATTTCCTTAGCTTCTTTAAAATGATGTTACTCGACATAAATCACATCATCTCAAAGAGGGGAAATATGTAGACACTAAAATTTGTCCATGTCTTGTCCACACCTAGTTGACATGATCTTGTAATATTTTTCCCTAGGTCCTAGGTCCTAGGTCATCCCACTTAATCATATTCTCAATTAATTAAATAAATCCCATTTATTTAATTAATTCCCCCTTGTCACATGTCTCAAATAATTCAAATTAAAAATTTGAATTATTCCCTCACCTCTCATCACATTGCAACAAGTGTCACATGACTACAACACTTCACATGTCAAACTAATTTAAATAATCTTTTATTTAAATTAGGTCTCATTTATCCTCCATTGCACACTTGTCACATGACTACAATCCCTCTTGAAGTGGGAAAATCCTAATCAACCCTAATTGATCTCAACCGTTCATATCATTCAACGTAACTTGCAATCACAACCATTCATTTGAATTTTCCTTTTCTATAAAGGTAGCCTCTCACAAGTCATTTTTAGATGATCTAGTTTTTCAATACCGTTATTCTGCTAAAATCTTGAGGAACCAACAATCCCCCATTGATCAATCCTTTGAAATCTTGCATTCTCATGTGAGGTTGAGAAGAGCCATAGAAGTCAATCAACACTAGTGTGAATCTAGTTTGCATTTGAGTTGTTTATTTGCATTTTCATTCTAGTTTGTGCTTCATGGTGCTAGTTAGGGTTTCATTTTTGTTTTTTTTATTTTTGCCCTAGATTTTGCCCTAATGACAATATATATCCCTCTATCTCTGTATCATCCCTGTCTCTATATATCTATCCCTCTCTATCTCTCTCTTCATCTATATCTCTCTCCCTTTCTATTTATCTCTCCCTTTATCTCTTTATTTCTCTATCCTCCCTTTCTCTTTATCTATCTCTCTATTTATATATCTCTCTCCTTCTCTCTATCGTGCTCTCTCTATCTACCCCCTCTCTCTAACTCTCTCTTTCATTTCTCTCCCTCTCTATCTCTCTCCCCCTCTATCTCTCTCCTTCTCTATCTCTCTCTCAGGTCTATCCCTCTCTCTAACTCTATCTCCTCATCTAACAAGGTGCATACACTAGTAGAATTTGGCAAATAAATGACTACGTGACTAAAACTTTTAGTCACGATAATTAAAATGACTAAATTCTACTATTTTTTTGCAACATAGCTATAAATCACTAAATAAATGACTAATTTGATCGTCAGGTAAAAAACACAAATAAATAATTAGTCACACAAATAAAAATTAGACAATATGATATTAAAGTGAGTCATACAAAGTTAAAAGTTTAAGGAAAGACTCACATTGAAAAGAAAAGAGAAGTTAAACTTGAGATGGGTGCCAAAAAGTGGGCGCCAAAAATGGAGGAAGAGAGAAAGCAAAACTGAGAAAGCTCATGCTATGAAGGGGCTTTAGGGTTTGTGCAGCTGCATGGATGAAGGTTGAGTAAAAGGAGCCAACAAAGACATCCAAGAATAAAAGAAGGAGCATGCAATGAGTGAACTATTAATCATCTTCAGTCCCATGTGAAGGAGCTTGACAAATTTTAGCTTGCATTCAAGGCCCAAAAACTACAATTTCTAAATGGTGCACCCTTTACATTTAAGAAATCATCTATTTTATGAAGATCTAGAAGGTCTTTGTTAACCTTTAGCAACAAAGCTTTGAGATCTTTTGAGAAACAATTAGGGCTTTTATGGTTTAAGTTAGATGCATTGTGAAAATAAGAAAAGAGAAATATGTGTTTAAGGGATTTAGATACAGGAAAAGCCATAGGAAGCCCTAAAACTAAATAACCTAGAAGTTACATTCTGGTTGATGAATAAATAAGAACCCAAATAGAGGTTAGTATACTCAAATCCTCCATCCATGGTTGTTGGTATCATGAGAGTATCAAATGCATTATGAAGAAATGGCATGAAAAGCAAATACTAGGCTTTGAAACCCTCTCAAGTTGCAGCATGCTACAGGAGCAACTTGAGGATCATATAGAACAAAGTCTAGCATGCACCCTCTCGACCAACAAGGCATTAGTTAATTAGGCTATTATTAGTGCATGATGAAGAGACATACAAAACCATACTAAAGAAATGTAAAACCAAGTGTGAAGTGTGAGCATTTATCCAACATTGAATATCTCACATATCTTAAACATTTAATTAGTTCATTTAGCAAAAAGGAGAGTTAATTTGGAAACTATTTTATTTTAATTTGAGTTGATGAGACTCAAAGGCTCAAACTATAGTCCATACATAATAAAATGGTTGAGTTCAAAGCTTGGCTCTCTGGATTTCCTTCAGTGATGGGTAACAGTGTAAAATATCAAATTTCAATAACAGATACAAATCTTTGTAATCCCTCATTAAAGCTGGCTGGGATAACTCACAACTACTTATACAAGGAAGCCCATTCACACCATTCATTACAGACCAAACAATTCTAATGACTCAAAGATTACACCTACTAGCAATAGGAGATGCTCATCCAAGCCACCAATGGTAAAAGAGCATTAGTCCTAGTACTTAGGAAGAGGCTTTGGCCAGCTGGATTGGCTGTCTACTTGTATATTCTTTGTTAGAGTTGTTCTATACTTTGAGGGTCGACTTAATTTGCAATATTTACTTGTTGAAGTGTTTTAAATATTAAATGCTTATTGTAGATAAAGTGGGGCATCCCAACAGTTAAAGATTTCATTCATTCTTTTTGTGGAACCACCTTATAACAGAGCTCATACAGAAGGCTTATGTTCCAAATTTATATTTCTAGTTGGTCCCAAGGACACGACAATCCTAAAAGATTTAACATAATAATTACTACAAAAAAATATCAGCACATTTTCATTCGCTACCTAAAGGTACTGAGGCACTTCCACTGACTTTTGACAACAGAATATTCATTATAAATTGTTCCTAGTTTCTAGTGAAGAAGTAAGTTATATGTCACCATATATGATGTTGATATCACCATTCTTCTACAACTCAGTAGCCACTAAAACAAATTATGGAGGTTCCCTCCATGAGACTCTGAAGTTAGAGAGCCTAGAATTGACCTTTGAGAAGGACCTAATGGCAAAAGATCTGACAAAAGGCACAAAGACCATTGATTTGATGGGACAAATAATTTAACTAAAGCTAAGAATATAAGACATTCAAAATATGACAACAAAAAGTTTCACACAAATCTTTCCTAATGGTAATTTTCTTAGTAGATGAGAAAGTTTTAGAGCATGTTGTAGTAAACAATTCCATATCCAATGATATTTTTGTTAAGGGTTTTAGGAGTCTACCCCCAAAAACTCCTACACTTAATAATCTTGATAAGTCTTCTTAGAAAGAAAAAAGAAAAAAAAATATTTAAAATATCTTAAGGGTACAACTAGCTTCAACTATGCCTAGGAAAACAAGCCACTTTCAAAATGTCCTATTAATCTTTTTTCATTGGAGGATCTGGGTAATAGAAATAGGTGTGATAACCCCATTTTATGTAACCCATCCATTGTCAGACAAAACGATGCACATGAGCATCTAGAAAAAATCCTACAAATGACAAGTTGCCAAAGAGAAGGAAGGACCATGATAGACTTTTGTAATGCTTAAAGCAGACAAGCAGACCATCATCTCCTTCATGTACCGCATTCTTAGGATTTGAACACAATTCACTCTTCACACCCATGACTATTATAACCTAAACCAAAACCTAGGCAGCAACTTGAGGATCATATGGTTTGGGGAAGTTAAAAGATGAAAGAGAGAGATGTTTTCAAAGCCTAGGTAGTAGGTTTTTAAGGGCAATGTCAAGACAAGGGCACAAACATAGTCACAAAGCTAGGAGAAAGGACAGTCATCCTCAAAGACCACATGACATTCATCATGCATATAGGATAGTGCTAATGAAGAGAACATATAACATGATGTGGGGTAGGTCCATGTTTATGAGGGTTTCAATAGACATGAATAATGATGAGATAGATATGAGAATTTAGAGGACAATCATCTAGAAGAGTGACACTCATTTACAAAGAAGACAGTGATTGATGTTTTATGAAGACCTTTTATTGATACCCTTTATTAGAAAACCAATGACTGTGCAATGGATCATAATACAATGTATAAAGTGTCAGTGATTTGTGTTAATGACATTCTGAGGCAGTCCTTTAGACATGATAGTCCTAATAAAGAATACAATGGTTAACCATAATACAAAAGGAGATTAAAAAGGCCTTGACAATCAAAGTCAGAAATTTGACTTTAAAGGATAGTCAACAATGGAAATCAAGACAGGCATATAGCAAATAGACAGTGGTAGTCAAGAGAGGTTTGTGCTAAGGGGTCATGCCCATCAAGATAGTTATAAACAAGACAAGACTAGAAGGAAATCAATCTACAGTCTTCAAAGTTTAAAATACAAATCAAGACCTTTGAAGATGGACAATGAGAGGATCCTCAAGCATAGTCACCAAAAGGCAACAGTCCTCAAGGTTTATAAATAGAGCTACTGTAAAGCATTAATTGAGGACATTCATTGATGCTATTATAGGACTGTCACACTAAATATAGTCAACATGGTGAGGATAACTAATAGTTAGCTCAATGCAAGGGGTTTCAAGTGTATGATGACAGTGAAGGGGGTATATGACAGCTAGTTAGCAAATGGTGACTATCACAAGTTTATATGATATTTCATTAATGTTGGAATAAGATGACTTCAACAACAGTATAAATCATTATTTGATAGATTGATGAGTGTCTAGATAATAGTTTGAAATTGCTTAACATTTGTAATTTGTTGGATACTGAGACCTTAAAGCTTGAATATTCAAACTCTCAGTACAATATGTATTGCATTTGCTAATTTTCTCTTGGCGAGTCCACCATCTAACAAAGTGTTTTGTGCCAAGGAAACCCTACAAGAGTTGACAGAAGAAACATTTAATCAAACCATAAAAGAAATTGAGAAGGGATCAATATTAGACATTTAACAAATTTATAAAATATTATTACTTTTCCACTCCTAAAACATTGTTTTCCTTCATCTTATTACATCATCTTTGTATCTTGCTACATCATCCTTAAGCAACTTGATTGAGCCATCTTGAAACACCTTGTTGTCAATGTGTATACAGCAATAAAAAACTAATTATATTCCTGTCTGAATGAGATTATACTAATAATCACATCAAACTAATGAGGTTAAATGAGAAAAGCTTCAAATGTATAAGCTTTAAAGAATATAAAATGAAATAACATGAATGTTAAATATTTTTCTATAATTCATTATTTGGACTATAATTCATCATTATCCAATCATGTATCAGTAACTTTGTATTCAATCATATACATCTATCCTAGACCTTATAATGCACATAGCTAGTATCTACTCAGATATTGACACAAGTTTTCCTAGTACATAAGATAGCGTATAATGTACTCTATTCCACAGTATCCACCTAATTCCATACCACCCAGAGAAGCAATGACTAAGAGTATATGTGCCCTATATTTTGCAACCCAAATGTGTCTTTCTAATGGTTTTCCACAATTAGGAAGAAGGTATGTCATGAAATGTTTGTGCCCACCCAAAACTAAACCTTACAAAGAACGTCTGCACTTATGCAAAATACCATAAGCTGCTTCAAAATGTTATGATCCAGCACAAGAGCAAGCTATTAAGGGAGACTTGGATTTTCCATTGGCATCTTTATGATTATATACACAGCATCTTTTTTGCCACAGTTTCAAAATACACATTTATGATAATATTCACACAACAAGAACCTTGAAAGGCCAGAAACCTTGCTCTGATTCTTCCTCGGTCACTCCTCGAGAGCCCGTATTAGTATTTATGGGCTCTTTACAATAGCTTATCCACTGATGAGAAGGCTCCCCTCATTTGCTAATGGAATAAATTTTCATATGCACTCTGCTTGAATGTGTAATGTGATGTAGCACATTCAATGTCACAAGGTACAATTTGAGATTAGAATTTGAGACTTGATATCCATAGAATCCAACTTCTTGCAACACAAAATGTAGAATCAACATCCCAACTAGAGCAACTTAGCTTTATATGCACCATAACCAATGTTTTCCCACATGAATGGTGGAATTGAACTAACTTTTGGGGGTCCCTTAAATAGCAAACATACATAGACACAAACTACTGTGGTAGCCAGCAAGGAGAAAACAAATGGACGATACATGGCTCCATGATAGCCTGTCATCCTTGATACTCTCTTGGAGGAAAATCTTGCACACTCACCACATTTCTGAGGAAGCTTAATTAAGTACCGTTTGCTGAGACAAGTTTGTGTCTGAACCAGCTTCCTGAGTTGCACTCGTATTCAAGGAAGGTACTTTCAAAATTGTTATTGCTAACTAAGCACTCATGCTATCTCCTAGTTTTCTTCCAACTAATTGGTTATATGAATGATTATTTCTCTTTAAGGCATAAGCATGTTGACTCACCCGCTCTCCCGCGGGCATGACTTGAAGAGTTTGTAGGAGAGCGGGTGACTCAACATGCTTTTCTCACATCCCCATGAAGGCCCAACAACAACTGTGCGGTGTTGCGGTGATTGTGTAGAAGTTTTTGTGAAAGCTTTGGTGATTCGAAGTGGAACTTGCAACTACAATATCTAATAAAAATCCACTTCCAAATATGCTTTTGATGGATGTTCATATCCTCATCCAAATATCCAATTCACACACAGGTAGGAAGGATGCTTTCAAAGGTTGAGGAGTTGGGCTTTACACCCACTAGTTGCATTTTCTTAAAATTTTCTAAGGACTTTTCAGAAAAAACCCATTTTGAACATATCCTTTAATCATGACATTCCATGATATCACATTTCCTTGAGGCATTTTTTGAAACAGTTCGCTTACTTTGTCTATGCTTCCACATTTTCATGTATGTCTAGCAGGGTACTTGTAACTACAACATATGACAAAAAAATCCCTGTTGTTATGCTTTTATGGATGTCCCTTCATTATTACTAGATATCTGATGTACTGCACATTATTATGGTGCAAGCCTATTTTTCAAATTGTTTCATTTATCATCACCAATATTCTCCACAAGAACATTGTCCTTGTTTAAAATGATGGAAATGGTTCACATCTCTCAGAACAATTTCTCTTGCAACAATCTTTGAGATGAATCTAGATGTATTATGAAAATTAGAGCATACTCAAAGGTTCTTAACAACTCTAATAGTTGTACCAGGGGCCATGTTTAACAGACCAAATGAAATTGCTAACTTTTCACTATGGTGGTAGATAAATGATTCTTTTTTCTTCTATTCCAAAGCATTAAGTAAAAGTCTTGAATCTGGAAATACCCTGCTGCCTTCATTTGCCAAGCCAATTTCTTTAATATTGCATAGCTCTCCCATGTTTGTGGATTTGATCTGTCTCCTACACTAAAAAACATGTACCATTTTATGCCCTTCAATCCAACTACATGTAGGTATCTTTTTAATTCCTCTATCTTTCATCAATCTCCTTACTATTTGAACCTCACCACACCTACCCACTTCTGCATAGATGGTTTAGAGAAGAGCATAAGTTGCAGCATTTTTAGGACCCAACTAAAAAAATAGTGTTGCTGGAATACTCAACCTATATTCATATATATGATCCATAGGAACCAAAGGTTTAACTGGCATCTTAGTAATAATGTTTAGGGTGTCCTCAAGATAGCTAGCACGAGCATGAAGGTCAACCATGCACACCTAATGATCAACTATATATGTAATGCAATAAGGGTTATTGATATGTGAAGTATGTGCAACCCTCATCCAATAAACTTGCATGGCTGCATGCTTCTAGAACACAAGCAAAGATTATAGGGTAAGTGCAAAAAGATGGGGGGCCAAAAAGTGGCCAAATTGTTTTCAAAAAAATTTAATGCATAATGCGAGCGCGTTATGAATTATTATAAATTAAAAAAAAGCTAATCATCTCATTTCATTTATGTTTTCTCCTCTATACCCGTGGCCTACAAACCCTAGGAAGCGCGCTCGTGTTTTGGGAAAATCAATTCAACACCAAAATCTTGTTGATTCATCGCCAAAATGCTGCCACAATGTCGAACACGCCAAAGGAGTGAGTTTTATTTGTTTTTTTGTTTGAATTTCTTTCTAAATAGGTAGGTTTGAGTTGATTTTTGATGTATATTTCGTTAATTGTCAGGAAATGTTAATGCACCTCCTCCTCCTCAAAATCTACAAAATCCTAAGGAGGAAATACCTATGGAACAATAACCTCCTCCATCCATTCCTCGACATGCCCCTGGAACATAAGAAAATATAATGGGGCAAATTGAAAACAACAAAAAAGAAATTGAAGATATAATTGTAAGGTTGAAAGATCCTTCCACTTCAACCTTGCATAGGTCCACGCTTGTTGAATCTCTTGAATCTATGTTGTCAAATGTGGATTCAATTAACAAGCAAATATCTAGTTGGACAGATAAAAGGAGAGAGTTTAGAGACTATTATGTAGACAAGTTGTCATACCAAGATGTGAAAAAATTACAAATTACAAAATTAGACTTGTGTTCGATTTTCACAAACCCACAAACAAATCAACCTCCACCCATTACATGCAAGAGGTTCCCTATCCATTGGTACAACAACTAAGCGATAAGGGAAAATTTTGGGTAGAGGTGGTGGATGGTTTTTGACCATCCTCCATGCAATAATAATGAGGTCCCGCAATACTTTTTGAGGAAACTCTACTGCAAGTTTGTCCTTAATAAAGTGCCAAACTATTTTGATATGTGAGACTTCCAGGGTAGAGGTGGGGGGTCAGCACAAGATAGACCAAGGGCACATGTTGACCCACATCAGGCAGTGAGACGAGTAATCAACAGACCAACCCATTAGCATGTTTCTATCCCTTCCATTGTGAAGGAGAGTGTTGAGGTCGATACACTTTAGTCCATTAGTGCCTTGACCTAGAGCATCATACAGCATGCCAGTCCTGCAGCACAGAGTGGGTTGAGAGATAGTGCAAAGACTAGGGTCACACCCCATGCTTGTCAGACTTGTGAGTCAGCCTGTGGTTATGACCCCATGGATAGTCAGGACGCAGGTGCATAAGCTACATCTGCAGCTAAGCAGATGGTGATGAAAGATACCCTCCTGAGTGAGACTTTCGACCTTGATACTCAGGTAAATATTAGCAAGTTTATTGAATTTAATTTATTAAATTTTATTTTTGAAATGCAAGATTAACTAATTTAGTTTGATGATTTTAATAAAATTTCAGGGTTATAGCATTGATGCAGTTTTTAGTGGTTCTCCACCTGCATATTACATTAGATCATCTATTGTCGGGGTATGTAACTAGTAAACAATTATAAATATTACATGTGAATAGCATCGTTATATGAATGGTATTCTAATATCTAATTTTAGATGTTGAATAGGTTAATATTGGAGATTTCACGGCAACAGCTACTAGCGATGGTGGACTTCAAAGCTTCACAGAGATAATAAAATAAATAGTTTAATGAATGATTTGTACTTACTAGATGTTTGTATGTGACTTGTGTGCTTTATTGTGTGTACTTCCATGTTTAGATGAACATGTGTGTATGTTAGGAGCCATGATTTGCATCACTATTATAGTTTTCGTAATTGAATAATGTTGTTTTATTTCCAGATGATGTAGGCTGCGGAGACACCTCCTGATATTCATAGGGCAATGGAGCATGGTGTGACCTCTGCGATTCATAGCTCCATGGCATTGATAGGCGTATGAGGCAGATTAGTAAATTTTAATTTACATTCATTGTTATAGTTGTTTATTTTTGAAAAATCAAAAGATTATTGATTTGAAGTTTAATTTCTATTTGGATGATTTCAATAGGACATGACATCACCATGGCCTATTCCTGCTACTGAGGCAAGTGACGAGACAGATTATATGGTAGTGGTAAGTGATTGTTTTGTTAAATGTTTCATTTTTTATAACATGTAATTTCTATATATTAATGTCTATACTTTTTATTGTAACAGCTAAAGATGCAAGAACTAAATAGGAGGAGCAGCCCTTGGGTTCGTAGTAGACCACCCACATGCGCGTCTCCATCCCCCAGAAGATCAAAGGCTGACCATGATCTATTCTCTTCACCAGTTAGAGGGAAATGACTTTTTATTGTGTTCCTTTGTTGTATGCCTATATGGCATTTGTGGACATATATTTTGTATTGCATATAGTTGACATTGTATGCCTATATGGCATTCTTGTAAGCCTATATGGCTATTTTGTATATATGTTATACTTATATCGATAAATATTGATGTATGCCTATATGGATATTTGGTTAATACAAATCTTTTTATTGATGGCGTCCATACTTGCATTATAAATCTACATTTGAATGGATATTTGTAGATGGCTACTTCAAATATTTAAAGTCCAATTGTATTACATAGGATGTTTGTTGATCCAATAAGCTAGCTATTGTTATTCAAGTATCACCTAAACCTCATTTTGGAACTAAAAGATAAAAGTTGTATTTAAAAAAAATGAATCATCATGTTGAATAGAAAATATTAATATTCTTTATGAGTTGCTCAATTGAAAATATTCAAATGAGTATGCTGATCCATATTCTTTATGAGTTGGTCAATTGAAAATATTTCTTAATTTCTTGTTATTATACCTTATTGGGATGCAAAGAGTATGTTTGTTGTTTTGAATAAGATAGTCAAAATCATATGCTTATGAGCACCTGATGACCATTGTGGTTATTAAATGTAATTCCTCTTTCATATAAGGTGAGGTTATGAGATTACATTAAGTCTTACCTAATTTTAGTATGCAACTTAACATTGGGGCTATAGGCTTCCATAAGTCACACCTCAGGGATTTTTTGTTTTAGGCGCAAATTTGCTTTAAGACCTTAGGCGCATTTCTCTACTTGCACAACCTCAAAACTCTGCCTAGAACTCAAGGCACCTTTCATCATCCAAACAACCTAAAAATTGTGCCTTAATATTGAAAGGATGTTTCAAAGTATAAAAGAGGGTGCCTTAAGGGAGGCAATTCATCTTGATTATCAAAGTTGATCAAACACATCAAACTGAGCATCATAGCTCTAGGCGCATTTTTTCCTCTCTCTAAACTATCCATTTTGGTACCTTGATGTAAAGTGAAGTCTAAACTTAGTGAAGATTGCGCCTAGAAAGATATCACCTTGGATATGTGTCTAGAGTCATCCTAGATCATCCATTTGTGCCTAAGTGTCAACATAACATAATATAACTTAGGAAGACTTTGAAAATCATCAAAAAGAAGCCTAGGCACCTTTTCTTGTCTCCACCATCCATTTTGGGTGCCTAGAGGAAAATGAACTTCAAATCACTTCCAACTATAGTGCCTAGTGTTAGAACCTTCAAAATGACTAAATCTTACCAAAGGAAGTCAAGTGCCTATTGTCATTTGGATCATCATGAATGAGCACCTAAGTGGAAGGAGAATAAGCATCTTGTATGGAGGTGCACTTTTGTGTCTAAATAACCTCATTTTGGTGCCTTGAAGGAAGATGTTCTAAATCCTAAGATCTAGTGCCTAAGTGTAAAATGGTCTCCTATAGGTTTGAACAAGTGATTGAAGCCATCAAATTGCCAAGAAATGAGCTAAGTATACTAAGACACCTTTTCTTGTCTAAACTATCCATTTTGACGCCTGGGAGGAAGGAGATTCAACATCATGAATCAAGGTGCCCTTTGCCATCAAAACAACCTCACATTGGCGCCTAGACACATTGGAACTGTTAGTTTGGCCACACGAGGAGAAGAACAAAAGTTACACCCCTTTGCAACTTTACACTACCTCCTTCTAATGATTTTTGGGGCAGCAGAAAACCTTTCACCACGGGCAAACACCTTAGAGATGTAAAAAACGGAGAGAGGCTATTGTAGAGGCACTTTACATGATCGCATTGCCTTAGATGAAATGTTTCTAATTGACATGGTTTTAGAGTAACATCTCGTCAAAGATTGCTGCCTTTTTACACTTTAGACTCTTCAGGGATATCGTCGGTACAATGTAGCTTGGACTATTTCGACATGTTTGGGTCAAGAACAAGACCATGCCTAGCATAAATGTACCCATCCAGATGCATTGGAATAGTTAGTTTGGTCAAATCAGGAGCAGGACGAAAGTTACACCCCTTTGCAACTTTACACTACCTCTTTCTGATGATTTTATGGCAGCAGAAAACCTTTCACCACGGGTAAATGCCTCAGAGATATAAAAAATTGAGAGAGGTTATTGTAGAGGCACTCTACATGATCATGTTACCTTAGACAAAATGTTTCTAAGTGACATGGTTTTTGAGTAACATCTCATCAAAGCTTGCTACCTTTTTGCACTTTGGACTCTTCAAGGATATCTTCAGTACAATGTAGCTCAGACTGTTTCAACATGTTTGGGTGAAAAAAAGGACCATGCCTAACATAAATGTACCCATCTGGACGTGTTGGAATAGTCAATTTGGTCGCATTAGGAGCAGGACGAAAGTTACACCCCTTTGCAATTTTACACTGCCTCCTGACGATTTTTGGGGCAGCAGAAAACTTTTCACCATGGGTAAATGCCTCAAAGATATAAAAAATTGAGAGAGGTTATTGTATATGCACTCTATGTGATCGTGTTTACTTAAATAGAATATTTTTAAGTGACACAGTTTTTGAGTAACATCTTGTCAAAGATTGTTGCCTTTTTACACTTTGGACTCTTCAGGGATATCATCGGTACAATGTAGCTCAGACTGTTTCGACATGTTTGGGTGAAAAAAATGACCATACCTAGTGTAAACATACCCATCCAGATGCGTTGGAACTATTAGTTTGGCCACACGAGGAGAAGAACAAAAGTTACACCCCTTTGCAACTTTACACTGCCTCTTGACAATTTTTTGAGCAGCAGAAAACCTTTCACCACGGGCAAATGCCTTAGAGATATAAAAAACTGAGAGAGGTTATTGTAGAGGCACTCTACATGATTGTGTTACCTTAGATGAAATATTTTTAAGTGACATAGTTTTTGAGTAACATCTCATCAAAGATTGCTGCCTTTTTGTACTTTGGACTCTTCAGGGATATCGTCGGTACAATGTAGCTTAGACTGTTTCGACATGTTTGGGTGAAAAATAAAATAATGCCTAGCCTAAACGTACCCATCCGGATGCATTAGAACTATCAGTTTGGTCGCATCAGGAGTAGGACACCCAAAATGTGTAACATGATGATGTAAAAATGTGTATATGTGTAAAAATGCAGCAGGAAATAAAAAAAGACAAACCTTACAAATTAATGTGCATACTTACAACTCAATGTAACATGACTTTACAAAATCAATGTGAATACTTACAAATTAATCCAATGAACCATCCAGGTCTACTCTACTCTTTATTGTGTCAAGTATTGCTTCATGGTCAGTATCACGCACCTTCCATAAGATTTTGTTCAAAGGTCTACCCCAATACTTTATCAAATGAACATTGGATGCCACGACAAGGTTTGAGTAATAAAGAATCTTCCGATACATGTCAAAGTCCTGAAACAGCGGAACATTAACACTCTTATGTGGGTACCTTCTAAGCCATGTTCCAATAATAACCACTGAGCCTGTAGGGTATTTGATGTTTTCTCCATCTGTAACTGGGGCCTCCAATTTATTTTTGGCCTCAACACAATGACATAAGTAATAATTTGTTCCCTCTTCGTTATCTTCATCTGCAATAACTGCATATACATGCCCTACATTGATATGTGTAGCAAATTAGATGAAATTAGTCAACATTAGAAAAACACTACAAAGTAAGATGACATTACCTAGTTGAACTAGATGAAATTAGATGCATATACGTCCCCTATATTACCTAGTTGAATTAGATCTGAGATGTGGTCAAAGTTAACTGATGATTCCATCTATATTAGTTCCAGTGTCATCGGGGGTCGATACGTGTCAAGTGGGCTAAGATAACTTCACTGCCATTCGTCAACCCACTCCTTTGACTCGCACTCATCCCAGGCTTAATTGTACATGAAGAACAAAAGTATGACATCTTTTGCGTATGGATACTCTATGAACCTGCAATTGAGCTTCTGAAAGAGTGCATCTCATTTGATCATGTCAGTGTAGAACAGTCCTCATATGGTGCAATGTTAGTATCATCTATCAACCAAAAAAATCTATGAACTGAAGACTTACCTTCATTACTTGGACCCATGGAAGCATTACACCACTCGACAATCAATTTTGCATCTGTCAACTTTGCATTATCTTTATGCTTTAACTCTTCTCATGCTATGGCTCTTTTGATACATGCTCCTACATCATCATGCTCCCCCTTTCCATGCCCGGCCTCACAAAAGTTCCACATATGCTAAATACCTATAAAATTATGCCTCCTACTCAACCAATAGAAATTCTGTGAGTTCTTGAATTGTGACACACAGTTATCTGACCATATGATATGTTGACTGAATGATATGCCCCTTCTAGCCAAATCATTGTAGAACACCTGAAAGCAACCTTGTACGAACTCTGTAGAATGTGTGCGATCATCACTAATATAGAAATTATGCTCCCTTATGATCTTTTTGTCATCCTCTGTACTATCATTCACATGAATGAATGCGATGTGCACAAATATAGAAACCTGTGTGGAGTTGTAATATTGTGATTACACCTCATGTTGTGGATGTAGATTGCAGTTCTCTGCAAAGTCGATGAATGAAACAATGCTACCAACTAGAAATGTGTCCTTGCATAACTTGAATTACAAGTCCAATCATCAAGCTCTATAGGCATGTCTTGCATACTCATACACTATGTTGTCACAAAATATAGGCATAAACTGATACACTGGAATCTTTTCAATAACCAATTCACACCTCTTTGCTTCTTTACCATCTTTTGTATTGTATGCCATTGTTTTATACTTGCCAAACTCTACTAGTTTATTTCCAACCGCATGTGTTCTTTCCATATTTTCACATATTGGCAAATGTTGCAAGCCACTGCAATGATGACATTTGCCATCCAAGCATAATTTCTTGTAGAATATTTGATCTTCCTCTCTTTCACATAAAATTCTTGATATGAATTCTCTTGAAGATGTTGGTGGGGCACGTATGGCACAACCCTGAAAAATATTGTTAGTATGCATATCTAAACATATAGACCTATAAACATCAAAATGGTTAGAAAATTTAATATGTAATCTACAACAACAAGTAGTGTGTGTGTGATTTATCTTGACATAGAAAGGTTTTAGCATTTCAAAATATCTTTGACAAATTTTAATTTGAGGATACTTCTCTAGAAATTTACCATAAAACTGTGTTTGAGTCTCATCCAAAAAATGCTTTGGATGTGGCTCACGATTCTGACTACCGATTCTCCTTCTTACCACATCCCTTTGATTCAGAGATACCCTTACGTAATTCTTCCAAAAGTCTCCAATTAGTGATCTCCATGCTTCAACAATTGGTTTATCTTTTCGTGGTAGTCTCCCTGAGAATGCCCATAATTCATTGGCATTAGGGTCCTCAATTTTTTGGCATCTTCCAACGGCTCTTGATAAAGTTTTCCTATTAATTCTTAATTCTTGACTCATCTCTCTAATGAGACAAGCTTTCCTCGTTTGACTACTTACTATAGTCAATGTAATCACACACCATGTTGCATTACTATCTTTTGTGTGTGAGGTGTTACCCACACTCTCATACGCACTCATTAGATTCTTGACAATAGATTTTTCACTTGAAGCCTCTGATGTTCTCAACCCAAGAATCTTTATGATGGACCTATACTTTATACTTCGCATCATTTCAATGAATAGTTGACATCTTGCAGTCTCATTTAACTTTTCAAAGAACAATCTCCAAATCTTATGAGCATATCTTCTACAAGTGCATTTTGGAATCTTACCTTCCATTGGCTGCAAAATATTCTCATCAATATCAATCAAATACTTTGGCTTTCTATGCAAAATTCTAGGTGCTGTTAAGTTAGGTAAATTCATCTGAACATTAGGAATTTCATCAATATTTAAATGAGATGGGCTAAATGGCATACCTTCGATCGAAGATGGAATAGATGACATACCTTGAGGTTGAGGTGGGACCGATGGTGTACCTCCTTCATCACATGTGAGTGATGATGTACTTGTTGATAACTGAGAGGGGGGGTGAATCAGTTATCCTAATTAATTCTTCTTTCTGAACTTTCTTATTAATCAATGCAACATTAATTTAAACAAGCAAACACAACCATGAAATGGAAATACACATGACACAACATTTTTAATGTGGAAACCCTATTAAGGGAGAAAACCACAGGGTGATTAACCCAAGATTGTATTCTCTATTAGAAGAATAGAAAAACAAAATGGCACTTGCCAATTAGGGCTCACTGCCCGAGCACACTGCTCACAAGAGGCACACTACCTACAAGAGACTCACTGTCTACAAAAAGAATGTTATACAATACTTGAACTAATTGGGAGCATCTACAAATGCTAGAGTTCAGTTCCGGTTAAGCCTAGTACACTAATCTGCTGCACTTCATCTTTCCTCTTCTCTTTTTCTGCTTTCCTTTCACATACCGAACCTTCTTTACTACTTCTGCTCTGCTCTTCTACTTTTATTCGCACACCACTAACCACAACAACTCTCACAACTAAATCCATCGTGTATATATATCCGCACAAGTAATTTTATCACCTTTCTAGTCAGCACCCGGAATAGTCAATCTTTTCACTAATTCTGATCTGTCGGCTGAATCCTTGCACATCAAGTAATGCGGATCAAGTATATGCTTGTAGAAATCATTAATCATGTCAGCCAAACATGATTCATGCCTTCATAACCTTTACCACCATCAGTAGCACATCCAGAAAGTAGTCTGATGTTCTATTAGTCAGTTCTTCCTCTGTTCACACTGTCACTCAGGAATCTGGTACTCAACTATTCATATCTTTTTCCTCATCTATCACCGGAGGCTAAATCCTTGGAATATACCACTCAAGATAGTCCCCTTGACTTCCCCAAATCTGCACTTCACCAAGATACTTCCTCTGAGAGATCCAGACCTATCTGTCAGACCTTGCCACATGCTCTGTTCTTGTTTACCGGACCACAACAATCTTCATTCTGACTTCTGGTAGAGACACACCATGTCCTGTGGATGTGTGGGATGAACTTTGTTGCCATCAATGACAACAATCATGAATCTATATAGTGTCTCTTGCCAACAGTACTCTCAACTTGAGATGTGGTAGATGGTGTCCCTACATGTTGACTGGCGGTAGAGGACGTGTCTCCAACTATGGTATTCAAATCTCTCATTGCACAAAATTTTTGCATTCATTCTCTTTGTGCCACCAATACCATATCTCTTTGTGATGGTTGTGGTTCCTCTTCAATTTGCATGTCTTCATTTATTGTGTCCAATTTCCTCTTCTCACGAAGTTCCCTCATAGCCACTACTTTCTTTGCATTCTTAGCTTCTATCTCTTCCTGTGTTGGTTTAATTCTTGATTGTTTCCTCGGCATGACAGAGAATTTGTCTGTAGCATGATAAAGAGACCAATATTAGTTCCTAAGAAATGAATAAGAGATAATAGTGGGATTGTATTTTTATTATGTTGTAAGGATTTATTCTTGTATAGTTTGACATCATGGTATGTTAAGGTCTATTTATTACACATAATTATTAAAGAGCCCAAGTGTAGAAAATATACATGGCATCATGTGATATTGTAGGCTACTTTCTTGATTAGGAATGTGTCTATTTTAAACATGTATGATAAAGCATGATAAATTAATTCAAATAGAATTAAGGAAAATGTAAAGAACATGCATGTAAAGACTTGACATACCTAAAAAATGAAGATTCGAATGGAGAGAGTACCCAATTATGTAGTGTTTTTTCTTCTTGCATCAAACTCCTCAACAATTTGAGTTTTTCACCACTTGCTTCCTTTTCAATGTTAAATTGAATAACACTCAAATATAATTACTAACAACAATACTATTAACCAATCTATAATGTTAAATTCCTAAAATTAAATCACAATTAACATTGCAACACTACAAAAATTGAAACTTGAATAGATATATATCAAACTTGGTGTGAAAACTATGTTATTTCCTCCTTCTCAAGTTGGAAAAGCAGAAAAGATGGTGGAAAGATCATGCAAAGGTGGTAGAATGTGTAAAATGTGCATGTGAACTTCCAAACAACAGGAAAGTACTTTTTTGTCAGAGCACACGCATGATCATAATGAAAATAGAGCATGTGGGCCTAGATCACGGGGGTCAACACTTTTTTACCATTTCTATAGCAGGACAAAATGCAAGCACGTTATAATGCGCTCGCGTTATAACATGCTCGCATTATAATGCGCTCACATTTTGTCCTGCTATAGATTGATCCATAAATATCTGTACCTATCTCACCTTCGATAGCACCTTTACAATATCTCACCTCTAGTTCCATTAGCTCATGTTCTATATCTCACTTATCTCTCCCCCTCACCTCTCTACCTCTCCCCTCTCTATGTCTCTCAGTTGCTCCTTGTCTCCCTAAACCCTCAACCCTCAAACCTCAACCCTATCCCTAAACCCTCGACCCTCGAACCTCAACCCTCAATGTCAAAACCTAATCCCTCAACCCTTAACTCTAATCCCTCAACTCTCAACCCTATCCCTAAACCCTAAACCCTAAAGCCTCAACCCTTAACATCAAATCCTAATCCCTCAACCCTTCACTCTAATCCCTCAACCCTAAACCCTATCCCTAAACCTTTAACACTATACCTTAAACCCTAATCCCTCAACCCTCAACCCTAAACCTTATCCCTAAACCCTAATCCCTCAACCCTCAACCCTAATCCGTCATCTCTCAACTCTAATCCCTCATCCCTAAACCGTAAATGCTATCCTTATTCCTAAACCCTCAACAAGCTTGATACTATATCTTAAACCCTAATCCTTTATCCCTAAACCCTCCAACCCTATCCCTAATCCTTATACCCTTGACACTCTAATTTAACCCTAATCCCTCTACCCTCAACCCTATCCCAAAACCCTTAACCCTCAAACCTCAATGTACTCAACCCTCAATGTCAAACCCTAATCCCTCAACCCTTAACTCTGATCCCTCGACCCTCAACCCTATCCCTAAACCCTAAACCCTAAAGCCTCAACCCTCAAGCCTCAACATCAAATCCTAATCCCTCAACCCTTCACTTTAATCCCTTAACCCTAAACCCTATCCCTAAACCCTCAACAATATACCTTAAACCCTAATCCCTGAACCCTTAACCCTAAACCTTATTCCTAAACCCTAATCCCTCAACCCTCAACCCTAATCTGTCATCCCTCAACTCTAATCCCTCATCCCTAAACCCTAAATACTATCCCTATTCCTAAACCCTCAATGGGCTCGATACTATACCTTAAACCCTATTCCCTTATCCATAAACCCTCCAACTCTATCCCTAATCCTTATACCCTCGACACTCTACTTTAACCCTAATCCCTCGACCCTCAACCCTATCCCTAAACCCTCAACCCTCAACCCTCAATGTTAAACACTAATCCCTCAACCCTTAACTCTAATCCCTTAACCCTCAACCCTATCCCTAAACCCTAAACCCTAAAGCCTCAACCCTCAACCCTCAACATCAAATCCTAATCCCTCAACCCTTCACTCTAATCCATCAACCTTAAACACTCGACACTGTACCTTAAACCCTAATCCCTCAACCCTCAACCCTAAACCTTATCCCTAAACCCTAATCTCTCAACCCTCAACCCTAATCCGTCATCCCTCAACTCTAATCCCACATCCCTAAACCCTAAATGCTATCCCCATTCATAGACCCTCAATGGGCTCGATACTATACCTTAAACCCTAATCCCTTATCCCTAAACCCTCCAACCCTATCCCTAATCCTTATACCCTCGACACTCTACTTTAACCCTAATCCCTCGACCCTCAACCCTGTCCCAAAACCCTTAACCCTCGAGCCTCAATGTACTCAACCCTCAATGTCAAACTCTAATCCCTCAACCCTTAACTCTGATCCCTTGACCTCAACCCTATCCCTAAACCCTAAACCCTAAAGCCTCAACCCTCAACCCTCAACATCAAATCCTAATCCCTCAACCCTTCACTCTAATCCCTCAACCCTAAACCCTATCCCTAAACCTTCAACACTATACCTTAAACCCTAATCCCTCAACTCTCAACCCTAAATCTTATCCCTAAACCTTAATCCCTCAACCCTCAACCCTAATCGGTCATCCCTCAACTCTAATCTTTCATCCCTAAACCCTAAATGCTATCCCTATTCCTAAACCCTCAATGGGCTCGATACTATACTTTAAACCCTAATCCCTTATCCCTAAACCCTCCAACCCTATCCCTAATCCTTATACCCTCGACACTCTACTTTAACCTTAATCCCTCGACCCTCAACCCTATCCTGAAACCCTTAACCCTTGAACCTTAATGTACTCAACCCTCAACATCAAACCCTAATCCCTCAACCCTTAATTCTGATCCCTCGACCCTCAACCCTATCCCTAAACCCTAAAGCCTCAACCCTCAACCCTCAATGTCAAATCCTAATCCCTCAACCCTTCACTCTAATCCCTCAACCCTAAACCCCCAATACTATACCTCAAACCGTAATCCCTCAACCCTAAACCTTATCCCTAAACCCTAATCCCTCTAGCCTCAACCCTAATCCATCATCCCTCAACTCTAATCCCTCATCCCTAAACCCTAAATGCTATCCCTATTCCTAAACCCTCAACAGGCTCGATACTATACCTTAAACCCTAATCCCTTATCCGTAAACCCTCCAACCCTATCCCTAATCTTTATACCCTCGACACTCTACTTTAACCCTAATCCCTCAACCCGAAACCCTATCCCAAAACCCTTAACCCTCAAATGTTAATGTACTCAACCCTCAACATCAACCCTAATCCCTCAACCCTTAACTTTGATTCCTTGACCTTCAACCCTATCCCTAAACCCTAAACACTAAAGCCTCAACCCTCAACCCTCAACGTCAAATCCTAATCCTTCAACCCTTCACTCTAATCCCTCAACCCTAAACCCTATCCCTAAACCCTCAACACTATACCTTAAATCCTAATCCCTCAACCCTCAACCCTAAACCTTATCTCAAAACCCTAATTCCTCAACCCTCAACCCTAATCCGTCATCCCTCAACTCTAATCCCTCATCTCTAAACCCTAAATGCTATCCCTATTCCTAGACCCTCAACAGGCTCAATACTATACCTTAAACTCTAATCCCTTATCCCTAAACCCTCCAACCCTTGACACTCTACTTTAACCCTAATCCCTCGACCCTTAACCCTATCCCGAAAGCCTTAACCCTCGAACCTTAATGTACTCAACCCTCAATGTCAAACCCTAATCCCTCGAACCTTAACTCTTGTCCCTCGACCCTTAACCCTTAAAACTCAAACCCTATAAACTATCCCTACACGCTCAACACTCGACACTATATCTTAAACCCTAATCCCTTAACCCTCATCCCTAAAGCCTCAACCCTAAATCCTTAAACCTTCAACCCTAAACCCTATCCCTAATCCCTCTACCCTTGACACTCTTATTTAACCCTAATCCCTTGACCATTAACCCTATCCCTCAACCCTCAACCCTCAACCTTCAACCCTCAACTCTCAACATTAAACCCTAATTCATCAACCCTAAACCCTAATCCCTCAAACCTAAACCCTATCCCTAAACCATCAACCCTCAACACTATACCTTAAACCCTAATCCCTATCCCTCAACCCTTAACCCTTAAAACTTAAACCTTATCCCTACACCCTCAACACTTGACACTATATCTTAAGCCTTAAACCGTCATCCCTAAAGCCTCAACCCTCAATCCTTAAAACTTCAACCCTAAACCCTATCCCTAATCCCTCTACCCTCGACACTCTAACCCTAACCTTGACATTAAATGCTAATCCGTCAACCCTAAACCCTATACCCTATCCCTAAACCCTCAACCCTCTACACTATACCTTAAACCCTAATCCATCAACCCTAAAACCTAATCCCTCAACCCTCAACACTGTACCTTAAACCCTAATCCCTCATCCCTAAACCCTAAATGCTATCCCTATTCCTAAACCCTCAACCCTTGACACTATACCCTAAACCCTAATTCCTTATCCCTAAACCCTAAACCCTATCCCTCAACCCTTAACCCTTAAAAATTAAACCCTAAAACCTATCCATAAACCCTCAACGCTCAACACTATATTTTAAACCCCAATCCCTTAACCCTCAGCCCTAAAACCTCAACCCCCAATCATTAAACTTCAACCATAAACCCTATCCCTAATCCCTCTACCCTCAACACTCTACTCTAACCCTAATCCCTTGACCATCAACCCTATCCCTAAACCCTCAACCCTCAACTCTCAACATTAAACCCTAATCTGTCAACCCTAAACCCTAATCCCTTAACCCTAAACCCTATCCCTAAACCCTCAACACTATACCTTAAACCATAATCCCTCAACCCTAAACCCTAATCCCTCAATCCTAAACCCTAAACCCTATCCCTGAACCCAACAAAACTACTTTGCCTTATGTTAGGTTGTTAAACCCATCATTTTTGACACTCTTCTCTTAAAGATATTTGAGTTGCAAGAATATGTTAGAAAAATGGCTATGAACTTTTTTAATGTTAGTAATGTTATATGGCATGTTTTTTTGGCCCATTTGGGGTTCATTATGCCAATAGGTGTACACACTATGAGAAAAGTTTTGCGTATGGTACATCCACAGTGAGTAATTAATAGTTGAAATCAGAAGGATGATCATTATGAGAAAAGCTTTGCATTGGGGTACATCTATGTTTCTTGCTGTCCACCTCGCACTTAGGGGAGGTATATTGTTATGAAACAGGCAAATAATCTCCCATTGTTTACTGGCTCTATCCGTAAGAACTACTAAACTATACCTTAAACCCTAATCCCTCAACCCTAAACTTTCAACCCTAAATCCTGTCCCTAATCCCTATACCCTCAACACTCTACCTTAACCCTAATCCCTCGACCCTTAACCCTAAATGCTATCCCTAAAGCCTCAACTCTAAACCCTAATCCCTCAAGGTCCTAAACTCTAATCCCTTATCCCTAAACTCTAAATCCTATCCCTAAATGCTCAACCCTCAACCTTAAACCTTAATCACTCAATCCTTATCCACCCTTCTCCTCCCCTATCTGGCTCACTCCCATCTCTACCCTCCTCTACCCTCGACACTATACATACATACATATAGGCATACATATATACATGCATACATAAATACATACATACATATAGGCATGCATACATACATACATACATACATACATATAGGCATACATACATACATACATACATGATTAATAGCCTTGAACATAAAAAAAATTCAAGGGGAACATAACGCGAGTGCGTTATAACATGCTCGTGTTATTTCAAACATGAAAAACAACACAAACTTTTGCGAAAAAGGAAAAATGCAAAGCAAAAAATAACGCGAGCGCGTTATGTTTTGCTTTGGGAATCCCAAGCCTTGGGCTTGGGATTTGCTTTGGATTTCCAACCCAAAGGCTTGGAGTGCCTTTTCAACATCCACAGACATGTTTTTCCATATTCTTCAAGATTTCACATAATTTCGTTTGTGCTAACCCTCAAATTTGCATGTGTTTCAAGGTTGAACAAATCGAACACCTGGGTAATGTTAGGCTTTCTCTTAGCTATTTGACGATATGATTTGTTTCACATTTTAACAATGTTAAGCCTTTCATCTTTAATTTATTTTGTTTGTGTGTCTATTTTTTGGGCAAAAACCACTGTTCGGTCTTTTTTTCATTGTAAATTAACTATTCATTGAAATTTTTTTAAAAAATACATATTTAGAAACTAGACTCCATTCTACACATATTAAAAAAAGAAAAAAATAATTTTCAATTAGTTTCAAAATTTATAGGGGTAGTACGGCCAAAATTTTGTTTTTTTAGGATGTGTCCACTTTGAAAATTAGTAAAAAATCAAATATTCATCAAAAAATTATTAGAAAAATAAAGCATAAACTACATGCTATTAACTAATTTCTCACTGAAGCAATTTTAAAAATACCAAAAAAAAGTTGACCTTTTGAGGGAGCCACAAAACATGCTATGTTATGTTTTTTTGACAAAAATAACACCAATTTTTGTGGCTCCCTCTTTTGAACCCCTTAATCTATGCCAATTTTAAAAAAAATAGTAGTTTAGAAAGTAGACTTGAATCACTACGAACATTGTTTTGGTTACATCTCCAAATTTTGAGTGTAACTATGCTCAATTTCTCATCCAAGGCCAGCATTTCTTTATTTCAAAAAAAAAGTGGCCACTTAAGACCCCTTTTTGCCCCCCCATCTTCTTGCACTTACCCTACAACGTTGGTGTTCCAGATTGCTTCATTAATTCAAAGATTTTGAGAGCTTCCTTACAAAATCCATTTTGTGCACATTCTGTAATCATATCATATCAAAAAAATTTGTGGCCTTACAATGACTAATGTGCTATGCCAGTGGTTTTGCAATGTTTGACAAAGGCTACTGTATGGTGCACAGTGCAAGTGACATGGTTGCTTTACTGATTTGGTTTCATGTCTTCATTTGATGCACATTTTTCTTGGTTTCATTCATTTTGGTATAACAATAACCATTGAAATATTGGAACATCAATTGAAGAAAAGAAGATTCTTTCATAGGCATGGAAAACAGTTACTACCCGTGGATAGAGATTCTTTTCAGTCACATATAGGTTTTTGGGTAACCATGTTGGGGAAAGGGTTTAATGAACTTGATTAGAGTTTTGATCATTATATAAGTGTGGCTTGAGCACGAGGTAGAGGTTCAGGAAAAATGACTCAATGACTCTGCAATTCGTAGTGAGGATTTAGGGAAAAATAATGGTTCAAGACCTCTGTCAAGAAAATTCATAGTGAGGGTTTAGAAGATAGCATTCTAATACTCTTGTTGGGATAAGGTGCCATTAACCTTGTAAATTCCAATATTGTATTTATTCCATTTATTATATGTAATATGTAATTACCCATATGGAGATGTAATAGTTTCACTGGCAGTGGTAATTTCAGAGTCATCAGAGGTAATTAATTAGTGACATTTACAGTTGGCAAATGTAAAAACTCATGGTAAATGAGGGTACACATGCTCCCTTGAGGAATATATTATTTTCTGCATGTATGACAACTGTCATAATGTTTGGTAAGTGAATCTATGACAGCTGCAAGTTGTCATAAGATTCTGAGATTCTATGACACATATGATGAATATGTTAGTTGTATATTTGTTATATTTAGCCTAAGGTTCCTATCTTGGAAAGATACTCTTTTGTGGAATCATCTTGGAAAGATACTCTTTTGTGGCATCTATGATAGTTATGATGTGTCATAAGATGCTGTAAGAGGCCAGATTTAGTCTTGGGCACCCAACCTTTACATGGATGTTTTTGGACAAGTGTAGGCTGCTTGTGAGATGGTAATTAATGTTTACAGGTTGGAGAATCTTAGGAGAGAGAAGGTGAACGCCTAGGATGAGTTGGAAAACGTATCTATAAGTATTTTCCATGTATTTGTTGTTACAATATAGATTTTAGGTACTCAGGTGTTATCGGAATGCTGTCAAATTGAAGACTTGTGGAGAGAGTTGTATAGTTGATGTATTGTACAATCTTGTTGAGATTAATACAAACTTGTGCCTCTTTCTTGGTGGAGTTTTTTACCTACAAGGGTTTTTTCCATGTAAACACTATGTCATTGTGTTGAGTTCTTCATGTTTGACATCTTTTTTGTAGTGGGTTTTATGTTTTGTTACAATCTCCATTGTTAATGCACACTTAAAATTGTTGAAATTTATCTTGAATCAGATTTCCATTAAAGTAGTGTTGCTTTCATTTCTAACATTTGGTATCAGAGCCTAGCCAGCTTTGACTCTTGGGTGGTAGTGTGGAAGCTGTAGCTGCAGTGGGAGATTTGGTTGCATTTGTTTTGCATATCTTGTGTTGATATTATGATTGCATCTACCATTGCATCAACCTCTCATTTGGACAGTAAGAAGTTCAATGGAATGGGGTATGAATTCTGGAAGCTAAAAATGGAAGAGTTGTTGGAAGAAAGAAACCAATGGTTAGTTGTTCAAAAAGAGAAGAAACATGACGATGTCTCTCAAGATGAGTGTGATAGATTGGATAAGAAGGCAAGGGGAACCATCTGGTTGTGTCTTTCAGACTATGTCCTATTGAATGTTGCAAAGGAGGAGACCGCACACAAGTTGTGGAATCGGTTGAGTGAGATCTATCAAGCCAAGAGTATGGTAAATAAATTTTATTTAAAAAGAAAATTGTTTTCCATGAAAATGCAAGAAGGTGAATCAGTTGTAGAGCATTTAAATTCTTTTAATTTGTTATTGAATTAGCTTGATTCAGTAGATGTTGAGGTTAGTGAGGAAGATAAATGTATATTACTTCTTTATTCTTTACTTGAGTCTTGGGAGAATGTTATCCTTGCTATCACTGCTAACCTTGTGGATCTGAAGTTGGATGTTCTTGTTTCAGTGCTACTGTCACAAGAATTGAGGAAGAAGAGTTCAGATAGTTTAGGGGATGCTCTGAGTGTCAGAGGAAGGTCTAAGGAAAAGAGACCTAAAGGAGATCAAAAAGGGGCTAAGGACAAGTCTAAGGGATGGTCTAAGACTCTTGGTAAAAAGAACAAAGTTAAGTGTTGGAACTACGGTAAAAGGGGACATGTGAAGGAGTGCAGAAACCCCAAGAAACAGTGGGAGAGTGCTTCGGATAAGTCCTCGAATGCAAGTGAAGAAGTTTTACTTTTTGCATGTAATCTTATTTCTAATGATCACTGCTTGGTTGACTCAGGATACTCATTTCATATGGCCTCACATAAGGAATGGTTCTCCACATATGAAGAATATGATGGAGGTAATATTTACCTTGGTGACAACTCTTCATATCCGATTGTCAAGAAAGGAAAGATTGGTGAGAGGGAACTTGGTGGTAGCGAAAGGAAAGAGATTTAGGAAATTGTTTAAGCTTGAAGCCACTACAGTTTGTAATGCCTCTTATGTTTCTAAGGCTTCTGAAAAGACTTGTATGTTGTGGCACCATAGATTGGGCCACACAAGTAATAATGTACTAAAAAATATTAAGAATAAAGAATTTTTGGATGGTTTTTCTTATTCTGATGAACACTTTGATTTCTGTGAGCATTGTGTGTTTGGTAAACAAAACAAAAAATTATTTCCTTCAAGGAGCAATAGAGAAAAAGAGAAGTTAGAAATTATTCATATGGATGTGTTTGGACTTGTGGATAATGAATCCATACAAAAATCTCATTATTTTGTAACCTTCATTGATGATGTATCCAAATTTACATGGATTTATTTTATGAAACATAAATCTAAAGTTTTCACTAAGTTTAAGGAATTCAAAGTCTTAGTAGAGAACCAATCAGGTTTAAAGATAAAAATATTAAGATTTGACAACATAGAGGGGAATATTTCTCTAAGGAATTTGATGAGTTTTGCAAGCATCTAGGTATAATCAAACAAAAGACAACTTTGTATACACCACAGTAGAATAGTGTTGTAGAAAAGATGAACCGAACAATTATGAGAAGGGACAGAAGTATGCTTAGTGATGCATAGTTGGATAAATACTTTTGGGCAGTGGCTATATGTACTACTTGCTACTTGATAAATAGATCTCCTTGTAAGGCTCTTGATTTGACATCTTATGAAGTGTGGATAGGTAAGAAACCTTCTATTTCACATTTAAGGGTTTTTGGTTCTGAGGCTTTTATTCATGTGCCTAAGGAAAAGCGATCTAAGTTGGATCCAAAGGCTGAAAAGTGTACATTCATTGGGTATGGTGATAATGTGAAAGGTTATAAGCTTTAGAATCCACTAACCCACAAGATTATCTTTTCTAGAGATGTTATTTTAAGGGAACTTAGAGCTATTTCTAAACTTGAGTAGCCAAAAGAAAAAGATGAAAAGGTGAAGAAGGTGCAATTTGATTTAGAGTAGTAAGATGCACCTCAGAAAGAACAAAATGATGGATTGGAGGGTGAAGAAGAAGAAGATTCAAGTAGTTCCAGGCTGAAGATGAATCTGTTGTTACAAAATAAGTTGGTGTAGATGATCATGCAAAAGAACGAGTAGAGTCTCTTACTCCACCCTTGAGCAAATCCACTAGAGAATGGAATCCAGTTGATAGGTATAGCCCACCAGATTTATGTTGTGTATATGCTTTATTGAGTACTAATGATGAACCTAGATCCTACAGGGAAGCTATTTCTATAGATGATAGTGAGTCTTGGCAATTAGCCATGCAGGAGGACATGATGGCTTTAGACTCTTATAACACCTAGGATCTTGTTGATTTGCCCAAAGGAAGAAAGGCCATAGGATGTAAGTGCATCTTCAAGATGAAGTTTGGAGTAGACGGGTCATTGGAAAAGTACAAGGCTAGACTGGTAGCCAAGGGCTACTCCCAGAGAGAGGGAGTTGATTTTGGTGAGATATTCTCACCTATTGCTAAATTGACTTCTATTAGATTTCTCTTATCCATTGCTGCAACTTATGATTGGGAGATTGAGAAAATGGATGTTAAGACTACGTTCTTGCATGGAGATCTTGAAGAAAAAATTTATATGCAACAACCTATAGGTTTTGAGGTAAAAGGAAAAGGACATTGGGTTTGCAGGCTAAAGAGGTCTCTTTATGGTTTGAAACAATCCCCCAGAATGTGGTATCAAAAGTTTGATTCATTTGTATTGAAATTGGCTTTTGTTAGAAGCGAGGAGGATCATTGTGTTTACATTCATTGTGTTGATAATTCTATACTGGTTATTGCTTTGTATGTTGATGACATGTTATTTTTCAGCAATACTAAGGTTATGATCAGTGAGCTTAAAGCCCAATTTTTAGGTGCATTTGAGATGAAGGATCTTGGTGCTGCAAGGTATATTTTGGGAATGGAGATTAGGAGGGACAGAGTTAACAGAAATCTTTGGTTGTCACAAAGTAAGTATGTGAATACTATTTTGCAGAGGTTTAGTTTGCAGGACTGTAACCCAGTTAGAGTTCCTTTACCCATTGGTACTAAGTTTTCATTAGATATGTGTCCAAAGACTAAAGATGATTTTGAGGATATGTCTAATGTGCCATATGCTAGTGTTGTAGGGAGTTTGATGTATACAATGGTTTGTACTAGACCAGATATTGCCCAAGTAGTGGGAGTTTTGAGCAGATTTATGTCTAACCCTGGTAGACAACATTGGAATTATGCGAAGAGGGTGTTTAAATATCTTGCAGGTACTCCTGATCATTGTTTGGTTTATTCTGGTGCTGATAGTGCTGATAAATCTTTGGACATAGACAGTTTTGTTGATGTAGATTGGGTAGGTGACTTGGATAGTTGAAGGTCCACTAGTGGCTATGTGTTTACTCTATTTGGAGGAGTAGTGAGTTGGATGAGTAATAGGCAGACCACAGTCACCTTGTCTACCACAGAAATAGACGGTTTTGTTGATGTAGATTGGGTAGGTGACTTGGATAGTTGAAGGTCCACTAGTGGCTATGTGTTTACTCTATTTGGAGGAGTAGTGAGTTGGATGAGTAATAGGCAGACCACAGTCACCTTGTCTACCACAGAAATAGACGGTTTTGTTGATGTAGATTGGGTAGGTGACTTGGATAGTTGAAGGTCCACTAGTGGCTATGTGTTTACTCTATTTGGAGGAGTAGTGAGTTGGATGAGTAATAGGCAGACCACAGTCACCTTGTCTACCACAGAAGAAGGGTATATGGTTGCTACTCATGTCTCTAAGGAGGCAATTTGGTTGAGGAGACTGTGTACAAGTATTAGTTTTGAATGCAGGATCATTTAGATTGACTGTGATAGCCAAAGTGCTATCTGTTTGGCCAAGAATCCCATGTATCATGCTCAGAATAAGCATGTTGATGTTTAGTATCACTTTGTTTGAGAGTTGGTTACAAATGGAGAGATTGAGCTGAAAAAGATAGATATTCAGGAGAATGTCACAGATTCATTGACCAAGCATGTGAGCACAGAGAAGTTCGTATGGTGCAGAGAGGGCATGGGCCTTGTTTCTAGAGCCTGATTATTTTTTATTTGATTTCCTATGAGTTGATTTACAATGTATAATGTCAAGTGGGAGAATGTTGGGATAAGGTGCCATTAACCTTATAAATCCCAATATTGTATTTATTCCATTTATTATATGTAATTTGTAATTACCCATAACGAGATGTAATAGTTTCATTGGCTGTGGTAATTTTGGAGTCACCGGAGGTAATTAATTAGTGACATTTAAGGTTGGTGAATGTAAAAACTCATGGTAAATGAGGGTACACATGCTCCCTTGAGGAATATACTATTTTTGGCATGTATGCCAACTATCATAATGTTTGGTAAGTAAATCTATGACAGTTGCAGGTTGTCATAAGATTCTGAGATTATATGATGCATATGACGGATATGTTAGTTGTATATTTGCTATATTTAGTCTAAGGTTCCTATCTTGGAAAGATACTCTTTTGTGGAATCTATTATGGTTATGACGCATCATAAGATGCTATAAGAGGCTAGATATAGTCTTGGGCACCCAACCTTTGCATGGCTATTTTTCGACAAGTGTAAGATGCTTGTAAGATGGTAATTGATGTTTACAGGTTGGAGAATCTTAGGAGAGAGAAGGTGAATGCCTAGGATGAGTTGGAAAATGTTTCTATAAGTATTTTCCTATTGAAATTAAGGAACATTGAGAGGGGAGGTGAATCAGTGTCCTACAATACTTATTACTTTGTTCCTTTATTAATTTACCACATACATCGAAAGGAAAGAAGGATGAATACAAGAATAGAAACAACAAGATCATAACACATGAACACTAGGATTTTTACGTGGAAACCTGGTTAAGGGAAAAACCACGGTGGGGGTTAAACCACAAGAATTTATAAGTAATCAATTTATTAATTTATAAGTAATCTCACTACTTAAAGAGGCTCACTGCTTACAAGATTGATTACAAAGAGTTCACAGAAGTATTTTAACTAAAGAGTAGCATCTAATCATGCAAGATTACAGTTTTAGTTGAGCTCAGTACACTAACTTTACACACTTCATCTTTCTTTGCTCTGCTTTACCATTCTGCCATGATCTAAACCTCAGATCTCCTTGCTTCGCACTTGTTACTGCCACACTTTGCACCCCTCACTTCATATTCACACATCCATTCTTCCAAATGCTCACATCCACTAATTATATATATCCGCAACATGTAATTACATCAACTGTAGTTGGCCTCAAGGAAAACTTAGACTTTTTAAGAATGATGTTTTGTCATCTAAATCCATGCACAAACACCAATGTGGACCAAAACTTATGTATCCAAGTCACCTCACATATTGGCCAATACCACTGGATCTCATAAATTACTCGACTAATCACTTCTCTTCATCCGCACAAGGATCAAACACCTAGTCAGCATGTTCTTCACTAGACTGAACTGTCTAACTAAAACCCGATACTCAGATGCTTGTAACTTACAATCCCTTCATCACCAGAGGCTAAAATCTTGGATTTAGGTATCCCTGACATCCCTTAACATTCCCTCATATCTGCGGCATAATATGTTTTCCTGTGGAGAAATGTGGACCAAAATGTTGAACCTTGTCATATGCCCTACTCCTATCTATCTGGACTTAGATAAATCTACAATCTGACTTCCGGTATGAACAAATGATGTAATGTGGATGTGTAAGATAGATTCAGTTGCCATCAATGACAACACCTGGCATGCCTAGCAGTGTCTCTTGACAACAATCTCCCCCTTTGGCATTGATGGCAACACTTAGTGAAAAATGACTAAGTGTTAGAATAGCTCCCCCTTACTATGTACACTTAATGCTCCCCCTTAGATGAATTCTTCATTTTTCACTACTTTTCTTCTCCCCCTTTGACATCAATGGCAAAGGCTAGGATCCACATATCAAAATTCATGCAAAAATTTTATGTACATGGGTCAAATTCTAAGTATATACTTCCACATATGAACACACAATCCTTAAGCCTTGTTCACCAGCAAAAAGATATCACCAAAAATGTTTTTCAACCATGATAATTCACTATCCTAGTTCTTCTTTATGCTTCCCAAAATGGATATATGCCCACTAAACAAAAATGCCTGTGATTCTGCCTTTTGAAGATTAGTAGGATCACTTGTAGTAGCAGCAGCTTGGGATTCTACTAATAGATCATACATAGTTTCTATCTTAGGGGAAATTAGTCCTCAGAGCTCATCCAATCTTCCCAAAAATTTAACCTTTTCTTTCTCCAGGTCACTCACTTCATTCCGCAAACTCACTACTTGGCATTCTTTGGTAGATATAGACTCAGTTAAAGGACTATATGACTGAGAAATGTTAGTCAATTTGAGCTCTAAGTCCTTAATCTTCTTCTCCATATCTTCAACAACTTTAGATCAGTTTAAGAAGAACTTATAAATATCTACTCCTTCAGATAGGGCATTTTGAATACTCTTTACACTAGTATCAGTCCCTGATCTATCATAACTAATTATTTTCTTTATTTCAGCAAACCTCTTCTCATTAAATTCATTTATGACTTTAACTTCTGCTGACTTCTCCAAGGTTTCAAAATGAGAACTTATAGAGTTCATTAGACTTTTCAACTAATTGGAGGGAGACATTGATGAGTCCTTCTGAAATGTGGGAATGATTTTCTCCAAAATCTCAGATGTAAGGCCAAGCAACTCGCTATCTTCTATATGAGACTTTAGAATTTCTTCTTTGGCCTTAGCTTATACAATAAAGGCCAACTTTATCTTCTGCACTAGTGATAAAGTATCAAAATTGATTGGTCCTTGTATTATATCATGTTCTTCTTCAATTTTTTTTATCTCTCTCCAAAATTTCTTTCACTGCTTATGCAGTGTCTCTTGCCCAATATGATGTTATAGATTTAAGCTCTTCAGGACCTCCATCTTCTCCCTTTTTGGAGTCAACCACATTGACTTGCTCATCATTTCCATTCTTTTTCTCTTCTTTTTCCTTCTCTACATCATCATCAGAAGCATCCTTTCTTTTATCTATCTTAGAAATATCTTCTACATTCTCTTCCGGAGGATTTGGTGTATCCTTAGTGGCAGTATTATCAAATTCCTCAACATCCAGAGTGGAGAAATCAATTCCATCATCGGTTTCTTTTTCTTGATCTTCCTTCATCATTTTTTCATCTTCTTTATTCAATGTTTCTTCTTCTGGAATGGAGACATCATCTACTCTAGTTTGTTGCTCATTTTTCTGCAATGCTTCATCATTCGAAATCGATACATCCTCAGTATCAACCGGTTCTTCTGTAACCACATAAAACTTATTCTTGTCCAATGCTTTCTTTAGAATTTGTTCTATTTCTTTAACAACTTCATCAATGTCTCCAATCATCAGATTATTCATCCTCTTCTTGCTTCTGAATTCATTCTTGACTTCTTTGAGAATCTTATCTGCTTCTTTTCTGGAGATCACCAGACATAAACTGGACATTACATGTTCCCTCAGTTCCATATCCTTTGTTTTGACAGCTTCTTTTCTTGTTTCCAGAATGTCTCTTAAACTCTTAGGAACTTCTAAGAAAATCTCCACTAGTACTCTGTTGAATACATTCAAATATTTTACAATAGCATACTCCAAAATTCTTTTGTTAGCATCACTGTAATGATCATAGAATTCAGTCATTGTTTTTAGGTTTCCATCTATAGTGATTGTCTTAATGATGTCCTCCATAGAAGGAGTTGACTTCTCAACATCAGGCTCTGACTTATGCCTCTTACTTGGTTTTTTGCTTCCAAAGGGTTTCTCCTTAGACACTTTAATAGCTTTAGTGCCTGAGGCCTTCAACTCTTTAACCTCATCATTTGAATCAGTCTTTTCTTCATCCTCCTTCTCCACACTGCCATATGACCTTTTGGCCATTGCTTTTGTTCTTTTTCCTTCCTTACTAGTAGGTTTTTCTTTGGATTTCTCTGTAACAGGAGAAGGTGATGCACTGGAGGTTGTACCAGAACTCCTAGTAGTCCTTGCTTTAGAAGTGGATTCCACTGGAACACTTTTTTGTTCTCTGTCCTGCTTCTCCTTCTCAAATTTCTATATCCTTTCCCTGTTTTGTCTCATAGCTTCTTTTGTAATGCTAATGCTTTCTACATACATTTCAACTTGTCTTTGAATCTTTCTCTTAGATTCAGGTTTTCGGAGCTCAACATGTAGTTTCACACTAAGTTTAGCATATGTACCAAATCTTTCAACTGTGGTGTCCCTTGGTTTACTTAGAAGGTGTTAAGCATACATATCCAATACTTGCTCATCAACTTCATACCCCATGGGCATGATCCACACAGTTCTTGGTTCAACTGCTTCCATTAAACACTGATCTGTATCCACCATAAAATAGACTGTATGCTTGTATTTTTTAACCACGGATGTAGGGATTCTTTCCCTTGATTGCATCATGTTCTAAAAATTCTTGAAATATCACCAAAGAGCAGTCCTTTGGGCATTGGAGTCACCAATATTGTTCAAGTGGTCTCTTATTTGTATGGAAATAATCTTATCGTTGGTCCAACATATGCTTTTCTTACCAGGTAACTTATTCATGAAATAGAAGAACAAACGTAATACTAATGTACCATACTTGAATGTATTCTTCTTGTCCTTTTTGATCTTGTTCAGGTTTTCCATTAGTTGGTTCTGCAACAACTCACACAAGTCATAGTCAGCTCTCTCAACATCTGATAAGCTGCATAGATAGTTGTATTGGATACATAATTCTCCCTGTTGGAATGATATATCTTGTATCCAATCACATTGATGCAAATTTGACATCTGGATCAGTGATGTCATTTATTGTCATTACCCTTTTGTCCAACCTTGAACTAGTAGCATCAGTTATAGTTGGATTCTTTACTGACTTCAACATTGGCAGTTCACTAGATGAGTTCAACCCTATCACAGCCTTGATGGCATCCTTGGTGATCTTGAAGGGTTTCACTAACCACATAAACTCATCATGCATCTGACTCAGCACATACCGGACCCACTCATCTTCATCAAAGGATGGAAACCTTATAATATGAATGAAATGTTTATCTTACAGTGCCTTATACTCCAGTTTAAGACCATGAATTTCATCCCTTAGATGATTCTTGAACAAGTCTACTAACTTTGAATCCTCAAACTTATCTATGCTAGCATGTATATAAGCCCTAATAGCTTCAACGTGCAACACACCATGCGAAACATTTGAAAAGGCACCTAACAGATCGACCTCTACAGATTTGTATGGATGCTTTTTAAATTTAGGTCAGGGCTTTTCAGTGACGTCAACAACCAATGGAGTAGCCATACCAGAGATTGCAAATTTAGAAAGTTTCACAGAGAATACCTTGTTTTGCCAATTAGAGTTAGCTGTCGAATACACTTTTCACACTTTAAATCTTTGAGATCTCAGCTCAAGCACTCTTCTCCTTGTTCTCTTCGAATGCAAAGTGATTCAAATGTTGAGTGAATGACCTTTTATGCTTCGTAAAACCTAATTGGCCATTGTAATAAATGCTCTGCCCTAATACATCTGGTTACATTGTTTCTTCATATAGTCAATCTTCAATTGCTCCGCAATCAATCACATTAGCTTCTTTTCTTCCAAAATTTTCCTCAATAGGTCTACCATAGGCTCCTTAATCTTCATTTATCATGCCAGATTCAAGCACCCATTCACTAGTAGGGGGAATTAGATTTTCAATGCAGCTCCCCCTAAGCCAGAGCTCCCATTTCAATTCGCAGAGGAATTATCAGCACCGGATTCTAGTGCGGACCCATCACCTTCATTCTTTGCATCTTTCTTCACCCATGTTTTATTCATTTCTTTCTGGATCTCATTCACATCTATTTTGCCTTTGCCTTTATCCATCTTCTGTTATGTTCTTCTTGCCTGTGAGTTCTCCTTTTTGCTTCTGCAAAATTTAGCAATGTGTCCATATTTGTTGCAGTTGAAACACACAATCGTATTTTTCTAACAATTACATGTTGGAGCAAGTTTAGATCTGCATTGCATTGCAATATGCCCAAACTTATTGCAAGTAAAACATCTCCCATTGAACACTTGTTTGTTCTTAGGAGGATTCCTTGATCCACTTTTGCATTCCTCAGCCTTATGACCTATCCTTTTGCAATTAAAGCATTGACTGGAGAAAGATGATGCATTTTGATTCACTTGACTTCTGCATTGATTAGCTCTATGACCATACTTATTGCATTTGAAACAATTTCCATTGAAAGATGGATACCTTTGAGCATTAGGTTGTCTTACCAGAGGTCTTCTAGGATTCCTTCTTTGATTTATTACTTTAGGATTTCTTTGACCAGATCCAAAACTTTCACCTTTCTCAAATCCTAGACCATGCTTATCATCTGCCTTCTTCTGACTATCAAGCAACACCTCAAGCTTAGCTGAGCTTATCTTTAATTTCTCTTTATATTCATTTGCAACTTCTAGGTCATGTTTGAGAATGACAATTTGTCTTTCAAGTTCTTCCCCATTGTCCCTGGTTTCTTATAGATCAAACTCTAGATGGCCAATTATCCTATCCAATCTGCAGCATTCTTCTATTCTTTCTTTCAGAGATTGATTTAGTTTTTCCTCAGTCTTCTTCCTTTCGTTGATTTCCTTGGTTAGTCTCATCACCCTAGATTCCATCGAGCATGTTTTAGGACAACAACTTCTTTTGCTAGCTTCTCACATTCCTTTGTCTTCTCCTTCAAGGCCTCATCCATGTCATTTTCTTCATTTTGATTTGCTAGCTGATGAAGTAGCTCCCTTCTTTTTTCATTAGATTTGCTCAGTTGTCCTTTAAGGTCTTAATGAAATCTTCAGCATCTTTAAGGTTCTCTTGTAGATCTCTAATTTCTGCTTTGGATAGATCAAGATCTTCTAAGGCTACTTGAAGTTGTTGATTGATACCATCAGAATGCTTGAATGAACCCATTGAAAACACCTTCCCAAATCTTCCTCAAGATGTTAAACTTCTTCTAAGGAACCTTGCTCTGATACCAATTGTTGAAATTAAGGAACACTGGGAGGGGGGTGAATAAGTGTTCTACAATACTTATTACTTTGTTCCTTTATTAATTTACCACATAAATCCAGAGGAAAGAAGCATGAATACAAGAACAAAAATAGCAAGATCATAACACATGAACACCAGGATTTTTACGTGGAAACTCGGTTAAGGGAAAAACCATGGTGGGGGTTAACCCACAAGAATTTATACTCTATTAAAAGTATTACAAATGGGGAAGGCACATGCCTTCGGGCACATTGCCCAGAGCTCACTGCCTACAAGATTGATTACAAAGAGTTCACATAAGTATTTGAACTAAAGAGTAGCATCTGATCATGTAAGATTATAGTTCCGATTGAGCTCAATACATCAACTTTACACACTGCATCTTTCTCTACTCTGCTTTATTGTTCTGCCATGATCCAAACCTCAGATCTCCTTGCTTTGCACTTGTTACTTCCACACTTCGCACCCCTCACTTCATATTTGTACATCCATTCTTCCAAATGCTCGCATCTATCAATTATATATATCCGCAACATGTAATTACATCAACTGTAGTTGGCCTCAAGGAAAACTTAGACTTTTTTAGAATGTTGTTTTGTCAGTTGAATCCATGCACAAACACCAATGTGAACCAAAAATTATGTATCCAAGTCACCTCACATGTCGGTCAATACCACTTGATCTCATAAATTACTCGACTAATCACTTCTCTTCATCCGCACAAGGATCAAACACCTAGTCAGGTTGTTCTTCACCAGACTGAACTGTCTAACCAAAACCTGATACTCAGATGCTTGTAACTTACAATCCCTTCATCACCAGAGGATAAAATCTTGGATTTAGGTAGCCCTGACATCCCTTAACATTCCCTTAGATCTGCAATACAATATGATTTCCTATGGAGAAATGCGGACCAAAATGCTGAACCCTCTCATATGCCCTATTCATGTCTATCTGGACTTAAACAAATCTGCAATCTGACTTCCGGTATGAACAAATGATGTAATGCGGATGTGTAAGATAGATTCAATTGCCATCAATGACAACATCTGACATGCCTAGCAGTGTCTCTTTCCAACATTTCCATGTATTTGTTGTTGCAATATAGATTTTAGGTACTTAGGTGTTGCCGAAATGCTGTTGGATTGAAGACTTGTGGAGAGAGTTGTGTAGTTGATGTATTGTACAATCTTGTTGAGATTAATACAAACTTGTGCCTCTTTCTTGGTGGATTTCTTTACCCGCAAGAGTTTTATCCATGTAAACATTGTGTCATTGTATTGAGTTCTTCATGTTTGACATCTTTTCTATAGTGGGTTTTATGTTTTGTTACAATCTCCATTGTTAATGCACACTTAAGATTGCTAAAATTTATCTTGAATCATATTTCCATTGAAGTAGTGTTGCTTTCATTTCTAACAACTCTTGCCAAGTGTATACATTAAGAGAGAGATTTAAATGGTAGAGGAGAAGGTTATATAATGGTTCAGTTTTTGCATTATTCATGGTTTCCTTTCAATGGACTGGATATGTTCAGGTGACAAATTTTGTTTGAGTGTGAATGTATTGTGTAAACCCCTATAACAATGCTCAAGTTATGAAAATGTTCATGTGAATGGATTTTAGTATTGTCAAGGGTCTGTGATTATCATAAGTGTGAAGATCATTGTGTTGCATTTACTTGTGCACATAGAAGAGAATTGAATCACAGTACTACATAATGCCATTGTATTACTGTGTTCTTGGAGTGTATTTTGCTTTGGATAGTAGTATGGTCTAATTGAGATCATTGACACTTGAAGGTTGAGTGAATTTGTCAATATTCATGTGACAGGGGTCTTGTGGTATCTTGGATTGATTTATGAATATTCTTAAGATATCTATCTATGTTTAGTTAATATTTTGATTACAAACAAATAACATAATTTCTTGTTGCATTTACCATAGAAACAAAGGCCTCTTATGATTGTAGTAGAGGATGTAGAGAGTGAAGCATTGGCTACTTTGATCTTGAATAAGCTTCATGAAGGGGTGAAGGTTGGTGGATTTTTCTATTTAAATCTTGTTTACTTTTTAAATTATTTTTTGACTTTAAATTCTAAATCCTTAGCATTTTAAAAATATATTTGTGTCTGAATCAGGTTTGTGCTATTAAGGCCCTTGGTTTTGGTGAAAATAGGAAAAATAACTTGCAGGATCTTGTTGCACTTACTAGTGGATAGGTTAGGTTTATGTTTCTATGTATCTACTCTCTTTTCTAGCTTTGGAGTTTCTTGTTTGTTATGCAAGTTTGGCTTCTTCATGCGACACCTATTGAACCAAATTTGTTTCTCAATTGATTTAGTTTGCATGTATTTTGCCATTTTATTTTCTCCACTTCTCAAGGAAAAGTATTTATGGTTGGTAGTTATCTTCAGGTCATATCGAAGGATCTTGGTATGAAGCTTGACAAAGTAGAATTTGGCATGCTTGGAACAACTAAGAAGGTAGGTAAACATAGTAGTATCCTTGTATATAAGCATATAATGTTGCTATCATCCATGGACAAAGTTTTTGTTGTGTTGTTACTCAAATTCTTTTTGCCATTTTAACATTTTGTTGTATGATAAGATTAGTTGTTCTTTATTCTGGGTGACTATCTCTAAGGATGATACTATAATTCTTGATGGAGGTGGTGACAAAAAAGCAATTGAAGAGAGATGTGAGTAGGTGAGTTTTATTAGAGTGAAGCATAATAATATTTTTGCACTTGACTATAATGCTTGGTGACAATAGAGCTGATAAGAGATTTATGTTGGTATGCTTGGCATGGCTGACCAAATATTTGGTCACAGATCTATACTAATATTGAAGCAAGAACATCTAATTATGACAAAGAAAATCTCCAAGAGAGGTTGGCAAAGCTATCAGGAGGAGTTGTTCTCAAGGTTTAACTTATAATCAAACTGTGATCAGTTGTCTAAAGATAATTTGAATATTTTCAAATTAGGATGATACATTGTATCTAGATTTTTTTTATGGTCTTTTTTATTTAATTTATATTGGAGGAGCTGGTGAGCTTTAAGTTGGAGAGAAAAAAGATAGAGTCACTGATGCATTGAATGCAACGAAGGTAGCAGTAGAGAAGGACATTTTACCAAAAGCATTAGAGATGGTAATATTTTTGTTAGGAAGGTTATAGCTTGTGTTTACTGGAAGATACATTCCAGGTGGTGGTGTTGCTCTTCTCTATGCAACAAAAGAGCTTGATACAATTCCTATAGCTAACTTTGGCCAGAAGATTAGAGTTCAGATAATCTAGAATGCATTGAAGGTATAAATTACTAACCTAGACTTTCTTTTATTTATGTCTAGAAATAGGCTTTATCTCAGTGTTTAATCATTCATTTTTTCTATTTTTTGAAGTCTCATGTACATATAATTGCTTCCAATGCGGGTGTCAAGGGTGCTGTTGTAGTGGGAAAACTACTAGAACAAGAGAATCTTGATTATGGCTATGATGTTGCTAAAGGTGCATTTAGAATATGAGCATATTATGTTCTTAGTACTTAAAATTATAAAGTTTGATGATCTTTAAAATTGATGATTTTTTACTAAATTGATAATGCTCCTTTGGTTGTTGGTCAGTGATGATTGTCCCGAGGACTTCATCAAAGGTCTTATTATTTTTGTTCGTTCTCTCCTTCTTGTTGAACCACTTGTTAAAGAATGCAAGAAAAAGATAATGTATAAAATCTCCAAAGCTATTTTTCAATTTCTATAAGGTTTATATTAAGCTAACAGTTCTTGGTTTGTCTTTATTTATTCCAAGAACCAACTTCAATTGTTGACACAATTTTTAGAGCATCTTATGAGTGAAGGAAGTCAAGATGTACATAGGACTCTTAGGCTTCATGTATGGGATGAGATATAGGACCCTTAGGGTTCATTTTTCAAGTAGTTCTTTCATGTTTTAGAGCTATATAAGAAAAAAATAGAGCATTGTAACTCAGTTTTCTCAGTCACAACATTGAGAAACACACTTTGTAACACATTTTTCAAAGCAAAGACACATATTCAAGGTTTGTATTTGTTGTAAGAATATCTTTTCTCAATAAAATTTTAGTATTTTGCCTTCTTAATAGCTATTACATTATGTGCAAATGAATGATTGATTATGTTTTTCTATTTTTTATGTTTAAACCTCAAAAGCATTGTCTCATTTCCAACACTTTTAGGTAGAAATCAGTGAACAAAACAATTAAATAAATTACCAACTGACTAAATATACTACCAATTGATAGAGCAATGAATAAATATGACTAAATATAATGATTATGCAATTAATAAACAATGTATCAATATACTACCAGTTGACATAAATCAGTGAACAAAAACAATTAAATAAACTACCGAATTGATCAAAATGATGATTTAAATTAATGACTAAATACACTCTTAAGGGATGGAAATCAGTGAATAAAAAATGACGAAATAAGTGACTAGTTAACAACAATCAATGACTAAATATATCAATGAATAAAAAATGACTAAATAAGTGACTAGTTTACAACAATCAATGACTAAATATACTACCAAATTAATCAACCAAAACAACCAATAAATGACTAAAAATGGTCTAATCATCAATTTGGTCATGTTATAAATGACTGGAAATAAACTACTAATGGTCACATGACCATGTTTAGTCATTTATATATAGTTTTTAGTAGTTTTTTAATCATATATTGTTCTTTCTGTACTAGTGATATGATGCTACTTGTTCCAACATTGCCCATTCTATTTGAAATTATGGACACCTTGAATCTTCCTCCTCCTCATCACCTAATAATATAATGATTTAATTTTTTTTAGAGATGAGGCTACTCTAGGGTGAAAGTGATGCAACAACATCCCAGGTTGTAGAGTAATCTTGCATCAACCAAAAACATTTTGCATTCTTTCTTTTCTTTCATTTTTAGTTTAGTTCAGTCATTTGCAGTTTCAACATTTTGTGCCACATTTTGCTACATCTTCATATTAGAGCCCATGGAGTAGGAATTAGCATCTACATATCATCATCCACATCATATCCAAATTTTAGGTCATTTGGACTTGTTTGCTAAAAGTTATCACTATCAGAAGATCACCTATTTTCATAGAGTAGAGCATTCAGACAATCAGTTGAACAAGAAGGTTTGCAGAGCACTTCCATGACTTGCAGAGCTAGATGAAACATATAACATGACACATAAGGATCAGATAGACCTTCCTTGAGGTCTGCACCTTGAGTCACCCATTTGTGGAGCATTACCAGATGTTTAGGCCTGACCTATTTGTTTCTACACCTTACATTCCTTCATTGGAGTTTGTAACCTTTCTTGGCCAACACGGAGGATTTCATGAGCTTGGAGATGATATATATAGATCTCTAGGATGTATTAGAAAGGTACTTAGTTAGTTAGATAGTTCTTAATTTGTGATCATTAGATGTTTTGTGCTTCAAAGCAATATCTGTTGTAACTAGAATTCAGGCATGTGAGCCCTAGATTGTAGCCCGCATGTTGCCGACATATAAGCATTTTGAATATATGATATATTGAGCATTTGAATATTCCATTGCATTCTATATTCATGTTGTTTTCATTGTGTTTACTCTTGTTGCACGGTTTGGACAATTCACTCGGTGGAGCCTCTGACCATGACTGCACCAAGTGGTATTAGAGCAAAGTTTTGAATCCTTTAGGAGTGAAGTTTTTAAGTGAAGGCATTCTGTAAGATCTTGTGGTGAACTGATCACTGACTTGAGATAGTCTACCTATGTCTGTCAATAGATCGTCGAGTTTGAGGTAGTTGCTACCTTGTAATCAGATTGCCAAATTGAGGCAATTGCACCGGGTCTTAGGAAGAGATGCCACTGAGGAGAATACTTGTTGTAGGCACTATGGCTAGAAGAATGGACGAAATGATGGAAATGATGGAAAACAATGAAGGTTCAACTAGATTTTGTAGAAGAAGATAGAATAAGAGGACTAACACCGAGACATGATGATGATGAATTTCAATCCGCTGATCAAAATGAAGAAACCCTAGAAGAAGAAGAAGAATCAGATTAAGTGAAGATGTTGAGAGCTATTTTGAAGATTGGAAAGAGACCTAAAGTAGATGTACCAAACTACATTGGGAATTTGAATTTGGAGGAATTGATTGACTGGATAAATGACTTGGAAGAATACTTTAAATATGAAGAAATTGAATATCCAAACAAGGTGAGATTTGCGAAGATTAAGTTGAAAGGACATGCTGTTATTTGGTGGAAAGAAGTTCAGTTGGATAGAAATAGAAGAGGAAAAGAAAAGATCACCAAATGGGATAGAATGGTGACAAAATTGAAAAATCAATTTATACCTGCTGACCATGAGTTGGAATTATTGAAGAGATTGTAAAACCTGAAACAAAAGGAGAAATTTGTGAAGGAATATATAGAAGAATTTCATAAGATGATCATAAGGACATGACATAGTGAAGAAAGCAAGGAGAAAGTGGCAAGATACATCAATGGATTAAGATTGAACATTCAAGAAGAACTAAGTCTGGTAAGGATGACAACAATAGAAGAACCATATCAGTTTGCTCTGAAAGTTGAAGAAAAGTTGAACAAGAAGCATGAGCAAAGATAGAGAGGTAGAGGAGGTAAATTTTAGAGAGGTAGAACATATTCCAGAGGAAATAGATCATATATGGAGCAGAAGAAACAAGATAGTTCACTCAAGAAAGAAGATAGAGATAGCAGTTCATACCAGAGAGATGATAGAACTTTCTACTATAGAGGACATCATAATTATTATCAGAGTGAAGAGTACATGAGAGATGAAAGAGGATTTCATAAGAGAACATTCAGAGGAACTTGTTTTAAGTGTGCAGGTGAAGGACGTGCTAAGCATTTGAATGTCATCAATGAAGTACAAACAAGAAGATAAAGAACAATGCAAGAACAACTTATGTAGAAGAAGAACCTGTTGGATCACCTAATTCAGTTGGAAAACCAGAGAAAGGAGAACCATTAGTCATGAGGAGAGCACTATTTCAAGCAGAGACAAATGAGGAACCACTGAGAGGAAAAGTTTGTTCTGGACCAGATGCAAATCAGGAGGTAAATGTTGTAAGCTTATCATTGACAGTGCTAGTACTGATAATTTGGTTTCAGAGGAGATGGTGACTAAGCTGAACCTAGAGAGATTGAAACACCCTAAGCCCTACAAGATAGCATGGATTCAAGATGAAGACAAAGTAATGGTAAGTGAACAATGTTTGGTAAAATTTCATATTAGATCTTATCATGATGAAGTATTGTGTGATATTATACCAATGGATGTATGTCATATATTCTTAGGTAGACCATGACAATATGATAGAAAAGCTATACATGATGGGAGAAAGAATACTTACACTATAGTATCTAATGGAAAGAAAATCACCTTGATACCTTTGGAAGATGAGCCTAAGAGTGAAGTATGTGGGGATGCTAGAATCTGTTTGGTTGATGGAAGGAAATTTCTGAATGGTTTGAGACATGATAATATGTGTTTTTCTTTAATCCCTAAGAAGCATGGAACCCTAAGTGTAGAGACTGAAGAATCACAGCCAGAGGAGATAACTGAATTGTTGACAGAGTATGAGGACATCATATCACATAATGTACCTTAAGGATTTCCACCAATCTAGAGTATTATTCATCATATGGATCTTATACCTAGAGCTAGTTTGCCTAACAAAGCAGCACACCATATGACACCAATAGAGAATACATAATTGAATAGACAAATACAAGAATTGTTGAGGAAAGGATTGATCAGAGAAAGTTTAAGCACTTGTGCAGTATTTGTAGTGTTAGCACCAAAGAAAGATGGAGAATGGAGGATGTGTATAGACTCTAGAGCAATCAATAAGATCACAATTAAGTATAGATTTCCATTGCTAGAGATGGATGACATTATGGACTGTTTGAGTGGAGAAAAATATTTTACTAAGATAGAATTGAATAGTGGATACCATTAGATCAGAATCAAAGCAGGAGATGAATGGAAGACTACTTTTAAGACAAATGAAGGATTGTATGAGTGGTTAGTTATGCTTTTTGGATTGACTAATGCACCGAGTACTTTCATGAGGTTGATGAATGAAGTCTTGAAGAAATTCTTGGGTAAGTTTATTATTGTATACTTGGATGATATTTTGATTTTCAGTAAGACAAAGGAAGAACATCTGTTGCACCTTAGACAAGTATTGCATAGATTGATAGAAGAGAAATTGTTGATAAACATCAAGAAATGTAGTTTCATGAAGGAAGAATTGGTATACTTGGGATTTCTGATTTCTGTGGAAGGATTGAAGATGGGCCCTGAGAAAGTTAGAACAATTGTTGAGTGGCCAACACCTGAGAACATTGGAGAAGTCAGATCATTTAATGGATTAGCTAGTTTCTACTGGAAGTTCATTAGAAATTTTAGTTCAGTATGCACACCAATGATAGAGACAATGAGAGGTGACAGAAAGGACTTTAAGTGGACATCAGGAGCAAATAAAAGTTTTGAATTATTAAAGCAAAAAGTGACAGAGCAACCAGTGTTAGCATTACTAGATTTCAACAAAGTATTTCAAGTAGATTGTAATGCAAGTGGAAATGCAATAGGAGCAGTGTTAAGTCAAGAAGGTAGACCAATATCATATTTCAGTGAGAAGTTGAACAATGCAAGGAGAAGATATTCAGTTTATGATCAAGAATTCTATGTCATAATTCAAGCTTGGAAGAAGTGGAGACATTACTTGTTACCTAAGGATTTTTTGTTGTATACGGATCATCAAGCTTTATAGTACCTGAACAGTCAAGGAAAGTTAAATCAGAGACATATGAGATGGGTTGAGTTCATGCAAAGTTACACATTTGTACTGAAGTATAGGAGTGGGAAGTCAAACAAAGTTACAGATGCATTGAGTAGAAGGAGTTTGCTGACAGAGATGAGAGTGGGAGTATTAGGTTTTGAGGAGTTGAAGCACATGTATGAAGAAGATCTTGATTTTGCAGAACCATGGAAAGCATGTAAGGAACCTATTGTGACATATAGAAGTAAGTGGTTAGATTATTTTATTCAGGACGATATGTTGTTTAAAGGAAATCAGTTGTGTATACCTCAAAGTTCAATGAGAGACAATTTGATCAAGGAGAAACATAGTGGTGGATTAGCAGGACATTTTGGAATTGACAAGACAGTGGCTTTGGTAAGTGAACATTACTTTTGGCCTCATATATATAAGGATGCAAGGAAGTTTGTGCAGAGTTGTAGATTATGTCAAGTTACAAAAGGGAGTAGTCAGAACACTGGTTTGTATAAATCTTTTACAGTACTAGAGAGACCTTGGGAAGATATAAGTATGGATTTCATATTAGGATTGCCAAAAACACATAGAGGACATGATTCTATATTTGTAGTGGTGGACAGAATTTTAAAGATGGCACGTTTCATACCTTGTAAGATGACAAATGATGCAGGGCATGTTGCTGACCTATTTTTCAAGGAGACTGTGAGATTGCATGGATTTCCTAAGAGTATAATTTAAGACATGGATACAAGATTTATTGGATACTTTTGGAGAATATTGTGGAAGAAGATAAAGACAGACCTAAAGTTTAATTCAACATTTTATCCATAGACAGATGGAAAAACAAAAGAGGTAAATAGGAGTTTGGGAAACTTGTTGAGATGTTTGGTAGGAGAGAAAACAAGAAATTGGGATCTAATTCTACCACAAGAAGAGTTTGCATACAATAATTTAGTGAACAGGAGTACAAGGAAGACACCTTTTGAGATTGTGACTGGAATGAAACCTAGAGGAGTAGTAGAATTGAGAGACATCAGTGTGGAAAATAAGAGAAGTGCAGAGGTAGAAGAATTTGTAGGATACATGGAGACAATACATAATCAAGTCTAGAAGCATTTGGAGGAAATGAATAGCAAGTATAAGGAACAAGTAGATGAGAAGAGAAGACAAATAATTTTTAGTTGGTGATTAAGTAATGGTATATCTAAGAAAAGAGAGATTTCCAGTTGGAACATATAACAAGTTGAAGATGAAGAAGTTTGGACCATGTAAGATACTCAAGAAATTTGATTTAGAAAATGCATATGAAGTGGAGCTACCAAACACATTAGGTATATCACCTATATTCAACATTGCAGACTTATATCAGTATCATGAAGGAGAATCCAGTGACAACATTGAAGATGGTTTGAAGGATCAGTTACCACAACAACAATCAAAGCAAATAGAAGACATCTTAGACAACAGAGTTGGACGCAACACCAGAGGCAAGTAGTACAAGGAATATTTGGTAAAGTAGAAAAGTAGACCAAAAGAAGACTCAACTTGGATATCTCAGGCTGAGGTGGACTGTCTTGGTTTTCCTCTAGCCCTAACAAAGTGAGGGAATCACTTTTCAACAACCCTGGGTGTCTGATGCAGGAGCATCCTAGATTGCAGAGCAATCTTGCATCAACCAAAAACATTTTGCATTCTTTATTTTCTTTCATTTTCAATTCAGTTCAGTCATTTGCAGTTTCAAGATAATTTTGTATTATAATTTTCTGCATCTTCATATTAGAGATCATGGAGCAGGTCTTAGCATCTACATATCATCATCCACATCATATCCAAATTTCAAGTCATTTGGACTTGTCTGCTAAAAGCTATCGCTATCAAAAGATCACCTGTTTTCACAAAGCAGAGCATTCAGACAGTCAGTTGAAGGAGAAGGTTTGCAGAGCACTTCCATGACTTGCAGAGCTAAATGAAATATATCACATGGTACATAAGGATCAGATAGACCTTCCTTTAGGTCCGCACCTTGATTCACCCATTTACCAAGCATTACTAGAAGTTTCAGTCTAACCTATTTGTTTTTACATGTTACATTCCTTCATTGGAGTTTGTAACCTTTCTTGGCTGACACGAAGGATTTCATGAGCTTGGAGATGATATATAGATCTCTAGGATTATTAGAAAGGTAGTTAGTCAGTTATAAAGTTATTAGTTCGTGATCATTAGATGTTTTGTGCTTCAAAACAATATCTGTTGTAAATGGAATTCGGGCCTGTGAACCCTAGATTGTAGCCCACATGTTGCTGGCATATAAGCATTCTTAATATATGATATATTGAGTATTTTAATCTTCCATTGCATTCTAGATTCATGTTGTTTCTATTGTGTTTACTCTTGTTGCACAGTTTGGATAGTTCACTCTGTGGACCTTCCGATCGTGACTGTGCAAGAAAGAAGATGGAGGGGTGACATTAGTTTTCTAAAGCATTTTCTCTAATCCTTCAAAGGATTTTAACTGATTTAAAATGTGAGTGCATTTTTTCTTGCTTTTGGACACCAAAGACATGTTTTTGAAAAAACTTAGAAAATCAACCAAATCCTAAGCGTGCTCTCCATCAGGTTTACATGTTTTTCAATGTCAATACAAAAAAAGGCCATGATGAATTCAAATTTTTTATTAGCTTTCTAACCATGTTTTTTTTTCAAAAATCTAATAACATTAAGGTTTCCATCTTGAATTTATTTTGCTAATGTGTTTTTTTTTTGTAGAAAACCTATGTCTAGTATTTCTAGTGTCATTTTTTATGCATTTATCGATATTTGAAACATATTACATTTTTAGATTTTAGACACAATTCTATACACATTGAAAAAAAATATTTTTGATTAGTTTTCTAAAAAATTATGGGGGAGCACACTCAAATTTTCATTTTTCAGGATGTGTCCACTTTGAAAATTCATAAAAAACCATATATTCATTAAAAAATTAATAGAAAAATCAAGCATAAACTATATGGTGTTAGCTAATTTTCCACTGAAGAAATTTGTGAAATACTTTTAAAAAGACAACATTTAGGGGGAGCACACCATACTGTATGTTATATTTTTCTGACAAAAATAGGAACACTTTGTGTGCTCCCCCTATTTGAACCTATTAATCTCCACTTTCTTTAGAAAAAATAGTAGTTTAGAAACTAGATTTCAAGCACTACAAATCTTATTCTTATCACATCTTCTAATTTTGAGCGTGGCTATCTTTAATTTCTCATCCAAAATAAGTTTTTATTGATTTCAGAAAAAAAATATATAAAATATATATATGGTCACTTTTGACCCCCTTTTGGTTCCCCATTTCCATTCAAATACCCCTATGGTTGATAAAAAGTAAAGCATTCTAAGCATATCACACATGCAATACACTTGCAACTAAACTCTCCACCTACATCTTATGGATGTTTTCTTATCTCAAATGATTGCTCTACTAAATTTTCTGGAGGAACACGATAGTTAGTATGAATGCTACACCTTTCACATCAACCAATTTTGTTGTTGTAAAACAAATATGCTAAGATTGAAGTTGGAATCTTGTAATTTGTGTCATCCATAGACGTGGTTTTTTCATACATATTAGGGCAAGAAGACATGTGAAGGCAATGCTTGTCTACTCTAGAAATATAATTTAGTTCACATGAAATAATTGTTTTAATAGTATATATTTAATAGTACTATATTTAACTAGTATAGATATGAACACATAAATTTTAGTAAGAGTTAGTTTATTGGAAGTTTGATTTACCATATGTCTTAAAAAGAATTAATGTTGTAATTTAGTGTATAGGGTACCGTTAGTAGAGTGCAAAACTATAGGTTGTGGGAGAGACAATAGAGAGGTTGAGAGAGATGTGGCTAGAGACCAAATAGTGTAGGAACAAAGATGATGGTGATTAGCTCTAGATGTAATCTATTTAGACAAGGATAAGCTCAAGTGAGAGGTTACATAGTTTGATGCAACGAGATCCATCCTGTCACCACTAAATGATGCCTTCATTACTTATTTGATGCATCAGCTTGATAGTCCATAAATGATCATCCAAGCATACTAGGTATACTCAACATATTACATGAGGATGTTAGTCAACTACATGGGATGACTATGGTTCTTTGGGAGAGATCTTAATCCTAGTCTCACTCTTAGATGAGTACTCATGATAGTGGAAGAAGGCGAGGGGTTAAAGGGTGCAACATATACATCAAACCCTAGTATATCGATGCATGAATGCATATGAAAGGGTAAAAGATACAACATATATAAGAAATAAACATTAAATCATGAATAAATGCGGTTCTTAAAAAAACTAATTAAGGTTAAGTAGTAGAGAAACAATATTAGGCACAAGATATCCAAAGCAAGTAATGAACAATGAAGCCAACTTTACAATATTTTTGACAACCAATAAAACTTTTGATAACCCATTTCCACAAATTTTGTTATTTTAAATTTATGAATTGAAAGATTTGTAAAATACAATTTATAACTTAAATTGGAGAGGTCACAGTGATGCTCGAACAAAAGATTTGAATTTCCATAACCAATAAATGTGTTACAAAACATAGAAGACAACCATTAAGTTGTGTTGATAAACACTACTAAAAAAACATAAATTGTTCCAACAAACACCCTTGAACACCAATTTTGATATTATGAATCTTTTGAATCTTTTCAGTAGAAAGTTAAAAAACAAAAAGCCTTAAGAATTCAACTAGACATTCCACCAACCATTAACGTGCCTTTGTTGAATTTTAGAATCACAAAAAAAAACAAAAAAATCAGTTGGGTCACTTCATTAGTGATACAACCATAAAAGAAACTAAAAAAATAGTTGGGTCACTTCATTAGTGATACAAGCACACAAAAAACCAAAACAAGCTTCCATTTATGACCACAAATAAGAGTGAAATGAAGAAATCCCATCTCAAACAATAAAGAATGTTAAAACAACTGGAAAAACAAGAGCTCCATTTACATACAGAACCCTCATGAATACACAAGATCCCCAATTAAATACAGAACCTTCATGAATACACAAGAATCCTAGTTAAATACATAAGCCTCGTGAATACACAAGAGCAAAAAACAATTAAAAAAATTACTAGGTATGATGGCCTCGACCTCCATTCACAGCGAGATGCTTTAGTGAAACCAAGATTTGTATTATCAACCAATAAACCACTAAACAATGATGATAGTCACCGAAGAAAACCCTTGAAAATACATGTATTGAAGAAATACAGAGAAGTGAAGTGCAAAAATATGAAAAGAGAAGAAATGAAACACAACAAACACCTCAAAAAATGAAGACATTGTTGGTTCATTGTCTTAGTGAGATGTGGAATCCTCACCTTGTTCATTGACATGCAGACGACGACGTGGAAGACTAGCAACGAGCAACAAAACAACATTCAAACCTAGAGCCACTACTACATAGAGGGGTATTTTAAGACATTAATTTAAGACAAAAGATTACTTTTGTCTTAAATTATATTTTTAATTTTCTAATTGTCTTAAATTAAGATAATAATATTTTTTTTTTTCTAAAATAAATTTTTTATTTCCCTCCTCTTTCATTTTCCCTTATTCAGTTTCGCTCCTTTTTAGACAAACTTTGACGCCTGGTTTTGCAGGTGAAGACGAGGGTTTCTGAAATTTTTGTCCATTTTGAGGCCATTCAGCTTGTTTTGGACACCATTTAGTCCTTTGGTCAGATTTTGGGTTTTCTCGGCCTCCACATTTGGCCGCAACTTCTCCAAAATCGGGACCATTTTGAGGGCGTTCCTCACCCTCTGTTCCCACATTACGAGCCCGCCATTTCAATGCCCTATTTTTGTTTGGACGCGGGCACACTCTGTGCTTCAAACTTGGGCATCACTCAGATCGGACCTGGCACTAGTTCATCTTGGCCGCTTTATTGCTGGTCTTGGCCGAGTTTTCGAGGGCCAGAGCCTTCAGCTATCACATTCGAGGGTTTCCATTTGCAGGATGAAGTACATTGAAGGCCGTTAACATTTCTCATGCACCTTGCAGATCGCATCCTCAGCAAAGATCAAGGTCGGCTCTCCATGCAACATTCAACGCTTTATTTTCTGATTGTGGTTTGTTGTAGGTCGTTTTAAACATAAGTTCACCCCCTTGCATTCTATTCAAGGCGATTTTGCCCTCAGAGGGCCAAATCATTCAAACACTGCAGGGATGAGGATTCTGGTTGCAGATATTTGCACACGGAAGTCGATGAGATCGCCATTTCTGCCCTACTTGTTGGCAATTACGAGGAAAATTTTCAAGATTTGGCTCTGGTTTTGGGCGCTTTCGCGACTGCTGTGTAATGCTGTAAGTTTTTTGATAATCTTTTTATACATTGGCTTATTGAATGTGCTCCCTGTTTTTTGGTTACGCTTTGATATCGCCAGCCGCGTGTAAAGTTCGTTGAATGGAAGGATTTAGAGTTGTATTTTGTGTGCAAAATGAAGGGATTTGAAGGTTTGTAGGTCTGTTTGAGGTCAAATTCCAGTCATGGGGTAACATTTAAGGTGTTTTTGAGATATTACGGTGTTTATATTGAGATTCCTCGATTTTGAAATTTCAAAGTTTTCTTAGGTGACATTTGTTCTGGCAAAATGTGCAGGTTTTGCCCGACTCAAACGAGTTGCTGTCAATTTCTCCATTGAACAGCTTAGAAAAGCAATTGTTTAGGTAAATCCTGGAGCGGCGTGCTTTTGCATTAGAGATTATTAGAAGGAATTACAGAATCACCTCAAGAAGGTTTATTTGTCTTGACCTATGCTCTGATCCTTGCTTTGGCGGCCGTGGTTTACCTGCGCCTTCTCTGGAACATGGGCGGCATTCTCACAGTGCTTGGAACCATTGTCAGCAATATTCATACCAACGAAGAAGTGGCCATCAAGCTTGTAAGCTTCTAACCCTGTTTTACATTTATCATTGTAGCTTGTTTAAATGTGAATCCTCGGCCGATGCAGCAATTTCTGTTAGTTTGAAGTGTAGGATTAAATTGTTCTTTTTCGATCCAAGGAGTATCTGAAGTATATTTTTTATTCTGGAAGGTACAGGGGAGTCATAAGTTCAAACCCAGATTAGGGTAGGGTGTAGAGGCCGCTTGTCTAAGTACAGTCAGGTTTGAGGGTAATCTCATATGAGAAAATGCTATACCTAGTAACGGTTGGACACAATCCAGGGCAAACCTTAGAAGGATCTTTCCCTATCTATTTGCCTCGGTGTATTTTTCATATAAAAGATAACCTTAGGAAACTTTACCTGTGTTGGCAAGGGAAGGGGAATCCCTGGGTGTCCTCATTTAGCTAGCTTTTTGGCTAAACGAAATTGTTGCTAATGATCACACTGCCCATTGCCTTGACGGGGTACTGGAGTATACAAAAATGAACAAATCAAAATACTAGTGAGCTTTAAAACTGACCATACAGCAACAAAAGTTTGTACTTATTTGACTTAAAAACTCAAAATTCTAATAAAATTCCAATAAACACATGTAAAAAATATTATTATGGGCATGGTCACTTGGGTTGTGGTCTGGTAGGAAGATGAGCTACTTATTACAAGAATAACCAGGTTCAAAAACAATTGGATCTTGGATTCATATTAAATTGGTCACTTCAACCTCCTTTTATAGATAACAGCCCAACTCATAATGAGTTCCATGTATTGGAAACAACTGTACTGTCATGCCCATATGAATTTTAAACATAATCTTTTCACAGTACATAAATTGATATATCAAGCTTTTGGCAGAAGCTATTCAGAAGATGTTTGCATCTACAGTGTTTCTTCCAATAGCTTGCTACATCAGACCTATATAAAGTTTATCTGTTACTGTTTTTTAAGCCAATAGTTTTCTCTTTAACAGGTTGATTGCTCTGTGTTAAGCCTTTTTTTAATACTGCCTGCAGAAGAATTTTTTTTTTTAAAACCCTTTCATTTTGGCAATATGAAACACATCCCCATTAGCTTTGGTCCTGTCCTGTTTCTTTTTCATTTTGGAAGATACATAATTTAAGTTGCTGCAGTTAATTGTAAAGATATGACTGTACTAGATTTTTTGAAGAAGTTTTCTTGAAATAACTTCCCGAAAAGAGATTTTGAAAAAATTAACATGATGGGTTGCACTTTGTGAGCTATAATTGGATGAAGAATGCATTTGTACAAGTTGGAGCTCCTTATATAGAGAACAGCCCAACTCATAAGGAGTTCCATGTATTAGGAACAACTGTACAGGCAAGGCCATATGAATTTTAGACATAAAATTTTCACAGTACGTAAAATGTTGTAACAAGCTATTTAGCAGAAACTATTCAGAAGATGTTTGCATCCACAAAGTTTCTTCCAATAGCTTGTTACATCAAGCCCATATGAAGTTTATTTGTTACTTTTTTTTTAAGCTGATAGTATTCTCTTTAAGAGGTTGAGATGCAATTGCCTGGGTGGAATTTTGTGTATAAAGTGCAGTTCTTAGGTGGAAACATTCGTTCTGAATTGGGAGCAATCTATTAGCATTTTAATAACTTACACTCTGTTTAATTTCTCATGTTAATGGACCGCTCCTTTATTAGAAAACTTTTATCGTTTATGTCACTAAGAAAATGATAATCAATCACGAAAGCTGCAGTGCAGCTTAGTCCCTGCTAAGGACTGCAAAGGCAGTTTTTTGATAGGTCTGAAGCATATCAAGCACACTTTCAGCAATTCAGACAGCTATGATCCACATCCTGCCCCTTCTGTTTGTAAAGGAGCTGCCCAATTCCCCTGGTGAATGTGAATGAGAACAGAGGCCATGGTGATGGAATGACGGAGGAGAGGAACCAAAATTAGAACTCTCAACTGACAACAAATTATTCCAAAGCAAGAAAGTTGGCTTTTAAAGAAGTTGGTTTTTAAACATCATCCATTTCAACAGTCAAAAGTCAATTTTGACAAATAAAAATAGGACAAATATTTAGCACTTTTTGTTATGGATGAGGTGTAAAATTGCTATTGACTGTTTGACCATTGAAGTGGATGATGTTTAAGTAGAGCCATGGTGGTATGATCAGCTAGCATTGTACTATGATAAATTGTAAGATATAGTGGAGATGATCTATAAAACAAATTTAAAAAACCTTAAACATGAGGGGATTACGATTCTGAATTGTTGTAATGCATGCAGAGCCAGTCATGTTTCATTGCAGTTGCACACCATAGCTTAAAAATTCCAGACAGTCTCTTATTTAGATAAACATGTAAATCAAGGTTGTTTAGAAGCCTATATTTTTGCATAGATTGTAAATCTAATAATTCAAGAATCCTATGTGAACAATTTTATGTCCAGCAGGCCATGGTCTAGTTGCAAGGCAGAGTAAGTGCCATGTTGATGACCTAAGTGACCACCAGTTGGACCTACATTAGCCTAGTTAGACCTAGTTGGTGGAAATGTATGTCAAATTGGGGCTAATAAAACCAAATCACAGGAATTATGACCAATTAGAGCCAATTAAACCTACATTATCTCCAACTGCACATACATTCATCTCCCTCTACCCCCGCTCTCGTTACTCCTGATTGGTGTAAATGCATGTTGAGGATCAATTTGGCCTATATGACATTGAAGGTTGCCTTTCCGCCATCAACTGAACAACTGCCCACTATCTATGCCTATGATAGCTTGATCTGTGGTGTAGTCATTTGGTGCCATAAGCTTCATAGTGTACTCCCTATTGGATGTGAGTGTTTCACTGATTTACTGAGCAAACATTTATCCAGTATTATCAGATAACCAGAGATATATTATATGCATGCCAAAGAAAGAGTTACCGTGCTTTCTTGGGTTTGTATAGATCTCCAACTTAATGGCATGTGAATCAACATATACTAATACAATAGATGCATCTGGTAAGACTTTTCGATCTTCTTTGAGCTTCTCTTTGAGTAAGTTATTGTAGTACAACACTGCATTGTTGTAGGAAATCATACACAGATAAGTGTCCAGATCAGAGTTATTATGAGGAAGCTCCATCAGAAAGGATGGAAAGCCGACCAATTGGTGCAAGATTGGCCACAAATATTGTCCTTGCCCCTTCTCCATATAATTCCTGTTTGAATGCACCAGCAAAATCAATCAATTAAATCCCTCCTGACCTCAATCTACACTTGGTGAAAAGTCAGTGGCTAAGGATTTACCTTCACAGTTTCGCCAATCTGAGAAGCTACATCAGGGTGAAACTTCTTAACTCCTTCAATTCCCATCCAACCTAGTTGTGAGGTGAAATCATTCTGCCCAATATCAAGAAAGTAGAGAGCTTTACTGAAGACATCTGTGGTTGGTAGATAATCGAAATGCTTTCCTGCAAAGCACAAGACAATAGCATAATAAGAATTAATCATAATAAAGCAAGTTTGGTCTATCAAAGATAAATGCAATTTTGTGACCTGTGATCAGAAATTATGGATTGGCTAATTTGGCTTCAATATGATTGACAGACTTTCTCTGAATTTGGGGAATGACCTCAGTCACTGGCGGATCCCTACTTTCTTCTTGTTTCAACTTTCAAAGTACTTACTGGCTCCTATTAGACAACTGCTGGTGAGACACGACATGAGTAGGATCTACTCTGTAAATTGCAGTATTGGATAACAATATCTTCTGAAACATCAAATTTAGATGCATTGTTGTCATTCTCATATTTCATTTCCTCTTTCATCTCCATCACCACCTCACTTATACTGGGCCAAAAGGATGGCTCCTCGCCAATACATTTCATGGTTAATTTGGTTACGCTACTAATGGATTTCATGTTGTAATCTTTAAGCAGCCCCTGTCAACTATTTTTAATACTTCCACAGAATCTTTAAACTGATGCAAATGTGTCATGACCTGTACTCAGAAATGTTCAAGAAGGCACTGAAAAATAAAATAGATTATATGCAAAGCTGATCGTACGGCAATGGCTGTTGGAGAGATAATTTCTACCCAAACCTAGCGCAGCAATGACTGGCCTTGGAATTACATAAAATTCAATACTTTGCTTGCAAGAAAAAAATCACCCAGCTAGATGAACTGCTCCACTAATGATTAGGTGGTTTTGTCCTCAACCCAAACGAACTCAAGAGGGTTTTTGTCATCTGAAAATTTGCCAAATCAAGGGGCTTCATCCTTGAGAAGTCAAACTGAAAATTCAAATTTGCAAAATGAGATCACGGATGATTTTCCTTGAGCGCATGCTTTTGCTTTATAGGCACCACCTTCGGGCCCACAGATAAATTTATTTTTACTTCTTCCCCAAGAGTCTACAAGTACTTTTTTAAAATAAAATATTGCATGAACCAAATAATGTCTCATGTAGACAGCCTCAATACAAAATAAAATATTTCCCTTGCTTTTTGAGAAGGGGACAAGACAATAAAGTGGTGGAGAGCAAGGGTTTGATCAAATGGAGGCTTGTGTGAATGTGGTAGTGATCAAAATAGGGCAATTCAGCTGATTGTAGTTGTTTGGGAGCTTGACAATGAGATAGAAACAATCTGAGTTGTATTTGCTCACTATACTTGTTTTTTGAGATTAATAACATTAAAGTGGACGTCCATTTGCTGCTATCAAGCTGGTTTTTCTCTTGTGGGGGTTTGGAAATGGAAATGGATCCTTTTATAGTCTACGATTTCGGGCGCCTGTTTTTGGGTTTATAGGTGGCTTATAACATATGAGACTACCTTATACTCCCAGTATGAAGGAGGTACCTAACTATGCTTCAAATATGAGGCATACGTACCCTACCCCCTGCAAGATTTGAACTTGTGACCTCGCTTTAAAGAGGGCAAGTTTCCCAAGATAAATTACTAAGCTTTCATAGTGATTTTCTTCAATTTTTAGTCTCAAATATTCTGTTTTGAGCAACATTCAATCCTCCAAAGTACATTCGTTTGCTTAGACAAGTAGAACAGCAGTTTGTTTCATGTTCTAGTAAAGTCGACATTGCAATTTTAAGAGTTTGTGGAACACCGTGTAACATAGAATAGTCATACAGTGGTGGCATCGTAGGCCAAGTTCCACATGACACACAGAGTCCAAACTATAAATCAATGTTACAGATCCATATTTCATACATAAACCCCTTTTCTCAGTAATAAAATTAGAAAGGGAAACGTAAGGAAATTAATGGTTCGTATAGTTGGACCCAGCGGACCAAAAATTTCCAACTTGATAAAATCTTGGCGACTTAAAAGAATACTTAAATTTCTTTAAAAACACAATTTTTTGTAAAACAATTACAAAATGTATCAAATGAGTCTATGAAACCATAAGGAAGTGTTTTCTATTGGATTTGAATACAAATAGAGTACAAAATTGGTGTTTGATTTTCATCTAAGATTGTTATTCAAAAGTATGAACATCGGTTCATACCTGCTGGAGCCAAGCAGAATAACATTACAAATATCTTTTGTGTCTAGCTATATGCCATTTTCATTATTTGACTGGACCAAGTGGACTTATATCAGTAGCTAGCTGGACCAGGTGGACTAGTAACTTTTCTGGTTTTCTGAATGATATAAACTGCTAATAATTTTGAAATTTCTGGAATAAATGTATGGTGTTTGGTTTTCATCTGAGATTGTCGTGCAAAAGTATGAAGATGGGACTAAACAAGTTAAGTGGACATATTCCTCCTTCTCTGGGTGGTCTTGAAAAACTGTACCAGCTCGACCTTGGTGACAATGAACTCACTGGCAGCCTTCCAGTCTCATACAAACATGAATCTGGATTGGACAACCTTATAAATGCCAAACACTTGTATGGAAGGGAATTATACCCATTAGGCCTTTGGATTGTATTTCTTATTCTTATGAGTCTTTGAAAGTTAGTATCAATATAGTGCTTACTAATTCTCTGTTATTGCTAATTTGGGCTTAAAGCCACTTAGGTAAAAATCAACTGACAGGGCCCATCCTGCCAGAGATATTTCATTGCAGGATGCAACTCATACATTTGTAAGTAAAGTTTGCAAATGCTGTAATCCTGCGCACTTTAGCTTTATATCATGCACATTTTAACTCATGTTTACATATGAAATACGCAGACTATTTGATAACAATAATTTGGAAGGAGAGATCCCTTTTACCTTGGGACTGGTGAACACACTGGAGATTGTGTAAGTAATTTTTTCCTATTGCATCTTATTACCTATGGGCCTTGTATTGATGTTTTACTGCTTTTAGGCAGTAAAACCACCCACTCTAGACAAACATTAAGATAAACACAATTCTAGTGATTTTCCATAGGAGGCTTGACCGAAACTCATTAACCAGCGAAGGTCCTGTTGTGACCAAATCACACATCACCCCATCACAGATGGGGACCCCCTATTTTTTTTTTTTAATTCAAGTGCTTTCTTGAGTCTTGTATGATGTCTTAGGTTGACTGCATGATGGAGTCAGTGGTTTGTTTGAAGTTCTCAGTCTAGTTCTAATACAAGTGTCATGTGCTTTCATTCTAATGACTTGATCCTAATGTTTGAGATCCCAAAATGACTAAGTCTGGTATCGTGATCCTGAAAATTGACTAAGTCTGAAATCTGGTGGATCATCCAAATTCTATAATCTATATGTTAAATCCGGTGGATCTGAGACCTATCTCAAACATCCTGAAAGGTATATTGAAAAATCTTTGGACTTTTAGTTTTGGGCGTGAATTTGCTCCTCAAAGCTAGGCGCATTTTCTCACTTGCAGCCACCCAAATCAGTGCCTTAGGTTGAGACTCATAAGTGCGCCCAGAGGAAAATCAACTTTCAAACACTCCAAGAGATGGCGCCTTGATTGATATTGAAGACAAAAGACTTTAGACATTGAAAATTGACAAATATAAGACAACTTACTTTAGGCGCCAATTCATCTTGTGTTTTAGGCGCATTCTGCATGTGTAGCCATCATTTTTGGGCGCCTTGATGGGATGTGAGGTCCAAGTCAGTTGTGGATGGCGCCTAAAGAGATGTCTCCTTCCTTAAGACTCTAGGATTGATCTAAAGTCCATAAAACCTATATTAAGAGTTTAGGCGCCCTTCATGCTACAAAATCACTTCATTCTAGCGCCTTGGGTGTGAGAGCATTAAACCTTGCAATATGGCGCCTAAAGGCAGAGACCTCAATGAGCGCCTAGTGTTAGAAGTATTCTAAATAACTAAAACCTTGCATGAAGAGTTTAGGTGCTTATAAAAGGAATCAAGTTGAGGAGTGAATTAGTCATATGGAGCCAAGCGCTTTTCCTTGTTAAAACCATCTTGTTTAGGCGCCTAGGAGGAAGGTTGATCATTCAGATAAGATTGAGCGCCTAAAGGTCAAGGAAGCATGCATCAACTCACTTGAAGGAGCAAAGATATTGGAGGACTCTAATAAACATCAGTGATTTAGTAATGAAACTTTGAAAGTCATTTACTTATGTTAGGCACATTTTGCCATTAGAACGACTCAATATGGCCGCCTTGAGGCATACAAGGGTGCAAACAAGTTTAAAAACCTTCAAATATCAAGGAATAATTCAAATTTGAGTTAGGTGCAATGTCTTGCTTTTACAATCATCCTTGAGCGCTTTGGAAACTAAGTCTTTACAAAGGTGAACTTGAGCGCCTAGTAAGATGGGTTGGACTCCATTTGTATCCTGATGACTGGGAATCACAAAATCTTGAAGTGAACACATATTTGACCTTAGGCGCCATTTTGTATACCCAAAATCATCAAGTATGAGCGCCTTATGTAGAGGACCTCCAAAATGGCCAAAGTGTGTTGAAGGGATCAAGGCGCTAATTTGCATTTGTAGATCCTAACATTTGCGCCTAGGAAGAAATTAGCTTGCATCTACAGGTTTTGAGAATTGTTGGCTTTGGTGAGATCTCTAAAAATGTCCACAATGATTTGAACCCATGAAAAATGAAGGAAACACTTATCTAGATTTAGGCGCAGATTCACATTCAAAAACTCATCAAAGTGCACCTAAGTGATAGAAGGCTAGAAACCTTGAATTTTGATATCACTTTGGGGTAAGAGGTTTTCTAGACATCAATATTATGATTTGAGATCATCATCAGTGCCCAAAAGCAAACCAAAGTACCTATCTCCAAGCTAGGCGCATTTTCCTGTCTTCCCAGACCATTTTTGGCGCCTTGGCAATAAAGTGAATGTAAACATGGGAATAAGCGCCTAAGGATGAAGTGATCTCCTGTGGATGAAGACAAGTGTTAGATGTGTCAAAGTGTCAAACAACAAACTTAGTAAGTTAGGGCGCCAATTCACACTTATTCCACACTTAAAGTGCGCCTAAAGGTGAGAATGAAGTCATTTGAGGTGTCAGGAAGCAAGATTGAGCTAAGGCGCCAATTCATGTTGAAAACATCTTCAATAAACGCCTAAGCATGACAAGAGTCTTAATCCATACAAAGTTGGCACCTAGGGAGTGGATGATCTAAGAGGTGATTTTGGCGCTCAAGTGAGGGAGGTTTTTAATGTTTGAAATTTTATATTAAATGCCTAATAAGGCCGACCTCCCTTCTAGACGCCATCATTTAATAAGGTAGGATTCACTATATATGAAGGAGAGCTCCCTCTTCATAATTCATAATCCACATTACAATCAATAGAGGCAGCGAATTTCCTAAAGGAGTGAAATTTTAAGGAGAAGAGCTAATTTTTAAGGCACAGGAGGACTGCTTTTGATATTTTACTTCTGCTTTTTGCCATTTTTCTACTGATTTTTATCATTGAATACAAAAATTTGCTTTTTTCTAGATCAGAAAATTGATATAAGGTATGTTTCAGCTACTTTTTCCTTCATAAAATTAGCTTTTACTTATTTAATTTTGCAGATTATCATGAATTTATCATCTAAAAATCAGGTTTATAAGGGTAAAATCTATTATTTCAAGTTGCTTATTCGAGTCGAGTCTTGTAAATAAATGGGCATGACAACAAAAGAAAGGCAAGTGATGATCAAGATGGATGCCAAGTCTAACATACCCGACTCCAAGCTTGAAACTCATTGGAAGAACGTGGGAGACACTAACATGGGACATGTCAACCTGGAGGAGGTGAAGGACTTCTTGCTCGCTATCACGAGGAATGAAGACATCAAGGCCATTGCGAAAAGTGGGATTGTACAAGCAGCCTGCTTCCCACCTACCTTGCCTAGCACTGAGTTGGTGTTGGAGTGTTTAGCGTTATGACAAACAGAAGAGACAAATTATAGCCAAAGATGGGACTGTCCTAGCTTACCTGCAAAGAGAAGCCATTCAGGAGATCTTCAATATTCCAAACCGGAAGGCAGTGTTCATCTGTCCTACAACTGCTCAATGTACTTTTGAAGGCAACCACAAGCACTACATGCAAGAAGTGAGAAAAAAATGGATGGTAGATTCATCAGTCAAGATATACAACTCTGAAGATCCAAAGTATCACAAGGCAGACTTCAAACAAGAGATAAGTTACTTCATCATGTTCTTGAATTGAGTAATAGGTAGGCCTCAATCATCTACTTTTGAAGGATGGATGTATACCTATTTTGATCATGTGTTTACAAAGAATAAGATGGTTGACTGGGCTGGCCTTATAAGCCATTGCCTTGACGAGCAGTTTGAAAGGTTTGATGAAACAAAATCATTCTTTATGACTTCCTATCTTGTTTACATCCTAGCAAAAAATGTGGTTTATAAAGGTTTAACATTTAAAGGAGAAGTAGGTACAAAGCCTGGACAGTTTCTTTCACATCAGTGTTATCCTCAGCTTCATTTGAAGAACATCAATCATTACAAGAGGTTCAATGATGTCTTCGCCATGTTCATAGTGAGAAAGTTGCGAGGAGAATTGCATAGAAGACTAACAGGTGTTGTTAGAAACTTCATTGAGCAATATGGAAGGTACTACATGTTGTGACCAAATCACACATCGCCCCATTGCAAATGGGGACCCCCCTTTTTTGAGCTTCGATGTTTTGCATGAGATCTTAGATGATGCCTTAGGTTCATTTCTTCTGCCAATCCAATAATGAGTTCCTCTTCTAGGAGATTTTTGCTTCATAACTGGAGGTCTCATCTAGAAAATGAAGAATCTTGATTGAATTCTATCCAATTAATGAATAATGAGACCCTTCCTGATGTATGTTTGAGATCCTAAAAAGACTAAGTCTGATAGCCTGAAATCCTGAAAATCCTGAAAAATTGACTAAGTCTGAAATCTGGTGAATCCTCCAAATTCTAGATTTTGCATGTTAAATCCGGTGGATTCGAGACCTATCTCAAACATCCTGAAAGGTATATTGAAAAATATTTAAAGTATAAGAAATTCAATCTCTCAACTTAAATATATTTTTCAATATACCTTTACCCTTGAGGACCCTGAAAAACGCCTAACTGCTCCAGAGGATTCAAAAAGTTGATCCAGTGCGACGGCATATTAAGGTGGCGCAAGATCTTGATAAATCACGCCGTTTTCAAGAAGATCTCAAGTTGATGATCTCTTGCGCTTGAACTAATGCGCCCAAAGACAGAAGAAGATGATGATTTCGAATGCATGAACCAATGCGCCAATTCTAGAAGATTTTCAACCCCTTAACCAAAGCGAAAATTCTAGAGGAACTCGAAACCTTGAAGTAAAGCGAAAATTCTAGAGGAACTCGAAACCTTGAAGTAATGCGAAAATTCTAGAGGAAATCGACACCTTGAAGCAATGCGCCAAAGGTAGCATAGATGATGATTCCGACTTCCCCATCTAATCCGCCAACTTGAAGAGGATTTTTAAGGTGCTATTCATTGCGCAAGTTTCAAGAGGATTGTGATAAAAATGCAACGTGGATGGAGGTTTTTATTGCTTTGAAATGGGTGATGAGTGGAATGGAACGGATGGAAGTATTCAAAAATGCTTATTATGGAGCAAAATGGAAACATGAATTACCTTGGGATTTTCACTTGATCCAGGCTCACAAAGACTTTCCTAGCAACTTCGGGATCATTAAGATGTGTAAAGTATAAAACCTCAAAATACTTCAGTCAATACCGAACAACTGATTCATCTCCCAAGAGCAAGCAGTCATGCTATTTGATACTAGCGATGGAATCCACTGGAAATCCATCAATCATGACCCGAGTTTCTCAAAAGAACACATAAGAATTCATCAGCATTCGAGAGACTTTGCTCAAGAGGGAGTCAGATACTTTGTATTTCACTCTAATTGTTGACTTGTCGAAAAACAAACATCAACACTACATCCAGTATGACAAGTTCACCTATATCAGGATTCAGGTTTTCACATCCTTTCCATACAGATTGCCTAGATATCCCACCAACAGGATGGTGTTGCTAGAGGTTTCAAGACAGTTGTTGGAATTCCATAAGATGCAAAGGGCAAGAAAGAAAGCCAGAGTTCAGTTTCCTCTTCAGCTTGGTAGATAATACTCCTGTCCATCACTTCAAGCAGCTGAGCATTCAGAGGCTGAGCTTCAGGCATATCATCTACATCCTCATGATTCAAGGAGGGAAAACTTCGATCCACATGGAGCTATTAAGCAGTCATATTCTTCCTACAAACATGTTGAGCAGCTTGAGGATCATTGGGCTAATGCCATTGATGATGATGATGTCCGGATGCAAAAGTGTTCAAGGCTGAAATGGGATCTAGTGAGAGCTACTAAGGTATTAAGGATTCCTGATCAGTTGGATGATGAAAGAACTCTTTCAGGTAATGAGTACAATAAGATCTGGAACCTGCCTTATGATATCAACTGGGCTGATAGAGAAAGGGTTGATGATGAAGGATTGATAAAGCCTATCATTGCTATCACTGAAGAACAAGTAAAAGAGCAAGTGCAAGTATTGACAGATGAAGGAAAGAAACTCATTTACATCTAGATGGGAGAAGTAGAACAGCAGGAACAACATAGTGCACCTGGCATAAGTGCACGGAGTAAGGACAATGAAAGAGATTCAAGTAAAGCAAAGAAAAGAAAACAACTTGAATTTGTACAAGGAGAATCAAGCAAGAAAAATAAAAGAATAAGTATTGAAATTGCCTTATCTAGACAGCCAGGTGATACTCCGTTGAATCAAGACGTAGTGGTGCATGTTGAGGATGCAGCTCCAAAAACTCCATTTGAAGAAGTGCCTTCAAGTCCACATGATATTAAGATCATTGCTGAAGCTAACACTGAAGACAAGGATGAAGCCGAAGAAGAATCATTGCCTACACAAGGAAAGCAGATACAACAGTTACAGGATCTTTCATCATTACCGGAGTGGTTGCAGGATAGAATTAAGGAAAGCTGTGAAGTTGAGAAATATCCTCCTATTCCAGTTGAAGAATTGCTAATGGACATGTCTAATGAAAAACCAAAGAAGAAAGCAACTATTCTTTCAAAGATCACCAAAGATGAAACAGGTGTAAGGAAAGTCCATGTAGCAGTTCCAAGGCTTGATAAAAATATAGAAGATATAACGCTTGAAGATTATGACATCAATACAATCAATTTGGGTCCGTTGACTGAAATGCAAGTAGAAGAAGAACTTCAGGATTCAATTGATAATACTCGATCTATCAAAAGGCAAGAAACAGAAGGTAGAATTAAAGCTGAGCAAAGATGTCAAGCTTTGGAGCAGTATATTCAGCACTTAGTTCATCCTATTCGTCAACAGGAGAGTTTTTACAGCTCCATCTCTTCTTCCTCCAGAAACAGTTGAACATCTTGAGGAGTTGAAGCCTTCATTTCACAGGTTGAAAGATTGGATGAAAAGATCGAAGGAAACTACATATAAACACCTGGAAGATATCATGCAAGTGTATGATAAGATCGCTGATCTCAAAGAAAGGGTACTTGCATTGTTGACAGTTTGTGTTGAGTTCAAAGATATCAAGGAACAATACATGCCACATTTGAAGAGTTTGATGGGGACTTCAGTTGATGATTTGATACATGCTGAAGTGATTAAAGAAGGCATGACATATGATTTCTCTTCTTGGTATTATTGCTTTCGCAATAAAGGACAACTACTTGATAAGGTAAACACAGATATGTCAAGAGTAAGGAGTGTACTTCAAAGAATTTAAGATGGAATACATGCCTCCTTGATGAAGATATGTAATCCATTTGGGGAGATGACTCTTGATAATATGAAAGAACAGGTTGAAGCTTTCTACTTCCAAGAAGATGATATTTCTGATGAAAAACTTCATAGTATATTTTCACTTGCTGTCCACCTAGGCACCAACAAAGCGAGGATGACTGATTGGGAGAAGACACTTGGCCTCTATTCAGATGATGTACTTGAAGCTGAAGGAACCATTAGAAATACGTCAAGTGTACCTTTTGATGATGTCAAGCAGATAGTGTCCAGATTCATTGAATCTCAGAATTCTAGTGATGGATATTCACATGGAGACTCCTCATAGGCTGATGATATGTTATCTTTATCTTCTTGGGAAGCGTGTCTTCATTGCCTCTTTCATTTACTAAAGATAGCCTCTTTCATTTAATAAAAATAGGAGTTTGTTATAACTACTTGTGATGTGGCATGATCTGATCCATTGGCTTTGCCGATCGATCTTAACCCTTCGTTCATTTTGAGGTCTATAAAAGGGCTCTTGTTGCTCTCATTTGTACGGTTGAAGACTCTAAAAAATTGTTAAAAGAGTTCTCTGAAACAATATAAGACTCATTGTTTGGTGACTCTATATGTGTTTCTAAGTGTTCCATGGTTTGGATTTCTTCAAGCGAATAGTAAGATTAGAATAAGTTTTCTTTAAGTTTTATGTTAGTTGGTGGAAGGCTTCATTATTGTTGTGGTGAAATCTTTGTGTTCACACCATTTGTAGTCTGTGGCTTGCAAATTGCAATGTATGGTTAGTCTGAACGAAATTGAGCTTAAATTTGATCTCTATGTTTGTTGAATCCTTCATGAGCATAAGTGATTTAAATATCTTGTACAACCTTAGAAGATTGCATCAATCTTGTGTAGTTGTCTGACTTGGCGAAGCAAGATTTGGTTTGATTTCACTTGAACAGTAATCATCCTTGCATCTAGGATTAGATTAGTTTTCATCGAACCCTTTCATCTTTTGTTCTTTTATCAATTTGGTTAGGATTAGGATCAAGTATTTCATTGCTAAATCATACGCCATAAGCTGTAATACCTAGATATTCCGGTGTCTAGCTCTTTCATTGAATCAACAACTTGTCGAACAATTGCGTAAGTCCCTTTGTGTTTACCAGCATAATCATACTTAGTCACTGAGCTATCTTTTACAAAATCATAAGAAAGGAACCTTGGAGTCATCTTGTTTGATCACGTTGTTTAGCATTCGAGAGGCTTTGCTGAAGAGAGAGTCAGATACTCTGTATTTCACTCTATTGTTGACTTGTCGAAAAACAAACATCAACAGGTCCGTCACACATTAGCAACCTGACAAACCTTTTTGAACTATAAGCTTCATCTCTATCACTACATGAAGAACATTAATTATTAAATCATAAACAAATTTCTAGTCACATTTTTTATCTACATGTGATATGACTAAAAATAAGGGTTATAAACACCTATGTCCAACAGTTTGATTTGAACTGAAATAATCATAAAAAACCTAAAATAAGACCAGATTTGTTTTGAGACTTTCCTCATAAGTGCATTTCCAATGTGTCCTCAGGCATCTATTAAATAATAAATTGGAGGGACCGATACCCGATTTGTCTGGGCTGATTCAACTTCAATATGTGTAAGTATCCTTTTCTAGCATGCATTAAATCCTTTTCTCCAGATTCTTAGATTGAGAATAATTTTGGGTTTCACTATTGAATTTGAAAACTCAAGGATTTGAGCAATAATTCGTTCTATCCCTCCGAAGCACCAGAGTGGTTCACAACTTTGCCACGGCTAAGGGATTTGTGAGTTGTGTTTCAATTTTGTCATAACAAATTTTGAAACATTGGATTTAACTGTAGATAGCAATCTAATGCATAGAAGCTGTATTTTCATTTTTCTCATTGAAATTCTGTCAGGGTAATGGAAAACACTGGATTGACTGGCCAGCTTCCGACTGAGCTTTTTGACTTGCCTGCTATTGAGACAGTGTGAGTACTGATATTATATTTACTGTTTTTCTTCCTACACTGTTCAATTTATCTAAGTTGCTAATGCCCTATTTGGATTAAAAAAGTCTCAGAAGGCTTAATAATAATAATTTCATTGGCACTTTAAAGGTCGACAACAACGCCAAGGGACACCTGCAAGTCATAGATCTGGAAAACAACAAAATAACATGGGCTACACAGCCAAACAGCATTAGTTTAATGTAAGCTACTGTTTCCTTTACATGCTGTTTTTCTGAAGTTGTTGTGTGCATGATGAGCTTACTGTCATCCCTTGTAATAAAGTTGTCTATGTGACTGATACTCATTTGTATGTGACATCAGGCTTCTGGGTAATCCAGCTTGTGACATTGAGGCTGGAGTGTCAAGCAGCAAATTATGTCATAGTATGAGTGCTCTCCCAGGATCCTATACAACAAATATGGGAGTTTGCATAGGCCCGACATGTTCTGGAGATTTAAAGCCCAACCCTCGGACCTGTCAATGCCAAGTTCCTTATCAGGGGGACTTAATATTTTCTATCTCCCTCATTTTCAGACTTGTCTAATGAATCAAGATTCAAGCAGCTGGAAGACTCCCTAATGACGCAAGTATTTTTTGGATTCCGTATTCATTTGCTGCCTTGGTTTTGACGACAACAATTATCTGAACATGAAATTGCAGTTTTTCCTATCAGAGAACGAGTATTTTAAGAGAATGGAAATATAGCCAGGATAGGGTCTACTCTTAGCAATCAAATTTATAAGGCTCCTAGAGAATTTGGTCCTTATTATTTTATGGGAAATTCATATCCCTTTAAAGGTAATAACCAAAATTATACTCTGTAATTCACATGGCTTTTGGGTAATCTTTTTATTATATCTAAGAGAATTATTGCATTTCTCTTGTCCATTTCAGATGCTTCAGAGTCCGGATCAGGGAGATTAAACAAAGCAGTAATATTGCATTTCTCTGTCCATTTCAGATGTGTATTTTTGGAAGAGAGCAGCGAAGCAAGTGAGAGTGAGGTGAAAACAATCACTAATGATGGTATCATTTCAGGCTGCTTATGAGAAATATGGCATGGCATCAAATTTATCACAAGGTTCATACCAGACCAGTGGCAGAAAAGAATGGAGAATTGCATAAGGAGTTCACAGTGACAAAGAGAGTCTTACAAGTGCAGGTAAAAAGGAGCAATTTACAAGCTGCAATAACAGTATTTAATGCAAAATGGAGGCTGCATGGGTATAAATAGGAGTTGGGTGAAAGTTAGAGCCAAAAACATACAGTTTGGGGGCAGTTTTGAACCCTCAAAAGTATGCTTTTTGGTTTTGCACGACCATTAATTTTAAAATCTCTTGCAAGGATGACAAGGTCAGCAAGTTAAGCTTTTCAAGGAGGCAGTCAAGGCAGTTTGGTGGCAGGCTTTTTGGTTTTGCACGACCAAGAATTTTAAAATCTCTTGCAAGGATGACAAGGTCAGCAAGTTAAGCTTTTCAAGGAGGCAGTCAAGGCAGTTTGGTGGCAGTTTGAGCTTCTTGTGGGCTGTTTGAGAGCATCTAGGGGGAGTTCAAACTTCTTTCTAAAGATCTAGGAGCCTCATCATCAATTGGAGCACTTTTCAAGGAGCTGAAAGGACCAAGTCAAGGCACAAACCTCTTGGGCATGTAAAACAACTTAACTTACTTTTAGGCCTTGTAACTTTGTAAAAAATAGTCCCTATATTCTCTCCTATGTTTGGGATGAGATATAGGACCCTTAGGCCTCATTTTTCAATTAGTTCTTTCTTGTATTGGAGCTCTAGAAGCAGAAAAACAGAGCATTGTAACTCAGAAAATCAGTTTTCTGCTCATTCTTGGAGCCATGTATTGTAACCTATTAAGGTTCTTTTTAGCAAAGAGTGAGCATTGTAACTATTTTCAAATCTGTATGCTGTTTGTAAACATTTTCGATCAATAAAACAAGCTATTTTTACTTTCTCAAAGTTGTTTCATTGTGCAAGCTTCAAAATGGTTGATGTGATCTTGTGGTGATGCTTCTTCCCTTTGATTTCTGTCATGTTTTTATTGTCTTTATGCAGAAAATATGTGCTTTTGCAGGGCATTGCTTGTGTTTAACCAGCTAGGAGTAAAGTTTAAGTTGTGAGAACATTTCCAGCTCCTTCTAAATGTTATCCTAGTTATCAAGCCACACTACAAAAATATTTAAAATAAATTGTTTATTTTTTGTAATACATTTTATGTCTTTAATCCCAACTATTGTCTCTAAAGAGACAAAAGTGAAAATTGTCTCTAAAGAGACAAGAACACTTATGTTTCATATTGTCTTTATAGAGACAATTTTTTAAGACAATAATTTGAGACACTCGCTTAAAGACAATATTTAAGACAATAAACAAGTTTTTTTTTGTCTCAAGTTGAGACAATTTACTCAAAAATTGTCTTAAACCCCTCCTCTATGTGCTAGTGAGCTTTCACGGAAGCCATCGCCAACATAGAGTTGAAGTGAACATGTTTTGGTTCAAAATGCAACGAACTTTTGTGAAGAGGAGTCTTGGTAGTGGGGTGTCAATGAGAAATAAATGTGAGGTATTGAAGCATTAAAGGCTCCATTGTGTGGAAATCTTGTGTTATCCCATACATTGAAATGTGGCTGCAAGAGGAGTTAATGTGGTGGGTTGAGAAAGGAGGAGGAGGCAGCGAGAGTTTAATGTTAGCATGTTTAAAAAAAAAGGTGGCGTTATGTCTGCTCACCACACGACATGGTCACCACGTACTTACAAGATCTTAGACTAAGACCGGGGGTCTCCTTGATCTACCATTGATCAACCTTTAAAAAAGCTTGGAAATTACATGCCTCCACTGCTCCTTATCCTGCACGTGACAAATGAGTTGGACACCCCTCAGAACAAATCATTTTACCACTACACATCACTTGCTAGCTTGAGCATAACATTTTTTAATCTTTAACTGACGAGGTGAACCGCAAAAATTAGGGTGACCCACTATGGAGTCTCTTCCCTATTTCTTTTATGCTTTGGACAGCGGCATCTTACAAATCAGCTGGCGTGATTTTGAAATGAGAGATGGCCCACCCTCTTTCAATCTTTGTCGCGCATACAAGGTCTATCCCTATTAGTCACGCCATTTCTCAATTTAGTCGTATTTGTATTCTGAACGGTAGGAAGTGCCAGGACAAAAGGGTACAGAGTTCAAGATTTATCAAGAAACAAATATCATGATCTATAAGAGGCTGCAGTTGTGTATCCTCAATGTAAACCATTGGATTTGTATTGATCTGAAAAGAGGATACAAGTTCCTTATATTGTAAAGCCGTGAGTTGAAATTGCTTTGGGAGCAATCGCTGGAGATGGAAGTGATGTGAGAATGCAAGTGGTGGTGGTGCCACTCCCCACACAGGGACACCTCAATCAGCTCCTCCATTTTTCCAGAGTTATCGCCAGACGAGGAGCAAGCGTATCGTTCGTGGCCACCTCCACCCATATTCAGCAAGTCCGCCGCCGTGTTGAGGGATGGGAGCTTCACAAGTTCGCTATTCGTTTCGAGGAATTGCCCATGCCTCATCTCTCAGGCGGAGAGATCGATGCGCAGAGCACTCATATGATGCCCCTTCACTTGATTGATCTGTTTGAAGCCGTGGAGGATCAGCTAGGGTCTCATGTGGATAAGCTCCTGCGCACTATCTGTGCCCAGAACAATAATAGAGTGGTTATAGTCTATGACATGCTTATGGGATGGATCCAGACTGGGGCTACCAAATATTCAATCCCTGCCTATGCGTTCAGACCCACTGGGGCTTATTATAACCTCTGGATGAAGCGGGTATCTGATGCGACATGGGGCTTGTCCCCTGTTAATGTATCATTGAACCGTTGCTTTCCCGAAAGACTCATCAAATATGGGAGGCACCAAAGGTCTCTGTTAGGACCCACTAAGGGACATATCATAAACACCTTCAGCGCACTGGAATCAGAATTCGTCCACCAGGGAAGAGAGGAATTAGTCTTCGGCGGGAAGCCTGTGTGGACTGTGGGTCCTCTTCTTCCACAGTGCTTTTTCAGTGATGAACGACAGTTGCGATTACAGGCGGACACAGAGTGCATGAGATGGTTAGATAGACAGGGTCCGGCGTCCGTTCTCTACGTTTCATTAGGCAGTGTATCTTCTCTTTCGGCGACACAGATCCAAGAACTGGTCGACGAATTGGAACGTAGCGGACAGCCTTTCTTGTGGGTGCTTAGGATTTCCGACGGAACCCATTCTTCGACAGAAGCGCAGTTCAATTCAAGTTGCAAGTTTCTGCAAGAAGGGTACGAGAGGCAATTAGAGGGACGCGGTTTTATTGTGAGGAATTGGGCGCCTCAGCTTGACATCCTATTTCACAAGTCTACGGGTGGGTTTTTAATGCACTGCGGGTGGAATTCAATAGTGGAGAGCATCAGCGCCGGAGTGGGCATGTTGGCCTGGCCTCTGCACTCGGATTAGTTTGCCAATTCGGCTCTAATCACACGGGAGTTGAAAGCGGGCGTGGAAGTGAAAGAATGGCAAAATGCGGAGGAAACTGAGTTGGTGAGTGCGGGGGAGGTTGAGAAAGCAGTGAAACGATTGATGACAAGTGAAGAAGGATTGCGAGCGAGAAAGAGGGCGCAGGAATTGAGAGGCGAGGCTCAGATGGCCGTAGGCGATGGAGGGTCTTCGTGGAAGGATATGGATTCTCTTCTCCATCACTTCTTGCAATCATTTTCCGATTAGATCGAGGGATTCAGCCTGCTTAGGGGACTTGAAGGCTTGTCCAGGTAATCATTTTTAAACGTAGATCTGTGTAGTAGATATTTAAACCGTACGTGCACCCGCTTCAACCTTGCTAGAAAATCTGCACTCATTAACTCCCAGTATTACCTACGGGTTATTATTAGCCGATAGGCTTTTATATGTGAGCATTATAGTGCTCGGAAAATTGTCTCACGCCGGCAAATTTTCTAAAACTCGTCAGTTGTTTCTATCGACGTATCCCTTGAACCTCGTATGAGCGCACTTGTGCTAGTAGGTAAAGCTATGATAATATATTTCTAATGCAGAATGGGAGTTGATTAAGATATACGAAGCTGTAATGTAATATTGAATAAAAATATATTTTAAATATTACCACTTATTCTTTTTCCATCCAAAAAGATAAGTGAGGATTTTATTTTGTATTTAGTGTATGTGACAAACATTCAGATTTAAATTGTTTATTAATTAGTTAATGTTTTGTTAAATATTGAATCAAAAAAATAATATTACCACCTACTGTTTTTTCACTCAAAAAAGATAAGTTAGGATTCTATTTTATATCTAGTGGATGCAATCAACCTTCAGATTTAAATTGTTTATTATTAAATAGTTAATGTTTTGTCAAATATTAAATCAAAAAATATTTTAAATATTACCACCTACTCTTTTTTCCACCCAAGGAAGATAAGTTAAGATTCTATTTTGAATTTAGTGGATCCATTCAATGTTCAGATTTAAATTGTTTACTAATTAGTTAATGTTTTGTGATAATAAGTGCAAAGAGATGACTTATTCAAATATTCTAAACTAACACAATTTGTGCATATGTCACATCCTGTTTGTTAAGCTCAATTAAATATTTGATTAATATTGAATAATTAGGAAAGATATTTGATTATGATTATCTTTGAAAATGGTTAAATGAAATTATTTTAAGTAACGCAAATTATTTTATGAATAAAGTGTGTCGAATTATGTCAAAATTGTTATGTCAATTTATGGATATTATTTGTGGTTTTGATAATGACTAATTTTTCCTTTAATTGTTTATGTGAGTGCGACAAGAACTACTAACACTCTCTCGAGTTAGAGAGAGAGAGTATCATCGAGGATAAGTTTTCAACCATTTGAAGGCGCCCCCTCCCCCCCCCCCCACCCCCCCCCACACACACACACACACACTTAGACTCATGTATTTAAGTTGTATATATGTGTGAATGCGATTAGGAATTACGTGTTTCATATATTGAAATATTTGCTTAATTGCATTATTGAGTTAGAATATAATGAAAAAGATAGTTCTTTCCACCAGATGATGTCATTAAATTATTAAAGAGGGAGGATACTGTTGAACATGAATGGCATCCCTTCATCAACCATCCTCACTTGCTCACGAACAACATATACTTCTACAATTATCATTCTTCCTCAATCGACTAAATATGTACCTTAAGTAGCAAACTCTAATGTCAGTCAATGGGCTATTTGCAGACATGACAAACTGTAATCATTGCTTGAGGGAAAAAAGCACTAGGAGATTGGGTCAGTCGAGGCCTCCCCCAAAAGACATTGCACTATTCCCAACAAGGAAAATAGACCGAAGACTCACAAGGAAGTCTCCCCTCGTTTCTCAAACCAACTCCTAGATTCCAAATCTGAATTTATCACTAAGGACAATATGGTTGTCCAAAGCTCCCTGATGAAGTTTGGTTTTAAGCCACCTTGAGTGGTGGTTTTGCCTTGTATTCCTAGGCTTTGTCCCAGTTGTGCTTTGCTGACCCAATAGGCTCGGTTGTGTTACTGGTCTTTTGATGTTCGTTGTTCTTTCTGTTTGTTTCTTATTGTTCCTGTTGACATTTGGCATGTTTGTTCTTCTGTGGTATGTTGTTGTTCAAGGGTGGGGCCCTTTCAAAACTCTTCTTTTCAGTTCATAGCTTCAGTTAAAATCATTTACCTTTATCAAAACAAACTCCAATACCATAATGCAATCATATCACTATCTTTGTTTGTAATTGTTGTTGTTCAACTGTTAAATTTATTGCTTTTATTAAACTATTATTTTTAAACTATTATGATAGCATTTGTAAGATATGATATCTTATAAGAATATTTTGAGGGGGCTTTGATTGTACAACAATGTGGTAGATCAGAGGAAAGAATAGGTGTTTGCAGGTCTGGAAGGAGCAACTGGCTCTTTTACATGAGATTAATAGTTTATGCACCATGTTTTAAAAAAAAGGAGAAGGATATGCAATTGGGGAAAATAAATGGATGACCAAGGGAAAAAGAGTCTGAGAAGGAAAGCGAGTATGGATATAAGGTGTTGAGCATCAATATTTGGTAAACTTACAATAACTATGGGCATAGCAATATGTAATTTTCTCTTTGGCACAAAGTCATATCGTTATAAAAAGCTTGGAGGCAGCGCCTCAACTTGAAAAGCTCTAGTGGTAGTTGCATTGACACGAAAATGGGAATTCAAGTCCTTTTGGATAAATCTCTTCTATATGAAGTTGGAGACAAGGAGTCAACTATTGAAGGAAGTCAAAACCTTCATCATACAAACAATTTTCTATAAGTATCATTTACTAGTGTTTATTGTTTCAATTAGTAAAACTTATTCCTGTAAGCATTGGAAATTATTTTGATGGTGGTATGTTTAGTGAGATCGTTAAATGGACACATGAGAGCTACTTAGCTTCAAAATTATAGTTCATATTGTTGGCTACGTGTGAAGCCAAGTCAAGTGTAACCGCTGGAGAACATCAGAGAATATAGTCAGGTATATCTCTGCGGAGTCAGTTCTTTGTATAAACGTAGCTTCTTAAAAATGATTACTCTCTTCCAAGATGCAGGCTATGTGAATAGCATCTGTTTTCTATAAAGGATATACAGAATGTTTAGTAGTGGTGTTGTAGAGTGAAAGAGTGCTGGAAGTGTATGTAAAAATAGAGTTTTAATAAAGAGAGAATCCCCTATTTGTTGTGGACGTAGCCATTAGACATGGTGAACCACGCTAAAATTCTGAGTTCCTCTTTTGTGTGAATGGTTTACTTATTCTGTTGTTTTCTTTTAATCTTCTTTCATTTGCTCTGTGTATTCTGCTATTAACAATTGGTATCAGAGCCTGGTGGAGAAACTTGGTGAAGAAGCTTGAGACATGGAAGAATTTTTCAGAGCTATGGATGAAGCAGATATGGAAGAGAGTCCCAACTGGGATGATTGGGCTCAAGCTCTCATGTCCATGTGCCATGGCCATGAAGAGAGTCATGATGAAGTGGAAGCTATTTATCAGATGTTTTTGGATGAATTAATTGATGAAGCTGATTCTATTATTGAGGAGTTTCTTGGCATGATGGAATTTGGGAGTGACATGGAGCAGATGCAAGAAATAAAAGGTGTTGTGGCTCAGTCTGAAGTGAGGAAAAATGTTAGATTTGATGATGCTCCTGTCTATTTGGCTGTTGTAGAGGATTTGCATGTTTTGGTAGAGGCTGAGTGGTGCAGGAGCACCCCTACAAGACAGGATATAGGTTCATTGTCCGCATGACAGGACATTAGTCTAGTTTTAGCATGTTTGACTTCATAATGTAATAAGGTCCATTGGACCAATGCATATGTATTAGATCAGCCTAGGAGAGTGTGCAGGCAGTTAGAGCTCGTGATCAGGTAGTATGAGCTGTCCTCTCCCAGCCGTTTGGAAGCTCCCAGCCGCTGGGAATCGAGTTGGTAGTACTCGTAGGATATTGCTATAAATAACTCAGATCAGTTAGGGTTTGAGATCAGAGTAGTAGATCAGTTAAGGTTTGAGATCAAGAGAGAGAGTAGTAGTTATGTTATGTTGTACTGGTGATTGAGGAGAGTAGTAGTTATGTTATGTTGTACTGGTGATTGAGTGAGATCCAGAGATCAGGCCAGACATTGTGAAACATTGTTGTTCGATAGTATTGTAGAAACAGGACATTTGTGTTTCATCTAAATAAGATCTCATCAATTGCATTATCTGGTTTATCAGCTGTTTATGTTTTGATTTCTGTTCTGATTACAGATTAATGGATTCTTTCAACCCTTCCACCGGTTGATTCTGTGAATCGGTGGAATGGTCATGCATGTTAGTTTAGGTTGTATTTTAGTTTTCTATTTATGCATTTCATTGTGTGGGAGATCGATTGGTAGCATGCTATGAATCAACCTAGCATCCTCATGTGCTAGGGCTTAGGAAGATAAACTGTTAAGTTTTGATCTGAAGGTGATCCGGCCCGATCATCATATTTTCTTTGTGAAATGGTGCGGTTCTGTGAGTTTGCATGCAGTTGACGGATATACAGGGATCTGCATGTACTTTTCCAGACGGAGTGAATTGCATCGACATCTGCGAGTATATCGCTATCCGGATCGGGTTATGAAGCTGACGAAGGCTGTATGTTTTGAATGCATTAGGATGATATAAGTCGGATATATACTCAGTGTGTATATCATCGTCAGGATCATCTTTCGTGTGTATCCATCATCCGCATATCGCTATCGTATGCGGAAGTGAAAGTTCATTTTTTGGCTAAGGACCGGAAAGGTCATCATCAGGATATTGAAAAGATCACCGGATATTCATTATCATGTTGCGGAGGATATAAATGTCTTATATCCTGTTGACATCATCATCAGGTGCATTGACATCATCATCGGGTGCAAGTGACGTCATCGTCATCAGGGTATTGCGAATATCACCCTATGCAAGTTTATCCTGCTGTCGCTAAGTGTTTTGGCATCGGCGTAAGTCATCGGCATAAAGTTTGGTTAACATCATCAGGATGTTTCAATATGACCGGATAAGTCATATCCTGATGCTGTTGTTTGAGTAGTCGGATATCAGGGTGACGTAAGCATCAAAGGAAAGGTGCTTGAAGTTGTCGTCATCAGGATATATGGGAGGAACCGGATATTTTATATCCTGCTGATGAAGATGATGTCGAACATCATGATGATGAAGATAGAGTTTGGCGGTAAGATGAACAGTGAACATCAGGAGGATGGTTGCGCTTGCCGAATATGATGATGCTGCTGACAGGCGAAAGGCGAAAGACGATAAGGAAGTGAACAGTAGTTAGCAGGAGGATATTTCATGCCTCTTCGAAATATGATGATGCTGTCTGTGTTAGCAAGAAATATGATGATGATGATAAGCCGATAGGTATTACATACTGCATGTCCAGGATTTTAACATGTTGGTTGTGTTAATGACTCCTCCTTCCCATTTGTAAGCTTCTGTTGCGTTTCCTCTGCATCATAGTGGTATCAGAGCAAAGGAAGGATCTTCTGGAAAAGATCAGGATATAGCAGGATGTCAGATGAAGAAGGAACATCTAAGATTCCAGCAAGGATGACCAACGTTGAGTTGGCAGTTCTGGTAAAGAAACAGATTGCAGAGAGCAAGGCCGTGAAGGCTCAGAATCAGGAATTGAAGGATGAGTTAGAGAAGTTGAGGAACAGAGTAGGTTCTAGTAGAGAAGAAGATAGGGAAGAAGAAGAGATCCCTAGTTGGAACGAGGAGGTCGTTCCTGCAGACCAGCGACCACTGTTGAACGCCCTCAAGGCCATGGAGAGGAGAACCATGGATGTGAAACTGGATTTGCCAGTGTTTACAGGAAAGATGGAACCTGATTCAGTGATGGAGTGGATAGACTCCTTGAACAATTTCTTTGAAACAGAGGAGATACCAGAACAACAGAGGGTGAAAATAGCCCAGTCAAAAATGAAAGAAGCTGCCTTGACATGGTGGAATTTTGTCCAAGATGATAGAGTACAGGAAGGAAAGCGTAGAGTCACTACATGGAAGAAAATGATGGCATTAGTAAAGGAAGCTTATGTCCCATTGGATTACAGTATCCAATTACACAAGAGGAAGCAAAACCTGAAGCAGAAGGAGCTAGATGTCAGCTCATATACAGAAGAATTCATGAAACTTTGTATGAAAACAAAGGTAAAGGAAAGTGAAGAAGAGAAGGTAGCCAGATACCTTAATGGATTGAGGTTCAATATTCAGGAAGATTTAAGTCTGCATAATCCAGATACAGTTCAGAAATGCTTCCAGTTGGCATTGAAAGTGGAAGAGAAGTTAAAGAGAAAACAAGAACAACACAATAGAGGAAGAGGAAGACAACAAAGGGGTGGAAAAGGTCCTTTTAGAGGTAGAGGACATGGACATGGATATCAAGGAGAATCCAGTCATGACAATAGTAAGGGAAACAATAGTCAGAACCAGAGGGAAAATTATAGTCAGCAAGGAAACTTCAGAGGTAGAAGACCTTTCAGAGGAAGATCCCAGGGCAGAGGATCCATCAGATGTTATAATTGTAACAAAGAAGGCCATATAGCCAGCAGATGTCCAGAAAAGGCCACAAGCTCAACAGGAGAAAGGAGAACAAATCTGATCCAAGAACCTGATAATCAAAGTATGACAGGCTCTAATGCTTTTCAGAGTGTGAATGCTCCTGATAATTATGGATACCCAGAAAGTGGAGAGTCTCTAATGATGAGAAGAACAGTGACCACCATGAAGGTACCTGACAAAGAATCCCCTCAAAGAAAGTCTCTTTTCAGGACTATTTGCAAAGCAGGAGGTAAGGCATGTAAAGTTTTGATTGATTCTGGTTCTACTGAAAATTTTGTGTCTGAAGAAATGGTGACAAAGCTTAAGCTTAGGAGATTGCCTCACCCATCCCCATATAAAATCTCATGGCTTACCCAAGGTCAGCAGACAATTGTAGAAGAGCAGGCGTGGGTAGAATTTCAGATTGGAGCATATAAGGATAAGTTGTTGTTTGACATTACCACGATGGATGCTTGCAATCTTTTATTTGGTAGACCATGGCAGTATGATTTGAAGGCACAACATGATGGTGTTAGAAACACCTATACAATCACTAAAGATGGTAAGGTAATAAAGTTACTACCATTGACGGAGAAGGAGGAGAAATCTAAAGGAAAAGAGGTGAAGGTAATGCTGATGGAAGGTAAACAGTTCATGAAAGAAGTAGCAGCAGAAGGTGCAGTTGCATATGCCCTAATCCCATGTATGAGGGTGAATAAAGAACAGCAGCAAGAAGTCAAGGAAGAGAAAAAGCAAAGGTTCATAGACCCAGCTATCCAAGAGCTATTGGATAAGTACAAAGGTATCATCTCAGAGGAAATGCCAAGATCCCTACCACCTGTCAGGGATATTAGTCACTGCATAGACTTAATTCCAGGGTCAACACTTCCAAACAAAGCAGCCTATAAGCTAACTCCAGAACAGAATGCAGAAGTAGCCAGACAAATTGAAGAATTATTGGATTCAGGTCTGATTGGGAAAAGTTTAAGTCCATGTGCAGTACCAGCTGTACTAGCACCAAAGAAGGAAGGTACTTGGAGGCTTTGCACAGATTCCAGAGCTATTAACAAGATCACAATCAGGTATAGGTTTCCAATCCCTAGGATAGAGGATTTACTTGACTGTTTGGGAGGTGCTAAGTATTTTACAAAAATAGATTTAAAGAGTGGATATCATCAGATCAGGATTAGACCAGGAGATGAATGGAAAACAGCATTCAAAACTAATGAAGGGTTATATGAATGGAAGGTTATGCCTTTTGGTTTATCTAATGCACCTAGTACTTTTATGAGGTTGATGAATGAGGTTTTGAAAGAGTTCATTGGTAAGTTTGTCATAGTATATCTAGATGACATTCTGATTTTCAGCAACACAAAAGAAGAACATCTCAGACACATAGATTTGGTTCTTAAGAGGTTACATGAAGAGCAGCTGATGATAAATTTAGACAAGTGTTTGTTCATGCAAGAGGAGATCACATATTTGGGTTTTATCATTTCACAAGGAAAGTTACAAATGGATAAGGAGAAGGTAAGTGCCATATTGTCTTGGCCAACCCCAAAGACTATGAATGATGTCAGAAGTTTCCATGGGTTAGCAACCTTCTACAGGAAGTTTATAAGAGGGTTTAGTCATATTTGTGCACCCATGCTTGATACCATCAAAGGAGGACAGAAGTGCAGATTTGTTTGGACTCAAAGAGCAGATGATTCTTTTGAAACATTGAAGAAGAAGGTGGCACAGCAGCCAGTCCTTGCACTTCCAGACTTTAACAAAATCTTTCAGGTGGAATGTGATGCCAGTCACATGGCCATTGGAGCAGTACTCAGCCAAGAAGGTAGACCTATTGCATTTTTCAGTGAGAAGCTCAATGATGCTAAAAAGAGGTATTCCTCATATGATTTGGAAATGTATGCTTTAGTCCAGTCACTCAAGAAATGGAGGCATTACTTGATGCCAAAGGAATTCATAGTATTCACAGATAACCAGGCTCTGAGTTTCATAAACAGCCAGGAAAAGCTGAACCACAGACACATGAAATGGGTAGAAACCTTACAAGCGTTTACTTTTACATTGAAGCATAAGAAAGGAGTCAAGAATAAAGTTGCAGATGCTTTGAGCAGGAGAGTTCTAACAGTCAACCAGATTCAGTTAGAAAGTGTTGGCATTGATTCACTAAAGACCATGTATGAGACTGATGAAGATTTTGGGGAGATATATCATGTATGTACTTCTTTTGGAGAGAAATATCATGCTGAATTCTCTGAATTTTTGATTCAGGATGGATTGTTGTTCAAAGGTAGACAGTTATCTATTCCAAGGTGTTCTATGAGGTTAAACATCATTAAGGAGAAACATTGTGGAGCTATGGCAGGTCATTTTGGTCTAGATAAGACTCTTGATCTTGTCCGAAGACATTACTTTTGGCCTAAGTTACAATCAGATGTCAGAAAGTTTGTAGAGACATGTGTGATATGTCAGAAAGCTAAAGGCAGGTCGACTAATGCAGGTTTATATCAGCCCTTACCCATTCCTTCCAGACCATGGGAAAGCATAAGTATGGATTTTGTCTTGGGTTTACCAAGGACAAGGAAAGGGTTTGACAGTGTTTTTGTTGTAGTGGATAGATTCAGCAAAATGGCACATTTCTTGCCATGCAAAACCACTGCTGATGCTTCATACATTGCAGATTTGTTTTTCAGGGAGATTGTCAGGATCCATGGATTGCCATTGAGCATAGTGTCAGATAGGGATGTGAAGTTTATTGGTCACTTCTGGAGAACTCTTTGGAAGAAACTTGGAACAAATTTGTCTTTTTCCTCTGCATATCATCCTCAAACGGATGGACAGACTGAAGTAGTGAACCGTTCCTTAGGAAATTTGCTTAGATGTTTGACAAAACAACATGGAGAAAAGTGGGATAATATTCTATCTCACGCTGAATTTTCCTATAATGATACTGTCAATAGGAGCACAGGGCAATCACCTTTCCAGATAGTTTATGGTATGCATCCAAGAGGAATTTTGGAATTGAGAGATCTACCTACAGTAGACCCTGTTAGTGCAGAAGGAGAAGCTTTTGCAGAAGCCATAAAAGAGGTTCATGATCAAGTCAAGACCCAACTGCAGCAAACCACCTTGAAGTATAAGGAATATGCTGATAAAAAGAATAAGGATGTTCAGTTTGATGTTGGAGATTTGGTATGGGTTCATTTGAAGAAGGACAGACTTCCTAAGGGAAAATATACTAAACTCATGCAGAGAAAAGTTGGACCATGTCAGATCTTGCACAAGCATGGACAGAATGCTTATGAGATACAACTCCCCCTGATCTTGGTTTGTCCCCTATATTCAATGTATGTGATTTAACTCCCTACAAGTCTAATCCAGATGCAGACCAGGAACTCCTACAGGATACAGTCAATGATGACATTCCCAAGCATGATCCTCCACAGTTGCAGAAGGTTTTGGACACCAGAGTGGTCAAACAGACCCGGAACAAACAGTACTTGGAGTATCTAGTCTCTTGGAAGGGAAAACCTAATTCTGAAGCAGTCTGGATGACTGAAGAGCAGATCCAGAAACATGGTGCAGATCTTCATACTCTCATCTCAAGTGGACTTGAGATTTCTTCTTCTGGGGAGTATGGTGCAGGAGCACCCCTACAAGACAGGATATAGGTTCATTGTCCGCATGACAGGACATTAGTCTAGTTTTAGCATGTTTGACTTCATAATGTAATAAGGTCCATTGGACCAATGCATATGTATTAGATCAGCCTAGGAGAGTGTGCAGGCAGTTAGAGCTCGTGATCAGGTAGTATGAGCTGTCCTCTCCCAGCCGTTTGGAAGCTCCCAGCCGCTGGGAATCGAGTTGGTAGTACTCGTAGGATATTGCTATAAATAACTCAGATCAGTTAGGGTTTGAGATCAGAGTAGTAGATCAGTTAAGGTTTGAGATCAAGAGAGAGAGTAGTAGTTATGTTATGTTGTACTGGTGATTGAGGAGAGTAGTAGTTATGTTATGTTGTACTGGTGATTGAGTGAGATCCAGAGATCAGGCCAGACATTGTGAAACATTGTTGTTCGATAGTATTGTAGAAACAGGACATTTGTGTTTCATCTAAATAAGATCTCATCAATTGCATTATCTGGTTTATCAGCTGTTTATGTTTTGATTTCTGTTTTGATTACAGATTAATGGATTCTTTCAACCCTTCCACCGGTTGATTCTGTGAATCGGTGGAATGGTCATGCATGTTAGTTTAGGTTGTATTTTAGTTTTCTGTTTATGCATTTCATTGTGTGGGAGATCGATTGGTAGCATGCTATGAATCAACCTAGCATCCTCATGTGCTAGGGCTTAGGAAGATAAACTGTTAAGTTTTGATCTGAAGGTGATCCGGCCCGATCATCATATTTTCTTTGTGAAATGGTGCGGTTCTGTGAGTTTGCATGCAGTTGACGGATATACAGGGATCTGCATGTACTTTTCCAGACGGAGTGAATTGCATCGACATCTGCGAGTATATCGCTATCCGGATCGGGTTATGAAGCTGACGAAGGCTGTATGTTTTGAATGCATTAGGATGATATAAGTCGGATATATACTCAGTGTGTATATCATTGTTAGGATCATCTTTCGTGTGTATCCATCATCCGCATATCGCTATCGTATGCGGAAGTGAAAGTTCATTTTTTGGCTAAGGACCGGAAAGGTCATCATCAGGATATTGAAAAGATCACCAGATATTCATTATCATGTTGCGGAGGATATAAATGTCTTATATCCTGTTGACATCATCATCAGGTGCATTGACATCATCATCGGGTGCAAGTGACGTCATCGTCATCAGGATATTGCGAATATCACCCTATGCAAGTTTATCCTGCTGTCGCTAAGTGTTTTGGCATCGGCGTAAGTCATCAGCATAAAGTTTGGTTAACATCATCAGGATGTTTCAATATGACCGGATAAGTCATATCCTGATGCTGTTGTTTGAGTAGTCGGATATCAGGGTGACGTAAGCATCGAAAGAAAGGTGCTTGAAGTTGTCGTCATCAGTATATATGGGAGGAACCAGATATTTTATATCCTGCTGATGAAGATGATGTCGAACATCATGATGATGAAGATAGAGTTTGGCGGTAAGATGAACAGTGAACATCAGGAGGATGGTTGCGCTTGCCGAATATGATGATGCTGCTGACAGGCGAAAGGCGAAAGGCGATAAGGAAGTGAACAGTAGTTAGCAGGAGGATATTTCATGCCTCTTCGAAATATGATGATGCTGTCTGTGTTAGCAAGAAATATGATGATGATGATAAGCCGATAGGTATTACATACTGCATGTCCAGGGTTTTAACATGTTGGTTGTGTTAATGACTCCTCCTTCCCATTTGTAAGCTTCTGTTGCGTTTCCTCTGCATCACTGAGAATCAGGATGCTTTGGGTGATGAGGATGTGATTTCGCAGTATTACATGCACGATGTGCTAGCGAAACATTGCTCATTGATGGTGCTGGCTATAGAGGTCAAAGAAGTAAAGCCAGCCGAGGTAGTGGAAGAAGTTAAGGCAGTGCCTGAAGAACAAGTTGATCCAGAGTCGGTCGAAGAAGTTAAGCCAGTGGTGGAGGAATCTGTCCCTCATGCCGAGCCGAAGGAGGTTTACCTCTGGGGTGTGCCTTTACTTGAAGAGGATGGGCATAGTGTTATGAGCACCACCAAGGTAAAGCATATTGGTTACCTGATGCATTTGTTGTATTTGTTGATTTCCTGTGTAGTTTGTGTGAATGAGAAGGGCTTGCTTAGCAAAGACGTGGTTGCTTTGAATGCTAAGATGCTACCCACGCACCCCCAAGAGAGGAGCACTACAGAGGAGGGGAAGAGTGCAAGGAATTCTTTCACTTTTACAGAGAGCTTGTATTTTGTGTGGGATGCTGCCAATCCTAGCTATGATAACTGTAGTAACGTTGATGCTAATCTGTCATTTTGGTTGATGGAGCCTCCTATAGAAGAGCCACAACAATAGAAAGTGGCAGTATAGAATCTTAAAACTGACGTGCTTTGGAGGAGGTTCATCCAGAGCTTTCTTGAACAAAATATGGCAAAGCTAAAATTTTCGTTGTGGCTGATGTAACTATACAAGTGGAAATGTAGGGGATATCTCTGAGCAACTCTCTTTCCGGTGTGACTTGCCTTCAAGTGGGAGATTGTTGGCTACGTGTGAAGCCAAGTCAAGTGTAACTGTTGGAGAACATCAGAGAATATAGTCAGGTATATCTCTGCAGAGTCAGTTCTTTGTATAACTGTAGCTTCTTGAAAATGGTTACTCTCTCCCACAGTGCAGGCTATGTGAATAGCATTTGTTTTCTATAAAGGATATACAGAATGTTTAGTAGTGATATTGTAGAGTGAGAGAGTGCTGGAAGTGTATGTAAAAATGGAGTTTTAATAAAGAGAGAATCCCCTGTTTGTTGTGGACGTAGCCATTAGACATGGTGAACCACGTTAAAATTTTGAGTTCCTCTTTTGTGTGAATGGTTTACTTATTCTGTTGTTTTCTTTTAATCTTCTTTCATTTGCTCTATGTATTCTGTTATTAACACATATCGATAGACATTTGATAAATACCATTTTGAGCAGAGAGGTTTGCATTATTATGCTTCTCACATCTTTCATCTGTAAACAATGTAGAATGGCAATTTGTGGTCAAGTCAATTTTCAATTTATTGTTAGTGTAACTAATTAGGGATTTCTTCTAGCTAGATTTTCTTCTACAAATTGTTCTTCTATGAGTTTATCCTGTAAGGTTGTTTTCAATCACTAGCCATCTACTTTATTCCAACAACTTGACTTGTATAGCCTGCTGGTGGTATGAGAGGTTTTATATCATCTGGTTGCACCTCTATTCAAGATGCTCGATAAATTTACAAACCTGTTCTATAAACTCCCATTATGGCGCAGGCAATTCGTGCTCCCACACAGGCAGAAGGGAAGGTCATGGCTTTTGAATTTAATAACTTTCACATCTGTTTGAAATTTTTATTTATTTTATAGCTATCTTTTTAATCTTGTATTTCCTTTGGTCACCAAACTCTCGAGGAAATCTGTTAGCTAATCACATGCTTTCACTTTAAGTTTCTTTAGCTTTTTCTTTTTTAAAAAATCCATATTTGTGTATCCTGCAATCATAGCATTCAATAAGGTGACGCCTCTTTAGGGCAATTTGTCAACAGAACTCATGCCATTCTTGAGCTTCCAAATTTGCACAAATATCTCCAAAACTTATAATTGCTTTTGGCAAAATTTTCTTATCCTTTATGCTTTGTTTTATGCCTTTAACCGAATTCAAAGCTCCCAGTTTGGCACAGACGGTGAGGCACGACTAGAGATGTGAAATTTGGCTTTACTCTTGCCATTTTCCATTGCTTAAAAGTTTACGAGGGCTTTTCAACAAACCATTTTGTGTACATCATGCAATTCTTGCATTTCATGGGACCACATGTATTTGGTGTTGATTGCCAATTATTCCATTGTGCCTTGAATTCATTTAATTGCTTAGGGGTAGAGTAGATATTTGAAAGGCATTGTTGTGTAGTAACAAAGTAAGTATATATGTATGTGTATATATGAACTTGGGCATGATGAATGCTCTTGCCATCAAAGAATTCAGGCCATCTTATGGCATTGTCTTGAATAATAATTCAGCATTTTTTTTTTCTCACAACCGACAACTTACATAGTAGAAGGCCACAGTCATGTTTGAGGTATTAAGATTATCTTATGTCTTTCAAAACTTTCATCTAAGTCTATTATAGTAAATTGCCACTTTTAAATAAAATATGATTACTGTAGTTGTATCATTGTGTTTGTATTAAAAATTTGGTTATTTGTCAGTAGATCGCATCACTGTGTTAATGGTGACATGTTGAAGACCATTTGATAATGGTCATTATGCTAATGAATCATTCTTTATTTTTGCTATAGGTAGCTATCCGTTATTAAAACTTGATTAGATTTTTGCCAATGCAAGATAGTTTTAAAATGAAAGTTAAGCATAATCATTTTCTATACGAGTTACCCATAAAGGATTTGTAATATGTCTTCACATGAATATACTTTGTTCAACTTATAGAATAATATCATATGCAATATATATTTCACTATACATATATTATGTCTATGATAAGCCAAGTTCAATTTTTTATGTTCTTTATAATACCATGTTTCGGTTATTAAGACAAGTAGATAAAAGGCATTTGCCAATAAATTTGCACCTTCTTAAGTGGATTACAAGGAGTTAATGATCAAATTTTGATTGATGGTGATAATGGGGGAGGGAATTTATTACTGTCTGGTTACTCCCTTTCATCAATTTTATGCAAGCTCATTGGAGTAAGTGATTTATGACTTAGAATACTTTTGGTAAACCAATGGTTAATTCTAGACTTATTTCTTTCAACATGTACTTGAATCCATTAGGATTATGGGAATACCCTAACAAGAGCTAAAAATGAGGCCATTGTCCATTGAATTGTGTCTAGTATCTAGTGAAGGTAAATAAAACCTAGATCCTTAATATAACCTCACACTCCTATTTGATATGACTCTTTCTATATCCTTAAGGAGGTAGGATGCATTGTGATGGAATAAGTGGTTAAGAATGTTTGGATAAATTGATCACATAGTGAATGTTTAGGTAGATGTTGCCTATTATTATGTTTAGATTGTATTACTTGCATTGTTAGTTGAAGCATAGTTTTGAAAGAGGCAATTTGTCTGCCAATTTCCAAATGATTATGTAAGCTAGATTTCTCTTGATTATGTTATGTGAAACCTTGCGAGTTCCTATGTGAATGTTCTGTAATAGATAACCTTAGACTTTTGTTTCACATAGTATTGAGTGGATTTATGAAACTAAATCTATAAATATGAAGATGTCAATTTATTTGTAAAAATTGCATCTTAGTATATTGATCATTGGACTTTATTTCTTGGTTAAATAAATGTTAAAAACTATGTTTGAAGACTATGAAATTGTCAGATAGTGACTTGAATTTTGGAAAATGATATTTTCTTCCTGTCATGATATGTGTTTGAACATTAATGAATGCATCTTTGGATGTGGAATGTCCTTATGTGTTAACCTTAAGGATTAATTATGATTCAAATGTAAGTTGTTATCTCTACTTCAGTTATTTCTATAAGTAGGACATGGGAGAGAGTATGGATAGGTGTCATTAATGGGAGATCAAAGAATTGTAGGTGTTCCTCCCTACAGAAAAAAAGATGTTATGGCCATAGATTGAAATCAATCATAAGTGTATTACTTTGTTTGTTTTATATTCTCTCCCATAACATGTTTATTAGTGGACATTTGCATTAGATATATGTTGCATAAGAATATAGGTATGCTAGATTGTTAGTGATTCACATGGTGCACCAAATTCATTCATGCATGTTGGCTACATATTGCTAAATATGATGGATCATCCTTCTCCAGTGGCATAGCACAGGGAAGCTTAATGCTTCATGATAGGGTGGATATCACCCCGATAATGCTCTCTCTTATCTTTTGTAGATTCTGAATATGGATTTAGGAAGAGTGAACCTGTATCTGTAAATGTAAAACAAATTGAGTTTTGTAGTCATGGCTAAAAACTATTGTAAAATGACTTTGTCCTAATTGTAAATGATTGTAGAATAATTTGATGTATTTTTTTTAAATTGTAGTCAATTATTTGACTATTTTAAAATTCTATTAATTAATTTTAATAGTTTATTATTTGATTTGGTTAGATTTTACAACATAAATTCGCTATTGAAAAAAATTGAGAACTCAAATTATCTAATATAAAGTCTATATATTAAAAACATACACTTTAATTGTCCTAAATACCTATGTAACTTTAAAATAGTTGCAAATTAATTGTCCCAACTACATATAAAGCGACCACCCATAATAGAATATTGTATTACAAATACAAATTCCTTTATAAACAAAATGCATTAACAAGTGTCACGTCAAACAAACTTCAATGTCCCATATCTCCTCATCAACTTAAATTTCTTCAAGTGATATTTGCCCAACTACTGGTCATTTCCACCATGAATACCTATAAGCACCACACTCAAAGTTGTAAGGCTCACCAATCAAGCCGTCAAAACAAGAGGATAGAAATTTAAAACTTCAGACCAAATAAATAATCAACCAACCAAACTTATGATCAAATTCAAATTTATTAAAATTCATCAAATCCATCCTTTCATTCCTTAATCTCACATGAATCGATCCTATCTTGATTCAGTTTCAACCAATCAAATGAAAGTATAGAGATCAACAATATTTCCTTATATTTAGATCCTTCTTAAAGCCTATTTAATATGTATAAATGCTATATTTGTTGATCTACAATAATATGAATGAGAAACAACATACACAAAGAAGACAAAACTATGAAACATGATTAATTGACTTGATGGAAAGACAAGATTTTAGATTGATATTTAACCTATTGTAAAAAAAGTATGGGTATAAAATATGCCTATGATTGGAAAATCTATCACTATCATTATCCCTTGCATTTATTTTCTTTTCTATTCAATCTATTTTATGAAACAATGCATCTAAGGTAGAAGAAGGGATGGTGGCTAAATGTAAACCACTAGGAGGGGTGGATGAAATAATGGCTTAGAATAAAGGTGTGGAAGAAGAAAGGTGCATCAAAGTATTTAAGGTGTGTGGTTTTGTATGAGGTCTAGAAATGGGTTGACTAAGTGGGGCAACTATAGGTCTAATTGTAGTGGAGGAAAGAGGTGTGGAAGCATGGTTCATCATAGGGTCGGTAGATATGACGGGATAAATATATTTGGGAATCAAGGCATAACATGGAGGATAAGTAGAAAAGGGATAGGTACTAAATCATGGGATGGTAGTGTCATGGTATTATGGGGATGAGTAGTGGTATTGGAAGGAGTAATGGTGGTAGAGGGGTCTATTGTAGGGGTGGAGATAAGAATAGAAACACTAGTCACTATAGAATAAATAAGCTTATTCAAAAACACTTGCAATGTTTCAAGTCCATATGGTTAAATTACAAACATATCATGAAACATATATGCTAGTTATGTAGGATGATCTAAATTAGTCAAACTAGCCAATTCATTTGTAAAATATTGACTATTTACATGAGCTTCATGATCATACTCCTCATTGTTCTCATTATGAGCATTGAAATATACTTCGTTCTCATTAGTTTAGGCCATGCTAGGGTTTAGATAAATACTCCTTCTAAGTCACATAAATAAAAGATAGGAAAAGAAATCTCAAATGCCTATTTTCATATTAAAAATAAAAAATATCAATGGTATATCAAATCTAAAAAATGAAACCTTAATTTGGTAGCCAAGGGTTGGTAGGGTGTGTTAAAACAATATCACAATAAAGCACAAAAAACCCTAAAAGAAAAAGATATATTAATGAAGCCCAATGGTCTAAAAAGCAAGGGTATCTATTTGAAAATAAGATCTAATACATCAAAAAAATTTAAACTAAAAACCATAATGTACTGTAAAACCCTAACAAGAAGGTTGGGATGTGTAGGATTGATCAAGTTCACCAAAATGAAGAGGAAAATAATGTATCCCTAGAGTTAATCTAGGATAATCCAAAAAAATGCATACACATGAGCATAAATCAACCTAGATTAAAGTGATTATGAAGCCATATGGAGACAAAATATTTTAATAATTGAATGCTAAGAAAAGGAAATAAATGTGAAAGAGGGATAGACCTAGCTCAACAATGAAAGAATGATGCCTAATGGATAAGATTCTAGAATCTGCCTGATGTTAGACTTTGAAATAGTGCCTCCCTGCCAATAAGCTAGATGGAATTTTGCTATAAATCTCTATGCTATTAGAGAAAAAGTTCCTAGGTCTGGGATGAATTCACAACTATAGATTTGTACCTATGCTCTAGATTCATCCCAACAATCAATAGTGTTTTTCTTTGCAATCTTGCATTTAATATGTAACATTCTACTCTTCTTTATCAAAATGCTTGGGGATTAGAAATATTTAAAAATATCTTAAAGGATTGTCATTACATCACAAGCAGCTTTTGCCTAGATCAATCCTCAGAAATTGAACAATATTAAAAATAGTAGGCACACATCTAAGTATGCAAATTCTTTACTACTTTTATTGCACCAAATCAAAATGTGTCACTTTTATTGATTACTCCAATGCTCTCTAAAATGAATGAGCACTAGAATATGCTTGATCATTAGAATGAATTATTGAATGTCTTTAAATACTAGCACACAAAAGTTTGTTTAGTGTAAGCTCAAGGTAGAAGGGTGGAGGAGGCCTATTGGCCAAATTTAAATTTTGAATTTTAAATTAGAAAAGAACAAGTTTATGACTATGGGGTTGCCCCCACGATTGCAAACTTGTCCTAGAATGGAATAGCAACCAAATCTAGGTGGCAAATGACTAAATGGGGGTAGGTGCACAAATAGGTGTAATAAACAAGAGGACATGTGATGTATATAAGTGTGTGTAAATGGATAGGGTAGGGCTAAATGTATAAGGATATGTGTGTGTAAATGGATAGAAGTGTTAGGAGAATGAACCCAACTTTGCACTAGTTTGAGCCATTTGTCATTACATATATGTATGAATACATTTACCTCAAAAATAAAAGGGAAATAACATGGGTATGCAAATTTCACCATTACACTATTATGGGGTGACTAATTTGTTTAATCAAATGGCCCAAGTAATAAAATGAAATCATATAATTCAAAATAGAATTACCTAAAGTTACTCAAATTTGCCACCAGAAATATTGTACATAATATTGTACATGCACTTCAATGAGCTCTATGGAATGTACTCCAAACTCTCTAGATTGAATATGCACTTTTTATGTTTGGAAATATATGCAACTATAGTGAACAACATTTCAAACATATGTTAAAGATGATAAGTCACTATAACAATTCTAGGTACATATACAATAATCAAGTTCATTAATTAGCCAAGTGGGAAGGGTTAATAACATTGATCATTGAAGGGAAAGACTTATTCATAGTGCAATGAACATTCTAGAAAGCAAATTTATCATTGTCATCCCTTTGGTATAAACCACACATAACAAGAATGAAAGATAAAGTAACCGAACAAGAGAGAAGGGGGACTCTAATATACCCTAGGAAAACTCTTTCAAAAAATAATCCAACCTCAAAAACACCAAAACCAATGTATTTCAAGCAAAAAATAGTATGAGCCTTAACACGAAGATCACCACTATATCAAGGAGAAACCATGTAAGGTGCGATCTTCTTCTACAACAATGAACAACTATTGTTGCTATTTCAACGAGACTTATCACGTAAGAGCCAAATGTTCAACCCAAACATCAAGATTTCCTCAACAAGCAACCCAATCCAAGCTCCAAACTCCACTTAATGAGCAAGTACAAGATGATCAAGTGATGATGACTCCATCCCAACCCTCATTTTTACAAGTAATAGGAAGCTAACTAGAAACTTCCTAACCACCTTTGCCACCATTATTTAATGCCCCAAGTAAAATAATAATGCTTAGATATCTCCATGGTGGCCCCTTTGATCCCTCAAACCAAATTGGCTTACATGTGCCTCCAAGCACTAAATATTTTTATATTATTGAATGCATTTTACAATTAACCAAAAACATTTTAATATATTTCTCTTGTAAGCCCAATTAAACTATGCTCCCTAAAACATGCCACTCCCATGTGTCACTTACATTAAATATATTTACAATATCAAATACAACCTCCTACAAATATACATTACCAAATATATATTGCCAAATACATATTGCCAAAGTACAAAATATAAAATATATGCTTAACAACTTCCCAACGAAAAGCCTATCCCTTTGTTAAGGCCATTTCTCCGTTGAATTGTACTTTTTTAACGTTAAGAAACTCCAGGACAAAAGGGCACAGAGTTTGAGTTTTATCAGGAAACAAATATCTTGATCTATAAAAGGATGCCGCTGTATATTGTCAATGTAAACCATTGGATTTGTGTTGATCTGAATAGGGGATGTAAGTTCCTTTTATTGTAAAGCCAACAATTGAAATTCCTTTGGGAGCAATGGATAGAGATAGAAGTGGTACGAGAATGCAAGTGGTTGTGGTGCCACTCCCCGCACAGGGACACCTCAATCAGCTCCTTCATTTTTCCAGAGTTATCGCCGGACGAGGAGCAAAGGTCTCGTTCGTGGCCATCTCCACCCATATTCAGCAAGTCCGCCGCCGTGTTGAGGGATGGGAGCTTCACGAGTTCGATATTCGTTTCAAGGAATTGCCCATGCCTCATCTCTCAGGTGGAGGAGAGCTCGATTCTCAGAGCACTCATATGTTTCCGCTTCACTTGATTCCTCTGTTTGAAGCCATGGAGGATCAGCTAGGGTCTCATGTGGATCAGCTACTGCGCACTATATGCTCCGAGAACAATAATAGAGTGGTTATAGTCTACGACGCGGCAATGGGATGGATTCAGACTCTGGCTATCAAATATTCAATCCCTGCCTATATCTTCAGACCCACTGGCGCTTATTGGAACCTGTGGCTGAAACGGGCAGGCGATGAGACAGGGCGTTTGTATCATTGAAGCGTTGCTCTCCCGAAAGACTCGTCAAATATGGGAGGCGCCAAAGGTCTCTGTTAGGGCCTGCCAAAGGACATATCATAAACACCTTCAGCGCACTAGAATCAGAATTCATTCACCAGGGAAGAGAGGAATTAGTGTACGGTGGGAAGCCTGTGTGGACTGTGGGTCCTCTTCTTCCGCGGGCCTTCTTCAATGATGAACAGCGGTTGCGATTACAGGCGGACACGGAGTGCATGAGATGGTTAGATAGACAGGCTCCGGCGTCCGTTCTCTACGTTTCATTCGGCAGTGTATCTTCTCTTTCGGCAACACAGATCCGAGAACTGGCCGACGGATTGGAACGCAGCGGGCAGCCTTTCCTGTGGGTACTCAGGATTTCCGACGGAGCCCATTTTTCGAGAGAAGCACAGTTCGATTCGAGTTGCAAGTCACCGCAAGAAGGGTACGAGAGGCGATTAGCGGGACGGGGTTTTATTGCGAGGAATTGGGCGCCTCAGCTTGACATCCTATTTCACAAGTCGACGGGTGGGTTTTTAACGCACTGCGGTTGGAATTCGACTGTGGAGAGCATCAGCGCCGGGGTAGGCATGCTGGCCTGGCCTCTGCACTCCGATCAGTTTGCCAATTCGGCTCTAATCACACGGGAGTTGAAAGCGGGCGTGGAAGTGAAAGAATGGCAAAATGCAGAGGAAAATGAGTTAGTGAGTGCGGAGGAGGTTGAGAAAGCAGTGAAACTATTAATGACAAGTGAGGAAGGAATGAAAGCGAGAAAGAGGGCCCAGGAATTGAGAGGTGAGGCTCGGATGGCCGTAGGCGATGGAGGGTCTTCGTGGAAGGATATGGATTCTCTTCTCCATCACTTCTCTCAATCGTTTTCCGATTAGATCAAGGAGTTCAGCTTGCTCGGTGGACTTGAAGTCTCGTCTAATCTATATTTAAAGGCAGATCTGTGTAGTAGAGATAGACGTAAGTACCCTATAATGGCTTCAACCTTGCTAGAAAATCTGCAGTCATTGATTCCCATTATTTGATTTCCATATTTCTTGATTTCTATATTTCTGCATACATGGGAAGAGCAGTGACGAGATATATGTAATGCAGAATATTAGTGGTTATGGGAGCCACACATACTCTACTTAAATATCATCCATTTCAATGGTTAAATAATCAAAAGTAATTTTACACCTCATTCACAATAAAAAATGTTAAATATTTGTCCTACTTTTATTGGCCAAAACTGACCTTTGACTGTTGAAGTGGATGATATTTAAGAACAGCCCGAACCTACTCCTAAAATATTCTTGCAAAATCTATCGAAAATTGGTGTTTGAGTTGTAAGAAGCTGGGAAATTTTTGGACTTAAATTTGATGGTCGTATCCCTGTATTTAAAGATCTTAAGTTACGGTTAAAATAAATATTTGAGTGTATGTTAATACATGTAATTTAGTTTCTAGAAACTGTAAAAACAATAATTAATTTTAAAATTTCATCGTATTATATAAATTTTACCATATTATTTTAATTAATTGTTTAATAGAAACATTTTCTATTCTTTAATAGATCTATTATTTTAAACTTTTTTCCTAAATCTTTAGATTTTTCAAAGACATTTTAAATATTCTTTGAGTTTTTCTTTATAGAATTTTTTATATAAACAATTGAATTTTTGCTAGTAAGTTGCAAAATATTTCGTATTTCTTTCATTAATCTTATTTACCAATAGCCCCTGGTTTTAAACTCGAATCTTGATTATCTAAAGCTGTAGGTTGCAGACAAGTGAACAAAAAGAAACAATTATCTCAGCAAATTACCAATGAGTCTTTTTCACACAACCATACAAATATTTAATTTTTACCATTGTGTAATTTATTTTTATGTATATTCACATCTATTTTTTTATATAATTTATTTAATTAAAACTATGATTTAAATGGATTAAAGGGCAAAGGGAAGATGCATGAGAGAGTTAATAGATTCTTCTCAAATTTTAGAAATTTTGAGGAACTAATAAATCTTATCAGTAAGAGACTTTTCTTAATAGTTGTTCCTGTTTAGCCCCTTGTTTATCTTTTAGGGTAGATTTCTGCTATAAAAAATTGATACCAGAAAATATTGTTGACATTGGTCTTGTTATATCCATACTATGTCCCATGAGATGTAAAGCGAACCATTGATGCCCTACTCCTTGTTGAGTATGTTCTAGATTTTATCTATTTCTCAAACCCATTTATGTTCATCAGTTAATAGAGCAAGGGAGTGTTGCCTCTAATTGAGAGTTTAGTTTTATCAATTGATCTATTTTCCAAGGCCATGGAATCTAGACTCTTAGAGTGAGTGACTTCTACTTGTACAATCAATGGAAATACATTTACATTTTGTCAAGCACTTTAACATATGTTGTCTATGTTTCCAATCATTTTCTGTGCAATCATATTCCATTGCTTTTCCTCGAGTAAAGCAATATATATGCCCAAATGCATCTATAAATAGAGCCAAGAATATTTCTCTTAGAGTTTTGCATGGTTGTCCATGCTTGTATCTCAAATCAAATCTTTTAATATTATTTCCAGAATGACTTCAAATGTAAAGCATGCCATTAATAAAAACGTGTTGGAGGAACCCATGGGTGCTTTCATTTGAGGGAGAAGCACCCACTTATCTTCAGCCACATTGTAAACTACTACATTAAGCCCTTGATTAACATAAACCAATCCTTCAGGGGATGCACAACATCCCATGTTAATGTAATCAGGTCCTTTAAGCTTTGGATTATATCCTGCATCATATGTAACATTTAGAATTTGGGTGTTTGGTCTCCATTTGGTGGAGATAAAATCATAAACCAAAACAATCCTTATTGGGTAACATTCATATTCTAGACCTACCAAAACCAATTTTTGGTTAATAGGAGAGAAAAAATACTTATTTCTCATACCAATTTATGTTCATCAGTTAATAGAGGAGGGGAATGATGTATCTAACTGAGAGTTTAGCTTTATCAATTGAAGGCTTTTCAAGGCCATGTAATCTAGACTCTTAGAGTGAGCATCTTATACTTGTGTAATTCATGGAAAGACATTAACATTTTATCAGGCACTTTAACGTGCCTTGTCTATGGTTCCAACTTCCACCCTTTTCTCATGCGACTGCCAAGGCAATCACAACAACACCATCAGATGAAATTCCTCTATCCATTATGTTTTGATGGATGACTGTACCCTATTCTAGAGCTTCTAGTTTTTAACACAAAGAAAGGAGGCTATCAAAGGTTGTACAATTCTACCTTACGCTTACTACTTTCATTGACTGAGAGGATGTTGACAAGGGTTGTGGAGTTCAGCCTTAAACCTACCAATTGCATTCACTTGAAAGTTTGTAAAAGTTGTTTGTGTACATATCCTGTTAGCACCGCATTCTGTAGGCCACATTCCTTTGAGACATATATTGTCAAACAGTTCACATACCTTCTTCAATGTTTCTCTAAAAAATCTTTTTTATAAGTTAGCATACAACTTTTTGCTAGCAAATTTACAATCCTTTTTCAACCATGACATTTCTCGATTAGAACTAGATCAGATTCATTAGAACATTTTGCATCTCAGATAGTGGGGGAGAAAAAACTATTAACTAATGTAAACCTTAAATTGTTAGGAGAATGTATAATTTGTGTCCTTAACTTTTTCTTCCCTTCTCCATGTTTGATTTTTGATGTGGCAGGCAAAGGTTACTGCCTTTGAGTAAGTGGTGAATGTTTTACCATCTAGTGTTGTCCTTATTTCAAGAGCTACTCCTGAAACAAACCATTCAATTCTTTGTTTCTCCATTAATTGTTCCTCTAATTTTTTAGAGACTTATTTAAATCTTTTTTCAAAACCCTTTATTGATTCATCTTTTCTCTATAGCGAATATCTCATTTTTCTTACTCCTCCTATGGGTACCTCTGGAGATTCAAAGCTATCTAAGAATTGTTGTCTTACCACATCACATTCTTTGTCATATTGTGAATAGGTGTTTCTATACCAATTTAAAGTATCATTTCTCTATGTTCCTACGAAATCAAATAATTCTATCTTGTCTCTAGTTATGTTCTTTCATTGCTAGATTAATTCTAGAACAAATTATATGTGTTATGTTGCCTCAGTTGTGTCTTTTCCAAATACTGGCAGTTTAATCGGTGAGTCCATCTTTGTCTCTTTTTTTATTTTCATGTTTGCAATAAGATTTATGGTCCTTTCCTTTTGGTTTTTTATTTGTTTTTCGTTGTAGGGATTTATGCTCCCTTCCTTTATATCTTTGCAATTTAATATCAAAGTAATCTATTCCCAATATTTCTTTGTAATCCCTTACAATTTCTTCTTATATCTCTTTTTATTTATCTATTTCTTTGTTTTGATCTTCTACCAAAATTCTTCTAGATTTATATGGCACATGGAGTGACTCTTGGTCAAGGAGTTTTACTTCTTCAAAGTGTCATTTTATCTTAGGGGATAACTTCTTGTTTGTAAATGACATTCTAATAGTTATTGGTGTCGTTTCATTTATTTTTCCTATACTCAAGAAATTGTTTTTGGCAGGTACCACATGTGCTCTCCCCTCCCATGTTCTCTTCACACTACGATTCACCAATTGATCTAGGTACTTCGCATCAAGGTTTAAAGGTTGGAGGTTTTTCATGGGGTTTAATACCAGTTCCCATTGATCATCAATCCTAATATGAATATTTGACCAATCCAGTCGATTCAATGGTGTTCTATTTAATGGTATCATTGGTGTTAAGATATTTTTGCATTCCTTCTCCCATATCTTTCTAAATGTATCATATGTAGTAATTCTCCATTCCATATTGTTTAGAATCTGGGTAGCTTTATCAAGGTGTAAATTCATCTCCTATGGTGTTTGATCTATCTCTAATCTTATTAACTTGATTGTACCCATAGTGGCATGCTCAACAACACCCTCAATGGTGTGCTCCATCTCTTCATGTATTTCTTTCTCTTCTACAACCCTCATGGTGCATTCTTTTTCTCTCTTTTTCCTTTTCCATCCTTTTGTGACATCTTTCTTGACACTCCTGAGTCTGTTTATTCTTCTTTTCTTTCATATTCATCTCCATTGTTAATGGTATAATTTCACTAATCTATCTTTGTTAGAATCTAAATAGATTATTAACCTAGAAAACTAGTGCAAAGAATCGATATCTAAACTATGAATGCAAATGATACGAAATTAAAATAGCAACACAGAGTTAGTCTCCAAGAGAGTAATGCAAACACTAGAAGCAAAATAGCATTAAGAGGATGCAAAAGCAAAAGATACAAAATACAAGCCAGGTAGCATACTTATATAGACTAGGGAGAGGCAGGTGGTGGCAACACCGACCAATCAAGAGCAACCATCTATTGGACTAAAGATAGAAAAGTATCTTCCCAAGATAGCTAATGGATGCTCACATGTAGGAAGGTGACACCTCGCAACCACTCACCTAATAAGACATGCTTTATTAACCTAAGCGAGATTAATAGAAGTGTAGGAAAAACCTAGGAATATAGGAAAAATAAATAACCCACTAGGAAAAAATAACCTACACTAAGAGCCCCCCATAAGCGAAGCTTAGGTGGATGTAGAAATGGGTCCTAGCAAATCAGGCCTGATGAGGTACCTATGTACATAAAATTCCCCCCCAAAGAGAGAGAGAGAAGAGACCCCCCCAAAAGTAGAGAGAGTCAGGACTTCGAGTGAGAGGAAGAAGCCCCCCAGAAGATGAAACATCACGCACCCCTAGCAAAGCTTGCAAATGAAGGAACTTGCTCTTAGTGAAGGGTTTGGTGAAGATATCAACAACCTACTCAGAAGTCAGATAGTAGCAAAGGTCGATGACATGGCCATGGATGAGCTCTCGAATGTAGTGCATGTGGACCTCTATGTGTTTGGTCTGCTGATGATGGACCGGATTCCATGAGATTTGAATGGCACTTTGGTTGTCACAAAATATGACTGATGGCCGTCTGATCTAGATACCAAACTCAGTGAGAAGATTTGGAAGCCAAACAGCCTCAGTGGTGGCATTCACAAACCCCCGATACTTAGCCTCAGTAGAAGATAGAGCAATAGCATACTACTTCTTATTCGACCAACAAACATGACCTAAACCAAGTGAGAAGTTGTAACCTGAAGTAGACTTGTGATCCTGAGAATCGCCCACCCAATCTAAATTTGTGTAGCCCACCAAGTCAAGCTCAATGCTTGCTGCGTAGTGAATCCCAAAACTGTGAGTACCGTAAATGTAGTGAAGGATCCGCTTGGCTGCTTTCTAGTGTATCTAATGAGGCTTTTGCATGAATCGAGAGACCATGCCTACAACATATGAAATGTCAGGTCTCGTATGAGTCAGATAAATGAGACTCCCAACAAGTTGTCGGTACAAAGTTCCATCAACAAGTAGAGAAGAACACTGAGCTTCAAATTTGACTCCAGAAAGAAAGGGAGTCAGAGCAGGTTTGCAGTTAGCCATATGAAACCTCGAGAGTAAATCTAGAGCATACATGGACTAGTTGATGGTGATCCTAGAAGCAGACTGGTAGATCTCAATCCCAAGAAAGTAATGCAACAAACCCAAGTCAGTCATCAAAAACCTGTCATGAAGGGCAGTTTTGACAGCCCCAATGGTGGATGAAGAACTCCCTATGATTAGCAAGTCATCAACATATAGAACCAAAAATAGGAGTGAATCATCCTGCTACAGAATGTAGACATTAGGATCAGAATGGCATTGAATGAACCCAACTGATAGAAGGAAGGAGTCCATCTTGGCATACTAGGCCCAAGGAGCCTATTTGAGGCCATAGAGAGACTTCTGAAGACGACACACAAGTGAAGAATCTTGAAGAACCCCTATGGTTGCTCCATGTAGATCTCCTCCTAAAGGTCATTGTGAAGAAAAGCACTCTTCACATCCATCTGGTGTACTTCCCAATGATTAGCTGCAGCAATGGCAAGAACAAGTCAGATGGAATTCATTCAGGCAATTGGCGTAAAAGTCTCAGAGTAGTCAATCCCAGGAACCTGGGAGAATCCTTTGGCGACCAAGCGAGCCTTATGCTTGTCAACCGACCCATCTGCTACAAATTTTGTCTGATAGATCCACTTACATCAAACAAGTTTTCTTCCCTTAGGAAGAGGGACAAGATCCCAAGTGTGGTTCCTCATCAAGGAACTATACTCCTCCTGCATAGCTGTGTCCCACTTAGGAATACCAGAAGCCTCATGAAAAGACTGTGGATCTAAGGCAGTAGCAATGAAGACGTGTGGAGCATCCTAGAACTGTGAATGAGTCTGTCTGGTGTCTAATGGATCCCTGACCCAATCACCTGTAGACTGCAAGGTCTATCTAGCCCAAAGTGGATCGGAAGATGGAGAATCTGGAGGAGAATCATCAACCTCTGAATGATGACTAGGAGAGGAAGGAGGTGAGTCCTCTGAATCACTCTCTACATCAAAAGTGGAGGTAGAAGACTGCTCAGGTGAATCTGACTCATCAGGAGATTTGTCATGTATCCCAAGTGACTCCAATGTCAAGGTAGGAGTTGGAGAAGTGATAGAAAGTGAGCTCGAAGAGCCCTCCTCAAACTGAACACTCCTCTCAATAAACAACTCATGTATAGTAGGGTGGAGCAACTAATAACCCTTCACACCATCAGGATAACCTACAAATATGCAAGGTCTGCTCTGGGGATCCAAGGCTTTGTGTTTCTCTACAAGAATGTGGGCCCATGTAGGAGAACCAAAAACTCGAAAGTGCTTAACTAATGGTTTCTGACCACTCCAAGCTTCAAAAGAAATGACTCCCTTTAAGTCTCAGTGAGGAACACGGTTCTAGATATAACAAGCACAATTAATGGCCTCTGCCCAATACTGTGATCCAAGAGATCTGGAGTGAATCATGCAGTTCACCATTTCCTTCAAGGACCTATTCTTCCATTCTGCAACACCATTTTTCTAAGGATTGTATGGAACTGAATGTTCCAAATCAATCCCCTCTAAAGTGCAAAACCTCTCAAACTGATGGTTGACATACTCACCACCATTGTCAGTGCGCAAAACTTTGATGGCTTTCTTGGATTGCTTCTCTACAAAAGTCTTGAAGTCCTGAAAGTGATCAAATACCTCAGACTTCTATTTGAGAAAGTACACCCAAGTATATCAAGAAAAGTCATCAATGAATGTGAGTACATATCTAGCCCTACTGAAAGAAGGATGATGAAATGGACCAGCCAAATCACTATGAATTAACTCTAGTATCTGTGAAGCTCTCCATGCCTTACCTTTGTCAAACTTTTCCTTAGAATGCTTACCAAGAATGCAACCTTGGCAAACACTGCTTGAAAACTGAACTGAAGGCAACCCTGTGACTATGCTTTGCTGGTTGAGCTGCTGCAAATAGCAGAAGTTAAGATGGCCAAACTACTCATGCCATAATCTACTCACATCATTAGAATGAGTGAGAAAAATAGTTGGAGGATCAGGAACAAAGTGAGAAAATAGATAGAGCTGTGACTAATGATCTGCTCTCCCAACTGCAATTGAAGAACCACTATGCAACTCACGAATCTCCACTAAATCAGAAGTGAACTCAACCCGCTTGCCTGAACCTATGTGAGTGATCTGGTATACTGATAGGAGATTAGTTGATAATGAGGGCACACAAAGAACATCATGGAATGTGCCATCCCCCACATCAACAGACCCTCTCTCACACACCTCAACAGGAGTGTCATCACCCGTCAAAATAGAAGGAATAGTACACGGCTCCAAAGATGCAAGTTCTTCCTTAGATGAAGCCATGTGGTGCGAAGCACCTGAATCAAAAAGCCAAGTGGATGGTGAAGAAGCAACTACAACAACGGCCTTGCCCTTTCCTTTCCCCTTGCTATTTTCTTTTGCCTTTTTAGACCCCTCATTAGAACTCTGTTTGATAGAATCAGAAACACTGATATTATTCTTCTCAAGAATGTGTGTCAAGTGATCAATTTGTTTCTTCAAACATTTATGTTCATCATGATCGGGTCTTTTACAATAGGCACATTGGACCCTCTCTTTCTTAGGCTTGTCACCCTTGGAAGATTGGGTCTCATTAGTTGCTTTTGATGCAACTGGTATCTGATCCTTCTTCTTCTTGCTATTTGTCTATTTCTTATCCTTACTATTGTTGTTACTACTTTGTCCTTTTTGTTCTTTTGTGCCTTGGTTGGTAGCCAAGGCATGTGACTTAGAGGACTTAAGAGTGCCCATTTGGATTAGCTTGTCTTGTTCTCAAGTGAGATTGACAGAAATATCATCCAAAGATGGCATGGTGAATTTGGTACCAAGTGCACCCTTAGTAGCATAGAAGGTAGAAACAAACACATAATATTTTGAACTTAGCTTAGAGAGAATACTAAGAATCAATTGTTCATCTTTTTTTTCAATTCCACATTGTTTTAACTGCAGCCTTAGTGATTTCAATTTAGTGAAGAAATCTTAGATTGTGTTAAAATTGCCTGGACTTAAACTAATTAGTTTATTTTCCAACATATGACCCCTCATTGAATCTTGTGTGCCAAATAGTGTTTCTAGCTTTGTCCAGATTTCATTTGGTGTATTCAAAGACTCAATGTGAAAGAGTAAATCAGGAGAAACAGACAAACACAATGTTCCATATGCCTCATCACATTTGTTAAACCACTTAGTTTATCTTCATCTTTAGCAGGTTCAGTTTCAAGTCCCATAGTTATCATATTTAATCCAGCTTTCCTTAAGTGAATTGTCATGCGTAATTTCCACTCAAATTAATTGTATGGAGTTAGGATGGGCAGATTTGTTTGATCCATGATGAAAAAATGCAGAGAAGAAATGTCGAAAAGAAGAGAACATAACCAAGACAACCCCCCCCTTTTCACTCAATCAAATAACCCCCCAAGAAAATATGATTTGGCACTTTATATTAGTGTGTTTACAACTACCACTAGCAAGAAATACTAAGTGGTCTTGATTTCAATGCATTACAAAACCCTCACGAAGAGCATATGCTAAAAAATAACTTTGGCACAATACTCAAAGAAATAAACAACACCACTACGATTTACTCGAAAAATCATGCACTTTCAAAAAATGAATTGCCTCCATACGAGGTCGTATGTGAAAGTTATGATCCTCTGAAGTTTCCAAAATGAGAACTGTGCAATGTCACGACTGAGAATCTATAATTTATGAAAAATCTTGGCATCAAAATCAAGAAATGTCTACACTAGTGCATAGAGCACGAAAAATAGCCAAAATAAAAAAAAATCATGGGAAAAGGAGTCCGTATGAGTAAGAACGGAGCATTTGAAAAATGCCTTCAAAACGACAACTACCAATGGAGAGGGGTCCTGCTGTAGCTTTCTGAGCGCATTTATACAACATATATAGACTGCATGCAAAAATAGAAAGATACCCAGATGGTTTTTCTATGCTGCGAACAAAACCTAGAAGATGTTCTTCTTGCTGATGTACAAAAGATGTTGATCCAATGTAAACAAAACGCCTTTAGCTACAAAAAATGACCCCAGCAACCAAAAAATGATATGCAAAGGCTGAATCAGCTACCTAAGACAAGCAATGGCATGCTGGAACCTGCAATATTGATTGAAAACACCAAATATGCAAGCTGCTTGTCAGATTTGAGCTCGCAACCCCTGTTCCACAACTGTGTATGACGATCTCTGATTTTGGTGAAACGAAAGCCAAATCTAACTTTCTCAAGCCTCCTGGATGCATTGGAATAGCTAGAAATGCTACCAATATAACCAAAAATGCTACAATCACTCATATTTCATAAAAGACATGTGCAAACCCCAAAGATTAAAAAAGTTTCTGTCAAACTTTTCTGATTCTCAAGATCATCCGAAGATACAAGAGAAGAGCATACTAGGTTTTTCAAAAAATTGTAATAAGATTTATTAGCCCCCCCCAAAAAATCTCTCAAATATGGAAACTAAAATCTATTCTTGCACATAGAAAAGCTCTGATACCATGTTAGAATCTGAAAATATTATTAACCCAAAAAACTAGTGCAAAGAATAGATATCTAAACTATGAATGCAAATGATACAAAATCAAAATAGCAACATGGAGTTAGTCTCCAAGAGAGTAATGCAAATGCTAGAAGCAAAATAGCATTAAGAGGATGCAAAAGCAAAAGATACAAAATACAAGCCAGGTAGCATGCTTATATAGACTAGGGAGAGGGAGGAGGTGGCAACACCAACCAATCAAGAGCAATCATCTATCAGACTAAAGATAGCAAAGTATCTTCTCAAGATAGCTAATGGATACTCACATGTAGGAAGGTGACACCTCACAACCACTCACCTAATAAGACATGCTTTATTAACCTAAGCGATATTAATAGAAATGTAGGAAAAACCTAGGAATATAGGAAAAATAAATAACCCACTAGGAAATAAAAACCTACACTAACAGTCTTAACTTCTTGTTATCTCCCTTTTCCATGGGGGTTTTTAATTTAGAATTTCATTAATCCTTATGTATCCTGTGGTTGGCTTACTTTGAATGATTACATATTTTCTTATTCCTTCTCCCTTTCCATTTGTTGTCCCTTACATGCCTGCCCCCCTCTCACAATGGTAGGGCCTAAGAGATTGTTCCGCATATCATAAATAAATTGTCATCTTTTTATATTCCCTCTTTTAACTGATTCTTTTGTTCTGCACTTTCCTTCCTCTTATTTGTCTTATCTATTCTTTACTATTCTTACTAGGGTCCCGTCAATGGAACCAATGTTGGCAAGAGAAATTAGGACATAGTCCAAAGACCTGAGCCTACAATACTCTTATGTAGTTTGTTTATACCCTAGAAGATACAGTGAGAGAATGATAGGTAATTGTGGTAGGAAACAACATAATATAGTAAGATCTAATCACATATAACATGCCAAACATATCAATAGGGATTTACTCATTAGTTTATAATCCTTATATCTCCTTATATATTCATTATTCAATAACAGATACAAAAACCAAGTCTAAGTCTCTTTTTCGTATATTACACTCTTTTTTCCCACTTACTTATGCTTATTATCTTGCATATCTTTATACAATATGATGCTATAGGGACATGTCCTTCACAAAAAAATCCATAAAACTATCATCCATGTCGGCCTTGTGCTTCACACTCCCTTTTGCAATGACTTGTAGTCACTTTTACTCTGTGCCCTATATTTTCTACCAACATGAAGGAAGACAGGATTGCCCCCCATAAGTGATAGTCCTAAAATCCATGCAAGATAGGGCCCATGTGTACCTCCACAAAGAAGCGAAAGAAATTCAACATAGAATGCTGTATGGTAAATGTTGTAGTAGGTCCCTTTGCAAAAAAAAATGATGCTTCTTCCTTTCAAAAGATAGAAAAGTTCCCTGAGCTGTCAAACTATTGAATTCCCATTCAAGTGGAATGTATGAAGAAATGAAGATGTATGGTTCTAGAAACTACTCATGTTTCTCAAATCTTATGCTAAATTGTGACTGTGCCATGCAAGATTCAAGAACAATGACCACTGAAGTGTGAGATTTGAACCAATGTGAATCAAGATGTTTCAAGATAGTAGCATGAAGTGGCAGAGAGAGAACAAGAGGATCCAAACCAAGAGATGATGTTACTCGATGGGAGCTATCATCAAAGAGAGACATATGTCCCCAATGTTGTCGTCAAGATCAAGAATGAGAGATTCTACAAACAAATGATGGATGTCTGATAAGATGATATCTCATTGATCAAGAGGACAAGTGTGAACCTACTGGAGAGAATTTGAAGTAGCATGCAAAGAAGCCAAGATCTCTATCAAAGTGGTAGGTGGAGGTGTCAAAATAGATGCCAATGCTATAGGTGTAGAAAGAGGATAATCAAGAGGAGATGTCTCTATTGTAAGAGTTGTGAATGGGCTTAAGACAGCCTAGGATCACATGCAACCAAAACAACCTTCCACAACAAGAGAGAAAAGTAATAACAATGTTTTATATTGCCAAGAATAATGATGCATAATATATACAAGATGAAAATCTTGACTTTATACACACTACATTGCATACCATTGCATGAGATGTAAAATGAGATACCTTGCTTATATAGGCAAAGTTGAGAGGTAGGACAAACTAGGATGATGACAAGTGTCTTAATCCTATGACATGAGACACAAATATTTAAAGTTTGTCATGAATATTAAATTTCCTAACTACCTAAGTAAACTTAACATGTAAACATGTGTGAATAGGTCCTAACTAGGAACTAGTTAGATAAAGTACCTTATTCACACTACAAAAGGGAATACCAAATAAGAAACACCCCCGTTCACACCAACAACCCCCTTAAGTGCAAGTTAGGGAGAAGTAGACAAATGCAAAGATGCAAATATGGGTCCTAGCTACAAGGCCATGTTAGGTACCCATGTACAAACAATCTCTCACAAACAAAGTAAAGGATAAAAACCTGTAGGAAAAATTCCTCTCCAAAAGAGAGAAAACATGCAAAGAAACATGTACAAGTGATGGAGTAATGGAAGAAGGACTCACCATCAATACCCCCCAAGTACTACACCCATCATGAATATATAATCAAAAGCCCCCCATAAGAGGAAAAGAATGAGACAATATATCCCACCATAAAGAAGTAACTCTTGTGCCAATGGTGTATGCTTAAAGATAAAACACAACCCAATTTTGACAAATGACATTTATCCTCTTGGGAAGAAACCAATCCACTAGTATATGTAGAAAAAAATCCAACTCCGAAATGAGAGATGAGGGAAGAAGTGTCATCAAGTATGATGCCTTTGAAAACTGCTCAAGTGTCCACTTGTCAGTGTTGAAAGATGCCACAACTGAATCAAGAGTCCCATGCCTACTTGAAGAATGTGGCAATCCAAGACAATAGGAAAACTCAAGATCACCAATCTCCAAAGACAAAGATGGGGTGACAATAGTTGTGCTATGAATGTCATCAAAGAGGAGAGATAAGGTCCCTCAAATGTGTCCTCCAAATCTGAAATGTGAAACTCCACAAACAAGAATGGTATGTCTACAAGATAAGAGTCCCAATGAGGTGGATATGGAAAACTCAATGTGTGATAGATCCCAAAATGTGTGGTCCCAAACACTTAAACCAATAAATCCTTTAAGACATGATCATTTCTATTTACCCATGTAGATTTCTGCCAACATGTACTTGGTTTGGGAATAAGCCCATACAAATGTGGAAATAGATGAATCCATTAGCAGTGCTTTAGGATGCCATCATGCCAGGACTTGTAGTTTCCTTCTTCCAAAGTAATTATAGGGGGATGATTTGTTATACCCATTATTGACTTAGATAGATTACCCCCATAGAAAATTTGGAACTTTCTGAGTTCATTGATTACAAAATGCTTGTATAATCCCCCCAAGAATGATACATAAAAGGGTACTTTATAAGTTGAGTGCATGTGCAAAACAACCCCCCAATTAAATTACAAAATTCAAAAAAATACCTTTGCAAAATTAAATTGGGGAGAATGTGGGAGACGCGGATGTTAATGAACAAGGGTGCAAATGGGGTTTCTGCAGGCTATTTTAGGGAGAACAAGGGCGCCAATGAGGTTTTTGCAAGTTGTTTTAGGTACCTTCTTTGCACAGGCCACACCTTCTTTGCATGGTCCATTCCAGGCCTCTAACAACCTCTTCACTAACCTACTTCCCCCTTCTACGTAGATGAGTTGGCCTTGGTTCAACCTCGACTATGCAGCCGAATGGACCACCCTTTATTTGGGCTTGGATCAACCCTCTTGTTGCCTAAAATTCCATGGCCTAACCCTTACCAAATCAACCTTCAATTTCCCTTGGTGAATCAACCTCGGTCTTAAATCACCCTTCCACGACCTGGGCTTTTTGTGAGACAAGGATCGTCCTCCATAGATTGGGATGAATTGACCTTCACAATACATTCAACCTTTGTGGGTCATCTTCACAGGCTAAATTCAATTGGCCTCTATGCGTTGATGCTTCCATGTGTGGATCGCTCTCAATGTGGGTCTGCCTCTATGAGCCTTTGTGAATAGATCAACCATTACACAGGTCAAGAGACAGCTTGGGTCAATCTCTACACACAAATATTTCACATGGAGAGCCTTTGTGAATGGATCAACCACTACACATGTCATGAGATGACCTAGGTCAACCTTTGCACACAAATTTTTCACACGGATATAAAAAATTCTATAATGCAATGTTGTTTTCAATAAAGTTGTAATTTACCAGACCAACGCTCGAATTAGATCTACTTTGATACCATGTCAGAGTGCACAAAGATGTTTTAGTAAAATGTTGGTATTAGCTAGAGCCACAAGAGACAAACAATCACATGCTCCTGTAAGATACGAAAAATGGAGAGTATGCAATACAAGCAAGAATACATGAAAATGGAATAAGCTGAAATGTCCATTAAATGAATGAAATAACTACATATATATAGTTTTGGGATGCATAAGACAAGATGACAAGTGTCCCATAAAGCCTTAGTGATCTAAAGGATCAACTCTACATGCAAGAGCAATGGCGTCAAGATAATTCATCTCAAGATGAAGGAGATGTGAAACCTAACTACCATCACTCAAGGAGTTGAATGAGGTAGAGGTGGCATGTGCTCCCATCAATCAAAGAGATGATGCATTTGCTCAGTTATTTCCTAATTTAAATAAGTAAATAAATATTAATTACCTAAGTAAACTTAATATAAGGCATGCAATTTTGCCCACCTAAGCTATGCTTAAGGGGGGTGTTAGTGTATAAATTATCTCATGAATTATTTACATGCACATGGATAATTCCACATGGTGTTAAGCCTAATTAGGTTTCCTAGTTAACTTGAGAGTACACTCGCTACTGTATGTGAGTCTTGAGGAAGTTAACTCACCACCAGTACTAGTTAGTGGGAATCAACTACCTAGCAGTCTTCTCCACTAATTTTGCATGGCAGTTTCTTCCCTCTCTCCTATATATGTTCATCTTCTTCATGGTAAATATATTGTGGTTAATCCAATTTCGTGACTTCTTTTTTTACTTTGTACTCTTTGTTTTCTAACTTTGCAGGAGCATGTGAAAGCTTGTCTTTCGTGGCTCAACCCAGTATTGGATGTTCTGCCAGAATATCTTTGTGCACTCCAACAGTATGGTGGTTTTGAGTTTGATAGTGGTGGTTTTAATGTGTCATGGCAATTATGTATGTGGCATTGCAATTTAACCCTTGTAACTTTGGTAGTTTCATCCTTATACCTCAATTGGTTCTACTTGTATCAAACAAAGAAGTAGAGTAAAAATAGAAAAGTTATCTTTTTAGGATTTTTTATGCTTGAAATCGTTTACTAAATGAAAGGATATTTCAAATAGATAACACCTATCAGAGGCATAAGCCCATGATAGTACATGAGAGTGTGAGTGAGAATTTAGTTTCTTGTAGGAGTAAGATTTGTTTGTGTAGAGACATTGAGTGAGTGTAGCATTAGGATTTTTGTATATCCTCTATTTGAGATCTTCATAACTACTTTTCACCAAAGGAGAGGAAGATGAACATTTGTCACTTTAGTTGGTTTTCCCCACACCAAGGTTTTTAGGGTATAGTTTTTGTCACACATGTTATGGGCAAGTGCAAAAAGATGGGGGCCCAAAAAGGGGTCTTAAGTGGCCACTTTTTTTCTAAAATTAGGAAATGCTGGCCTTGGATGAGAAATTGAGCATAGTTACAGTCAAAATTTGGAGATGCAACCAAAACAATGTTTGTAGTGCTTCGATTCTACTTTCTAAACTACTATTTTTTTTAAATGGTATAGATTAAGGGGTTCAAAAGAGGGAGCCACATAAATTGGTGTTGTTTATGTCAAAAAAACATAACATAGAATGTTTTGTGGCTCCCTCAAAAGGTCAACTTTTTTTTGGTATTTTTAAAATCGCTTTAGTGAGAAATTAGCTAACAACATGTAATTTATGCTTGATTTTTCTAAAAAACAATTTATGAATATTTGATTTTTTACTAATTTTCAAAGTGGGTACATCCTAAAAAATAGAATTTTGGTCGTGCTACCCCTATAAATTTTGAAAACTAATTGAAAATCATTTTTTTAATATGTGTAGAATGGAGTGTAGTTTCCAAATATGTATTTTTTTTGAAATTTCAATGAATGGTTAATTTACAATGAAAAAAAGACCAAACAGTGGTTTTTGCCAAAAAATAGACACACAAACAAAAGAAATTAAAGATGAAAGGCTTAACATTGTCAAAATGTGAAAAAAATTACATCGTTAAATAGCTAAGAGAAAGCCTAACATTACCCAGGTGTTTGATTTTGTTCAACCTTGAAACACGTGCAAATTTGAGGGTTAGCAAGAACGAAATTATGTGAAATCCTGTAGAATATGCAAAAACACGTCTTTGGACATTGGGAAGGCACTCCAAGCCTTTGGGTTGGAAATCTAAAGAAAATCCCAAGCCTAAGGCTTGGGATTCCCAAAGAAAAACATAATGCAAGCGTGTTATAACGCGCTCGCGTTATGTTCTGTTTTGCATATTTTCCTTTTTTGCAAAAGTTTGCTCAATGTTTGTCATGTTTGACATAACGCGAGTGCGTTATGTCCCCCTTGGATTTTTTTTATGTTTAAGGTTATTAATCATGTATGTATGTATGCCTATGTGTATGTATGTATACTTATATGTATGTATGTATGTATGTATCTATATATGCATGTATGTATGTATGTATAGTGTCGAGGGTAGAGGAGGGTAGAGATGGGGGTGAGGCAGATAGGGGAGGAGAGGGGTGGATAAGGGTTGAGGGTTTAAGGTCAAGAGGGATTATGGTTTAGGGTTGAGGGATTAAGGTTTAAGGTTGAGGGTTGAGGGTTTAGGGATAGGATTTAGAGTTTAGGGATAAGGGATTAGAGTTTAGGACCTTGAGGGATTAGGGTTTAGGGTTGAGGCTTTAGGGATAGCGTTTAGGGTTGAGGGTCGAGGGATTAGAGTTAAGGTAGAGTGTTGAGGGTAGAGGGATTAGGGATAGGGTTTAGGGTTGAAAGTTTAGGGTTGAGGGTGTTAGTTCCCGAATTGGCAGAGGGTTTGCTAGCTCCAATGCACAGACAGATTCAGCCAATAGATACGGGAGGTTGCATGAGCTGCCTCCCCTTCATTTCTGATTCTTCCGCACTAAGGGGGTATCCCTATAGCTAAAGATTTAACTTTGACTCGCCCAATGACACAAAGATTTAGCTTTACAACAATAGGTAGAATACTCTCATGTTTGGACCAAAATATGCATGATACATCACAAGTTTGGCAACATTCTTGGACATAACTAACTGGTTGAGGATGAGAGTATGCAGGGGTCCTATTCCTACTCCTACAACTAACAGGTTGAAATAATGGAATGATTTATTTTAATGTTTTGGATGCAAGACAGGGGGTTTTGGATCATAACTACTAATCCAGAAGCAGACCGGTGCCTATCTTAGGGCAAGGAGTCAACTAGATGTATGCAAGAGAATGGCTTGCAACTGGCATTCAAGTTTCAAGGGGTTAGGATTGGTATTTTCCTTACAAACACCACCCAAAGATAACTATTTAACTGTCTCTACTTACAAACATCCCAGCTGACATACAACCTTCTCCATACCCTACCTAAAACAATTTAATCCACTCCTTGAATGGAAGTTAAAGATTAAGCATGTGATACAGAAATCCATACCCTAGAATCTGAGAAACCCTTAGCAACCAGATTCAAAAAAAGAGAATGCATACAACACATGGAGACAGACAGATAAACACATGCAATAATACATTTTTCATATAAAATGACAAGAAACTCAACATATGTGCAAGGTGCACTCAAATGCAACTCATAAACTCCAACAGAGATAAAACAGCCAGGAAAATGTTGTCTTTCATTATTTTTCCCCCAAAAATGCCCCAGTTGTCAACAACACAATGAGTAACACAGTTTGCACTTTATAGCAAGACTGTGTACTCAACAATTAATTACAAGGCATTTCAAAATTTCACCAGATGCAGTGCACCACAGAATGGCACCCAAAATCATTCAATGCAGCATGAGAAACAGAGGAAGAAAGTAGGTAGAATGGGGATTCGTGCAGCCGACTGGAGATTTTCCCACTGAAAATGGTGCTTGGTTTGTCATTCCATCGATCATACATCTGTAATTGCCATTAATGTCAACCTACTTGTGGCCTTAGCAGCTTCGCTTGTTTCTAAATTTTTTTCCCACCTAAAATGCGGCTACAGATACAAAGAAAACCTTTGCTGAAAACTTTGAAATAGAACCGTCGATCTTCCTTCAATCGCCAAGATCAATGGTACTAAAACACGCTGAAAAAGTTGCCAACCAATTAGAACGTGCAACATAGGCACCCCGGGCTTCCATCGCTGACTTTTCCCCTTCTGATTTCGCTTTTGAAATTCTTGTATATGCAATTGAAAATGAGATTGTATATGCATACAATCACTTGCATAAAAGGCAGACCCCAAGACATTATGAAACAAAGTTGAACCTGCATTCGGGTCTGGGCCTTGTATGTATCTCCCTTTGCACATCGGCATATACAACACACTTTATACAACCTACAGATCTCAAATTTCGTTCGTTGCGTTTGATTCTTCCTTCGCGTTTGGGTTGTATGTCTTTCCTTTGTATATCGGCTTGTATGTTGCACATACCAATGCAATATACATGCAATCCACGGATTCCAAACCTCCATGAAGCATATTAGAACAACTTTGAAATCTGGGCTTTGTATCTGAACCTTTGCACTTTTCATTGTATATCCGCGATATACAATGCATACATACATGCAAGCTGCGGAGTTCAACACCTTATGAGCCATATTACATTCTCGCTTCATGTTGGGCCTTGTATATGTGTGCTTGTACATCACAAACATACAACGCGGATATACAAAACAAACTATACAATCCGGACCTGCACCTTTTATTAACCAGAATGCAATATCTGTCGGGTCCGAGCCTTGCATATTTGGTTGTATGCGCCAACATACAATCACCTTTGAATGCAACTGGTGGATCCCACCCCTTGGTTCCTACTTTGTATGTGCCTCTTGCATATTTCTAATGTACAATCGGCTTTGTATCTTATAACATACAATTGCCCTTGTATGTATCCTTTGTATCTCGACGCTTGCATGTTGACTTGTATATTGGAGATACATTCACCTTTGTACATTACCCGATGTACATTCTGCCTTGCATATCCACAGGCCCCGCCACTTGTATATCAGCCCCTTGCACATTTTCTTTTGCATGTTGCCAATGTATATTTCTTATTGTACATTTCTGCCAATATACCTTTCACTGTAGCGAATGCATGTTGTTATTGTATCTACCCGTTGCATGTCTAAACATACAACACAAATATACATGCAAACCCGATATACAAGTAGGGAATATTTCTAAAATCTGCAATAGATTCCTCAATGTATATGCACCTTTTTTAAGCCCGATATGCATTGCGAAATGCATATAACTGATTTTTCATCATTTTTGAAGATCGATTAAAATTTCTGCAAGCCTGCTAATGTATATTTGCATTTGTACATACAAACCTCTTTGTATATACAAAGATACATGCATTTAAACTAAATTTTTGTACTTTTCAACTGCAAAGGCCAAAAGACTTAGAATTTTTCAGATTTTTTGGGAAGGTGCCTGCATATTTAAATGCTTGGAACCCAAATGTTTATGCAGGCACTAACAATGGCTATGTCTAGGGATGCATGCCTCTTGCAGGCATGGTGAGAACCGTAGATCTCTGGGATGCAGACCAGTCCCTATCCATTGGGCAACAGAGTCAAACATTGCACCAACTTGCATCACAAATACATTATTGAAACATACTTGGTGGCCCAAGGCCACCAAAAAGGAAAAAATAGTATTTCCTTTTTGTCAAATACCTTGTTTTCATCTACATTCACTGGATCAAACCTGAAGATGCTGCCATTGTCTGGCCACAAACAAACCTTGTCATTTGCATATTCAAACATCTCATTTATCTTGCTTTTGTCAACCCATGCAAGCAACCATCAGTATCAAGCAACATGTGAATGTCATATTCATTAAACAATGCATTCTCATATGATATACAACACTTATTATCATTTGCATCAGCAATATGCATTGTAAAATGATCTCCCAACTAGACTGAAAATTGAAAGCACTCACAGTCCACTATACAACTAGGAGCATCAGGCCTCATTTTATCATAAGCTGGCATATCAAAGATAAAGCTCTCAAATCCACAATTGTGCACTTCAAGCACACAATCATCAACTGCATCAAACTGGAAAGGCTCAGGCTCAGGCACATCTCTGCAACAATCTTCATGATATATGTTAGTTTCTCTTTCATTAGGATGAAAAATAGAATCCTCCTCAATAATAGTGCCTTGATTTTCACCATACTCAAACAGATTCTCCTCAACATATGTGTCAAAAAAGGTTGATCCAAGTGTTTCAGCTTCATTATGGTATGCCACTGGTTCATGGGCAGCAGAACATGCATTTTCATTACCAATGAATTCTCTTTGTGGAGGAGTATCAGCCTGTGTGTCATAAACAAAACTATAATCAAATAAAGAATAATCATGCTCAGCACTAGTACTTGTTTCAATCTCTAATTGTTCCTCATCATCTCCATGTGTCTAAATAGAAGGCAGTAATTCAAACATGGAATTGTTCCTTTGTTTTCTTATTTCTTCTCTATCTTGAGCACAATACTCACAATCATCTCTACAAACCCACTCAAACAAGTATTCACTATTGTCCATAACCTCATCATTGCTTTCAAAACCAGATACCTCAACCTTGGGATGGGAGTCATCAATGATCATTTCATTGGCATCATTCACTGGTGAACAATCCAGTTGAGCATTGTTATCAGCATTATGTTCAAAAATACCAGCATTATTAACTTCTATCTTTTCATTTACACATTTATCTTCAAATGATGCCATGATCACTTGGTCACTTGCAGCCACACAACTGCTACTCATGCCAAATCCTATGGACAGGGAATTCTGTATGTGCTCAATCCTTATTTTTTTGTATTTTCTAAAAACTTGTATGCCATCTACACACTTGTTATATTAAATTCCCTCAACAATGTACTAGAGCCCTCTTCAAAAGCTTCGAAATATATGCCAATGCAGGCTAAAGTATCAGGTCTGAAGTCTTTAGGAATTTGTGAAAGGGCTACTGCAAATCTATGACTGAAATCAATACTGTGCTCTTTATCTTGTCTTCTAATTTCCATTAACCTTGCAACAAGATCAGCAGGTTCTCTTGCAAATTCTTCTCTAAAATAGTCAACAAGTTCATCCCAACAGGAAAAGGATCTCTTTGGAAAGCTCAAATACCAATCTCTAGCTCTAGCACCAAAGGATCTAACAAAAAACCTCATCCACATATCCTCATCTCTAAATGAATTTTTCTTCATAAAGCTATGCAAGTTTTGGATATGTGTACCCCCATCACACACACTGTGTCCACTAAATCTAGGCATCTGATTATAAATTTTAGCAGACATACTTTCAACTTTATAGTCAACCCACGGCAAATCTAATTGGTCATATAAAGGATCAAAAGGGCTGACAAGAGGTTTAGCCTTCTGACTGGTAGACACAATAGGGTTACTATTATTATTTAACTGAGCTTGCCGAGCCTCTAAGGATATCAACCTATTCTTTATCTCTTCAATCTTTTTACATAACACTTCATCCCCCTCTTGATTGAGTATGGGTGAATACATACTTGGATTCATATAAACTTCACTCTTAGACATCCTATGTCTGCCTAAGACCTAAGGCTTCCCCCTGGCATCTAACTTATGCAATAAAACAACAAGTACAAGTGGGAAGAAACCAAGTACCTTTTCTCATCTATATGCTAAAGTCTTGAACAGAAAATATTCTATTACAACAACATACATCAACCTTTCATGTGCACTAAAACTTTTTTGCAGAGTCGCCACCTCTCCAAAGAGGATAAAAAATTCAAACAACTGAAAGCTCATCATAGAACAAATATTCTTATGAGTTCATTCCACCAGCAGAGCACCATATTCACATGAAAGAACTAGATATGTAGCAATGATTTCACACTATTTGACTCCTATTCCTTAGCAGAGTCACCATTTCTATTAGTTCCCGAATCGGTAGAGGGTTTGCCAGCTCCAATGCATAGGTAGATTCAGCCAACAGATACGAGAGGTTGCGTGCGCTGCCTCCCCTTCACTTCTGATTTTGCCGCACCAAAGGGGGTATCCCTATAGCTAAAGATTTAACTTTGACTCGCCCAATGACACAAAGATTTAGCTTTACAACAATAGGCAGAATACTCTCATGTTTGGACCAAAATATGCATGATACATCACAAGTTTGGCAACATTCTTGGACATAACTAACTAGTTGAGGATGAGAGTATGCAGGGGTCCTATTCCTACTCCTGCAACTAACAGGTTGGAATAATGGAATGATTTGTTTTAATGTTTTGGATGCAAGACAGGGGGGTTTTGGATCATAACTACTAATCTAGAAGCAGACCGGTGCCTATCTCAGGGCAAGGATTCAACTAGACGTACACAAGAGAATGGCTTGCAACTAGCATTCAAGTTTCAAAGGGTTAGGACCAATATTTGTCTTACAAACACCACCCAAGGATAAGTATTTAACTGTCTCTACTTACATACATCCCAGCTGACATACAACCTTCTCCATACTTGGCCTAAAACAATTTAATCCACTCCTTGAATGGAAGTTGAAGATTAAGCATGTGATAAAGAAATCCATACCCTAGAATCTGAGAAACCCTTAGCAACCAAATTCAAAAGAAGAGCATGCATACAACACATGGAGACAAACAGATAAACACATGCAATAATGCATTTTTTATATAAAATGACAAGAAATTGAACATATGTGCAAGGTGCACTCAAATGCAACTCATAAACTCCAACAGAGATAAAACAACCAGGAAAATGCTTTATCTTTCATTATTTTTCCCCAAAAAATGCCCCAGTCTTCAACAACACAATGAGTAACATAGTTTGCACTTTATAGCAAGATTGTGTACTCAACAATTAATTACAAGGCATTTCAAAATTTTGCCAGATGTAGTGCACCACAGAATGGTGCCCAAAATCATTCAATGCAGCATGAGAAACAGAGGAAGAGAGCAGGTAGAATGGGGATTCATGTAGCCGACTAGAGATTTTCCCATTGAAAATGGTGGTTAGTCTGTCATTCCATCGATCATGCATCTGCAACTGCCATTAATGTCAACCTACCCGCGGCCTCAGCAGCTTCGTTTGTTTCTGAAGTTTTTTCCCCCCTAAAACGTGGCTGCAGATACAAAGAAAACCTTCACTGAAAACTTTGAAACAAAACCGTTGATCTTCCTTCTATTGCCAAGATCAATGGTGCTAAAACATGCTGAAAAAGTTGCCAACCAATCGGAATGTGCCACGTAGGCACCCTGGGCTTCCATCGCTAACTTTTCCCCTTCTGATTTCGCCTTCGAAATTCTTGTATATGTAGTTGAAAATGAGATTGTATATGCATACAATCACTCACATACAAGGCGGACCCCAGGACATTATGAAACAAAGTTGAACCTGCATTCGAGTCCGAGCCTTGTATGTATCTCCCTTTGCACATCAGCATATACAACACACTTTATACAACCTACGGATCTCAAATTTCATTCGTTGCATTTGATTCTTCCTTCGCATCCGGGTTGTATGTCTTTCCTTTGTATATCAGCTTGTATGTTGCACATACAAATGCAATATACATGCAATCTGCGGATTCCAAACCTCCATGAAGCATATTAGAACAACTTTGAAATTTGGCCTTTGTATCTAAACCTTTGCACTTTTCATTGTATATCCACGATATACAATGCATACATACATGCAAGCTGTAGAGTTCAACACCTTATGAGCCATATTACATTCCCCCTTCATGCCCGGGCCTTGTATATGTGCGCTTGTACATCACAAACATACAACGTGGATATACAAAACAAAATATACAATCTAGACTTATACCTTTTATTAACTAGAATGCAATATCTGTCGGGTCCGGGCCTTGCATATTTGGTTGTATACGCCAACATACAATCACCTTTGAATGCAACTGGTGGATCCCACCCCTTGGTTCCTACTTTGTATGTAACCTTTTCTTTGTATGTGCCTCTTGCATATTTTTGATGTACAATCGACTTTGTATCTTATAACATACAATTGCCCTTGTATGTATCCTTTGTATCTCAACGCTTGCATGTTGACTTGTGTATCGGAGATACATTCACCTTTGTACATTACCTGATGTACATTCTACCTTGCATATCCGTGGGCCCCGCCACTTGTATATCGGCCCCTTGCACATTTTCTTTTGCGTGTTGCCAATGTATATTTCTTATTGTACATTGCCACTGATATACCTTTCACTGTAGTGAATGCATGTTGTTATTGTATCTAACTGTTGCATGTCTAAACATACAACACAAATATACATGCAAACCCGATATACAAGAATGGAATATTCTTGGAATCTGCGATAGATTCCTTAATATATATGCACCTTTTTTAAGCCTGATATGCATTGCGAAATGCATATAACTGATTTTTCATCATTTTTGAAGATCGATTAAAATTTCTGCAAGCCCGCCAATGTATATTTGCATTTGTACATATAAACCTCTTTGTATATACAAAGATACATGCATTTAAAACTAATTTTTTGTACTTTTCAACTGCAAAGGCCAAAAGACTTAGAATTTTTCAGATTTTTTGGGAAGGGGCCTGCATATTTAAATGCTTGGAACCTGAATGTTTATGCAGGCACTAATAGAGGGATTAGGGTTTAAGGTATAGTGTTTAGGGTTGAGGGTTTAGGGATAGGGTTTGGGATTTAAGGTTTAAGTGTTGAGGGTTGAGGATTTAGGGATAGGGTTTATGGTTTAGGGATAAGGGATTAGGGTTTAAGGTTTAGGGATTAGGGTACCATAAATTATAATTAGGGATTAGGGTATATGGTTTAGGGATTAGGGATTAGGGTTTAGGGTTAAGGGATTAGGGTTTAGGGTTTAGGGATGTACAATTAAGGTGTACCATAAATAAACTAGAATTTAGGCAGGGTTTGGAAAATTTTGTAAATCATCATGGGCTAGAGATTAGAAATTTTGTTGTGTTCAAGTACATATCCAAGTCATAATTTAAGGTTAAGATATTTCAAAGAACAAGGTGTGTGAAAAACATCAATGCTCTTTGGCTTATGAATACCAACATTGATTCAGATAAAAGATGCCCTTCTTCTAACACAGTATGTAGTTCAAGTCAACCGATGGGTAGCAAGTTGTTGAATGAGTTGGTTTAATGGGCGTGCCTCCTTCTTCAAAGTTATGCTTGGAGACTTTACACAAAAACTAGTAACTCTATACATTATTTTCCATTCTTTTATTTCTTGTACACTGTTAAGAACTTGTAAAATCTAATTGTGTAATGTGTTTATGGAAGTGCATTCCTCCTGCATTTGTTTCACAGTTTATAGACAACACAAATGAACATATGGTGTTACAAGGCTCAAGTGGGTAGAAGTGGGATGTGCAATTAGGGGGTACCGTAAATAAACTAGAATTTAGGCAGGGTTGAGAAAATTTTGTGAATCATCATGGGCTGGAGATTGGAGATTTTGTTGTGTTCAAGTACATATCCAAGTCATATTTTAAGGTTAAGATATTTCAAAGAATAGTGTGTGTGAAAAACATCAATGCTCTTCAGCTTATGAATACCAACATTGATACAGATAAAAGATGCCCTTCTTCTAACAGAGGATACAGTTCAAGTCAACTCATCATGGGCTAGAGATTGGAGATTTTGTTACATGTTCAAGTACATATCCAAGTCATATTTTAAGGTTAAGATATTTCAAAGAACATGGTGTGTGAAAAACATCAATGCTCTTCAGCTTATGAATACCAACATTGATACAGATAAAAGATGCCCTTCTTCTAACAGAGGATGCATTCAAGTCAACCAATGGGCAGCAAGTTGTTGATTGAATTGGTTTAATGGGCGTGCCACCTCCTTCTTCAAAGTTATGCTTGGAGACTTTACACAAAAATTGGTAACTCTATACATTATTTTTTATTCTTTTATTTCCTTTACACTGTTAAGAACTTTTAAAATCTAATTGTGTAATGTGTTTATGGCAGTGCATTCCTCCTACATTTGTTTCATAGTTTATAGACAACACAGACGAACATATGGTGTTACAAGGCCCAGGTGGGAAGGAGTGGGATGTGCAATTAGGGGGTACCATAAATAAATTGGAATTTAGGCAGGGTTGGGAAAAGTTTGTGAGTCATCATGGGCTGGAGATTGGATATTTTGTTGTGTTCAAGTACATATCCAAGTCATATTTTAAGGTTAAGATATTTCAAAGAATAGGGTGTGTGAAAAACATCAATGCTCTTAAGCTTATGAATACCAACATTAATACAGATAAAAGATGCCCTTCTTCTAACAGAGGATGTAGTTCAAGTCAACTCATCATGGGCTAGAAATTGGAGATTTTGTTACATGTTCAAGTACATATCCAAGTCATATTTTAAGGTTAAGATATTTCAAAGAACAAGGTGTGTAAAAAACATCAATGCTCTTCAGCTTATGAATACTAACATTGATACAGATAAAAGATGCCCTTCTTCTAACAGAGGATGCAGTTCAAGTCAACTCATCATGGGCTGGAGATTGGAGATTTTGTTACATGTTCAAGTACATATCCAAGTCATATTTTAAGGTTAAGATATTTCAAAGAAGAGGGTGTGTGAAAAACATCAATGCTTTTCAGCTTATGAATACCAAATTGATACAAATAAAAGATGCCCTTCTTCTAATAGAGGATGCAGTTCAAGTCAACTCATCATGGGTTGGAGGTTGGTGATTTTGTTACTTATTCAAGTACATATCCAAGTCATATTTTTAAGGTTAAGATATTTCAAAGAATAGGGTGTGTGAAAAACATCAATGCTCTTCAACTTATGAATACCAACATTGATACAGATAAAAGATGCCCTTCTTCTAACAGAGGATGCAGTTTAAGTCAACTCATCATGGGCTGGAGATTGGAGATTTTGTTACATGTTCAAGTACATATCCAAGTCATATTTTAAGGTTAAGATATTTCAAAGAACAGGGTGTGTGAAAAACATCAATGTTCTTCAACTTATGAATACCAATATTGATACAGATAAAAGATGCCCTTCTTCTAACAGAGGATATAGTTCAAATCAACTCATCATGGGATGGAGATTGGAGATTTTGTTACATGTTCAAGTACATATCTAAGTCATATTTTAAGGTTAAGATATTTCAAAGAACAGGGTGTGTGAAAAATAGCAATGCTCTTCAACTTATGAATACCAACATTGATACAGATAAAAAATGCCCTTCTTCTAATAGAGGATGCAGTTTAAGTCAACCAATGGCTAGCGAGTTACTAATCGAATTGGTTTCTAATGAAGAAAATAATGATGTTGTTGAAGAAATGGAAGAAAATCAAAATTGTTAGTCTAATTTAATTTATTTCAACTTTCAAAGTAGGTATTTGAATTGTAGCTTTACCTGGAGGATTGGTATAACAAAAACTTAATTATGTTACAGGGCTTTCTTTGAAGAACCTTGGACATTATGGACCATATCATCTAGAAAAGCACATGACAGTGAACTCTGCCCCACCTTTCAAATCAGATATTTACCTTTTTATTCAATGAAAATGAAGTCACTGAATTTAAACGACCATGCATACTAGTAAGATCAAATTCTCTGCCTTCTATTCTTATTACTCTTACTTTATTAAGAGAAGAGTGTCAAAAAGAATGGGTAAATAATTGTAAGCTAACATAAGGCAAAGCAGTTCTGTTATTACATTTTTCTGAGGGATCTCTAATAGTCTAATATAATGCAGTCTTCTATAATATGAACATCTGCATTTGTGTGAATGCTAAGCTTTAATAGTAGAGTATTAAATCAATGTAATTAGCTATTTATTAGGTTAAAATAACTTAGTTTTTGTAATGGTTTGGGAATGCATGAGTTGCCAAAAATAGGTGAATGTCCTCTACAATTACCAAGAGAAAAAAGTTTAGTAGTTCTTGTGGATAGAGCCAGTAAACAATGGGAGATTATTTGCCTGTTTCATAACAATATACCTGCCATAAGTGTGGGGTGGGCATATTTTGTATGCCATAATAATATCAAGGAGATGTTTGCATCTTTGAGCAAGTGGACAACAAGAAACATAGATTTATGTTTAGAGTTCATATAGATCGAAAGATAAAATAAGGATCCTTTTGAAAGAACTTCTAGGAGGGAAAAGATAGGCCAAAGATAAAAGGAGAAAATTAGATACAAGAAAAGATCTTCATGAGGATTGTAATATTTTGTCTAAAACAAACAAAAATTAGTTAATTAAAAATAGAAAATCAAGAAAGAAACATTACTAAAATGTATAGTTATTGATATCTAAAATGTATAGTTACTAATATATCTATTTTTAAAAAATTGATTGATTTTTTATGGCCAAAGTTGTTTATTTTATCTAGTTGATGGTTTTAATTACACCCAGGTTATACATTGGGAGTAGATGTGTGCACATTTTTATGGCCTCGATTTAAATTCAAGCAAATAGGTGGAGAGAGTATGTTGATCTTTTTAAAAAATCTTAATAAAAAAATGTTCACTTAATGTTGACCAGGGGTTCTAATTTCAACCATTCATTGCCCACTGTGGATGTACCCCAATGCAAAGCTTTTCTCATAATGATCATCCTTCTGATTTCAACTATTAATTGCTCACTGTGGATGTACCATACGCAAATCTTTTCTCATAGTGTGTACACCTATTGGCATAATGAACCCCAGATGGGCCAGAAAAACATGCCATATAACATTACTAAGACATTACAGAAAACATAGTGTGTTCAAGTACATATCCAAGTCATATTTTAAGGTTAAGATATTTCAAAGAATAGGGTGTGTAAAAAATATCAATGCGAGTTCCAACTTATGAATCCCAACATTGATACAAATAAAAGATGCCCTTCTTCTAATAGAGTATGTAGTTCAAGTCAACCAATGGGCAACAAGTTTTTGAATGAATTGGTTTTTGATAGGGAAAACAACAATGATGTTGAAGCAGTGGAAGAAAATCAAAATTAGGGTTGAGGGTTAAGGGTTAAGGGATTAGAGTTGAGGGTTTAGGGTTGAGGGATTAGGGTTTAAGGTTTAAGGGTTTAAGTGTATCTAGGGGTTGAGAGTTTAGGGTTTAAGGTTTGAGGGATTAAGGGTTTAAGGGTTGAGGGATTAGGGTTTAAGGCATAGTGTCGAGGGTAGAGGGTTTAGGGATAGGATTGAGGGTTGAAGGTGTAAGGGTTGAAGGTTGAGGATTTGGGGCTGAGGGTTAAGGGATTAGGGTTTAAGGTATAGTGTCAAGGGTAGAGAATTTAGGGATACGGTTTAGGATTTAAGGTTTAAGGGTTGAGGATTTAGGGATAGGGTTTAGCGTTTAGGGTTTAGGGTTAAGGGATTAGGGTTTAAGGTATAGTGTCGAGCGTAGAGGGTTTAGGGATAGGGTTTAGGGTTTAAGGTTTAAGGGTTGAGGGTTTAGGGATAGGGTTTAGGGTTTAAGGTTTAAGGGTTGAGGGTTTAGGGATAGGGTTTAGGATTTAAGGTTTAAGGGTTGAGGGTTGAGTCTTTAGGGATAGGGTTTAGGGTTTAGGGTTTAAGGTATAGTCTTGAGGGTTGAGGGATTACGTTTCAACCCTCGACACTATACCTTAAGCCCTAATCCCTCAACCCTAAACCCTAATCCCTCAACCCTTAAACCTTAAACCCTAAACCCTATCACTAAACCCTCTACCTTCGACACTATACCTTAAACCCTAATCCCTTAACCCTCATCCTTAAAGCGTCAACCCTCATCCCTTAAACCTTCAACCCTAAACCCTCTACCCTCGACACTATGCCTTAAACCCTTATCCTTCAACCCTTAAACCCTCGACCCTTAAACCTTTAATCCCTCAAACCTTAAACCCTTAAACCATAAACTCTCAACCCCTAGATACCCTTAAACCTTAAACCCTTAAACTCTATATCCTATACACTTAACCTTGGACACTCAACCTTGAACATTATCCCTCAACCTTCAAACCTCTACCCTATACCATATACCCTCAACCCTATAGTTATGCCCTAAACCCTCAACCCTCATCCATATGCCTTATACCCTCAACCTTAAACCCTATACCCTATATCTTAGACACTCAACCTTGAACATTATCCCTCAACTGTAAACTCTCAACCTCTACCCTATACCCTCAACCATATACTTAAGCCCTAATCCATCAATCCTCAACCCTATACTTTAAACCCTGAAACCTACACCCACAAACCCTCATCCCTATACCCTATAACCTCACCCTTATACCCTCAATCCATATCATAAACCCTAAGTTCCCAATATCCTAAACCCTAATCCCCATACTTTACACACTTAATCTTATACACTCAACAAGTTGAATATTATCCCTCAAGTATAACCCTCAACCCTCAACCCTCTACAAAAAAGAAAACAATAATTCGCTCGCATTATAGCGCGAGCGCGTTATGGTTTTTTAAAAGTTTGGCCACTTTTTGGCCCCCCATCTTTTTGCACCCACCCTTATGGTGGTTGTTCTTACTATTTTTATGGTTGTTCATCGTTATTTTAAGCAAATGGATCTCTATTTCACTCCATTAGCTTAATAAAATTATATAGATTGCTTAACAAGAAATTGTTGTGAGGAAATCATATTGATTCCATCATTTTAATAGTGGGATGTGTTCTTGTGGGGATTATTGGTGATAATGGGCAAAACAATCAACATATACCAGCTTGTAAAATGATGCACTTGTGCATAATTCGAGCCTTACAATCCCCTTTGCAATTTTATATTTGTAGATAAAATTAATTTTCATAATGTTGTCGGTCTATTAATTGTGTGATTTGATTTTCATATGGTCAGCCTTACATCTGCATATATATTTTACAGGTACTTAGAATATAGTGGTTGATGTCTCCAAACTGAGCATTTATTGCACAATATTTGGGAGAGATGGATCGATTTCTTAGAAATAATAATTTGTAATTAGGTCAAGTTGGGAACATGTCATCATTCATTACAATACAAGTTTAATTGGTTGAGGACCCAATAGTTGTACAAATAATATTTTCTATAGAATAGAAAGCATGTATTGATGTTGACAAGAATGTGAATGTATGTGGAAAAAGTACCTAGAAGATTGTACAAATTTGAACATAATATATTGATATAGTGTTATATTTTCAGATGTGAACTTTATTTAGAATAAATTATAGTCTTTTGTTCCATATAGAGATAGAAGTTTATCACTAATGCTTGTTCATATTGTACTGATGAATGGGTAGTTAGATATATTTTGGTCTATCAATGATATATGTTAGGCATATTTAAAAGAAGTAGTTGTATGGTAGTTATTAACACAAAAAACTACTTTTACTATATTTTTATATTCAAACAATAATGAAAATATGTTCTATTAATATCAAACTATGACAAGTACCCTCTCAACTGTTGGTACATGCTCAACTACTGGATCTTCTCCCCTATGAATCAAATCTAGATACTGCTAAAGAGTTAACCAAATTTTTCATTAACTAAAAGAGGATTCCCTAAACTGCACTCTCAATCAGAAAAGACAAACTCCCAAGTTGAAGAGTAGCCTAGTTTTCTTGTGCTTTGGACAGCGGCAACTTACAAATCAGCTGGCATGATTTTGAAATGAGAGGTAGCCCACCCTCTTTCCATCTCTGTCGCGCATAAAGGTCTATCCCGTTGAGTAACGTCATTTCTCAATTGACTTGTGTTTGTTTTATGATTCTCTTCTTCATCACTTCTCGCAATCATTTTCCGATTAGATCAAGGGGTTCAGTCCTGCTCAGGGAACTCGAAGGCTCGTCTAGGTAATCCTTTTTAAAAGTAAATCCGTGTGGTAGAGAAAGACTTAGGTATTTATAATGGCTTCCCCTTCACTCATGAATCCCCAGTATTACGTACTGATCATAGTTAAAGCTATGAGGATATTTCTAATGCAGAATATTAAGGGAGAGGACCCTCGGTTCTTTTCTTGGTTTAGGAGTTGATGAAGATATACCAATCTGTAATATAATATTGAATCAAAAAATATTTTAAATATTATCACTTACTTTTTTTACACAAAAAAGATAAGGTAGGATTTTATTTTGTATTTAATGGATGCTATCAACTTTAGATTTAAATTGTTTATTACTTTTTAAATAGTTAATGTTTTGTCAAATATTGAATCAAAAGATATTTTAAATATTATCACCTACTTTTTTTTCCACCCAAAATAAAGTTAGGATTCTATTTTGTATTTGGTAGATGCAATCAACTTCATTTTAAAATGTTTATTGATTAGTTAATGTTTTGTCAAATATTGAATCAAAAAATATTTTAAATATTACCACCTACTCTTTTTTCCACCCAAAAAAGATAAGTTAGGATTCTATTTTATATTTAGTGGATGCAATCAATGTTTAGATTTAAATTGTTTATTAATTAGTTAATAGTAAATGTCAAAATAGGTGCTTATTCAAATATTCTAAAGTGACACAAATTGTACACATTCTTTATTGAAAAGATTTGAGAACTCATTATCTCATATAAAGTCTATATATTTAAAAACATACACTTTAATTGTCCCAAATACATATGAAACTTTAAAATAGTTGCATATTAATTGTCCTAGCTACATATAAAGCAACCACCCATAATAGTATATTGTATTACAAATATAAAGTCCTTTATAAACAAAATACATTAACAAGTGTCACATCAAACAAACTTCAATGTCCCATATCTCCTCCTCAACTTAATTTTTTCAAGTGATATTTGCCCAACTACTAGTCATTTCCACCAAGAATACCTACAAGCACCACATTCAAAGCTATAAGGCTCACCAATCAAGCTATCAAAACAAGAGGATAGAAATTTAAAACTTTAGACCAAACAAATAATCAACCAATTAAACTTATGATCAAATTCATTTTTTGTTTAAATCCATCAAATCTATCCATTCATTCCTCAATCTCACATGAATCCATCATATCAATTCAATTTGAACCAATCAAATGAAAGTATAAATATCAACAACATTTCATGTCACATATTTCTACAAATACATCTTTTTTTCTAATCAAATTTTTGTATAGCCCATACTAAAATTTCTTAAATGTTCAAACTATACTATACTTCTTACACACTGCTATCTACACCATTACTATAAGTTCAGACTAACTTTTGACTTTACATTGTGTAATTCGTGTACATAGTGTAAGTTTAGACTATATTGCAATGCTATAAAGATTGTAAGTTGAGATTATATTACTTTATACATTGTAAATGTTGTAAATGCTTATATAAAATCTTTAGATTATATTATAATGTTATAAAGATTGTAAGTTGAGATTATATTTCATTATACATTATAAATATGTAAATGCTTATAAATTGATTTTACTTTATACTATAAATGCTTATATATTGTAAATACTATACATGTTTTTAATAGTGTAAATGTTATAAATATGTCTTGAGATTATAAGTCTTTGTTTAATTTTTATCAAGTTATCGACAAATGTTATAAATACAAAGTCCTAGAATGGTTATCTACAAATGATGTACAACTACTATAAGTTTAGGTTACCTTTTCACTTTTTAGTAAATATAAAACTATCAAACTCAATTTACAAACTACTCTCATAGTTCGACCATCACTATGAACTATCAAAATCAAGTTACAAATTAGTACTTCAATGGTAATCAAAATGGTTTAACAAAAGTTTTATTGTTTGTGAAAGATACTGTAAAGTAGTTTTCATTGCTAGTTATATTAATACAATTTAAATTGAATATTAGTCTTCACTATTCACTTGTAGTAGAAATTTTAAACTGTTCATCTCACTACACTTGTGATTAGGTGTAAAAAGTTGTCTCCTATCACATAGAAGCCCACATGGACCCCACAAGTTAGGATACACCACTCTCTAGCTCTCTCTCATAATCAACACAAGTGATTATACTGAAAGCCACAACAATGGTTGCTAGAATGTCTAGTTAAATGCTTAATGGTTTCTATAATGTCTAGCTGAATGCTTAAGGAATGTTTTTCAATTAACTTTCTACTGAAAATATTCTAAAGAATTTAAAATTCAAAAGTGATGTAAAATGATGTTTTCTCCAATAGTCAATGATCTTTCTAGAATGATGTTCAATATGAGCATTTTTTCTAATAGTCAATGATGGTGATGATTGTGTAGCTTCTATATCTCAGTAGATAAAGAATGTAACCCATATGTAGACCAGAAATGACACAAAGAGACTGATGACAAAACTCCCTCCACACAAAAGAGGCATATGATTCCCACCAGATGAAGACATTCAAAATTTTAATGAGGCCATTGTGTAACCACTTGGGGCAATTGTTCAAGTCAATGCAAGTGTTAGAACCAAGAAGATTTCAGTGCAACAAGAGTGGACTAAAGAGGATGTGGATTTATCTCTTAAAGATGTTGAGAATAACAGTTTTTCAACAAGGGATGCAACAAAGAAATGAGGAATCCCTACCAGCACACTAAGCAACTAGCTAGGTGGTATAACTTTGACTTCAAAGAAAGCTCCTCCTATAGTCTTGAATGTAGAGGAAGATGCATTAATTATGGAATGGTGTAATGAGATGGATATAGTGGGCCATGGGCTTGAGACTCTCAATCTCAAGGAATAAGTTGAACAAATCTTCTAGTCACAACTAAATGCATTTAAGGATGGGCTACCTGGTAAATCATTGTGGCCTAGTTTTAAAAGGCATCATCCTAAACTCACATTGAGGACAATGAAAGGCCTTGATAGAGACAAAGCACTAAATTTGAGCTTGCACTTGTGTCTAATTTCTATGTGACATTGTCAAATGAGTATGATGCCAATCCACATTGTCCTCATAGAATATTGAATTGTGATGAAACTGGCATTCAAGTAGGGAGAAATAGAGCCATGCAAGTGTTGGAAAAAAGGGTAGTTAAAGTGTATCATAAATCATACTAAAGAGTAGAGAATGAATTACTATATTATGTTGTGTGAATGCTACTAGACAAAGCATACCTAGTTTCAATTTGTTCAAGGGTAAAAAGAAACTCAAAAATTATATTATTAGTTGTGAATCAGGTGCATGCATGGTTTCCCAACCCCATGGATGGATGATAAAAGAATAATTTATAAACTAGTTTCATTACTTTGTAATATCAATTCTAGGTGGTGTCTCACCAACCAATAGACACTTGTTAATTTTTTATGGCCATGGAAGCCATGTTGTTGTAACAATAATCCAAGAGGCAAGGTCATTAGAGATTGACTTGCTAACACTACTAGCTCACACTTCACACGAACTATAGACACTCAATGTTAGTATTTTTCTACATTCAAATCATATTTTAAATATGAAAGAATAGTGTGACTAGCCAAGTTTCCAAATATTGAAATCAAGAGGGCATAATTGGTAGTACTTGTTAGAAAGTCATTTAAAAAATCATTAACTATTTCAAACATCATAGCAGGATTCAAGAGGATAGGTAAATGGCCACTTAATCCTAATGCAATTATGGAGGACATGCATCATAGTGAAACATTTCATTTTAGTGTACATGATGACACTTCTCTAGTGCAAAAAATTCTTAGTCTTTCAGGAGTTGATGTCTCAAAAGTAGAAGTGGCAAACAACTTTCTATTAGGACTTACAATGAGGGAATTACATCCTACAACACCTCAACTTGTGGTAGAGAAATGCAATGATGCACCAAGAAGTATTTTTTTAGAGAGAAATATATGTTGGGATGGAAGAAACTCAATATGCTCAACAAGAAGATGGAAGAAACTCAGCATGCTCAACAAGAAGATGGACTTATTCTTCCCTCTTAGCCAAGACAACCATCATGTTTATTAGAGGGAGCTATGAATTTGAAAATAAACTTACATTCCTAGGATGAAGAAGGCTCACTTTCCTTCCCATCTTTGCCACCCAAATTGAATGTGTCTAAAATGGTACATTACTATGTTGATTGTGGAGGTTGGGATGGTGGAGGTAATGCTATAAAATTGAGAGAAACTTAGGATAATGGACCAATTTCTAACAAAGGTCAACATAGTAATCATGTAGAATCAAATCAGTCATTGGGTTCCCAACCAAACTCAAACATCAACTAATTCTTTGAATTGCTTATTCACATTGTCAAGGAAAGACTAAGGAATGTAGAGGATAATTGAATTCAATTGAGTTGACAATCTCAACTCCTGAAAATAAATGATTACATGAACCTTTTGATGGAGAAAGAACAAAAGAAGAAATAAATTGAAGAGCTAAAAGTCAGAAAGAGAGAATAGATAGAGGAGAGAAAGGTAGCATGAATTACTGCAAGAGATTTGAAGGAGCAAACAAAGTTAGATAAAGTGTTGAATGCATAAGACAAATGATAGGGGGTGAATCAGTTGTAACAAAACTTCAAACCCTTACAAACATTTAGATCCACATTAACCTCTAAACATGTTATGATGATTAAGCATGAAAAGCAAATAACTAAAACTGAATCATAACAACACCACACATAATAGAACACCAGATTTTTACATGGAAAACCCTAAAAGGGAAAAACCATGGTGAGGATTAGCTCACAATATAATGTAGTAGCATACCGAATTACAAAAGCTCACTTCCAGAGAGAATGCTCACTGCAAGTGGACTCAATGTCTAAGTGGACTCACTACCCATTGAGAAAGAAAGAAAGAAGAGAAGAATGGCTCACTGTCAGGCTTTGAACTGATATAGTTGCATCTAACCTATGCATGGAGTTCAATTCCAATGAAGCTCAATATTTATCACAACACCAACAACATCTTCGCAGCATCACTAAAAATAGTAGACACCTTCTGCTTACTGCATCCAATAGCCTAACACATGAAATCTCTCATTGCCCCTGATCAAATTCTCATCACAACATCATCTCCCTTTCCCACACCCATTCACGAATCCTTGACACTTATTTACACCATCGTTATCCTTGAAAACATTCTCCAAGGTTAGCAACACCACTAAACCCATAAAATTTAAATTAGGTTTGGACCTAAACATTCCCACAGAGGAAGGGAATGAATGTAGACCACACCACATCTTAGGATGGACCCAAATTGACTCTTACACGTTATTCAACACTTATTCAATCAACAAAGCATGATTGCAATTAGTGTAAACAACCAAGTCAGCCAAACTTTTGTAAACACTAAGAACTATTAAGCACACGCTTCCTCAAAAGTAAACACGTATCACAGATCTTACACCAAGATTTATCAGAATCTAGAAACATCCACGAACAACTTGAAGTCGCCTGAAAACCAACATATCCAACCATAATAACTTTCACCTGAAGGGAGTTCACAATCTGCTTACAAATAACACTGTCAAACTCTGCTACACAAGAAGTCACATTCTAGAGCATCAAATCACAAACCCTCTAGACTGAAGATAGATAAGAACCTTATAAGCATAAACTAGAACCGTAACACCTGAAATTATTCTGCAGAGAAATGTACAATGATCCAAAGCACCAAATTCTAGATTTAGCATCTTCAAACACTTCTAAACAACATATCCAAACCATGTACTTATATCTCCAACACAAAAGAAATACGGAGCAAAAACTCAAATAGCACTCTGTAAGACAGAAGACTTCTTCAACACACTATTTCTATAATTAATCAAATTTTCTCAAAAGCACTTGGAAACCCAACAACAAAAGCATATCCTCAACATCTTCAGCACCTCTATAAAGTAACCAAATCCTTTTTAACCAGACAACTTAATCAAACAACAACAACCTCATCAGAAGACATAGTTGACAACAATGACAACACAAGCTTGTTGACATCAATGACAACACCGATTAGCACATACTTGCAACAATCTCGGGCCCCTTTGTCATTGATGGAAACACATGATGTGAAAAACCATCAAGACACAACTCTGCAACAATCTTCTTTAAATTTGTTACTCTCCCCCTTTCTTTTGCACATCTTACTCTCTATCTCTGATCATTGATTCTTTTCTTTCTCCCCCTTTATTTTTCACATGAACTCTCTCCCCCTTTGACATCAATGGAAAAGGGTGTCACAACTTTCCCTTTTCTTGATACTACATATACTTGCACTATTCACTACTGCTCTGTAACATCTTTTTCTTTCACTGCTTTGAATACTCCCCTGACTGCAACAATCATCCTAACCACTACATGCTCCCCCTGAGAGGTAGCCTCCAATCATTAGTCTAGAAAAGAGTGAATCTTGAAATCCACTGGAATAATGCATCTCCTTATGCATTTAGTTCAATGAAGGAGGGGCAATGACCCCTAACTTCTCTCAGAGATACTCAAATGTTTCCTTAGGAAGAGCCTTAGTGAATATGTCAACAACCTGATCCTTTGTAGGCACATACTCAAGCTTCACTGCATTCTCTGCAACCTTCTCTCTCACAAAGTGATACCTAATTGAAATATACTTTGTCCTTGAGTACATCACCGGATTCTTTGAAATGTTAATAGCACTTGTATTATCACAAAAAATAGAGATTGGTTCATCATACGCAACTTTGATATCCTTCAAGGTTTGTCTCATCCATAACACCTATGTGCAACATGATGTTGCACCAATATACTCTACCTCTGCAGTAGATAAAGACACTGAATCTTATTTCTTACTTATCCAAGACACCAATCTGCTTCCAAGAAAGAATGCACCACCACTTGTACTTTTCATGTCATCTACACATCCAGCCCAATTTGCATCTGTCTAAGCACTTAAAGTAAAGTTAGTATCTTTTGAATACCACAATCCATGATTGGCAGTGCCCTTTAAATATCTGAATATCCTTTTTACTACCATGGCATGTGACTCTCTAGGATCTGCTTGAAATCTAGCCACAAGAGAGACTGCATGCATGATATCTGGTCTGGTAGCAGTCAGATATAGTAATCCTCCAATCATTGATTTGTACTTGCTCTAATCAACCTTAGGAGATTCATCATTCTTGCTCAACTTACAACCAGTAGCCATGGGAGTACAAACTAGTTTAGAATCTTCCATTCCAAACTTCTTCAACAACTCTTTCACATACTTTGACTGAGAAATGAAAATACCCTTATCTGTCTAATCGATCTATAACCCAAGGAAGAAGTTCATTTCCCCACACAAACATTTCAAATTCTTTCTGCAAACCTTTTACACATATCTTCATTTCTGCCAAAAAATATGTCATCAACATATACTTCCATAATCAGGTTTTGATCTTCACTTACTTTGATGTACAAGTTTCTATATGCGAACCCTTTGATGAAACCTTGTTGTAATAAATACATGTCTAAGCTTGCATACCAAACTCTGGGAACTTGCTTCAATCCATAGAGTGCCTTCTTCAACCTGCAAACTATATCTAGTTTATCTAATAACTGAAATCCATCCAGTTGTTCTATGTATACTTCATCTTCTAAATCACCTTTCAGAAAAGATGACTTCACATCCATTTGATATACCTTGAAATCCTTATGTGTTGCAAAAGACAAAAACATCCGAATGACCTCCATTCTTGCCACTGGAGCATAAGTTTCCTCATAGTCAATTCCTTCCACTTGTGAGTAGCCTTTACACACAAGTCTTGCCTTGTTCTTGTTCTCTGATCTTAGGACAAGTTCCCAAGTCTGATTCTTCTCAATTTGCATTAGTTATTCTTCCATAGCCTTGATCCAACACTTATCCTTGCATGCCTCAACCACTGTTTTAGGTTCAACTTTAGAGAGTAAACATAGATTTGCATGTTCTTTAATAGCTCTGCTTCTTGTTAATACACCTTTGTTCTTATCACCAACGATCTGGTCTTCAGTGTGATGCCTCTACACATACTTGGGAGTTTTAGGAGACTTCACCGGAGCTTCTTCCTCTTCAACTTGCACTTCCTTTTATTTGGCTTCTTCTTCTTCACTAGAAGAAGACTCATCTGATTCCTAATCATTAATCTCTGAAATTTTTTGTATGTCTTCATCAACCTTAACATTTGCATTCTCAACAATCCTTCGTAGCCTCTTATTGTAGCACCGGTAAGCTTTGCTTTTGTTAGAGTACCCAAGGAAAATACCCTCATCACACCTTGCATCAAACTTTTCTAGTTCTTCATCTCTTCTAATATAACATTTGATTCCAAAAACCTTGAAGTATTTAATAGTAGGAATCCTTCCATACCATATCTTATAGGGACTCTTTGTGTCATTTTCTCTTACCAATACTATGTTCTATATATAGACAACAGTATGAATTGCTTCTCTCCAATATGCTTCTGGTAGGTTTTCTTCTTTTATCATTGTCCTTGTAACCTCTTGAACAGTCCTGTTCTTTCTTTTAACCACTACATTCTGCTGAGAAGTCTTAGGGGTAGATAAATGTCTCTTTATCCCATGATTCTCACAAAACATGTTAAGCTCATTGGAAGTGAATTCTCCACCTTTGTCAGACCTCAAGCATTTGAACTTCATATCCATTTCATTTTCAACCATTGCTTTAAAGGCTTTAAACTTATCTAGGGCTTCTAATTTTTCCTTAAGAAAAGTAACCCATGTCATTCTAGAACAATCATCAATAAATAACATGAAATACCTATCACCTTGAAGACTCCTTACTCTAGTTCAACCACAAAGGTTTGTATGTACCAATTCCAACAGTCTGATAGATGATTGATCCTTGTTTTTGAAGCTTCTTGTTTGTTTTCCAATCTGACATTCCTTACAGACAACATTGATGGGCTTTGTAATTTTTGGCAGATCTCTCACAACTTGAACTGAACTTATCCTTATTAGGCTATCAAAATTGATGTGACACAATCTCCTATGTCAGTCAACTCTCACCGATCTGATTCATAAAGCAATAACTAACACCACCTTTAAGATGATAAACATTTCCACATGTCCTCTTTCCAATAGCAATCACTGTTCTTGAGCTTTTTCTAATCTCACAGCCATCATCCTAAAACATAAGATTGTAACCCTTGCTACACATCTGTCCAACACTCAAGAGATTATGCTTTAATCATTTGACATAAAGAACATCATCAATGTTATGCTTTCCATCAAAACCGATTGAACCTTTCCCACAAATCTTAGTAGCTTCATCACCACCAAACCTAACTACTCCACCATCATATTTTTCAAGTTTAACAAACTTACTCTTATCACCTATCATATGATTTGAGCATCCACTGTCAATGATCCAGTCATCTTTTTTCTTTTCTGGCATGAAGAGCAAACATTACAGTGCCTTTAGGGTTGGTGCCTGCTTGGACCCTTTTCCTTCACATAGTTTCCAGAATTAGCAGAAATAGTTTCATCTCTTAGGGCTATGAATAAGTATTCATTATCATTATCATCCTCACAATTAGATTCATCATCAAATATACTTGCATCCTCTCTAACATAATAGCTCTTCTTAACAAGCTTACCTTTGTTTTCTTTATTCTGAATTCTCAAAACTCTGCCTGGACATGTTGAAGCATAATGATCCATTTTTCCACAACAGATACATTTGAAAGGCAACTTACCACTGAACTTTCTATTCCCCCTTTTCATCCTTCTCACAAAGTTAGCTTCCACTTCATCAAGGTCTTCTGGATCTAATTCCATAGTCTTCTTTGATTTGTCAGCCTTAAAAGTAGTCTCATCCTTTGCAGTTCCACTAGTTGTACCAAACTCTCTTATTTCAAAAGCAGTTAAGGTACTAAGCAACTGATCTTTGGTAAACTGATTCAAATTTTGTAACTCTTCAATAGTAGAAACCTTATGACTAAAAGTTTTAGGAAGAGTTCTAAGTACCTTCAATATCACTTCTTTATCATCTATACTTCCGCCAAGTCCTTTGATGCTATTGAAAACTTCATCCACCTTTTGTAAGTAGCTTGTAATGTTTTCATCTTCAGACATACACATGGTCTCATACGTGAGCTTCAAATTCTACATTTTAGCTTGTTTAACCTTCTCATCTCCTTAATCGCATTAGTACTTTTCAAATTCACAACTTTCACCAAATCAGAATTAGTAAGACCATTTAAAAGAGCCTGTTTTGCCTTGCCATCTATTTCAGCAGCTTTGATCTCATCATCAGTAGTTATTTCATTCTCAGGTGGAGTGTAATTAGACTTAACAGATCTCCAGATCTCATAACTAGGAGAAATTAAAAAGGTTTCCATCCTTACCTTCTAGAGAGCATAGTCTGATCCATCAAACAAGGGAATCTATTTCTTATAGTGTACCATCTTAGATCTACCTCAAGTTGTTAAACTTTCTTCAAAGGAACCTTGCTCTAATACCAATTGTTGAATGCATAAGACAACTGAGAGGGGGGTGAATCAGTTGTAATCAAACTTCAAACCCTTACAAACATTCAGATCCACATTAACATTTAAACATGTTATGATGATTAAGCATGAAAAGAAAATAACTAAAACTGAATCATAACAACACCACACACAAGATAACACTAGATTTTTATGTGGAAAACCCTAAAAGGGAAAAACCACAGTGAGGATTAGCTCACAATATAATGTAGTAGCAATATCAAATTACAAAGGCTCAATTCCAGAGAGAATACTCACTACAGGTGGACTCACTACCTACTGAGAAAGAAAGAAAGAAGAGAAGAATGGCTCACTACCAGGCTTTTAACTGATATAGTTGCATCTAATGTATACATGGAGTTCAATTCCAATGAAGCTCAATATCCATCACAACACCAACAACATCTTCGCAGCATCACTAAAAATAGTAGACACCTTTTGCTCACTGCAAGCAATAGCCTAATACATGAAAGCTCTCACTACCCTTGATCAAATTCTCATCAAAACATCATCTCCCTCACCCACACCCATTCACGAATCCTTGACACTTATTTATACCATCGTTATCCTTGAAAACATTCTCCAAGGTTGGAAACACCACTAAACCCATAAAATTCAAATTAGGTATGGACCTAAACATTCCCATAGAGGAAGAGAATGAATGTCGACCATGCCAAATCTTAGCATGGACCCAAATCCACTCTCACACATTATTCTGTGCTTCCTCAATCAATAAAGCATGACTGCAATTAGTGTAAACAAACAAGTCGGCCAAATTTGTGTAAACACTAAGAACTATTAAGAACACACTTCCTCAAAAGTAAACATGCCTCATGGATCTTACACCAAGCTTTAACACAATCTAGAAACATCCATGAACAACTTGAAGTCACCTAAAAACCAACAAATCCAACCACAACTTTCACCTGAAGAGAGTTCACAATCTGCTTACAAATAACAATGTCAAACTCTGGTACACAAGAAGTCACATTCCGGAGCATCAAATCACAAACCCTCTGGACTGAAGATAGATAAGAACCTTATAAGCATAAATCCAGCACTGTAACACCTGAAATTATTCTGCAGAGAAATGTGGAGCAAAACACTTTCTCCTAGACGTACTACAACCACTGTCAGACATAGTTTTCAAACTGCTGAACATAAATTTTACTGCACAAAGATCCGGAGCACCATATTCTAGATTTAGCATCTTCAAACACTTCTAAACAACATATCCAAACCATATACTTAGATCTCCAACACAAAATAAATACACAGCAAAAACTCGAACAATACTCTATAAGCCAGAAGACTTCTTCAACACACGGTTTCCATAATTAATCAAATTTTCTCAAAAACATTTGGAAACCCAACAACATAAGCATATCCTCAACATCTTCAGCACCTCTTTAAAGCAACCAAATCCCTTTTAACTAGACAACTTAATCAAACAACAACAACCTCATTAGAAGACACAGTTGACACCAATGACAACACAAGGTTGTTGGCATCAATGACAACACCAATTAGCACATACTTGCAACATAAAGACCTTCAACAATAAGAAAGAGAACAATAAATTTTTTACAAAGGCAAGAAAAGGAATGGAGCAAGAGAGGATCTAAAGGGACCAATAAAGAAGGGAAAAAACTTGAGTTGGCAAGGAGAGATTGAGACAAGCAAAGTCATTTAAGCAATCTACTGAACCCTTTACTTGAACAACATACACTATTTAGGGAAATGATGAACATTCATGTCCCTCACTATTCTACTACAATGAATTGTACAGGTTTGATCCCATCTCATGCATCTAGGACTCCAATTATAGCAAAAGGGAGGAGAGCATGGTTGGGATAACTTTTTAAAGCAACCAAGCAACACCAAGCTCTATGACATCAAGTCAACTATATTTTCCCCCATGGTTTGAGTGAAATAGGTTCTCTAATTTTTTACTAAAATCATTATACACAAACAAGTTTGATATTGTAGCATAGGGAGGCATGTTTTATGGATTTTATATGTCAGTTGTAACTATATACACTATAATTTCTATATTTTGTCTTACAAGTATGTTAATAAATCTAATCATATTAACATTTCATATTTATGTCTACCATTTGTCAATAGAATACTTTTTGTAACTTGATAATGATGCAAGCCAATTGTGAATCTCAAATGCACAACATAAAACTTATTTGCGTACAATCATAGGCCATGGAGCAAGATAGTGATGCACAACAACTTTCAAGGTTCACATGGCATTTACATTCTTTAGTGTTTGAGAAAGTATTTATTCATTTCACTCCTCTGTCTAGTTGTAAATGGAATGTGGGGTCATCATACCTCACTAAGGCAATGACCAACCTATTTTTTTTTTTTCTCATTTCTTCTATGTTGTGTAGTGTTTAGGTCAATGTGTATTTGTTTTTTAATACTTGAGAAGGATAAAAAAACTGACTCAGCCACACATGCAGTGAGGTTGATAGTTTTTAAAAATTTCCTTTCCAGGGGTGTATGAGCCAACATACACATGGAGGACAATGACAAGTGGACACTCTTTTTTCCCCCCATCTTTAAGTTTGACTAAAGGTGGAGCATGAAGACCCCTTATGGAAGTTCATGATGACCAGATGATGTGTTCACCATGCCATGTTCACAACAAAAAATCTAACAAGTCTCGATCAAACAAGGGAACATTAACTTACTACCACTCCATAATTTACTACCACACATCGCATTTCCTCAATATGCTTTTGTGGGTATGTGTATGGATGGTACCTAGATATGAAGCGATGCCAACTTCAATGCTATAGTATGCAACATTGAAAATTCAACACCACTTCACCATCAACCATCTAAACAAGCCTAATAAAAAATCAAGCTAATGCCTACAAGAGTTCTGACTAAATATAGACAAGAGTGAAACCCTTAGAAACATAAATTATGAAATGGAAACACAATTTTAGACTAAAATACTAAAAAGAGAAGTTACATACAGTAAAATTGGGACTTAAATGTACCTAGTAGGTAGAAATTTGGAAGCTATCAAAGGTTTATTACACAAAGGGGTCAGGTCGCATGAAGTTGATATGACATGTAAAACATGAAGGAGCATAAACATGTTCATGACGTGTAAGGATAACATCAGAAGAATGAATTATGCCATCATCTTGGTGGTGCTCACCTAGGGTTAGGGTTCTGAATCGAGTTTGCAAGCCTATGTTTTTAATTTTTCAAACCCTTGGTGCCTTAGGTTTAATTTTTGTGGGGCCTTGCATTGTTTTTTCTATTTTGATGTTGACCTCCTGTAGCGGGTTCTCGGTTGTTTAAGTTACATCTTCATGCCTTTGTACTCATAGGTTGACCGGCCCCCATGCAATGTTTTATCGCTTTTTTCCATCGCACTTGAGAAAAATGCTCAGTTTTATATATACAAGTGCAAATGTATGTGGACAAGCCTAAAAATGCATATCGACTTTCAAACAATGGAATAATTCAGTTGTATGCATTTCAAAATTCATATCGGGCTCAAAAAGGTGTATATACATTGGGGGAATCTTTCACAGATTCTAGGAATATTCCCTGACTGTATATCGGGTTGCATGTATATTTTGTGTTGTATGTTCAAACATACAAAGGCTAGATACAAAGGAAAAACATGCAATGAAAAGATGCATTGTCGGCATACAAGGAAGTTATACAATGCTGAATGTATATCGGGTTCACTGTAGCTAATGCATATGGAAACATACAATGGAAAATATACAAAGGAGCGGACACGCATTCGCTACAGTGCGATGTATAAATGGTCTTGTATTTTTGGCATTATACAAGGTGGCAAAGAAGCATAGGGTGGGACCCACAGACATACAAGGTTATTTGTATTTAGTTAGATACATTGGCGGCGATATAAAAGAAGGCACATACAAGACAGGTTACAAGGCTAGGGCCCACCGCTTGTATATTTGCATTTGCATGATCAAATATACATTCCTAATGTGCAAGCCAGAATTTGAAGGAACATGCAATCTGATTGATAAAGGATTGGGTTTGCAGTTTGTATGTATATTTTTTGCTTGTATGTCAGTGTTGTACATGCCGATATACATTCAAAAGATGCAGGAGTGAAGTGCAATCTGGATTCCAAAATATTTCAAATTCACCTCATAATTGTGATGAAGTCTAGGAGTTGTATGTTGTATGATATACAACGAAAATATACAAAGAGATGGATACAACGCGGATTCCAAAGGATGTTCCAATCTAGCAGAAAAAGTGTTGAGATCCGTAGCTTGCATGTGTATGGCATTGTAGATGCCAATATACAAGCAAAAGGAGATGCAAAGGCATATCACCAGGACTATATGCATCAGCCGACTCATCTTGGGTCATTCTGATGGCTGATGGAGATAGGATGCACAGTGATTGCGGACAAATCACACGCTGCCACGTGTTCGGGAACTGTTGCATGTATATGCAGTTGCATATACAAAGGAATTTTGAGGCAGAAAAGGGCAAATATGTGATGCGATGGAAAAATCAAAGTAGCACAATGTGCTTACGTGGCATGATCTCGTTGGTGAGTGACTTTTCAAAGCTATTGGTCACCATTGATCTCAGCGATGGAGGGAAAATCAACGGTCAAGTTTTGAAGTTTCATGCGAAGGTTTTCTTTGCATCCACGGTCATATTTTGAGCGGGAAAAATTCCATGGACGCGCTGCTACAAATTTTAAGAAGAGTTGCGGGTAGTTGGGCCATTAATGGCAACATACAGAGGCATGGGCTGATGGTTGACTGGCCAACTACCAATTTTATGACAAAAATCTGCAAGCAGCGACACATCTCCCAAGCTCACCTATTTTTCCTTCCTGTTTTGCCTGTGCTTTTAATGTTTTGGGTGCCATTTTTGGTGAAATGTATCTGGCAGAAATTTTGTTTTGCCTAAAAAATTTGTTGAGTACACAGTCATGCTATAAAAGGCAGACTGTGTTATTCATTTGTGGTTGTTGAAAACTGGATAAATCGAGGTGCTATAATTAGATACAACTTGGTTGGTGGCTCTGTTTTGGATGTCTTGTGAGTTTATGAATCTCATGTTGTATGTTTTATGCATAAACTTACTAGTTTCATGTTGATTTAAATGAGTAATGCTTCATTGCATGTGTTCTGTTATTTGTCTCCAAATTGAATGTGTTCTTCTTCTGAATCTAAACAGCTAAGGGGTGTTTAAGATTCTAGGATGTGGGTTTGCTATATTGAATACTTAATATTTTACTTCTACTCAAGGAGTAGATTAAATGTTTTAGGCTAAGTGTTGGGAAGAATATGTTGCAGTAAGGATGTTTGTAAGCAGGGATAACTGAATACTCAGTTTTGGGAAGTGTCTGTAAGGCAGATACTACAAAATCCCCTTGATGCCCAGTTATTGTCTTAAATTTATGTAATCATTCACATGTGTATGTCTATTGACTCTGAGCCCTGAGATAGGCACCAGTCTGGTCCTATATTTAGGTTACAACACAAGGTCCTAGTTTTGCATTCAAATACAAATACAAGCTCAAACTTCAAGTATAAGCCTTTAGGATATTAGAATTAGTTTTAGGACCAAAATCCTCTGATTCACAACTGAGCATAGGCCCAAAGCCAGCCCCTTTGTACATATTTCATAGTTTTGGTCTGCATAAGAGAGGATTTATTTGCTTTGTATCAACATCCCAATATTCTCCATAGGTATATTTTATGGGTGTTGAATAGGGAATACCCCCCTTGGTTTTGCAGAGCCTAAAGAAGAAGAGGAGATATTTATAGAGTCTATCTCCTATACTGTTGGCCCCTGGCCTAGAAATCCTATTGATCAATGATGGCTACCTTGTAGGGATAACTAGGAAAAAGCATCCAGTTTGGGAAAACCCCAACAGATTTGGCCACTCTACTGGGGACCTTTGTGTCAGAATCTCTAGTTTAAAAGAAAATAATTCCTAGTTGTAGCTGGCAATTTTGAACCAATCTCCCAACCGGTAAAGTAAAATTTGGTATGCAAGGGAGAAAATCCCTGTGTAATTCTCTATCTAAAGAATTACCCAGAAAAATGATATACAAGAAAAAAGGGACTGTTCAAGCCAGTCAAGAGGGTTCTCCTAGAAGTAATGATAACATTCAAAACAATCTAGGATCTTCAGAGCGGACAATACCTTATTTTTCAAACACTGAGGCTGAAATCCAGAATGTATATGAAAGACAACAAGGTGTTAATTTGAGAGTGAGATCAAAGGTGTTTCAGGAATGCCCTTTCTTAGATCCCTCTGATAGATTTGAAGAGACTGAGTCCCCAAGAGATGATGATGATGATCAAAATGGAATGGGACCATCCACTTCTATGCCAAAAGATGAACAATTAGCTGAAGAAATCAAAAGCTTAAGAGCTGAATTAGAATATCTGTAGGCTGTAAAGATTAGAGATGATATGAGACAAAAAGTTCAAACTTTGAGAACTACTCAACATGATTTAGTTCCTACCCTTGATAATGCAAATATGTTGAGAAACCAGCATAGAAATGAAATCCAGTATCAACAGAATGATCAAAGACAAAATGTAAACAATGTTAGGGTACCATTAAATATCGTGAGAAATCAGAATGCAAACAGAAATGTTAATGTTAATCAGTTTGGTAGACAGCCTATGCAGCTGGACAGATTCAGGCAGCTTATTTTTTTATGGTATTCTTGGCTACCCTAATCCCATTGACAAACATGTGAGGCCGCAGGTGCCAAATTTTTTAGGAAATAATACTGTGTCAGGGGAAGATCATTTAAATGCCTTTCAGAATGTCATGGACAACTTTGAGGTTGAGCATGAAGATGTCTTTATGAAATTGTTTATGCAATCCTTGGTTGTTGAAGCTAGAGAATGGTATAAAGGTCTGCCTGACCAGAGTATCTCATCATGGGATGATTTCAGAAGGGTTTTTAAGGAGCAGTATGGTGACAAGACTGACCCAAGCTTTTTTGTAAATGAATTCACCAATATCACTGAAGGGTCAAATGAGCAGGTTGCAAATTTTAATGCTAGATTTACTAAAGTGTTGAACAAATTGCCACCTCACATGAGACCTAATGAACCAATGTGCATGGTGTTGTATATAAATGTTTTTGATGCCAAAATAGCATATGGGTTAATAGATAAGGGTCCTACTAGCCTCAGGGATGCTTTCAGGATTACAACAAACATTGAAAACAATAGGAAAGCATCTGGTAAGACAAACAGAAGGGATGATGTGAAGATTCTACAAAATCTAAATAAGGCTCAAAGTACTCAAGGTAATGCATCTACTTCTGAGGGTAAATTAGATAAATTGACAACTGTTGTTAAGGAATTAAGTTATAGACTTGCTAAAAATGAAAAGGGAATAGGTCTTGATAGGCAAGTTTACCAGAGATAAGAAAAGAGACCATCATTGCATGATATGCCATATAACACTAATTGGCATAATGGTAAACCCATTTTCCCACATAACCGCAACACCAATCAGAGAGCCCAGAATACAAAGGAAACTCAGGATCCTTTAAAGAGGGCTGTAAATATTGCTCATGACACCCCATGGTGCATAATATGTCAAATGCCTCACTCACAGTCGCAATGTATGATTGCCCAGTCTTTATATAATAATGTTGTTTCCTGTGATGAGTGTGATGAGTCACATTGTATGGAGGATGATAATGTAAATATGTTGTCCACAAATAGGGAGTATTCTTCCTATGATGCAGATGAAAATACAAGTTATGGGACTCATGTTTGCCAGCAGTTTCCCTATGATGAAGATAATGAAGATAATTATGTGTATGCTCAGAACTCACATATTTTTCTGAATAATTTGAGAAGGCCTTCTAATGAAGAAATTAGAGCTCTCACAGCTACGGTAGTAGCTCAGATCAAAAGCAATTACAACCTTAGAGGTAAAACTTAGGTAAGTGACCCACATCAACCAGAAAGCACCTTTGTAAATCAACCAGCGCATAATCATAAGAAGGTTGAACCACAAAAGATACAATGGAACAGTAATAAGAATAACTTTAAGCAAAAAATAGGTCATGATTCTCAAGGACCAGAAGATAAAATTCCCCAAAGTGAGGATCAAAATAAGGATTCTTAGGTCATGGATAACAGTCAGAGGGCCACTAAGATTAAAGCTGGATCAACTCAAGATAAAAGTAAAACCACGGCTCAGGCTACAACTATTATACAAAATTATGCTCCCTTTAACATAACTCAAGTTTTATCCCAGGTGAAGATCTCTGTTCCATTGATGGAGATGATGAAAGTTGAAGAATTCAGGAATAAGGCATTATCCTTAATTTCAAGAGTAGCTTGTCAGGCTGAGCAAAATGTTGAAGGTCAGGGTAAGAAATAGGCCTTGTGTATTGAGGAGGATGAGGTTCCTTAAGTGTATCTAGGGGTGACCATGACAAAATGCCCTTTACAGGTTGAGCTATTTTATGTCTCCCTTATTATTAATGGAAAAACAATCAGGAATTGTATGCTTGACTCAAGAGCATCAACAAATATCGTGCCTTTGGCTATCATGCAGCAAGCTAGCTTGAAGATAGATAAAGCATGTGGAAAATGCTATGCAATGGATGCTAGGGAGGTACCAGTTATTGGAATCATGAAGGATGTCAAGTTTAGATTAGCAGCATATCCAGAAAAGACCTACAAAATGAACATAACAGTGGTTGATATAAAGCCACAATATGGTATGCTACTGTCAAGAAGATGGGCAGCATTGATTGGTGGAAGTATGCAATTAGATTTATCATATGCCATGATTCCAATAAATGGAAAAGATGTCAAATTGGTTAGAGAAGAAAGATCCTCAGAAACAGTGGAAGATCAAGATTCAAAGGAACATGTCTATTTTGTGGATATTGACTATGAAAATTTCAGGGTTGTCTCAGATGATCAAGAAAATAAAGGGAAAGATATTTGCATTCAAGGACTTGACCAACAGGGTCTCTAGACCATGTATTTTGATGGAGCTTGCTCAAAGGAAGGCTCTGGTGCTGGAGTTGTGTTTTTATCTCTAGCTGGTAAACTTCTAAAGTTTTCTTTCTTGTTAAAATTTGCCTGCACAAATAATATTGTAGAATATGAAGCTCTATTACTAGGATTGAATGTTGCTCTGAAGCATGGAATTAAGATGATAAATGTATTTGGAGATTCAGAGTTAATTGTTTCCCAGGTTAGAGATAAGTATGCTTCAAAAAATAAAAGGTTAAAACAGTAAAAGCATGTTGTGTGGGATACAATTGAATTATTTGATGTGTTTTCAATAAACTGGATAGAAAGATCAAAAAATGTCATGGCAGATTTTTTAGCTAATGTGGCCATAAGGCCAGATGATATCACTCTGTCTGATGTTACGAATGTTGAGGTCAAAATTAGACCTGCAGTACCAGAAAATATATGCAGTTGGCAAGTATTTGATGATGATAAAGACTTGCTGAGATTCCTGCACTGCATAGATGAATATGAGAATCAGGAGATTGAGTTTTAGAATTTTGTGGAAGTTGTGAATGGAAAAGAAACTCTTTTGGGGAAAGAGGTAATTTAGCTCAAGACAAATAAAATTCCCAGAGGGTTAGTTGCTTTAGAAAGAGCATTTGATAATAGAGATCAATTTTTTACAAAGACATCTCCCACAAACAAGGATGACTTAGAGGAGATAAACTTCGGGACAAGCCATGTCCCCAAAAAAGGTATATATTGGCAAACAGCTCAAGCCACACATCAGGACTATGCTCATTGCATTACTAAAAAGATATAATCTATTTTTTCATGGTCGTATGAGGACCTGAAAGCTTATAGGGAAGACCTATTCCAGCATGAAATTCCTTTGAAGCCTGAAGCTAAACCATTTAGGCAAAAGCAAAGACCTATCAATCTAACTTTGGCTCCAAAGATGCAAAAAGAACTCATGAAGCTTAGGGAGGATGGAATAATTATTCCTATCAGGCATTCAACTTAGCTGTCCAATCTTGTCCTAGTCAGAAAGAAAAATGGTGACATAAGACTTTGTGTTGACTTTAGAAATCTGAATGTATCTTCTTTGAAGGATAATTATCCATTGCCTAACATGGAGGCTATGCTACAGAAAATAACTGGTTGTGAGCTTTTATCCATGATGGATGGATTCTCAGGATACAATCAGGTAAAGGTAAAAGAATCTGAACAATACAAGACTACCTTTAGCACTCCATGGGGAACATATGTGTATGTTAGAATGCCATTTAGAGTGACAAATGTAGGTGCTACATTTTAGAGAGCTATGGATATTGCTTTTGCAGAATTAATTGACTCAATCTTGGCTGTATATTAAGTTGATTTGACTGCCTATTCAAAAAAGGAGGAGCAACACTGCATGCACCTAGAACAGATCTTTATTTGAGCATTGGAGTATGGAATTTCACTTAACCCAAGGAAATGCACTTTTGGGGTAGTGGAAGGAAAGTTATTAGGGAACATTGTTTCCAAAGATGGAGTTTGGATTGATCCTGAAAGGGTTGTTGCAATTGATAAAATTCAGATCCCTAATACTGTGAAAGGCATTCGAAATTTCTTTGGACAAATTAATTTTGTTAGAAGATTTGTTCCTAACTTTGCAGAGACTACAAAAGATATCTCCAAAATGTTGAAGAAGGGTGTAACTGTCAAATGGGAAGATGAGGCAACTAAATCATTTCAGAACATCAAAGAAGCTATAAAGATGGCTCCTGTGCTAAAATCTCTTGATTTTTCTAAGCCATTTCAGTTGTTCTCATTTGCTTCTTTTCACACTGTTGTTGCATGCTTATTGCAGAAAAATGAGGATGGTTTTGAACAACCTATTGCTTTCTTTAGCATGTCATTGCAGGCAACTAAGTTAAAATATGATATCATGGAAAAGCAGGCATATGCATTGGTTAGAGCAGTTAAGAGCTTCAGGCCATATTTTGTTAGAGCAGTCAAGAGCTCTCAGATAGTTGCATATGTACCCCATGCAACAGTTAAGGATATTTTCACTTAACAGGAACTAACAGGAAGGAGATGCAGATGGATAAATAAATTGCCAGAATTCAACATTGAAATACAGATCACAAAGTTGGTAAGAGGACAAGGTTTGGCTAAGATGATGACATAGTCAAATCTAGAAGCATGCCAATTGAATGTAGTTCAAAACAAAATTGTAAATGTGTCAGAATCTGAATGCTACAAGGACATTGTTTATTACTTGCAGAATTTGAATTGTCCTTCCTATTTTAGTGACAGTCAAAAAAGGACCTTGAAGCTACATGCAATCAAATACATCATTCTTCGAGGAGAGTTGTATTGGAAGAATCTTGATGGTGTCCTACTCACATGTGTGGATGAAAATCAAGCTACTAGCATTCTAAGAGACATGCACAAAGGGGTGTGTGGTGGACACTATACTGCCCAAACAACAGCCCACAAAATTCTTAGAGCAGGCTATTGGTGGCCTACCCTTTTCTCAGATTCATAAAAGATGGTAAGAAAGTGTGATCCCTGTCAAAGGTTCTCAGGAAAACTAAAGTATGAAGGTGCATTGCCCCTTAGGACTGTAATTGTGGAGGCTCCATTTTAGCAATGGGGAATGGATTTTATAGGGGAAATTTTAGAAAAGTCAAGTGGAGGACATAGTTGGATCTTGGTTGCTACTAATTATTTTACCAAATGGATTGAATCCATTCCAACTAAAAAAGATACAAGCAAAGTGGTGATGGATTTTATTTTAGAACATATTATTATCAGATTTGGAGTGCTGGTCAAAGTGGTCACAGACAATGCTATGTGCTTCAGATCTGGTGAGTTTGTTGATTTTTGCAACAATTATGGGATAAATGTGTTACATGCATCACCATATCATCCACATGGAAATGGTCAAGCAGAGTCAAGTAACAAAAGCCTCATGAAAATCATCAAAAGGATGATAGATAAAAACAAAAGGGGTTGGGACTCAAAACTAAAAATGGCATTGTGGGTTGACAGAGTAACAGTGAAAAAGGCAACTAGAAGGTCTCACTTTGAACTAGTATATGGCATAGCAGCTAAATTGCCTGTGAATAATCTCTTGCTAGTTTATAAATTCATACAAGAGAACGATGAAGAGATTGAACATTCAATGAATGAAAGAATAAATTAGCTGATCACACTGGATGAAACTAGAAGGGAGGCACAGAAAACAAACATCAAGAAATAGCAAAAGGTAAAATATCTATTTGATAAAAGGGCTACAAAAAGGAAATTTCAAGTAAGCAACTTGATCCTTATTTGGAATGCAAAGAATCAAGACAAGGGCAAACATGGTAAATTTGAACCCTTATGGATGGGCCCATATCAAGTTAGCAACACTCATGGAGAAGACTCCTACATTCTCCAGGCCCTAAATGGTGAACTATTGGAATTGCCTATGCACAGTCAGTTCCTAAAACCCTACTTCTCATAAATGGATAACTTGTGTGTACGTTGTACATTAGATGTAAATAATTTGTACATGCCTTGTATAGTTGGTCTGTTTTGAGTTTTTGCGTTTTGTCTGGTCTGCCTCGGAGTGGTATGTTTCTCGTTGTAGTCTTGCACCTGCACGTCCCCAATCGGATCCACTGCTAGTGCTCACCTAGGGTTAGGGTTCTGAATTGAGTTTGCAAGCCTCTATTTTTAATTTTTCAAACCCTTGGTGCCTTAGGTTTAATTTTTGTGGGGCCTTGCATTATTTTTTCTATTTTGATGTTGACCTCCTGTAGTGGGTTCCCAATTGTTTAAGTTACATCTTCATGCCTTTGTGCTCATAGGTTGCCCAGCCCCCATGCAATGTTTTACCGCTTTTTTCCATCGCACTTGAGAAAAATGCCCAGTTTAATATATACAAGTGCAAATGTATGTGGACAAGCCTAAAAATGCATATCAGCTTTTAAAAAATGGAATAATTCAGTTGTATGCATTTCAAAATGCATATCGGGCTCAAAAAGGTGCATATACATTAGGGGAATCTTTCATAGATTTTGGGAATATTCCCTGACTATTTATCGGGTTGCATGTATATTTTGTGTTGTATGTTTAGACATACAATGGCTAGATACAAAGGAAAACATGCAATGAAAAGATGCATTGGCAGCATACAAGGAAGTTATACAATGTTGAATGTATATCGGGTTCACTATAGCTTATGCATATGGAAACATACAATGGAAAATATACAAAGGAGTGGACACGCATTCACTACAGTGTGATGTATAAATGGTCTTGTATTTTCAGCATTATACAAGGTGGCAAAGAAGCATAGGGTGGGACCCACGGACATACAAGGTTATTTGTATGTTGGTTAGATACATTGGCGGCGATATAAAAGAAGGCACATACAAGACAGGTTATAAGGCTGGAGCCCACCGCTTGTATATTTGTGTTTGCATGATCAAATATACATTCCTAATGTGCAAGCTAAAATCTGAAGGAACATGTAATCCCATTGATAAAGGGTTGGGCCCGTAGTTTGTATGTATATTTTTTTCTTGTATGTTAGTGTTGTACATGTCGATATACATTCAAAAGATGCAGGAGTGAAGTGCAAGCCGGATTCCAAAATATTTCAAATTCGCCTCATAATTATGATGAAGTCCAGGAGTTGTATGTTGTACGATATACAACAAAAATATACAAAGAGATGGATACAACACGGATTCCAAAGGATGTCCCAATCTAGCAGAAAAAGTGTTGAGATCCACAAATTGCATGTGTATGGCATTGTATATGCAGATATACAAGCAAAAGGAGATGCAAAGGCATATCGCCAAGATTATATGCATCGGCCGACTCATCTTGGGTCATTCCGATGGCCGATGGAGATAGGATGCATAGTGATTGTGGACAAATCACAAGCTGCCACGTGTCTGGGAACTGTTGCATGTATATGCAGTTGCATATACAAAGGAATTTTGAGGCGGAAAAGGGAAAATATGTGATGCGATGGAAAAATCAAAGTAGTACAAGGTGCTTACGTGGCATGATCTCGTTGGTGGGTGACTTTTCAAAGCTATTGGTCACCATTGATCTCAGCGATGGAGGGAAAATCAACGTCCAGGTTTTGAAGTTTCATGCGAAGGTTTTCTTTACATCCACGGTCATATTCTGAGCGGGAAAAATTCCATGGACACGTTGCAAATTTCAAGAGGAGCTGCAGGTAGCTAGGCCATTAATGGTAACATACAAAGGCATGGGCCGATGGTTGACTAGCTAACTACCAATTTTATGACAAAAATTTGCAAGCGGCGACACATCTCCCGAGCTCACCTATTTTTCCTTCCTATTCTGCCTGTGCTTTTAATGTTTTGGGCGCCATTTTTGGTGAAATGTATCTGGCAGAAATTTTGTTTTGCCTAAAAAATTTGCTGAGTACACAGTCATGCTATAAAAGGCAGACTGTGTTATTCATTTATGGTTGTTGAAAACTGGATAAATCTGGATGCTGTAATTAGATACAACTTGGTTGGTGGCTCTGTTTTGGATGTCTTGTGAGTTTATGAATCTCATGTTGTATGTTTTATGCATAAACTTATTGGTTTCATGTTGATTTAAATGAGTAATGCTTCATTGCATGTGTTCTGTTATTTGTCTCCAAATTGAATGTGTTCTTCTTCTGAATCTAAATAACTAAGGGGTGTTTGAGATTCTAGGATGTGGGTTTGCTATATTGAATACTTAATCTTTTACTTCTGCTCAAGGAGTAGATTAAATGTTTTAGGCTGAGTGTTGGGAAGAATATGTTGCAGTAAGGATGTTTGTAAGCAGGGATAACTGAATACTCAGTTTTGGGAAGTGTCTGTAAGGCAGATACTACAAAATCCCCTTGATGCCCAGTTATTGTCTTAAATTTATGTAATCATTCACATGTGTATGTCTATTGACTCCGAGCCCTAAGGTAGGCACCAGTCTAGTCCTGTATTTAGGTTACTGCACAAGGTTCTAGTTTTGCATCCAAATACAAATACAAGCTCAAACTTCAAGTATAAGCCTTTAGGATATTAGAAGTAGTTTTAGGACCAAAATCCTCTAATTCACAACTGAGCATAGGCCCAAAGCCAGCCCCTTTGCACATATTTCACAGTTTTGGTCTGCATAAGAGAGGATTTATCTGCTTTGTATCAACATCCCAATATTCTCCATAGGCATATTTTATGGGTGTTGAATAGGGAATACCCCCCTTGGTTCTGCAGAGCCTAAAGAAGAAGGGGAGATATTTATAGAGTCTATCTCCTGTACTGTTGGCCCCTGGCCCGAAAATCCTATTGATCAATGATGGCTACCTTATAGGGATAACTGGGAAAAAGCATCCAATTTGGGAAAAACCCAACACATCTATAGATAAATCATGCTAAGTAAATGTGCTCAAAGGTAATATCTCCCCAAAAGTAGGCACAATCCTATGAGTCTTTAAAGAAGTATGTAACATGTGATAATCATAGACAAGTGTAGATTGGGTGGGCAAAAGATAATTTTAATATGTGTAATTTTGTTGTAAGATCTCACAACAACAATGTGTTTAAGGATTTTACTTTATACATGTTTGAAATAAGCTTTCACAACCATAGTTTTGTTTTAGGCTTTCACTTCATACAATTTTGACCTACGCTTTCACAATTGTAATCTAATTAAGACTTTTCTATATGTAACTTTAATAAGAATTTCCTACATTATAGTCTTTTCTTCTCTAAGAGAAGATTATATAATACTTTAATTGTTATATACTAGTACGATGGTATCTACTTATCTTGCAAGACTAATCATCTCAGAGTTTAATCTCTTGATAGTATACTCCATAGTATAGAATAATAGAAATATACCATGCACTAGTCCCCCTAAAAGGCTTGCTACATAAATTATAAACTAGGTAATAAAAAAGGAGTATAAAATGGAGAGTGCACCTTAAACTTAGAAGCTAAATAAAACTTTTGCTGACATTAAAATCAAAACATATAATTGAAGGATAGTTAAATCATGCTCAATTTGGAACTTGATACCAAAAATAATGGCAACATAATTTCCTTTTAAACAACCCCCTTATTCTATCCCTACAAATACGGGGATCATGAAGTGATATCATACTATTGGTAGCATAGTATTTCTGTTTAGTTTTAAAAGAAGGATTCATTCACAACTCTTTATTCTCATATCTCAATAGGGTCACCTGTAGAGGAGTACAATAAACTCTACTACCCCTTAATTTTAATAAATAGGACTATAATTATCAAAGAAGATAAGTCTTGATTTCCAACAAGGTAATATTGGATTGATATCATGGTAACTGGCATGTGTTGATAATACTAAGTCATGGGTGATTATCATAGAATACAAAAATTAGGTAACTATTACCTAGTTTAGTATATTGGTTTATCATTAATGCTATATAAGATCTATGAACTATGAATAAACCAATGTATTAACCTATTAGGATATTAGCCAATTGAAATTATTAAACCATAATTCATTTGAGATCATAAGGTAGCAACTTACAAGTTCCACTCCATTACTCCCTAATCAATGTAGTACAACAACTTACATCACTAAACATTCAGTGAAACAACTCTAATTATGATAAACAGTCATACAACAACATTAGTATATTTATATTCAACAGGGAATGTGTACAATTTATGTCAATTTAAGCTTGGAATTTGATAACTTATATAGCCATACAACTACAAATTTAATCCCTGACGATAAGCTTATATTTCTTGATTGGTAAAATTGTAAACCTTGGGTCAAATCAAGGGTAGATTGAGTGGGAAAAAGATAAACTATGAAAAGAAACACAAAACCCTAGTGTATATATATATATATATATATATATATATATATATATATATATATATATATATATATATATATATATATATATATATATATATATATATATATATGTATAAATGGATATCAAAAGTCAAGAATAAAGTATTTATGAAAATAATATAAAATCAAGAATAAATGTAGATTTAAAAACACCCAATTAAAGTTTAAGTATTAGATAAGTTTTTTGTGTTCACAAAAAATGAAAGGAAAAATGAAAAGAATAATTATGGTATTTTCCTTAATGAGGTATGACAACCTCAACTTCCATTTATAGTTAGACGTAGGAGTGAAATAAAGAAAAGCATTCTCAAACAATACATAATGGCACAAAAAGATGAGATGAGAAAAAATATCAAATAAAACAGGTGGGAAATTTACATATGTGAGGTATGAGGCCTCACATTCCATTTATGGCCATATAGTGGAGTGAAATAAAGAGATTCCTTTTGAAATAGAAAAAAAGAAATATACATAAGCCCAAACAACACACAAGACATAAGAAACAAGAAAAAACAAAAAAATAGTTGGTTCATTACCTTAGTGAGGTATGAAAACCTCGCCTCAAAATCAAAGGTACACAAACGGGGCCCTCCAACATAAGAAACAAGCAAAATTTGACCTCCTCAACTCATTCCCTTTGCACAAGTGCTGAGAACCTCTTTGGTTAAACCTATGGAAACCATGGTCGAATGAGGGTAGAAGTGAACAACTTCTAGTGCCAAATGAGATGACTTCACATATTTTTTTAGTGGTGAATCTTCGCCAATTGGTGAATAGTTAAAATTGGGCCCTCCAAAAATGGTGAATATTTTAAGCAATAAAGGTGACTAAATCACCTACTTTTTACAAAAATTTTATTTAGTCATAGTTAATTCGCCAAAGAATTATTTTTTTAAACTAATAAGTTTAATTATTTCACCAAGTAAATTAAACATGATTTGAGCTGATCCGCCAGTAGTTTATAATATTATTAAAAATCTTAACCATATTCACCATTAGTATTATATTTCTGCCATCAATTTAGGGGCAATATCACCATTATTGATAAATTATCACATACTTTTAGAGCTATTTTTGCCTTTAATATGACTTGTATTCACTACCGTTGATTACAGTGTTCATCTCATGGCTATTATTCAATTCCGTGGGACTATGAGTACATGCCTTTTAAAAGGCTAACTAAAGCCCCAGAATTACTTTTGGGCCACATGATTAGATTTGTGTGGCCCAAAAGTAATTCCGGGGCTCAGTAAGCCTTTTAAAAGGCATGTACTCATAGTCCCACGGAATTGAATAATTGTCATTTATTTTTAATGTGATATTTTTAAAATTTTAAATTTTTGTGTTCTCGAATGCATTCCTAGTAATGTAATTGTGCCTAGCAGCGAGGGGCGCTACCCCTTGACCCCGCCTGTATCGCAACAGGAGTGCGTTGGGGCTGCTGTCCCCAGACCCTACAAGAGGGTGCTGCCCCCTCGACCCCACAAGGGGCACTTCCCCTTGACCCCACCGGTGGCTGCTACCCTCGGGCCCTTGCAAAAAACATTACAAAAAATAAAAAATATATGAGGGGACTGTGCCAACCAAATATGCAAATTTTTAAAAGAAAGATTCACCATTATAATTAATTTTTTTAGTGATCATCCTCTAGGATTCACCATTTTTTTAACTAATTATTCATTAGGATTCACCAAGATTTTACAAAAATTCTAATAACGAGCATAAATTTCCCAGAAAAATTAATATTTTTTTCAGAAAAAAGGAAAGATTCACCAGGATTTTATAAGTTTTTTTGGGGGGGTTCCTTAAAGTTATCCCTGAATGAATTTTCTAGAAGAAGAGGGTTGGTAGTGAGGTGTCATTGTAAGTTTAATATTGCATACTATAGCATTGAACGTGCCATCACTTTGAATCCTAGTCCCATACCATACATGCATCAATGGTAGAAGAGGCAGTAAATGTAGAGAGTTGGAAGTGGAGTGTGGAGTGACAATGGATCAATGTTGCCTTGTTTGATTGAGATGTGTCACTTTATTTTATATGAAAGTGACATGGTGAACATGTACTCCAGTCATCATGAACTACCACTGGGGGTCCTCATGTGCCACCTTTGGTCAACCTTAAAAATGAGGCGAAAAAAGGAGTCTCCACTTGTCATCATCCTCCATGTGTATGCTAACTTAGACACCCTTGAAAAAGAAAATTTTAAGCCATCCACCTCACTACACACGTTCCTTAATTAAAATAAAATTATTTTCATCTCATGTGGAAGTCTACATGGACCCTGAAAGTTAGTGTGCACCAGTATGGGGCCCTCTCTCCTAGTGGCTCTAGGAGTTACACATGTTTGTGACCTAAAATATTCTTGTACAGTATCTATGAAACTTAGTGTTTGAGCTGTGAATGACACACATATGAAGAGCATCCAAATTAAGGTATAGAACATGTATGCTTCCTTATAATCACTATATAAAAACACACACACTTATTTTTATGCAATTTAATTGTTTTATGCCCAAAAACATATATGTTTAACATTTTTTATTGAACAATGTTGATCTACAAAAGGAAAAGTAGGTCTCATAAAAAAAGTTACAAAGAGAGTAAAACTCAAACCACATTATAGACAATAGTAGTAAAATGACAAGTTCAACCATTAGGAGGCATCAAAACTAGCCATGAAAGAGCTAGAAAAGAACATCCAACAAGAGCTACTTTTAAGAGAATTGCCATACAAATAGGGCTATCACAACTGAATAAAGAACATAAGAGTCCCATCATCTAAGGGGTGGTAATAACTACAAAGAACCCCACAAAAGGCCTAACAAACAATACATAAATACAATATTAGAATATTTATATATACATAAATTAAATCCTAAATGGATTCAAACAATCACTAGCACAACAATAATGATGCCCAAAGGAAACAAAGAGCCAATCACATCATGTAACAAGAAACATATATGAGCTACATATCTTGAGAATCAAAACCATATCCATAAAAAATGTCTCTCTGCACCAACCATAACAAGCCAAACACTAAGATGGCGATGTCTGAAGGAACAACTTGAGGACAAAGAATGATATTATCCCATGAAGTGAAGAAGTCCTTGCATTTGCATTGAGCATAGTATATAATTTCTTTGAAACTAAAAATTTTGTAATTTAATTTGTCTGAGCTAAAAGTCAATCTTCAAATTCTTCTTTAACACACTATGCAACTATGAAATTAGAGAAGCAATATGAGAAAAGACATTAGATTAAAGCCTCAAAATTTATTTATCCTAGTGAATATTAGATCTTGGAAACACTGCTAAACATCTATTTTTCCACATACACAATAAGATAGCATGTCTAATAGTATCTGCCACCATATTATTATGTAAACCCACACCGAATAAGGTTTCTTTTGAATTCAAATGATGCTAAAAATAGTAGGTAAATTCCTAAAAATAACATTCCATTGATTTTTAACAAACGAGAATCCCCAAAATATATGTTTCAAATTTTCATTTAGCTGATTAAAAGAACATTTGACTAGATGAACCATCATACATTTCAATCTATCTCTCACAGGAAGCTTGCAATGTAGGATTTTCTAGGCTAGAATTTGAGCTTCAACATCAACTTTAGATATCCATATTTGCCCACTTAATCTGATCCAAAACTTATCCCTAATTCTACATCTCCATTTTTGGTTTAGACGTGGATTCACTAACATATGAGGGAGGAGATAGATAAATTTTCTTTAAAGGAAAGAGAGTGAAGTGATGTGTGGACAACCATAGCTAGTCTTTAAAAAACTACATGAAACAAGAGTGCATAATTTCATAGTTAATTCCAAAGGCAATAGGGACTGCACAAAAATAAGAAATTATTTATACATTGTGAAGTCTAAAGGAACCTTTAAAGACTTGCTAGGGAGCCTAGTTTAGAGTAGTAAAGTTCTAGATATCACCAAATTGTAGATAAATTAGATCACTAATGCTTGTATAGAGATTATTATTTATTTGAAGTAGAAATAAAATGTATATTTTGGTCTGGTATTTATTGTCTAATGAAATTGAATTGTTGATGAAATATTTGTAAAAAAGTCATGTTTTTGATAAAGCAAGGCGACGTTGATGGATTTTGAAGAAGAAACTTCTCAACTCTAGGACCTCCATTCTATTGGCATCTCACATATCTCCAAAACTCCTTAGCTCCAAGGATAATCTTAACAACTCATGAAGTGTTAAGCTCCAAAGAGCACAGGGTTGCAAACCTTGGCAATCTAGGTAGGTGTACAATAATCAAGTTCATCAATTAGCCAAGTAGGAAGGGTTAACAACATTAATTATTGAAGGGAAAAGAGTTATTCATAGTCCAACAAAAATTTTGAAAAGAAAATTTATCATCGCCTTCCCTCTGGTATAAACCACACATAACAAGAATGACAAATAAAATAACCACACAAGAGAGAGGGGGGACTCTAATATACCCTAGGAAAACTCTTTAAAAAAAATATGCAACCTTAAAAGCACCAAAACCAATGTCTTTCTAGCAAAAAATAGTTACAATACAATATCAAGGCCTGAGCCTTAACATGGATATCACCACTCTCAAATCAAGGAGAAACCATGTAAGATGCAACCTTCTTCTGCAACAGTGAACAACTATTGTTGCGATTTCCATAAGACTTATCATGTAAGAGCCAAATGTTCAACCCAGACATCAAGATTTCCTCAACAAGCAACCCAAGCCAAGCTCCAAGCTCCAAAGTCCACTTACAATGAGAAAGTACAAGATGATCAAGTGATGAATGGCTCCATCTCAAGCCTCCTTTGCTGCCATTATTTAATGCCCCAAGTAAAAATATTTAATGCTCAAATATATCCATGGTGGCCTCTTTTCTCCCTCAAACCAAATTGGCTAGCAACATGTGACCCCAAGCATTAAATATTTTTAGAATATTGAATGCATTTTACAATTAACCAAAAACATTTTAATATATTTCTCTTGTGAGCCCATTTACACATGTGCTCCCTAAACCATGACACTCCCATGTGCCACCTACATTAAAATACATTTGCAATGTCAAATACAACCTCCTATATATATATATATATATTGCCTAAGTACAAAATATAAAATATATGATAGCACCTTCCCAACCAAAAGCCTGTCCCTTTTGATAAGGCCATTTCTCCATTGATATTGTCAATAAGATGCTGCAGCTGTATATTGTCAATGCAAACCATTGGGTTTGTGTTGATCTGAAAAGGGGATCCGAGTTCCTTTTAGTGTAAAGCTACCAATTGAAATTGCTTTGGGAGCAATGGATAGAGATAGAAGTGGTGCGAGAATGCAAGTAGTGGTGGTGCCACTCCCCGCACAGGGACACCTCAATCAGCTCCTCCATTTTTCCAGAGTTATCGCCGGACAAGGAGTAAGCGTATCGTTCGTGGCTACCTCCACCCATATTCACCAAGTCCGCCGCCGTGTTGAGGGATGGGAGCTTCACAACTTCGATATTCGTTTCGAGGAATTGCCCATGCCTCATCTTTCAGGTGGTGGAGAGCTCGATGCTCAGAGCAATCATGTGTTTCCGTTTCACTTGCTTCCTCTATTTGAAGCCGTGGAGGATCAGCTAGGGTCTCATGTGGATCAGCTACTGCGCACTATCTGCTCCGTGAACAATAATAGAGTGGTTATAGTCTACGACGTGGCTATGGGATGGATTCAGGCTCTGGCTACCAAATATTCAATCCCTGCCTATGTGTTCCGACCAACTGGCGCTTGTTATAACCTGTGGTTGAAGAGGGTACGTGATGAGACAGGGAGTGTGTCCCCTGTTAACGTATCATTTAACCGTTGCTTTCCTGAAGGATTCATAGTAAATTTGAGGCGCCAAAGGTCTCTGTTAGGGTCTGCCAAGGGACATATCATAAACACCTTCAGCGCACTGGAATCAGAATTCATTCACCAGGGAAGAGAGGAATTAGTCTTCGGCGGGAAGCCTGTGTGGGCTGTGGGTCCTCTTCTTCCGGAGGCCTTCTTCAATGACGAACGGCGCTTGCGATTACAGGCAGACACGGAGTGCATGAGATGGTTAGATAGGCAGGCTCCGGCGTCCGTTCTCTACGTTTCATTCGGCAGTGTATCTTCTCTTTCGGCGACACAGATCCAAGAACTGGCCGACGGTTTGGAACGCAGCGGGCAGCCTTTCTTGTGGGTACTCAGGATTCCCGACGGAGCCCACTTTTCGACAGAAGCGCAGTTCGAGTCGACTTGCAAGTTTCTGCAAGAAGGGTACGAGAGGCGATTAGAGTGTCGGGGTTTTATTGCGAGGAATTGGGCGCCTCAGCTTGAGATCCTATTTCACAAGTCGACGGGTGGGTTTTTAACGCACTGCGGGTGGAATTCAACAGTGGAGAGCATCAGCGCCGGAGTGGGCATGCTGGCCTGGCCTCTGCACTCGGATCAGTTTGCCAATTCGGCTCTAATCACACGGGAGTTGAAAGCGGGCGTGGAAGTGAAAGAATGGCAAAATGCGGAGGAAACTGAGTTGGTGAGTGCGGAGGAGGTTGAGAAAGCAGTGAAACGATTGATGACAAGTGAAGAAGGATTGCGAGCGAGAAAGAGGGCGCAGGAACTGAGAGGCGAGGCTCAGATGGCCGTAGGCGATGGAGGGTCTTCGTGGAAGGATATGGATTCTCTTCTCCATCACTTCTCACAATCATTTTCCGATTAGGTCAACGGGCTCAGCCTGCTCAGGGAACTTGAAGGCTCGTCTAGGTAATCATATTTAAACGTAGATCTGTGTGCTAGAGAAAGACGTCGGTATTTAATAATGGCTATCCCTTCACCCTCCCCGTGTATGCAATGACCGTACGTGCGCCCGATTCAACCTTGCTAGAAAATCGGCACTGATTAATTCCCACTGGTCATGGGGAAAGCTATGAGAAGAACGGTTCCTATCGTTGTTAGTAGTTGTGGTTATGGATATTAGTATTAGAACACATTAGTATTATATTATGTTAATATTCCTTTTACATATTAATTAAAATATTAACAAATATGTGACATATACGAGTTTTTAATGAATACTTGAGAAATTGTCATTGTCAAGTAAAAAAATCATAAATACATTGTTAAATATTATATAATATATTTTGCTCTATCTAATATATTATATTTATCTACTATGTGTGTATCAATTTTAAAATAAAGTTACTTGCATTAATATTTAAGAGTGTGTGAGGAAAAGATGTATCCATTACATATGACATTTAAAAACTAGCAATCACATGTTGGTGTGCAATGGGTATGCCGAATAGTTGGGGAAGTTGAATAGCCATGTTTTTAAGTGAATGATGATTGTCTTGTATCCCTATGGCCTAGTTGTTTTTTGTTTTCTCAAGTGTTGTGAATTATTTTGCATAATCTTAATGGATGCTATCTACTTCAAATGTGAGCTTTCATGTCTGGTGTGTAGGCTCTATTTGCATGCAATAACTTTCTAGATTCTTGTTCATGTAGTAGACCTGGGTTCGCTTGGTAGCCATTAAGTGGAGGAGAGAGAGAGAGAGAGAGAGAGAGAGAGAGAGAGAGAGAGAGAGAGAGAGAGAGAGAGAGAGAGAGAGAGAGTATTGAAAGAATTTCAAACAACTACCATCCATGGAATTTGCATCGTACATCTCTAGATCCATTGATAGACACTAGTGATAGTTAATGTTACATAAAATACTTGTTTAATTTCACCTTTACTTAATTAGAATATTCGAAAAGCTTTTTCACTATAACCAATCATGACCCTGATTTGATTTCGTTAGTTGACAACCAACTACCACAGTTCATGTTTGGCGGTGTTCTTATAATGTGACAGAACAAAATATAGAGTGGAGAACAGGTGCGTTAATGAAACTGGAAAAGTTGGCGTGAAATTGCACCTACGAAGCCACTCTTTTTAAAGTTTTCTTCTTACATAGATTTATATCCCCAATTTACCTATTTCTTTTAATTTTATAAACTAATTTTAATATTTCAAAAACATTAATATATAAAGTAAAATAATAATATTGAAAAGGTAGAGTGTAATGCATAGGTGTTAAGAGTCGACACTAGCTTTGCACATTAAAAGTAGTTTAGAAAACATTTGTAGAAGCCTCGAGACATGTGGGTACTTGTGCTTAGCCAATTGGTTTTCACAATGAAGAAAATCATCAACACAATGTTGACATTTAAGTGTTAAAAATTAAAGTAATGTACTCTCTCTCTCTCTCTCTCTATATATATATATATATATATATATATAGACTCTATCTCCATCTCTATCTCTCTCCCACTCTCTCTTTACCTCTCTCTACATTTGTCTCTACATCTACATCTCTCTCTCTCCAAATAACATCTTAAGGGTAAATTGATTAAGGTGGAGGATGTGTAGAACTTGACAAAAGAAAGACTTAATGAAATGATTAATTCAATTGGAGGTTTTGATATGATAATAGGTGGAAGCCCTTATAATAATTTAATAAGAAACAATACTATCTCTCTACATATGTTTCTCTACCTCTTCTCTCTCTCCATCTCCATCTCCCTATCCCCTTCTCTCTCACACACTTCCTCTCTGAGATCTCTCTCTCCCTATGTTTTTATCATGTTTCTCTCTTCCTATGTTTTCAAAATGACACTCAAATGAATATTGATGCATCAGAGAGATTCCCAAAGAATAAGTCCATACTCTTGCATGGAGTTATGATGTCCATATTATTTTCTCCATCAATTGTAGCCAAATCAAAATATTAGTTTCAAACACAAGAAAGTAAATGAAACCATTAATTATGTAATTCTATTAATAACGTATATAAATAATAACAAATGCCAACACTTAGTAAAAAGAAATTTTATCTAATCAACTTATACAATGACAATATTCAATTCCTATTATTCTTATAGGTGTGTTCACATGAGTGGTCTGTTGGTTATTCTCCCTTAGCCTATTTGTTGCTTTCCGGTGTATAAGAAATCCTAGTTAATTCATTGGTAGTCTCATTTCTTTGTATCCCTAGATATTAAGAATCACCTTTTTCTTATGGTTTAGGACATTTCCTATTTTTCCCTGAAGCTTGTTGTTAGTTGTGAAGAATTGCTTTGATTTAGTTTATTTTAGTAAGATAAAGAGTGGAATAGAAGATAATGTAATCTTCAAATGATAACCTATGTATCTAGTTCCTCCATTTATAGCTAGCTGGTTGTAGATTTTCCTTTCTTGTTAGTGGAAAGATTTATTTCTTAGAAGTGTTTTTTCCATGATAATAAGTAGTTAGGAATTGAGCCTGGGATCTCCTTGCCTTAAGCCTCTACAACTATTTACCCTTTTGGATATTTATTGTGATGGAGAATGAGGGGATGCAAATCAATCATCTGTTTGTTGAATCTAAACCTTCATAGAGTCTTTATGAGGACATTTGAATCACACTTGTCAAATGCTTTAGGTATGTCAAGCATTATAACAATCCCTAACCAATGTTGGTTTGGCTCAATGGAGTTCTTGGCTAAGATCATGTCCTTGATATTGCATGTATTGGTTGTTCATCCACTTACAATAACTTTATAAATTAGTGAATGTTATAGCTCTTCCTATCTCCATTGTCTGTAGATTCAACATAATTGAGTGGTATACCCAAATTATACAAAGCAACTTATGCACCCCCAGTTCTAGAGAACAAATAAATGATATTGATCCTAGATAAATAGGCTTAAAAAAAAGATGGTATACTATAATGAATAATTTTACATCTATGGAAGGAAGTTTCTAAATGTTTGGTTACAAAGTCTCCTTCATGAATATATTTAAAGAATACAAATTTATTTTTAAAAACAACTTATTTACAAGACACTTAATTTGATATAATGTAATAATGTTGTCTCATAAACTCATAGCAATATTTTGAACTAAAACATTCATCAAGACTAAATTAGGAAGACAACCTAAGAGTAGATCTCTCTCTTCTATCCAACTTGTCTCGTTCATCTTGATCTATTGTTGATGTCTCTTTCCCTATGTTTCTCTCTCTTCTCTCTATAGTTGTCTCTCTACCTCTCTTTTTTCTCTATCTCTTTCTCTCTTCCTTTGTCTATCTCTCTACCTCTAATTGAATAGCAAGGGTTAACCTAGATAACCTATGCAAGAGGAGGCCAACTAAAATACAACAGATATACTATTTGTTTTCCACAAGATACTTTGTAATTGCAAGTAGAAAACATGGCTACATGCATAACCTTCCTATGAATAACTTCTTGTTGCATAATGAATTCTTCAACCTTTATTTGTTTTCCAATTTGATAGATTCATTATACTTGTTTTCATATACACAAGAAAGAAGGGGAGATAGAGATAGAGAAGATTACTTCTAGTATATATACTTTGAAATTGTGCCTCAAAATAATATAAAAATCTGGGGCCCTTATAAACATACGTATGTATGATGTTGAACTAAAACTTACTTATGTATGTATATATACTTTGATACCAATACACATACTGCAAGGCTTGATATGGTTTTCCCATACACCCTTTGGCATACTATACACATGCTGAAAGTAAAAGTATGGTGAGCCTTGCTCAAACTCTTTAAGCTTCCATTGTCAACCCACAAGGTGATATGGAATTCCAAATCCAACCAATCCTTTAACATGGTGTGGTAAATGAAAATGTATATCTTTAATTTCTACTCACAAACTTTTTGAAGACATACTTTCTTATAATCAAAATGATAAGAATCAAAATAATAATATTCATAATTTTCAATTGTTGTTTTTGGTGGCCTCTTCAATTTGGGTAGAAACTTGGCTATGACAAATAAGGAATTTATAATCTATTGAAGTCCAGATCAATACAAAATGAAGGTTTCATTACTCTCTCTCTCTCTCTGAGATCTATCTCTCCCTATGTTTTTCTCATGTTTCACTCTCCCTATGTTTTCAAAATGACACTCAAATGAATATTGGTGCATCAGAAATATTCCCAAAGAATAAGTCAATACTCTTGCATGGAGTTATGATGTCCATATTCTTTCCTTCATCATTTGTAGCCAAATCAAAATATTATTTTCAAACACAAGAAATTAAATGAAACCATTAATTATATAACTCTATTAATAATGTATATAAATAATAACAAATTTCAACACTTAGTTTGATATAATGCATGAACAAGACACTTAGTTTGATATAATGCAATAATTTTTTCTCATAAACTCATAATAATGTTTTAAAAGTTAAAGCATTCATCAAAACTAAATTAGAAAGACAACCTAATAGTAGATCTCTCTCTTCTATCCAACTTGTCCCATTCATCTTGATCTATTGTTGATGTCTCTTTCCCTATGTTTCTATCTATTCTCTTTATGGCTGTCTCTCTACCTATCTTTTTTGCTCTATGTCTTTCTCTCTTCCTCTCTCTGTATCTTTACCTCTAATTGAATAGAAAGGGTTAACCTAGATAACCTATGCAAGAGGAGGCCAACTAAAATACAACGGACGTACTATTTGTTTTCTGTTAGCGTAAGTATTACATTGTTTAGTAACTTGTTTAGTAACTACACTGCATAGTTATATATCAGTTATCATCTGCGGTTACACCTGTTTCAGTTACACGCAGCTACACCAGTTTATAACTAATAGCTATTGCTATATATGCACTTTATGTATTTGCCATTATCAATCAAATACAACTTATCTTTCTTCTGCCTACCATCAAATGGTATCAGAGCAAGTCTGATCGCTGGAGCATTGAGTTTTGGCACTGTTCCAATCTGTGGCGATGTAGATAGGCGATGGGGTCTTCAAAACCTACGATGGAGTGCTGATGTTGCCGGCCAAACAATAGAAGGAGGAAATATCTGTTGGTGTCTGCAGTCTATCTCCTCCTACATGCAAGAAATCACTGTTGATGGTCTGAACGACTTGGAGAAGGACTGAAATCGCTGTTGATGGTCTGAACAACTTGGAGAAGGACTGAAATCGCTATTGATGGTCTGAACGACTTGGAGAAGGACTGCCAACGACTTGGAGAAGGACTGCCAATGACTTGGAGAAGAAGACTAGGAGGCTGAAAGGTGCTTACGGTCTGAAAGGAGACTAGAGAAGTGCTAAGACAGCGAAGGAGAAAGCCCCTTGAATAAGTAAGGAGGAAGATTTGTCTGTAGAACAACACAATTAGAGACAACTGAATGTCCACCGCACCCGATGCCAGTAGTGTGGCCAGCAATCATGCGAATGATCCACCTCATGGCAGACGTGCTGTTTCAGAAAGTTCAGGCTTCTACTTTACACTTCTAGATGCCCTGCAAAACACCGGTAATCTCCAATTCGATGAATTGTTTAGGCAAGGATTGCTAGATTACTTTCTATTTGATGTACAATGTCAAGCAAGGAAGATTAGAGCAAAACTAGACGAGGGTTATGATGCTGATGACGAAGATGAGGTAGAACGCACACCAAAGCGTCCCGTCTCACAGCACAGGCCACTATTTCCTCTTCAAAGTGAATGTACTGTCAAATAAAATAATAATAAATTTGTTGTCTGGATTATTTTTTTGAAAAATGTCTGCCCCGAAATTGCTTCTTTCCGATGCTCAACTTTTGAAAGGGCCCAATTATGCTGCATGGAAGACAAAGATGCGGACTATTCTCATTTTTGAGGAGCTATGGGGAATTGTCAAAGGTGACATAACCAGACCAACAGACCCAGATGAAAGGCAGAAGTTTGATAAGGCCGATGCCAAAGCATTGATGTTGATAACACTCGGCATCACCAATGAAGTTCAACATCACATTCGGGATGCAACAACATCAAAGGCGGCATGGGATTCTCTCTCCACAATCTACCAAGTGAAGAACCAGACGAAGATCCTCCATCTACAGTCCAAGCTACATACACTCAGTATGCATGCTGGCGAGAAAGTTAAGGAATTCTTACGGTGGGTATCTGAACTGCGAGCTGAGCTTGTTGCACTTGGAGAAAAGGTGGAGGACAAACTACTTGTCCCAATTACGCTGAGAGCACTACCATCTTAGTTCAAAATTTTTGTCACCACGCTGAACATCACCAAGAAAGATGTTTCATATGATGAATTGGTGAATCTGTTGCAGCAAGAAGAAGCCATTCAATCTGTTCAAGGTGAACTAGAAGATAAGGCCATGATCTCTAGACAATCAAAAGGTTAGAAGTTTCGTGGAAAGCAGCCACAGAAACAACAAGAACATCAACAGTCGAAGCCTCCAAAGGCAAACTGATGGTGTCATATATGCAACAAGAACAATCATGACACTATCAACTGTTGGTACAATGCCTTAACAAAAGGCAATTCAAGCAAAGAAGGCTTTTCTGGTTGCAGTGATACTCAATCATCCAAACGCCATCATCATCACAGAAGGCACAAAGGAAATGTAGCAGCCCAACAAGATGATGCATCAGAAGAAGATGAACCAGAAACAGCCAACTGCGGCACTCATCATAATCTAGTCCTTGTCTCCCAAACCTCGCAGCCCACGAGGGATATTTGGTTGATAGACTCGGGTGCCAGCAAGCATATGACAGGGAATCGAGAGCTGTTCGATGCACTGACAGAACAACCTACTGGAGATAGAGTTTGAATTGCTGACAATAAGGAGTATGTTGCAGAGGGTATAGGCAAGGTCATCATTCCTCTTGGGGCAAGCCGTTGTACCCTCACCAAGGTGCTGTATGTTCTTGGTTTGACAACAAACCTGCTCTCTGTCAGTCAGCTTCTGAACCACAAACTGAAAGTTGAGTTCCAGGTGAAGGACGGGGTCAAGACCTGTCTAATCTCAAGAGAAGGTATGATACTTGCTAGAGCATTTATGAAGGATAGACTGTTTGCATTAGATGCTGTCTCCTCCCCTACAGTAGCTCTATCAGCCTCCACAATAGAATCTACGGGACTCTGGCACTATCGCTATGGGCACCTTTCAGTCAGCTCCTTGCATCAGCTCAGCTCCAAACAAATGGTAAGAGGTCTTCCTCCAATTTCAAATTCATTGCCTATATGTCGTGGTTGCCTTGTAGGTAAACAACACCGGGATCCGTTCGAGGCTAGTAGCTTCCATGCTACACATCGCCTTGAGTTGGTACATACCGATTTGTGCGGACCCATGCCTGCTTCATTTTCAAGTCATAAGTACTTCCAGTTGTTCGTGGATGACTTCTCCCGAAAGACCTGGGTGTATTTTCTCAAGAAGAAAGATGAAGCCTTTGCCAACTTTCAGGACTTTCACAAGCAAGTTGTCAAAGAAGCCGGCCAGTCTCTTCTTGTCCTCCGGTCAGATCGAGGGGGGGAATTCACCTCCAAGGAGTTCGTGGCATACCTGAAGCATCATGGCATCAAGCAGCACCTCACTGCTCCCTATACACCCCAACAGAATGGAGTTGCAGAACGTTGCAATCGGACTGTCATGGAGATGGCTCGATGCATGCTCTCCACAGCCAAGTTGGAGGAAAGATTTTGGGCAGAAGCAGTACGGACAGCTGTATACCTCATCAATAGGGCACCAACAAAGATTCTGCAACACAAGACACCGGAAGAGGTATGGACTGGACACAAGCCTTCAATTGCTCATCTAAGGGTGTTTGGTTGCACTGCATACATGCATGTCCCTGCCAATAGGAGAAAGAAGACTGATCCTAAGACACTTCAGTGTATATTGTTGGGATATAGTATTACATCAAAAGCTTATCGTCTCATAGATCCTGAGACAATGAAGATACATGAGAGTCGAGATGTGGTATGTGATGAATCGTCATTCGATTCCTTATCACAGAAAGAAGAGCAACAACCTCCTACTTCTCATAAATTGCTCTCACAATCAGATGATGAGCATATGGACGACTCTCACAGAGACAGTAAACTACAAGGAGAGTTGTATGTTGATCTGGGCCCTCTAGAAAACATTTCACACTAGCGGCAGCACAGTCAACCTCCAAAGTGGGTCCAAAGTACAATCAGGGACTCTAACCTGCACACTCTTCCAGACACTTCATCAGGAGTCAGAACCAGGAGTCAGACAAGAAATGAAGTGAATCTTGCGCTCATGAGTACTGTTGTTGACAGCACTGAACCTGACACAGTTCGAGAGACCTTAAGCCAACCTCAGTGGAAGAAGGCTATGGATGCAGAGTATGATTCTCTGATGCAAAATCATACTTGGGAACTTGTCGATCTGCCTGAAGGGAAGAAACCCATTGGCTGCAAATGGATCTTCAAAACAAAGTACAAGGCAGATGGATCTATCGACAAGTACAAAGCACGACTTGTAGCAAAGGGATATGCTCAACAGGAAGGCATTGATTATGAAGAGACCTTTGCACCCACTGCGAAGATCAAAACTATCAGAATGGTCTGTGCATTGGCAGCGCAAAAGGGATGGAAGCTTCAGCAGATGGATGTCAAGAGTGCTTTCTTAAACGGTGATCTCAAAGAAGAAGTGTACATGACCCAGCCAGAAGGGTTTGTTGATGAACATCATCCACACAAGGTATGTCGTCTTATCAAATCTCTTTATGGCCTTAAGCAAGCTCCTAGGGCATGGTACATCAAGATTGATGGTCACCTATTGCAGCATGGATTCACTCGTAGCCCCTCAGATCCTAATTTGTATATTACGAAGGTAGGCACAGAGATTGTCATTCTGGTTTTGTATGTGGACGATCTTATTCTCACTGGCAGCTCAGACAGTCTCATTGATGATGTCAAGAATGATCTCAAGAACTCCTTCGACATGACAGATTTGGGGCTACTTCATTATTGTCTTGGCTTGGAGATATGGCAGAAGAAGAACCACATATTCATCTCCCAAATGAAATATGCCAAGACACTCCTGGAAAAGTATGGAATGGTCAACTGTAAGCCTATGTCCACTCCAATGGAGAAAGGTTTGCAACTATCTCGTTTCCAGGATTCACCTCAAGTAGATGTCACTCTCTACAGGCAGCTGGTTGGGAGCCTTATCTACTTGACCTACACCAGCCCAAACTTGTGTTTTGTTGTCAGCTATCTTGCCAGATTCATGCAGGAACCAAAGAAGTGTCATTGGGTTGCAGCAAAGCATGTGTTGAGATATATCCGAGGCACAGTAGATTATGGTCTGGAGTATAAGAAGAATAGCCAGTTCTTCTTACAGGGATATACAGACTCGGATTATGCAGGATCTATAGATGACAGGAAATCCACATCAGGCTATGTTTTTCATCTTGGATCTGGGCCAATTTCGTGGGTTAGTAAGAAGCAAACTGTTGTTGCTCTTTCATCCACTGAGGCTGAATATTGCGCTGCACGAGGATCTGTGTGCGAAGTGATTTGGTTACGTCACATTCTGGCAGATATGGACATTCCTGAAGACAAGTCACCAGTTCTTCATTGCGACAATCAGGGTGTGTTAAAACTTGTGAAGAATCTAGTTTTCCATGAGCGCACTAAGCATATTGAGGTCGAATGTCATTACATTCGGGACCAAGTTTTGCACCACCACATCTAGCTCCAGTACTGCCCTACAGACTCTTAGATCGCAGATATGTTCACCAAATCTCTTGGTAGGATCAAATTTGAACTGTTTAGGGGGTACATTTGTAAAAACAATGTAATAAGGGGGGAATGTTAGCGTAAGTATTACATTGTTTAGTAACTTGTTTAGTAACTACACTGCATAGTTATATATCAGTTATCATCTGCGGTTACACCTGTTTCAGTTACACGCAGTTACACCAGTTTATAACTAATAGCTATTGCTATATATGCACTTTATGTATTTGCCATTATCAATCGAATACAACTTATCTTTCTTCTGCCTACCATCATTTTCCACAAGATATTTTGTAATTGCAAGTAGAAAACATGGCTACATGCATAACCTTCCTTTGAATAATTTCTCATTGCATAATGAATTCTTCAACCTTTAGTTGTTTGCCAATTCAATATATTCATTATACTTGTTTTCATATACACAAGAAAGAAGGGGAAATAGAGAGAGAGAGAGAGAGAGAGAGGATTACTTAGTATATATACTTTGAAATTGTGCCTCAAAATAATTAATATAAAAAATCTGGAGCCCTTATAAACATACTTATGTTTGATGTCGAACTAAAATTTACTTATGTATGTATATATACTTTGATACGAATACACAAATCGTAAGGATTGATGTGGTTTTCCCATACACCCTTTCCAGCATACTATACACATATTCAAAGTAAAAGTATGGTGGGTCTTTCTCAAACTCTTTAAGCTTCCATTGCCGACTCACAAGGTGACATGGAATTCCAAATCCAACCAATTAACATGGTGTGGTAAATGAAAATGTATATCTTTATTTTCTACACACAAACTTTTGGAAGACATACTTTCTTATAATCAAAATAATAAGAGTCAATAATAATTTATCCATAATTTTCAATTGTTGATTTCGGTAGCCTCTTCAATTTGGGTAGGAACTTGGCTATGACAAATAAGGAATTTAAAATCTATTGAAATCTAGATCAATACAAAATGAAAGTTTCATTATTCTATCAAGTTACACTTGAATGCATTGCATGCCTTACATAATTCACAATCCATGGAAATTCATAGAGAATAGAGGAACGGTTACTCTTCCAAATCATTTTGCATATGCTTTGTCACTTTCAAGTACTCAATATTATTAATATTTACCTTTCAATATTACACTACACATCTTTATTGGCTTTCAAGTTCTTTAATAAGCAATTTTGATATTATTAAAAAATGATTTTGAGCACTTATTGATATATGTCTATGTAATATGATAGTTGGTTTGCTAGGCCTCCTAATATAGATGCCCTTATTAATTTTTATTTATAAGATAAAATTTAAAATGTTATTAATAGTAATTAAGGTTAATTGATGGGGCATAAAGTATATGACATGATGCGCTCAACAAAGCTTCATATGGATAGCTGGCAAGTTTGGATTCTTGGTGTGCAATTACATCAATACCTTTTGGTGAGAGTTTCGTAGTTAGGTTAATTTGCATTTGACAATCCCATGCAATACTATTTGGCCACATGCAATGTTATCTATCACTTGTTGGAACACATTTTGTAAGGTTTTTTTATACCAATGCTCTATTTTTTTGTGACAAAGAGTTTGCGTTGCTGGTACATAAGGAAGTGTTTGATAAAATGCCTTCAAGAAATGTGGTCTCATGGAATGCCATGATTGTATGATATGCACAAAATAGATTTGGTTTATTTCATGTGCTTGAGAATAGGTTGGTGATAAAGCACTAAGAAGGAATTTTTTGTCTATTTTCTCATCATTTGGGATTCTAATTTAAGCCCAAAACATGTCTTAAGGTGCATATATAATTCATGTTTTAAAAGACCCAAAAAAAAATCAAGAGATAGAGAAAGATAAAGAGAAATATTAAATATATAATATATAATTTAAATATACAATTATATAATATATTGTATATATATAATATATTTTATATAAATATATATTTTTTTAAACTACATAGGAAGCCTGTCAAAGTTTATAAGCTAATTTAAATAGTATATATAACCAATATTGAAAATATATAAATTATTACGTGACATATATAAATAATATTTTATAAAATATATATACCTTCTTTTATATATATATATATATATATATATTTGAAAAATGAGAATGATCAACGTTAATGTTAGACTCGGGTAGATATAAGGTAAATGTTAAAAAATAATAATATAGAAATCAAATCTTATGAATACATATTATGTCTACGAGTATGATTTATAAATATATATATTTATTGTTATATAATATTTCTATATAATAATTAATTACTAATAATTTTTTAAATATTTTCATTGTCGATATGTTTTAATTTAAATTATTAGTTTTACTTCATAATTATAAAAATAATTAATTTTTAAATTATTATTATTGTTAAAAAAATTAAATTTAAATAAATTATTTTTAGTGATATTAATTATTAATAATTATTATTAAAAATCTAAAGTAGAAAAATTAGAAATTTAAAAAAATGGAAAAAATTCAAGAAGGAAAAAGACAAAGGCAATAGCCAAAGTTAAGTAAAGATTTTAAATTATAAAAGGTTGGCAAAGTCTTCATTTAAAAGTGTAATCAAAACAAGGAAGTGTGCACTTCACATAGATGCATTTATTATGAGCATTTTGTGGTTCAAATAACAAAGTTTGCTTGGACATCACTTCATATGGCAAAAGGTTAGCCGGAATATCGAGCATGAGTAGGAAACTTTGTGGACGACGAATGAAAGGAAAATGAATGGAGATGGAAAAAACTAGTGGGCGACAAAACAAATCGAAAAACAACTGAAATCGAATGGCCAATAGAACTTCAATCGGCTTGTACACTTCTAAGATAACCTCAACCATCGATCTACCAAAGCAAGTCTTCGTATACCAAAGGGAATGCCTTCGGCATAACTAGAAATCATATCTTAGTGTGCAATGGGTATGTCGAGATAGCATGTAGATAAAAGTAATTAGTGGTTCCTTTATAATTGCACATTGAACATTGGAATTTCTTGAGAAGAGAGGATGGTTATTTTCCAAGTTTTTCATGCTATCATAGTTAATTAAATCACACTTTTGCTCTTGGAGAAGTAACCTTTGCATTGCTATTTCCTTGATAGGACTTGTTTATATTTAATTAGTTTAGCATTGTTTAGATTAGATTCATTACAATTCGTAGATTACATTTCATTCAAGCAATTTCAATTTCTAGATTAGATTCAAAAATCATTCCACAAAATACCAAAAACATAAGATTAATGGCATTTGGAAAACTCATATTAATTGCATTTTATATTTCAATTTCTAGCTAATTAGATTACTTTTATATTCAAATTGGAAAAGGAACCAAAAGTGTTTTGCATTCATACAAAAACACAAAAATATTAGGAAACTTAGAGCAAAACCCTCAATCACATCATGAGGTATAATTTGCGTCAATTCAAACAAGATCAAACCCTAGATTCCATCACAAGGTACATTTCACATTTCGCACAAGTAAAACAAACCGTTGACTTCAAGTCAAAGTCAACAAAAGTCAAACTAGGTCAATAGTTAGTCAATAAACTCTCTCAAGCATTCGATGTGCCTAGGGATTAGAGGAAATTAGATCAAGGCTTTCTCAAAGAGATAGATGAAATCCATCCAATCTACCACAACACGCACAACAAACCATGGAAGAGCAAGACTGCACTCTTAGGGTCTTCCAACAAAGAGACATCATATGATAACACATTCAAACAAACAAGGATAGGTTACAATGATCTAGACTCATCAACAAGCAATAGTCTACCCACTAGATGTTGGAATTTGAGAAATCCTAATAAGAGACATAGGATTAGTGACCCTTCGAGTCATATAATTATCTCCACCACAACAGTCCTACAACAAGCTTATCAAATATCAATCCATACTAGGCCTACAAACTGGCCAACCACCCTCCACGAAGTTCTTATCCACGTGAATAGAACCACCCCTGAGTCTCGCCTCCACTCGAATGGCTTCTACCACAAGAGTGAGTGACTTGGAGGTCACCCATAGCAAGGAGAGGGGTTCATGTGTGATATCGAGGCTGACTCATTCGCATTGTGCTTGAGTCACATTTCTAAGCATACAATCACATATATAAAAGATAGGAAAAGAAAGCTCAAATGCCTAATTTCATACTAAAATTTGAAAAAAATAATGGTATATCAAATCTAAAAATGAAACCCCAATGTGGTAACCAAGGGTTGGTAGGGTGTGTGAAAAATATATCACAATAAAGAATAGAAAACCCTAAAATAAAAGATATACCAATGAAGCCCAATGGTGTTAAAAGCAATGGTAGATCTAAAAATGCGAACTAATCTCAGAAAATGTTGAAGTAAAAACCCTAATGTAGTGTAAAACCCTAACAAGAAGGTTGGGATGTGTAGGATTGATCAAGTTCACCAAAATGAAAAGGAAAATAATGTTTCCTTAGGGTTAATCTAGGCTGATCCAATAAAATACATGCATGTGAGCATAAATCAACCTAGATTAAAGTTATTATGGAGCCCTATGGAGATAAAATATTTGAATAATTGAATGCTAAGAAAAGGAATTAAATGTGAAGGAGGGATATACCTAGCTCAACAAGCAAAGAATGATGCCTAATCGATAAGATTCTAGAATCTTCTTGATGTCAAACTTAGAAGTGGTGTCTCTCTATCAATAAGCTAGATGGAAGTTTGTTATAGATCTCTACACTATTAGAGGACAAGTTCATAGATCTGGGATGAATTCATGAGTACAAATATGTACCTATGCTCTAGATTCATCCTAGCAATCAGTAATGTTTTTCTTTGCAACCTTGCCTAATATGTAACCTTTTTCTCTTTTTTATTGAAATGCTTGGGAACTGGCAATATTTAAAAATATATTAAAAGATTGTCATTACATCACAAGGAGATTTTGCCTAGATCAATCCTAAAAAATTGAACAATATTAAAATAGTAGGCATGTATCTAAGTATGCAATTTTTTTATTACTTTTATTGCACTAAATAAAAATGTGTCACTATTGATTACTCCAATGCTCTCTAAAATGAATGAACACTAGACTGTACTTGATTATTAGAATGATTTATTGAATGTCTTTAAATACTAGCACACAATATCAAATTACACAAAAGTTTGTTTAGTTAGCTCAAGGTAGAAGGGTGAAGGGGGCCTATTGGCCAAATTTAAATTTTGAATTTTAAATTAGAAATGGACATGACCATGGGGTTGCCCCCACGATTACAAACTTGTCCAAGAATATGGAATAGCGATCAAATCTAGCTGGCAAATGACCAAATGGGGTAGGTGAATAGATAGGTGTCATAAACAAGAGGACAAGATGTATATATAAGTGTGTGTAAATGGATAGGTTAGGGCAAAATGTATAGGGATATGTGTGTGTAAATGGATAGAAGTTTTATGAGAATGAGCCCAACTTTGCACTAGATTGAGCTTTTTGTCATTACATATATGTATGAAAACATTTACCTCAAAATTAAACATGATATAGCATGGGTATGCAAATTTCACCATTACACTATTATGGGGTGATTAATTTTTTTTAATCAAATGGCCCAAGTAATAAAAAGAAACTGAATAATTCCAAATAGAATTCCCTAAAGTTGCTCCAATTTTCTATTAGTAATATTGTACAAAATAGTGTACATGCACTTTGAGCTTTATGGAATGTACTCCAAACTCTCTAGATTGAATTTACACCTTTTATGTTTGGAAATCTATGCAACATTAGTGGACAACATTTCAAACATATGTGAAAGATTATAAATCACTATAACAATTATGGGTATATGTACAATGTAATGTCCCCTTCTCATCAGTGATATCCAGGATTGACCGTTAGCCTATTCCGGAGGCCCGTAGGGGAGGCAGTAATTAGGGTTTCCAGCTGTGTGGTGATCTCTTCGAAGCTTTCAAGGATCTGTTTGTTAGTGTATGGCAGTTTGATTACCAGATTCCTTCTGGGTTTTCAAAGAGCTTCAGGGTGATATATCATGCATTGGCATCCGAGGACTTTCTTGAGCTTACTATTTTTAGTAAGTACTATTTCTGGTAGCATGATCTATGGCAGAGTATGGCGTTGAGTTCTTCCTTGGTAGTCCTTGCTTGGGATGGACAAAAATAATATAATATGGGCACTTTATTATTTTATTTATAAAAAGGCAACTTTGGCATAATTAAATATTATAAAGCTAAGTTGTACCCTTATGCCTAGGAGACACAACTTAAAGTTGTTTTAAAAGGGGGACCATGTGAGAATTTAAAAATAAATTAATTATTTATGCCAAAGGGGAACTAGTGCAGGAGCACTTAATCCAAAGTGGCCCCCATGAGGCATTTAATTTCATGTTGTGTTTAATGTCATTTTGATGGTTCCAATAAGGTCCTAAAAGACCATTCATGTAATAAGGTCTGTTTGACCAATGCATGTTAATTTAGTTTGTATCTAGGTTCAACTGTAAGTCCCAAGGACACTTGGCAAATCTGTAAGCACAAGGTTGTTAGACAGTTAGAGGTTGTTAGGTGGTTGTGATCTCCCAGCCGCTTGGAGTCAATTCAGTACTACTCATGGTGAGTAGATAAATACCCCAAGATCAGATCGATTGAGATCATGTGGTAGATAGATTGAATTGTATTGAGTTGTGCAACTGTGAAAATAGAGCGCCTGTATACATTTCTGAAAGCATAATAAACAAGGTCATGTTTGTGTTGTACATCTTTCTAGCATTCAAGTTCATTTCCTTCTTTGTGCAAATCAATTTTTTGTTTTGAGGCCGAGATGGGTTCTTAGCCCATTCCACCGGTTAGATTTCTTCAAAATTGGTGGAATGGCTATACATATCGATTTGTGTTTTCATTTTGTTTTCTATTTTGTTCATGTTCATGTTTGCAGGATCACGTATAGTATGCATTGAAAGATCCTAGCATTGTCATGTGCTAGGTTGGTTGGGTGAAAGATCTGTGTTAGATTGTTGGAGAAATAGATTTGTGTAATCACAAGGTTTGCAGCGGATCAAATCAGCAAAATTCTGCGTTGTTCCATCGGATATACAATTTGTGTATATCACAATTGTATGTCGGATATACATCCTATGTATATATTGCAGTTGTATGTCATGTGTATCTCACAAGTGCATGTTGTGGTTGTATGTAGTGAACATACATTGTGGTTATGCATTGAGTTAAGATACAAGGGAGAGAGAAAGTTGAAGCTTCCGATTGGCATACAAGAGAGTCAGCGATTCGGTCAAACCCATCGAATGCATATTTGAATTGCATGTTGTGAATGTACATCGCGAATGTACAAATACAAGGAGGGTCAACGGTTAAACTCTCTGAATGTATGTTCTGAATGCATCTTCTGAATGTATATCAAACATATACATTGTGTTCATACATTGTATTAGGTACAAGTACTAACCGACAGTGATGGTGAGGGAGACCGGTGGTCATAGGTCAACTGAAGTATATACAAGTTGTTTTCTATCGGTGTATCGGGAGCACATGCAAAGCGCTCACCGATGAGGAAGGTCACACTGAATGTATATTGCGATTGTATATCGCAAATGTATATCCTGAATGTACATTGGAGAATGTATCTTGCGGCAGATACAAAGATGAAGACATACATCAGGAAGAGTAGTAAGATCAAAGTGATAGTTTGTAAGGTGGCTGATGAGAATGGTCTTGCCGATAGGTAAGTAAAACGTGGCTATACAAAGGGGAATGCAGGTCAGGGTGTTTGGCCCTGCACTATAGTGGTATCAGAGCTCAGTAAAAGGTCTGAGTTGTTGTGTGTTTGATTCTGTCACTGAGAAGGCAGAAGTAGAAGGATTGAGAGGTTGACAAGATGCCTCTAAAAGGTAATGGTACTGCTAGAGAATTACAGGAGATGAAGGAAAAACATGCCAAGGAGATGAGGAAGATGAAAGAGCTTGCGGAAGCCCTTCAAGCCAGGCATGTAGCCTTGGAGACAAACAAAAAAAGAGAAGTGGAAGACAGCGAATCAGAAAAAGAAGATGATGGTGAAGAATTTGAAGAGGTAGATGAGGATTTGGATCCTGAAGATCAAAGATTTGCAAAACTGTTAAGGGCAGTCAAGAATGACAAACCTAAGGTAAAGATTGATGTTCCAAAGTACACTGGAAGTTTAAATGAGGAAGAGTTACTTGATTGGATTGCTGCATTAGATAATCACTTTGAATGTGTGGAGGTTCCTGAGGAGTAGAAAGTAAAGATTGCAAAGACCAAATTGGGAGGTCATGCCTTAGTATGGTGGGATTACATACAATCAGAGAGGAGGAAGCAAGGTAAGTCAAAGATTTCTTCATGGGACAAGATGGTAGCAAGAATCAAAGGTAAATTTTTACCCAAGGATTATGAAGTTCAAATGTTCAAGAGGCTTCAATTTTTAAGACAAAAGGAAATGGATGTGAAGGCATATACTGAGGGATTTTATAAATTAAGTATGAGGTATGGTCATCATGAGAATGAGGTTGAAAAGGTTACTAGATACTTGGCTGGTTTGAGACTGAACATATAAGATGAGTTAGTTTTGGCTAACCCTAGGAGTGTGGAAGATTGTTATCAAATGGCAATCAGGATTGAGGAGAAAATGAAAAGGCGACAAGATAAGTCCATGAGAGGAAGAGGCAGCAATATAATGGGAAAAGGATCAGCCCCTACAACAAGGCAATCCAATGAGGATCAAGAAGAAATTGGTAAAGGACAAGAACAGTTTGATTTCAGAGGTGGATGGAAAGGCACAAGAGGCATATTTGGAAGTGGTAGATGTTCTAATGTTTTCACTAGGAGATGTTATCATTGTAATGAAATTGGCCACACAGCATTCAAATGTCCAGAAAGGCAAGGTTCATCATCAAGAGGTGATAGGAAGAATGACAAGAGGGTTCAATATGTGCAGGAAGGGGAGGTAGGTGAAAGTGTTAACTCTCCAATGGGAAGTGCATCCCCAGCTCAAGATGGAGAATCATTGATGCTAAGGAGAACAGTCTTGAAGACATCCAAGGACATGCTACAAAGGAAAGCTCTTTTCAGGACCAAATGCAAAACCAAAGGTAAACTATGCAAGGTAGTAATAGATTCTGGTTCTACAGATAATATGGTATCTCAAGAAATGGTGGATAAACTGAAATTGGAAAGGATTCCTCATCAAAATCCTTACAAAGCATCTTGGGTAAGTGATAGTCAATCACTTTTGGTATATGAATAAGCATATGTTGATTTTTAGATTGGAGAATATTAGGATAGGGTTTTGTGTGACATATTGCCCATGGAATGTTGTCACCTACTTTTGGGTAGGCCATGGCAATTTGATAGGAGAGCATTGTATGATGGATATGCTAACACCTATACCATCAAGAAGGATGGGAGGACTTTTGTGATGACACCATTGCAGGAGGATGCTGCAGCACAGAAGGCAGCCAATGTCATCTTAGTGGGAAAGAAATAGTTTGTGGAGATTCCTACAGCAAAAGGCATAAAGGTAGTTGATGATACCTCAAGGAATGGGATTGCTAGAGATCACAGTTTGAAGGTAATTTTAGTATTGAATGATGGAGATCAGATGGATCAGCAGAAGGTCAAGGAGCAAGTTTACAAGCAGCCACCAGTTGATTGGAAAGATAAGGATGCTATCATAGTAGGGACAATTTTTTGTCCTCTAGAACCAACAAGGATTGAAAGGCAAACCTATTCTACCATAACAGTAGTACAAGGAGCATTAACTAGGGTTTACCATGCAGGTGTTAGAGCCTACACTGCTAGGCATGAGTCTTTGGTTCCAAGGAAGCAGGTTACAGTTCAGAGATCATGGGGAAGGCATGAGACAGCAGAGGCTAAAGGTGGATCAAGACAAAGAATTAACTCATGGGGCATGAGTTCTTTTCTCGGTGGGGAGTATGGTGCAGGAGCACTTAATCCACAGTGGCCCCCATGAGGCATTTAATTTCATGTTGTGTTTAATTTCATGTTGTGTTTAATGTCATGTTAATTTAGTTTGTATCTAGGTTCAACTGTAAGTCCTAAGGACGCTTGGCAAATCTATAAGCACAAGGTTGTTAGACAGTTAGAGGTTGTTAGGCGATTGTGATCTCCCAGCCGCTTGGAGTCAATTCAGTACTACTCATGGTGAGTAGATAAATACCCCAAGATCATATCGATTGAGATCATGTGGTAGACAGATTAAATTGTATTGAGTTGTGCAACTATGAAAATAGAGTGCCTATATACATTTCTGAAAGCATAATAAACAAGGTCCTGTTTGTGTTGTACATCTTTCTAGCATTTGAGTTCATTTCTTTCTCTGTGCAAATTAATTTTCTATTCTGAGGCCGAGATGGGTTCTTAGCCCATTCCACCGGTTAGATTTCTTCAAAATTAGTGGAATGGCTATACATATCAATTTATGTTTTTGTTTTGTTTTCTATTTTGTTCGTGTTCATATTTGCAGGATTGCATACAGTATGCATTGAAAGATCCTAGCATTGTCATGTGCTAGGTCAGCAGGGTGAAAGATCTATGTTAGATTGTTGGAGAAACAGATCTGTGTAATCGCAGGGTTTGCAGCGGATCAAATTGGTAAAATTCTGTGTTGTTCCATCAGATATATAATTTGTGTGTATATCGCAATTGTATACCAGATATACATTCTGTGTATATATCACAGTTGTATGTCGTGTGTATCTCGCAAGTGCATGTTGCGGTTGTATGTAGTGAACATACATTGTGGTTATGCATTGAGTTAAGATACAAGGGAGATAGAAAGTTGAAGCTTCCGATTGGCATACAAGGGAATTAGGAATTCAATCAAACCCATCGAATGCATATTTGAATTGCATGTTGTGAGTGTACATCGTGAATGTACATCGGGTTTAGATACAAGGAGGGTCAATAGTCAAACTCTCTAAATGTATGTTCTAAATGCATCTTCTGAATGTATATCAAACATATACATTGCGTTCATACATTGTATTAGGTACAAGTACTGACCGGCAGCGACGGTGAGGGAGACCGGTGGTCGCAAGTCAACTGAAGTATATACAAACTATTTTCTATTGGTGTATCAGGAGCACATGCAAAGCGCTCACTGACGAGGAAGGTCACACTGAATGTATATTGCGATTGTATATCGCAAATGTATATCTTGAATGTACATTAGAGAATGTATCTTGCGGCAGATACAAAGTTGAAGACATACATCGGGAAGAGTAGTAAGATTGGAGTGATCGTTTGTAAGGTGGCCGATGAGAATGGTCTTGTCGATAGGTAAGTAAAACATGGATATACAAAGGGGAATGCAGGTCAGGGTGTTTGGCTCTGCACCAGGGACGCCTAGGGAAAGTGGGAAAAAGAAAGGAAATAAATTTTTTTTTTCTAATCCTAGGGAAAGTTAGAAAAAGAAAAGAAATAAAGTGTTTTTTTCTAATCCTAGGGAAAAGTGAAAAAAGAAAGATTAGAAAAGGATGGAAAGAAATGTTTTTTTCTAATTTTTTAAAAAGAAAGTTTCTTCTCATGTGTGGTGCCCATATTGGGGAAGTTTCCCAAAGCTTTCAAGGTAGAAAATATAAAAGGATGTGATGGCTTCTCTTTTCATTATGCTTTGGATATTGCTAATATTGAAATGTTATTGGAGTTCTTATTGATCTCAGGGCTTTGAGGATGAAAACCCTCATGGTTGACATTGGTTTCGGATTTGAAAGATAATCCCTAGTTGATTTCTATGGAGCAACTTCATACAGAGGTTACATATGAGCTTATTGAAGGAGGTTTTTATCAATTATGTGTTGTTGGTTTTTGTAAATTGTTGAATTGAAGATTCATTCATAGAAAAACTTTGGTGCAAGATTTCATTATGGGTATATGACCCATCCATTCCATATCCTAGGGCACCCCTATTCCTATATTTTTGTGGGTTTTGGTGGAGTCTTCAATTTTCTAGAGCAGATCACCCTCCTTGGGAAGTGCGCCCATGCTGACAATTGCCTCAGTTTGCATGCATAGAATATCTTGTAGTTTTCAATGGGTTCTTAGTATTTGAAATTGCTCTCCTAGGCCATAGGGAACATTTGCATTTGATTTGGAGTCATTCTGAGGCTCGGTGTGGTTTTGGTGAGCATTTTAGTGGTTCCTAGCACTTGTCCTGACAAGATGAAAATATATCAAATTGTTGTTCTTTTGTATATTTCAATATTTGTACTTCTAATTTTGTAAAAGACTTATTGGTAAAGTGAATCAATAAAGCTCTTGTTCCAGTCTATGCTTGTCTTTGTTATGCTTTGTAAATCAATGTTCCCATATTGTTACATATTGATGTTATATTGCTGATATGATGTTCTTTAAGCAAATAAAAATTAGGAAAAAATTAAAGGGGACATTACAGTGGTATCAGAGCCATAATCCTGCCAACCTGTTGGGTAATAATTGCATTCAATTGGTGTGAAATCAGTTGTGCACAAGTTAGTTTGGATTTGGTTTTTAGTTTGGACAGTGAAAAAGGTCATCATGGCAAAGTTGTTTAGCAATAAACAGGCATGGAAATAATTTGAATAAACACAACACAGGACCATACATAAATTGTAGTGTTTAGATGATTCACTTTCAAAGTTTAGACTCTCTAAAAGATCATCTCCTTCTACTAGCAAAGGTCCAATGCCAAAAGACAAGGAAGCGGAAGTGCTTATCATATTTGAGGAGTATAGCACTCTTCCTTAATAGGTTAAGGAGAATTTTCCTTTCAAGGACTATATGGACATCCATCCCAAAGTTTGTCACAAAATTGAGCAAGCAAGGAAGAAATTTCATGCTATAGCTTATGATTTGTTAACACATGGAATAGATAGAAAATCTTCACATATGGTTGATATAACTTGGCATGAGAACGATTTGGTGTCTTCAAGTTCTGATGAGGTATGCAAAATTTTATATGATGAATTCGATAGACATGCTAATTTGACTCAAGAGGACATGGGGATAGCCTTGGGTAATGATTTGTCTACATCATCCTTGCAAGAGGTTTCATAAGAGCCTTCTACATTAGAGGCAAGCATAGATCATGTTAGTGATTTGGACAGCAATGGTATGGATTCTTTGGGTGATCATAAGGCATCTTCTAGTGTGATAGTTGATTGCAATAATGTCACATCACCTACACATGATGAAAAATCAAACTATGGCAACCAAGGATATTTGGAACAAAAGCCTTTGGTTTGGGAAGACTTGCAAGACTATTTGGTGGTGAAGGACGATAAAATAGCTCAAGCATTGTCAAGAATGGATAGCACTCAGAAACACCTAGAAGACCTCATTTGGACAGCCCAAAGAGAGGAAAGACAAAAGGGAATAGGACATGGTATCTCTCATTCACATTTGCAGTCTTACAAGGAAGCATTGGAATTGATAAAAGATAACTACTTGCAATTTCTTAGAGATAGAGACATGGCTGTGAAGTTGGTGAAAGAAAAAGATAGAGAGATTGTTGATCTTTGCCTTCTTTTGAGTATGTCTAATCATTCCTTGCATAATTCAAAAAATTGGTCCTTTATAGCAGCTACTCCTAGGGTACAAGATGACAAGGCAAATGGTGTAGGAGTTGAACAAGTTGAGGAAAGGATTGAAGAATCATACAATGAGGTACCTTGCAGCCTTGTGACATTTAGTGATAAAGACTTCTCTCAGCCACTTCCACCCCTAATCACTTGGGAAGAAGATGAGTCAAATCAAGACTTGATGGTGTTTGATGACTACAATGTAAGCATAAGAGAGGACTCCAAAGGTCTAATTTGGGACAGCAATACTCTTCCTCATTATTATGAGATTTCTACTCTTACACATGGAAGAACTTGTGAAGATGAGTCTACAAGTGTCGGTACACAAAGTGTAAGTGTTGGGCTTGAAATTTTCAATGGAGATGCACTTGTGAAGCTTGAAGACATGGTACAAGAATATGATAGGTATTCTGATTTTTATAACAACAGTTATATTCCTTCACTCCATAATGAGGTAACAAGTTCACATAAGGATGATAGTACCATAGATTTTTCTATAGATGGCACTCAAAAATTAGGTGTTAAAAATGGAATTTGTGTAGATGTTGAGTATACAAGGGAAGAACTTCTTGAGGTAAGCCCACAAGAAGAGCACGTTGAGTTGTGTGGAGAAGAAAGGAGGAATGATTTAGGAAATTCAGTTTAGGCATCTACTTTGCATCATGAGGTCTATGACTTTCCTCTTTTAAAGATCTATTTGAAGGCTCAAAACAATGATGATATTGGTCACACACTTGATGGATCAGCCATAAGTGTTATATCCATTTGTGTGGAATGGAACATTATTGATTTCAATTTAGTTAGTCATGCAACATCTACAATGGAAGGATAATTGTTAAGATCATATAAACCATTTTTTCTTAGAGAGTTGATTAGGGAGACTAAGAGGTTGCTTACTAGGAAGATCTTGCATTTTGATAATGTTTGGTTTGTCTTGCATACTACACTTTGGATTTTTCTAGTAAGGGAAAACATATTAGTTATGGAGGTGATGATATGGATTAGAAAATGGGACAACAATCTTTTGACATCACATGAGCATGAATTCAAGCTAGATGGTGGTGACAAGAAATGTTGCATGGTAGACATTCATGAAAAGATAGATAAGCATGAGGTGATGGTGGGAACTTCTACTTGCCAACAATATGAATTTATAACAGCAATGGAAAAGGAACATGAATCCATTTGTATGTTGACGTTGGAGTACATGACCACTAAGACGGGGGGCTGAATCAGTGGTCTATAAACTTTATTTTTTGCACCTTTTAATCTATTGGATAGGCAAAGAGAGAGACTTTAAAGATTATCAAATGCATATGTATAAGTATGATGATAAACAGTGTGATCAAGACCTCAAAGACAGAACATTAGGGCACACACATAAAGACAAATAACATGAAACATAATACATGTTTTTGATGAGTGGAAAACCCTCATAGGGATAAAAAATCACTCGGGAAAATTGCCTCACTGGCTTAACAAAAGCCCACTAAATATAGAGCCTCACTGGCATATACAACTACCTTAGTGGCAAATAGGTACCTCACTGGAAAAATGTTGTCTCACTGACAATCAGGTATGTCTCACTGACAAATTAGAGTGCCTCACTAGCATATAGGCTATCTCACTGACATAAAGGCATACATCACAAATCTGAATGAAAATAAAAAGATACAGAGGGATACTCTATTTCACTATCTTGCATCAATATCTACAAGTCTTTTTGTTATTCTCATCAAACATCCACTCTCTCAAAACATTATCATTTAAACAAACATTATCCTCCTTGCATACATATAAGTGCTTTGATACCATGACACAATACACAAACTCCTAAATACAAGAATTGATCAAACCTGAAACAATTCCACTTTGCATACAACCATTTACTCAACCATGTATGATCAGACTGTAAGAATGAACTCTTTTATCTCTACAACAATCATTCGATTCCTTTGTCTGTAATGTCCTCATCTTTGCATCACAAATATACCTCTGTCTTCATCTTGAGTTATGCTATATTTCTACTCATCAGACCTCCTTGTGAGCATTAAGACTATCCTTCAAATTTAACCCCTTTAAACATCTACATTTCTCCACTATTCTTTACAAACTGCTCATTAGCATGTAGGTATGTCTCTATAGCAACCAATTGACCAAGTCTCACACCTTCATCTATCACACACACCAAGAAATCAACTTTGCTGGCCCTTTTAATTCATTTTTATAACTGTAAGAACAATTATGGTTCTTAATCTTCCAACTCCCCGTCAAATTGAATAAGTGAACTGAACCATTGGAATTCAAAAACATTTTAAATATTGACCTTTGATTTAATCTTTCGCACCTGAGGAAAATGAAATGAAGGCCTTTGATTATCTTTTGGCACCCATCACAAATGTGCTAACCTTTGCTCATTGGTGGCCTAGGTTCTTTGGGGCCAGTTGCCCAACGAGTTTGGTGACTTAAGTGTTCACTTAAGTGAACCTGTCACTGGTGATAACAAGTCACCTTCCAATTAAAACAAAAGTAAACTGTCAAAAACTTTGAATCTTAGAGTTTAGGACAAAGCATTAGGTCTTTAGGGTTTTTAAGGGTTTAAAACATACAACCCTCACTTGTATCTCCTAGTTTCATTTCATAAGAGAATTTGCACTTTGATACCTAATACTAGTATGATCCAAATCATAGAAGAATAAATAAAGTCTGTCATATGGCAATTTATCATTATCAACTTGGAGAGCGTCATCTTAAAACCAACTTTAGTCCATGCACTAGGAGTGAAACCTTAATATATGTACTATGATAGTTTTGCTATCCTGGATCAGACATGATTAAGGCCTTGATACTTGAACTATCAACATATCATCAAGACTTCTTTTGACATTTAATGAACACATTACATTAACCTTACTATTTCAACTCTTTGAAGCACACATTGCCATTTCAGGAGCTACTCACATATATTACCTTGAACTCTCTGCTATACTTTGACATCTTGAATTCTTACCTACCTTTGACAAGGCCCTTCACATCCTTTGCTTCACTAGGGTCATAGCTTGAAGACATGAATGAACATCATTGATATGAACCAACAAAATAACTATACTCATACCTTTTGACATGAACACCATGAAAAAGATCAACATTGAAATCATCGTCAACCTGACAGAAATCACAACTTGTAATCCTCTCTAAGAAACATAACTTGAAGTGACCAATCACTCCCTCCATTGCTTGATCTCACCAACATAGCACTACCAATTATTTGTACCTTCTCACCATCATGACATCCTATTCCTATACCAAACCACATGAAGGTACTACACACCTTTTGACATCAATGATAAACTTCCATCAATTTCCCCCTTTGTCATTGATGGAAAAAACTCTTCTTCACTCTCTCACTCCCCCTTTGACATCCAATGACAAAGGAGCTTATAACTACTCCCCCTGTCAGATATGCATAAACAATCTAGTTTTCCCCTGAGATATTTGCTTCCTCTGCAAGAGTAATCTTTTAAACACATTTATACACGCTGACATCATTGTCATGAAATCTTGCACTGAACTTTTACATCACTATCATAGATAGAGCCATGCACTGTGCAACACTGCTTGCACTATAAATCATGAGAGAGATCAAAATAGGTCTATGACTTTGATCATCCTGCTGAGATACCTCAATTTCAACTCCTGACAAGATGCTCCCCATGACAACAAAGTTTACCATGAGAATTTGAATGATAAAGAAGAAAGTATTAGACTGGTCTTGCAAAAAATGTGTAAAACTTTCAGTTCACTATGTTGCAACCACATTGTACCACTGTACTATCTAAGAGCAACTATTAATTTCCATTAAGGAAGAAACAAGATGAAGACCAAAAAATAATTAATAGAGCAAGATTTACTTCTTGGCAAGATGAACCAACTGCTCTGTCACTGCAAACATGATGTATGCACACAACTTGCCACATGAAAACACAATCAAAACCATATCATTATCAAACCAACATAGGAAGGTACATCAACAAAAAAACACTATCCTGTCAGCAATAAGTCACTACCCTGGTCACCATCATGATATGAAATCATGGCTTGAAACCACTATCACTGCATAAGGCATTGTACTGCACATCAAATGATACTATCTAGTTCTACACACATAAGATATGCACATACAGAGGTCTATCTGCACTATTATAGTCTACACTCTACTGCTAGATACAAGGTCTGTTGAACCTGCACTCTCAAAAAAAAGGTTTGCTACTGTAACCACCAACAAACAAAGGTCTGCAACCATTATACAGAACTCACATCATGAAATTCTGCACCACAAATAAATAAAGGTCTGCTACATGTCCAAGTCTATTACATCAAACATGAGTCATAAACATGTCACAACCACTAAAGTCCTTGTCAAATATTTGATAACAATATTTTGCCTTGAACCTCTGGGAACCCTTTTTCATCTTGTTCCTTGGCTGCACAAGTCTAAAACTGCACCTCAATTCAACAAAACCATATAGATTATTTCTTTTTATATTTGCATACAAGTTTACTAGAATACTTGTAACTATGCCATATGATAGCAAGATATAACAAACTATCAGCAAGTTTAAAGACTATTGTTATTTGCTAATTACAACTTGAATCAAGAGGATGAACCACTCTTTAATGACAATACTAAATCTTCTTAAGCATGATCATTATCATAACCAAGTCAGTGATAACCTTTGAGCCATGAACATAGAATGAACAACCTTTGAGTCCTAAACACCATAGCATGAAACAAACTAGCATAAGAGCTTGAACCTTCCTTGAGCATGAACCTTCCTTGGGCAATAAACTCATAACCATCATGAATACAATGAAGAATGGCATGACATAATAAAGCCTGAAGTAATAAGTACTTTGACCAACATCCAACATCAAATGAGATGGAGATAGCATGAACACATCCTGGCACATGATTCAAACATTGTCACATTTATCAACATGAACTAAGAGCACCATTGAAACCATGAAGACCATGAGTTAGAATAGATCAATCTTTCTGCAAATCTTTTATGTCTCTGTACATCTACACTCTACATGATTTAACTTGTCATGTTGCCTGATGTGAACTGTCCCAAAGGACTGACTGCTCTACATACATATCATAGAGGATTGCACCAAATATATGCACTACACCTTACATGATTGATATCTTATTAGCCTATGGATTGAGACATAGAGTATCTTAATTATGCCTGGTTTGTATGGGCAATGTGTAGCACAAAAGGACTATATACCTAGCAGGATATTGACATGATAATAATTTTATGTGTCTAACTCAATTCAACAACATGGAGCCATCAATGAATTAGGACTTCACAAAAATCAAACTCAAGCCCAACTATGCTTGTTCATCTCAATATGCAATGTAAAAATAAATTTACTCCTATAAGTGAAAGAAAACAACTTTTAATGTGATAGAATTTTAAAAAGAATAGATAACATAATTTAGTGGATTAAATAACTTATAAATTAATAAATAAATAAAAAATATCTAACAAATTTTACAATTTCTTTTGAAAATTATGACCATGCTCATTGAACCTATGGGTCCAATTACTAGTTATATTATTGAATGCATTTTACAATTAACCACAAACATTTTAATATATTTCTCTTGTGAACCCAATAAAGTTGTGCTCCCTAAACCATGACACTCCCATGTGACACCTATATTAAATAGGTTTGCAATGTCCAATATAACCTCCTACAAATATATATTGCCAAATATATATTTCCAAAGTACAAAATATAAAATATATGCTAACACTGTCCCAACCGAAAGCCTATCCCTTTTGTTAAGGCCGTTTCTCCGTTGAATTGTATTTTTTTAACGGTATGAACAGGACAAAAGGGCACAGAGTTTGAGTTTTATCAGGAAACAAATATCTTGATCTATAAGAGGCTGCAGCTGTATCTTGTCAATGTAAACCATTGGGTTTGTGTTGATCTGAAAAGGCGATCCGAGTTCCTTTTAGTGTAAAGCCACCAATTGAAATTGCTTTGGGAGCAATGGATAGAGATAGAAGTGGTGCGAGAATGCAAGTAGTGGTGGTGCCACTCCCCGCACAGGGACACCTCAATCAGCTCCTTCATTTTTCCAGAGTTATCGCCGGACGAGGAGCAAGCGTCTCGTTCGTGGCTACCTCCACCCATATTCACCAAGTCCGCCGCCGTGTTGAGGGATGGGAGCTTCACAAGTTCGATATTCGTTTCGAGGAATTGCCCATGCCTCATCTCTCAGGTGGAGGAGACCTCGATTCTCAGAGCACTCATATGTTTCCGCTTCACTTGATTCCTCTGTTTGAAGCCGTGGAGGATCAGCTAGGGTCTCATGTGGATCAGCTACTGCGTACTATCTGCTCCGAGAACAATAGTAGAGTGGTTATAGTCTACGACGCGACTATGGGATGGATTCAGACTGTGGCTACCAAATATTCAATCCCTGCCTATGTTTTCAGACCCACTGGCACTTATTATTACCTGTGGTTGAAGCGAGTATGTGATGAGACAGGGAGTTTGTCCCCTGTTAACGTATCATTGAACCGTTGCTTTCCTGAAAGATACATAAAAAATTCTAGGCGCCAAAGGTCTCTGTTAGGGCCTGCCAAGGGACAGATCATAAACACCTTCAGCGCGCTGGAATCAGAATTCATTCACCAGGGAAGAGAGGAATTAGTCTTCGGCGGGAAGCCTGTGTGGACTGTGGGTCCTCTTATTCCACAGGCTTTCTTCAATGACGAACGGCGCTTGCGATTACAGGCAGACTCGGAGTGCATGAGATGGTTAGATAGACAGGCTCCGGCCTCCGTTCTCTACGTTTCATTTGGCAGTGTATCTTCTCTTTCGGCGAAACAGATCCGAGAACTGGCCGACGGTTTGGAACGCAGCGGGCAGCCTTTCTTGTGGGTGCTCAGGATTTCCGACGGAGCCCATTTTTCGACAGAAGCGCAGTTCGATTCAAGTTGCAAGTTTCTGCAAGAAGGGTACGAGAGGCGATTAGAGGGACGGGGTTTTATTGCGAGGAATTGGGCGCCTCAGCTTGACATACTATTTCACAAGTCGACGGGTGGTTTTTTAACGCACTGCGTGTGGAATTCGACAATGGAGAGCATCAGCGCCGGAGTGGCCATGCTGAGCTGGCCTCTGCACTCGGATCAGTTTGCCAACTCGGCTCTAATCACACAGGAGTTGAAAGCGGGCGTGGAAGTGAAAGAATGGCAAAATGCAGAGGAAAATGAGTTGGTGAGTGCGGAGGAGGTTGAGAAAGCAGTGAAACGCTTGATGAGAAGTGAGGAGGGAATGCAAGCGAGAAAAAGGGCGCAGGAATTGAGAGGCGAGGCTCGGATGGCCGTAGGCGATGGAGGGTCTTCGTGGAAGGATATGGATTCTCTTCTCCATCACTTCTCTCAATCGTTTTCCGATTAGATCAAGGGGCTCAGCTTGCTCGATGGACTTGAAGGCTCGTCTAATCTATTTTTAAACGCAGATCTGTGTAGTAGAGAAAGCCGTAAGTACTCTGATAATGGCTTCAACCATGCTAGAAAATCTGCACTCCTTAATTCGCATTATTACCTACTGGTCATGGGAAAAGCCATGACAAGATATTTGTAATGCAGAATATTAGTGGCCATGTGGCCATGGGAGTTTCACGTGTTTGCGAACTCCTAAAATATTCTTGCAAAATCGATCCAAACTGAGTGAGTTGGGAGAAGCTGGGAATGATCGCATCCGAACGGTCCGTTTGTTTAAATAATTTTCTTACATCCAATTAAATGTTGTGTGTACGCGTAATGTTTTTAATGGTTGCAAGTTCAGTAATATTAGTAACTCCCTAATATTTAAGAATTTTTTTTTTATATGTGAATTGCGGTCAAGGGACCACTCCCATACTTTAAAATAAAGAGAAAAAATAAGATGATGCATCAGACCTATAAACAGGGGTGCATTACATTAAATAAAAGGATCCCATATAACAGAGGGATCTCATTGAGAAAAAAATCCACATCTAAAACACCTTGAATTAAGTCAAGGCATTAACCCCCATTTTGGAGTGGGACCGCAGGTGCATTTTGTAGTTGTTCGCCTCATTCTTGGAGAAGCCCTTCTTCCTTTTCTGCACAACCTCATTCATTTTCACCTCCACCTTCATTTAGATCCTCCAAGGGATGGGAAGGCAGAGTTAAGATCAACATTGAGGTGCATTCATCCCGGAGGGTTGGAAACCATTAACGGTAACTGACAGTTCTAAAGTTTGCATGCCCTTGGGACTTATGGCTGATTCTTGGGATGGCTTCTAATGTGAGTCTTTGCTAATTGTTGGTGTGCCCTTAGCACCCAAGGCTACATTCTGAAAAGGCTCTTGACTCAGCTCTGAATCTGAGGATTGCTTAGCTTCTTGCTGATTTATTTTGCTCCCTGAGGCTATTTTCAAAAATGGTTCCTGCCCCCCAGCAAGACTATCCACAATGTTTGCTGAGGGGAAGTATATTTCCACCACGTGGCTTCAAGCTTCACATTAGTTTTTTTGCTTGGACAATCAGTTGTAATGTGCCCTGTTTTATAAAATCTTCGGTATCGAAAAGATAAACCTTCATAGTCTAAGGGTTGTGTCCATCCCTAACCATCTGCTTTCAGAATTATTTATGTTGGAAGATCTTTGGATGTATCTATTTCCACCAAAATCTAGGCAAAATTTGTGTGATTGAAGTCTATTGAGCTTTTATCTGTTGTCACAAAATTACCAATTGAGTTACCTATTGTTGCAAAGCAGGCTTCAAACCAGTAATGGAGGGGAAGATTCGAAAGGTGGACCCAAACATGCATAATAGAGAAGGATTCAACTCAAGGATTAAACTATGGCTACCATGATTTTAGCATTAATATGCTTTGTCCCCAAGTCCACACATAGCTTAAAATTGTGTTCCTATCCTTCCTACTATCAAAAACCACAATAAAGAAGCCTCTAGCATAGGGATAAATTTCTAATTTCTCTTCCATTAGAGGCTTCCAAAATTTAGAAATCCATTTGTGCAAATGTGGAAGGCTTGGCCATAAACAGTTGAACCTTCCAATTAAACCATTCTCAGCAAAAAAATCTTTGTTTTTGCACAACTCTTTCTTTAATTCAACATCAAAATTTAGTTCAATGGACTTACTAGAGCATTGAGCGATCCTTCCATTTTCATGTTATCATTGGGATCCTAGGGATACTGATCCGAGGTGGGTCTAAGGTAAACCCCTGATTTTGTGACATCCCAAAATAAGCCCTAACTGCGAATATATCATTCCTAGTAATCATAGTCTCAGCCTCCATGGCCAAATGATCCTTTTCTGGCTCTTTCCTCTCCTTTATGCTCGATTGACCGACATGGGCACTTGAAATTCTTTTGGTGTCCTTGCATTATGTCTATGAAGAAACCCTAATGGAGCTTGCACAGGGGCATCGTCCCTTATTGAGGTTGTATTTTGTTCTCTATTTCCATCGGTAACCGTTGTATCTAGTCCTTGTCTTCTCCTGGGAGAAATCGAGACACCTTTGCCTGCATAAGCAAAAGAAGAGCCCGCAACATTTTGTGTTATCTTCGGTAGCAACATTTCGGAAGCCGCACTATTACAATAAGAATCATTTTATTTTTATTTACTAACTTTAAGTTATTTTATTTTATTTTGCAACTATTTATTTTATTTTTTCCACACTGTTTACTTTATTTTTAGTTTATAGTTTTGTTTATATTTTGAAGTAGCAAATATTATGTACTTATATGTTACTTTTTAATAGTTTTAATTTTATAATTCTAATTTTTTTAAATATATGTCCATTATGTTTTGGTTTTTATGTATATAGTAATGATATTAAACTCCTCAATTTATTACTATAGAACACCTCTCATAATTATTTAAAAATAATTTTATAAAAATATTATTAATAATAGAATTCAAATATCAAATAATTGGTAGGTACAAATATTTATAATTCTATTAACCAGACCCTACATATTTATATGTTCTTTTAATTAGCCGATAGCCTTATTAAATGGACTTGCAAGTCCACAAACCGCCGGCAGACCTGTCTCATGCCTACAAACAATTTCAAGGCCAGCGAAAATAATCTTTACTCGTCGTGAACCCACTTTTAAGCTCTCGTGAAGTTTGCCTTTATCCACATGCTTTGTCATCAAACTTGATTTCGAGACACTTCTAGATTTTTTTTATTTACTAAATACTCGACAAAAATCAATGAAAATAGGTGGCAAAGTTGATTAAAGACTTGAAGATTAACTATCCTCCATATTATCACTCATCATATCTAATTTACACCTTACATGTCCCACCGCCTTAACCTCTACCATCTCTCCCACCGCCTAGACTCCAGTAATATACATGAGGATTCAAAGCATGGGCAAAGGTGAAAATAACCGTCTCAAAGAGAAGAAAAGGAGCATTGTCGTAGAGGCTCACCATCGGTGAAATTGAAGCACAATTTTGCCTGGCATTGTCAGCCATTGTTTGAGAAAGAACAAACATCATGACATCCACCACGTGAGTAACTGAGTTGTGGGGCTGAGCGTGAGCAAAAGATTTGTTTGTGTTGTCTTGCTTGGCTCATGCAATTATTGCATCCATGCTTTTGAAGACACTCAGGCTAGGTGAGAGATTCTCGTGTCAAACCCTTTCATCATTATCCCTTCAATTCCTATTTTGTGGGATACAATGTGACCTCTGCCTATAGCCATTTTGATGAATCTTTCTTTCATAATGGATCAAGCCCACTTACCTCTAGAAAAACAAACAAATTCTCCAGCTCGTTGTTGATAATATTTGGAGTTTGTTACATGGTTGATCACAGCTGGTCTTGTCAAAGATAATGGCCCATTTTATCTTTCTCCTTGTGTATTCACTTGTTTTCTTCTTTAGAACATTCTAAATCTCATTGTAGTGTAGCAGTAAATTGTGTTTACAATTTTTCACAGATAATCTAAAAGCCTAACCTAAGAGGATTTTCATACGTGTTGGGAGTGTGCAAGTGATGTGGGGTTTTGAAGAGCATGAAAAAGAAGAATCTAAATGCAAGTAGAAGTAGCATTTCCAAATCTTTTTAAGAGTCTTGAATTGCAAGCTAGGTTGCTCTTTTATTCTCTTTCTCTTCACTTTTAATCTCATCTCTAAGGCAGCCTCATCTAAATCATCCCTAGAAACAACTACTAAAATGTTTTTGCATGATGTTCGATTAGACAAAATTGATCATAACAAAAAAAATCATGTCCATCAAAAAGAACAAGTTAATGTGTCTTTAACTAGAGTCTATGCGGTGGGAGAGACAACAGGGGTTATGGAGGTAGTTTGATTTTTGTTGAGTTATTTACTTGTAATATTTTGCTTCATTTTTCATCTTCCATGGATCATCTATTGTTTCTTGTTCTTTTCAGCCATTTGTTGTGCTTCTACTTTGGTTTGAACACATTCAGCTATCAAGCGCTTGACTTCAAGTGCAATAGAAGAGCTAAGTGATAACTATATATCAGTAATTTGGTTGGGAATAGAGAATCATATTCATATATAGAGAGAGGGGGGCAAGAGATGAATTTGAATTTTGGGTATTCTATAAGTTTTTTGCATTTTACGAATGAAAAATTCATGCAATCAATATAAACTCTAGGGTACTTTTTTCCAAATTTGATTTCCTCTTCTAGATCACACTTAGTTTCTATCTCTCATCCCAACTTCCATCCATCACTCAACACTATTTTGTGAATTTTATAGACAACTTACTTGCAAGACATGTTTGAAACAAGGATATTTCCAAATGCTAGGGAATATCCCAACATAAATTTTAGATATAAAACAAAATTGGTGACAACAATCATCTAATGTGTTTTGAAATACCTTCTTCTAAAGAGGATTAACAAAAAAACAAGTACATACATTAAGCTTATTTTATTTTGTAGGATTGATTACGTTAAGTTGGTATCTAAGTAATTATTAATCCTATAATCAGAAGTGTCTTCAAGAAATAAAAATAGAGACAAAGACTAGCCTCTTTCTTTGAGCTTCTCCATAGACATAACTTTACATTGAAGTAGGATTTTGAAAATTTGTAGAGGTTTGATTTGAGGTTAAGCAGGATTTTGAGGATGTAGGCACAACGGGTGTGTTATACACTTTTATTCATGGAGATAATATCATTTCATATATTACACTCCCCTCCTCCCCTTGCTCCCCCTTTGTCCCCCAAGTTGGTCATAATGAATGTATCTTGTATAATCTATTTAATCTATATATTGTAGTTTCCTCCTATTGGTAATATATGTATTTAAGACAATTAAGTTCTTATTATTACTGATAGAAAGCAATCCAATTTCCTTTATTAGTTAGGTTGATCATTCAAGTTATCACATTCATAGCTTCTAGATTAACACGTGGCTTCATTCATCCTACAACTAAATTTGATTTGTTTAGGTCTACCAGAAATTACCTGTGTGTTAAGTTTGCCCACAAGAAACATTTTTAGATTTTGTTTTAGGAGACTATTAAGATAAGAAGATAGTTGAATTTCAAGAAAGGGTATTTTATGTGCAAATGAGATTGATAACATCATGTTTAGATTAAATTTGAACATGGTGATTATCAATTGGCTAGTTGCCAGGATCCTGGTGTTGGTTACACTCATTCATCTCCTTGATGTCCTTCCTAATCTATTTGTTAAGTATATTCTTTATCTGAAGATCTATTTGTTTTATGCATTGAGAGGAAAAACTACATAAGCATTTGAAATTGAGATTAGGAAAAAAATGATTTCAGACCTCATGTTAGAAAAAGATAGAAATATAAGTAAACTTCAATAGCCATCTGTGACAAACCCCAACCATCAAAACTAAATCTTGTACATGAATGTTTTTTAATCATACTAACTAGATATTTTACATCACTAAAATTATGTTAAGAGTAAAATATTTGTATGCCTAGCCACATATTATATCAATAACTTTTTATCTAGTAGATAGGTCAATATGGGATGATATTTTTCTTTATGGATTGTACAACTTCATATATGATTCACCTTCCATGATTTTAACTTTGTCAATTTCATTTCAAAATAGCATTTTGTGCTTATAATTAAAATCTTAACAACTAATATTGAAACTTTATCGTTCTACCAAAGAGTTGTGCTCAACTAATTGAACACAATTGGTGAGGGTGATGGTATGTTTAGGATGATTACATCACCACCAATATTCAAATCCTTTAGAGATACAATAAATAAGGTATGACGCTAGGATTATGTCCCACGTGACTTTGGTAGAATGGACACCCCTCAGTCCTTGGTTCTCAATCAAAGAGGTATTAGCATAGACTTGTGCTCCCATATGGCATAATTACCATTTAAATTGACTCTAACTCTAACCTTAAATTTAAAAATTCTTTGCTAAAGCATGATATCTATAGTTCTAACCAAGTCTTTGATTCCATCTTCACCACAATCCATACTATTCTATTTATACTTGTATCTAACATTTAATTTTCATTATCTAAGACATGTTATTCTTGATAGGGAGCTCACTCACAAATGGCCCCTACCTATATAAGGCACTCCAATTCAATGGGAAATGCGACCTTATGCGACCTTGGCTTTTTGAGGAATCCTAATCTCATACATGGAATAAATAAATTGAGGCAATAAGTAAATGTAAAGACATCGGGTATTCTTTGTTATAAAAAATTGTATATGTGCATTGGTAGTATTTGTTCAATTGATCTGTTCATAAATCACACTAGTAATATTTATGGTGTATATGATTGAATAAATCTTTTGTTAAATTAGGTATTTCATGTTTTCCTCCCAATCTTCTCAATATTCCTTCAATTCCTCCTAATCTTTTTAATGTTCCTTGAATTTCCTATTAGTAATCCCTTGCACCACCTAAAGTTGCAAGTGCTAGTAATTATTACATGTAGGATTTAATTGACATGATTATAAATTTTTAAGTCTATTAACTATTTTAGAATATCTCTAGGTGTTGTTAATAGTTTTTAAAAATTTAATGGATGAGATAATTTCAGAATTTTTTAGTGATTGTATAAGAAAGAAACGACTTTGAAGGTATTGTAATTTATTAACATTAATTTTCACACTCTAAGGTATTGAAATTCAAAATGCTATTAAAGCATTAATGTCAATTCCTCACTCTAGCATGAATGTATTTTCTTTTTTCCATTCTCTGCTTATCTACTAGTCTCACTTATCTATTAGTGTCACGGTGAAATCTTGCTTTAGACAATATTGTTTCCACATAATCTCATTCCATTTTTATTGCTTTCAAGCTTTCTCTCGATACATTTAATCAACTTTTGGAATATATTTTTCAAAAGTGAAGGTTTGTAAACTCATTTATTAGAAAGTTATATAATCATTCCACTGAGAGAGGGTACTATATGGGCATTCTTGTTGGGTATCATTTTCATGGGCTAACACAACTTGTGCTATTTACAAAAAAATGCATGAAAATGGAAAAGCTCAAGTTAATATATGAGATATAGGTTAAGAAAGAAAAAGATTTTATAAATATGTCAATTATCAAATAGAGTACTGTTTGGGCACATGATAAACATTCTCTTAGTATCAAGCTAGAAAAGAAGCAAAGTGGGAGACAAGGAAGTAGACTTAGGTCCTTTGTGGTGATTGGGTCATCAAAGCTACTGAAAAGTAGACTTAGGTTCCCCTTATGAAAAATAGTGTTCAAGGGTATCAGTTTCCATTCTCTTCTCATCACTTCTACTCTAATAAAAAGCAAGCGCTCATTTGTAGTCCAAAATATTTTAAAAGATTTTGAATGTGTAAAGTCATTCCTCAAGTCAGTTGTTGATGGTTTCAAGACCGATTTGTTCCTCAATAATGAGAGTTAAATAAGTGGTCTCCCATAATTAATTCCTCCAACGTCCCACCTTTGGCTAAGACCTCTGGGATCATTTGAAGCATTGTGGCTTTCTAGAAAATGTAGTTGTACCATAAAGGATCTCATATCTTCTAGGGATTAGATTCCTTGGCTTACTTTGCAAAAAAAAGTTTGAGATTTTTAATTCAAATTTACCTTCTATTCAGAGAATTTAGGAACTCACCCCTATGTCATGTTGCACAAGCTTAGGTTTCAAGCCCATGTGCTTGGTGGAAATATTAGAGTTGGAATTAAGAAAAAATATTTGGGGATTCACTCTTGGATTGCTCTAGCAAGTGCTCAATCCTTTCTCTTTGCATTTTCTAAGTCAATCTATATTTAGGTCTTCACTCTTCCCCCCACACATGCATTTTAGGCCATAGAGAATTTGGTGGGATGGGCTTGAGCCTAAGATTACTTTATATTATGGTGCTTATATTATCAAGGTTTATGTAATAGCCCAAGCTTACCACTCAAGACATTAATGGTAAAAAATGGATCAAGCAATTTTTTTATGATACAAAAGTGACATTAAGAAACCACACTACACTCCAAGGTGTCATAATAGCTTGTGATGACACACTTGGCACACACACCAATGCATAATGTAAGGTGACACAAGCGGAAGACTTAATGGTAACATGGTATTAAACACCATGGCTTAATGACGTTTCCTTCTCATAAATCAATAGATTAATGGCTTAAATTAAACATATTATATCTTTATTATTTATATTTATTTATAACTTAATTAAATTTTTATATATATAATATATAAATCTAATATAATTATGTTTATTTTTATACAGTATATTTAATATTATGTCAATTAATATATTTTTAAAATAATATTATATTGTAAATCATAATAAATTACAATATTAATGCCAAACATATGGCCTCTTAAATGTGGTACTCATATATAACTCTTTTGTTCTTCTACATGCACTATGTGATGCATGAATTTTAAGAATGATAAAACAAGGAAAAATAAAATGTGGCATCTGCAATAAACATGCATCTTCTCCTCAAAAGAATAACTTGGAGTTATTTTCATGACCACTACTTGCTTAAGATTTTATTCAAGATATCAATAATTTATGATTTGTGCAAATTATGTATATCCTGAATAGATAATAATTCTTCTAATACATATCTATCAAGACACCAATGGACTAGAACATAGCTTAACAACAAATATGCTTTGGAAAAATCAAGTCAATAGAATGCCTTGCAATATTCTATGAAGATTGGCATTTCTCTCTTCCAAGTTGTTGCATGTACTTCATCCAATAATGTATGCTTCCCTTTCCCACTAATTGGATGCATTTCATCATTTAGAATAAAAATGAGTCAATATTGTTTGCATAAATGTTTTTCCTACACGCTAAAATTACTTAGAGGCTATCAATTACAGTTTAAGACACTCTCAAAATGATGGAAGCAACTAGACAAATACACTAGAAATCAAGCATGGTCAACCATATAATGAAATGTGTTCTCCATCTTTCTAACACTTCAAAATGGAACCATTTAGAGAAGAATAATGATTTCATTATACAGTTAAAGTTTCATCAATGCTTTCTACTCTTTGACAAACATGGGGCTAAGAATCTACTCCAAAACATACAAATCCAAAGGAAATGTACAAATGCCCTCTTCTTAGACTTATACACTTGATGAGAATGCAAAATGACTTCAAGTAAACACAAGGATAGCTATAGACAAATAATAGTAACGAAAAATTGAACAAAAGAAACACATAAGTACTAAGAAGCCATAGTGAAAAACCAACAATTACGCTCAAATTTGGTTAATTTATGTCATAATTGATACTAATAATATTTATAATTTTAATAAAACTCAATTCAAAATGGCTCTCACTAAAGCCTATCAATCTACTTTATGCTAAAGGGAAATTACACTCAACAAAGAAATAATTGAGAGAAGTGATATTATTGGACAATAGTGCCATTGTCAGTTCCATCTTTTCAAGTGGTAATGCAAACTTTCCTTTGGAAAATGCAAATGTACATCTCCACATTAAACATCTCTTTTTTTTATGCTTTGATCCCTTAGATGTCTTATATCTTGAGAAGGATAAGGGAATTGAAGGATACTGCATATCTGCCTCTAAAAAAATCAAGACAAGAACATGCATGTTGATTACAAATAATTCATTATTTGATTAACACTATTAGCATTGGTTCAAGATTTATCAAAGGTATAGCTACCATACCTAGGTGTTAACCTACATTAACATCCTTATTAATGCATTGACTACATTTTGGTCCATGTATCTCCACATGGATAGACGAGTGAAATAAAGAGAGATGGTGTGAGAGAGAGAGAGTGGTAGAGAAAAAGAGATAGAGAGGCAAATAGATAGATAGGTAGAGAGATATGGTAAGAAATAAGAAAGAAGAGATTAAGAGAGAATGCGAGAGAGAGAGAGGAAGAATCAAAGGGAGATAGAGACATGGACATAGAGAGAGGAAGACAAAGAGAAATAAACCATGGTTAGCACAACTAATCAAACTAATATCCCTTCTTTGTTCCTCTATCTCTCTTTCTCTCTTCCTTTCTCTATCTCCTCTCTATCTCTCTATCTTTCTCTTACCATCTCTCTTTCTCTCTTCCACTTTATCTCTATATCTCTACCTCTCTATCTATCTTTCTCTAGATCTCTATCTTTGTTTGTCTTCTCTCTCCATCTATCTATCTTTCTCTATGTCCCTCTCTTACCATCTCTCTCTATCCTTCTCTATCTAATTCTCTCCTTAGTGTGCAATGGGTACATAGCAATAGCACGTAGAAAAGAAGTAATCAGTGGTAGAGTGCATGACTGTTTATTATACATGGGAAGAGGGGCAAGTGCAAAAATATGGGGGGCCAAAAAGGGGTCTTAAGTGGCCACTTTTTTTCTAAAATCAGGAAATGTTGGCCTTGGATGAGAAATTGAGCATAGTTACACTCAAAATTTGGAGATGCAACCAAAACAATGTTCGTAGTGCTTCGAGTTTACTTTCTAAACTACTATTTTTTTTTGAAAATGGTATAGATTAAGGGGTTCAAAAGAGGGAGCCACATAAATTGGTGTTGTTTCTGTCAAAAAAATATAACATAGCATGTTTTGTGGCTCCCTCAAAAGGTCAACTATTTTTTGGTATTTTTAAAATCGCTTCAGTGAGAAATTAGCTAACAACATGTAGTTTATGCCTGATTTTTCTGATAATTTTTTGATGAATATTTGATTTTTTACTAATTTTCAAAGTGGACACATCCTAAAAAATAGAATTTTGGCCGTGCTACCCCTATAAATTTTGAAAACTAATTGAAAATTATTTTTTTAATATGTGTAGAGTGGAGTCTAGTTTCTAAATATGTAATTTTTTTTAAATTTCAATGAATGGTTAATTTACAATGAAAAAAAGACCAAACAGTGGTTTTTGCCCAAAAATGGACACACAAACAAAAGAAATTAAAGATGAAAGGCTTAACATTGTCAAAATGTGAAAAAAATTACATCATTAAATAGCTAAGAGAAATCCTAACATTACCAAGGTGTTTGATTTGTTCGACCTTGAAACACGTGCAAATCTGAGGGTTAGCATGAACAAAATTATATGAAATCCTGTAGAATATGCAAAACACGTCTCTGGACATTGGGAAGGCACTCCAAGCCTTTGGGTTGGAAATCCAAAGTAAATCCCAAGCCTAAGGCTTGGGATTCCCAAAGAAAAACATAACGCAAGCGCGTTATAACATGCTCACGTTATGTTCTATTTTGTATTTTTTCCTTTTTCACAAAAGTGTGCTCAATGTTTGTCATGTTTGACATAATGCGAGCACATTATAACGCACTCGCATTATGACCCCCTTAGATTTTTTATGTTCAAGGTTATTAATCATGTATGTATGTATGTATGTATGTGTACTTATATGTATGTATGTATGTATCTATGTATGCCTATATGTATGTATGTATGTATAGTGTCGAGGGTAGAGCAAGGTAGAGATGGGGGTGAGGTAGATAGGGGAGGAGAGGGGTGAATAAGGGTTGAGGGTTTAAGTTCAAGAGGGATTAGGGTTTAGGGTTGAGGGATTAAGGTTTAAGGTTGAGGGTTGAGGATTGAGGATTTAGGGATAGGATTTAGAGTTTAGGGATAAGGGATTAGAGTTTAGGACTTTGAGGGATTAGGGTTTAGGGTTGAGGCTTTAGGGATAGCGTTTAGGGTTGAGGGTCAAGGGATTAGAGTTAAGGTAGAGTGTTGAGGCTAGAGGGATTAGGGATAGGGTTTAGGGTTGAAATTTTAGGGTTGAGGGATTAGGGTTTAAGGTATAGTGTTGAGGGTTGAGGGTTTAGGGATAGGGTTTAGGATTTAAGGTTTAAGTGTTGAGGATTAAGGATTTAGGGATAGGGTTATGGTTTAGGGATAAGGGATTAGGGTTCAGGGTTTAGGGATTAGGGTACCATAAATTATAATTACGGATTAGGGTTTATGGTTTAGGGATTAGGGATTAGGGTGTTGGTAGGTGGCGACTGATCAGGAAAAAAAATCCTATTTTTGTAACTGACATAAGGCTTGATAAAAGCGGCTAAGGGTTAGGGTTTTGGTTGATATATTGTATTGTAGCATTTGCAACGGTATTGAGTTGTAGGGATTGCTAGTTGTAATCAGTTTGATTTAATGGATAATAATATTGGACTCTTTGTTGGTGGATGTAGCCCGAGTTTGGGTGAACCACGTTAAAACTTGTCTCTCATTGTTATTATTTCTGTGTATTTTTATTCCTCTATTTAATTTGTATTTGCATTTAATTGATATCTTCTGCCATCTAATCATAACATAGGGTTTAGGGTTAAGGGATTAGGGTTTAGGGTTTAGGGATGTACAATTAAGTGGTACCATAGGGTAAGTGCAAAAAGATGGGGGGCCAAAAAGTGGCCAAATTATTTTCAAAAAAAATTAATACAAAACACGAGCGCGTTATAACGCGCTCGCATTTTGACTTGCTATAAATAAATAAAAAAAGGTTTCTATCTCATTTCATTTCTTTCTTCTCCTCTATGCCCGCGGCCTGCAAACCCTAGAAAGCGCACTCATGTTTTGCAAAGCTCCATTCAACACAAAAACCTTATCGATTCGTCGCCAAAATGCCGCCACGGCATCAAGCACGCCAAAGGAGTGAGTTATATTTTTTTTTTTGTTTGAATTTGTTTCTAAATAAGTAGGTTTGAGTTGATTTTTTATGTATATTTCGTTAATTGTCAGGAAATGTTAATGCACCTCCTCCTCCTCCTCCTCAAAATCCACAAAATCTTGAGGAGGAAATACCTGTAGAACAACAACCTCCTCCTTCCATTCCTCGACATGCCCCTAGAACACAAGAAAATATAATGGGGCAAATTGAAAACAACAAAAAAGAAATTGAAGATATAATTGCAAGGTTGAAAGATCCTTCCACTTCAACCTTGCATAGGTCCACACTTGCTGAATCTCTTGAATCTATGTTATCAAATGTAGATTCAATTAGCAAGCAAATAACTAGTTGGACGGATAAGAGGAGAGAGTTCAGAGATTATTATGCAGACAAGTTGTCATACCAAGATGTGAAAAAATTACAAATCACAAAATTAGACTTGTGTTCCATGTTCACAAACCCACAAACAAATCAACCTCCACCCATTACATGCAAGAGGTTCCCTAGCCATTGGTGCAACAACCAAGCGATAAGGGACAATTTTGGGCAGAGGTGGTGGATGGTTTTTGACCATCCTCCATGCAATAATAATGAGGTCCCGTAATACTTTTTGAGGAAACTCTACTGCGAGTTTGTCCTCAATAAAGTGCCAAACTATTTTCATATGCGGGACTTCCAGGGTAGAGGTGGGGGGTCAGCACAAGATAGACCAGGGGCACGTCTTGACCCACAGCGAGTAGTGAGACGAGTAATCAGCAGAGCAGCCCATGAGCATGTTTCTATCCCTTCCATTGTGAAGGAGAGTGTTGAGGTCGATACACTTCAGTCCATTAGTGCCTTGACCCAGAGCATCATAGACCATGCCGGTCCTGCAGCACAGAGTGGGTTGGGAGATAGTGTGAGGAGTAGGGTCCCACCCCATGCTTGTCAGGCTTGCGGGTCAACCTGTGGTTATGACCCCATGGATAGTCAAGACACAGGTGCACAGGCTACATCTGCAGCTGAGCAGATGGTAATGATAGATACCCTCCTGAGTGAGACTTTCAGCCTTGATACTCAGGTAAATATTAGCAAGTCTATTGAATTTAATTTATTAAATTTTATTTTTGAAATGCAAGATTAACTAATTTAAATTGATGATTTTAATGAAATATCAGGGTCATAGCATCGATGCAGTTTTCAGTGATTCTCCACCTGCATTTTACACTAGATCATCTACTGTCAGGGTATGTAACTAGATATGAATGGTATTCTAATATCTGATTTTAGATGTTGAATAGGTTAATACTGTAGATTTCATGGCAACACCTGCCAGCGGTGGTGGACTTCAAAGCTTTACGGAGGTAATAAAATAAATAGTTTAATGAATGAATTGTACTTACTAGATTTTTGTATGTGACTTGTGTGCTTTATTGTGTGTACTTCCATGTTTAGATGAATGTGTGTGTATGTTAGGAGCCATGATTTGCATCACTATTATAGTTTTTGTAATTGAATAATGTTGTTTTATTTCTAGATGATGCAGGCTACGGAGACACCTCCCAATGTTCATAGGGCAATGGAGCAGGGTGTGGCCTCTGTGATTCATAGCTCCATGGCATTGACAGGGGTATGAGGCAGATTAGTAAATTTCAATTTACATTCATTGTTATAGTTGTCTATTTTTGAAAAATCAAAAGATTATTGATTTGAAGTTTAATTTCTATCTGGATGGTTTCTATAGGACATGACGTCACCAGGGCCTATTCTTGCTACTAAGGCAAGTGAGGAGACAGATTATATGTTAGTGGTAAGTGATTATTTTGTTAAATGTTTCATTTTTTATAACATGTAATTTTTATATATTAATGTCTATACTTTTTATTGTAACAGCTAAAGATGCAGGAAGAACTAAATAGGAGGAGTAGCCCTCGGGTTCGTAGTAGACCACCCACATGCGTGTCTCAATCCCCTAGAAGATCAAAGGCTGCTCGTGATCTATTCTCTTCACCAGCCAGAGGGGAATGACTTTTTATTGTGTTCCTTTGTTGTATGCCTATATGGCATTTATGGACATATATTTTGTATTGTATATAGTTGACATTGTATGCCTATATGGCATTCTTGTAAGCCTGTATGGCTATTTTGTATATATGTTGTACTTATATCGACAGATATTGATGTATGCCTATATGGATATTTGGTTAATACAAATCTTTTTTATTGATGGTGTCCATACTTGCATTATAAATCCACGTTTGAATGGATATTTGTAGATGGCTACTTCAAATATTTAAAGTCCAATTGTATTACATAGGATGTTTGTTGATCCAATAAGCAAGCTATTGTTATTCAAGTATCACCTAAACCTCATTTTGGAACTAAAAGATAAAAGTTGTATTTAAAAAAAAAATGAATCATCATGTTAAATAGAAAATATTAATATTCTTTAGGAGTAGCATACAATGTCAACTATATGCAATACAAAAAAATGAATCATCATGTTATTCTTTATGTTTGAGATCCTGAAAATGACTAAGTCTAGTAGCCTGATATCCTGAAACACTAGGATGAATATCCAAGTCATTAGGATGATTGCGCCTTGAGAAAAATTCATTAAGATGAGCGTCTAAAGGAGACTTTCTTAAACATTCAAACATTGAGCAACAAGCATGAAGGGTTAAGGCGCAATTTGTAACTCATAAAGCCTTAAAAGGGTGCCCAACTTAGAGAGAGCATTCATTTAAGACAAGGTGCCCATTGACATCTATTCCACCATAAAAGTGCACCTAAGGTGGAAGGAGAACAAGCCTCTAGTAAGTGAAGTGCACCTATTGTCTAAACCACTCCATTATGGCACCCTAGCATGAGGAGGAGTATATAAGTCAATAGGAAATGGCGCCTAGAATGCAAATGAAGGACTAAGTGGCATTTTCAATAAGCATCAATTCACCTCGAGCTTTCAATAAATACATCAAATTGAGCCCCATAAGCCTAGGCACCCTTTGCCTTCAAAAGAACCTTGTATCGACATCAAGAGTTGGTCATATCGGCGTATTGACAGACCTTGGTTAGGCTTTGCCGATAGTGGTTTGTCTTGCCGACGAGTGTGGTTCGAAGTCAAAGACATCGGTGTATCGGAAGATAATCCCATCGATGCATCAGAAGAGCAGTTAAGAGATTCGCCAATGAAGGGGGTCACACCGACAGTCAAAATCCATCAGTGTATCAGCCCAACGAGATTAGAGTTCACCAATGTTTGGAGTCTCACCAACGGGTGTGGTCCGAAGGTTGTCATTGGTGAGATCAGTGTGTCGGCAGAAGAGTTTTTTAGTGTGCCGATGGTATTAAGTCCTACCGATAGGCGAGGGACTTAGAGTCTCATATCAGAGTGACAAAGACATTGGTATGAAAGGATATAAAGTCACCGATAGCAGTCTGTCTGACCGATAAGAGTCAATGATGGGATGTTTGTCAGAAGTGAAATCAAACGGAGTCATGGTGGCATCGGCCTATCAGCCGATGAAATTTTAAGCTTGCCGATGGTATCTTGTCTCGCCAATAGTGAGTTCGAAGGTTCAAAAGTTGATAATTCTATGCTTCCATGGTGTGCTCTGCATCAGACACTCATCCCTACTACAGTCTAGCATTCTCTAGTTGTGTTCTCCCCTTTGTTTTTGTGAACGCCTCTAGAAGTAATGTTGAGTTACTTGTGATGTCCTTATTGACTGGTGTTGTTTTGGATTCATGTGTAGTCCTTGTTCCTTATAGTCTATTGTCTACCTGATTGTGATTTTGAATATTTAGATTTAGAGGGCATTAGACACCAAAACTTCTTGACCTTTAACAACCCAACCTAGAATCAATAGATTTTTGTCCATCCCAACTATTTTAGTCAAGACAAAGCATGTTGATTCTCATTCAATCCAAAGTTCATTAACAGGATTATCTTATCATAATATATAGGGAAATGACCACCTAGATGGACAATGATGTGAGCTATCTATAAAGAAACTTGCAAGAAGTATAGGAGGCATGAGAATCGCTCCATGTTGTTTATCAAGTTGAATGATCTATGACACATCATGTATCATTAAAAAAATATTGTCGAAGAGAAAGCAAGTGAAAATACTCAAAAGAACCCATAACAAGGTGGAGAAGTTTAAAGGATGGACGTTGCAACACTTTCCAACCTCATAGCCACACTAGTCCAATGGATCAGGATAATACTATCAAGCATCCACATAATTGTAGATAATCTTATCAAAAGTCACAGAGAAATTTCTAAGGACCATAGTGTTATCCGTATGACTTGACACATACTGCTTGTTTCATAAAGAAAAGGGACATGATATAATTATTGTTGTTATATGAAGCCTAATCAGACTCGGAGGTTAAATTTACCCAACTTTTATCAACATGGTTTCCCCCCAAAAATTTTCCTACTAGTTTTGGCACCTTGAAGTCTAAGTGCATGAAAATCATTCTGAGTTGGCAACCTAATCCAATGACTTGACACGGATCCCAAAACCACCTATTGGACCAATAGGGTCCTAGGCGCTCACTTCATGCATTATGATTTCTAGGTGCCAGTTTGATGCTCCATCACAAGGAAAGTGCGCCCACACTTGCAAGCATTTTTCTTTAGGATCTAGGCGCCAGTTGAAGGTTGTAGTTGCCAAGAAGAGCGCCTAGCAAGAGGAAGTCTTTTGGAGTCTCTAAAACACATCAAACACTTGACTAACAACAAGATAACTTTTTCCCAAGTTAGGTGCTTTAAGAGGGAAGTTAAAACATGAATAAGCACCAACTTGTCTAGGCGCAAACTCAAGCTTGTTGAGGATACACATGGCGCCCAACATTCCTTGGTGATTTCACGAACTTCAAACGCTCAGAATTGTTCAAGGAATGCCCAATGCCCCTTCTTGATGATAGGCACCAAAGTGTGGGTGGAATTGCACCTTGATAGCATTAGGCGCTATCTAGAGTATGCTACTCCATGGAAATGTGCCTTCTTGCTTAGAGTAATTCAAACACTCCAAGGTCTTCAGTGATCAATTCCCCAACTTATGAAATGTCCTCCTTCATTTTAAAACACATTGTAATGCTCCAGAGAGATGACTATACCTAGGCGTCAATCTGGGTTAGAAATGCCTCCAAAGTGCGCCTTCTCTTTCAGAATGCAAAACAAGGTCCAAAGGTGCTAATAAACTTAAGCGCTTCTTTGGAAAAGTCCCAGAGGTTAAGATGCACCTTGTCTTAATGAGGTGCAACTCTTGGGTAAGAAAGCTTGTAAAGTGCGCCTAACTTAGTGAAGAGGTTGATAACTTCTAATCCCTTCCTGGAACTTAGATTGCTTCAACTGAAGATCATCTTGCACCAATACATCACCAAACTTTCAATCACAAGATCAATTCAAACTTAGGCGCTCATTAAGAGTCTTTCCAATGTTCACGCATCTAAGAGGTTGAATTGGCAAGAGATGGCGCCTAGCTTCCTAGACCTAGTTTCAATATGTTTGAGTTCCAAAGTTGACTCAATGGTATCAAGATGGCACCATAGAGTCTTTGGACTAGTTCCTTAGAGTTTCAAAAATATTTTGGCTCCTTGAAAATTCCTCCTACATGCTTGGGCACCATTTCAAGGTCTTGGAACCATGATGTAGCACCTTATTACTCTAGGCGCCCATTCATGATTGTGCAACTTGAGATTGGCGCCTAGAGTGAATAGGCTTTCATCTTGACTTCATACACTGCTTCCTTCTGACAATTTTTGGGGCAGCAGAAAACCTTTCACCACGAGCAAATGTCTCAGAGATATAAAAAACTGAGAGAGGTTATTGTAGAGGCACTCTACGTGATCGCGTTGCCTTAGAGGGAAGGTTTCTAAGTGACACAATTTTTGAGTAACATCTCGTCAAAGATTGCTTCCTTTTTGCACTTTGGACCCTTCAGGGATATCATTGGTACAATGTAGCTCAAACTATTTCGACATGTTTGGGTGAAAAACAAGACCATGCCTAACGTAAATATACCCATCCGGACACACTGGAATAGTTAGTTTGGTCGCATCATGAGCAAGATGAAAGTTACACCCCTTTGCAACTTTACACTACCTCCTGATGATTTTTGGGGCAGCAGAAAACCTTTCACCACAGGCAAATGCCTCAGAGATATAAAAAACTGATAGAGGTTATTGTAGAGGCACTCTACGTAATCGCATTGCCTCAGACAAAATGTTTCTAAGTGACACAGTTTTCAAGTAACATCTCATCAAAGATTGTTGCCTTTTTACATTTTGGACTCTTCAAGGATATCGCTAGTACAATGCAGCTCGGAATGTTTCGACATGTTTGGGTGAAAAATAGGACCATACCTAGCGTAAATATACCCATCCGGATGCGTTGGAACAGTCAGTTTGGTCGCATCACGAGCAGGACGAAAGTTACACCCCTTTGCAACTTTACACTACCTCCTTCTGACGATTTTTGGGGCAGCAGAAAACCTTTCACCACAGGCAAATGCCTCAGAGATATAAAAAACTAAAAGAGGTTATTGTAGAGGCACTCTACATGATCACGTTTCCTTAGACGGAATGTTTCTAAGTGACACAATTTTTGAGTAACATCTTATCAAAGATTGCTACCTTTTTGCACTTTGGACTCTTCAGGGATATCGTCGGTACAATGTAGCTCAAACTGTTTCAACATGTTTGGGTGAAAAACAGGACCATGCCTAGCATAAATGTACCCATCCGGATGCGTTGGAATAGTCAGTTTGGTCGCATCACGAGCAGGGCACCAAAAATGCAAAAGTTGTTTTGTGCAACTTGACAACATTGACACTTTTTTGCAACATGACTCAAAGACTCAAACTGACCCCAAATGACTCAAAGTGACTTAAAATCACCTTGATTTTGGTGCCCAATGTACATTATAGAGGTCGAGGTGCTCCTTATCATTCAAACATCTTAGATGAGCACATAAGAAAGGAAAAATCTCTAAGTTTCATCATCTTGAGCGCCTAATATCAAGAGACTTTAATGGCTCAAACCTTAGCATGGACTCCTAAGGCGCATTTCATGTCTCCTTTCATCCATTTTGGTGCCCTTATGTAGATTTTTCAACTTGATTTGGCGCCCTGTATGTGAAGGAAGATCTAAAGGCATGAAAGTGGATGTTGTTTTGCAAGAGTTTAGATCATCAAAATTGAAAGAAATAAGTCTATTAAGCTTGGCCGCCCTTGGTCTTCTTTTCATTCATTATGAGCGCCTTGGGAGAATGGTATATAGGTCATCATCATAATTGGGCACCCTGGATCCAGAGTGTTGGAGATATCATCAAATGGTGTGAGTTATGAGTTTGGTCGCATCAGGAGCAGGACACCAAAAATGCATAACATGATGATGTAAAAATGTGTATATGTGTAAAAATGCAGGAGAAAATAAAAAGAAGAGAAACCTTACAAATTAATGTGCATACTTACAACTCAATGTAACATGACTTTACAAAATCAATGTGAATACTTACAAATTAATCCAATGAACCATCCGGGTCTGCTCTACTCTTTATTGTGTCAAGTATTGCTTCATGGTCAGACTCATGCACCTTCCACAAGATTTTGTTCAAAGGTCTACCCCGATACTTTATCAAATGAACATTGGATGCCACAACAAGGTTCGAGTAATGAAGAATCTTCCGATGCGTGTCAAAGTCTTGAAATAGCCAAATATTAACACTCTTATGTGGGTAACTTCTAAGCCATGTTCCAGTAATAACCACTGAGCCTGTAGGGTATTCGATGTTTTCTCCATTTGTAACAGGGGCCTCCAATTTCTTTTTGGCCTCAACACAACGACATAAGTAATAATATGTTCCCTCTTCATTATCTTTATCTGCAATAACTACATATACGTGCCCTACATTGATATGTGTAGCAAATTAGATGAAATTAGTCAACATTACAAAAACACTACAAAGTAAGATGACATTACCTGGTTGAACTAGATGAAATTAGATGCATATACGTGCCCTATATTACCTGGTTGAACTAAATCTGATATGTGGTCAAAGTCAACTGATGATTCCATCTGTGTTAGTTCTAGTGCCATCGGGGGTCGATACGTGTCAAGTGGGCTAAGATAACTTAACTGCCATTCGTCAACCCACTCCTTTGACTCGCACTCATCCCAGACTTGAATTGTATAGGAAGAACAAAAGCATGACATCTTTCGTGTATGGATACTCCATGAACTTGCAATTGAGCTTCTGAAAGAGTGCATCTCATTTGATCCTGTCAGTGTACAACAGTCCTCATATGGTGCAATGTTAGTATCATCTATCAACTAAAAAAATCTACGAACTGAAGACTTACCTTCATTACCTGGACCCATGGAAGCATTACACTACTCGACAATCAATTTTGCATCTGTCAACTTTGCATTGTCTTTATACTTTAACTCTTCTCATGCTATGGCTCTTTTGATACATGCTCCTACACCATCATGCTCCCCCTTTCCATGCCCGGCCTCACAAAAGTTCCACATATGTTGAATACCTATAAAATTATGCCTCCTACTCAGCCAATAGAAATTCTGTGAGTTCTTGAATTATGACGCACAGTTATCTGACCATATGATATGTTGACTGAACGATATGCCCCTTCTAGCCAAATCATTGTAGAACACCTAAAAGCAACCTTGCACAAACTCCGTAGAATGTGTGTGATCATCACTAATATAGAAATTATACTCCCTTATGATCTTTTTGTTATCCTCTGTACTATCATTCACATGAATGAATGCGATGTGCACAAATATAGAAACCTGTGTGGAGTTGTAATTTTGTGATTGCACCTCACGCTGTGGCTGTAGACTGTAGTTCTCTACAAAGTTGACGAATGAAACAATGCTACCAACCAGAAATGTGTCCTTGCATAACTTGAATTGCAAGTCCAACCATCGAGCTCTATGGGCATGTCTTGCATACTCATACACTATGCTGTCATGAAATATAGGCATAAACTGATACACTGGAATCTTTTCAATAACCAATTCACACCTCTTTGCTTCTTTACCATCTTTTGTATTGTATGCCACTGTTTTATACTTGCCAAACTCTACTAGTTCGTTTCCAACTGCATGTGTTCTTTCCATATGTTCACATATTGGCAAATGTTGCAAGCCACCGCAACGATGACATGTGCCATCCAAGCATAATTTCTTGTAGAATATTTGACCTTCCTCTCTTTCACATAAAATTCTTGATATGAAGTCTCTTGAAGATGTTGGTGGGGCACATATGGCACAACCCTGCAAATCATTATTAGTATGCATATCTAAACATATAGACCTATAAGCATCAAAATGGTTAGAAAATTCAATATGTAATCTACAACAACAAGTAGTGTGTGTGTGATTTATCTTAACATAGAAAGGTTTTAGCATTTCAAAATATCTTTGACAAATTTTAATTTGAGGATACTTCTCTAGAAATTTACCATAAAACTGTGTTTGAGTCTCATCCAAAAAATGCTTTGGATGTGGCTCACGGTTCTGACTACCGATTCTCCTTCTTACCACATCCCTTTGATTCAGAGATACCCTTGTGTAATTCTTCCAAAAGTCTTCAATTAGTGATCTTAATGCTTCAACAATTGGTTTATCTTTTCGTGGTAGTCTCCCCGAGAACGCCCATAATTCATTGGCATTAGTGTCCTTAATTCTTTGGCGTCTTCCAACGGCTCTTGATAAAGTTTTCCTATTAATTCTCAATTCTTGACTCGTCTTTCTAATGAGACGAGCTTTCCTCATTTGACTACTTAGTATAGTCGATGTAATCACACGCCGTGTTGCATTACTATCTTTTGTGCGTAAGGTGTTACCCACACTCTCATACGCACTCATTAGATTCTTGACAATAGATTTTTCACTTGAAGCCTCTGATGTTCTCAACCCAAGAATCTTCATGATAGACCTATACTTTATACTTCGCATCATTTCAATGAATAGTTGACATCTTGCAGTCTCATTTAACTTTTCAAAGAACAATCTCCAAATCTTATTAGCATATCTTCTACAAGTGCATTTTGGAATCTTACCTTCTATTGGCTGCAAAATATTCTCATCAATATCAATCAAATACTTTGGCTTTCTATGTAAAATTCTAGGTGGTGTTAAGTTAGGTAAATTCATCTCAACATTAGGAATTTCATCAATATTTAAATGAGATGGGTTAGATGGCATACCTTCGATCGAAGATGGAATAGATGACATACCTTGAGGTTGAGGTGGGAACGATGGCGTACCTCCTTCATCACATGTGAGTGATGATGTACTCTCAACTTGAGATGTGGTAGATGGTGTCCCTACATGTTGACTTGCGGTAGAGGACGTGTCTCCAACTATGGTATTTAAATCTCGCGTACCACGAAGTTTTTGCATTCGTTCTCTTTGTGCCGCCAATACCATATCTCTTTGTGATGGTTGTGGTTCCTCTTCAATTGGTATGTCTTCGTTTATCGTGTCCAATTTCCTCTTCTCACGAAGTTTCCTCATAGCCACTGCTTTCTTTGCATTCTTACCTTCTATCTCTTCCTATGTTGGTTTAATTCTTGATCGTTTCCTCGGTATGACGGAGAATTTGTCTGTAGCATGATAAAGAGACCAATATTAGTTCCTAAGAAATGAATACAAGATAATAGTGGGATTGTATTTTTATTATGTTGTAAGGATTTATTCTTGTATAGTTTGACATCATGGTATGTTAAGGTTTGTTTATTACACATAATTATTAAAGACCCCAAGCGTAGAAAATATACATGGCATCATGTGAGATTGTAGGCTACTTTCTTGATTGGGAATGTGTCTATTTTAAACATGTATGATAAAGCATGATAAAGTAATTCAATCCGAAATAAGGAAAATGTAAAGAACATGCATGTAAAGATTTGACATACCTAAAAAATAAAAATTTGAATGGAGAGAGTACCCAATGTAGTGTTTTTTTTCTTCTTGCATCAAACTCCTCAACAATTTGAGTTTTTCACCACTTGCTTCCTTTTCAATGTTAAATTGAATAACACTCAAATATAATTACTAACAACAATACTATTAACCAATCTATGATGTTAAATTCCTAAAATTGAATCACAATTAACATTGCAACACTACAAAAATTGAAACTTGAATAGATATATATCAAACTTGGTGTGAAAACTATGTTATTTACTCCTTCTCAAGTTGGCAAAGCAGAAAAGGTGGTGGAAAGATCATGCAAAGGTGGTACAATGTGTCAAATGTGCATGTGAACTTCCCAACAACATGAAAGCACTTCTTTTTTGTTAGAGCACGCGCAAAATCAGTATGAAAACAGAGCATGTGGGCCTGGATCACAGGGGTCAACACTTTTTTACCGTTTCTATAGCAAGACAAAATGCGAGCGTGTTATAACGTGCTCATGTTTTGTCCTACTATAGATTGATCACATCCTTTGCATTGATCACATCTCTTTCCAAACCTTCCCCTTCAGACTTGAATGACCACAAGGTTTTTAAGGGAGAACTTTTCTTGTTTCTTGCAAGAGCTTGCCAGATGCTCCGCCATATGATAGGCATAACAATGAAGGGGCAAGCCCTCATAATCAAGTTCTTGATAGAAAATGCCCATCGAGGAAGAAAGACAGATCTTCTTTGGAAGCAGAAGTTCTAGTTTGTGACAAATCTATATCCAAGCATAAATAGTAGGGGTTCTATCAAGCGATTTCCAATCCACTTCCACAAAGTCTCCTAAAGACTTCTTGATTGATTCCAAAACATCCACACCCCAAAACTAGAGAGGCAATCAATATAATCGAACCCATAAATCTACATTTGATGATAGAAACCCTCAACACTATACCTTAAACCCTAATCCCTCAACCCTCAACCCTAAACCTTATCCCTAAACCCTAATCCCTCAACCCTCAACCCTAATCCGTCATCCCTCAACTCTAATCCCTCATCCCTAAACCCTAAATGCTATCCCTATTATGAAACCCTCAACAGACTCGATACTATACCTTAAACCCTAATCCCTTATCCCTAAACCCTCCAACCCTATCCCTAATCCTTACACCCTCCACACTCTACTTTAACCCTAATCCCTCGACCATCAACCCTATCCCTAAACCCTTGACCCTTGAACCTCAACCCTCAACATCAAACCCTAATCCCTCAACCCTTAACTCTGATCCCTCGACCCTCAACCTTATCCCTAAACCCTAAACCCTCAACCCTCAACCCTCAACGTCAAATCCTAATCCCTCAACCCTTCACTCTAATCCCTCAACCCTAAACCTTATCCCTAAACCCTCAACACCATACCTTAAACCCTAATCCCTCAGCCCTCAACACTAAACCTTATCCCTAAACCCTAATCCCTCAACCCTCAACCCTAATCCATCATCCCTCAACTCTAATCGCTCATCCCTAAACCCTAAATGCTATCCCTATTCCTAAACCCTCAACAAACTCGATACTATACATTAAACCCTAATCCCTTATCCCTAAACCCTCCAACCCTATCCCTAATCCTTATACCCTCCACACTCTACTTTAACCCTAATCCCTCGACCCTCAACCCTATCCCTCAACCCTCAACCCTCGAACCTCAACCCTCAATCCTCAACCCTCAACCCTCAACGTCAAACCCTAATCCCTCAACCCTTAACTCTAATCCCTCGACCCTCAACCCTATCCCTAAATCCTAAACCCTCAACCCTCAACCCTCAACGTCAAATCCTAATCCCTCAACCCTTCACTCTAATCCCTCAACCCTCAACCCTAATCCATCATCCCTCAACTCTAATCCTTCATCCCTAAACCCTAAATGCTATCCCTATTCCTAAACCCTCAACAAACTCAATACTATACCTTAAACCCTAATCCCTTATCCCTAAACCCTCCAACCCTATCCCTAATCCTTATACCCTCCACACTCTACTTTAACCCTACTCCCTTGACCCTTAACCCTATCCCTAAACCCTTGACCCTTGAACCTCAACCCTCAACGTCAAACCCTAATCCCTCAACCCTTAACTCTGATCCCTCGACCCTCAACCCTATCCCTAAACCCTCAACCCTCAATGTCAAATCCTAATCCCTCAACCCTTCACTCTAATCCCTCAACCCTAAACCCTATCCCTAAACCCTCAACACCATACCTTAAACCCTAATCCCTCAGACCTCAACCCTAAACCTTATCCCTAAACCCTAATCCCTCAACCCTCAACCCTAATCCGTCATCCCTCAACTCTAATCCCTCATCCCTAAGCCCTAAATGCTATCCCTATTCCTAAACCCTCAATAGACTCGATACTATACCTTAAACCCTAATCCCTTATCCCTAAACCCTCTAACCCTATCCCTAATCCTTATACCCTCCACACTCTACTTTAACCCTAATCCCTTGACCCTCAACCCTATTCCTAAACCCTTGACCCTCGAACCTCAACCCTCAACGTCAAACCCTAATCCCTCAACCCTTAACTCTGATCCCTCGACCCTCAACCCTATCCCTAAACCCTCAACCCTCAATGTCAAATCCTAATCCCTCAACCCTTCACTCTAATCCCTCAACCCTAAACCCTATCCCTAAACCCTCAACACTATACCTTAAACCCTAATCCCTTAGCCCTCAACCCTAAACCTTATCCCTAAACCCTAATCCCTCAACCCTCAACCCTAATCCATCATCCCTCAACTCTAATCCCTCACCCTAAACCCTAAATGCTATCCCTATTCCTAAACCCTCAACAGACTTGATACTATACCTTAAACCCTAATCCCTTATCCCTAAACCCTCCAACCCTATTCCTAATCCTTATACCCTCCACACTCTACTTTAACCCTAATCCCTTGACCCTCAACCCTATCCCTAAACCCTTGACCCTTGAACCTCAACCCTCAACCCTCAATGTCAAACCCTAATCCCTCAACCCTTAACTCTGATCCCTCGACCCTCAACCCTATCCCTAAACCCTAAACCCTAAACCCTCAACGTCAAATCCTAATCCCTAAACCCTTCACTCTAATCCATCAACCCTAAACCCTATTCCTAAATCCTCAACACTATACCTTAAACTCTAATCCCTCAACCCTAACCCTAAACCTTATCTCTAAACCCTAATCCCTCAACCCTCAACCCTAATCCGTCATCTATCATCCCTCAACTCTAATCCCTCATCCCTAAACCCTAAATGCTATCCCTATTCCTAGACCCTCAATAGGCTCGATATTATACCTTAAACCCTAATCCCTCTACCCTCGACACTCTTATTTAACCCTAATCCCTTGACCATTAACCCTATCCCTCAACCTCAACCCTCAACCCTCAACCCTCAACCCTCAACCCTCAACTCTCAACATTAAACCCTAATTCATCAACCCTAAACCCTAATCCCTCAAACCTAAACCTTATCCCTAAACCATCAACCCTCAACACTATACCTTAAACCCTAATCCCTATCCATCAACCCTTAACCCTTAAAACTTAAACCCTATCCCTACACCCTCAACACTTGACACTATATCTTAAGCCTTAAACCCTCATCCCTAAAGCCTCAACCCTCAATCCTTAAACCTTCAAACCTAAACCCTATCCCTAATCCCTCTACCCTCGACACTCTAACCCTAACCTTGACATTAAATGCTAATCTGTCAACCCTAAACCCTAATCCATCAACCCTAAACCCTATCCCTAAACCCTCAACCCTCAACACTATACCTTAAACCCTAATCCCTCAACCCTCAACCCTAAACCTTATCCCTAAACCCTAATCCCTCAACCCCAACCCTAATCCATCATCCCTCAACTCTAATCCCTCATCCCTAAACCCTAAATGCTATCCCTATTCCTAAACCCTCAATAGACTTGATACTATACCTTAAACCCTAATCCCTTATCCCTAAACCCTCCAACCCTATCCCTAATCCTTACACCCTCCACACTCTACTTTAACCCTAATCCCTCGACCCTCAACCTTATCCCTAAACCCTTGAACCTCAACCCTCAACCCTCAACATCAAACCCTAATCCCTCAACCCTTAACTCTGATCCCTCAACCCTCAACCCTATCCCTAAACCCTCAACCCTCAATGTCAAATCCTAATCCCTCAACCCTTCACTCTAATCCCTCAACCCTAAACCCTCAACACCATACCTTAAACCCTAATCCCTCAACCCTAACCCTAAACCTTGTCCCTAAACCCTAATCCCTCAACCCTAATCCGTCATCCCTCAACTCTAATCCCTCATCCCTAAACCCTAAACGCTATCCCTATTCCTAGACCCTCAATGGGCTCGATACTATACCTTAAACCCTAATCCCTTATCCCTAAACCCTCCAACCCTATCCCTTATCTATTAACCCTCATGATTAATAGCCTTGAACATAAAAAAGATTTAAGGGGAACATAATGCGAGCGTGTTATAACGCGCTCGCATTATGTCAAACATGACAAACAACAAACTTGCGGGAAAGGAAAAATGCAAAGCAACACATAACGCGAGCGCGTTATGTCTTGCTTTGGGAATCCCAAGCCTTGGGCTTGGTATTTGCTTTGGATTTCCAACCCAAAGGCTTGGAGTGCCTTATGAACAATCACAGATGTGTTTTTCCATATTCTTCAAGATTTCACATAATTTCGTTTGTGTTAACCCTTAGATTTACACGTGTTTCAAGGTCAAACAAATTGAACACCTGGGTAATGTTAGGCATTCTCTTAGCTATTTGACGATGTGATTTTTTTCACATTTTAACAATGTTAAGCCTTTCATCTTTAATTTCTTTTGTTTGTGTGTTCGTTTTTGGGAAAAAACCACTGTTTGGTCTTTTTTTCATTGTAAATTAACTATTCATTCAAATTTCAAAAAAAATACATATTTAGAAACTAGACTCCATTCTACAAATATTTAAAAAAGAAAAAAATGATTTTTAATTAGTTTTCAAAATTTATAGGGGTAGCACGGCCAAAATTCTATTTTTTAGGATGTGTCCACTTTGAAAATTAGTAAAAAATCAAATATTCATCAAAAAATTATCAGAAAAATCGGGCATAAACTACATGCTATTAGCTAATTTCTCACCAAAGTGATTTTAAAAATACCAAAAAAAATTTGACCTTTTGAGGGAGCCACAAAACATGCTATGTTTGACAAAAACAACACCAATTTCTGTGGCTTCCTCTTTTGAACCCCTTAATCTATGTCATTTTCAAAAAAAATAGTAGTTTAGAAAGTAAACTCGGAGCACTACGAACATTGTTTTGGTTGCATTTCTAAATTTTGAGTGTAACTATGCTCAATTTCTCATCCAAGGCTAGTATTTCCTGATTTCAGAAAAAAAGTGGCCACTTAAGACCCCTTTTTGGCCCCCCATCTTCTTGCACTTACCCCATAAATAAACTAGAATTTAGGCAGGGTTGGGAAAATTTTGTGAATCATCATGGGCTGGAGATTGGAGATTTTGTTGTGTTCAAGTACATATCCAAGTCATAATTTAAGGTTAAGATATTTCAAAGAACAAGGTGTGTGAAAAACATTAATGCTCTTCGACTTATGAATACCAACATTGATACAGATAAAAGATGCCCTTCTTCTAACAGAGGATGCAGTTCAAGTCAACCGATGGGCAGCAAGTTGTTGAATGAGTTGGTTTAATGGGCGTGCCTCCTTCAAAGTTATGCTTGGAGACTTTACACAAAAACTGGTAAATCTACACATTATTTTTCATTCTTTTATTTCCTGTACACTGTTAATAACTTGTAAAATCTAATTGTGTAATGTGTTTATGGTAGCACATTCCTCCTGCATTTGTTTCACAATTTATAGGAAACACAGATGAACATATGGTGTTGCAAGGCCCAAGTGGGCAGGAGTGGGATGTGCAATTAGGGGGGTACCATAAATAAACTAAAATTTAGGCAAGATTGGGAAAATTTTGTGAATCATCATGGGCTGGAGATTGGAGATTTTTGTTGTGTTCAAGTACATATCCAACTCATATTTTAAGGTTAAGATATTTCAAAGAACAGGGTGTGTGAAATACATCAATGCTCTTCAGCTTATGAATACCAACATTGATATAGATAAAAGATGCCCTTCTTCTAACAGAGGATGCAGTTCAAGTCAACTCATCATGGGTTCGAGATTACAGATTTTGTTATATGTTCAAGTACATATCCAAGTCATATTTTAAGGTTAAGATATTTCAAAGAACAGGGTGTGTGAAAAACATCAATGCTCCTCATCTTATGAATACCAACATTGATACAGATAAAAGATGCCCTTCTTCTAACAGAGGATGCAGTTCAAGTCAACTCATCATGGGCTGGAGATTGGAGATTTTGTTACATGTTCAAGTACATATCCAAGTCATATTTTAAGGTTAAGATATTTCAAAGAATAGGGTGTGTGAAAAACATCAATGCTCTTCAGCTTATGAATACCAACATTGATACAGATAAAAGATGCCCTTCTTTTAACAGAGGATGCAGTTCAAGTCAACTCATCATGGGTTGGAGATTGGAGATTTTGTTACATGTTCAAGTACATATCCAAGTCATATTTTAAGGTTAAGATATTTCAAAGAACAGGGTGTGTGAAAAACATCAATGATCTTCAGCTTATGAATACCAACATTGATACAGATAAAAGATGCCCTTCTTCTAATAGACGATGCAGTTCAAGTCAACCAATGGGCAGTAAGTTGCTGATTGAATTGGTTTAAGGGGTGTGCCTCCTTCTTCAAAGTTATGCTTGGAGACTTTACACAAAAATTGGTAACTCTATACATTATTTTTCATTCTTTTATTTCCTTTACACTGTTAAGAACTTGCAAAATCTAATTGTGTAATGTGTTTATGGCAGCGCATTCCTCCTGCATTTGTTTCACAATTTATAGACAACACAGACAAACATATGGTGTTGCAAGGCCCAGGTGGGCAAGAGTGGGATGTATAATTAGGGGGTACCATAAATAAATTGGAATTTAGGCAGGGTTGGGAAAATTTTGTGAATCATCATGGGCTGGAGATTGGAGATTTCACTATGTTCAAGTACATATCCAAGTCATATTTTAAGGTTAAGATATTTCAAAGAACAGGGTGTGTGAAAAATATCAATGCTCTTCAGCTTATGAATACCAACATTGATACAGATAAGCCCTTCTTCTAACAGAAGATGCAGTTCAAGTCAACCAATGGGCAGCAAGTTGTTGATTGAATTGGTTTCTGATGAAGAAAACAATGATGTTGTTGAAGCAATGGAAGAAAATCAAAATTGTAAGTCTAATTTAATTTATTTCAACTTTCAAAGCAGGCATTTGAATTGTAGCTTTACCTGGAGGATCAGTATAACAAAAAATTAATTATGTTACAGGTCTTTCTTTGAAGAACCCTGGACATTATGGACCCTATCATCTAGAAAAGCACATGACAGTGAACTCTGCCCCACCTTTCAAATCAGATATTTACCTTTTTATTCAATGAAAATGATGTCACGAAATATAAATGACCATGCATACTAGTATGATCAAATTCTCTGCCTTCTATTCTTATTACTCTTACTTTATTAAGAGAAGAGTGTCAAAAAGAATGGGTAAATAATTGTAAGCTAACATAAGGCAAAGCAGTTTTATTATTACATTTTTCTGAGGGATCACTAATAGTCTAATATAATGCAGTCTTCTATAATATGAACATCTGCATTTATGTGAATGTTAAGCTTTAATAGTAGAGTATTAAATCAATGCAATCAGCTATTTATTGGGTTAAAATAACTTAGTTTTTGTAATGGTTTGGGAATGCAGGAGTTGCCAAAAATAGGTGAATGTCCTCTACAATTACCAAGAGAAAAACATTTAGTAGTTCTTGTGGATAGATCCAGTAAACAATGGGAGATTATTTGCCTGTTTCATAACAATATACCTTCCCTAAGTGCGGGGTGGGCATATTTTGTACACCATAATAATATCAAGGAGACGTTTGCATCTTTGAGCAGGTGGACAGCAAGAAACATAGATTTATGTTTAGAGTTCATATAGATCGAAAGATAAAATAAGGATCCTTTTGAAAGAACTTCTAGGAGGGAAAAGACAGGCCAAAGATAAAAGGAGAAAATTATATACAAGAAAAGATCTTCATAAGGATTGTAATATTTTGTCTAAAACAAACAAAAATTAGTTAATTAAAAATAGAAAATCAAGAAAGAAACAGTACTAAAACGTATAGTTACTGATATCTAAAATGTATAGTTACTAAATTATCTATTTTTAAAAGACTAATTGATTTTTATGGCCAAAGTTGTTTATTTTATCTAGTTGATGGTTTTAATTACACCCAGGTTATACATTGGGAGAAAATGTGTGCACATTTTTATGGCCCTGATTTAAATTCAAGCAAATAGGTGGAGAGAGTATGCTGATCTTTTAAAAAAATCTTAATAAAAAAACATTCACTTAATGTTGACCAGGGGTTCTGATTTCAACCATTCATTGCCGACTGTGGATGTACCCCAATGCAAAGCTTTTCTCATAATGATCATCCTTCTAATTTCAATTGTTAATTACTCACTATGGATGTACCATATGCAAAGCTTTTCTCATAGTGTGTACACCTATTGGCATAATGAACCCCAGATGGGCCAGAAAAACATGCCATATAACATTACTAAGACATTACTAAGATATTACAGAAAACTTAAATTAGGATTTACTGTAGACATGCATAATTGAAAAGGGAATGAAGAAAAATACTCTAAAACTAATTTCTAAAATTACCAAAAAAGTTCATAGCCATTTTTCTGACATATTCTTGCAACTTAGATATCTTTAAGAGAAGAGTGTCAAAAATGATGGGTTTAACAACCTAACATAAGGCAAAGTAGTTTTGTTGGGTTTAGGGATAGGGTTTAGGGTTTAGGGATTAGGGTTTAGGGTTGAGGGATTATGGTTTAAGGTATAGTGTTGAGGGTTGAGGGTTTAGGGATAGAGTTTAGGGTTGAGGGATTAGGCTTTAGGGTTGATGGATTAGGGTTTAATGTTGAGTGTTGAGGGTTTAGGAATAGGGATAGCATTTAGGGTTTAGGGATGAGGGATTAGGGTTGAGGGTATACAATAAATAAACTAGAATTTAGGCAGGGTTGGGAAAATTTTGTGAAACAACATGGGTTGGAGATTGGAGATTTTACTGTGTTCAAGTACATATCCAAGTCATATTTTAAGGTTAAGATATTTCAAAGAACAGGGTGTGTGAAAAATATCAATGCGAGCTCCAGCTTATGAATACCAACATTGATACAAATAAAAGATGCCCTTCTTCTAACAGAGTATACAGTTCAAGTCAACCAATGGGCAACAAGTTATTGAATGAATTGGTTTCTGATGGGGAAAACAACAATGATGTTGAAGCAATGGAAGAAAATCAAAATTAGGGTTGAGGGTTGAGGGATTAGGGTTGAGGGTTGAGGGATTAGGGTTGAGGGTTGAGGGATTAGGGATTAGGGTTTAGGGTTTAGGGTTGAGGGATTAGGGTTTAAGGTTTAAGGGTTTAACTGTATCTAGGTGTTGAGAGTTTAGGGTTTAAGGGTTTACGGTTTGAGGGATTAAGGGTTTAAGGGTTGAGGGATTAGGGTTTAAGGCATAGTATCGAGGGTAGAGGGTTTAGGGATAGGGTTTAGGGTTGAAGGTTTAAGGGTTGAGGGTTGAGGATTTAGGGCTGAGGGTTAAGGGATTAGGGTTTAAGGTATAGTGTCAAGGGTAGAGGATTTAGGGATAGGGTTTAGGGTTTAAGGTTTAAGGGTTGAGGGTTGAGGCTTTAGGGATATGGTTTAGCGTTTAGGGTTTAGGGTTTAGGGATTAGGGTTTAAGGTATAGTGTCAAGGGTAGAGGGTTTAGGGATAGGGTTTAGGGTTTAAGGTTTAAGGGTTGAGGGTTTAGGGATAGGGTTTAGGATTTAAGGTTTAAGGGTTGAGGCTTGAGGCTTTAGGGATAGGGTTTAGGGTTTAGGGTTTAGGGTTAGGTTATAGTGTCAAGGGTTGAGAGATTAGGGTTCAACCCTCGACATTATACCTTAAACCCTAATCCCTCAACCCTAAACCCTAATCCCTCAACCCTTAAACCTTAAACCCTAAACCCTATCCCTAAACCCTCTACCCTTGACACTATACCTTAAACCCTAATCCATTAACCCTCATCCCTTAAACCTTCAACCAAAACCCTATCCCTAAATCCTCTACCCTCGACACTATGCCTTAAACCCTAATCCTTCAACCCTTAAACTCTAGACCCTTAAACCCTTAATCCCTCAAACCTTAAACCCTTAAACCATAAACTCTCAACCCCTAGATACCCTTAAACCTTAAACCCTTAAACCCTATATCCTATACACTTAACCTTGGACACTCAACCTTGAACATTATCCCTCAACCTTCAAACCTCTACCTTATACCATATACCCTCAACCATATAGTTATGCCCTAAAGCCTCAACCCTCATCCATATGCCTTATACCCTCATCCTTAAACCCTATACCCTATATCTTAGACACTCAACCTTGAACATTATCCCTCAACTGTAAACTCTCAACCCTCTACCCTATACCCTCAACCATATACTTAAGCCCTAATCCATCAATCCTCAACCCTATACTTTAAACCCTGAAACCTACACCCACAAACCCTCATCCCTATACCCTATAACCTCACCCTTATACCCTCAATCCATATCATAAACCCTAATTTCCCAATATCCTAAACCCTAATCCCCATACCTTACACACTTAATCTTATACACTCAACAAGCTAAATATTATCCCTCAACTGTAACCCTCAACCCTCAACCCTCAACCCTATACATTAAACCCTAAACCCAAAAACCTCAATCCTCAACCCTAAAAACTATACGGGCTCAAGTCCTTATATACCCTAAACCCAAAACCCTTACATACATACATACATACATACAAGCATGCATACATACATACATACATACATACATACATACATACATACATACAAGCATACATACATACAAACATGCATACATATATACATACATACATGCATGCATACATACATACATACATACAGCCATACATACATACAACCATTAATACATACATACAAGCATACATACATACATACATACATACATACATATAAGCATACATACATACATACATACATACATACAAGCATGCATACATACATTCATACATATAGGCATACATACATACATACATAAATACAAATATATATACAAACATACATACATCAAACATACTTAACAAACTTGAACATAAAACATTCAATAAACAACCTCAAACTTGACAAACATTGGGTAAACTTTTGTAAAAAAGAAAAAAATGCAAAGAAAATAATAGTGCGCTTGCATTATAGCGCGAGCGCGTTATGTCTTTTTTAAAAGTTTTAAGAATTTTGGCCACTTTTTGGCCCCCATCTTTTTGCACCCACCCAGAGAACGTACACTTTTGTCAAGGAAAAGGGTGAAATGGAGTAGATTAAATATGTCAGTCTATCATGAATGCATATATATGCCTCTTTATCTCTCTATATCTCTACCTCTCTATCTATGCACCTTTGTTGTTTGGAAACATTCTCCACCTCTTTCTCTCCTCATGAAATTCAAATGCAATATTTCTACTCTAACTTGTCTCTTCAACTTGCCTATCTCTTAGTTATTATTAAGCAACAGTTCCAAGCACATCAAAACTTCACTCAACAAGTGTACAACTTGCAAACCCAACTCAATCATATCAAACAAGAAACTATGGGCATCGAGATGCCACCTTGACATCTAATTCTCAATGAATCAATGGAATAATCTACCCTCACTATTGTATTCAATCTACATACTAGTTTTTAGCCATTGGTTAATGGTTTCAACATATGCTTTTGGTTGTCATTTTCATACAACAATGTTATGAAATAAAGAGAGATGGTAAGAGAGATTGAGAAAGATAGAGGGAGAGAGAGAGAGAGAGAGAGAGAGAGAGAGAGAGAGAGAGAGAGAGAGAGAGAAGGGGAGATAGAGACATGGACATATAGAGAGGAAGAAAAAGAGATAGAAACCATGGTTAGCATGATCAGTCAAACTAATAACCCTAGGATTGTAATTGGAAACAACCAAGCCTAAAGTTAGTCCCATGTTGATTGTGAAAATAAATGTTCTCCATATAATCAAAATAATGTTCATAGGGTCTACAATTGGCAACATCCATACTTGCAATTAGTATCATGTTGATTGTGCAAACAAATTTGCTACATAGAATCAAAATAATAATAATGTCCATAATTTTCTTCACATTTTTTTGTAGATACAACATAATTGAGTGGTATACCTAGATGATGCAAAGCAACTTCTACACCCCCAATTCTAAAGAACAAAGAAAGGATATTGATCCCCTTTAGATAGATTGGCTTCAAAATAGAAAGATGGTATCCTATAGTGAAGAAATCAAATTGATATACATATTTTCCCTCTTCTTCCATTTTACATCTATAGAAGCCAATTGAATCACTACTAGATGAAAATAATTCAAATGTTTGGTTACGAAATCTCCTTCATGTATCTTTAAACAACACAAATTTCTTTTCAAAAATAATTAGAAAGACACAACCTAATAGCAAATCTTAAAATAATTATGCGTACGAAGATTATGCATGTGCCCATGTTTTCTAATTGGAACTTAAAAGTACTTTCAATCCATACATTTTAGTTACCCTAAATGGCATACTATACACATATTCAAAGTAAAAGTATGGTGGGCCAACCAAATTCTTTAACTCTTTATTTTCTATAGACAAACATTTGGAATACACAGTTTCTTTAAACTTTATTTTCTAAAATGGTTTCTTGTGATAGGTTTCACAGTAATCATTTTCTAAATCTAAGTGCTTTCTTTTATGAAATTTGATTTCTTGCAATCCTCTATGCTTTCATTCAATCCTTGCAAAAGGAAACCACGGTTAGCATGACTAATCAAACTAAAATCCCCAGGATTGTAATTAACAACATCCAAGCCTACAATTAGTCCCATGCTAATTGTGCAAACAAATTTGTTCCATATAATAAAAATAATGTCATATGGGCCTATAATTGGCAACATCCATTAAGTGTGCAAAAAAAAAATTGCTACACAAAATTATAATAATAATAATGTTCATAATTTTCAATACTTGTTTTTGGTAGCCTCTTCAATTTAGGCATGAACTTGGCTATGAAAAATAAGGAATTTATAATCTATTGAAGTCTATATTAGTAAAAAATGAAGGTTCCATTATTCTATTAAGTTACACTTGAATACATTGCATCCATCCCTTATATTCTTGTTCTTTCTTGTTAGACTATTGCAGGGGTTTCCCCCTATTATCACATCAAAACCTCCAATTGAATTAATAATTTCATCAAGTCTTTCTTTTGTCAAATTCTCCACATTTTCCATCTCAATCAATTTACCCTTTTGATGTGTTTTTTCTACCCAATTTTTAAGGATAAGATTGTTTTCTTTACAATTTTTTGCAAATACAACATAATTGAGTGGTATACCCAAACAATGCAAAGTAACTTCTGCACCCCCAATTCTACCAAACAAAGAAACGATATTGATCCCCTTTAGATATATAGCCTTCCAAATAGAAATATGGTATCCTTTAATGAATAAATCAAAGCGATACATTTTTCCTCTTCTTCCATTTTTACATCTATGGAAGGCAATTGATTCACTACTAGACTAAAATCATTTAAATGTTTGGTTACAATGTCTCCTTCATGCATCTTTAAAAAATACAAATTTCTTTTCAAAGATAACTTTTTTACAAGACACCTATATCTAAAATACCATTAAGTCTCTTATCTATGATTTCATGTAGATTTGACTTGTTCTTCAATTTAAATTTTTTAAGGACAAGTAAAGTGGTGGCATTTTGTTTCATAGGATGGGAGCACCCCCACAATCGAAAAAGTTGATAAACTCTCAGAGTCACTTTAAAACATTATAAATGAGTTATTTACAATTATTTGCTTATTCTCAATACATAACAATTTAAATATGACATTAATATAAATTATAATTATATATTTTACGGATGACTTTTCACAATTTATTTCACAAAACTTCTTAAAGGCATTTGATACACACCATTGAACACACAAATACTTACAATGTTTAGGCTCTTAAAAGAGTCATAAACTCATTACAAAGACAATTTTGAAAATTAGGATTACATAATAATAATAATAATAATAATAATAATAATCAAGTTATAATATCATTTAATACAAAGTTATAATGACATGATTTTAAATATTATATTTTTAGTGAATACACATTATTAAAAATGTAAATTTTATCCCTAATTTAAATTATTATATAATTGTATGTACTATTATCATTAGAGGGTTGTGACAAATATATAACTTTCAACTTGTCATGTTATTGGTCATTTAAGATTTATGTATCGTTGCTTTATATCATATATTTTGTTGTTATTAGAGATAAGAAAAAAAATAGTTCACTAAAAGGTCATAGTTTAATTAGTTGAGTAGCTTGTAGGGATAATGGTATGTTCCTTTATTACACCATCCACAGAGTCTAAAATCCCCTAAAAGTATGATTAAACCAAATTTTGTCCTTAGATGACTTTGCTAGACTAAATATCCTACACCCCTAAAAGCAATTAGCTTGGTGGTTTCCCATTAATATAAGCAAGAAGAAACCATTTTCTAATATCCAAAAGTATTCTTGACATCCATCCTTGTACTTCTATCCACAAGAACACCATCATCCATAAGTTGTTCTGATTTTAGGTCATCCTAAGGTCCATCTTGAAAGAGTGCAATTCATAGAACTAAATCCCCCATAATTCTAGAGCTTTTTCCATCATAATATTACACTGGAGAATCCATTAGAAGAGAAAATATAACTGAAATCAAGGGTAATAATTACAAAATGATTAGTATGAAACCTATCACAAGAAACAATTTCAAAAGATAGATACATAGGTAGAGATATAGAGAGATAAAGTGGAAGAGAGAAAGAGAAAGATAGAGAGACAAAGAGAGGAAACAAAGAAGGGAAGAGAGAAAGAGAGATAGAGGAAAACAATAGGGAAGATGGAAATGGAGAGAGAGAGAGATTATTCAAGTGTTAACTATGGACGGACAAGAGTTTTGGTTCATAGAATTTAATAAATACAACAAAACTCTTTCAATTCTAGATAATGACATGGGCCATAGGGATTTAATTCACAAAGAGTGAGGGAGAGAGATAGTGATATATGCATAATGTTTTTAAAAATGGGATGCATGAAAATAGAGACTACACACCAAACATGAAAGCTCACACATTTGAAGTACCTACTAGGCAAAACACAAGGATCTTGAAATCCATTAAGATTATGCAAATTGATTCATGACAATCGAGAAAACAAAAAAATAACATATACCATAAGGATACAAGATAGTCATCATTCACCTAAAGACATGGCAATTGAACTTCCACAACTCCTCAGTGTACCCATTGCACACCAAGGTGTGATTGCTAGTCAATACAATGGAGCATATTATAAATAGTAAAGTACAAATATATAAGCCTCTTAAATACATGGATCAAAGAGATGACATGTTTAAGAGGCAAGATTTTAACTCTTAGTTGCTACCAATTAGGAGGTGAGTTGATTCGGTCTAACTAAGACATAAGTGACCTTAACTAAATAAGGGTAGCACCTAACCACCATCAATCAAGGATTGATAAGGCTGTGGTGGCACTTGTATACCTCAAGTCAAGGTGTACACATATCATTATTAGTTACCTAGGTGAGAATAATTAAATAGTCATAATTATTGTTAGGGCAAAATCTAGGGCAGAAATCAAAACAACAAATATTCAAACCCTAACTAGCACCATGAAGTACAAACTAGTATGAAAATGAAAACAATGAACTCAAATGCAAATCAAATCCACACTAGACTTGACTTATCTCCATGGCTCTTCTCAATCTTGCATAGGCATGCATGATTTCGAAGGGTTGTTTGTTGATTGCTCACTATTTCAGCAGCATAACATTGGCATAGGATGATTCTAGAGGAAATTCTATAGCATAACAATACTTGAAAACTTGATATCCAAATGGCTTGGTTGATGGTTGATTTATAGAAAACGCTGATTTGAATAAATGGTAGTGATTGAAAGTTGTTTTGTGCTATGTGGACAGCTAGGATCGATTAGGTTTTCCCACTCCATGAGGAGTTGTAGTCATGTGACAAGTGTGAGATGGAGAATAAAGGGGACCTAATTCAAATATTTTATTTCAATTAGTTTGACATGTGAAGGTGTATTAAGTGGAAGTTGTAGCATGTGACATGTATTTGAATGTGGTGAAAGGTGAGGGAATAATTCAAATATTTTATTTGAATTATTTGGGACATGTGAAAGGGAGATTAATTAAATAAATGGGATTTATTTAATTAATTTTCTAGGTGATTAGGATGGGATTAGGACAAAATGTCTTATGATGTCTCTTAATGTGTCAAATAGGTAATGGTCAAGACATGGACAAATTTAGGTGTCTACATTTTGCCCCTCTTTGAGATGATGTTCGAGATGATAAGATTTTTGTCGAGTAACATCATTTCAAAGAAGCTAAGGTATGGATGGAGGAAAAGGATGATGTAAAGATAGGGTGATGATGCCCCATCGAGAGGATAGGCAGGTTCGACAAACATGGGTAGGCTCTCGAAATGAAATGGATTGGATAAGAAAGATAAGGAAATGAATAGAAGAAAGGGAAGGATGTGTTATGCTGCAATGAAAGTGAACAACCATGATGTTTGATATAGCACTAGACGTTATGCACCAAGGTATAAGGACCAAGGTGACGATGTGTCTCGTGCCCCAGCGTAATACAACCTTTTCTAGACACAAGATATGAATAATAGTTGGGAATGATTTAGATTTGATACAAATGCAAGTTGAAAATGATAACACACACAAGCAAGCATGCACGAATGATGCAAAAACAAACAAGGTATTGCCCCTGTCAAGCTGTAAACCATTGATTGATTGATTGATTATGATAATGATAGTGTCTGGTTTTAGGAATGAAACATGTCGTCTAAGATGCCTGGTTTGGTTTCAACAATGCAACATCATGTCTAAGACAATTGATATGATTGATTGACACTAGTGTTGTTGGCCATGCAAGCAACACTAGGATTTGATTTGATTGATTGATTGATTTGGTTTACATCAAGATTAGGATCAAGACCATTGATGCAATTGGATAATTTGGCAAGATTGATTAGCTTGATTGGTATGGATTGATGATGACTTGCATTTGGATTGTTGTTTGGAATGATGTTATTTGATTGTATGATTGAAATGAGGAGATTGATTTGAAGAAATGATTTGATTGGAATGGTTTGATGAATTTTGATTGATTTGGATGGATTAATTGATGAGAGGATTGGATGATGGATTGGATTGACTGATTGGAAGAATGTGAGTTGATTGAATGAATTGATTTTATTTCTTGAATTTTGTTGGATATTTGATTCTTTTTTTGAATTTTTAGGAATATTTTATTTTTTGGATTTTGACATGTTTTGTTTTTTTGGGTTTTTGAATGTTGTGATTTTTTTGTGTTTTGAATGTTTCAATTTTTTTGTATTTTTGAAATGTTTTGGGGATGGCATTGGATGACAATTTAGATAGCCCTTGTGCTAGATACCAATGACAAGGGAGGACCAAGTCTAGGTGGGGAGGGATGAATGGAAGAAAGGGTGGATGATAGTGGATGGAAGGAACGCACGCATAAGAGGGCAAGGATGTGATCTCCAAGGACTATGTCGCATAGGAATAGCATGCCCCATTGTAGGTAGTATGCTTAGGATTTGACATGGCAAAGCTTATGAAAATAGGATGATTGGATGGATTGGAAGGGATGAGGTATATCAAGGGATATCCAAAACATTTGTCAACATTTTGCCCCCATTTCTTTATCAAGATCAAAAGAGGAAGGGAGAATGAATGGACTCGATAGGATAGGTATGTGTATGGATGGATAAGGATGGAAAATGGATAGAAAATGATAGGTTAGATGAGACAACGTGCCCTCAAGTGTAAGCGACATAGAAAATCAACCTACACATGACGCCTGTTTGCCAGGTTTTCATCATGGTACTTATCCAAGGCGCCACCAAGGGTTGTTTTCACCATTGGACGAAGGGGTATCTCTTTACTTTTTTGATTTTTTTTTTACTCTTTTTGATTTTTTGAATGAGAGAGGTGGATATGGACGAGACGGATTCAAGCGTCTAATGCCATGAAAGATGATAGTCCCATTAGAGATGGATGTCGTTGCATGAACCATGTCAAATGTCATTATGCTCATAGATGTTGGTAAGGTATTGTATGAAAGGGAAATGGATTAGGTGGATAGTGGATTATGAAAGGTTCATGCATGGATGGATGGGGGATAGTGGATTTTTATGTGGATTATGGAAGGTTCATGTAAGGATGGATGAATGACTTATCCAAAAGCATGGACCATAGGGATATGATGGGGAAGAAATGTAGGATAGGGGATGAAGGATGGGGAGATGGAGGTATATGGAAATGTAGCGGAATGGAAGGGAACTGTGACCAATGGTTGTACAGACTGTGATAAATGTTGAATCTTTTGATTTGAAGGTGGTGTAGGAAGCAATGGCGATGTTTGCTTAGTGGATGGGTGATGTAGGAGTTTAGGTACCCACATAGGCTTAGTATTTTTATGATTTTTTCATTGCTTGTGGGATGGAGGAATTTGATATTCTTGAATGGAAAGGGATTTTTGGGTGGAAGAGGATGGTTGGGATTTTTGAGAAGAGGATGCCTCATTTGACTTGACCGCTTTTTGTTTAGGAACCCAAACCATTTTAGTTTTGGACTTGTATTTTGAAGATATGGGCTTGGATATCTTTTTAGGTGGATTTTGCTTTGACTTTTTTAATTGATGTCCTAAGGCATTAGGACCCTTAGGATTTTTAGCTTTACGAGTGTAGGCATCCAAATATTTGCTTTTGAATCCCATGGGGTGGACGGAAGCTTTATGTTTAGACAATGTGTGCTTTTGTTGGTCATGATTAAGATATTTAGGGTATTTATGGATGATAGGGATATTAGGCATTGGGAGAAATGTTGGTAAAGCACGAATGGAGGGATGTTAGGAGTTGGAAGGAGTGGAGATAAATTAGATGGTTGAAGGTGTATGGTCACATGCTTTTGACACTTGTAGGATGATGGAGGTGGAATGGCAACGTATGTTTTGGGAATGTGATGGGATTTGTGATGGAAAGTAGTGGACTTAGGAGGCATGGAGGAAGTACCAACATCTTTATATTCTTTACCTTGGGGTGTATATCCAAGGCCATATGAGTGTGGAGGGACCTTGACATGTATGGGCTCCAAAATACCTTGTTCATGAAAGCCTAAGCCTTTACCATGATAGTTCATTTTTTGGAGGATGCGATGGACAATGGGACTAGGTGTGTTTTGGACACTAGACGTGAGTTCCTTATTTGATGGAGAAGGTGAAGTTATGGACAAATGTTGTTGTTGTCCTAAGGAAGAACATCTGTGGATGAAGGTGGATAGACCAATAGGATATGTTGGTGGACTTGAAATGGGGTCGATGGTGGATGTGGAAGGATCATTAGGATTTTGATTATCCTTAAGCACGTTAAGATCCAAGTTATTTGTTTGATCTTCTATTTTTTCTTAGGAGGCATGTGTCTCACCACAAAAAGTGGATGTTTGCACATTAGGGCTAGATGGAGGATGGATGGATGGGGTAATAAGCTCTTGACCATGGAATGCATAAAGTTGACTAAGAGGATCATCATGGCCTTATTGATCATAGAGGGGATCTTGATCATAGATGGGAGCTTGATCATCTAAAGGAGTAAGTATGTTGTGGATGGGTGGAATTGAAGGGGTTTTATCTTGATTTAGATAAGGGGGTAATGTTTCCACATGATTAGGATTGGACCCTTGACATAGCTCTTAACCTGGAATGGAAGTGAATGTGGAGGACTCTTCAATAGGGTCGATATGTTTTGGACCACATGATGAGGTTGAAGGGATGGACATGGTATTTGAAGGCTCACTGTTAGGATCAAAGATAGATGTTTGACATGAAGACAAGTTGTTCCTAGCTAGTAACACTTGTATCACATCCTTTGTAGGTAGATGGGTGATGGAAGTTGAAGGCTTAGGATAACGATTAGGTGGAGTAGCTAAGTCCCATGGTGGAGGGATAAGAGGGATGGATGGTGTTGTAGGATTAGGGTTCAGACTTTGATTAGGTGGAGTGTCAAAAGGATTGGATGAAGTGGTAGATTTGGATGACTCCACATGTTTACTTTTGTAATGTTTAAACTTAGGGCGTGGAGTTAATGGGGGATTAGAGGATGGTAATGATAGTGAATGGCTTGCATGGACTAGGTTGATGTCTCCCTTGTCAAAGGTGGCATTAGAATTCAAAGGCACTTTATCTTGTTGCAAAGGGTGACTTAGGATCACATGTGCTTGTTGGTGTATGGATGTGGCATTGACTTGATGTATAGATGAACTAGGTTTTGGACTTGTCTCATCCGAGCATAATTAAAGAGATAGCCTCCTCGAAGTATAAACTTGGGCTTTGAGGAGGGGCTCCTTGGAGTACAAGCTTAGGTCTTAGTTTTGTCTCATCATCAGGATTAAGAGATCCACCTCTAAGTATGATTTTAGGCTTTGGTTCGGACATAGGATTGCCAAGGATTAGAGCCATGTTGACAAGTGCTTGACTAGGATGAAAATGATGAGATGGAATGACTAGGAATGATAGGTTGAAATGATGAAGATGTGATTAGGATGTGTTTAGGATATGACAAGGATGATGTGGAATGACAAGGATGATTAGGGTTTTGTTTAGGATGAAATGACAAGGCTAAATGTGTTGGTGAGATTGTTGTGTTGATGTGTTCACTATAGGGATGACTAGGAGGATCTACTCCCTTTCTCTTCCTTTTGCAACCATGTCTCTACCAAATGAGACTTGTGAATTGTGGGATGCTATGTAGATGTCAATGCAAGGTGATGAGGCTTAGACTAATAGAGGCTAATGAATATTACTCTTCAAAAAATCTAGCTCCAAGAGGGTACTCTCATCTACTAATGACCTTGTCAAAGTATAAATTGGATTTATCAAGACCTTGAGGTGTGAAAGAAATGATTGATTAAAGTGAAGTTGTGAGTTTCAGACTTCACTTGGAAGGATGGACTTAAACTAGCCTTGGAGTATTAAGCCCAAGTTGTGATTGATTTGAAAAAGATGTCAAGGTCTCTTGGTCTAGATTTGTACTTGTGATACAGTCAAGCTTTGACGATTTCTCCTTATGTTTCAACCTTAGGAAGACTAATGTTTAGGGTCCTCTATAGATGTCAAGGGCTGAATTCTAATGTTCAATGCAACCTACTCCTAAAGGAATGAAATTGAATATGTAGTGGGTGAACAGAATCGGTAGGTCTATAAGGTTTTGACACAATTACAATTAGATTTGATATGGAGGGTAGGTGCTCAAAGGTTTCCCTACAGTTGTGGTGTATTGTGATTGGGAATGATTAGGATGAAATTGATTGGATTGGAATGAATGGTTAGGATATGATTAGGATACAATTGATTGGATTAGAAGGAAGATGATGATGTGTAGAGATGAGATTAGATGACTTGGACAGATTAGGAAGAAGTTGATTGGATTAGAATGAATGGCTAGGATATGATTAGGATGAAGGTGATTAGATGAAAGAGGTGATTAGGGTTTGATAAGCATATGATTATGAGAATGATTATGATGATGTTGATTGGATGAGGATGACGATGTGTAATGATAATATTAGAGGACTTGGATGGATTAGGAAGAAGTTGATTGGATTATGAATGAAGATGTGTAATGATTAGGAATGACGACTTGGGTGGATTAGGATGAGGTGTAATGATTAGAAATAATGAATGGGATATGATTAGGATGTGGTTGAATGATTAGGAGTGATGATTAGGATAGGATTAGAAAGGGGTGTAATGACTAGGAATGATGAATAGGATATGATTAGGATGTGATTGAATGATGATGATATGATAAGGATGTGACTAGGATAGGACAAGAAGAATGATTAGGATGCGGATGGTTGGATGATGTGAGTAGGAAAGGTGATTAGGATATGATTAGAATAATGTGATTAGGATATGATGTGGAATGACAAGATTGGATGACTAGATGTTGGTTTGATTTGGAATGGTGTTGGTTGGATTAGAAAGAGGATGATGTGGAATGATGATAATGTAATTAGGATGTGATTAGGATGGGACAAGTAGGATAATTAGGATATGGGTTATGTGAATGATAAGGATGATGGAATGACAAGGATGATGTGGTTAGGAAGGGTGATTAGGGTACGATGACTTGGAATGAATGGATGGATTTGAATGTTTAGGGTGATAATTAAGCAAGCACGCACATCAATCATAGAAGACACTTGGAAATTAGATTGGCTATTTTTGGTGACTCTTGACAAGTTTTAAAACACTTGTAAACATGTACAATCCTAGGCTAGTCAAGGATACTATCTACTAGGTCCCTACTCAGATTTCTCCAAATACTAAGACAAGGCGGACAGCTAGAGAATGATAAGGATGATGGAATGACAAGGATGATGTGGTTAGGAAGGGTGATTAGGATACGATGACTTGGAATGAATGGATGGATTTGAATGTTTAGGGTGATAATTAAGCAAGCACACACATCAATCATAGAAGACACTTGGAAATTAGATTGGCTATTTTTGGTGACTCTTGACAAGTTTTAAAACACTTGTAAACATGTACGATCCTAGGCTAGTCAAGGATACTACCTGCTGAGTCCCCACTCAAATTTCTCCAAATGCTAAGACAAGGCGGACAGCTAGAGAATTTGGTGACACTGGCTCCCCCTTACACAATACGGGCACACCAACTTCTCTTACCCTTCAATCCTAAGGACCAAGGGAATTCCTATCTCTACAATGAATAGTACATGTGGAGCAGCTTGGGAGGTCTGACCTCCTGCACCAACAAGTAAAGAGATTTTGGCCTCTAAAACAAATGGTTCTTAGTGAATATCTAGGGGACCGGCACGTTACGAGCATCCAACAAGCTACTTAAAGCTTTGACTAGTCCTATTAGGAGTCTCATATATGCAAGGTACGCCTCCTTTCGAACTAACGTTGTATAGTAAGCACTGATATCAGTTTGGACTTGGATTTCGTCTTATCCTATTTTGTATAGTGAACTGGATGAAAGTACCACTTGGTGTCACAAATGAGTTCTCCTTGTGGATGTGTCTCAAGAGCAGGCCCACTCTAAAGGGTTACACAAAAGCGGTACAAACACATGTTTTTGATCTCCAAGGTCATACAAAGATGCGAGTAGAGAGCATAGGGTAAGTGCAAGAAGATGGGGGGCCAAAAAGGGGTCTTAAGTGGCCACTTTTTTTCTGAAATCAGGAAATACTGGCCTTGGATGAGAAATTGAGCATAGTTACACTCAAAATTTGGAGATGCAACCAAAACAATGTTCGTAGTGCTCCGAGTCTACTTTCTAAACTACTATTTTGTTTTGAAAATGGCATAGATTAAGGGGTTCAAAAGAGGAAGCCACAGAAATTGTTGTTTCTGTCAAAAAAACATAACATAGCATGTTTTGTGGCTCCCTAAAAAGGTCAACTTTTTTTTGGTATTTTTAAAATTGCTTCAGTGAGAAATTAGCTAATAGCATATAGTTTATGCCTGATTTTTCTGATAATTTTTTGATGAATATTTGATTTTTTACTAATTTTTAAAGTGGACACATCCTAAAAAATAGAATTTTGGCCGTGCTACCCCTATAAATTTTGAAAACTAATTGAAAATCATTTTTTTATTTTTTTAATATTTGTAGAATGGAGTCTAGTTTCTAAATATGTAATTTTTTTGAAATTTGAATGAATAGTTATTTTACAATGAAAAAAAGACCAAACAGTGGTTTTTGCCTAAAAATGGATACACAAACAAAAGAAATTAAAGATGAAAGGCTTAACATTGTTAAAATGTGAAAAAAATCACATCGTCAAATAGCTAAGAGAAAGCCTAACATTACCCATGTGTTCGATTTGTTCAACCTTGAAACACGTGCAAATCTGAGGGTTAGCACGAACAAAATTATGTGAAATTTTGAAGAATATAGAAAAACACGTCTGTGACTGTTCATAAGGCACTCCAAGCCTTTGGGTTGGAAATCCAAAGCAAATCCCAAGCCCAAGGCTTGGGATTCCCAAAGAAAGAAATAACGCGAGTGCATTATAACACGCTCGCGTTATGTTTTGCCTTGCATTTTTCTTTCCCGCAAGTCTGTCTTTTGTCATGTTTGACATAACGCGAGCGCGTTATAACGCGCTCGCGTTATGTCCCACTCAAATTTTTTTACGTTCAAGGCTATTAATCATAAGGGTTAAGGCATAAGGGATAGAGTTGGAGGGTTTACGGATAAGGGATTAGCGTTTAAGGTATAGTATCGAGCCCGTTGAGGGTCTAGGAATAGGGATAGCGTTTAAGGTTTAGGGATGAGGGATGACAGATTACGGTTGAGGGTCGAGGGATCAAAGTTAAGGGTTGAGGGATTAGGGTTTGACATTAACGGTTGAGGGTTGAGGTTCAAGGGTCAAGGGTTTAGGGATAGGGTTTAGGGTCGAGGGATTAGGGTTAAAGTAGAGTGTGGAGGGTGTAAGGATTAGGGATAGGGTTGGAGGGTTTAGGGATAAGGGATTAGGGTTTAAGGTATAGTATCAAGTCTGTTGAGAGTTTAGGAATAGGGATAGCATTTAGGGATTAGGGATGAGGGATTATAGTTGAGGGATGATAGATTAGGGTTGAGGGTTGAGGGATTAGGGTTTAGGGATAAGGTTTAGGGTTGAGAGTTGAGGGATTAGGGTTTAAGGTATAGTGTTGAGGGTTGAGGGTTGAGGGTTTAGGATTAGGGTTTAGGGTTGACGGATTAGCATTTAATGTCGAGGTTAGGGTTAGAGTGTCAAGGGTAGAGGGATTAGGGATAGGGTTTAGGGTTGAAGGTTTAAGGATTGAGGGTTGAGGCTTTAGGGATGAGGGTTTAAGGCTTAAGATATAGTGTCAAGTGTTGAGGGTGTAGGGATAGGGTTTAAGTTTTAAGGGTTAAGGGTTGAGGGATATGGATTAGGGTTTAAGGTATAGTGTTGAGGGTCGAGGGATCAGAGTTAAGGGTCGAGGGATTAGGGTTTGACGTTGAGGGTTGCGGGTTGAGGTTCGAGGGTCAAGGGTTTAGGGATAGGGTTGAGGGTCGAGGAATTAGGGTTAAAGTAGAGTGTGGAGGGTATAAGGATTAGGGATAGGGTTGGAGGGTTTAGGGATAAGGGATTAGGGTTTAAGGTATAGTATCGATTCTGTTGAGGGTGTAGGAATAGGGATAGCATTTAGGGTTTAGGGATGAAGGATTAGAGTTGGGGGATGACAGATTAGGGTTGAGGGTTGAGGGATTAGGGTTTACAGATAAGGTTTAGGGTTGAGGGTTGAGGGATTAGGGTTTAAGGTATAGTGTTGAGGGTTTAGGGATAGGGTTGAGGGTTGAGGGATTAGGATTTGACCTTGAGGGTTGAGGGTTTAAGGTTTAGGGTTAGGGTTGAGAGATGAGGGATCAGAGTTAAGGGTTGAGGGAATAGGGTTTGATATCGAGGGTTGAGAGTTGAGGTTCGAGGGTCAAGGGTTTAGGGATAGGGTTGAGGTTGAAGGGATTAGGGTTAAAGTAGAGTGTGGAGGGTGTAAGGATTAGGGATAGGGTTGGAGGGTTTAGGGATAAAGGATTAGAGTTTAAGGTATAGTATCAAGTCTGTTGAGGGTTTAGGAATAGGGATAGCATTTAGGGTTTAGGGATGAGGGATTAGAGTTGAGGGATGAGGGATTAGGGTTGAGGGTTAAGGGATTAGGGTTTAGGGATAAGGTTTAGGGTTGAGGGTTGAGGGATTAGGGTTTAAGGTATAGTGTTGAGGGTTGATGGTTTAGGGATAGGGTTTAGGTTTGAGGGATTAGGGTTTAGGGTTGATGAATTAGGGTTTAATGTTGAGAGTCGAGGGTTGAGGGTTGAGGGTTGAGGTTGAGGGATAGGGTTAAATAAGAGTGTTGATGGTAGAGGGATTAGGGTTTAAGGTATAGTATCGAGCCTGTTGAGGGTCTAGGAATAGGGATAGCGTTTAGGGTTTAGGAATGAGGGATTAGAGTTGAGGGATGACGGATGACAGATTAGGGTTGAGGGTTGAGGGATTAGGGTTTAGGGACAAGGTTTAGGGTTAGGGTTTAGGGTTGAGGGATTAGAGTGAAGGGTTGAGGGATTAGAATTTGGCGTTGAGGGTTTAGGGTTTAGGATCAGGGTTGAAGGTCGAGGGATCAGAGTTAAGGGTTGAGGGATTAGGGTTTGATGTTGAGGGTTGAGGGTTGAGGTTCGAGGGTCAAGGGTTTAGGGATAGGGTTGAGGGTCAAGGAATTAGCGTTAAAGTAGAGTGTGGAGGGTATAAGGATTAGGGATAGGGTTGGAGGGTTTAGGGATAAGGGATTAGAGTTTAAGGTATAGTATCGAGTCTGTTGAGGGTTTAGGAATAGGGATAGCATTTAGGGTTTAGGGATGAGGGATTAGAGTTGAGGGATGAGGGATTAGGGTTGAGGGTTGAGGGATTAGGGTTTAGGGATAAGGTTTAGGGTTGAGGGTTAAGGGATTAGGGTTTAAGGTATAGTGTTGAGGGTTGATGGTTTAGGGATAGGGTTTAGGTTTGAGGGATTAGGGTTTAGGGTTGATGAATTAGGGTTTAATGTTGAGAGTTGAGGGTTGAGGGTTGAGGGTTGAGGGTTGAGGTTGAGGGATAGGGTTAATGGTCAAGGGATTAGGGTTAAATAAGAGTGTCGATGGTAGAGGGATTAGGGTTTAAGCTATAGTATCGAGCCTGTTGAGGGTCTAGGAATAGGGATAGCGTTTAGGGTTTAGGAATAAGGGATTAGAGTTGAGGGATGACGGATGAAAAATTAGGGTTGAGGGTTGAGGGATTAGGGTTTAGGGACAAGGTTTAGGGTTAGGGTTGAGGGATTAGGGTTTAAGGTATAGTGTTGAGGGTTTAGGGATAGGGTTTAGGGTTGAGGGATTAGAGTGAAGGGTTGAGGGATTAGAATTTGGCGTTGAGGGTTTAGGGTTTAGGATCAGGGTTGATGGTCGAGGGATCAGAGTTAAGGGTTGAGGGATTAGGATTTGATGTTGAGGGTTGAGGGTTGAGGTTCGAGGGTCAAGGGTTTAGGGATAGGGTTGAGGATCGAGGAATTAGCGTTAAAGTAGAGTGTGGAGGGTATAAGGATTAGGGATAGGGTTGGAGGGTTTAGGGATAAGGGATTAGAGTTTAAGGTATAGTATCAAGTTTGTTGAGGGTTTAGGAATAGGGATAGCATTTAGGGTTTAGGGATGAGGGATTAGAGTTGAGGGATGAGGGATTAGGGTTGAGGGTTGAGGGATTAGGGTTTAGGGATAAGGTTTAGGGTTGAGGGTTGAGGGATTAGGGTTTAAGGTATAGTGTTGAGGGTTGATGGTTTAGGGATAGGGTTTAGGTTTGAGGGATTAGGGTTTAGGGTTGATGAATTAGGGTTTAATGTTGAGAGTTGAGGGTTGAGGGTTGAGGGTTGAGGTTGAGGGATAGGGTTAATGGTCAAGGGATTAGGGTTAAATAAGAGTGTCGATGGTAGAGGGATTAGGGTTTAAGGTATAGTATCGAGCCTGTTGAGGGTCTAGGAATAGGGATAGCGTTTAGGGTTTAGGAATGAGTGATTAGAGTTGAGGGATGATGGATGACAGATTAGGGTTGAGGGTTGAGGGATTAGGGTTTGATGTTGAGGGTTGAGGGTTTAGGGTTAGGGTTGAGAGATGAGGGATCAGAGTTAAGGGTTGAGGGATTAGGGTTTGACGTCGAGGGCTGAGGTTCGAGGGTCAAGGGTTTAGGGATAGGGTTGAGGTTGAAGGGATTAGGGTTTAAGGTATAGTGTTGAGGGTTGATGGATCAGAGTTAAGGGTTGAGGGATTAGGGTTGAGGGTTGTAAGGATTAGGGATAGGGTTGGAGGGTTGACGGATTAGGGTTGAGGGATTAGGATTTGACGTTGAGGGTTGAGGGATTAGGATTTAACGTTGAGGGTTGAGGGTTTAGGGATAGGGTTGAGGGATTAGGATTTGACATTGAGGGTTGAGGGTTTAGGGATAGGGTTGAGGGATTAGGATTTGATGTTGAGGGTTGAGGGTTTAGGGATGGGGTTGAGGGTTGAGGGATTAGGATTTGACATTGAGGGTTGAGGGTCAAGGGATCAGAGTTGAGGGTTTAGGGATTAGGGATCTATAGTAGGACAAAACGCGAGCGTGTTATAGTGCGAGCGCGTTATAACGCGCTCGCGTTTTGTATTTCTACTGAAACGGTAAAAAAGTGGTTACCCCCGTGATCTAGGCCCACATGCTCTGTTTTATTACTAATTCTGCACGTGCTCCGACAAAAAAGAAGTGCTTTCATGCTATTGGGAAGTTCACATGCACATTTGACACATTGTACCACCTTTGCATGATCTTTCCACCACCTTTTCTGCTTTGCCAACTTGAGAAGGAGGAAATAACATAGTTTTCAAACCAAGTTTGATATATATCTATTCAAGTTTCAATTTTTGTAGTATTGCAATGTTAATTGTGATTCAATTTTAAGAATTTAACATTGAAAAGGAAGCAAGTGGTGAAAAACTCAAATTGTTGAGGAGTTTGATGCAAGAAGATAAAAACACTACATAATTGGGTACTCTCTCCATTCAAATCTTTATTTTTTAGGTATGTCAAGTCTTTACATGCATGTTCTTTACATTTTCCTTATTTCGAATTGAATTACTTTATCATGCTTTATCATACATGTTTAAAATAGACACATTCCCAATCAAGAAAGCAACCTACAATCTCACATGATGCCATGTATATTTTCTACACTTGGGCTCTTTAATAATTATGTGTAATAAACAAACCTTAGTTCATACCATGATGTCAAACTATACAAGAATAAATCCTTACAACATAAAAAAAATACAATCCCACTATTATCTTGTATTCATTTCTTAGGAACTAATATTGGTCTCTTTATCATGCTACAGACAAATTCTCCGTCATGCCGAGGAAACGATCAAGAATTAAACCAACACAGGAAGAGATAGAAGCTAAGAATGCAAAGAAAGCAATGGCTATGAGGGAACTTCGTGAGAAGAGAAAATTGGACACGATAAATGAAGACATACCAATTGAAGAGGAACCACAACCATCACAAAGAGATATGGTATTGGCGGCACAAAGAGAACGAATGCAAAAACTTCGTGGTACGAGAGATTTGAATACCATAGTTGGAGACACATCCTTTACCGCAAGTCAACATGTAGGGACACCATCTACCACATCTCAAGTTGAGAGTACATCATCACTCACATGTGATGAAGGAGGTACGCCATCGTTCCCACCTCAACCTCAAGGTATGTCATCTATTCCATCTTCGATCGAAGGTATGCCATCTAACCCATCTCATTTAAATATTGATGAAATTCCTAATGTTGAGATGAATTTACCTAACTTGACACCACCTAGAATTTTGCATAGAAAGCCAAAGTATTTGATTGATATTGATGAGAATATTTTGCAGCCAATGGAAGGTAAGATTCCAAAACGCACTTGTAGAAGATATGCTAATAAGATTTGGAGATTGTTCTTTGAAAAGTTAAATGAGACTGCAAGATGTCAACTATTCGTTGAAATGATGCGAAGTATAAAGTATAGGTCTATCATGAAGATTCTTGGGTTGAGAACATCAGAGGCTTCAAGTGAAAAATCTATTGTCAAGAATCTAATGAGTGCGTATGAGAGTGTGGGTAACACCTCACGCACAAAAGATAGTAATGCAACATGGCGTGTGATTACATCGACTATAGTAAGTAGTCAAACGAGGAAAGCTCATCTCATTAGAAAGACAAGTCAAGAATTGAGAATTAATAGGAAAACTTTATCAAGAGCCATTGGAAGATGCCAAAGAACTGAGGACACTAATGCCAATGAATTATGGGCGTTCTCGGGGAGACTACCACGAAAAGATAAACCAATTGTTGAAGCATTGAGATCACTAATTGAAGACTTTTGGAAGAATTACACAAGGGTATCTCTGAATCAAAGGGATGTGGTAAGAAGGAGAATTGGTAGTCAGAACCGCGAGCCACATCCAAAGCATTTTTTGGATGAGACTCAAACACAGTTTTATGGTAAATTTCTAGAGAAGTATCCTCAAATTAAAATTTGTCAAAGATATTTTGAAATGCTAAAACCTTTCTATGTTAAGATAAATCACACACGCACTACTTGTTGTTGTAGATTACCTATTGAATTTTCTAACCATTTTGATGCTTATAGGTCTATATGTTTAGATATGCATACTAACAATGATTTGCAGGGTTGTGCCATATGTGCCCCACCAACATCTTCAAGAGACTTCATATCAAGAATTTTATGTGAAAGAGAGGAAGGTCAAATATTCTACAAGAAATTATGCTTGGATGGCACATGTCATCGTTGCGGTGGCTTGCAACATTTGCCAATATGTGAACATATGGAAATAACACATGTGGTTGGAAATGAACTAGTAGAGTTTGGCAAGTATAAAACAGTGGCATACAATACAAAAGATGGTAAAGAAGCAAAGAGGTGTGAATTAGTTATTGAAAAGATTCCAGTGTATCAGTTTATGCCTATATTTCGTGACAGCATAGTGTATGAGTATGCAAGACATGCCCATAGAGCTTGATGGTTGGACTTGCAATTCAAGTTATGCAAGGACACATTTCCAGTTGGTAGCATTGTTTCAGTCGTCGACTTTGTAGAGAACTACAGTCTACAGCCACAGCGTGAGGTGCAATCACAATATTACAACTCCACACAGGTTTCTATATTTGTGCACATCGCATTCATTCATGCGAATGATAGTACAGAGGATGACAGAAAGATCATAAGGGAGTATAATTTCTATATTAGTGATGATTGCACGCATTCTACGGAGTTCGTGCAAGGTTGCTTTCAGGTGTTCTACAATGATTTGGCTAGAAGGGGCATATCGTTCAGTCAGCATATCATATGGTCAGATAATTGTGCATCACAATTCAAGAACTCACAGAATTTCTATTGGCTGAGTAGGAGGCATAATTTTATAGGTATTCAACATATGTAGAACTTTTGTGAGGCCGGGCATGGAAAGGGGGAGCATGATGGTGCAGGAGCATGTATCAAAAGAGCCATAGCATGAGAAGAGTTAAAGTATAAAGACAATGCAAAGTTGACAGATGCAAAATCGATTGTCGAGTGGTGTAATGCTTCCATGGGTCCAGGTAATGAAGGTAAGTCTTTAGTTCGTAGATTTTTTTGGTTGATAGATGATACTAACATTGCACCATATGAGGATTGTTGTACACTGATAGGATCAAATGAGATGCACTCTTTCAGAAGCTCAATTGCAGGTTCATGGAGTATCCATACACGAAAGATGTCATGCTTTTGTTCTTCCTGTACAATTCAAGTCTGGGATGAGTGCGAGTCAAAGGAGTGGGTTGACGAATGGCAGTTAAGTTATCTTAGCCCACTTGACACGTATCGACCCCCGACGACACTGGAACTAACACAGATGGAATCGTCAGTTGACTTTGACCACATATCAGATTTAGTTCAACCAGGTAATATAAGGCACGTATATGCATCTAATTTCATCTAGTTCAACCAGGTAATGTCATCTTACTTTGTAGTGTTTTTGTAATGTTGACTAATTTCATCTAATTTGCTACACATATCAATGTAGGGCACGTATATGCAGTTATTGCAGATGAAGCTGATGAAGAGGGAACAGATTATTACTTATGTCATTGTGTTGAGGCCAAAAAGAAATTGGAGGCCCTTGTTACAGATGGAGAAAACATCGAATACCCTACAGGATCAGTGGTTATTACTGGAACATGGCTTAGAAGGTACCCACATAAGAGTGTTAATATTTGGCTATTTCAAGACTTTGACATGCATCGAAAGATTCTTCATTACTCGAACCTTGTCGTGGCATCCAATGTTCATTTGATAAAGTATCGGGGTAGACCTTTGAACAAAATATTGTGGAAGGTGCGTGAGTCTGACCATGAAGCAATACTTGACACAATAAAGAATAGAGCAGATCTGGATGGTTCATTGGATTAATTTGTAAGTATTCACATTGATTTTGTAGAGTTATGTTACATTAAGTTGTAAGTATGCACATTAATTTGTAAGGTTTGTCTTTTTTTATTTCCTCCTACATTTTTACACATATGTACACATTTTTACATCATCATGTTATGCATTTTTGGTGTCCTGCTCCTGATGCAACCAAACTCATAACTCACCCTACTAGACACCATTTGATGATCTCTCCAACACTCTGGATCCAGGGTGCCCAATCATGATGATGACCTATATACCATTCTCCCAAGGCACTTATAATGAATGAAAATAAGACCAAGGGCGGCCAAGCTTAATAGACTTATTTCTTTCAATTTTGATGATCCAAACTCTTGCAATATGACATCCACTTTCATGCCTTTAGATCTTCCTTCACATATAGGGCGCCAAATCAATGCATTAAAGTCTCTTGATATTAGGCGCTCATGATGATGAAACTTAGAGCTTTTTCCTTTCCTATGCGCTCATCTAAGATGTTTGAATGATAAGGAGCACCTCGACCTCTATAATGTACATTGGGCACCAAATCAAAGTGATTTTAAGTCACTTTGAGTCATTTGGGGTCAGTTTGAGTCTTTGAGTCATGTTGCAAAAAAGTGTCAATGTTGTCAAGTTGCACAAAGCAACTTTTGCATTTTTGGTGTCCTGCTCATGATGTGACCAAACTGACTATTCCAATGCATCCGGATGGGTACATTTACGCTAGGCATGGTCCTGTTTTTCACCCAAACATGTCGAAACAGTCTGAGCTACATTGTACCAACGATATCCTTGAAGAGTCCAAAGTGCAAAAAGGCTGCAATCTTTGACGAGATGTTACTCAAAAAATGTGTCACTTAGAAACATTCCGTCTAAGGCAACGCTATCATGTAGAGTGCCTCTACAATAACCTCTCTCGGTTTTTTATAGCTCTGAGGCATTTTCCCGTGGTGAAAGGTTTTCTGCTGCCCCAGAAATCGTCAGAAGGAGGTAGTGTAAAGTTGCAAAGGGGTGTAACTTTTGTCCTGCTCCTGATGTGACCAAACTGACTGTTCTAACGCGTCTGAATGGGTACATTTATACTAGGCATGGTCCTATTTTTCACCCAAACATGTCGAAACAGTCGGAGCTACATTGTACCGACGATATCCCTGAAGAGTCCAAAGTGCAAAAAGGTAGCAATCTTTGATGAGATGTTACTCAAAAATCGTGTCACTTAGAAACATTCCGTCTGAGGCAACGTGATCACGTAGAGTGCCTCTACAATAACCTCTCTCGGTTTTTTATAGCTCTGAGGCATTTGCCCGTGGTGAAAGGTTTTCTGCTGCCCCAAAAATCGTCAGAAGGAGACTGTAAAGTTGCAAAGGGGTGTAACTTTCGTCCTGCTCCTGATGCGACCAAACTGACTATTCCAACGCGTCTGAATGGGTACATTTATGCTAGGCATGGTCCTATTTTTCACCCAGACATGTTGAAACAGTCGGAGCTACATTGTACCGACGATATCCCTGAAGAGTCCAAAGTGCAAAAAGACAGCAATCTTTGACGAGATGTTACTCAAAAATCATGTCACTTAGAAACATTCTGTCTGAGGTAACACAATCACGTAGAGTGCCTCTACAATAACCTCTCTCAGTTTTTTATAACTCTGAGGCATTTGCCCGTGGTGAAAGGTTTTCTGCTGCCCCAAAAATCGTCAAAAGGAGGCAGTGTAAAGTTGCAAAGGGGTGTAACTTTCATCCTGCTCCTAATGCGACCAAACTGACTGTTCCAACGCGTCCGAACGGGTACATTTATGCTAGCCATGGTCCTATTTCTCACCCAAACATGTCGAAACAGTTGGAGCTACATTGTACCGACGATATCCCTGAAGAGTCCAAAGTGCAAAAAGGCAGCAATCTTTGACGAGATGCTACTCGAAAACCGTGTCACTTAGAAATATTCTGTCTGAGGCAATAGGATCATGTAGAGTGCCTCTACAATAACCTCTCTCAATTTTTTATAGCTCTGAGGCATTTGCCCATGGTGAAAGGTTTTCTGCTGCCCCAAAAATCATCAGAAGGAGGCAGTGTAAAGTTGCAAAGGGGTGTAACTTTCGTCCTGCTCTTGATGCGACCAAACTGACTGTTCCAACGCGTCTGAATGGGTACATTTACACTAGGCATGGTCCTATTTTTCACCCAAACATGTCAAAATAGTCAGAGCTACATTGTACCAACGATATCCCTGAAGAGTCCAAAGTGCAAAAAGGCAGCAATCTTTGACGAGATGTTACTCAAAAATCGTGTCACTTAGAAATATTTCGTCTGAGGCAACGGGATCACGTAGAGTGCCTCTACAATAACCTCTCTCAATTTTTTATAGCTCTGAGGCATTTGCCCGTGGTGAAAGGTTTTCTGTTGCCCCAAAAATCGTCAGAAGGAGGCAGTGTAAAGTTGCAAAGGGGTCTAACTTTCATCCTACTCTTGATGCGACCAAACTGACTATTCCAATGCGTCCGAATGGGTACATTTACGCTAGGCATGGTCCTATTTTTCACCCAAACATGTCGAAACAGTCGGAGCTACATTGTACCGACGATATCCCTGAAGAGTCCAAAGTGCAAAAAGGCAGCAATCTTTGATGAGATGTTACTCGAAAATCGTGTCACTTAGAAACATTCCGTCTGAGGCAACAGGATCACGTAGAGTGCCTCTATAATAACCTCTCTCGATTTTTTATAGCTCTGAGGCATTTGCCCGTGGTGAAAGGTTTTCTGCTGCCCCAAAAATCGTCAGAAGGAGGCAGTGTATTAAGTCAGGATGAAAGCCTATTCACTCTAGGCGCCTGTTTTTGACCAAATCACACATGCGCCTTGAACAACTCTGTCTTCAAGGCGCTTTTCTCTAATCTCTGTAACTCTCCAAATCCACTAAGGTGCAAATTTTACCTCTTGGGCTCAAGATATAGGTTCTTCATCCAAGGCGCCAGAATGGTCCAAAGGCGCATTTCACCTCTAACCTCACCTCTGACCTTACTTGGAGGTGCTAAACCTTTTGACATTTCAAGTAACTTCAAGAGAACTATTTTTCCTTAAGGTAGTTCACTCCTTGCAATTGGATGTATGGTACTTGTAACTCATTTGATTGACTTTGTAATGTTTCTTCTTCTCGCAGAGTAGATAAGGATGATATAAGCTTACTTCATGAATCGGAGTAGAAATCTCTCTTGGACTTGCTAGGTGAAAGGACTTGAACTTGAAGGACTTGAAGTTGATGAAGTGATCCTTCATGATGGCCTTTGACATTACCTTCTCGGAGTGTAGATGATAACACCTTCCTTGGATAAAGTGGATAACCTCTGACCTAAACTTTGAAGCTTGATGAATCTTGAAGATTGGGTTTCCTCCTACTCCCCTTCTGGGCTCCACTCCATCAAAGGCGTATTTAGTTGTCCAAGGTGCCAACATTCACTCAGGGGTGCCCAAAGAGAAAGTTTACGAATCTAAGGCGCTAAACTCTTATGCAAAAATGGTCATCATCAAAGGCGCAAAAATGGGTCTCTGGGTGCCAATCTCTACAAGACATTCCATCTCATTGCTCTCCTCCATTACAAGCGCTCACTTACCTCAATCTTGGGCGCATACCAACATCCCAACATCCAAATCACCTAGGCGCTCAAAACCTTCAAGACTCAAGGCACATTTTATGATCAAACAAGGTATCTGCTGAACAAGGTGCTCATAGTCTCATCAGGGCGTTAATCATCATCATGAGCGCTCATATTGTTCTAGGCGCACAGTTATCTCTGGAATGCTCAAGGCGCACATACCCTTCTCTAGGCTAGTTTACACTTATTCAAGGCGCTCATTCCAAACTTACATGAACTCCTCATTACAAGACGCACAAACTAGATGATCCTAGGGCATAAGGGCACTCAAACTAGATCTTTGCAAAAACTCCCCAAGCATTCAAACTTTTAAGGCGCCAAAAGTGGTCTTTTCTACAACTTCTCTAGCTATATGCCTTGGGTGCTCAAACCTTCCTTGAACTCCAATTATTCAATCTAGGGCGCTCAACTACCTCCTCAAGGCGCTCTATCTCAAGTATCATTACTCTTCTTAAAGACCTAGGCGCACATTGTGGGGTATTCTACTCAACAAGACCTAGGCGCTCATTATGAAGACTCCAATTATCAAGGTTCACTTTAACTTTCAAAGGTGCATTTTGGACTCCAAAGGCGTTAGGTTAAAGCCACTAGGGCGCTAGATACCAAAGGGGGCAAGGTGTCAGAACCTCCTTTAAGATGTAAGAAAATCTCCTCAAGGCACAGCTAAAGGCGCTCCAAACCATACCAAGGCGCTAATATCCACTCTAGGCAGTGTATTAAGTCAGGATGAAAGCCTATTCACTCTAGGCGCCTGTTTTTGACCAAATCACACATGTGCCTTGAACAAGTGATGCTACAAGTGGTGAACAAAATGGGTGCCTTGAAGAATTGAGCCCTCCAAGACATCTTGCAATTGACTAAAAGTCCAAAATTTACATAAGTGAGTTAAGGTGCCATTTTCCATCTCCAGAGCCTCCTTTGAGCACCTTAACATGGAGTGAATGTTTTAGTCTATGAAAGATTGCGCCTAAAGAATATAACAACCCCTTCAGTCACTAGGATGAACTAAGTTAACAAAAGGAACTTCATTGAGGGAGGCGCACTTGTGCATCTAGACAACTCCAGTTTAGCGCCTGAGAAAAAACATGTTTAGAGACACCCCTCGAATGAACCCTCTAGAACCAATAAGAATCTTCTCTAGGTCCATAAATAACTCACGCCCATATCCAAGTGAAAGTCTCCTTGGTCTTCCTGCTAAAACCTCTAAAGGGTAACTGTTGTGACCAAATCACACATCACCCCATCAGATTGGGGATGATCGTTTGGATAGTTTTGAATGCTTTATTTCTCCTTGTTTAAACTAGGTGCTCACTGAGGATTGGAGTAGCCTTTGCACCCTCACATCACGTTAATCAGAGTTTCAGAGGCAATCATAGTATAGGAAGATTTGCGCCTTGAAGAAGAGAGTTATCTGGTGAGCACTTAGGAGTTCTGGCACCTAGGGGAAAGGTCTAGGTAGAGCGCCTTCAGACTTTGACAGTGAAGTGCCTTAAGGAGTTGGATGATGTTTTTGCCTAGAGTGGAGATGATGTTTTTAACGCCTTAAGGATGATGATGGAGTGCCTTGGAGTCAGGTTAGTCTGGAGCACCTTAAGAAGGTAAAGCACTTCAAATGTAAACACAAGTGTTTTGAGTGCCCTAATGAGAAGTTGTCTTGGCACCATAAGTTGTTCAAACCAAGATATGCGCCTTGGATAGTTGCAAAGACCTAATTTAGCACCCAAGGTTGGAAGACTCTTTGTGAGCGCCCAGTGTTTGAAAGCTCTTTGTGTTTGGTGCATTAAAATGAATTTGGCACCTAAGTAGTATTGAAACACTCAACTGAGTGCCTAAAGCCCATGAGAGAAGTGATATGCGCCTTGATAGGAATATCATGGAAGATGAGTTTACTGAATGGCACCTTGAATGACTTGGTTGATTAAGTGTTTTAGCGCCTAGATATGGGATGAATCATTGAGCGCCTTTGGTTGAGATGATGTCAGCACCTTTGAGATTATAACACCTTGGAGTCAAGTTCAAAGGAGCACCTTGAGAAGGTAAAACACTTCAAATGTTTTCAAGGAATTGGAGAAGTCACTTAGTGCCTAGAAGGAATTCCAGAGCAAGAGGGTTGGAGCGCCTTGAGCTTCAAGTCAGATATGCACCTAGACCTCTACCCTTTAGCAAGTTGAAGCCCTCTGAGCCTTGACAAAGTGAGAATGCCTTATAGTGAATATGCACCTTGGGCGAGGTTGAATACAAAGTTGAGGAGTATATCATAATGAGTAAGTGCACTGTAGGGTTAGATGATAAAGACTAGCGCCTTGAGTGTCTTGGTCAAAATTTTGACGTGAGAAGTCTTGCAAGATCAAACCCTGGAGTGTGCCTTGGAGAGAACCTATTGATCCTTTGCTTTGACAAGATTTGGGCGCCAGAATGATCCTTAATAAATGGAATGTATCTACACCAATTTTGCACCTTTAGGGAAGTGATGGTGTCCAGATGAGTTTTGAGTCCCTTTGAGTGTTGAGATTGTTAGAGATAGGTGCCTTGATGAATGAAATGCGCCTTGAAGACCATGTGCGCCTAGAGAAGATAAGTGCCTAGTTGAGATAAAGAGGTGTTTCTAGCGCCTAGGGAAGAAGAGAGGTAAGTTCAGGGAGATAAGTGCGCCTAAGAGTTTTAGCGCCCTCAATCAAATTGCACCTTTTTGCCTTGGAGAATATAAGGTGAGGATTTGAGTTGAAAGTTTGAGAAAGTAGATTGAGCACCCTGTGTTGGAGGAATCAAGTTGGATAAGCACTTGAAGAACTTGCATTAAGTGTTTTAGCGCCTTGGTATGGTTTGGAGCGCCTTGTTGAGGAGATACCCTGATTTAATCCAAGATAGAGCGCCCTAGAATTGAATATGCGCCTTGTTGGAGGAATATATGCACCTTGTTGGACAAAGATATGCGCCTTGAATGAGAGTTTGTGTGCCTTAACCAAGAATGATGATTGAAGTCACAATCTCATGTTTGTGCGCCTAGGTCTAGAAGCAAGATTTGAGCGCCTTAGGATAGGGTTTTTTGCACCTTGTCTTGGAGAGTGAATTTGTGCCTTGGATGATGTTGAAACGCCTTGGGATGAAATGCGCCCAAACTTACAGAGGGCCTTCAGTGAGGGAGTTGAAGAGAGTGCTTAGAGGAAGGATAGCCTTAAGATCAAACTAAGTACTTAGAAACCTAAGATTAGCGCCTTATTTGAAGTTATACACCTATTCTGGCACCAGAGAGTGAGTTTGAGTGTGAAGAAGTGAATGTCTGCGCCTTGAAGGGGATACAAAGGGAAGATGATGCACCTTGATGGGTTGATGATGGAAATTTGCGCTTTGGAGCTAAATGTGCGCCTTGAATCTAAATGATATTTGAGTGCTTAGAGGTAAATAGGGGCGCCTTTGAGAATTCTTTGTGCTTTAAGGAATGGATTGTGGCGCTTTGGAATAAGGTAAGTCCTGAGCACTTCCAATGATTTTAAGGAGCGCCTTGAAGGAGATAGTACCTAGAGAAGAAAAGATGTCAAGTTTTAACACCTTGGAAGAAATTCCAAATAGTGGCGCCTTCACAGGGTTTTCCAAGTTGGCGCCTTGGTTTGGGATGATCATGCTAAGAAAGAAAATGCGCCTTCAGCAAGGTCACATCAAGTCCAACATGTCAATACTCTTCATCACTAACGTCATGTTGAAATTTCAAGGCATCTATCCATTCAAGTTCTCCGAGGAATATCTTGCAAGTGTACTTCATCAATGATAGACATTCATCCATCTGAGTTTCAAGATCTCTCAATCTTCAAAGTTTCAAAGTCCACAACTCCAAGAGGGTCACTCCAAGGGTCGTCATGAAGGATCACTTCATCTTCATCTTATCATCAAGCAAGGCTTCATCCAGTCCTAGAGAGATCTCTACTTCATGTCATCATCATCTACTCTTACATTGAAGATAACAACATCACATCTCTCTTATTATTCAAAGTAGATTAGAAGGCGGAACATCATGGAGTTAGGCGCTTATAGGTATCCAAACTTCCTTTTGGGCTCCCTTAATATGAAGGACAATCCATTTTGGCGCCCTCTTTGGAGAAGTCCATACACTTTGGCGTGGAAATAATTTCAAAGCTGGCATCCAGAAATCAAATCTAAGTAAGGCGCTCTTTCCATTTACAACTATGACGTTCATCCATGCAACAAGCAAGGTGATGCTCCCTTGTGATATTGTGAGGTGTTGACATTCAGTTGACATCATTGAGTTTGATTGAGTTGATCACGTGTAGACGCCATTGTAAACATCAAGGCTTCAAGGCCTTTCTTTTGTATCTCCATTGAGTAAGTTGTAACTTCATGCTATTGAAAGCATTATCCATGTAATAAGACATTGCAAGTTGATTGAGTCAAATAACTAGACAAGTACCCAACTCTAAGGTTGATTCATTCAAATAGTTATCTTTGATGTATATCTTTGTGTTGTATAGCAAGTAAAATTGTTTAAGTAAGGAAAAATTTTCGTAGAACTAGTTGGGTATCTTACACCATGCCTATCCATCAAACATCACAATGCAATCAAAATCCTAACAACATGCCCATGATCCAAGATCAAGTGCAATCATGCAAAGATATTATCAATCACAAGCCTATTAAGAATGAACTAGAGTCTTCTAGTACCATACTTTTCCATCAAACACCATCATGTAATCCATGGCCTATCAAGCCTATCAAAGAAAATACAAACATCCTATGTAATACAATCAGACTTTAAATATTTGAAGTAGCCATCTACAAATATCCATTCAAAAGTGGATTTATAATGCAAGTATGGACGCCATCAATAAAAAAGATTTGTATTAACCAAATATCCATATATGCATACATTAATATCTGTCGATATAAGTATAACATATATACAAAATAGCCATATAGGCTTACAAGAATGCCATATAGGCATACAATGTCAACTATGTACAATACAAAATATATGTCCACAAATGCCATATAGGCATACAACAGAGGAACACAATAAAAAGTCATTCCCCTCTGGCTGGTGAAGAGAATAAATCATGAGCAGCCTTTGATCTTCTAGGGGATGGAGACATGCATGTGGGTGGTCTACTACGAACCCGAGGGCTACTCCTCCTATTTAGTTCTTCCTGCACCTTTACCTATTACAAAAAAAAGTATAGACATTAATATATAGAAATTACATGTTATAAAAAAATGAAACATTTAACAAAATAATCACTTACTGCTAACATATAATCTGTCTCCTCGCTTGCCTCAGTAGCAGGAATAGGCCCTGGTGATGTCATGTCCTATAGAAACCATCCAGATAGAAATTAAACTTCAAATCAATAATCTTTGATTTTTCAAAAATAGACAACTATAACAATGAATGTAAATTGAAATTTACTAATCTGCCTCATACCCCTGTCAATGCCATAGAGCTATGAATTGCAGAGGCCACACCCTGCTCCATTGCCCTATGAACATGGGGAGGTGTATCCGCAGCCTGCATCATCTGGAAATAAAACAACATTATTCAATTACGAAAACTATAATAGTGATGCAAATCATGGCTCCTAACATACACACACGTTCATCTAAACATGGAAGTACACACAATAAAACACACAAATCACATACAAAAATTTAGTAAGTACAATTCATTCATTAAACTATTTATTTTATTACCTCCATAAAGCTTTGAAGTCCACCACCGCTGGCAGGTGTTGCCATGAAATCTACAGTGTTAACCTATTCAACATCTAAAATCAGAAATTAGAATACCATTCATATAACGATGCTATTCACATGTAATATTTATAATTGTTTACTAGTTACATACCTCAACAGTAGATGATCTAGTGAAAAATGTAGGTGGAGAACCACTGAAAACTGCATCGACGCTATGACCCTGAAATTTCATTAAAATCATCAATTTAAATTAGTTAATCTTGTATTTCAAAAATAAAATTTAATAAATTAAATTCAATAAACTTGCTAATATTTACCTGAGTATCAAGGCCGAAAGTCTCACTCAGGAGGGTATCTGTCATCACCATCTGCTCAGCTGCAGATGTAGCCTGTGCACCTGCGTCCTGACTGTCCATGGGGTCATAACCACAGGCTAACTCGCAAGCCTGGCAAGTATGCGGTGGGACCCTACTCCTCGCACTATCTCCCAACCCACTCTGTGTTGTAGGATCGGCATGCTCTATGATGCTCTGGGTCAAGGCACTAATCGACCTCAACACTCTCCTTCACAATGGAAGCGATAGAAACATGCTCGTGGGCTGGTCTGCTGATTACTCGTCTCACTACCCGCTGTGGGTCAAGACGTGCCCCTGGTCTATCCTGTGCTGAGCCCCCACCTCTACCCTGGAAGTCCCGCATATCAAAATAGTTTGGCACTTTATTGAGGACAAACTCGCAGTAGAGTTTCCTCAAAAAGTATTGCGGGACCTCATTATTATTGCATGGAGGATGGTCAAAAACCATCCACCACCTCTGCCCGAAATTGTCCCTTATCACTTGGTTGTTGCACCAATGGATAGGGAACCTCTTGCATGTAAGGGGTGGAGGTTGATTTGTTTGTGGGTTTGTGAAAATTGAACACAAGTCTAATTTTGTAATTTGTAATTTTTTGACATCTTGGTATGACAATTTATCTGCATAGTAATCTCTAAACTCTCTCTTTTTATCGGTCCAACTAGTTATTTGCTTGTTAATTGAATTTACATTTGATAACATAGACTCAAGAGATTCGGCAAGCGTGGACCTATGCAAGGTTGAAGTGGAAGGATCTTTCAACCTTGCAATTATATCTTCAATTTGTTTTTTGTTGTTTTCAATTTCCCCCATTATATTATTTTGTGTTCCAGGGGCATGTCGAGGAATGAATGGAGGAGGTTGTTGTTCTGCAGGTATTTCCTCCTTAGGATTTTGTGGATTTTGAGGAGGAGGAGGAGGAGGAGGAGGTGCATTAACATTTCCTACAATTAACGAAATATACATCAAAAATCAACAAAAACCTACCTATTTAGGAAGAAATTCAAACAAAAAAATAAAGATAACTCACCCCTTTGGCATGCTCGACGTCGCGGCGGCATTTTGGCGATGAATCGACAAGCTTTTTGTGTTGATTGGCGTTTTGTAGAACGCGAGCGCGTTTTTGGGGGTTTTGAAGCCGCGGGCAGAGGAGAAAATAAGAAAAAATGAAATGAAATGACATTTTTTTTTTTTATAGCAGGTTATAATGCGCTCGCGTTATGGCTCGGTAATGACGAGCCTGAGGCTTGTCATTACCAAGCCATAACGCGAGCGCGTTATGACTTAATTTTTTTAAAAAAAATTTTGGCCACTTTTTGGCCCCCCATCTTCTTGCACTTACCCCATACACGTGTTTGACCACACTAGATAATGTTTATTTACCTTTAGAAAATAGATGTGCGATGCGACAAATGCAAGTGTTCAAGAAGTGTTTTTGATTCCCAAGATCGCTTAGAGCGCGAGGGAAGAGCATACACACTTCAAAAACCCAAGCAAAGTCACCAAGCAAAGAAGACACTAATTATTTTTAAGCCCAAGAAAGCGTGTGAGAACATCAAGATAATATTTGTTTTAGTGCACCAAAACCCAAGTGTTCCTATGATAACAAAACACATGCACATGAAAGCAGGAAACCCTGCATCAAATGTATTAGTAGTTTCAGATAAGAGTCTTCTCCTAACGAGCGCCACAAGCTACAAATCAGACATTAGTAGCAAAAAATCCCCATGACAATGTAAAAAAAATGAAATATCGAGTAGGCACCCCCTTTTGCAAGCTACCAAGTCAAAAAGCTTGAAATATGCAATCTGGAAAATATCTAAAAATGAAGATCAATCACAACAAAATAAATAGTAGCATCAAATTGTTCAGACAATTTTATGCACTTTTTTTAAAAAATTGCATAAAAAGAATCAAATTTGCATGAGTTATAAGCGTTTGAAGTTTCAAATGACCATTGACTTTGACCAGAAAAAAGTATGATAAAATAAAATCGTTACCTAAAATTGACCTCACCATAGCGTAGTTGGGCTAACCAGCTCCGCAACGCCGCTTGTTTCACAAAATTTTCTCATCGTATGGGAACGTTATGACAATTTGAAAAAAAACTGCCTATTAGGGCATGTGGAGGCAAAGAGGGGAACCCTAACTGTTGACATCAACTGCTGGTGGTCATGCACTGATGGTCACATGCCGGTGGTCTAGGGCCCAACGGTTACTATTTGTGGTTTAGGCTTAGATTAGCCCCTAGTCATCCATATGACCAGGGGCAAATTCAAAGCAAAAAATAAAATAAAAAGAAATGAAAAAAGGGGCATATCAGCCCCCTTTTCCCCTGCCCTCGGTCACTGATAAGACCACGCCCCTATGGAGGTAAACAGACCGATGTTAGGAATTTATAGGCAAGCGGCTTACGTAGGTTCAGAGTTTAGGTCAGCAGAAAAGTGGAGGCTAGGGTTTTGGATTACAAGAGAATGCTAGGGTTTTGGACTACGGGAGGTGTGATCGAAGTTTTAATGCAGGGGTAAGGGGAAATGGTGGCAAAGAAACCCTTGGAAGGACAATTTAGGGTTTACAAAAGGGCATCAACCAAATCCTGAGTGGCATCGACTGTGAATTTGAAGCGGCAGACAAGGGTGGTCGGGAGTGGCAACTGCTATATGCACGATGACGATAGGCTTTATAGTGGCTGCAACAAGATCTCAATGGTGGAGTATATAGGTAGTGATTTAGATTTGAACGTGTGGTGTCGACCATCCAAAGGAAGGTAGGAATGCTGCGAGCAGTGGTGGTCGGTTGTTAGGGTTGCAACATAGAGAATAGAAATCCGCAGGGAGTGTCGACTATGGTAAGAAGGACGATAGAAGAAGATAAGATCGGTGGCGACAAAAAGGATATGTGGGTGACAGAAGCGGTAGATGAGGATTTCAACCTAGGGTTTTGAGATTTCAACGGGTTTAGTTCTTAAGGCCTTGGTCGATAATTATAAACCCTACAATCAACAATGATAAGCTTAAACCTGTAGTATACAATCAAAGACAATCTTGCAATATCGAACCAATACTTGCAATACACAACTGAAAACTAGAATCAATAATGACAGAGGGGTCTATAGGTCCATACGGTACAGATTCGTACTGATCCATACTGTACGGATTCACAAGCCCTAAAAAATTTCAAAAATTTTCAGAGAGCAAAAAATGACATTTTATATGCCTCCTAGGGTTTTTGGGTCTTTTGGACTCAATGGCGGGGTTAGATTAGAGCTAGGAGACCTCCTGCAAAAGTCAGTCACCAAAACTCAACCAAAAATGTTAAATTTTTGCATGTTCACGTCAGGTTCACCATTTGTCATTAGGGCAAAATCTAGGGCAGAAATCAAAACAACAAATATTCAAACCCTAACTAGAAGCATGAAGTACAAACTAGTATGAAAATGAAAACAATGAACTCAAATGCAAATTGAATCCACACTAGACTTGACTTATCTCCGTGGCTCTTCTCGATCTTACATAGGCATGCATGATTTTGAAGGGTTGTTTGTTGATTGCTCACTATTTCAACAGCATAACATTGGCATAGGATGATTCTAGAGGAAATTTGACAGCATAACAATACTTGAAAACTTGATATCCAAATGGCTTGGTTGATGGTTGATTTATAGGAAAGGTTGATTTGAATTGACGGTTGTGATTGAAAGTTGTTTTATGCTATGTGGACGGCTAGGATCGATTAGGTTTTCCCACTCCATGAGAAGTTGTAGTCATGTGACAAGTGTGTGATGGAGAATAAAGGGGACCTAATTCAAATATTTTATTTGAATTAGTTTGACATGTGAAGGTGTATTAAGTAGAAGTTGTAGCATGTGACATGTGTTTGAATGTGGTGAAAGGTGGGGGAATAATTCAAATATTTTATTTGAATTATTTGGGACATGTGAAAGGGAGATTAATTAAATAAATGGGATTTATTTAATTAATTGTCTAGGTGATTAGGATGGGATTAGGAGTGGGATTAGGACAAAATGTCTTATGATGTCTCTAATAATGTGCCGACTAGGTAATGGTCAAGACATGGACAAATTTAGGTGTCTACAATAATATCTTAAGTTTAAACTTAATAACTAGGTGCAATATTACACTTAAGATAGAGACATATCCTAGGTGAAGTGAAATATTTAACCCAACAAGTTTATCTAGATCGCTTTCAATAGAATTGTTGTATATACGAATAAAACTTTGGTATATGACCTTTGCAGTAAATGCCTTTCCATTTCCACCTTCTCCTAGTAGGAACAAGTGTAAGGGAGTTTTGTTATTTTTTAATTTTTTTGATACAATGTCTTTTACAATTGCTTGTTGTTCTTTGTTTAACACCTGCCTCAATTTGTAATATTCAGTGTTGTCAATCATGTGTGGATGTTTAGTGATAATGCATTCGTTCTTTTTTGTTTTGTTGATTTTTTAGTGTTTCAAAATCTGGTTATATGTTGTGTTGTTATTGATACAATGTTTTTTTAAGGGAGGGTTGGTTATCAATGTCATTGTTTTTAATATTGATCTCATTAATAGCCTTGTCCATGTCACCCCATGTTGGACTGATATAGTAATTGTATTTAATGTGATTAATTTTTATCATGTTTCATGAAATGAGTAAGCATTTTACCATGATGTGAAACCATGCTTTGGTGCTTTTTCATTTACTATAAAGGGTACTTGAAGTAGCAGTTGTTCTTGGCAGTGATTTTCCAAGTTGAAAAGTTTATTAAATTTGACAAATCATATAACATGTGGTTTGTCTTTGGCTTCTAATTCTTTGTCATTTTTTTATATTCTAAAATAAATTGTGTAAAGCAAATGTGTATAATTGCTTCAAGTCATGCAATGTAGTAATCTATTAAGGAATTTTAAACTACATTTTTTGAGTCATCTAGTTCATTGTTTACTTGTTTCATGGACGTTAAAACAAATGTACAGTCATGATAAGTCTTGTGTCAATAAATATACATTTCCTTGAGTTGTAGTTTAATGAGAGTGAGAATAATATGAAGAGCTTGTTGTGAAGACATATGTTCTAAGTTGAGTGATGCATTTTAAAGTTTACTTATCATTTTTACATCATCAATATTATCTTGTTGGTGATCTTTATAGATTCTTTTAAATATTGTGGTCATTGACTTATTGACTTTTGTCGTATAAGAATTATAATACATTGTTGTGGCATATGCATTGAGAATAAATTAATTTTCTATATTTGCCTTCCATATTTCTGGCATTTTTTGCGAATTTATTATTTCATGCATGTGTGATGGCTTTCTTCTCAAAAAGATGTTATGGGTTATAGATTTTATAGCCCTCATGTATTCATTTTTATTGATATTGATTTCCTTAAGAAACATTTCAAAAGAGACTGAGTTGTCATAATTTACTTTGTTGTAGAGTGGAAAAGATATTATTTGTCATGGAAATTGTAAATTCATTGTTGTCTTTACATGGTTTGAGAATTGTAGCTTTTTCATGGGTGGGAAGGGAAATTTTCTTGATTTTCAACATTGCTTTGTATGGTGGTGTTTGTGTAAATTATATAGTTATGTCACCATGTAGATGTTATGTGCCGTGGGTAATGTAATTGTCTACAAATTCTTTAATCTTTGCATTGCTATCTCTTCCATAAATTTGTGTGTCTCTAATCCATAAAAGAAATAGTCATGTTTATTTCCTTGATTTTAGAATTCAATTACAAAAAAATAATCCAAGACCTTTCCTAAGAATGATCATCTATACATATCAGTTGCTCTATTGGATTGATTTTACGCATGTAATAATGCACACATGTCACACAATCTTTTCTTATGAGATGAAATTTGTTATTTTGTTTCATTATGTCATGTTGTTGCTTTGATGTTGTTTGATATGTGTTATGCAACTCGTCAAGTGTTTTTGATAGTGGTTCCCAATACTATTTAGCACCGATAAATGTAATGAAAAATGTGGGCGGCCCTAGTTGTTATATCATTGCAAAGACATTTTTCTTCAATTGGTGCAAATAATCATGAGATATTCTGATTCTATTAAAATTGACATATCCAATGTCATATTTTAGTATTTTTTGAATTAGGTTTGTCTTTGACATTCTTTTCTAGTAGCTTTCTCCCCTTTAATTAAACTTTACACTCTTATCCACATTGTTGATAGAACTTGGTCTATGAGTATTTTAATTGTTTTGAAAAATAGATTTATTATATGGTAAATAAATCTTTTGTTTGAGTGTTGTAGCTCAGGCATTGTGTAACTTTTTAGTATAAGAAAGATTTTGTGATGTCATAATCATGTGGGTTGCTAAAGAATAGTGTAGGAAAGTTCATTTCCTCAACATACTTATCTTTAAAGAGTTTGAGAGAATTATTTATCCTTTTATCAATCAACTTCTATAACTTTGTCCTGCATTTCATGTATACATCTAGATTTAGTGAAGCCATGCATCAAGGTCTTGCAAGGGGCATTTTCTATGTCACTATCCTCATCACTTCCGCTTGTACTAAGTTTATTGTTTCTACCATTTTCATCATGGATTTGAATGGTTTGTTTCTAATCTTTAATTAATTGAACATTTTCCATTTTTATAGTTTCCTTTGGTTTAATTAATTCAAAGGTTTCATAATAATATTTGCATGTATTATTCCCCTTTGATATGCATTTGTATATTGTAGTCATCTTTTTAGAACAACAACAATTGTTGATGTTTCATTATTAGAGTATGGTAATGTTCTTTGTATAATGTTCATGTTCACTAGTACATTGATAATAGAGCTAGTCAAGCATATTTGTGATCTTTTGTATCATAATTGTCGTATTTGTGCAATGTGATTCTAAGTCAGACAATTTGTTCTTTTAGTTGTGAGAGCATTGTTTCATATTGTAATGGCTTGTTCATTCAGATATAATTTGGTGTTGCATATTTAGATAGTTTGGACTTCTTTAATGATGTTTTGCATATGCAACAAATTGAGTTTGTGGATATAATGTTGTTATTTTTGTTAATTTATAATATGTTTTTTATCTTCGTCTTTGAAAGTTGTTATATTTTTCTTGAAATACAACAATTAACAAACTGCACAAACATATCTAGGTCTATTTTGATTTTTTTTTAAATAATTCTATTAGTGAAGAAAAAGTTCCTTTTTTGAAACTTATACATATTGTTTTATGTTGTGAGTATATTTGTTGCATAGTTTTGTCAAGTGATTTGGTGTTATAATCTCCAATCTTTTCACTTGGGATGGAACAACCAATATTATGGTTATTACTATATCTAATGAATTGTTTTGTTTTGTTTTACAAAATGTTACATTTGATTGGGTATTAACTATGCATCTTTTGTAATGTAAAAGTAGTTCAAAATGTCCATGAACAAGATTTGCCTCATGGAATAAGATAGAGTATAATTGTTTGTTGGATGTTTGATTGAAATGTAAGTATTTTTGTTTCTTGTGAACGACCAGATGCATATTTGTATTTTATTTTTTCTCTAAGAAGCGCCACGACAAAAGGGCAGAGTTTGAGTTTATCAGGAAACAAATATCTTGATCTATGAGAGGTGCAGCTGTATCTTGTCAATGTATACCATTGGATTTGTGTTGATCTGAATAGGGGATTCAACTTCCTTTTATTATAAGCCGAGAATTGAAATTACTTTGGGAGCAATGGATAGAGATAGAAGTGGTGCGAGAATGCAAGTGGTGGTGGTGCCACTCCCCGCACAGGGACACCTCAATCAGCTCCTTCATTTTTCCAGAGTTATCGCCGGACGAGGAGCAAAGGTCTCGTTCGTGTCCACCTCCAACCATATTCAGCAAGTCCGCCGCCGTGTTGAGGGATGGGAGCTTCACAAGTTTGATATTCGTTTCGAGGAATTGCCCATGCCTCATCTCTCAGCTGGAGGAGACCTCGATTCTCAGAGCACTCATATGTTTCCGCCTCACTTGATTCCTCTGTTTGAAGCCGTGGAGGATCAGCTAGGGTCTCATGTGGATCAGCTACTGCGCACTATCTGCTCCGAGAACAATAATAGAGTGGTTATAGTGTACGATGCGGCTATGGGATGGATTCAGACTCTGGCTACCAAATATTCAATCCCTGCCTATATCTTCAGACCCACTGGCGCTTATTATAACCTGTGGCTGAAACGGGCATGCGATGAAACAGGGGGTGTGTCCCCTGTTACCGTATCACTGAATCGTTGCCTTCCTGAAAGATTGATAACAAATTTGAGGCGCCAAAGGTCTCGGTTAGGGCCTGCCAAGGGGCAGATCTTAAACACCTTCAGCGCACTGGAATCAAAATTCATTCAGCAGGGAAGAGAGGAATTAGTCTTCGGCGGGAAGCCTGTGTGGAGTGTGGGTCCTCTTCTTCCACAGGCCTTCTTCAATGACGAACGGCGCTTGCGATTACAGGCAGACACGGAGTGCATTAGATGGTTAGATAGGCAGGCTCCGGCGTCCGTTCTCTACGTTTCATTCGGCAGTATATCTTCTCTTCCGGCGACACAGATCCGAGAACTGGCCGACGGATTGGAACGCAGTGGGCAGCCTTTCTTGTGGGTGCTCAGGGTTTCCGACGGAGCCCATTTTTCGACAGAAGCGCAGTTCGATTCAAGTTGCAAGTTTCTGCAAGAAGGGTACGAGAGGCGATTAGAGGGACGGGGTTTTATTGCGAGGAATTGGGCGCCTCAGCTTGAGATCCTATTTCACAAGTCGACGGGTGGGTTTTTAACGCACTGCGGTTGGAATTCGACTGTGGAGAGCATCAGCGCCGGGGTAGGCACGCTGGCCTGGCCTCTGCACTCGGATCAGTTTGCCAATTCGGCTCTAATCGCACGGGAGCTGAAAGCGGGCGTGGAAGTGAAAGAATGGCAAAATGCAGAGGAAAATGAGTTAGTAAGTGCGGAGGAGGTTGAGAAAGCAGTGAAACGATTGATGACAAGTGAGGAGGGAATGCAAGCGAGAAAGAGGGCGCAGGAATTGAGAGGCGAGGCTCGGATGGCCGTAGGCGATGGAGGGTCTTCGTGGAAGGATATGGATTCTCTTCTCCATCACTTCTCTCAATCGTTTTCCGATTAGATCAAGGGGCTCAGCTTGCTCGGTGGACTTGAAGGCTCGTGTAATCTATGTTTAAACACAGATCTGTGTAGTAGAGAAAGACGTAAGTACTCTGATAATGGCTTCAACCTTGCTACAAAATCTGCACTCATTGATTCCCATTATTACCTACTGGTCATGGGAAGAGCCGTGACAAGATATTTGTAATGCATAATATTAGTGGCCATCGGAGTTACACGTGCTTGCAAACTCCTAAAATTTTCTTGCAAAATCTGTCGAAACTTGGTGTTTGAGTTGCCAGAAATGGGAATATGACCGCATCTGACATGTTTTTAATGGTGCTTACATATTTTTGGTTGCAAGTTTAGCAATAATAATAGTGGCTTCCTAATATTTAAGAATTATTGTTTTATTTTTATTTATTTATGGGGTTGGTTTTTGGGGTTGGTACTTCTTTTCAGGACGGCTTATTTAATTTTTACTTTAGAACTATTTAATTTATTTTATCTATAATTTTTTTTTTAATATTGAAAAAATGCAAGAAATACGAAGAATGCAGTCAATAGACTGCAAAGAACAAAATAAACCAGATTTACATAACATAAGCCATCACAAAAACAACATAAGCCATCACAAAAACAACTGAAGCTAAACAAAACGCAAACCAAGGATTCTAGAGCAGTAGCAACATGTTGATCATCAATAGAACACACACATCAATGTCAAGCATTACACAAGCAACCAAGAAAAGATCGGCGCTTTACTCCAAACAATTTGTCAACAGCCTCCCACAAATAGGAAAGGAACCAGTGGACTGAGACTAAGAACATAATCATTTTCATGTAACATCAACTGGCAATAAACCAAGAGCCAAACCCATTGAACAGAAGCAGCGCTATAGCTTTGTTGCTAAACCTCTATAGTTGATCCAGTATCAGACAAAATAAAAGCACCATATTATGGCAAAAGAAATTAGAACAACCTGAGGTGGAGAAGAGAACTGCTTGGAAAATAAAGGTAGACCAAGAGGCCATTGAGAAACATTGCAACAGGATTATCCAAAGTTGTCCAACAGCCAACCTCGTTAGAATTGCACCGACCAACTCCAAATTAAACCTCAAACTAGCCCAGTACTACTAAACATAAGTATGATACAAGAGGAATATGATCAAAGACCCAAACATTTTAGACCTCCAATCGGCCAATACAAAGTTGAAGATCCTTTTACAGAATATAATTGTTTTGCACCAATCAGAATCCTGAAAAAACACCATTCTAGCATAGCACAACTAAACAAAAGAGAGATATAAGAGCTCAAACATCATAAGCCTTCAAAATAGGCCTCAAACCTTGAGTAACATAAGAACTCTTCTTGTTCAATGGTTGTTTAACATGCTTCTTGATTTGTCATATTTGAGGGTCCGTCTTCATATTCTTCTTCGTATCCCCCTGAAGCTATAAAAATAAGGAAGCAATTCGAAAGGAGATATCAGAGTAAAGCTTTAAAAACATAGTTCCCTGGTGATGATTATAGTTATCAAAAACTACTTTACACCTAGATTTCCAAATATGCAAAACCCACACCTAGTAAAGCCTCTTTCTAGTTCAATTTATATTCAAAAATAGTAGGAAAATCATTAAACACAGCCTCCCGTTGCTTTTTAACACATAAACAACCCCAAAAAACATGCCTCATATTTTCATCCATTTGACAAAAAGGACAAGAAGCAAGCCAAATCATGATACATTTTAACCTATTCCCAAGGGAAAGTTTACAATGCAGTATTTTCCAAGCCATCAACTGAGCATCAGAGTCAATCTTTGATCTCCAAATTTGAGCACTTAACTTAGACCAAAAATTTTCACTGAATTTGCAATTCCATTTAGTATTCAAGCATGATTTTAAAGGCAAACTAGGAAGCATCTAAAGGTTCTATAAATATGTCAATGCTCTAATAGAGTACTATTTTGGCACATGATAAACATTCTCTTACTATCAAGTTACAAAAGAAGCAAAGTGAGAGGCAAGAAAGTAGACTTAGGTCCTTTGTGTTGAATGGGTCATCAAATTTACTAAAGCCTATCTGAAGCCTAAAAGATTCTTCTCAAGCATTATGTTAAGGAAGGCTCCCCTTACGAAAAATAGTGTTCAAGGGTATTGCTTTCCATTCCCTTCTCATCACTTCTACTTTAATAAAAATCAAGGGTTCATTTGTAGTCCAAAGTATTTTGAAATCTTTTGAATGTGTAAAGTCATTCCTCAAGTGGGTTGTTGATGGTTCAAAGACTAATGTGTCCTTCAATAATGAGAGTTAAATAAGTGGTCTCCCATAATTAATTCCTCCAACCCACCTTTAACTGAGACCTCTAGGATCAAAGCGGTATGGCTTTTTAGGAAACGTAGTTGTACAATAAGGGATCCTGTCTCTTCTAGGGATGAGATTCCTTGGATGACTTTACAACAAAAGTTTGAGCTTCTTAATTCAAATTTACCTTCTATTCAGAGAATTTAGGAACTTGCCTCAATGTCATGCCACACAAGCTTAAGCTTCAAGCCCATGTGCTTGGTGGAAAGATTGGTGTTGGAATTAAGAAATAACATTCAGGGATTTTACTCTTGGATTGCTCTACCAAGTGCTCACTCCTTTCCCTTTGGTTTTTCTAAGTTAATTTATTTTTAAGTCTTCACTCTTTCCCCCACACATGGATTTTTAGGCTTTAGAGAATTTAGTAGGCCAAGCTTGAGCCTAAGATTACTTTCATATTATGATGCTTATATTATCAAGGTTTATGTACTGCACCAAGCTTCTGCTCAAGACATTAATGGTTAAAAATTGATCAATTTTTTTTGTGATACAAAAGTGGCATTAAGCAACCACACTACACTCTAACATGCCCAAGGTGTCATAACAACTTGTGATGACACACTTGGCACACACACCAATGCATAATGCAAGATGACACAAGCAAAAGACTTAACGGTATCATGGGACTAAACACCATGGTTGGCATAGAAAATGAGACATAGAGAAGAGTCAGAATCTTTGAGGCTAAAGAAAAAACATTACAACAATTCTAATAGGCCACCCCTATGATATATCAGAGTTACGAGAAGTAAAAGGCCAAAACTGCTAAACATTCAGACTTCAAGGAAGGACTTGCACTTGGGTTGAACTTTGGAACTGGGATGCAACTCACAACTTGCAACACTAGCTCAGGTTCAGATTTCAGGTTGTAGTTGCATTCTACACCTTCTTAGGCTTCAGATTTCATTTGCATATCACACTATTCAAAATGACAAACCAACCCTGAACTTCAACCCTAGAACAACTTTGAGCTCCGAAAATTATTTGCAATTTTCATGTCTACAAAATGCAAAGGGACTCTAGTTCCCAAGCTTAGAGCAAAATCAAACTTTGGGAACCATTTGCATTTTGCACATCTCTAAAGTGCAAATGAACTTTAAACTCCTAAAACTCTTGCAACCTCAAAATCTAGAAATTGATTGCAACTTGCACTATGCAATGTGCGACGGGATTCTCAACTTCAAACTTCCTACACTTTGGGTTTTGGGGACTGACTTCAACTTGCAATTTAGACTAGTAAACCCAGTTTGCATGCAATTCAAACTATGTAAGCTGACTTGCAAAATAGAGTGATGAAAAATAGCCAAGGCATAAAAATAGCAAGGCCTATTTTTCGCACTCAATGAGGCATAACTTCCTCATTTTTAGAGATATTTAAATATGGTTTGGGTCAAATACTCAAGGGATCATGGGCTCTAACTTGGTCACACAAGAACCTCTTGAATGGAATGATTCCCAAGGAATAAGGTGGATAGTGAATTTCACTTCCAAAACTTAAAGAAAGGTAATCACATAGCTAAAAATGAAATAAAAGAAATAACATCTATCTGTAAAGACTCGCCATGCCATCAGATAGAGAAATCTCTTAACATTCTCTCCAAGTGGATTTAAGGTCCATGTGGTCCCCAATGATTATATAGTGCCACCCAACCATGTGGAACCCTTAAGCCTGCCCCACTAAACTAAGAGATGGTCACATGGGTACAAAGCACGCACACACAATACAAGGGAATATGGAAACACATACCACTCAACATGTATTAAATGTACCACATCCACATAAATGCACACTAAAATGCAAAATCACATAAATATATATCTATATATATATACATGATCACAAATCACATCGAATACAAAATCTAAACCGAAGGAAAGGATGAGGATCCTAGAGATAAGATAAGGAGAGTCATTGTAGTACCGTAATGACCACACAGGAATTTGGGAGTAGAGATTCCTCATACGGAGATACTCAATGACATTCACTAACTTCCAAGAGCTATGAGATGTCCTTCATAATTGATATTGAAACCATACTAGCATTCAATCAAGGCATGGCATCTTAATCAATCATGTTTTATTTACCCAATGAGATTGTACATTATCACTTGGTTAAAGCTCTCCACCATTATCTCCACTAGTCACTTTGTATCACAACAAATGGTGAGAGTCCACTCCTCTCCTACTCTATACCTCAATCATAAAAGTCCATCACTCTAAATTCATGATTTGGGTGTGGCATGGAATTCTATGCAACAATTTCCATAACACGTCACTAAAAGATACAAGATTTCAATTTATAAAGGAGACTAATCCTTTCATAAAGTAAAATATGCAATTAAGTCCTAAATTGTAATTTTCATTTATTTTCCAAAATGAAAAAACCATTAAATATATTCAATTCCACCATTAATGGAATCAATCGCAACCTTCAAATTTTGTATTTTTTAAATTAAAGAAAATTTACAAAAACTAAGAATACCCTCTTATGCATAATTCACCCGACAACAACATTCTTCAAGAAATTTTGGGGAAAGGAATTCTAGATAAGTTTTGTCATAATCATAGCTCTACTTTGGACATTTTGCAATTTTAAAACAAAATTCAAAACTAGAAATTGAAACATTAATTTTAGTTCAATTTTGTTCCTACAACAAAGAGGCCATAAGCAACCACCTATTGTGGGCATGGAAATGGAGAAATTCCATTTCAAATTCAAATTTTAAAAGCATTAACAATGGATAAAAATACTTTACAACACAAGCTCACAAAAATGGAAAAGAATTCCTTTGGAGGCAAACACACCGCAATCAATCCTTGGCCACAAGTAGGCAATCTTCAATCCAAACTAGTCACAATCCAAGTAACTCTAAATCTTTCTTTTCCAAAATGCATGAACTCTTTTTTTTTAAAGGGGATAAAATGAGAGATTTCTCAAAGCAAAATGCAAAAGTGAGGATGAAATGGCTTTCTTTTCCTTTTGTTCAAAATTCCCTAAACGCCTTCCCACTTTTCCTTCTGTTTCACACTTAGGATAGATATTTTCAAATGCCTTTTGAAAAATAGATATTTCCAAAAGATAATTCCCACATATTATTTAAAAATAAAGATAATGCTCCCATCCTATCAATACCCATTCATTATATCTACATATCTCTCCCAACATACCTCATCCATCCTCCCTTCCTGCTTTCAACCTTGATAAGGATGGGGGTACAATGTTGAAACATGCTTTGGACACCTTGGTATACCCAATCTTTTAAACCAAATCCCACAACATATCATCACCAACATTATAGTGCAGCATCATGAGTGGCATATCTAGCATGGGGAATATTATTCCTATTGGCACCTACAATTTTGTATTCCCATTTTGCCCTTTTTGCCCTCAAAAAATCCAAAAGCCCTGTGCAAATTTCTTATCAAAAGTCACCATTGGATAGAAAATTGAATTCTAAGCAACTTTGCCTTTTGAACCATCTTAAAATTCCTTGAAATGAAGAAGTTATCCTTGGTCAAAGTTTGGTTTTTATGTTTTGCCTTGGTCAAAAAAATGGTTAAGTCTTGTTCCCCATTTTCCTTTAGAAAAAAATCATCATATTTTGCCTTTGGTCGACAAATCGGCTTTTTCCCAAACTTCCTAACTTTTCAAGTTTGGTAATTTGTTGATTCACCGACAAGGCAATAGCAGCAGCTAAGGAGGAGTCATGCTAATGGGAAAAAGGTTCAAGTTTGCAGCCAAGGAAGGAACTCATGCCTTATCGGCAAATTGGTGAAAGTCCAAACTAGTGAACTAGTTTAGAGTTTCGAAAGCTTGTTGATTCGCCAACAAGGTGATGAAGGGAAAAGGGAGACAAGCTAGTGGAAAAGAGATAAAGGAGGGAAGAAGTCTTTTAACGATGAAATGCAAGAGTTAGAAAACCCTAAGGTTCGCTAATATTTGGTTTGACCGACAACCTTTTCACCGATAAGAGAGAGCGGCCAGGGCAATTTGGAACATGAAGGATTTGCCAATAAAGGCAAATCAAAAGGGCAAGTGGCAAGGTTCGTGATTCTTCATTTTTTCCGATAGGGCAAATATTGAAGATTTGGCTAAGGCAAGAGAGAAAAAGTGCCCTTGTCGGGAAATCGGCAAAAAACCAAACTTGCCAAAGGTTCATGTTTTTTGCATTTCGCCAATAAGGTGATAAATGGAAGAAAGGAAGAGTAGTTCAAATTTGTTGGATTTTGCTGACAAAGCTACAAGGCCCTTGGTTCGACGAATTGTAAGTTTGCCGATAGAAGAAAAAAAAAGGAAAGGCATAAAGACTATCAGCAAATCGGGGGAAACCAAATTTTTCAAAAGTTTGGGTTTTTTCTTATTTCGCCAATAAGGCGATAGGATGGAGCCAAAAGAGGGAAAAGTCAAAGTTTGGTTTTCTTCAAGTTTTCTGACAGGGGCGAGGATAAAGGAAGTAAGGTTTGTAAATGGGAAGATTCGTCAATAAGGCGAATGGTGAAAAGGTAAAAGGGGTTGAGTTCGTGAAATGTCACATTTGCCGATAAAGCAAATAAAGGGGGTAGATGGGAACAAAATTGCTTGTGGTTGACTAGTTCAAAATTTGGCGGATTCCCTAACAAAGAGGAAAATGGCGGAGGTTCTAGTTTCACCAATTTTGTCGATGGAAGCGTGGCTCATAAAGAGATAAAGATAGGTTCGACAAATTTCATTTTTGCCAACAAAGGCGAACAAAGAGAAGACAAAGGGAAAATGAAGCTGATGGGGCAAGGTTCGAAATGGATAACTTTTGCCAACCAAGTATGATGCAAGTGAAAGGTTTGACAGAATGGGTTTTTGCCGATAAAAGGCAAAATGGTTAGGATGTCAAGAAACCAAGGAAAACCCAAACTTGAGAAAAATTAGTTTTTTTCCTAGTTTGTCGATAAGGTAAAATTGTCGATGGCAAACAAGAAAAGGGCACAAAACAAGACAAGGTTCGGCAAAGTGGATTTTTGCCAACAAATGCAAAAAAGGTAGAAAAAAGATGAAAGGGGCTTGGTTCGGATGCTTAAAGATTCACCGATGGAGAGATAAAAGCCACAGGTTCGACAAAGGCAAAGTTTGCCAACAAAGAAAGAAATGGTGGAGGTGGTGAAGGTTCGAATTTCACCAAGTTTGCCGATAGTGGGCTGAATAATAGGCACAAGCCAGTCAAGTTTGAGAAAGTTGACATTTACCAATAAGGCAAATAAAAAGGATGAACAGTGAAGTTTGGCAAATGTATAATTTGTTGATAAGGGTGAGTTGGCCAAACAATGTAGAGTTCGGCAAATTATAAATTTGCCAATAAAAGGTAAAATTGTCAAAGTTCTAAAATGTCAAAAGTTATCGATAAAAAGATAAAGATAGAGTTCGGCAAATTGAGGATTTGCTAACAAAAAGGGGGAAAAATGCCAAGTTCGTGAAGGTGAGTATTGCTAATAGAGGCAAGAGAAAGTGCAAAAAGAGACAAGTTCTCGCTAGAGGATTTTACCAATACGACAAAATTAAAATGCAAAGATCAAATGTAAAGCATGGATTTGTAAAGTATAAAGGCTTTAAAATTTTAGAGTGTTGTAAAAGATTTACAAACACTATTGGCGGGCTCTTATTTAAAGGTGCCTTTCTGCTCTTTGTCTGCCATAAAAGCGTGAGGTTGCAAAAATACAAACGTCAGGTGATCATTGGAATAGTGTCTGCCATCAATGCGTAGGTACAAAATTCAATATGGAGATGGTGTGTTTCAGCATCTATACTTTTGCAGGTCCTCTCAAGGACGCTAGATCAATGTGCAGGGCATGGGCGCCCAAGAAGTTTGTCAAGTCTTCTGACAGAGGTCGTGCGCCACATCTTGTGCTATAACGATGGCTTGTTGACTCGGTTCTTCAATGTCCTGTGCTGCACAAGGCTGAATGACTATATATGCATCAATTTTGACATTCTCAGGGTTGGTCTCTGAGCCAATTATCTGGTCTGGGAGAGCCTAAGAAGTTTCTCTAGCATCAACACATGATTTGTCTGGTTTGTTAGTGAAGGGATTTATTCAGCATAGAGTAGGAAGGTTATGTAATGAAGATTTGAATGTAATAGGATGTCTCCACGAGAGTTTGTAGTGATTTTGGTAAATATATAATCTCAATTGTATATTTTCCCTTGCCACATTTGCCGGTATGATTATAGCAAAGGTTTGGAGTTGTGTGACAGCATCTAAGTTAATACAAGGCTTTGTATTTGCCATTTCTTTGTTGCATATGAACCATTGCAGTTCTCTTTTGGATTGTTAAGCATGTCCATTATAGAAAGATCTATTTAAAATTCATATATGTAAATGTATGCCTGGTTTAGTTGATCCTTTGCTATGTATTTCCTTTCCTCCTTGCATTCTATGACTTTGTTGCCCAATAGAATAGGCACCGGTCCATATTAGAGAGGGATCAAACACTATCTATAAATCAAACAAATCATTCACCTGTGGTTCAGGGAAAAAATCATCTTTCCTGTGCATGTACATTTTCACAATTAAATCAACTATATGGGGGTTATATGACATCCAGTCATTCTTGACTCAGTGATAGCTTTTGGAGTCAAGATGATGAGTTGGGTTTGGTTGTCCAGTATTTTTAGTTATTCATTTGGTTTGAACTCAATACCTATTCAGGTATACCCCTTGGCATATCCCTCCAGAGTCTAAGTTGAGATCGAAGTGCAAAGGAGTCTACCCACTCTTGTTAGTTGGCCAAAATCCCCCTTAACTTGTTGATAAACCTCTTCTTATCACCCTGATGGCAATCCCTGGCCTAGGTGATTTAGGAAAGTTTTAGAGTTTTGTGTTGTTATTTTTGGAACCAACATTTTGGCATTGTTGGGGAGGAGTATAACTTTGTTAAAATTTTAAAGACCTTTGCAACACGCCTTTGGTAACAGTGAGTTTGCAGTGTCACAATTTGTTGTTGTGTGTAAGTTGGCAACCCGTCAACTTATGCCAACATTTTGGTGTTGTTGTCAGGGAAGTGGTATCTTGGTTCAGAATTTCAGACCCCTATTTGCATGTTGCAGTTGTGCAGTCTGTTGTTGTGGGTAAGTTGGCCACTTTTTAACTTACGCCAAAAGACTGGCTTCGATGTATTGCTGGGTTATAAATATTTGAAGACTCTGCTAGTGTGAGCAACCCAGAATCAGTTTTGAAGCCTTGAAGATCAGTCATGCTTCAACGGATTTCCTTATTCATTGAGGTGGCGACTCTGTTGTCAAAAGAAAACAAAGTGTTGTTGTTGTGTGTATGCTTCAGGATGATTGCAGTTGATTAAGGTATAAATTTTTCTTTTTACCTTGACCATGGTTTCTTTCTTGGTGAAGGAACATGTTGTTTTCTTTCCTTTGTCCTGCACAAGTGTTTTATAGTTGGTCATGGTCAACTGGTATGGATATGGATACCCTAGGGAGGATTCTTCTTGTGCATCTTCTTATGTTGAAGACCCTAGGAACTATTTGGCCTTTAACCAACTTGGTAATGCATTTTTCAATTGTAGCCTTGCTAATTTTACAAACCCAGCATTTTTTGAGCCCTTGCACAATAGAAATGAGTCATCCAGGCTGCAGTATGAAATTGAAAAAGAAAAGCAATTGTTAGAGTCTTTATTGCAGGGAGAAAATAATTAGAATGTTGAATCAGGCTGCATCAGTCCATGCCATAGTCTGATTCACTTCTCGCTATTCCCAGTTGCTCGTTTCCTCGGCCTCCCCCCATTGCAAATGAACAGCTAGACCTCTCATGGGTTAGTTATGAATAGCAATCCATGCCCAAAAAGATTTACAATCAAATGCCATTATTTGATGGGTGTGAGGTGTTCAATAGGGAGGCACACATTGAGGTGTTTTCAGACTTCATGGATAAGTTCCAGTTTGAAGATGAGGATATGTGGATGAGATTTTTTGTAAGATCTCTATGTGGAATAGCACGGAAGTGGCTGGTTAGTTTCCCTAACCAGCATTTTACTTCCTAGGATCCATTGGTAGCTGCATTTGAGGATTTTGCAAATAGTCTAGACCTTGTTTTCCTTGTCCAAGAACTAGAAGATATCAGAAGGCAAGGAGAGTCTGGCATAAAGCTCAACCATAGATTTGCAATGGCCTTGTCTCACATCCTAGAAAAATTTAGACCTGATCTTTATGTGTGTGTTGACATGTATTTGAGAGCTTATGATGTTTCTATAAGCTTGATTTCTATATGAGAGGAATTCAATATAGTGGGTTTGTAATAGGCCTATGTGTTCATTGACTATGTTGACAAAGTTAAGTAGGATATGATTGCAAGATATATATGGACTCAGATGCAGAGGGAGTTGATAATGAACATGTTGTAGACAACAGGGATGTGGATGTTTTATATGATTCAGACACAATATCAAGTGATGATTGTGTATGCAGAAGGGTAGAGGAAGGTGCTGATGTAGTGTATGACAGTGATTCAGAAGAAAACAGTAGTGACTGCACCTACCTTCGATTGAATCAGTCATCAATGGAGGATGAAAATGATCAAATTAATGATGATTCCCAATTCAGTGAAGAGAGTTATAACCCAGCTACCTATTGTAGTATTATGGACTGCCTAGAAGGTATGTATGTATGTGAAACATTAAATGAATCAACTCAGGTAATTGATTATACAGAGCATGCATATATTGATGAAGCAAATGATGATGGAGAGATGAGCATAAGAGATATGCCCTCTATGAGGAACATGTAAGTCCGTCAGGTAATAGCACTGTTTGTGATTATTAATAGTGCATAGATGATCCTCTTTTTGTAGATTACTTTAGGCTCAATGGATTTGAGATGTCAGCTTTTGAGGAGAGTTTTATGTAGTATGACATGGCTACATGTGAACAACAAGTGGTTAGAGAGGGAACAAAAAATGACGTTGAGGGTGAACAAGAGACTGCTCTCTTGTTTAGTGTGTTACCCTCATTTATCCCTAATGATGACATTGAGGTCATTGACACTTGTTTGCATGAGAATGATGTGGGTTATACTTCAGCTGGACATCATGAGGGCGCTACTACAACTACAGGCGATTTTGAGGTAATTATTTCCCACTATAAAGACTATGTCACAAATAATTTTCTAGAGCTTTATTTGGGGCAATTATCTCTTATTTATGTGGATCATGTTGAGAGCACCTTTTTGAGCTCGTTGGATGGGCATGATGACATTGAGGCTGCTTTCTCTAATGTGGGTCAAGTTTTTGATCTGCAAGGTGATGAGGAGAAAATCATTACTAATTTTCTTAGCAGCAAATTTTACACAGCAGTGTGTACCAAGGAATCCAAAATAGAGAGGTAAATTGAAGATTGTGAGTCTTCACTTGAAGTGCCTCAAGTATCATATCTATATGATAATGGTGTGGTTTTAAATCTAAATCATGCCTTTAATTCAGTCATGGAGGAAAGCATTAGAATCAGTGCAACTGGGCTGGCTAATTTTTAATTTGATAAGTTTCTTCATGCTTGTAATGTCAGAAAATGTCCCCTTGGGAGCTTTTCCCTCATAAGGTTTAGCTCTCGGGTCTTTAGCATGCATTTAGGACATTTTAGTTCATATTTTGGCATCCCGATGGAATGAGACCTACGTTCCATGGCAAATTAGACCTAGGTGGACCCCTTGAGTTGTACCCTGCGCAAAATAGGGGGGAGGACTTGGGTGCCCATGCCCTAGTCCTGCCCTATTTTGGGGTAGCCCCAATTTTTGGGTGTCGGTTTATGACCGTTTTTGGTCCTTTTGCCGACACGGTAAGTTTTGATTTTTAAAATCTTGGCGGGAGTGCTTGTAGTTGCATATATAAGCATGATTAGGCATTCATTTGTAAACTAGATGATTACTAGCAAGCTATTGTGTTCTTAAGGTGATTCAAGGCTTCTATTGTGTTGCAAGAGCAGACTTGTGTGTTTTGTGTGTTGATATTTGCAGATTTGAGCATCAATCTTCTCATGGCATGAAGAGTATCTTTTTCCATGAGAGCTTCACTACAAGGTGACATAATATTGTGTTTTCATCATTGATTCCTTTGGTTTTTGCCTCTACCTCACAAAGGCACACACTCTTTTATCTGACAACGGTGTTCGGAGACTTAAGTGTCCTCCAGGGCTTGACTAAGCCAAGCCTCTAAACACCACAACCCCAAACCAAGTCTTGTGATTGTAGGTTATAGGTGTCGCATTTGGGAAAAGTGGAGTTGCAGGAAGGATTGGCAGGCATCAAGGATTCAGGATCTGAAGAAAAGTTGGACAAAGGAGCACTTCTAGGACTTGGGCACTCGCTCCAGTGTCCTCCGTAAACAAATCTCCAAAAATAGAAGTTACAGGGTTGATCAGTGTCGGAAGGAGGTCCAGATTCTGTGAAAAAGTAGGTACCTTGGACTTGGGCACCCACTCCAATGTCCCCGACTGTTTTGCTTTGGAACCCCAAAAATAGGTATTATGTGATTTGGTATTTTATTCCTATCTGCAAGAGCTTTTTCTGTCTTTCGTCAATTTGTTGTTGTATTTGCATAATTAGGGTTTTAATGGTTAATTGGACATAAGAGAAGGAAAATTAATAATTGAATTCCCTAATCCAAGTTTCCCTACATCTACAAGTGACCTAGGGTATGATAGTGCTCGCCACTCGACCCTATATTCTTGAATGTAAGGTGGAAAGGAGGATTTAAGCATCTAAACATTAGAACATTAACAAATCCAATTTTCCCCCAAACAATGCTAATATTTATGCAGACCCAAAAATGCATCATGTTGACATGGGACTTAAAGGTGACTGCTTATATGTGAGTTAGCATGATGATGAATCATATTATCTATGGCTGCCTTGCCTTGGTAATTTTTTTCCATCTTCAACATGATGATATGCATGTCTATATTTTGTATGAGCATGCATGCAAAATGTTTTTGTTGTTGATGTTGGGTGATCAGTATTGAGGGGATCAACTCCTTCAATAGGCTTGTCTTTGACATAGGCAAGTAACTTCATTAGTTTTCTACAAGGGTGGCCTACAGTGTCGAAAACTTTTGCTTGTAGTCTTTTGACTGTGGATTTCTTTGTAAATTTTTGTTGTGTGTGTCCCTTCTTGTTTTTTGTGTGTCGGTATGCCTAGAGATATTCTGGATCCTCGTTGTGACGCTGCTTGTCACAGGTCCCCAACCAGAGCCAGTGTTGGCACCTACAATTTTCTATTCCCATTTTGCCCTTTTTCCCCCAAAAAAACCAAAAGCCCTATGCAAATTTCTTAGCAAAAGTCACCATTGGATAGAGAATTGAATTCTGAGCAACTTTGCCTTTTGAACCATCTTGAAATTCCTTGAAATGAAGAAGTCATCCTTAGTAAAAGTTTGGTTTTTATGTTTTGCCTTGGTCAAAAAATGGTTAAGTCTTGTTCCCCATTTTCCCTTAGAAAAAAATCATCATATTTTGCCTTTGGTCGGCAAATCGACTTTTTTTCGAACTTCCTAACTTTTCAAGTTTGGTAATTTATTGATTCTACAACAAGTCAACAACAACAGCTAATGAGGAGTCGTACTAAAGGAAAAACGGTTCAAGTTTGTGGCCAAGGGAGGAACTCATGCCTTATTGGCTAATCGATGAAAGTCTAAACTGGCGAACTAGTTCAGAGTTTCACAAGTTTGTTGATTCACCGACAAGGCGATGAAGAGCAAAGGGAGACAAGCTGGTGGCAAAGAGATAAAGGAGGGAAGAAGTATTTTATCAGTGAAATGCAAGAGTTAGAAACTCTAAGGTTCTCCAATATGTGGTTCGACCGACAACCTTTTCGCCAACACGAGAGAGCAGCCAGGGCAGTTTGGAAAATGAAGGATTCGTCGATAAAGGCATATCAAAAGGGTAGGTGGCAAGGTTCATGATTCTTCATTTTTGCTGATAGGGCAAATATTGAAGATTTGGCTAAGACAAGAGAGAGAAAGTGCTCTTGTCGAGAAATTGACAAAAAACCAAACTTGCCAAAGGTTCATTTTTTTGCATTTCTTTGATAAGGTGATAAATGAAATAAAGGAAGAGTAGTTCAAATTTGTTGGATTTTGTTGACAAAGCTACAAGGCCCTTGGTTCGATGAATTGTAAGTTTGCCGATAGAAAAAAAAGGAAAGGCATAAAGACTCTTGGTAAATCAGGGGGAAACCAAACTTTTCAAAAGTAAATGGTTTTTCTTATTTCACCGATAAGGTGAGTCAAAGTTTGGTTTTCTTCGTGTTTTCAGACAGGGGCGAGGATAAAGGAAGTAAGGTTTGTAAATGGGAAGATTCACCGATAAGGCAAATGTTGAAAAGGTAAAAGGGGTCGAGTTCATGAAATGTCACATTTGTCGATAAAGCAAATAAAGGGGGAAAATGGGAAGGAAAATGCTTGTCGTTGGCTGGTTCAAAATTTGGTTGATTCCCCGACACAGAGGAAAATGGCGGAGGTTCTAGTTTTGCCAATTTTGCCGATGGAAGTGTGGCCCGCAAAGAGATAAAGATAGGTTTGACAAATTTCATTTTTTCAGACAAAGGCGAACAAAGAGAAGACAAAGGGAAAATGAAGTGGTAGGGGCAAAGGTTCAAAATGGCTAACTTTTGCCAACCAAGTATGATGCAAGTGAAAGGTTCGGCAAAATGGGCTTTTGCTGATAAAAGGCAAAATGGTTAGGATGTCGGGAAACTGGGGAAAACCCAAACTTGAGAAAAGTTTAGTTTTTTCCTAGTTTATTGATAAGGCAAAATTGTTGATGGAAAACAAGGAAAGGGAACAAAACAAGACAAGGTTCAACAAAGTGGATTTTTACTGACAAATGCAAAAAAGGTAGAAAAAAGATAAAAGGGGCTTGGTTCAGATGCTTAAAGATTCGCCGATGGAGAGATAAAAGCCACAGGTTCGGCAAAGGCAAAGTTTGCTGACAAAGAAAGAAATGGTGGAGGTGGTGAAGGTTTGAATTTCACCAAGTTTGCTGATAATGGGTCGAATAATAGGCAAAATCCATCCAAGTTCAAAAAAGTTGACATTTGTTGATAAGGCAAATAAAGAGGATGAAAAGTTAAGTTCAACAAATGTATAATTTGCTTATAAGGGTGAGTTGGCCAAACAATGTAGAGTTGATGGTAGATCCCTTGAAAGTTACTTTAATCCTCGTGCTACTACCACCTAAAACAACAACAAAAGTAAAAACCTTCTTAGGTTACACTGGGTATCACCGAAAGTTTATAAAGGATTATGCACCAATAGCAGCACCTTTAGAGGAATTGCTCAAAAAGAAAAGTGGAAGAAACATTGAATGGAATGAGCAGTGTCAATCTTCTTTTGACATACTAAAACAAAAATTTGATGAGGCCCCTATCTTGATATTCCCAGACTAGAACATTCCTTTCCATGATCATGTAGATGCCTCGGGCACAACAGTAGGTACAGTATTAGCTCAAGCTAAAGGAACTAAAGACCATCCTATAACATTTTCTAGTAGGAAATTATCAAAAGCTGAGAAAAATTACACTACAATAGAAAGGGAAGCACTAGCAATGGTCTATGCACTATAAAAATTTAGACACTACCTACTATCCACACCCTTCACCTTCTTTACTGACCATGAACCATTAAAATACTTATTAAACAAATCGTTCGTACAAGGAAGAATATGTAGATGGTTGCTGCTATTCCAAGAATTTGAGTTCACCATCAAAGTGAAACCAGGAAAACAAAACCAAGGTCCTAATTGTCTATCAAGAATTGAAATAGGGGAAGAGCCAAATAACCATGAAGAAGAACTTCCTAGTGTAAACCTATTTAGGGTCAATGCGGTACCAGAAGAACTGAAAGATATTGCATATCTACTGGCCACAGGAGAATTTCCAACTGAGACATATCCACAAGACAAACAAATTCTTATGCAGAAGGCTTTTTCCTATACACTTATCGAAGGAGAACTACATATCAGAGGGAAAGATGATATAATAAGGAGGGTGGTATATGAACATGAAAGGGAGGATATTATAAAGGAAGCACATGAAGGTATAGGAGGAGGACATAACTCCAGAGACTTGACAACAAGAAAAATCAAACTAGTAGTCTTGTGGTGTCCTACCCTATTCCAAGACACTAAAAGATATGTAAAGTATTGTGACATTTGTAAAAGAATGGGTAAACCTACCACTAGAGATGAAATGCCATTAAGACTAGTATCAACACAACTTCCCTTTGATAAATGAGCAATTGACTTTATTGGACCCATAGACCCTTTGGCCAAACAATCAAAATCAAGATACATTATCACCGGGGTACCTTACAAATGGGTAGAATTTATACCTACAAAAGACTATACCACAAAAATAGTTGCAAAGTTCCTCTATGAGAATATAATTACTAGATTTAGATGTCCACTCAATATCACAAGTGACCAAGGAAAACATTTTGTAAATAACATGATTGCGGAGTTACTACAATCTTTCATGATAGCGCACAACATAAGCACACAATATCATCCTCAGGCAAACAGGGCAAGTGAGGTCTTAAATAAAATCATTGGGAAGACATTGACAAAAATGTGTGATGGCAACATAACAGATTGGGACTTGAAAGCACTTGCAGTTCTTTGGGCCTACCACACCACGTACAAAAGAACCACAAATTTCACACCCTATGAGTTAGTCTATGGCCTGGATGCTACTATACCAATACAATATATACTTTCTAACTTTTGTACCACAAAAAATCTAAAACTAAATGTGGAAGAATCCTTGACACATAGAATAGAAGAATTGGAGAAAATGGATGAAAATAGGTTGATAGCAGCCTATAACATGAATCTAGAGAGAAAGAGATAGAAAGCCTGTCATGATAGGAACCTGTAGAGGAAAAATTTCAATGAAGGAGACTTAGTACTTTTGTATGATAGTAAGTTTATGAAACGAGGGAAACTGAAGGTGAGATGGTTAGGACCATATTACATACACAAAATTGCAAAATCCGGAGTGGTAAGATTGAAAGATATGGAAGGAAGAATAACTGTCGGATATGTTAATGTAGCTTGGTTGAAGCATTATCACAAACCTCCAAGATAAAAATATTATATGTGAAAGAATTCAAACATTAACTATTATGGAGTAAAAAGTGGCCACATGCATTTTTACCTCCTAGTTTAGCTTCTAGGTCCTATTTGCTTCATTATACATTCTAATTGATCATCCCGAAGGAAATTCCCCAACACCCATGACATTTTGGACCCTTGAAGCCTCCTTTAGCTTAACCCCGACCCAATTTAGGCCCTGGACTTCGGCACCAACTACCCAAGTCTTCCTTAATTGGTCGAGGCTAACTTTTGGTATGTCTGCTTGGGCCCTTCCAAAATGTTTCTCCTTGTCAGATTTTGTGATTTAAATTCATAAATGTCAGCAAGAAAGCATATACAAGTGAGTTTATGACTTTATTTTACACCAAGATGGATAACATAAACTTATGATATTGGAGCAAAGAGCATTCAAGGCATTCATTGTGTTGTTGTTGCAGATTTGTGTTTGTATTTGTGTTTGTGTTGCAGATATGGTTTCATCATCCATATCCTTATGAGTTGAAGAGATTTCATCCTCCTAAGGACTTCACCTCTAAGGTGACATCATTGCTATTTGAATCATTTCATCATTTGGATTATCTTTAGCGTCTATCCTACAAGGACATGCTCTCTCATTAACAACAATGTTGGAAGAATTGAATGTCCTTCCAAGGATTGATTGAGGCAAGCTCCTAAACACCACAACCCCCAAACTCCTCTCTTGTCATCTTGTGTGTAGGTTACAGGTACAAGTTTCAAGAAAGTTGGAGCTACAAGGAAGTAGTACAAGAAATAAAGTTTTGGGATCCAAAAATAGTTCTAAAATATCTCCCCGAACAAACTTGGGCGATTGTCACCCTACTCTACAGGGCCTCAAGCTTCTGGATCTAGTTTTTAAGCATCATTTTCAGCGTTTTCTTAGTTCTGACCTCTAGCAGCATCTCACTTTTGGACTTGGGCAGTTGTCAAATTTGTCCTCTGACACCTTTGCTTTTGGGAGACAGGTTCTGACATCTTATTGATCCTCTCTATACTTTTGGTTTCTAGGTTTTTGTTGTCGATCATCTGTTTCAAGATGATTATCTTATAACTAGGGTTTCATGCTTACTTAGCCTAGGGTTGGATAAAAAGCTTGGTTAAATCTTATCTTTTTTTGACAAACAAGAGCACAAAAATCAGTAGTTGAGCCCTCTTCCATCTTGTAGTGGCTTAAGCTCATTTTTGTCCTTGAATGTTATAGTGAAAAGAGGGTTTGATCTAGTGTACTCACACATTCCATTCATCCCCCTTTTACCACATAACAATAACATAGTAAGTGTATCATATTGTACCATATTATACAGTATAAAGTAACCATTAGCATCTTACAACAATAAACAACTAGAAAAGCCCACAAAAATCATGACGAGTAAAAATAATAAATGCATAAAGCAACTATTAGGGCTATTTATATCCTAATCTGCCCTAAAAACCTCTTTTGCATCCAAACAAGTTGAGAAAGTTGAGATCCGAGCTACAAAGCAATCAAACCTTAGCTGACAAACTGTGAGAAAGAAGAGATGGCTATACCAATGCTCATCGATGTGACATAAAAACCAAGGCCTAAATACAAAAAATGCTCATTCAAGGCAATGGAAGTGGACAAAGAAGGAGCCTTCTCTAGTGTATAGGCAAATGTGGTTTACATTGAAGATACCAGGAAATACATGCACATTGCAATCATAGAGATAGATCATATGAAGTTCGAGGAGTTGAGGGACACACTACTCAAAGATGTAGGGTACTTAGATGAATATAAGAACATTGCCACCAGGAAACTAGACATATGGAAAGATTCTCTAGATTTCAGTGATGCTCACGAGTGGGTAAGGATAATTCTCAGCTGGATCCATGACAAATTTATCTATTTAGACAAACCCTACCACTTAATGAAGGATGTAATCAGAACAGTGACTGGACTTAGCTGGACATGATTAGTACCAACAATGAAGGCAATCAAGAATGATAAGGTCACATATCTTATAGGAGAAAAACCTAATGGATGGAGCCTGAGCATGAAAGATATCATAGATCTAGGGGTTCGGTATGCAACTATGGGGATAGCTTATAAGGTGTACTATGCAAACATAGAGGGATCGGTTATTGCCACTGCAATTCACATCACATATCAAATAGTGAAAGAGGGAAAAGACTTTGACCTCTGTGAATTGTTGAGGGAGAAGTTGATGGAGAATCTGAAGAGGACAAAAGAATCAAACTACAATTTTTAGTATGGTACTGTAATTATTTGCTTAGTATTCTACTTAATGAATTACAAGGATTTAAAGGAAAAATTTGGCAACAACACCTATTAGTTGCCACACAAATAAAACAACACATTAGAAGCTTTAGTGACACAAAAGCCTTCAACACCATGTACTGGGGTTTCTTCAAGACATTACAGTCAGATATGCAGGCTAGAGAAAGACTACCATACGAAACTATAAAGCAATATATGAACCATATAATTTTCATGGTAGATAAAGATTACATCTATATGGAGGCAGTGGAGCCTAGAACTTTTTGGATACCTAGGTTACCTTATGAAGTTACTACTTGGCAGAAGTTGTATATCAAAAAATTTGGATTTATTAATGGAAATGATTCAAACAATTGAAATGCATAACCTAAACCCAAATAATTCAATACCTCGAATATGCAAGATGAGCTCGATTGATTGCTCGCTTTGTTGTGTTGATTGCTAGATTCCGCAACATAACGTTGATAGAGAGATAGGTGATGGTGATGGTTGATGGTTGATAGATGCAAGCTAGATGGATTGAAAGAGGATGGATAATGGCTTGAGATGAAAATTCAGCAGAGTGAGGTTGCATGAAGAAGAATCATGAAATTCTCCTCTAATGGCTCAAGAGAGGCTTGTTTTATAGGCTTGACTTGGTTCCAATGGATGGCTAGGATCAATTAGGGCTTTAGATGAAATGGATGGATAGGATTAAGTTAGGTTTCCTTGCACATTAAGAAATTGTAGTCAATTGACATGTGGCAAAGGAGGATAAGGCTTAGGTGTGCTTGTGTAGATAAATACTAAAATTAGGTCCCATTAGTTGTCCATGTGAAAGATAAAAGTTGTAACACATGATTGACTGGACAAGTGTTGGAATGTGATGAAAGATGATGACTTAATTCAAATAAAATATTTGAATTAGTTGTGATATGAGTTGGAAATTAATTAAATAAATAAGATTTATTTAATTAATTGGATAGATGAATAGGATGGGATAAGATATGATGTGGAAATTAAATAAATAAATAAAATTTATTTAATTAATTGGGATGAGGATAGGATATGATTGGGATATGATGTGGAATTAATTAAATAAATAAAATTTATTTAATTAATTGGCTAAGTAGGATGAGGATGTGATTAAATGGGATTTTAATTAAATAAATAAAATTTATTCAATTAATTGGCTTAATGGATTAGGAAAATTAGGACAAAATGCTACAAGATGTCTAAGATAATGTTTTAACAAGGTGTTGCTAGACATGGACAAAGTTGGGACAATTTTGGGTGTCTACAAAAGTAAATGCTTATGTGAAAAATCTACTAAGCAAACCTAAGGATACTGCCATAGGAAGATTTGGTACATACATGGAGATCAGGAAGAAGTGCATCTACGGCAGCCAGCGTACAAATTGTACCACAACCTACAACCTCATCAGAAATAGTATCAACAGGAAGGAGGTTAACATCAGAAACATTGGTACAAATGAGTGATGAGAAGAAAAAGGGACCTAGACAAAAGCAACAGGCTAAAAGAAAGAAAAACCAATCACCTACGAAGGAAGTAGAAGAGAAAGAAGGAGAAGACTTGAAGTATCCCGATTGAAAAGGAAAAAGAAACAAAATACAACACAAGAGACTCCACAAGAGCCATTGAGCTTATATGTCATCCTGAATGGGATTGAGTGCCATGGATTGCTACAAGAGGCAACAAAACTATACCCTGAAGTACCTACAAAGAATAAGAAAATAATAGAAAGAGCTATAATTAAATATATGATAAAGACAAGTAAAACAATGGATGAGATTATGGGATTACTACTGGATAGCCTTACAGATGCACTAAGGCAAATGAGAGAAAAAGCTCTGAAGTTGGATGAAGATCTCAGGCAACAAGCTATTGATGGAGTGGGTACTTCTATCTCTGTTGAGGAGAAGGACAAAATAGCCCAAATACAAGCCATAGGGCTCAGGTCAAAGCAAAGGGTTGATACCCTTATGAACATGGAACAAGTTGACAGAGAAAAGATACAAGTAGAAATAGAACAAATAATAAAGAAAATATATGATACTGTCAAGGAGGCAAAGAAAACTACAGCACAACAGGATACAAATCCTCTGCAAAATGCAAAATGAAGTGCTTCTCCTCCACACAACACCAATATAGATCATGAGGATGGGCAACAACAAGAAGAAGCTTTGGATATATGGGATAATCAATAGGATTCTCAGGATGCATCCTCCTCTGTCTCCCCTATCCAATCTATAAAATAATTTATGGCACAACATAAGCAAATACAACCTATGGTCACCCCATATCTGCTACAACTACCAGTTATAGGAGGGAAAGTAAACCTATCTGGTATTTCACCTTTACAAAAGTTACAATTGGGTGATATCTTCCACTCCACATCAAGGGAAGAAATTTTGTAACAACACATTGAGGGAAGTGAAATACTAATGGAAGCTATAGATATAATTCAAAAGGAAATACCAAAGGCCTAGAGGGACATATCCCTACCTCTGACACAACAACTCAAACAACTAATGCAGAGATTTAAGGCCCACTCTACATATTTGGAGAAGAAGACAGAAGAGAAAATAATGGAGAAAATGAATCAGAAAACACTAGTTGATGCTTCTAACAAATGTACTAAGGCACACAATAAACTAGAAGCCCAAATAAAGAGCATTCAACAGGGTATGGAGGAGATTAAGGTACTCTACCAATTTTGTTTACAATGGCTTATTACTACTAAGAACATAAAGGATCAAAGAGAGGCATTATAAACACAAATAACACAAGTAGCTAGTACTTATGATCTGGTACAAGATACTAATGGAGCCATAAGGGCACACGTAGAGACCTTACACTCCCAGTTGTAACAATTCTAGGAACAAAGAGAACAAATAAAATCACATATCAAACAACTAAGAGAAGTGATAAGCTTGAGGTTGGCATATCTAACCACAATATTTACTGAGGCAAAATAGATTACACAAAAGGTAAAAGTACCGACTACCTTAGGTGAAGTAGAGGATACATATATCCAACTTGAAATCCAGATACAAATTTTGACATCCGCAAAGAAACAGTGGGACACTACTCTGGCTCAGCTCAAAGTAATCTACAAAAACATCAGGACCTGAAAACTGAAGAACATGTCTTGGAGACAAGACATACTTTTAAAAGGGGGAGTGATGTTGGCAAAGAACATAGCACTAAGTATAACCTACTGCAGGTTACCATAAAGGGCATGCAGAGGATATAGTCGACTCATAAAGAGGTATTTTGGGAAAGGACACACCTCTATGTAGATATATAGGAGATACATGTAAGCAATGTAAAGTAAAAGAGTAAGAGTGTATGAGAGAGTGAATAGTATGAGATAGAGATGTATAAGGCAGAGACTCAAACTTGCTGGTATGAACATATATGTAACTATTAATGAGAAATGATATAAGGATTATGATATCATTGTATGTATGTTATAAATGATTTGCTTTATTTAGATTGTACCGCATAGTAGATTTCCTTAATGTTTATTCATATTTCTCTCATTGTCTGACTGGGGTATAAACTAGACGTTAGAGACTTGACTAAGTACTAGATCTTCAAATTGGTTTCCCTCCCATTTCTTGCCAACAACATGTAAGCAAAATCTAGAAGCATAGACAAGGCACATGAAGTGTTTCAAAAAATGCCTCAAAGAAATCTAGTCTTAAGGAATGATATGATCACAAAGTATGTTCAACATGTATTTGTTGAAAAGGCCTTAATTTTTTTTTTAAAAATGCAACTTGCAGATATAAATTTAGTCTCCTTAACCTTTGCCAACATCTTCTCACCTATGGACCTTTACAAAAGGGTATGGGTGAAAATAAGGCAGTAGAGATTCAATGGTATGTTAATGTGATCTATCTTTTATCGATAGTCCATGCCATTGGACAAGCCCATGCAAGAACCTATGTGTCAATCCAAATCCAAGTGAAGGCTAAGAGGCAGGGTTGATTGTTATAGTTAAGGTTAACAACAATGTATAGTGCTTAATCATCAATGAACAATTAACAAATTGACCATGGTTATCTTTAGGCTATGTGATTAGTGCTAACCACAACACACAATGACCTATTTAAATGGTTGGTTAGGAAATTAGTTGTTGATAGGAGTTTTGCCACTATGGTTAGGGCACTAACACTTGGTCATGGTGGAAGTCACTTGACTACATCATGTGTTATGAAATGGATTGAATGGGTGCAGGTATTCATCCTTTTATATGCCCAAATGTTGAAGTTTTACTGGATTGACCTATAACATGATGTTATAGCATTGCACCCTTGTCGATGTGTGTGCTTACTGATAGTCCACACATATGACATGTGGGTGGAAGGCTTTGGGCTATGGGTTGAAGGGAATACCGCACTATGAGAGTGGAGGGTGAAACTGGTAGGCTTCACTTAGGACAACGGTGCAAAATACAAAGGCGTGTGTAGGCACCCCAAATTCGCTTTGTTTCTTCTCTATGACAATTTTTCATACTTATTCCCAAATTAACCATTTTCTACCATTCGATTATTTCCATATCGCAAATAACTAATGTGACTAATTTAATCAACTATTTTCCATGTCAATTAATTAATGTGACTAACTTGACCATTTTCCTTTTTGTGTCATAATTAACTAAATCAACCAATTTAATTAATTTTAAGCTAATGCGACTAATCTAAATCAACCACTCACCATGTCAAAATTAATGCGACTAACCTAATCCAACTAATTCCATCGTTGTTGTAATTAAGCCTTTTCTCATCCCTAAGGTTAATTAATTAAATGCACCTAATTAATTAACCCAAGCCTAAATATTTATCCAACTAATTAATTAGATAATACGTGATTATCTAATTAATTAGATAATACATGATTATCTAATTAATTAGGCTAATTAATCACACTTCCCCATTTCTTCTAATTTAAAATTCAATCCCATGCCACTAAAAGCCAAAATACATTGTCCTTCAATCTCTACCATTAAATTCAAATTCCAAATGCAATCTGGGCCCTCCACTTACATACTTATCTCTTTAGGCCACTTGTCCCCACTCCTTTCTCACACATGTGTGAGCATGCTACATGGGTCAATCTTGACCTTTGTTTCCATCTTTCAATCTTCACCATCATTTGTTATTCAATGTTTTGGAGAAAATAGAGTCCATGGATTGATATGACCATGTTTTATAAACTTGTACTATATTTGTATACATAAGAAAATGCACATAAAGAAACAAACTAAACTATCTTAGCCTATTTCATGCATAATCTAATGCAACCACATGATTGAGCTAAAATGAATGCATACATAAAAGGAAGCTAACTAATTACCATGCAAACCTTGATTGTTTTGGATGTGCTCTTGATATGTTGATTGCTCCTCGAAGTGACAACATAGATTTACACAACATGGAGACTTGCAAATGGCTTGCATGAGGTTGGATTTATAGATTTTTGGATGGGGGATTGGATGTATATGATTAATTTGGAAGATCAATGGTTGAGGTTGAGTGAGAGGATTGAATTGATGAGAGGCCACCAAGTGACATGATACGATTAGTGGATAAGGGGAGTCCTTGGATCAATGAGAGATTAAGGGTAGAGGATAGTCTTGGATAAAGTGGATGGAGAGGATTGAAAAGGGACAAAAAAGGATCCTTTTTGGAGGGATGTGCAAGGTACTTGCTCATCCCTTTGTAAGAGACCCATGTGGTCTTGCACAAAAGCCCATGCTTTGGTACATGTTGGAAGATGTGAGGGGTTTGAATAGGTTGATCAAAGATTTGGAATGTACAAGCATGTGATTAAGTTGATTAAGTGGATTAGTCAACTTAATCAAAAGTGCACAAAATAGGGAATTAAATAAATATAAATATTTATTTAATTTTTGGATGAAGATGAAGAGATATTATATAAATAAATATTTATCTAATGTTGGACTATAGAAACTGTTTGATTAATTGAATAATTGATTAAATTTATTCAATTAATGCTAGGAGATGGTATAGATGAATAATGCATGAATAGTGATTTAATAATAAATATTATTTAATCACTGTCGAAAAGGGGATTAGATAATTAACTGTCTAAATGGGTGTTTATTTAGTTAATTATGGAAGAAAGTGGTTTAGTGATGTCTTGATTGCAAGTAAATAGTGGTAAGATGATGAGTGGATGATTCTAGGTGTCTATATTATTTATGATATCACCTTCTTGAGCCTCCATGGCTTAATGGGGACCATTCAATTAACCCCGAACCGTTCTTATGAGTAGTTGGACTTCGGACATCTATTGCATGGAATTCTTGAAGTTAGCTGCTGCATAGTTCTTCCATTAGGACTATAACATGTAAGGTGCATATTTGTATGAGCTTAGTTGTGTAAGGTGCAAATTCATTCATCACAACTTATAATGCAAGTACAACATCCATACAAAGCTATGATAGTAAATTTAAGGGCTTTAAGCAATATATTTTATTTAGGCAAATCTCTAACAAAAGATTTTAGCAACTAACAACAGACCATAGTTTTGGTATTAAGTTGTTTAATTCTTGTTTTTGATTGGTTAGTGTTTTTGGTAGGAACTAATAAGTGCTATATAATTTATCTTATAATTAACAATAATTTTATGTTAGGTCAATTCATTATCTTGTAACATTTAAAGTGTAGAGATTTATGTTACAATTAAATTCTTTTATGATTTCTCTTATAAAGCATAATTTCCACTTTTTCTTAAAATTATTGTCTTGTAATATTCTAAGCAATTATTTCTCCCAACAAGTAATCAAATGCACCTTTTTAATTTTAAACCATTGTCTATAATCTTAGAGTTATAAAATTTTAACTCAAGGTTTACAAGAAATAATTTTACTATTTAAAAAAGGAAAAGAAATGAAAGGTTCTTTTATAGTCTATGATGTCATATGACCTAGTTTATAGGCAACTTATAATATATAGGACTACCTTGTGCTTCCATTATGTAAGAGACACCTAACTATACTTCAATATAAAACGTACATACACTACTCCCTAAAATTCAAAATTCTGTTTTAAAAAATTCGTGAATCAAATAGAACTTGAATGTGAAAGGATTCTTTAATGAAGTTTAGGTCATATCCTTTGAGGTTTCAAATGTAACCCTTGTATTACTTAAAGGTCAGGGGATAATTCCTTTTGAAGTCAAGTGTAATCATCATTCCTCATGGTTACAATAAGTGTGATCCTCATGTCTTCATAACTATCCCCTTGTGAAGTGTAATCCTCATAACTATCCACCTAATACTCTTTGGCATGTGAGATTCAGAAATGAAGGCATAAACGAAGTGGGTCCCTTGTCATCAAAAGCATTTTTCCTTTCAAAAAATGGAAAATAGGGGCTTTCTCTCAGCTAAGTTACTGTAACTTGATTTTCCATGATCAACTTGGGCTATAAATATTTTTAATAGGCGAAACACTTGGCTTTGCATTAAGCCGAGGATAGGACTAAATATTTGTTGAGGAAGGTGAAAGAAAAAAAGAAAAATGGAGGAGGCCAATCCAAATCCTAACAATAATTTGACGCCCAAGCCGACAAAGGGAGGCACGCCACCAGCAGGAGCAGGTGCAAGCGCAAGCGCAATTGCAGCATCAGCAACAGCACGTAAGAGGCGGAAGATTGGCACTCCAGAAAGTGTTTACTTCTATGACTCCAAGTACGCTAAAATCCGCACCACGCTCAGAGAATTACGTCCCGCCTTTATCGAGGTATTCTTTTTTTTTTTTCTTTTGTTTTGATTTCAACCCTCTTATGATTACCCTTTCTCTGCTAATCAGGGTTTCGTGTTTTTCTTCTACTGTCAATTTTAGCGCCAGCAGTTTTGGTTCGAATATTATCAGAGAGAATTGTTGAGTATTGGCGTTAGAAATTAAACATGTCTTTTCAAATAATTTTGTTTGATCACGCCGCTAGTTTTTTTAAAGGCTTCAAAGTTTTGCAGTCATAATGGTTACACAAAAGAAATATTTTTCTGAATTGGTAAAATTTTCTTTGTTTTTCTTAATTGGTGAATTTTCTTGTTACATAGATGTCGCTATCAGCGTATCTTTTTAGTCAAATTCATCCTGGGCTTCTACCTGGCCTGCTCAGTTAAGTATGCCAGGAGCACACCCAGACAGTACTTGCAAGTTTAACCAATTTCAAGACTTTATCATGTCTTTAAGTGATTTGGACCTTGCCATTAAATTGATAGAATTTCCTTTGCTTTTTTAATTGGCGAATTTTTCTCGTAGCCTAAATGCCACACAATGTATTATTCTTTTCAATCAAATTCACCTGGGACTTGTACCTGTCTTTCTCCCTCGGATACATCATCCCCAGCGAGTTGTGCCTGCACTTTTATCCAATTTCATCGCTTTGTCACGCCTTCCAATGATTTAAACCTGGTCTTCACTTTGGAAGCTCTAATATTTTGCCGCTGTGTTCCTCAGATTCAACAGGTTTTGAAATAGTGTTGAATGAAAGAGCTCTAAACCTGGTATCCCGAATGGCTACAATGCCGTACTAAATCATCTTGCTTGCTTGATTGGAAAGGAGGTATGCTTGTAAATACAGATATAGTATTGTTTTATCTCCTCTGCTTTCCGAATAGTCTTGGTGCTGTTTAAACTTTAAAGAATAGCAGTAATCGACAACGTATATGTAGCCATTTGCTTGCATTTTATTTCTGTGGATCATGTAAGGTCAGTATGGAGAGTTTTTGCATTCCATATCAGCTGTCATCCCAGATTAAGATTTTTCTTTGTCTCTTTCCTACCTGCCAGGTATGTGTCGGCTAAAGAGCCCCATGCCTTTATGGACGTGTTTAGCTGTCCTTAATATAGAATGTTCCAAGAAGCAGCTATTATCTCCTCATAATGGGTGATTGCATATTTACCTCTGATTATAGTACTCAATGGTGTTGCAGGGGCTTGCCTGAGCCTCAAAGCAGCCTTCATGGCAAGTGCTTTATTAAACAGTATGACGTTCTTGATATTTAGCGTCCTCAAGCCTTGGACTATGACAGTAGAGGATACATGAAACAGTCTGTTATTCCTCGCCTGAGAAAACTTCTTTCTATGGGAGTGATTTTATCTTCCACGTGTTTGCAAATGGGTAGTAGCGCGAGCATTCGGTAGGAACTCCCCGAGTATGCTGAATTCTTCCAGCTTAGGTTAACCAGAAGTTTGTCTGTTTGGTGAGCTTGAGTGTCATTTGGCTTATTATAGGGTCCTACAGGTTTTTTCAATTTTTGTAGCATTCTGTTTCAGAGGATTGGATTCTGTTCTTCTCTGAATGTCTGTACTGGAATATTAACAAATATGATGTTGGATTTGTTTTTATTTATTTTCTGTCCGTTAGCCATCTGGTATTTGGATAAGAGATTTGTTTAGTTATTTGACTTCTTGAATAATAAGAGTAGCTGTTGTCTACAAAATTGAAATTGGAGTATCTCATCATCCTTTCCATTGCGTGAAGGCCACATGTCATACCATTGGCATTACCATATGGTGGCATTCTAGAAAGTGCTTCTCCCATAATAAAGAATAGTATGGGTTGAGCAGGTCCACTTGATGAAGAGCTAAAAGACTACTGTGATTACCCATTAAAAGAGATGCAGTATGATGGTATTTTAAGTATTTAACACAACTGCTGATCCAATTCACAAAAGATTTTCTGAAACCAAAAGCAAGTAAAAGTTGGTCAAGAATGTACCAATTAGAATGAGCGAAAGCCTTAGAGATCTCCAGCTTTATCAAGATTCCAAGCCTTTTTCAGGAATTGAGAGTGTGGAGAATTTTGTGACAGATGAAATATTGTCTGTCATTTGTCTCCTTTGGGACAAAAGCTAATTGAGTATCTGAATTGATCCTGGAAAGTGTGAGCTTCATTCTTCTGGCTATTAGTTTGGAGGTTATCTTATAAACCATATTTCATGGGGCGATTGGTCTATATTGATCCACCCGATCAGTCTTTGCCATTTAGGGATTAAGACCACATTTGTAACTTTCATTCTTCGGAGCATCCGCTTCTTCTGTTTTGGTCCTCTCTGACAGCTATCGGGTCCTCTTTGATCAAGTACCAGAAGGATTGATTGAAGAGGCCTGGGAAACTGTTAGGTCCAAACCTTTTCCTTCTTGAAGAGAAAATTTCCTTGTTTTATTTTTTCAGTAGCAGGTCTAAATATTCTGCTGTTAACTTTTGATCTTATCAATTGGGTAGTCTTCTGAGCAAAACCATTTGTTGTTGTGATTTAATCAAGGTAGATGGCTGCTGCATGAGTACGGTTTGGAAGAATTCTGTGGCATAAGTCAATATTTCAGGTGTAGTTTGGAGATATATGCCTTTGGTTGCTCTAATTTGTTGTAATTTTGAACAGATTTATTGAAGTTCTTGGTGCTTCAATCTCTGTGCTTAACACATTGCTGGCAAGAACATTGTATCAAAAATTGTTCTTCCTTTCACTGGATCATGGAAAGATTACATACGGGTGTAAGTTTGTGGGCTGCTATTTAGTTTTTGAATCCATTGTCTTGGATCTGTTTTTACATCACAACCAACTGAACAACCGCTGTAGCAATCTGTATGAAGATATTTCAATTCCAACACTTTAGTTGGAGTTTGAGATGTTTAATTTTCCTATGAATTTATATATTTAAGATCTTTAATTTCCTTTGCTTCATTCCACCATTCTTCTACTTTTTGACTGAATCCTCTGTGGGTCAGTCACATACTTTCAAATCTGAACTGCAACTTGTATGAAATCTGAACCTTGGTTGTTGAGGAAAGAGAAATTGGCCAGTGGTAAGAGTGTAGTCTCATTGACTCTTGCTGTTAATTGCCTTTGTGCTGTCAATCACTGGTTAGGGATTAGAATTTTTTCTTGAAATTCATATTAAAGTAATTTGCGAGACATCCCCAAGAGAAGGATTGGTGGGAGTGGATAGGATACCTTGCATGATGTTGTTGGCTAATCGTTTTAGCATTTGAATGGAAACTATGGTTTACAAAAACTTTTTGGATTCAAATGTCAAGAAGTTTGCAGGCAATCCACAAGAGAAGGATCGGTAGGAGTGGGTAGCATACCTGGTGTAATACTGTAGGTCATTGTTCTACTGTTTGAACAGAAACTAAGGTGCTTTGCCCCTCATATTCCCTCAGTTTTTACTCTTTTTTAATCGTCTCAGCCTTTTGGTTTCCTGCAGCAATATTACTGTTGTCCTTAAGGATCTGTTATTTGTTTGGCTTGTTTAAACCTCTAATGTACCATGAGAGTATCCACATTACCCTGATTGCGTGGTGTCAGATGTTCCAATTGTTTGATCTGCAAGACTGCTGTTGATTTTAGGCTCTCAGATCTGATCCTTTTTCCCTGCCGATTTTTTTGCATGGGAATCACATGTCAACTCACTTGGGTCTACTAAGGGTTTTCTATTCTTCATATTGTAGGTGATCTGAGAAATTGTTGGGATTAGATTGCCTATAAGCTTTGATGTGCTATTGTTGTTCTTACCTCATGCTGTTGATTTGGAAGTATCAGCTATGGAGGTGAATTGGATTGGTTCCTTAGTCCTCTTCTTTTGTGGGCCTTATGTTGTGTTCTGTTTAGCAGGCTGATTGTGTTTCAGCTGATTTTCCAAATTAGGAGAGATGCAGTCCTGAATTTCCTGGATCCCTTCCATCTCTTTCAATTTCTGTTTCAGCCAAGGACTCCAAAGGGTTTGTGAAAGGTGTTTGCGTGGCTAGCTATGATGCTTCCTTTCCTTTCCTTGTATATGCCATTTGGACTTTGTCTTTTTTTTTTTTGTGTTTTTGTCAGCTCTATACTGTATTGATGCAGCATTATAAGGCTTCTCGTGCCTTGTTTCAGCTAAGGCGGTGATTTGTCATCCTCCTTGTGATTCTTGCTGAAAATTTTTACCTTGATTTGTTGGAGATGGCTACTCTTGTGAAGGATGAGTGTGGTAGATTCCAGTCAAGTGGCCATGCTAATGGCAAAGTCTACATCTGAAGTTGATCATTCATAGTTGACTGGCTGCTCCTACTCTATTCCTTCCATATCCAATTTAATTTAATCTAGCAATGGTTTTCCCAAATCAATGTTGACACAAATCGTTGCCTAGTTAAAACTCTAGGGCACTTTATCGATTTAGAGGCAGTGATGCACTCACCCATTGTTGCTTCCTTTTTTCTTTAGGAGGATTCTTGCTAATATTTGCATGGAAAAAGTGGGAGTCTGCCTCATACATGAATAGTGCTAGGTAAGTCTTTTGTGGGATTGAAGGCTGGGTACTGATGCTTCATGAACAAACATGATTTTTCCATAAACCATGGTTTTTCATGAAAGGCTCGATCTTTTTCTTGTTGGGGGAAAAAATGGCCATGAAATAGCCCTTTGGAAGCATTAATATATTCACAGATGTTGCTGGTTTTCAGTTCCCTTGAATCCAGAGTCCGAATTTTGGGACTAGGAAAGGCCCTTATAAATTTGTAGATCATGGTTTTCTCCTTGACAAGCGAAAGTTGGTTCTCCATTTCATCCATAGAAAACTCTACCTTAATTGTCATTTCCATCCTAAGGTAACATCCATTTTTTCCTTCATGAGGAAGGAAGGTGTGATCACTGTCATCTGGGCATTATGCTGAATGAACCGCATTTGGTCTTTTTTGCAAGTCTCATTTGTTTCATTCGAAACAACAGATCTGAAATTTGGATTTGATTCAGGAGGATGAGTATCTTTTAGAGGAGGCTACGGCCTTCTATGAGGGTGCTATTCTCTGGATCCTATCAGCTAGGTCTTTTTTGGGAACATACATGCTGCTTTGGAAGGGAGGGAGAGAAGGCCTAGGATGATGGTTGTGAGGGCATGTACCATGGGGTGGATGGGGGCAGGACTTATCACCCCGTAAGACACTTCCAACATTTTTAATGGGTAATGAGGTTAATCTCTAGCTTTTTTTGATAAACACAATTTAATTATTTAACTTGTATAGATATTAGCATTATACTTGGTATTGACTTGGCAAACCAAAATATAAATGAAATTCAATTACTTGGGATTAAATTAGGAAAAATTCAGGACCAAATTGACAAACTAAATAATGCTGAAATATTCATAAAAACAGGGAAAAATGTTAAGATGCCGTTTTTGCTATTTCATGGCAAATAAAGTGTGTAGAGATAAAAAGTAAAACAAATATAAGAGCCTAAGCCATGAAAGATGAAATTTGTTCATTAATTTTGCCAATTACAATGTAAACTTTGTCTCAAAGTTGAAGCTTCAACATCCTGGTTTGCCGGCACTTGATTGCGGTCATGGTCATCTAATGTCTCCTTCAAAATTGCGAAGTTGCTGGTGATCAATTCTGATTTTAGATTAATCTCGTCGAAGTTAATAGGCTGATCATCCTCATTGCTGCCTGATATTATCAAGACATAAGATTGTGATGTATTAGTATGCACATTATTCAAAAAATTCAAATTGATTACAAATTTGCAAGTTGCAATGGTAATTAAAGTTTAACTTAGAAAAGTAATTTCTAACCTCAAATTTTCTTGAGCTGTGGGCAGAGTTTGTGATGAACAAACATCAAATCATTCATTTGCTTTTCAGTCAAGCTATTGTGTTTCTTGGAGTGTTGTTTTCAAATGCATTCCAAGAATTCTCATAGGTGGAAGAACTACAGAGATGGCTCAAAATGCACATCATCATCTATTGTAATGATTTGGCTTTCTTGCCAAGAAAATCCCACCATTGTTTTGACCAAAATCAAAATTTATTATTCTATCCATAATGTATTTCAAACTCTCAAAAATAATAAAGACAAAAGTTGATTTCAAATAATTACTTTACAATTTAATACCTGTTTTTTAAGGTCTTTCTTGAGTCGTCTATGCCACATACATTTAAAAATAATCCCTTTACCTATTAGTACATGGACTACTTTGATATGGCTGCCTGTTGTATCGATGCCCTAGTGAAAAATATTTTGATGCACTTGGGGAGGCCCTTTGTCATCGTTACATCTCTTCTTTGAGGAGTCATTATAAAAGAATGTTGGATTTAGATAGTATTCAATTGCATGAAGGTAGCAATGCATTTGTCAATCCCATCTCAAATTAATGATTTCTCATAGCAGGTCCTTGCCATTTTGCATCCTAGACCTGATTGCCTCCTTCATGCTACCTTCGTGCTATCTATGGCCTTACAGAAATAGCCCATGTGGGATTTTTCCCCATCAACCATCCTCAATGCTCTGACTGAGGGCAGTCATGACTTTCTTGGATCCCTTCCATCTTTTCAATTTCTGTTTCAGTGAAGGAATCAAAAGGGTTTGTGAAAGGCATTTTCTTCGCTGGCTATGGTAGGGCCTTTCCTTTCCTTGTATAAGCCCTTTGAAATTTGTCTTTTTTTGTGTTTCCTTTAGCTCTATGGTGACTTATTACAGCATTATAGAGCTCTTTGTGCCTTTTTTTCAGCTAAGGTGGTGATTTGTCATTGTCCTTGTGATTGTTTCTGAAATGTGTTCTCTTGCTTTGTTGTAGATGGCTTCTTTTGTGAAGGATGAGTGGGGTAGACTCTAGCCATGTGACTGTGCTAATTGCAAACTCTACATTTGAAAGTGATTATTATCATAGTTGATTGGATCCTCCTACTCTATTCTTCCTGTATCCAATATAATTCAATCGACAATGGTTTTTCCAAATCATTGTTGACACAAATCTTTGCCTAGTTAGAACTCCAGGACATTTTATCAATTAGAGGCAGTGATGCACTAACCTATTCTTCCCCCTTTTTTCTGTAGGAGGATTCTTGTTAGTATTTACTTGGAAGAAGTGGGACCCTGACCAATAATAAGTTAATAGTGCTAGGTAAGTCTTTTGTGGGATTGAAGGCTGGGAACTGGTGCTTCATGAACAAACTTGATTTTTAATGAACCATGGTCTTTTGTGAAGGGCTTGACCTTTTTCTTGTTTGGAGGAGAGAAAGGCCATGAAATAGCCATTTGGCATCATTAGTATGTTCACAAAACTTGCTGGTTTCCAATTTTCTCGAACCCAGAGTCCAAGTTTAGGGGCTAGGAAAGGCACTCATAAATTTGCAGATCATTGCTTTCTCCTTGTGAAGCCAAAGCTGGTTCACCATTTCATCCATAGAGAATTTTACTTTGAGTGTTGTTTCCTTCTGAAGGTGACATCCATCTTTTTATTCACGTTGAAGGAAGACATGATTACTGTCATGTGGGTATTGTCCTGAATGAACTGCATCAGGTCTTTCTTGCAGGTTTCAATTGTCTTATTCAAAACAACTGATCTCATATTTGGATTTGACTGGGGAGGATGAGCACCTTAAGAGGAGGCCATGACCTTCTATAAGGGGGCTATTCTTTGGATCCCATCAGCCTAGGTCTGTTTTGGGAACAGACATACTGGTTTGGGAGGGTGGGAAGAATAGCTTGAGAGCAGGGAGAGCATGGACCAAGGGGTGAATGGATAGCACAATTTATTGTGCTCTAAGATCCTTCAGCATTCTTAATAGGTAATGAGGTTAATCTCTAGCATTGCTTTGATAAATACATCGTAACTTGTATAGATAGTAGCATTACATGTACTCGGTATTAACTTGGAAAACCAGAAGTATAAATGGAATTCAGTTACTCCGAATTAAATTAGGGAAAGCTTGGGAAAATTTGGTAAACTAAATAATGCTGAAATATTCATAAAAATGGTAGGGAAAAAATTTAAAATGCTGCTCTTGCTATTTGAATTTCACATTGAATAAAGTGTGTAGAGATAGAAAGTAAAATGACCACAAGAGTCTAAGACATGAAAGGTGGAATTTGTTCATTAATTTTTGCCAATTACTATGCAAACTGTGTCTCAAAGTTTGAAGTTTGAACCTAGACTATCAATTACAACTTAGTGACTTACCAATTAGAATACAATATTACAAAGTAACAAAACAGAGTTGATGAGGCTAACACTAAGAGGCTATAGAATGTGACATTGAAGCTCCAACGTCCTGGTTTGCAGGCACTCGATTGAGCATCCTTGTAAATACATTGTATTGCATCCATATTGGAAAAGCAGTCAGTGTGCATTTTTGCAATCTTCAGTTGTGCTTTTGCTATTGTGGCTTGTTAGTGTCATCAGATTCTAGGAGGTTTGCCCCATTGGCAAATCTTACACATTCCTTTTTGGGATTGAAAGTTTGGTCGAAAAGCATTGGGTAGAAATTCTGATGAATGTGTACTGGGATGACCACTTAGAATTTAACATTAACTTGACCAGCTAAAGTCAAGTCTTCACAATGCTTGTCTAGTATTATTAATAATTCTTCGGCAAGGATTCATGGTACAAAATATATCATGATGGCTCTATATTTAGCCGATAGGCTTTCTCTGTGGGCTTTCAAGCCCAGGAATTCATTAATCCTGGGAAATTGTCTAACACCAAAAAATTGTCTGATACCGAGAAATGAATCAGTTGCCAGAATAGTTTGTGATAAGCATTGCATTTGTTTTTGCAGGGGATGATATAAAAACAAATAAGGGTTTTCTTTTGAGGGTCTTTTGTTGACACAGGGATTTGTGCATTTGTTGATAGGGATTGAGTTTTATTGATGAATGCAAATTTTTCCTAAGTCTTTGACCTTTAAATGCTGTTGGAAAAATTAAGATGAGGCTCATTTTTTTTTCTTAAGTGAAATGGAATAATTTTATTCGATTCTTATGAATTAAATGAAAAGTTTATAAAATCATGATTTCACTTATTTTTATTCTTTTTTCCTGAAATATTTTAACGCACTTGTCCAAGATGTTTTCACCTAGTGGTGAATAAGTCTTGTTTGAATAAAATGCATGTTATTGTGACCTAATTAATCGATAGGCTTTTCCCTATGGGCTTTCAAGTCTAAAAAATGTCGAAAATGTTGTCTCACGTTGGAAAAGTTTTCTTCCATTAGAAAACATGTTGAAAAGTGGTCTCACACTAGAATAAATGATGATTTGATCTATTGGACTTTTTATCTTTCATTTTAAATTTTTGGTATTGTTGTTTGATTGGAGAAGAGTGATGGAGCTTATTACAGGTTTGCCGGAAGAAATAGGGCGAGAGATCTTGTATAAGAGTTTCAGTGCCTTATCAATAAGCCTGTTTTGCACATAGCCTGCAACCATTGCACTCCATGAGATCAAGCCTGGTCAATGAATTTTCTCAAAACAAATTTGAGCCTTTTCCACCATCCCACATTTTGCATACATATCTACAAGAGAGCTCATGACAAAGGTGCCAGAATGCAATTCTCCTTTGACTATTTTGTCATGGATCTCCTCCCCAAGTTCCAGATGTACCAATCTGGCACATGCTGAAAGAACAGTTGCAAGTGTGGAATCATTGGGCTCGATTCTTGCCTGTTGCATTAGGCAAAACACAAACAAAGCTGCACTGGCAAGCCCTTGCCTTGCATAAGTGGTAATCATCAGAGTCCACAACACGACATTTCGTTGAGGCATTTTGTCAAACAATTCCTGTGCTATCTCTTTGCTGCCACATTTCACATATACATTGACGAGGGCATTGGCTGTCATGTCCTGTTTTTAATAACTCTAATCACATGATGTAATGCCCCACCTTATTTTCATTCGCCGCCAAAGTCAGATTTTTAAACATAAAACTAAGGAAATAAGACTAATCGCATGATAAGGGAATGCTCTTAAAATGGTGCCAATAGCAATGTTAAAAAAATGGGACACTAGTCTCATAATAGCGATTTAAATAAAGCAAGGGCAGCGGCTGTTTTAGAAGGAGTAAATCAAATTAAAATTAAACAATAATTATCGGAAGGCAGCGGTTGGTATTAAAAGACATGACTCATTCAAAAGACAGCGGTTGCTTATGAGAGGTGACTCTCTCCAAAATAAGATATGAAAAGAGAATCATTTCATTTTGAAAAGGAGAAGCAGCAAAAAAAAGATCATTCACTCTAGCATATCCTTTCAAGTAGAATAGCCATTTGGAATAAACTTGTCAATCCATCAAGAGGTATTCAATCAGCAATAATCTAACAAATACCCTAAGCAATCAGTTTTGAATTTGAGGAAGTGTCTTGCAAATAGGAAGGATGAAATCCCTTCCAAGTTCACGAGAGTTGGAAGGACGGCCCCCTTTCATGCTCTTATCAAGTTTGGACAGGAGTTGGAAGGACGGACAGCCTTTCATGCTCTTGGGCTTGATCAAGGAGGATGGAAACCCTCCAAGGTAGACTGAGAGTTGGAAGGACAGCCCACCTTCCATGCTTTCGGCAAGTTAAGGATGAAAAGCCTTGATATTGCCACTGCTGAATTAGGGATAGAGAAATCTAATTCAGCAGATTTGCAAGTATTTCCAAGGAATTCACGATGTGATTGGCTGTGAGGATTGTGCTATGATGTATTGATCTGAATATTAATGATGCTATGATGTATTGATCTAATTATTATCTTAAATTCTGGATGTTTGACAAAGTTATTATTATTTTGAAGTAAATATTATTGTTTAAGGCAAAGAAATCAAGAATATCCCTAAAAGGGACATTACATTGGCTAAGGTCACATCGGATTGTAATCTGCCCCATTAATGTCTTGGTGGATCTCCATACGCTTTTGCAGAGCCTGCAGCGTTGCCCAGATAAAGATAGCACTGCTAAAAGTGAACTCATTTGCCTTGATTTGCTTGTTGGGCATTTGTTGAAAGAGTGCTAGTGACTTGTACCCATGTCCTCACCTTGCACAAGATGCAATCATAACAGTCCACAAACATGTAATGTCCCCATTTTCGAGTTCTCTTGCAGTTCAGTCAGAGTTGACTTTTTGGGTTGGTGACAACATAATCAGATGAGTATTTCGACGTCACCAGGGTGTTCGAGTGTTCCAATGGAGCTGGTTGACACTTTTTGGAGAGATTTTGGACCACTTGCCCGTACTTACTATTTATAGTAAGTGCTTGCATGTCGTTGATCTTTTTGGGTTTTTTTGGGTTTGTTCTTTTTGGTCTCCGGCGAACACTGCTATTTTTAGTAAGTGTCAGTTTGGCGTTATTTTGGTGACTCGACAGTCAGCTGTTGGCCTTCCCTGGCATTGCTTTCAGCGCAGAGATATCAGATGGGTTGTGGATCTAGTTGGCACCTTCTGTGCTGGCCTAGTTGGCTCTTGGTCGTTACATGCTATTTTTAGTAAGTTTGGTTTCGGTGTTGGATCGGGATTTTCAGAATGGGGTTGTGTTTGTCTCGTCGAGGCCTTTCCGGCGAGCTATTGTTCATGGCATTCCGACATCGTCTTGATGGATATTTTAATGCCCGAAGTTATATTTTATTATTTCATGGCATATTATAATGTTAACGGCAAAGGTGACTTCATAAAAACAAATATTAAAAGGGGGTCACTAAGGATTATGGGCACCCATCCCAATGAGGGGAAAAGTAAATTAAAAAAATAAATATTACCCTCTATTCCCAACGCCCTCTTGGAAAGTTATAAAAGAAGGAAAAGAGCTCTCATTTGAATATGTTATGTTATGATATTTTCTTATGCTAGCTCTGCTAGGGTTTTGGAGCTTTGGCTCTTGGGTTTGAAGGGATTCGAACCAGAGGCTCTTGGAGACGAAAACCTCCTTGAGTAAGTAGCATTTTATAGGTGTGCAATACCACCCAAAGGTGCTTCTGAGGTGGATACATCCGGTGTTCACTATTGTGCTTCAATGGAGTTGACGGATGGAAGAGATTGATGCATTTCTTGATATATCTTTGCAGTTTAATGGAGATTCATATATGCAGATTTGAAGGACTGTTCTTGAGGCGGATTTGAGCAGATTTTATTGGAGTTTGGGCTGTTGCATTACTCCCTATTGCTGGCCTTACCTTCTATGAGCTTGGCCGTACCTCTTTGAGGGGATTTTGGACATTATTTGGAGCTGGTTATTCCTTCTAGCTGGGTCGATTTGCCATGGTTTAGACTGCATATCAGTGACAAAGGAATTTCAAGGAGATTGGAGGTAGTTTATTGCTGTTTGCTGCTGAAGCATCTTTCCTAGAGGCCGTACATCCCTGCCTGGAAACCGTGGGTTTCATAGATATTCAATCTTTGAGCTTGCAGCTGTTATATCTCTTATCCTTGGAGGCATTTGGGAACTATTTCATTGCTGTTATCATTTTGTATGCCCACCTTGTATCTCTTGGAGATTTTGAGTGGTTTCCAGCCATACCCATTGCTGGTCCGGCTATAGCTGTTGTATGAAGTTGCAAATCTGAATATGGGTATGTGATGATAATTAGTTATTGATGATTTCATGATCTGGGTCATTGTTAGTTTGTGTAAATTCATTGTACTTTTTCTGGATTTTCTATATATACCCTATATTGTATGCTTCGGCAACACATCTGCAGGAAAACTGAAAACCCCTTCTGCATTCTTCTCTCTAGTCTGAAAGATCACACAGAAAATAATAAAATAACACATAAAAAGATCTTTAAAAAAAATACAAATAGTTACGGCACATTACAAAACACATATCTTGTTCCAACAGTTTGTTAAACACTTTTTGTGCATCCTGCACATTGCCACACTTCACAGACATGTGTAAAAGAGTATTACCCAAAACTTCATGTGCAGCAAATCCATTCTGATTGAGGCTGGCATGGATTCACTTGCTCGTGCCAAATCTCTATTTTGAACACAACTCTGTAGTAGACAAACATTTGTAGATGAATGCCATGCCATGTGTTTCATATATAGGATGTTTGATGCTTCTTCCAAACACCCCTGCTAAGGGCGAAGGATTGATTCATTGATTGAAAGAGTAATAGATTTCTGGGATTTATACAATATTTTAGTTTTATTCCCAACATTTAGGGTTTAACTTTAATGTGTAGATAAATTTCTGTAATGTTTGTTATTTCCACAAGTTTGTAATTTTTTTAATTTGGATTTCTTTGTGTTATATTTTGCATTTCCAACTTTGAAGGTTTAGTTTATGGATATTTGTCTGTGATTTAGATGATGGGGATTGATTCATTTATTTAAAGAGTTAAACCTTTTGAGATTTAAAAAATAAATTAGATTGCAATTTTTTATTTTTAATGTTTAGGGTTTAGTTTGTTATTGTAATTATAAAATTAGCATACCCATGCCATTTACCATTTAGTTTTGTCAAATAATGTCTTAATGCAATAACATATTGACAAGTGGCATACTCTTGTGTTAAGCTCGACTCATGGCCCGATTCTTATTCACCCCTATTGGCACCATTTTACATACATTAGCCATTTACTCATCATTATTGCACTCTCATTTGCATGCACTTTCATATATTTGCTCCCTGCCTCGAAATTGTCATTTTACCCTGGGTTCATTTCTGAGTGTAAAAAAATGATGAGAATGTTGTGCTACATCTCCATCCATATGATGTGTCTATGCCAATAATACCATAATTCTCCTATCGGCATAAACGTTGCACCTGCTCACGATGCAAGTGCTAGTTTTATCTACCTATATATACATGTTATATTGGTATGCACACACAATGATCATTTCATTCTTTTTATAATAGATTTCAGATGTTGGACTGCAAGTCAATGTGAACTTCAATGGTACTGAGTTTGAAGTTAACTTGTGATAAGATTTCAGATTTTGTTGATCCCACACTTTGTTAATAGTTGATAGGTTCACTTATGCATCTTGTTAGTACTTGGCCTCACATTTGCTATGCAGTTAACAAATTTAGTCAATTCATGGTGGAGCTGAGGCAGCTCCATTGGAGGGCTGCAAAGCATGTGCTTCCCTATTTTAAGGGGACTCTTCATCATGGAATATTTCATTGGGATGAATTGTGTGCATGATTATGTAGATTTAGATTGGAAAGCAGATGTTGAGACTCAAAAGTCCACTTCTAGATACCTTTATTCTCTCTTGGTACAGGTGTGATTTCTTGGTCCATCCAGAAACATGTTTTTCTCTTTGTTTTGCTAAAGCAGAGTACACTGCAGTGCATTCCAGTAAAAGTGAAGTTGTTGGCCTTCATAAAATAGTGTTTGAATTAAATGGTGAGATGCTAGCACCTATAATTGTCTATTGCGACAAAGAGTTGTTTAAAACTCTTTGAAGATGTTTTCCATTATTGATTTGAACTTATTGATTTTCAATATATTTTTTCACAAGACAAGGTATAAAAGCAGTTGTTGATTCTTAAATATTTCCTTTAAAGTTGCAAAAAATTGACTTGCTTACTAAGCCACTACCAAAAGGTAAGGTTGAGTTGCTAAGAGATCTAATTGGTTTAAAGGAGAATTGTTTCTCACAAGGAGAGAGTGTTGATTTCTTATTTTTTTCTTATATTTCTTGGTTATGTGCTATCATACATGTATTAAGCTATCTATTTAAATCAAAATTGAAAAGACATTTATTTATTTTAGATAATATAGTTGGGTGTTTCTATTGGCCCCCCCACCCATGAAATAGTTTTTCAGTACATAAGCATATGGCTAAAAACCCAAATTAAGCCAACTTGCATAACATGAATAACATTAAAACAAAAACCAAACAAAATGCCCCGTCACCTTGAGAGCAGAGTCAACACCAACCAGGCCACCATCACAATCCAATGACATACTAAGAGAGTAAACCAACCAGTATCAGGGGAACAACTAAAAACAAACTGCTAATACTAGAGGAATCAAAGCTTGTAGGTATACTAACCCACTATCCTCCATAAGTACTAAATAGGCAAAAGCAAGCAAAATTGCCCTCAAAGCAAAGATTAATACCCACCCACATGTGCATCCTAGAGATTGCATATCTCTTCCTCCTCTATCCCTTTCTCTGCTTGCATGCAGCTGCGATGCTCTCTACCCTCCTCTTCCACCTTGTTCTTGGGTACATCTGGCTCTGGGAATCGTATTCCTGCAGAATTTCCTTGTGCTGCTGCATTTGTGGATGGTATCTGCCCAAAACACTAGGATGGTGTATTCACTAGTCATCTCCAACCTTCCCCTGGTATGTGACACTATTAAACCTTGCAGAACTTTCCCAACATCATTACAGAAGCCCTAAGGAGATTTAATTCCCATCTAACAAACAAATCCACTGACATTTTCTCTTTTCCTTCCTCTACAAACCCTACCTTCATGTGCAGCACATTCTCTTCTACCTTCCTTTTTTCCCCCCTCTTAAAATCCACACATTCCACTGTAGGCAGCACCATATAATTAAAATCATCTGGGAGAAACATCTTTAAGAACTAGATACTCAGCTCTACATTTGTCACTTCCTCCACCAGCCTTGAGATAAAATCTTTGTGAAATCATTGCCCATGACCTTGTTGTTCCTCCCATCCCCAAACCTGTAGGGCCTAGCACTGCTGTTATAAACCTTAAAGCCAATGAATTAGGGCATGAGAAAGTAGCAACCAAACGCTTACTTGTCACCACTCCTCTTCACTTAGGATCCTGCACACACACCACCTTCCTCCGAGCCATCCTATGAAGAACAAAGAAGACCAACATCCCAAAACCCAACACAATACCAAAAGACTGTGCATAGAAAGCCACAGCCTCTAGTGTACCATGAGAGAGAGCTGTCTCAACTTAAAACAAACAAGACCAATCCCTTACAAACACAACATTAGCACACAAGAAGGAAACTTGCAAGCTCTTCATCCTACTCACCATAATACTCTACTTCAGAACCGTAAACACATCCCACATGTGAAATATACTCTGCAATCAATTTAAATTTCCTTTCTTATACATGCACCACCATTGCTAAGAAAAGGATAAAATTATCAACAGAGCAATGGATTAAAACAACCTATATAAGCCTCTCCAACAAAGGAGTTCTCCAAATCAAATGCATTAAATCAAAGAGGCTGGAAGCTAAAAAATTGCTCTAATTCCACTGAAGTGTTAGTGATATGACTATAGATGGGAATAATTGGCCCTTGGTCCACTTCAACATTTGCCAAATTGTCCGCTGCTAAGTTGAAAGATCTTCTACAGTGCTGAAAACTTAAGTTTTCAAAAGATTCACCAATACTTAACGCCTCATCCACGTAGCTATTGAGTTTCCAATTGGGACTTTGACCTTTTTGAAAGGCATTTATAACTACCATGGAATCCTCTTTAACAACCAGTTTTTATATATTTTGAGACATTGCTGCTACCATCCCTGCCACCAGAGCTTCCCACAAAGCTTTATTATTAGTTCTGATCCCTAGAGATAAAGAACCACCACACACAAACCTCCCTTTCGACTCTCTGAGTGCAAACTCCCCTCCAGCCATGACTGGATTAACCCTAGAGGCTCCATCAAAATTCAATTTGACATAATTTCCAGGAGGGGGAATTCCATTTCTTGCTTTCTGCTTCTCAGAATTGTTGCCCAATATGTTGCTTCTTTCAATATTTATAGGACTATTCCCTTGATTGGGTTTCTTTTTAATAATCAAAATACATTTATTAATACACATTATACTTCAGGATTATTTGTAATGTAGTTAATACACTTATAATAGGCCATGCGATGAAATTGTGATTCCATTTGGATGAAGTTTGGATGATGTCACATCATCCTTTATATTAGCACCCTTAATGCACTAGTAATGGTGCGCACTCACATGCACTGTCTTTTAGCTATTCAGTTAGAGAGTGAGTTATAGTTATTCAAAATAAATTGATGAACTAGTCAAGGACGACCTTACCTTGGAGCTATCACTAGTGACAATTTCAAGGTAACATATCTACTTTATGATTGAGTTTGATTGATTAGTTCATGTGTGTGTCTCATGAGTTTGTGTCAATCAAGTGAGTTGATAATTGATAGGTATTTAGTTACACGAAAGTGTCAAGTATATGGTGTAATGATAACTTAAAAGTTGTGAGAGGGAATCATCATGATGTCAGTTCTATTCAATTATATTAGTTTAAATATAAAATACATGCTCAATTGATGGATGATTTAAAGTGCGGGTTGCTAGAGCTTTTCAGAGTAGTCATTTGTTTTGTAGATTATGAGTATTTTGGAGTGCTAAAGTTGATAAATTTTCTCTCTTCTTCCACTAATCTTCTCCTAAAGTTCTCTGAGTTGATCCTGTTGCTTGCATGGTTTTTTAGAGGTGTTATTGTGTGTACAAACTACTGGCAATTTATAAAACAGAAAGTCTGTGATTTAAGGACAGCAGCATTGATAGGTATTTTAGATATTGTTTTTGGATTGTACTCAATTTTTGCAGGTTCATTTCCATGCAAGTTTAACATGTTGTCAGAGCAGCTTTATTGGTTTCTTCTCTCCAGTGAGTGGAAAGCATGCAATGTCAGCAAGCTACAAAAAGATTCCAGTTTGTTATGAAGCTTTTGATGCAGCCCATGAAAGGATGATGATTGATTGAATCCTGTGAGAGGCATATGCACATGAGATTGGTGATTAGAATTATTTACTAGCTGAACTGATTGTGTTTCGGATTTATGTCTCCATGTAGTTGCAGACATAGCTAGTTCCATCATGCAAAGACTTAGGGAATGTGACGAGTTAGAGGGAGCCTCTAACTTTACCTCTTGGAAAATACTTTAAGCTATGCTTTTTTTCTTTCTGGTGATTATCAACATCTTGCTCTTAAATGAAAAGAGAGTTAAATATTATTTTTCTCTGTGTTTTTCATCATCTTATTTCTAACCAACTTTTAATCTTTGCAATCTTTAATGATTTGGTGATCTTATTTTGGTTTTTATCATTGTTCCATTCTTCATTGTTATTGTAGTTACGATTGTTGTATAGTTCTGGAATGTTATTGAAAGGTGCATTATAATTAACTAAAAAATTAGTTGGAATGTTTCACTTGATTTCTAACATTTTAATTTTAGAGTTCTATTTCTAGATCTTTTTCTTCTTTTTTGTTTGTAAGATGCTGAATAAGGGTTGATGTGTAGGCAGCTCCTCGTCTTGGAAATGCTAGGGTATATTAGATAAAATGGAAAATTCAAAATATAGGGAAAGAATAGTTTGAATTTTTTTATTAAAATGCCTCTTTCAAGATCTTTCACAACTTGAGATATTCTTACAGACCTCAGCAAAAGTACATGCTTCCCAGACATTTTATATCAGAAACATGTTTCTAATGAAAATTGCTCCTGGACCCAACCTTGCTTCTTTCTCAGGATTTACTATTATATATTTTGATAGATACAGTGGCATCAGTTTAATGGTTCTATGTCCCAAAATTTTCCAAATTTTACAAATGTCTCGAGAGGAGAGTTAGAAAATTTCTTGGCTTCCAAACTCTCTTACTGAGAATTCTGACTAACTGTCACTGCTAAAATTTTGTATGATTTTTTGGACTCATGCAAAACAGGAGTCCAAGTACTGATAATATATGCCACACATATTTGTCTATTTTCTGCCATTTACAACATATTGCTTCTTGATGCCTTAGCAGCTACAACACATCTCAGATGCCATGAAACCATATTGTTCCCAAGCTAAAAGGTTTAATAACTTCACAGAAATCACAATCATGAGAATAGCTGCTGCAAGAGAGATAACTTGCCAAGTTTTAATGCCTCTCAGTATTTATCTTAGAGCTATCTCCATGCACAATCATTATATTCTCTAGTAGTCTGGCATATTTCCCAGCAGGAGTAAACATAATGCCCATAGCCTTAACGACTTGAGTCTGCTTGTTTTCTGTGAACACTTTCATTTTTAAAAATCACCTCTCGATTGATGATTTTGTGTATCAGATTTACCTCCATTTAAAGCTATGTTCCATGGCGTTTTGGCGACAAGGACGATTGGGGAGTACTTGATGCATTTCGGGGATTGGGACTACAAGGGATGTTGCAATGTGTTTCAGGAATGGCAGTCTGGGGGAGGGGAGGAATTTTTGGGGGATGGTGGGGGACATTAGATAGTTGTCCCCTACCATTCCCCAAAAATGGGCCTAATAGTTGCCCCCCGCCATCCCCCAAAAATGGCCCTAATGTCCCCCACCATCCCCTAAAAAAGCCCCCTAGACTGCCATCCCCAAAACGTGTCTTGCTGTCCCTTGCTATTTAGCTATATATATATCAAATTAAATTAAGGGGTTGGGAATTGATAATTTAAATGCTATTTATGGAAATTAAATGCTAGAGATAGGGGTACTTGGCTCTTAAATTGATGATGGAATGTGGATGTTGTAGACTCGCATAATCAATTTGCTACAATACAAAAAATTAATGCCCTTGATGTGTTGATTGTATCGAACCTTATGTAGACTCGAAATTCTCTGTGGGTCGATCTTGAGCAATGTGGAAATAACCTCCGGGGCATGGTCTTGATATGGTTGATTGCAGACTTATGCGACTTGGTCCTCTATGATTTATGTTGTCTGATGATGCACAATGATTGATAGTATTTAAAAATACCTTAGGGAAGCTACTAGACTGTGAGGGTCAAGTTCTCCTTAGTCACCCCCCTTGATAGACCGCCTTTATGGCGTTGGGCTAGTGATCAGAGACAACAAATTCAAACGTGCAGTCATAGTTAGCAAACTTGTTGAGTACTCACAAGTTTTTTGCTTCACGAATACTCACAAGGTTTACTAGTAGAGTTTTTTTTCCGAGTATTTGGAAAATCTCATTGAGTTTTTGGTAAGTATTCACTGAGACTCGCCAAAAACTCGGCGAGTCCAACAACTTGACTCATTGCACTAGCAACATGTCAAAATCACGGAAAAAAACATGGGCTAAACACTCCAAAAAACTTTAGATATTTGCCTTTATAAGCATTGTTTTTTGTCTTCTAAAAAATTATGAAAATGGTGTGTGCCATGAAGGTCTGTGTGGTTTTGAAAGTCTTCATTTGAACTTGGTGGCGGGGGCTCTGCCCCTCGACCTTGCCCTGTATTGGGAACCTCAACTCCGTTGGTGGCATTGCCCCCAGATCCCCACACAAACCACCATGGATTGTAGACCCTCTCGCACCTACAACATCCTCTCTGACAAAATGAAGTAGCTAGCATATCTAGTCTCTATTGGTTTGAGAAATTCCTTCTAAGAAAAAAGATTTGAATGATACAAGTGATGTGTGGTGGTTACATATAAGCATTTGTAGATCTCTAGCTGTAGCCAACACTCTTGTCACCCAATGTATTTTTGCGATGTCTTTCAAAATTCAAAGCATTGTTCAAAGCATGAAAACAACATGGGGTCCAAAAAATATGTTTGTTTCAACTTGTTGATGTGTTTTTTATGCACATGCAAACTCAGAATAAAATACCAAGTATTCTATCCTCTCTTGAATAAAGTCTCCCAAAGGATAAACAATTTGATCCGATGAGACAACTCCAAGGTTCATGATATGTCAGGTCTTGACTTGCAATGGATAGACCCAGTAGTTGATGTGATTTGCTAAAAACTCACAGAGAGACTTACGCTGAATTGGCTCCTTTCTCCACTCAAATATGTTATTCTCCTTCTTGTGAAGTGGAACTTACTTCTAACCAGCTATGAAAGAAAATGAAAAAAGGATAAGGGTTGAGAAAGCTATTCTAAGGACAATGATATAATGGACATGCTCTGATAGACAAATTCCTCATGAAACCGAACTTCGCTTCACCATGAGAACCAACAATTACACGAAGTCAGTGCAATCTTCTAAGGTAACCCAATGATTTTCATATTGTAAAACACACATCCAAACACCCACAGTTGACGTAGCTTGAACAATCTTCACAATCGAACTAGAGCACATGAAGGTTCAGGCTAACTTTGCAAGGTGAGTTACCTTCGACAATCCACAAAAAGTATGAACCAAGAAGGAATTCATTAAATGTCTTAACATATTAACATTACACCAATGAACTTCTAATCTATCAACTAAGCTACTTGGAGCACATCTCCATCATATTCGAGAATTAGAAACTATGCTAATATTCCACAACCACACAAATCACCATGAGAACAACAATGAGCTTGTATTGATCTTGGAAGTGTATAATTACAACAATTTCACAATGTCTCTTCAATGACTTCAAGAAGTCTCCTCTAATCTACTCCTATTTTTGACAGCATCTACTCTTACTCTTCTATCTATATCCTTGCAAATGAGAGAAGTGAGCCTTTTATAGACTCCAAAATTACATGAATGGCTAGGATTGATTGGCAAAGCCAATGGCCTAGATTTACACCACATAAGCAGTTTGTTACAACAACCAACTATTTTTAGAAAAGAGTAAAAGTTGACACAACCTGTGTACATAAAAACTCATAGGCAAAGAAGGCACGCTTTCCAAGAAGATAAGCTTGAAGTGGAATCTTTGGAGCATCCCAAGGTAGGCACCAACTTTAGGTTGTTATTTGTGTGAATGCATTGAATAAAGATAAGTGATGTGGCGAAATGTGATATGATCGATGACATGTACATGCCACCTTAGCATTGAGCGAACCAGTTTGATCTTCTCCCTGTTCACACTGCTTAGAATACTTTCCCAAATTATGTCATTTTTCTTCAAACTTGGATTTTCACCTTTGGAACTTAGCTGCTTGAACTTGAAACTTGGGAATTTTGAATTTCTTCATGTAATTGATGGAATTTCTTGATGCTTATGCTCAGTCTTCATCTTGTGACGTTTGTTTTTGTGCAGGATTTTGGCTTTGGATGGTGCATGAAGTAGAAGATATCTTGTGCGTGAATTCTTGAAGTAGATTTCATGATGGATGCTTTGTCCTTCTGGCGTATGAAATGAATGACTCTGGAACTTGAACATGAAGATGAATCCCTAGAAATGAACCTCTGGATGGATGTTCCTCTTGTGATGCTGGATTCTTGAACATGCACAGTGGAGTGATCTTCATTTTTCGGATGATTGAGCTTGCAAGATGATGATGAAGTTCTTATCTTTCTAGTGATGAAATTCTCCTCTGGAATCAAGATGATAGCGAACTTGTTCTGGTGATGACGCCTTCTTTGGATGTAAGGTAAATGAACTGGATGATACTTCGATCCTTTGGATGCTCCTCTGGATAATTCGCCTCCGCATACTTTGATCTTTCCTCTTGATCTCATCCACATAGATTTGTCCCAAGTTAGTGTCACTCTCCTTTGACACTTGACGCTCCTTTAGCATATATCATCAACATATGAGAAATTATCTCAAGTTAGCACAATGATGTGACATTTGATATAAAGGGAATTCAACAACTAATTTTGCCGCCCTTATGAATGTGGGATAAATAATCATGAATTTCAAAGCAACTTCTTAACATTCAAATCATCTTGAATCATACTTGAAAATACTCCAACAATCGCTAGAAAAAACATGTTAAAATAAGACCTTACTTGTTTCTTCCTTTTCTCAAAATTCAACCTTCTCTTCACAAATTTTCTGCCCTAATTCGCTGCTGCTCTGCACTTATTTCTGCTTTTTTTGTTTTGGATTTGAAGTGAGAAATGCAGATTACAACTTGTTTTTATAGCTTAACGGCCTTAACACTTTACTTTTCAGGGCAGGTCGGCTTTAGGCAGGTCGGCCTGCATTTTAATGACTTTTTCCATGTTTAAATTCCAATTTTTCCCTCCTAGGCCGACCTCTCCAACATGCAAAGCGAAGTTGACATTTTGATGAGAGAGTTTGAGGGCGGAAATTTCTTGTTGATGAGAAATTTCCTTCATTTGCTTGGGCGCGAATTTCTCATTGATGAGAAATTTCCCTACTTTTCAATTTTGAAACTTTGCAAATTTTTTCTAAGTTTTTCAAACAATCTTCACTAGGTGAAATGCTTTTTTAAGATCAAGTTGGAAGATGCTAATCTTCAAAACAACATGATTTCCTTGTCAAATCCTCTTTCCTCCTAGGGTGCAAATTTCTCATTGATGAGAAATTTCCTCAATTTGCATTTTGGACACTTAGTTTTTTTTTTTCATTTCAACTTTCATCCTAGGCGAATTCCAACTCAAATACATTGCATTTCTAATTCAAACAGTTGAGAAAAAAACACATCCAAGACCTTGAGCGCATATTTCTTACCTATGAGAAATTTCCTTCATATACTAGGGTGCATATTTCCTGTTGATGAAAAAATTCCACACTTGACTTAGAAGATTTTCTTCATTTCCCACTTTCGACATCTTTTCTCTCTAGCGAATTTCATCCCAATGTTTGAATAATTTTGCATTTTTATGAATCAAATTACCTCCTTCCTGGGCACATATTGACTACTTAGAAGAAATTTCCTTCTTTTCTTGGGCACATATTGAATACTCATGAGAAATTTCCACTCAAGGTCCAAGACTTCAACTTTTTCCTCCCGATCTCGAAGTGTCCTAGGTGGAAGTATATTTAAAAATATATTTTAGTATATGATACTTAAAATATTTTGAAATATACTTCCAGGATGTTTGAGATAGGTCCCAGATCCATGAGATTTCACATGCAGATTCTAGATTTTTGAGGATCTACCAGATTTCAGACTTAGTCAATTTCAGGGCTTCAGGACATGCATCAGGGTTCCAAACTTAGTCAATTTCAGGGCTTCAAGACATGCATGAGGATGAGAAGATACGGACTCCTTAGCCAGAATATATCGAGACTTGGGCAAAATAACACTACCAAGCCCTACAAGCTCAGAGAAAAACTAAACCTAAAGCAAAACAAAAACATAAAGCAGGAAAAAGAGGGGGTCCCCATTTGCAATGGGGCGATGTAAGAAGACGTCACAACACAACTATCAAACTAGCTAGTTACAAACACAAGGTGAATTAGTCACAACTTGCGCAATACTAGAAGGCCCAACTTCATCTATGGCCTCTTTCAAGAGCTAATGAAAACTAGCAATCTTCTTCTTTGCCTTTCCTAGTGCAATCAATAGATCTAAGAAAGTAAGAGCCAGCTTGATATGTAACAATAATATTAATGAGCGGCTGTTGTCAAATATCAATCTACCCATCCATGACGATGAAGCAACTTGTCCATTTTTGTTTTGTATCCTCTATCAATAAGTTCGCCTTGGAATATTGTTTGTTAGGGAGGTAGGTACACAATCTTTGTTCTCCAATGGGGCAGAAGAGGATTGAATTGCATTTATTTTTTCAACGTCTTTGAAATATGGAGAGCGTGCTACGTGAAATGGGACGGCATGGGCATAAATGAGTTTGGCTACAAAATCATCAACATCCTCTCATGCATGCAAATTCAACAACCTTGCCACCATATTTTGCCCCTAAGCAGTAGTGGCCTTCCTCTTCCCACTATCAAAACCCTCTCCTATCACATCTCTTTTAGCAACATATGAGACATTGGAACACTTCGGAATAGATTCTAGAGGTACTCCTTTCATTTTTGCCTCACTCTCCCCAGTCAACCTAGCCATTTCAACCCTCTTTTTTCCAAAGTCATGTCCTTACAAACTGTAACCCCATGTCCAGTCAAACTTAATAAATGGTGCCCAACCCTGCTGTAATTCCTTTAAAAATTAATTTTCCATTAATGACATAGCCAATGGTTGCTCCCCCTCGAATATTTGGGTTTATTACTGCCCCAATCGGTGACATATTGCAGCAAGAGTTTCATGGGATTGAAAGGGCCTTTTGCATATATATAGTGACAATAGTTGAATGGCATGCATAAGGATTTAATGCAGTAGTGTTTGTGTTTTTTGAAGAACCCCTAACATTTGGTTCAACTTCATTCACATTGACTTTCATCTCCTCACTCCCCATTTCATGCTCATTTTGATTCAACTTTAAGAAACTGAAATTTGTGATAGCAAACTGAAAAAAAACAGCAGAAAAAAATCCCCAAGATGTTTGACAAAATTAAAAAAAGAAAAGAAAAGAAACTAAAAGAAGTAATAGTGAAGTACCTTTTAATGATCCTCAATGCTGAAAGCGACCACGAATCTTCTTCTTTTGACCAATCTTTCTCTTTTTTTCTATTCCTCTTAGCTGTGAAAACCAGAAATTGGTAGTAAGATATGTTTTAGGGTATTGGGTTTAGTTATTTAACTGTTTAAGGCTGCATAAGGGGTGTGGGAGGGCTTAATGATCCTCAATGCTGAAAGCGACCACAAATCTTCTTCTTTTGATCAATCTTTCTCTTTTTTTCTATTCCTCTTATCTGTGAAAATCAGAAATTGGTAGTAAGATATGTTTTAGGGTATTGGGTTTAGTTATTTAACTGTTTAAGGCTGCATAAGGGGTGTGGGAGGGCTTAATGATCCTCAATGCTGAAAGTGACCACAAATCTTCTTCTTTTGACCAATCTTTCTCTTTTTTTCTATTCCTCTTAGTTGTGAAAATCAGAAATTGGTAGTAAGATATGTTTTAGGGTATTGGGTTTAGTTATTTAACGGTTTAAGGCTGCATAAGGGGTGTGGGAGGGCTTAATGATCCTCAATGCTGAAAGCGACCACAAATCTTCTTCTTTTGACCAATCTTTCTCTTTTTTTCTATTCCTCTTATCTGTGAAAATCAGAAATTGGTAGTAAGATATGTTTTAGGGTATTGGGAATAGTTTTATAACTGTTTAAAGCTGCATAAAGGGTGTGGGAGGGCTTCTGGCCCCCCCCACACCTTTTTTAATTTTTGAAAATTTAAGTGCTTTGTTTTAGTGATTTTTTGCTGTTGGGAATGCCCAGCTATCCCTGGGATGGTTGAGGGACATCTCTGACTGTCCCAGGGATGGTTGGACATCTTGGGGACATTTTGCTCCCATGGACGGTGTCCTGTGAACATGTCCCCTGTTTCCCCAGAGATGAGGGACATTTGCTGCTGTCCCACAGTCCCAGAGGGGATGGGGTCCTGATTACTTCCATTGCAGAAATTTTTGCCACCATTATAATGTTCCTTCTGCTCATGGTGCTTCCCTTGTTGGAGATCTATTGCATCAAAGTATGTCTAAGATTAAAAACTATATTGAGTCAGGTAGACTATCAGGTGCCTGCAGGGGCACAACCATTGTCATTTAGTTAGGTTGTTGAGGCAAACTAACCTTTATGCAGGCATCAATAAAATCTTTATATTTTGTTGCAATTTGATTTTTTATGTTTCACAATTTTTTTCTAGGATGCATGCTATCTTGAAATATGAAAATGACAACTAGCCATTTGCAATTCTTTTGGATTTATGAAAATGCGAAACCAGTATGGATACGTTCTTCTTAGTACTCTTTTTCAATAAATCTATTTTTACTTGATTTAAGACTTAGTTTCCTCTATTCTCTAATTGGGAAAAGGAGTTAATTGTTAGGTTAACAATTCAAGCTTTTATTTGTGCCTTATTCTGAAATATGTGAATAGTGATCCTGCTTAAATGGTAACTTTTTCAAAAAGCTTAGAACCTATGGGGTAGCTGATAGTTTGATTTGTATTTTAAATTTGATTGTATGTATTTCTTATTGACTGAACTCATCATTTTGTTGTGTATGCTTGCAGATCCTAAAAACTCCTGACTATCGCAGTAGTAGACATGCATTGGAAGTATGTAAAGGTATTGACTAGCCTAATAAATTGTAAATGTACCTGTAGTTAGTCATAAAATCATTTTATTTTGTGAATGATTGTCGTACTGTTACAGTTTGAGACATCTATGTACTGGACTCTAGAAAGATCTAGAGTATTGTTTATATGGTGAATGCTTGATGCATACAAATTTGTCAGCGCTGTTGCATATAAATTTTTCATTTAAGTTCATTGATAGAAGTGTGAAGGCACATATACAGGAAAAGCAAACTGGTGAACAGTAAATAATGTTTGTGGTTCAGTAAACAACATACAAAATAGTTTGTGGGCCTTTAATTTATGCATATTTTAAAGCAAAATTTAAAATTTGAACCACATAAGGTGTAAAAGATGCATTGTATTAATACCTGTTTTGAATGATTATACAAGCCACTTTGCAAGGGATTGCATTGTCTGTAATGACTTATATGGTGCTTGAAGGGCCTTAAACCTGAATCACTGCCACAACTTTTGTATTAATACCTGGTGCATTGTATTAATACCCTTCTTCCTGTCTCACTCTTGCAAATTTTGCTCTCCATTGACACCTCATTCTTCCCCGACACTTCTCTCTGTGATAAGGAGTCATCTCATCCACCACTCAACACTTGATGTCTTGACCCAAACCTTTGCTTCCCCACAATAATTGTTTCTCACTTATTCTTTCCAAACAGCTTCATGCATAACACAGATCATGCAGATATTTACACATCTGATATTTGAAAACCCCTCAAAACCCTGGACAATGGCATTCGACCTTATATTCTAGTTTGCTTTGTCAAGGAAAGGTCACAGGCAAAGACATTATTTGATGGATCAACAACATGGAGGTAGAGGATGCTGCTGAGAAAGTCACAATACACTCAACACATTAGATCTGGATGCTGTACGCTTGGGTAAACAAGCTCATTATTCCGTAAACTCACAAATCTCAAGATGCTCTTTGCAGATTTTAATGCTTCTAGTGTCCGGATATGAGTACATTTTTCTTAAACCTCTGGTCCTTACACAACATGACAGATATTCTCTAGTTCCATCTAGTGAATGCATTTACATTATATCAAAGAATAGTAATGCTAGTGGCCAGGTACTTCAACATGGGCATCTAAACAGCTTATACACCTCTCCACTAAAGCTTCTCTCTCCTTGGTTGCTCCATGCCTGATTACAACTGAGGCAAGCAAGCAGTATATCTTCCTTTTGTTTAAATTCTCACAGCATCCATTTGCAAGCTCATAACGCCAAACCATTGACAAGACTTTAAAATGGAGAAAAATGAGAACATAGACTATTGTAGTGATGAAGAGCAGTGGCTTACTGTTTATGAAAGTTTGTTTAGGTTATCTACATGCTAGGTATGGCATGCCTCTTGATGGTGTTCTCGTCAGCCACATCATCCAGCAACCAGCCACCTCCTCTAATCACACCACAATCTCATGAAAACTCTGTTAACCCACCAATAGATCTCAAATCATTGGGAATTCTCGAAACTCAAAATGGATCTGTTTGTCTCATTGATGATCCTTGTCTCCAGAATCCTCTTGAAATGATGACTCCAAGTCTTAGAAGAAGCCCTAGTCTTCTGGCAAAGGCTACAAAAGCTGAAGAGAGTTCAACACTATTTCTAAAAAGAAATATTGTCAGTGTCTATTGCAGAAAGTTAAAGTATGAAATATCCTCTGTCAAATCTAACACAATTCTGCCCACTGTATTTTTCTGATTTCATATGTTTTCAATACCATAACATGAAAAGGATGAAAATAGATAATACCCACATACAATGATGACAAGATTTATCACCTAGATGAAACCCTTATTCTCATTAAGTCAAATCTGATTACATGCATAGATGTTCTGATTAATATGGCTTCATATATTGCTTCATATTCTGAGTAAAATTGTAAAAAAAGCACCAATCTGTTCCTATGAAGGACTCTAATGGAATGGTGCAGGCTGATCCCTGAATTATTGGGTCTGCTGTCTCAAACCCTCGATTCTTTCCTCTAAAATCTGCTACACCTTTAATGGCTGGATCTGTTTCAAGGTATGCAGTGCTGTAATGGCTTTGGGTTGGCATCCAAAGCTGAAAGCTTCCAGGGGTTTCGTCCTGAGCTTCTGTGAAGGAAACTTGCAGAGATAAATAACAATAAAATTGATCTTCAATCATAATGACTCCTCAAACACCTTGATGCCTTTAATAGCCTCCAAAAAGCCAGCGATCCCCTTTAGAGATCATGTTTCTATTTCCAGCTCAGTTGCCAAGTAGATATGCAGTCTTCACTTAAAGTGGTCCCCACCATAAAACACAATGAATAATTAAATACTTTTAAACTGAAAATATAGCTTTTTGGCTCCAATTTAATTATTCTTATTATTCCCTTATTGATTATTTTATTTCTAACCTTCGGGAATAGAAAAGGTCAGAAAAATTCTTCATAATTTATCATCAAGCGAAGAGGGACATTACAGTCCTCCCTTCTCGGAGATTGCTTGCCCCAAGCAATCGATACCTGCATACCCAACACCAACTTCTAGGATCCCATATCAATCTCAGAAATCTGCAAACTCTATTATCGGGAACACAACACTGGAGGAAATCTGCAAACAACATCACCTTATTTCTCTTGGAAAGTAGTATAATGATTCTCAACATGTAATCAGAAAACTCACCATCACATACCTTAGTCTTCGCAGAAGACCACTGCGCTACTCTGATTATCTACTCATGATGACTCATAATTGGAAGTAAAAATGTCATGCAACATGTAGAATCATTTACCTCATCAAAAGTACTGGTCTCAAGAGCCTCATAGAATGGCTCAAATGAAATGTTAGAGGCTTCTGATTTGACATCCTCATTGCTTATTTCCTCTTCTGGAATAGAAGCATATACATCCGAAGAACTATCCTGGGACCTATCAATCTTACCCGAATTTTCTAATTCTAGATCAGCATCATGCAACATACAATCTGATTTGTTTTCATGGCTGATCACAACTCCATTAGTGCTGGTAATGTCATCCCGGGGTTCTACCAAACCATCATCATGATATAAGGCTTTCTCATCATCAACCACTTCAATTTTGAACCCTTCTTCCACTAGCTCCTCATTAGCTTTCCCAATATGTTCATCAATAAGAGTCGACCCATGTAGTGTTTCACATTCTGAACCAAACTCGTTGCCTGCTGCAACTCCTTTTCCATGATCACTTGTAGGCCGAAAATCACTTTGAAGCAATTCTTTTTCTTCTTGTGCAAATGACACGATGGTTGACATTAATCTTGTTGACAATTGTTGTTGGGATTGCATATAAAACGTTTTGAGATCATTCATGCCATTCATAAACTCCTTCATAAATCTATCATTTGGAGTCAAACTACCCGTCTTTGACGAACTTGAACTTCGTCTAGCCATTGTTGTCACCTGTATGACTGAAACAAATTCTGATTTATACCCTCAGGCAGGCAAGATCAGGGTTCTTTGTAATATCGCTGAATGCTCACATGCAACTGTTGCTTGGCCCATGAAACTAACATGCAAGCATCTGGGTAGTCTCAAAACTGACATGCAAGTACTGGGTACCAACATGCAACTGAAACCCTCTTCTTAAGCTACTCCTAACCTGACATGCAATACTGAAACCCCAATAGGCTAGCAAGATTACCAGCTCTGATACCACTGAAATGTCCCGTTCTAGGTTCTAGACGCAATTTTCTGAATCTTGCAAAAAAACCCTAGGACTGAAATATGTTTTTTTTTCCTCAGCAATCTACGATTTTTCCTTTGCCAATCATAAATCATGAACTAACATTTGCAAGATTGATGATAGAATGGAATAGAACTTGACAACTCATGAAATAAATGAGCAACTATGCAAAACACTTATGCAAACTGCTGTTCCAAATGGTATTATCATAGAATGGAAGTACAATCAGATTTGAGGCTTCAATGATGCCTTACAACCATGATTAGCATTGCTGTTACAAACAGAGGCAGAAATTGTATGTAACATATCAATTTATTGATAGCAAATGGTGATGCAAGGTAATCCAAACCTCTGCCCACTCAGATCTGATGGTAAAACAGTCTTCAAATGAGGAGGAGTGATGTTAATAAGGATGCCGCCACCTCCAAAAGCTGGTAACTTGACTCCAATGGTAATCGCTGATCCTATATTATGGCTGATGGCCGATCACTGCCCTCTATGATGTGTTTGATGACAATTTCAACAATGCTGATCACTGATAAATGCAATGTTGCTGTTCGTTGCCCTACTCCTCTATGCAGATCTGAAACAAATGGTACCTCTCCTTGTGCAGCGGATGGGCTGGAAGCAATGATTCCTAGATGGCGATCCTCCTCTAAGCAAGTTCTCTGCCTTGCAATGCCATTCGCCCTGCCTTAGGTGATGCGAATTGAGGGATGATGTCTGCTGTACTGTAAATCTGCAGAGAATATATCCTCAAACAGCCAACGATCACCTTCAAATATGATATGCTCCACACACAATTCGGTCTTCTTCAAATTGGCGCTCTATGATGAGGATCCTCAACAATCCTTCCAGCAAAGTCTTCAATGAAAAATCAAATCTGCAAAACAATATACTTGAATGCTCTTCAAACTCCTCAATGATGCGCAAATGTGAACTCCGCATGAATCCACCTCTAGATGTAGTGGGTTTTCGTCCAATACACCTTATTCGCAAGGTTTCCGTCCTTGGAATAACTTGCAATAAAATTGCAGACCAATGCCAAAGTTAACATGCCAAAAGATGATCCCAATTGATATCAAAACCTCCTATTTATACATGAATTTCTTTCCCTTAATAAGCTAGCCGACTTCCTTGAATTTAGCGCTCAAAACCTTGCTTAAATTTCAATTTCCGATTTGTTGTGACCAAATCACACATCGCCCCATTGCAAATGGGGACCCCCTTTTTTTTTGAGCTCCTGGTTTTGCATTTAAGTTTAGATGATGCCTTAGGTTCATTTCCTCTACCAATCCAATAAGTCTCTCTTCTAGGAGATTTTTGCTTTATAACTGGAGGTCTTATTTGGAGGATGAACTTGCAGTGATGAAGAATTGTGATCAAATCCCATCCAGATAATGAATGTTGAGATCAATCCTGAAGTATGTTTGAGACCCTGAAAAGACTAAGTCTGGAGCATGAAATCCTGAAAATCCTGAAAAAATGACTAAGTCTGAAATCTGGTGAATCCTCCAAATTCTAGATTTTGCATGTTAAATCCGGTGGATTCGAGACCTATCTCAAACATCCTGAAAGGTATATTGAAAAATATTTGAAGTATAAGAAATATATTTCAATATACTTAAATATATTTTTCAATATACCTTTACCCTCGCGACCCTGAAAAACGCTTGACTCTTCCAGAGGATTCAAAAGGCTCATCTAGTGCGACGGGGCACTTAAGTGGCGCAAAATCGCGAAGAAAAAAGCGCTTTCAATTACAAGATAAGATGAGGATTTCAGTTGATCAACCAATGCGCCCATTTAAAACCTTGAAGTGATGCGAAAATGTTAAAGATTCTAAGACCTTGATCTGATGCGTAAAAACATGAGGATTTCAATCAATCATCTAGTGCGCCCAAACTAAAAGCATCATTTTGAAGAAAAAGATGAGGATTTCAAACACTTAGCTAATGCGAAAATGAAAAGACAAGTCTTGGAACGAATCTTGGAGGGAATTAAAGATGATAAGTGTTAGAGGATTTCAAACCATCAACCAATGCGCTAGGAAGAAGGATGGATTCCGAAATCTAAAATTTTTGAAGAGAGACTAGAGGATTTGAAAAGCTCAACTGATGCGCCACCTAGAAGGAAGGAGAAGTCTTAAGGTTTTTTTATTAAGATCTAGTTTGAGAGGATTTCAAAAGCTCATCTAATGCGCCAAAACTTGAGGATTTTTATCCCTTATCTAATGCGACTTCATGAAAGGAAACTCAAGCGCTTAAATCAAGCATCCAAGGCGAAATCTAGAGGATCTTCAATGCCTCATCTAATGCGACTTCATGAAGGAAGACTCCGGGCGCTCAAAAGGGGATACATCACAAGGTTTAAGTCAGTGTTCAAGAGATTCCAACGTAGTGATCTAGTGCGCCAAAGAGGTTTTCATATAAAGTTTAAAAGATCCTTATCTAAAGCTAAATCCAGAGGATTCTCCATGCCTCATCTAATGCGCCCTACAAGGAGGAAAGTGGACATTCAATGTCAAGTTTTCAAGGCTTTAGTTTAGAGGATTTTGAAGCTTTATCTAATGCGCCAACATCATGAATACACCTAAGTTTTGAAGCTTCCAACATAGTGATCCAATGCGCCCACTTCAAGGTTATCCAATGCGCAACATATAAGGAAGAATGAGATTTGTTTCTAGAGGATCTTCTTTATCCCATCCAACGCGCCAACATCATGCATGATTCGCTAAAGGTAAAGGCCATCTAAGTTTTGAAGATTTCAACATAATGAAGTGATGCGCCATTTCCAAGACCCTTTATCAAAATGCTCAAAAGGAGGAAATCAAAGGTGGTATCTAGTGCGCCACACATGAGGAAGAATGAGGTTTGTTTTTGTAGATCTCAAATTACCTATCTAAAGCACTTAACCTAGGAGCTGATCCATTATGCAAAGGTTAGAAGAACTCAAGTTACCCATCCAATGCGCTAAGGAGAAAGAAAATGCTGGGTGTCAAGGTGTAAGTTTTGATGTTTCCAGAGGATTTCAAATCCTTAACCAATACACAAATCTTAAAAAATCCTAACATCTCAAACCAATGCGACCTCTTCAAAAAGAATCCAAGGTCAAGTCTTAGAGCGAATTTCTAGAGGAAATTAAAATCTTGTTCTCTTGCGCCACTAGTGGAGGGTGGTTTAGTTTAAGATTTTTGAAGCCAAACAAGAAGAATTCACAACCCTCATCCAACGCGACAGAGGAAAGAAGTTCATTTTAAAGTTAAAAACAAGAAGTAATCAAAGCTCTTATCTAATGAGCCAAAGAGGGAAGATAAGATGAAGATTTCAAACTCCTTAACCAATGCGAAAATCAAGAGGATTCTTAATTCCTCAACCAATGCGACCAATTCAAGGAAGATCAACATCAAAATCTAATGCGCTTGCTAGAAAGTAAGTGAGAAGAATAGGCAAAATTCCAGAGGAAATCAAACCTTTGAACCGGTGCACTAGACAAGAAGACAAACAAGAGGATTTCGAAATCCTTATCCAATGCGACTTATCTAGTGCATCAATTCTAGGAGAAACTAAAACCTTTGTCTAAAGCGCTACCTTATGAAGGGAAGTAAAGTCAAGTGTTGAAGGCAAACTTTAGAGGCTTATCAAGGAGGAATTCACTTATCTCAACCAGCACGCCATCTTAGTAAAGTTTTCATATCATTCAAGTTAGACATCAAAGTCCTTAACTCATGTGCTTAGAGAGTCTCCTACTCTTACATGAAGGAAGCATCATCATCATCATATCTCTACTCTACTCTCTTCAAGAGGATGCATCCAAAGAAGATCATTCATAACTACATCCTACAAGAAGAAGAAACATTGCAAAGTTAGTCAAGCGAAGCAACAAGTATCATATATCCAGTCTACAAGAAGAACGAATAAGGCAAGATCTACAAGATGTATTCCCAAACATACAAGTTCAAGCAATCGCATTGAATACATCATTACAAGTTGATACAATTTTCAAAGTATGCTGAGGTGGCATCTATGTGGCGAGTACACATCATTCAATTTTGTTAGCCGCATTATTTAATGCATTAAATGTATCATTTAATAAAAGAAGTCAAAGGGATTCCTATGTGGAGGGATGTTTTAAATGATTTCACCTTACCTTATCACATTGGAAAACGTGCCTTCATTGCCTCTCTCTTTTATGCTAAAAATAGCGATTTGTTGTAACTACCTCTGAGGTGGCATGATCTGAGCCCTTGGCTATCAAATTGATCTTAGCCATTCAATGTATTCTGGGCACTATATAAAGGCTTTGTTGCCTCATTTGTAAAATCAGTAGCTAAGTGGTAGGAGAAATTAGAGTAGAATAGGAGAGACTCTCGAAAATTCTCTGAGAGGACTTGAAATTGTTGTATATATTTCTCAAGAGTAATGCAAAGGACATTGGAGCTACTTGTTTGGTGTTAAGTATTATCTTGTGGAGTAACATGGTTTCCTGAATCTTGATGGAATTAAGAGATGTTTCAAATAGCTTAGAAATAGATTAGAAGTGCATTGATGTAATGAATATGCGTAAAGATATTTGATGAATTCTTCTGGTTCATACTTTTTGTGTATTGTCGAAGGCAACCCACTTTGCAAAGTTAGACTGAACCTTCATTTTCTTTAGTTCGGTTGTGAATGCTTGTTCAAATTGCGCCAGCTGTGGGTGTTTGGATGGAGATTTACAACATGAAAATCCTTGAGTTTCCTTAGAAGATTGCACTGGCTTCGTGTAGTTGTTGGTTCTCATGGCGAAGCGAAGTCTGGTTTCATGAGGAATTTGTCTATCTTGACATGTTTCATTATCTCATTGTTCTTAGATTAGCCTTCTAAACCCTTAACCCTTTTTTATTTTCTTTATCATAGAAACCTTGTATATACATCATCCACATCAAAGGAGGAATAAGTCGAATGAAAGGAGAAGAGTCTATGTAAGTCCCTTTGTGTTTAACAGCAAAATCATACTTAGTCACTGAGCTGTCTCTTATCGAAACCATTAGAAGGAACCTTGGAGTCATCTTGTTTGATCACCTAGTTCAACATTCGAGAGGCTTTGCTCAAGAGGGAGTCAGATACTCTGTATTTTACTCTAATTGTTGACTTGTTGAAAAACAATCATCAACACGATTTTTTTTCAAGATGGCCAACTCTAAGTTGACCTTATTTGGAAATTTCCAGCGCTTCATTCACTCCTGGGCTGACTTGGACTAATTAGGGCCGACCTTCCATAAATGGCCGACTTTGCCTACAAGATTTGGGCCGACCTTAACATTTGATTTCTCTTGGCCGACCTCCACAAAGACTTGGTGGCGTAATTAATAGCATTTGTTCTTTTCCCTTTTCTAGGCCGACTCAAGGAGCATCTTCCCTTAACTCCAAGAAGAATCAAATTAAAGATTTGATTCAAAATTATTTTATTCTTCAAGGTGAGTATTCCGAAAAATGGGGACATGACAACGTATATCCCCTCAATGTAGAATTTATTACATCAAGGCTTTAATGCTTGTTAGATTGCTGGAAGTGGCAAGCCTAACCAGGGCACTATCAAAATTGATGATGAAGATTCCCTTATCATCTCCAATGACCAACGCAAAGCCCCTCAAAACCACCCCTTACCCTTTGCACAAATTCTCCACCCCTCCCCTCACCACACACTCAAAATCCTCCATTTGGTTGCCTCAAGATCCCAACACACCAGAGTAACACCCTTGAATATCTTTATGCCTAATCTATAGGATTTTCTACTCCTATTATTGATTGACCAATTCCCTCTTATAACAATAACTTTACACCCACCAGACATTTACTTCACTGGAACCCTTATTTTTCTAACACCCACTATGCAATCTTTCATGGTGGTTATGGAGGATCCTTGGTTGAATGGATTTTTAATTTTTTGGTCTTCCCATGCATTTCCATCTCAATTTGCGCTTTCCTCCATCCCCTAGGAGTCTCCTCAATCTTTAAACCATAGTTCACAGACTTGGACTCAGAAAGTACTTGACAAGCCCAAAATTTCTGACTCGGCAAAACTCGACAACTTAAAAAATACATAAATTTCTTAAAAAATGCAATTTTTTTGTAAAATTCAATTCCAAAATGTATCAAATAAGTATAAGAAACCATGAGGAACTATTTTCTATTAGATTTGATTTGATTCTTGAATACATATGGATTACAAAATCGCATCATCATGCGAAGCCTGATACAATAGCTAGCTGGTAACTGATAACTATTATGAATTTATGATGATTGTCTTTAAAAATCATCATCATAAATTACATATCTAGGCAAGTAAAAAATTACAAGTTTTGCCAATTTCCTCTTCCCCAACCTAGTTATCAAGTCCTCGCACTCGATTGTGGCTCCCTGCTTGGACTAGAAGACTGTGCCTATTCTAGATCCACCTTGCTGCTAGATGGCAATGGCTCCTCCTTCGCCATATCAATGTAATCCAATGACAATCCAATCTCCCCTGTTTTTATATTGGGCGGTAGAGGATATGGTCCTCGCACTCGATTGTGGCTCCCTGCTTGGCCTAGAAGACTGTGTCTGTTCTAGATCCACCTTGCTGCTAGATGGCAATGGCTCCTCCTTCACCATATCAATGTCATCCAATGACAATCCAATCTCCCCTGTTTTTGTTGCAGCGACATCCTCCATAGCTTGCCTCTCGAAATTGGCAATGTCATCCTCTGTAAACAAGGAGGGCTACATTTTGCATGATCCCGTCATTGTAGGGATCAATCTCATCCAAATCAATAGGCTACTCTGATTTGTCTTCCAACTTTCTTGTGCAAAGCCGAAGGTTGTATTACACTAAGACTAGATCATTGAGGGAGTCAATTTATTGCGCTTCTTCGTGTGAATGGCGTCAAACAAACTCTAGTTGTGTTCACAACCAAATGCACTACAAGGTTGAGACAAAATTCGGAGGGCTTTGCAAATTTGGGTTATTTCCACCCCAATCTTTCCACCAAGAACCTGCAAATAAGATAGTCAAGAGTTTGTAAATAAACAATAATGAATATTCTATTAATAATTGTAATTTATACCTTGCAAGATATAAGACTTTGCTTTTTCTTACTTGGTGTTTGAATTGATCTTCCTCGTACAACCAATGGTGAAGAAAAGAGCTTCCCCCTAGTTTGCTTATAATTTTGCAACTGAGACATGATGAGGTCTCTCTCCTCAATCTTAGGTGCCATCCTCACAATGCATGTGGATAGGCCCTCCATAACCTTCCCAGTAACACCTGAGAAGCCATCGGAGAAGAAAAATTTGGGGTTGAGGTAGTACCCTGCTACATGAATGGGTTGGTGGAGTAGATTGTTCCACCTCCGATCAATGATCTCCCAAATAGGGGCAAATCTACTTGCATCCCCCCTGTAGTAGTTTTGGATGGCCTCATAAATATATCCCCTTGGGTTTTGCTCCCCATCCACCAAGCACAAAACTCTCACTAGTGGCTCGGATACCTGCAATTTACAAAGTACAAAGTACAAATGAATTAAAGTTACAACTTAGTACTTAGAATGAAACTAAATATTTTTAAATTTTAAAAAGAAAGGATTCAATTGAAAGTTTGAAGTTACCTCGACAATCTCTAGAGCTCTCTTTGCAAAAACATCATCAGAAACTATTTTTGCGATCCTCTCTCCATTGGCCTTCTTTGAATAAGTTGAGTCTAGCCATGTTGGACTCACAAACATTTGCTTCAAGGCAGTCAATAAACTAGAAATACTTTGCAACGTTAGAAAATTAGTTGCAAACCTTGTAGCACCCTTGAAGTATATCCCCTTGGTGTGATCTCTCATCAAGCTAAGAACCCGTTCATGATGTTTTTGTGACAACAACAACAATAGAATAAAACACCAAGTGCTCTATCCTCTCTTGAATAAAGTCTCTCAAAGGCTAAGCTATGTGATCGAGTGAGACAACTTCAAGGTTCCTTATTCGTGATTTGCAGTGGATAGACTCAATGATTTGATGTGATCTTGCTGGTAATCCCAAAGGGACTTATGCTAAATTCCTCCTTCACAAACATGGATGAAATTCCTTACTCCTTGGATGTGAATGAATGGAACTTCTTCAATCAAACTTAAAAGAAAATGCAAAAGAGAGAGGGTTAAGAGATATCTATTCTAAGGTCAATGAGATAATGAAATATGTCAAGATAGACAAATTCCTCATGAAACTAAACTCCGCTTCACCATGAGAACCAACAATTACACAGAGTCAGTGCAATCTTCTAAGGTCATTCAAGGATTTTCAAATTATAAACCTTCAATGGGTGCATATTCCTCTTGTTGGTGGAATTTCCACCTTTTTGGGCGGAAATTCCATGTGTGCATGGAATTTGCGCTTCTAACACTTAGCCATTTTTCAATTTTCTTTGATGATTTTCATAATTTCTCTTCAAATTTGCTAAGATTTCAGAGACATTTTCAAATTTTGCAAATATTGAGTACCTAATTTCTTTGGGCGGGATTTCCACTAAGCCAAGGAATTTGCGCTTTTCTAGGGCGCATTCTCCTCATGTACATGGAATTTGCGCTCAAGGTTCAAGACTTAAACCTTTTCGCCAAATTTCAAAATGTCCTAGGTGGAAGTATATTTAAACATATATTTAAGTATAGGAAGTTAAATATTTTGAAATATACTACCAGGATGTTTGAGATAGGTCTCAGATCCTTGGGATTTAACATGCAGATTCTAGATTTCTGAGGATCCACCAGATTTTAGACCTAGTTTGTCAGGATCTCAGAACATCAGACTTTAGGACATCAGACTTAGTCAATTTTAGGAGTTCAGGACATACTTTGCCTTCATTTGCTCCTTGATTGAATTCATTTCACACTGCTCCAGGCAGGCTCATTCTTCATTTCATGGAAGAGACTAGGTCAGACAACACTTCCAGACATTCAAACTCAAAGAAAACTTGAACCCTAAAGTAAACCTACGACAAAAAGCGAGAAAAAGAGGGGGTCCCCATTTGCAATGGGGCGATGTGTGAAAACGTCACAACAGAACCCATGGGTGATTATAAATATATTTTGTTATATTTCTAGCATCTTCTACAATTGGTCTCACCCAATCAATTTTGCCTATGTCCTCCAAAAGAAGGTCAAGGCAATGAGCTACACAAGGGGTCCAAAAAAGTGTTAGATGCCTCTCTTGAAGCAATCTTCCAGCCATCACATATGCCGTTGCATTGTTAGTAACAACTTGGACAACATTTTGTATGCCCACCTCTTAAACAACCTCCTCCATCAAGCTCAAAATTTTTGCATTTTTATTTTGTTAGAGGCATCAATTGACTTCAAAAAAATTAACTCATCATTTGAAGCCACTAAAACATTGATGAGGGTACACTTCCTTGAAAGAATTGTGCATCCAAATTTTTGCCATTGCTTCTTTTGATCTGCCATAATTTGCTTTGCATCTACAACAGTGTTCCACGGGGATGCATCCCCTCCTGGTCCTCACATCCCTATGTCGGGGACGTTTTGGGGATGCGAGGACCTGGGGAAAATGTCCCCCCACTGTCCCTCCACCGCCACGAACATCCCGGGGACGTCTCATTAAACAGGGGACGTTTCTAGGACATCGCCATTTCTTCTGAGACTTTTGGGGATGTCCAGACGTCCCTCGACCGTCTCGGGGACTTTTGCACGTCTCTCGCGAAAAAAGATGTCAAATCTAATTTAAAAATAAAAAATAAAAAAGTGTTTTTGATTTGTGGGTCTCCAACACTAACCCCAATCCTTTATGGGCCCCACCTACACCCCAAACACTCACAAAAAACTAATAAATAGGCATCTAAGCCTCATTCCAAATCACTTCTAACTTTCAACATTAAGGTTGAGAGCTGGAACAAGAAGCTATAAGAGTGAGGGATTGCAAGTGAGAGTGTTAGGAAGAGTGAATAGGAGGCCAAGAATAGGAGGAAGAACAAGTGCAAAGGCTTCATCCATTTTTCAAGCATCAAGGTAAGCTTCCAACCAATCATGGAAGTTTTCTTTTAGTTTTTTAATTTTTTTTTTGTTATTGTTTTCAATTTAGTAATACTAATTTTAAATTTAGGGGTTTAGTCACTAGAGTTTAGTTTAAATTTAACAAGTTTAATTTGTTACAAATTTGAAAATGTTACAACAGTGAAATCTTTTTTGATGAAGGTTGAAGAACAAGGATTTATATTTTTGTGTATCTTTTGCTTCTGCGCTTCGTGCGATCTGATGTAAGAAAAACAAAAAGGAAATCCTTGTCTTGAACCTGTGCATAATTTTAAAATTAAATTTATAAATTATGACATGTATGGTAACCATAAATTTTATTTTTTGTAGTGTCACCATGTGTTCTAGTTCTCATAGCATGAGTGATGAAGAGGGTGAGGAAGAGGTACAACCTATGGGAGTTGAATTTGACTCTCCAAGTACAGATGGGGGGTGGGGTGAGACAACTAGTTCTATTGGGAGCGCACAGTTTGGCTGCCCTTCCAAATTATTAGAGGAATTTGCCAAGGGTCCCTTTGATAAGAAGTCTCCATTAAAACAATTTGCAACTAGATTGCCAGCAAAACTTGGGTCAAGTGGGGGCACTAGGCTATGGAGATGTCATATTTGTCAACTTGAATTTTATGGCAGCATTACGAGAGTTAAAGCACACCTTCTTTATGTCACAGGAAAAGGTGTAGGAGTATGTAAGGAGTTGACGCTTGAACAAAGAATTGAAATAAATAAATTGTGGGATTATGTTGGTGACCAAAGTCTTGTACAACTTGCACTTGCTAGTTCCAATGGGACAACTTGCACTTGCTGAGTCAGAAACAGATGTAGAGCCGAAAGCCATTGTGGTTATTTATTGACCTGCAATATTGATAAGAACGACAAAATAGTGATTAAAAAAAATTCAATTTGAAGTTGAACATGAAATTTAAAAAAAAAATTAAAATTTAGATGCATTTAAATTTATTTAGTGTAATCATTTAACCCTAAATCATTTACATTTAAATTGAAAACTGAAAAAAATTTGATAAAAATATCATCTCTTAACCCTAAATTTGATAGAACTGAAAAAAATCGCTATAAATCATTTACATTTAAATCAATCCACAAATTTAGATGAATTGAATCAATTCAATCCAATAAAATATGTGAATTTGACATGCTAAAACAATTATAAATGATTTACAAATTTAAATGCTTGAAAAAAAAGGAAAAAAAAATTGAACTCACCCAATGCAAATCCAAAATTGCAGAAATTTCTTCTTCAAATCCCCTAAAAATTCTTCCCAATTTGGTGTAGAATGCTTGCTTGCTGTTGTGTGTGGTGAGGAGGGGCGAATGGACCTTTTAAAGACCCTAAACCGTGTTTTTTCCGCATGCTGGCCGTGTGCATGACAGGTGGCAAGTTTTTTCGCACAGATTTGCCGAGTTTCGGCGAGTACTCGCTGCGAGTTTTTGGAAAAAAATCGTCCACAAACTCGGCGACTTAAAGTAGACTGTACTCGCGCTGCCAAAAAACTCGCGAATACTCGCCGAGTACTCCCCGAGTCTGTGAACTATGCTTTAAACAACTCTAATCTGGTTCTTAGCACTGCTGGGATTGTAACCACCCCCTCCAATTTGGATCCTACATTGCTGGTCTGGTTAAAGAAGTCAAGGACAACGGCCTGAATGCACCTGTATTGCAAAGCTGCATCCTTTGTATGGCTACAACTCAAATAATGACCTCTTGGTGGCCTGCAATCAATTTGAGCAACATTGAATCTCTATTATAGACAATGTCTAGACAAAGATCCTACAAACTGTAGGTATGCAAAACTCATATGAGAGTGTGGATACTATTACTATCCCAACAAACACCAGAACATTCCAACTCCTGATCAACTTGTGGACAATACTCTTTTATACACCATCCCTAACCTAAATCTCCTACTTCAGATTAGATCCCTCGCTTTGGCAAGGAGCCTCCTGGACTCTGCAATGGCTTTGGAATCTTGGAGACTCTTCTATGCACTCTGAAAGTTAACATGAGCTATCTTGTTAGTTAAATGCTTCTGCATTAATCTACTTTAGAGTTGGAAGTTTGTTTCTGCAATCTTTTTTGATGGAAACGGCCACAAATGACATCTTACTAGCTTTTTTCCTGCCATTCTGGGTTCTTTGTACTGTTGTTTTCTCTCTCTAACTGCCCTAAGATGGCTGTCATCAGATAAGTTTTGTAATTTTCATATATTTTTGAAAAAAAAAGAAGAAATAGGACTGTAACTTAGGGTTTTTAAACATGCTGTACTTCTTTTTTGACTCTGCCTCCTTAGCCAAATTTTATACTTTCATAACATTTGAAGTTGAGCTTATTCCAGAAAACATTATTGGCAAGTTCTACAATATTCATATATTGTATGTTAAGCAATGTCGAAAAAGATGGTTTTCAGAGTCAAGATAGAGGTGAGGCTTTGTCTTTGTTATGCTCAAACCTCACCAAATCAATAAAAATGCAAATAACAGGACAGCATTTCATGTGTACAAAGATTTTGAGTGTGGATAGAAGAGAACCCACAGCATATTGCACATGGGTCAGTTTGTAGTCTTCAAAATCCATGTAAAGGAAGTTGTTTTGCTTATATTATTAGAAAATACCTGACACTTTTTTGTGAAATATGAGGAACTATCAGGCAACAATTTGTTTTGCCCATCAAAGCTAGCAATCCAGAAGACTTTGTGTGGGGGGTATTAACGGGGAAATTAGATTAATTTGCTGGTTAGGGTGGGACAATCCTGAGATAGCCAAACAGAAAAGAAGTAACAGTGTAGAGAAGAGAAGAAAAAAAATAATAATATTCTAAATTATCTTCCTTATCCAGCTGTAGTCACAACACACCGTATAACTCTTTTGGGGTCATTAGCACCAGGGACAATGCACATGAAAAAATAACAGTTTAAATATTATGTAGGAAACTGAGGACAAAAAAGAAAAACCAGGGAAGAATTTGCAATATAGGTTATTATAGAAAAATATCACTCTACAACCATTAATATTATGTTGTGTTCTATTCAGGGATGCGGCAGATGATGGAGTTGTGCAAACAACTGAGAACTGAGACTTGCATGCTGGGAAAGAATAAAAGGTCAGATTGCGCACCTGCAGCTGGTGAGACTGTGGACAATCACAGTAACAAGCGTCAAAAGGAAGAAGCATCCCAAGAGACGTACATGATAGGGGGTTCACCAATTGGATGGAATTTTATTTGGTTTTTCAAGAGAGAGACAAAGCCTACTGCCACTCTTTAAATGTGCCTTGGACAATGTTATACAGTTATTTGGCTTGACAATGAAGAATAACTGTGGATCAAATTGTTTTTGTGGGACATATATTTAACATCAGCATGGTTTTAAGGATGCGGTCCTCACAATCAGGATAACAATTATTTTGCTCCATAATCAGGAGAGGCAGGTTGATGCTTAAAAGTTAAGAGAATATGGTTCCTCAAATATTTTGGACTTCTGCAGTTGGGTCCAAAGATCAATGAGATTATTGGAATCTCGTAAACTTAACAAATCTTGGAGTATTAGCACACAAAATTTGAAGTAAGTTTCTTTTGTTGCTTTTTACCACGATAAAACATGTTTCTTGATACTTGAGTCATCAAGGATGAATTTAGGATCTGTTGTACCTAATGACTGTATTTTATTCATCATCATTTTTAGGTGTTTTCTGAAATGTTCCTTTTTTATTTGCTAAAAAAATCACTGATGATTATGCTGCTGATGCGATCTTAAACTCGTCCACTTATTAATTGCATTTATATAAACATTAAGGCAAGGGCATGTAACTATACATCTGTTTTATCAGTTTTGTTATATGCGACTGCATTAAGATAAGTTCATCAGCCTTCAGGGCCGTGAACTTCTCATGTCTCTGCAGAGATTGATATCAAGACAGTTTCTTCATCTTCACAGTGGTGTGATGCTAAGTGCTTATTGTGTTCTCAGTTTGTGGCCTGTAGAAATGATGGCTATCATCCATTGGGGCAAATGATCATCTTCTAAGAGATAATACAAAACAAAGGTGAAACTATAATTCACAGCTGTTATTCTGATCACTGTATTCTTATATAATGCATGCAACCTGTATGGATGGGTAAGACAAAGCAATGTGGATCTAAAACTTGATTGCGAAAAGATGCATTTCAAGATTATACTGAATGCTTTCAGTCTTTCGCCAAGTTTCTGGGATAGGGTGGGACAGGTTCCAACGATGGCAAATTTGTTTCAAGATTTTGGGATGGTAGAGGGACGACTTTTAAAACAATGTATAAAATTATTATTAAAAAATTTAATTAAAAAAGTAGAAGTTGTAATTTATCATGAGTAAATTACACTAAAATTTATACAAAGTTTGACAAATTGACAATCAATTGATTCAATGATTAATAACAAGCATTGTAATGTAATATTTATATTATTAAACTTAAAGATATAAAGTATGTGGTAAAATGTTTTTGATAATGATAAGCAGCTAACAAGGGGCTGAACCCTTTACAAACGAGGCCACAAGGGCAGAAAAATAGGGGCAGCCAAGCTGCAAAAACTAGATCCCAACAGCAGTAGACCAGGAACAGCAGAACGACAGCACAGGCATAGCAGCCCAGCTGGAGAACAAACAACAAGGATCTACGCAACACCAAATCCCAACCTAGTACATCTAACACCCTTGCCACTCGTGAGCAAAGGACCTTTCTTCCTACGCTGAACCATTGTCTAGGAGGGATTAGTACCAGGAACAATGGGATGAGAAGAGGGGGGAGCCTCCCCTGAAGCCACGAGCAATGAGGGTTCACGGTGAACCCCAACAGACGCCAAAGAATCTGCACACAGGGATGCCAAGCCCGAAGAAGGCAAAATGGAAGAAAAATTTGGAATAGCAGAAGCAGGAGCCGACAAATGAGCAGATAAGTGATCAGAAGAGTCTAGAGAGTGCGAGGGATCTGCAGCAGCAGCCTTCGCCACCCCCTCAGTAGCATCCCCAACAGGCAGCACAACCTCCTCAGAGGAATCATCCCCCTGAGACGAACAATCCTCTTGTGAAGCACTCATAGTCAGGGGATCCAGGAGGGCATCCTTCCACCAAGTTGCAGCTCCCTTGTGACATGAGAGAGGACAACCAGAGGCCAAATGACTGGTAGGAAAACACCTTCTGCATCTAAAAGGAATACACTCATAATCCAATAGTTGTTTCCAGAGCCTTTCCCCTACCATCAAGACCACATCCCCATGAAGAGGTTTAGATATGTCAATATCCACAAGGATGCGAACTACCATGGAATGTCCCATGAAAGAGGTTGTAGAATCAACCTTAAGGAAACGACCAATAGCATTGCCTATGCTCTTGTAGCAAGAATCCTCTCAAAATTGGAGGAGATTTGGGAGACGAACCCAAATAGGTCTGATGTTGAGCGACTCAGTTAGGGGATTGAAGGAGAGAGTCCAGGGCTTTTTGGAGAGGGAATGCTCCCCCCACAACCAAACCCTGCCATCGAGCACTAAGTCTCGCTGCTCCGAAGAAGCAAATGTCACAATAAAGAATCCTCTTGCACATAGGGAAACAACTCAATCTTACCTTCAACGAGTGGCTTCCAAGACTCCATGACCCAATTGTGGAGATTGGGCAGAGAGGGCCAGAATCCATTAAATCTGCATATCACTCATGCATTGCGATAAAGTCTTCATTTTCAGTGACGTCCGATCCACACACCACAACGAGAGATTGCTGGGCACAAGGGATAGGCTGAGAACCGAGCCAGAGTGAGTGGGTCTGAGTGCCAGAACCAGTCATAGCGGCATAGAAAGATTTCTTGGGGCCCTTAGGAGCTCGAAGCCCCTCAGTAGGCCCGCCAACAACATCAACCCCAACTGAATGACTACAGACACCCAATCCAGAGTCATTAATCAATTTTGTGTGAGACAGAACCCCAAGACCAGCGTTCACAGGATCATGCCCCTGCCCAACCACAACAGCCACATTTCCTGCTTCAGGTAAACCAGGGGCGACCACACGGAGCAAGCCAAAGTCAGAGCCAACACCTGTTCGACCCCCAACCGGCATGGGCTCCTTGAGTAGCAAAAGAACAGACTGATGTCCATTGCAGTTCAAACCTGCATTTTCCCGCTCGCACAGTTTCATGTCCATCGCTCTATTTTGCATGCAGAAAACGGTAATACAATTCACTTAGACAAAATACAAGGGATAATCTAATTCATTGTTTGATGCAAGAGTATGCTCATTACGGGACTACTAGACTTGTCTAGCTCCCACGACTAGACCTTGATCATCCTTGCATGTGTATTTTTATCCTTGTTAATGTGTCGGCCCCTTAGGTTTACATCCCACTACTTTGTTAAAAATTTATTGTACTTAATTGTCTTGTAATCCATAAGACACAAGTCATATGGATCATGAGGCATTGTATATAGCCACAAGCTTCTCTATTTTAGAGGTAAGTCTATTCTTGATAAGATCTTAACTATAACCTTGTGATAAGAACCAAATGGCTGGTGTGTGCATCAATGATGGACGCCCATAAAAATGCCACCAACTTATAAGGTTTTTTTGTTCTAAGTCTTCCTATACATATTAATTGAATCTTTGTAGCCTTTGAATTTGAACACGAGTTTAAGAAGTATGGTCCATGTGTGTTGGGTGAATGTGTCTTTGTGTATTGTACATCTTATTAATGACCTTCACGAAGCCTCTTTATACCTCTACATCATCTACGGGGAGAAATCTATTAGGGCTTTGCACATACCATTTTGGGTTTAATACATGGGTAGACATTATAAAGGAGTGTTGAGCTTTTCCAACCTTTATTGAGTAATGATAGAGCTGCAAGGTGGGGTTCCTCTATTCAATGTTGAACTTCATTTGTTTGAACATGCTATCAATGCACTTGTATATCTCCAAAAAGCTAGAAGTGTTTGAGTCCCCATATTTGATCACTGTGAGAATTAGATATATGATGAAGGTAATGCATTTGGCATTTGACCAAATAGTGCCACTCTTAGTTACTTTCTTCACCTTGAACACCTTCCCTCGTCTTCGACATTACCCATCAATTCCCTTTTGTCATGATCATTAGTTGTAAGAGTCCTTGTAACTTAGATTATCCTCTCCAATTGAATGAAGTAGAATGTACATATGGTTTTGATGGGTTTGATAAATTCCTTATTGGCGAAGAACTTAAGTAGTGCATGAGATGTGTGGATCTGTAGATAAGCATTTGCATATCTCTCATTTAAATTATGTCATGTTTGATTCACTCAATTTTTCCAGTGCATTTTGCATGACATGCACAAAAGAGGTCCAATACATATGCTTATCAGTAGCTTCAACTAACTTTTTGGTTGCCCTATACATGTACTACATGTGTCATAACTTGCACCACATCGTTGGGGGTCCAATCTTTTCAATAACATCTCGCATTCTTGCTCCCTAAACGATCAATTGTTGAAGGAAGCAATGCCCCTCCTTAAATGTGATTGTGATATTGGTGAATGAATGGTGCCTAATGTTCATCCACCCATCTATGATAATGTTGCTCCTCTATAAGACCCATTCGACCTCTATTGCTTCCATCAATATATTTATTTTGGAATAGTTTTTATCTAAGATAGCAGTCTTCAATTTTATCTCCCTTGGTTTCACATTTGAATGCCCTACTTGTGCAACCATAGACATGGCCTCCTAAAAATAAGAAGAGCACACAACATTGAATGAAATGTCATTGGCAAAGAATAATTTGTTAGTGGCACCATCTACCTCATCTCTAGCTTGTACATTGAACATATCTACCACCAACGTTTTAGAGTTGAACTCCTAGTCTTATATTCCTTGTTATACTTTATTGGGCTTGACACAAAAATAAGAACTTAGTATGTTTGAGTATTGGTAGTTCTAGAAGGTGTTGGTGGTGAGACAATATAAGGTGTGGAGATGTCACAATTATACAATTTGATTATCTCAACGCTTTGTGCAAGTGAGAGCTCACTTCACACCCAACCTTTTTTTCCTAGGCATTTGTATAAGGTGTGCATTCACTATAGCAATGTCATATTTTCAAGGCAATGGTGTTCAAGCAAGCAAAAATAACATTTCCATTAGTAAGTCTCTTTTTATGCCACTCGACGACTGACTAGAAGGAGAGGGGGAGGCCTATTATTTCTTTAGGCCTCAAGAGTAGTCAGATGATCCAGTTTTTCATTTGGCTATCGAGAAGCGAGAGCCATTGACCGTTCCAAATCCAATTGTTGAACCTTATCCAATCCTTGTTCCACCACCAATTGAACTAGGATCCCTCTCTGCTAATCTAACTAAGCTTCTGTCTCGGGTATTTGCACGTGTTCCAACATATGCTAGTGCTCAAAGAAGCTTCGTTCCTTATGCAAGTCGTAGTGAGGATGGGACATATGTCATAGTCGAGGACAAGGGTTTGGGATAAGGGCAACTTCATAAGTCATTGTTTCTCCTTCCGCGACACCACCAACTCGGAAATTTTTAGCACTTGATTGAGTGGAAGCATTAGTAGCTTTGGTATAGGACACAGATGCACGTGTAGTAGCTTCAATACAAGATGTAGATACTCCAGTTAGAGATTTATAAACACTAATAGCTTGCTTTGGTATAGGCACCATCGGGCAACTTTCCAACAAAAAATAGAAAAGGGGGTTGGAAGGGAGCAAGGGAAGATCAATATTGAGAGTTGGAAGGAGCTGTAGCATCCCTTATCGTCCGACTAAGGCCTCTGACTCAGGAACCATAAATAGTTGACCGAGACTGCCCTTGACTCTGATCCAATGGATTATGGGTCAACAGACCACTGCTGTTGACTCCATTTCAATAATAGCCTTTTCAATGCCCTTAGGTAGATAGGGCCTCCCTCCCACCCACAATTTGGAAAGTTGCACCTTTCCAATTAGTGCCGAAGGGGGGGGGGGGGGAGGGGGCCTTGGGGGGGGCGGGGCCCTCAACTATCAACTAAAGCACTGATCTACAATGTTATCACCTTCTGACCGAAGCCACTAATCAGACGAACGTGAACTCTTAAGAGAGCAGATCAATTTCATTAGCAACAATGAAATATGAAACACCCATTATGCTACTTATTCTCTTTTGACAAGGTTGGAGTGCACTAAACATGCTCAGGGAAGATTCCTTTGGATTATCATATATGGGGGATAAGCACACCTTTTCGAAAACTATTAGGAACCAAGGAACATAGGTGGGCCCGGGTAAGCTATTAGTTGTTCAATCAAAGGTGTTACTCTGAACTCCCCAAATAGGAGATAGGGCCAATGCAGGAATAGGGGTTATGGATAGGCTTGTAGACGAATGCTCTCATCACATTCTTGGGTCCACAACTCGCTTGCCTTATAGCGAGAGGGGGAGCTCGCTTGCCCTTTGTATGGCGTTGCTCACCCCCGGGTGGGTTTGGGTCCCTACCTCTATCTTGGTAGCATAAAGCTTCAAGTTCTAAAGCTATTATAGGGTACAAGAGGAAATTTTAAGTAAGCTTGGGATAGAGACATGGGTTCGCTTGGAATTCTTTACGAGTGGGTTAGGAGAGAGGCAAGTCAACCTTTATATCTCAAGAGCAGGTGGGCCTCTCTTTTCTATTATTGAGAAGAGTAACTCAATAATAGAAAAGAGGGGTGATCTCATTTAATATAGTACTTAGCAGAGTAATTGATCAACTTGTCAGGCGACCCATGACTTGAAGATTGGAGGTTCGATTCTTGTCCCTTATCGATTGATGAGTGAGGGGCGACAACTCCTATCAATCCAATTCGTGAATGGTTGAAGATATCTTATTAATAGATAGATAGATAGATAGATAGAGTCCAGGATGGATAGTTCCATGGATAGAGAATAGATAGAGATGAACTACTATTAACATGCTCCGTAGGATTCAAACCCACGATATCAAGGGTTGGAGACCTACGTTCTACTGAATTGAACTAAAATCACTTTCTTGGAATCAAGAATAATAATGATGAGGGAATCTAGAATAATAATAGGAGGATGTTGGAGAAACTATAGGCATTGTAACAACAGGACTATGATTGGGTCCAACCCTAACCATCAATCGACATAGAGAGAACATAGACACAACATAGAAGGAACAATCCCACACCCTTTTGGTTGGGGTTGGTACGAGGGAGGCCCTATCTACCTCAAGGCATTGGAAAGGCTGACCCTTAGCTAATGCCAAGGGCAGGTGGCCAAAAAAATCAATTGGGGTGGGTGTGGGAATGGTAGGGTGGGTGGGAGGAGATAGACGACATTATTGTGGGTGGGCCCCTCTTTTCTATTATTCCATTTTGAAAGCATTGGACTAGCTAAATAAAGATTGATCTCCAAGTGGGAACCTGAATCCGAGGTGTGGGGAATTGTATTGGCAAGCTTCAAGATCTAGCGAACTGGAATTGTGGTAGGGCCTAGAGAGTTGAACGGGAAGGCGTAAGGGGAAGGGGTATCGTTTTCCAACATACCTGAAGGGATAGTTGCAGCCTAGGGCCTCATGTTCATCTCGTGGAGGAGTGGAGAGTTCTTATCATAGCCCAGTGTGGACCAATCCATTATACTCGAGGCCCTACTATTCTAAGGGGCCAGGTGGGCGACCTCTAATTAGAAATATTTGTTTTCCCCAGGCCTTCCTGCGGCTCCAGCCTACGCCTTTCAAACTACATGTACGTATATGCAATAATGATGGAATCTTAAGCTCTATTCTTGCTACAATAATATGTGGGGTGGGCTTTAAGAAGTAGGGGTAGGGGCGGGTCAAAATAAGTTACAAAACTCATTTTAGATCTAGGGCTTCCGGAACATAAGAGAGAACCAAACCAAACACCAAACAAGATTCTATATGTAACACGCCCTCTAAAATTTCGGATGGGGGTCCTTGTTTGGCTTGGTAAAAGTCTACAAGAGTAAGCTTTTTCAATTACAATTGTAGGGCCTCCTCTGGATTTACCCCTTTCCTATCATTATTGTTGGGTGGGCCCCCTCCCTCCAATTAAGTTATGGAAAGGTCCTAAATTGTTATGGAGCAACTTCTTGGGTTGGGGCACCCTTCCAGCTAAAGTATAGTGCCCCCCTTATATCCATCTTCACCCACTTTTAGTTGGGCTTGAGGCCGCCTTTTGTTCTTTCAAATCTACTATCAAATTCTATAGTGAAGTTAGTGTTGGTAATCCCTCTATCTGGTCTGATCAAAATACAAGAATTAGTTGTTTTGTTGACATCTATTCTTATTACAAATTATCCTAAAGGAGCCATCTTATTGAGTGGACCCTTGACATACCTTATAACAACTTGGAAACAACCAAATTTCACAACACTTCAAGTTGAATTATCACTTTGAGTGCTTCCTTTAGTTGCCCTTTCCCTCACCCACTTTCATTGCAAATTTTGATATTCCCCAACATGTTAAAATCCTCATTGTCACTTATACTAGATGAATTCATAGTGGTGCTATAAAAGCAAAGTAAAACTTATTACATACTACATAAAATACTTGAGACTCAATTTCTAGTTCTACATAAACATTTTCCTTAATTTTTTCTTACTTCAAGTCACACAATGTGTAGAAGGTGAGTATACACATATTGCAATCATTCTTTGAGTTATCTAAGACTCCTAAGACATTATCCGATTAACCTGTTATAACTTAAAAGAGCACTAGATGCTACAAACATACAAATTTTCTTTCTGTTTTTTAACTCTAGGTTCCATAAGACACGAGTGTAAAGGATACTTAGAAGTTTTAATCCCATTTAACATTATTTAATATTTAGTATTTATGGAAATAAAAAAATTCATTAATGAAATAGTTTGAAGTAGAATCTTTAAAATGAGAAGCTAAACAATGATTTGGGAACTCAAAGAGTTGGTGATGGTTTTCTTCCTGCTTTTCTCCTTTCTCTTTTCCTTTTATTTTTTGGTGATTGCAAAAGAGTATGAGCAAGGATTTCTAAGTTTATTTAGGTTGGGGAACCAAGGCTCCCCATTTAGGTTTGGGTTTAAGGTAAGAATCATTTTCTCATTTTAGTGTTTTTTTAAGAAACATTACTTTTTTTAAATCATTGGGGATGCCTTGTTATTTCATGGACGATTGGAGGATGCTTAAATGTTCATTTGGTTGTACTGGGGATGGAAGAGCATTCCTAAACCACCCCCTAGAAGGGAAATGTTCTCTTTGTGGGAGCATCTTGGGGATGGTCCCTCCTTGTGGCTTGGGTAGGGGATGTTTCATCTATGGAATGTTCAAAATATTGAGTTTTGGGTTAGGGTTGTGTAACCCCCATGTACTTTCTTTTGATCCTTTATTGCCTTCTTAATTGCACCATAGAGTTTTAAGGAGAAATGTTTCAAGAATTGAAGGCCTTCAATTACATGTATGCATTCCCTTTACTTATAGTTGTAAAGCTAAAATTGTAGAATTTAACATGTCCCAAGTTATTTTTAAAGATAATTTAGTGAGGGTTATATTGGAGCCCCCACCCATGCATAAAGTTCATCTTACATTCGAGTTTACAATGCCTACATATAATTAGACAAACACAATAAAAATATGAGGATATTTTGGTACCTAGACCAGGCTATACTAATACCACCACAAAAAGTCAAGATCAAAAAGGTCTACACCAACTAAAATTGCCAAAAGACTAACAACACCACCCAACAAACATCAAGCAATCCCTAGGGATCTACTACTCCCCACTTCTCTTTGCTACTCACCTCCTCTGTGATCACTTCCACCACCTCCTCCTCCATTCCCTGAACTCGTCTTGGCCCACCGTGCTCATGCTAATAGTTAACAGGGCCCACCAGAGAGGGGAAGCAAATGCGCTTGTAGAGCTCACAACATCTTGAGTGATGGGTAGAGCCACTGCAAAATACTAGGATGGTGTAATCACTAGCTATTGCTAGTTGCCTATGGTTGTGGGAAACATGAAACCACATCGACACCTTTTTGACATCTCAATAGTAAGCCCTTAGTAGACCAATTTCCCATTTCATAGCTTCATACTCCTTTCTATTATCCTACTACCCTAGGGGAGACGAAGAGGCTTCTCCTTCTATTGCCTTGACCTCCTAGTGCTTAGGAGCATGCACCTCATACATGTCTTTTGCCTCTTCCATATCTACAAAATCTTCTAGCAAGAACAATTTTAGCTACTAGAGGCAAAGGTTAGCATCTGCCACCACAAATCTCAAATTAGCCACAAAATCTCCCCTTGATAGCTGACTTCAACTTGTTGCCAAATTCTTGACAATGCCCCCCCAACACACCACACACAAACCCTAGGGCTTCCATGGAATCACAAGCAAATATTTGCCTAATCTGACAATCCGATAGGGTGCTTCATTCCTTATTATCCTTGCTCTTTCCTATCATGTTGGAGCTCACCATTCTCGCTCACCACCTTGAAGTTGCCCACACAGATAGAAGAGCCACACCACTAAATGCTGAGCATAACTGGCCATATGCAAAAATCTAAAACTTGTTCACGAGTGTGCAAATACTTCACCTTGATTAATGATGCTGTCAAAACATGTTAATCTTTGCATATTCAGTCTCCAAACAATCAATGTTACTCTTCCTCCTATGGCCTTGTACTATGCATTAAAACATACTTGCATGCCATAGTATGCTAGCAAATAATGCTTACAAACAACTACACCATTGCCACCTTATTTCTTCTTAAACAAATTAAACAAACATGTAATCATGGCGCGTGGTATCTTACATGTGTCTCTAGATCTTTCCAAGTATTTGGATCATGACTTTAGATAGTTATTATAGGCTCTTGGACAACTCCTGCATTCGCTAATAAGTCCATCACAACATTAAACTTCCTCTTGCAATGAACAAAAATGATCTCTTTAAATCTAGATTTTATCCCTTCCACTTCTTTTGCATATCTATTTAACTTCCAATTCAAGCTCTTTCCTACACAAGTTGCATTTATAACTATTTGAGAATATCCTTCTACAACCAACATAGATAACAGAAGAGAGATTGTCTCCACCATACCAACTATGAGAGCTTCCCACTTCGCCTCATTGTTTTTCATAGTGAGGAAGAGAGGGCCACCATAAAGGAACTTTGCATTTGTTTTTCGGAGCACCAAACCTCCTCCTACTAAACTTGGATTGTCTCAGAGGCTCCATCAAAGTTTAATTTGGTGTAGCCCTCGTGAGGAGGGCTCCACCTCTCTTCCCTCTCATCTTATTCATCCAAGATACTTGAGTTCTTCCTTTTTATAGTTGAATTTCCTCTTATCCCTTATACAAGAACATGTTTCAAGTTTTAACCTACCTACATGAAAGTAATAGATTTCTTTGAATGGATCAAAATGTTAGACATGGGTGTACTTGAAATTGGTGTGTAACTAGACAAAAAATGGTTTGGAGGCTTTGTGGGTGATATAGTCCTAGGAAACATAAATAATGGAATATACATGAATGGGTTGTCAATAATGTCAGCTATACCATGCGACAATTTTAGATTTGTAAAATACATGCATTGACATTGTATTGGCATGGATGGTATGATTTTAGTCGGCAATTTGTATGCAAGGAAACCAAAGTGCTAGTTCTAAATTTTGGATTTTACATGCTTACCTATGATTTTATAGTTTGAAGGAATAATGCTTTAAAAAAATCAAGTTTAATCAAATGTATCATACATGGCCAAGATGTAATTATGAAGTTTACCAAATCTAATTCAATTTCATTCATATCATATGGGTAGATGTTATATGAAGTTAATCAATCATATCATATGGGTAGATGTTATATGAATTTTTTATCAAATTAAATTTAATATTGATAGATATGGTGGATTTTTAGCAATATGAATCTAATTGTGTCAATTTATCATTTGTTTTTGATAAAGATAAGTAGGGAACAAGGGTCTTAATCCCTTTACAAACAAGCCCTCAGGGCTGAACAACAGGCCTAAACAGGCCAGAAACAACGGAAAGACAACACAGACACATTAGTCCAGCTTAAAAAACAACCAAAGGACCTACACTACTGACAATTTATCATTTCTTTTTTATTAGAGGTAAAGAAAGTTTTGAAGGGGCCTCGAAACCCTTTACAACAGGCCAAAAGGACAACCAAAACATAAAAAAAAACATTTGCAACAACAAACCCACACAACAACAGCCAAGTTGCCAACCAAAAAAGACCAAGGGAAACCAACTACACAACCCCAGGCTTTGATCTTTCTTTGCGACCACCCACGACATGAGTGTGGGAAGCAGAAACATGTTTTGGAAGACCTTTCTTCCTTCTTTGAACAATCTTCCATGAAACATCATCCTCCATGGAATCAATACGAGGAGAGAGAGGAGAACTATCCTCCACAAAAACCTGAGCCCTAGTGGGGGCTAGGAGAGGAACAAAGTGCAGAACTGAAGCCACCATAGAAGCGAGGACACTTGATGCAAGAGAAGAATCTGAAGGAGATTAAGAAATCACAACAACCCAAGATGGAATGGACTCAATAGGATCCACCGAGGACACATCATCCTCAATTAAATTGCCAATTGTCAAATAGTCTTGGAGGGAATTCCTCCACCAAGTCGCCTCACCCTTCTTACGGCGCAAACGAGGGCACTCCAAAGCGAGGCGTCCAATGATGTAACATCTTTTGCAGCAAAAAGGAAGACCCTCATAATCGATAGTCTGAGTCCATGGTCTATCCCCAACAAGTAAGACAACATCGCCAAGCAACTCCTTAGACGTGTCAATTTCAACGAGAATGTGGGCAAATGTAGTATGGCTGAAGTTCAAAGATGCATCATCCTCATGTAAGAAACGACCAAGTGCATTGCCAATAGATTTGAAACAAGAACCATCCCAAAACTTAAGAGGGAGGTTAGGTAATCTAACCCATATCGACACGATCAAGGATTTTGTCATAGAGTTGAAGGAGGGACACCAAGGTTTGAGTGAGATGGAATGTTGTCCCCACAACGAAACCTCACCATCCAAAATTTGTTTCTTATCCGCTTCTAATTGGAAAAAAGCAATGAAAAACCCCCTTGCATAGGGGTAAAGTTCAATCCTGCCTTGAGTGAGAGGCCTCCAAGCCTCCAAGGCCCACTTGTTCAGATCTGATAGGGAAGGCTAGAAGCAGTTAAAACTATAGATGAGGGCTAACCGTTTGAAATGATCTTCATTATCCTCCACTTACTGTCCACAGATGATGACAGGGGAGGGAGGAGCACGAGAGAGAAGCTTAATTTTGTTCCGTAAGGGGCGCGAGCAATGCCCATCAAAGGAGCACCAACAAACCCAACCATGGCCGCATAAGATTTGGAAGCGCCCACAACAGAGGAAGCACCAATAGTCTGCTCAGCGCCAGGGACAACCAAACCCTTGCGAGCTGAAGGAGTAGTGCCAGAAGGTACGTTGAGACCAGGAACATCCACCGCAAAACCCAATCCAGAAGTGAGGGAAGCCATATCGACCGCTAGGGCATGCGAGAGGTGAGAGAGTAGACGGGAGACCAGCTGCTAGGGCATGCGGTAGACACGCACAATAGAAAGTTTTTTCTTTCAACTTGATGTTCCCAATTTATCATTTGTTGCTCTAGATTGTATTAACCTCTATTCAAGAATTTTCCTATAGAAGAACATATGAGGTCAAAAGAGATCCATCACCCCTTAAGTTCATCACATTAAACATTCACAACTTAAATGAATGATTTGTTCAATATATTGGGTAGTTATAGAGCAACCGTGATTGTGGGGTTGGAATAACTTAAGAGGATTGGATATTTATAAAGTAGGACACATTTGCAAACCTTTCACATTTACAAAAAAAAATGTATTCAACCAACGTTACAAATTTTGACAATAAAGCAAATCTTGTTTGACTTAAATAAATTGGTTATTGCATTTATATTTATTTTTTCATTTATTGATTTAAATATTTAATAGTATTATTTAAGTATTGAATATTAATTAGTTTATAAAAGAAAGTGTACAAGTTGATAATTATACTTGTAAAAATTGGCGAATAAGGTAAATCTACCCATGTAACATAAAACATGATTCTATTTTCTATGTTGTAATTGATGTATACAACCAAATTATTAAATAATATTTTAAATAAAACTCATTGAACTTTATCTGTAATATTGCATATAAGTTTGATTATTTATGACCTTTATAATTTGCAAGGTTTGTCCTCGACATATTGTATGAACATAGTGCTTATTGAGGCAATTGAAGCGTTGCATCTTAGAAGGTTAAAAAAAAATGGATCTCTATGTGTTTGTGTTACAGGATGGTAAGTTTGGAGAAAAAATGCCATTGTAGGATACTCAAGTGTATTGTTTAAAGATAACATGCAAGACTACAGTAGGCTTGGCCAAAGGGTTGTGATGGTGTGGTCTAGGTTCAAATTAACTACCATTAGTCACACAACCAATCAAAGTGCACATACAAAGAAAGAACGTGAAATTTTTTAGCTCATTCAAAATTTAAAATACATTTGTTCACTAATTAAAAAAACACTTAATATATTAGGCACATGATAAACATGTCTTCTATGAAGAAGATTTCTTCACTAATTACAAATGGATGAAATGAGCTACATGTCCAAATTGACTCTCAAAATGTGTCTAGGGATCAACATATGACTCTTGTCAATCTTCTCACATATGAACTTAACACGGTGTTTTAGGCGAGATCACAAACCATTGATATTTTGATGGCATCATTGTGTTTCTCTTTAAAAATTGCAAATTGACTCCAGATTACAAAGTTGTGATATGTGTTAAATGTATTGGGTAAGAGAACACATGATCAACATCCACATGATGTTGTAGATACAAGACCACATGCTATGGGGAAGTCAATGACAACACTTCCTATGAAAAAATCAAGCAAATTGACGAAAAACAACATTCAATTTCAAGTATGTACGAAAATTGGGACCTCTACAATTTGTAGGTTTCTTATGAGGTGTTGTGGGGACAAGAGCCTTAGATAATGTCCACGATGCTCATCATAAGATGATTTCCAAAATAACTATTTTCTTTAACTTCAACAAAGTGGTAATATGATGTTGAATTTGTTGGGCCATGGAGTGGTCTCAAACATGTAGGATACAGTTGCCTTCCTAGGGATGCTCTTGCATTAGACTCCTCTAACTCACATTGATTTGGTAATGGGGTAAATTTTTGGCCCAAAATTTTCACCTTGTCTACATATGCCAAATTATCTCCACTATTAGCTATTAACTTGCATCATTTACCTTGTAATTTATAGTTGGTTCTAAAACTACTTTTTCTTTGTCATGGGCCTCATTGATCTTCTTGCATAAAAACACTCCATGCAAGCTTCCTCGAATTCTCACCTTCCTCTATTTTAATAGAACCATATTCTTCATATAGTTCTTCTGCTTGAATTATGTGAGCTCCTACATCTATCCCACTTTCCTTCTTTGCTCCTAGATATTCATATGCTTTATTTCCATGTTGACCACATCTACAAAAATACTTCAAAATTTTCTACCATGACCTCTTCTTCCACATCCTCTTCCTTCATGAGAATGAACCAACTCTTTTTACATATAGATATTGGGGTTCTATATATGGGGCACCATCCCAACAACATTGAAGAGAAACAACATATAAAGGCACAACATGCATGGACAACTCATACTTAGGTGTTGTGCCACAGATTGACTCATATACATATATGAACTAACTATAATAAAGAATGAGTCACCTCTTTGAATCTACTATGAGGAGCTTATTTCTGCTTGATTTGTACTTTATTTGCCTCTAAGAACCATTTTCCTTTCACCTGGTCTCTATCTTATAATTTAATTGTTAGAATCTAAAAAGATGATTAACCTAGAAAACTAGTGCAAAAGAATAGATATCTAAACTATGAATGCAAATGATACGAAATCAAAATAGCGACACATAGTTAGTCTCCAAGATAGTAATGCAATGCTAGAAGCAAAATAGCATTAAGAGGATGAAAATCAAGAGATATGAAAGACAAGCTAGGTAGCATGCTTATATAGACCAGGGAGAGGGAGGAGGTGGCAACACTGACCAATGAGGAGAAACCATCTATCGAACTAAAGATAGCAAAGTATCTTTCCAAGATAGCTAATGGTTACTCACATGTAGGAAGGTGACATCTCATAATGCTCTCACCCAATAAGACATGCTTTATTAACCTAATCAAGATTAATAAAAGGTGTAGTAAAAACCTAGGAATAAAGGGAAAATAAATGACCCAATTAGGAAATAAAAACCTGCACTAACAGCCCCCTTAACCGTAGCTTAGGTGGATGTAGAGATGGGTCCCGACAAATCAAGCCTGATGAGGTACCCATGTACATAAAATTCCCCCCCAAAGAGAAGAAGCCCCCCAGAAGAGAGAAAAGCCCTCCCCCCCAAATAGAGAGAGAAGAGACCCCCCAGAGTAGAGAGAGTCAGGACTCCAAGTGAGAGGATGAAGCCCCCCAGAAGATGAAGCATCCCACACCCCCAACAAAGCTCGCAAATGAACTTGCTCTCAGTGAAGGGTTTTGTGAAGATATCAGCAACTTGCTCGGAAGTCGGACAACAGCGAAAGTCGATGACGTGACCATGGATGAGGTCCTGGATGTAGTGCATGTGGACCTCATTGTCTTTGGTCTGTTGATGATGGACCGGATTCTGTGAGATATGAATGGCACTCTGGTTGTCACAAAATATGACTAATGGCCGTCTGATCTGGATACCAAACTCAGTGAGAAGATTCTGAAGCCGGATGGCCTTAGTTGCGGCATTCACAACCCCTCGATACTCGGCCTCAGTAGAAAATAGAGCAATAGCAGACTGCTTCTTGCTCGACCAACAAATAGGACCTGAACTAAGTGAGAAGCTGTAACCTGAAGTAGACTTGCGATCCTAAGAATCACCTGCTCAATCTGAATCTGTTTAGCCCACCAAGTCAAGATCAATGCCTGCTACGTAGTGAATCCCAAAACTGTGAGTACCCTGAATGTAGTGAAGGATCCGCTTGGCTGCTTTCCAGTGCAACTCATGAGGCTCCTGCATGAATTGAGAGACCATGCCTACAACATATGAAATGTTGGGTCTCGTATGAGTCAAAAAAATGAGACTCCCAACAAGTTGTCGGTACAAAGTGCCATCAACAAATGGTGAAGAACACTGAGCCTCAAGTTTGACTCCAGAAAGAAAGGGAGCCAGAGTAGGCTTATAGTCAGCCATATGAAACCTCGAGAGCAAATCTAGAGCATACTTGGACTGTGTGGTAGTGATCCCAGAAGCAGACTGGAAGATCTCAATCCCGAGAAAGTAATGCAACAAGCCCAAGCCAGTCATCAAAAATCTGTCATGAAGGGCAGTTTTGACAGCCCCAATGGTGGATGAAGAACTCCCTATGATCAACAAGTCATCAACATACAAAACTAGAAATATGAGTGAATCATCCTGCTGTAGAATGTAGACATTGGGATTAGAATGGCACTGAGTGAACCCAACTGTCAGAAGGAAGGAGTCCATGTTGGCATACCAGGCTCGAGGAGCTTGTTTGAGGCCATAGAGAACTTCCGAAGACACACAAGTGAAGAGTCCTAAACGAACCCATGTGGCTAGTCCATGTAGATCTCCTCCTGAAGGTCACTGTGAAGAAAGGCACTTTTCACATCCATCTAGTGTACTTCCCAACGATTAGTTGCAGCAAAGGCAAGAACAAGTCGGATGGAGTTCATTTTGGCAACTAGCGCAAAATTCTCAGAGTAGTCAATCCCGGGAACCTGTGAGAATCCTTTGGAACCAAGCGAGCCTTATGCTTGTCAACCGACCCATCTGCTGCAAGTTTTGTCCAATAGATCCAGTTATATCGAACAAGTTTTCCTCTCTTAGCAAGAGGGACAAGATCCCAAGTGTGGTTCCTCATCAAGGAACTATACTCCTCTTGCATAGCTATATCCCACTCAAGAATACTAGAAGCCTCATGAAAAGACTATGGATCTGAGGCAGTAGCAATGAAGACATGTGGAGCATCCTAGAATTGTGAACAAGTCCGCCTGGTGTCTAATGGATCCCCAACCCAATCACTTGCAGACTGCAAAGTCTGTCTAGCCCAAAGTGGACCAGAAGATGGAGAATGTGGAGGAGAATCATCACCCTCTGAATGATGACTAGGAGAGGAAGGAGATGAGTCCTCTAAATCGCTCTTGACATCGGAAGTGGAGGTAGAAGGCTGCTCAGGTGAACATGACTCATCAGAAGATCTGTCATGTATCCTAAGTGACTCCAGTGTCAATGTAGAAGGTGGAGAAGTGATAGAAAGTGAGCTCGAAGAGCCCTCCTCAAACTGAACACTCCTCTCAATGAACAACTCATGTGTAGTAGGGTGGAGCAACTGATAAGCCTTCACACTATCAGGATAGCCTACAAATATGCAAGGTCTTCTTTGCGGATCCAAGGCCTTGTGTTTCTCTGCAGGAATGTGGGCCCATGCAGGAGAACCAAAAACTCTAAAGTGCTTAACTGATGGTTTCTGACCGCTCCAAGCTTCAAAAGGAGTGACTCCCTTCAAGGCTTAGTGAGGAACATGGTTCTGGATGTAATAAGCACAATTAATGGTCTCTGCCCAATAGTGCAGTGTAAGAGATCTAGAGTGAATCATGCAGTTCACCATTTCCTTCAAGGACATATTCTTCCGTTTTGCAACACTGTTTGTATGGAACTGAATGCTGCAAATCAATCCCCTCTGAAGTGCAAAATTGCTCAAAACGATGGCTGACATACTCACCACCATTGTTAGTGCACAAAACTTTGATGGTTTCCTAGGATTGCTTCTCTACAAAAGTCTTGAAGTCCTGAAAGTGATCAAATACCTCAAACTTTTGTTTGAGAAAGTATACCCAAGTATAGCGAGAAAAGTCATCAATGAATGTGAGGACATATCTAGCCTTGCTAAATGAAGGATGCTGAAATGGACTAGCCAAATCACTGTGAACTAACTCTAGTATCTGTGAAGCTCTCCATGCCTTTCCTTTATCAAACTTTTCCTTAGGATGCTTACCAAGAATGCAACCTTAGCAAACACCACCTGAAAACTGAACTGAAGACAACCCTGTGACCATGCTCTGTTGGTTGATCTGCTGCAAGTAGTGGTAGTTAAGATGGCCAGACCGCTCATGCCATAATCTACTCACATCATCAGAAGGAGTGAGCAAAACAATTGAAGGAGGATCAGGAACAAAGTGAGAAAAGAGATAGAGCCATGACTGATGATCTGCTCTCCCAACTGTAACTATAGAACCACTGTGCAACTCACGAATCTCCACTGAATCAGGAGTGAACTCAACATGCTTGCTTGAACCTGTGTGAGTGATTTGGTAAACCGATAGGAGATTAGTTGATAATGAGGGCACATGAAGAACATCATGGAATGTGCCATCCCCCACATCAACAGACCCTCTCCCACACACCTCAACAGGAGTGTCATCACCCATCAAAATATAAGGCATAGTACACGGCTCCAAAGATGCAAGTTCTTCCTTAGATGAAGCCATGTGGTGTGAAGCACCCGAATTAGGAACCCAAGTGGGTGGTGAAGAAGCAACTGCTACAAGGGCCTTGCCCTTTCCTTTCCCCTTGCTATTTTCTTTTGCCTTGTTAGACCCCTCATTAGAACTTTGTTTGATGGACTCAGGAACAATAATATTATTCTTCTCAAGAATGTATGTCAAGTGATCAATTTGCTTCTTCAGACATTTATGTTCATCATGACTGGGTCTTTTACAATAGGCACATTGGACCTTCTCTTTCTTAGGCTTGTCACCCTTAGAAGATTGGGTCTCATTAGTTGCTTTTGAAGCAACTAGTATTTAATCATTCTTCTCTTTGCTATTCTTTTGTTTTTTTATCCTTGTTCTTGTTGCTACTACTTTGTCCTTTCTGTTCTTTTGTGCCATGGTTGGCTGCCATGGCATGTGACTTAGAGGACTTAAGAGTGCCCATCTGGATTAGCTTATCTTATTCTTGAGTGAGAGAGATAGCAAAATCATCTAAAGATGGCATGGTGAATTGAGTACGAAGTGCACCCTTAGTAGCATAGAAGGTAGAAACAAACACAGAAGATTTTGAACTTAGCTTAGAGAGTATACTAAGAATTAGTTCATCTTTCTTTTCAATTCCACATTGTTTTAACTGCAGCCTTAGTGATATCAATTTGGTGAAGAAATCTTGGATTTGTTGATGGTGTTTTTAGCATGCAACAACACAAGTGAAATAAAGACTATCTCACCTCTCTTGAAAAAGGTATCCTATCCAAGATAGGATTGCCCCAAGGATTATACAACTAGGTCTTAGCTTACTTGGAATTTCTCAGTTGGATGTTCTAGCTATGCCAACAAGGGGTCTTACATGAAATGCAGGGTTTATGGAATATGACAACGATGTATATGCAGAAACCTTAGGTGGTTTAGATTGTGAAGTTTGAAATTTCAACAAATGATCAATGTAATGCTGCTCAAACCCTAAACCTACCAAACTTTATGTAAAGAAAATGCAAAAGGAAAGGGAGAGAGAGGAGGGATAAGAGAAATCCTATAGACAATTGCAGAAATGATCAACACATAGATAGATAGATTCCCAACAACATACAAATCTTTGCTTAACCAGGCAGCCCACAATGCCACAGAGATTGTGCAATCTTCTAAGGAAATGTAATGATTTTCAAATCCTGGAGGGTTCATCAAACACCCAATCATTGGTGCAGCTTAATGAAATCATACAATTGAACTTATCTAATAAACTATGCCCATACTAACCATGCATAATGACATACGATCAGGAAACCATTAATGGTATGAACATGAAATCTATCAAATATCTGAATAATTAATCACCAATGCAATTGAATATCAACTAATTTTAGATTGACATGAACTATGAAATCCAAAATGAGACAACACATAAACACAAATTTCGAACAACCTGCAAAACTTGCTTTGTATTGATTGAATTTTGGTAGAGTCTCAACAATTCATTATCAAATCTTACTTGTTACAATAAGAGAATGATGGCCCTTTTATAGACAAGGCACCATACCGAGTTTTTGAATGGATGGTGGAGATTAACTCAACACCAATGGTCCAAGTTACATGGCATTTAATGAGATACGACAGTTTGTTACATTTTCGGATTTGTATTTGTCCCTTAGAAAAAAGACAAAATACAGCTTGCAAATACATTGAACTTAGACAAAATGGATACCCATTTGGTTGTATATGATGAAAAGTTAATTTTTAAGGCCTAATAAAGCTAAAATAGAGTCACATGACACTTGAAAATATGAGCTGATGTGGATTCACGAGATTCTAAGTGCTGACTGGATCAAGAGGTGTATGTGGCACAATTTAGTGAAAGTATATCCAACTGGATGCTTGCTAGATCATAATTGCATGATTGACAGCTATGAGCAAGTGTGAACGTGTCTTGGACATTAGATTGGATCTACAGGAACTACCATGAAAGAAGCATGATCTTCAATGTCTCCCAACTCCTGAGGCCCATCTCCACATCTTAGACATCATACTGACTATTGTTTGCATGTGCAACATCAATTTAGTTGATAAAATGTCAATTCTGCATTTCTAGGTTAGCAAGGTACCTCTATGTGTTCATCCTTCCAAGACAGCTCCAATTGGCTCCTTTGTCCTCTTAGACCTGCAATCAACAAGGCCAAGCATCAATTTCATCATAAACAATCATTTGCCATCAAAATTGATCAAAGTACGTCCATTTGCAGCCTTAGATTCATCTAGAACAACCCAAACTCAATGTCATCTTCTTATGAACAACGTCACAAATCTAGTGATTTTTGCATTATTTTCTGAGTGTTTTACCATTTTCAAGTACCCATTTGGCCAATATGATAATTTGAGAGGTTTTTGCAGCCATTAGGATCCATTTGGGGACTTTTATTTCACGTTTTTATAGCCTTTTCTGTAAAAAACAAGATTTTTGGGGATCACTGACTTTTCATGTGTAGCAGCATTAATTGTTGTAAAATTTGCCCAAAATCCACACAAACTTGGTAAAAATGTTCATCATGATGTGACAAATATATTTGCAATTTGAATCTACCAAGAAAATCTAATTTGTACCTCGAAAAACTCAAATTTGAGGCCAAAATACCAAAAAATGCTGATTTTGGGTCTCACGGACTAAAAGTCGGTGGAGGCCAAATTTAGCGCAGGTCCCTGAGGAGGGTTTCTAGCGCAAAATAGTTTTGGCCCTGATTTAAGGTCTGACCGACCTTAGCGTAGATTTTAGGTCCGACCAACAAATGGCGGTGCTAGCGCTGATTTGAAGTCCCACTGACCTGCTTCAATTTTTGGTCCAACGGACCTACTGATAAAAGGCGGTGAAAGCAAGTTTTAGCGCAAGTCAGCAGGAACCCATTTTAGCACTAGGCAGTGAGGTGACTTTTTAGTGCTAACTTGTGTGAACAGAGTCCAGCGCTGATACCAGTGGCACTGGATATTAACGCAAAAGGCAGTAAAGGTCAATTTTAGCACTAGATTTTGACAGTCCCAGGGTGAAAGTATATTTTAAAATATATTTAAGTATAAGTTTAGATATTTTATACTTTAAATATTTTTAAATATACTTTCAGGATATTTGAGATAGGTTCTAGATCCATAGGATTTCATATGCAAATTCTAGAATTTTAAGGTTCCACCAGATTTCAGACTTAGCTAATTTTTAGGGTTTTTAGGGTTTTAGACTTAGCCAAATTAGGGTTTCAGGACCATGCGTCGGGATGAAAGTATGTTGAAATTCCTAGTTTCCAGGTTTTAGAATTGCAAAATCATGCCTAATTCCACTAGATTTCACTCATGTAGAAGCAATTTCAAGGGCAATATCCAGTGACATGGGATTTTGGAGCAAAACGCAGTGACACCCAATTTCAACACAAAAAGTAACAAATGGCTATTTCTTAAGCACAAGACTACCCAAGATGCCTCCAAATCAATCACAAAAGGCATCAAATGACTCCAAACATGCAAAATACTCAAATTTGGAACAAATCATGCACTCTAAGCACGAATTCACCTTCTCATCATCATAAGTAACAAAGGTCAATACTCTAAGCCAAAGCAAAACAGGGGGTCTTCATTTAGCATAATGGGCCGTGTGTGAAGGCACAACAGGATTGTGTTGAAATTGTCTGGACTTAAACTAATTAGTTCATTTTCCAACATATGACCCCTCATTGAATCTTGTGTGCCAAATATAGTTTCTAGTTTTGTCTATATTTCATTTGGTGAATTCAAAGACTCAATGTGAAAGAGCAAATCAGGAGAAATAGACAAACACAATGTTCCATATGCCTCATCACATTTGTTAAACCACTTAGGCTTATCTTCATCTTTAGCAGGTTCAGTTTCAAGTCCCATAGTTATCCTATGTAATCTAGGTTTCCTTAAGCAGATTGTCATACGTGATTTCCACTCAAAGTAGTTGTATGGAGTTAGGATGGGCACAATTGTTTGGTCCATGACGAAGAAATGTAGAAAATAAATGCTGAAAAAAAGAGAACACACACAGGACAACCCCCCCTTTTCACTCGATCAAAGAACCCCCCAAGCAAAAATGATTTTGGCACTTTATAATTAGTGCATTTACAACTGCCACTAGCATTAAATACTTAGTGGTCTTGACCTCAATGCATTACAAAACCCTCACAAATTGGGTGTATGCTGAAAGTACAATACTGGAGCTGAGTCAAGCAAAACTAATAACACCACTGCAATCTACTCGAAAAATCATGCACTTTCAAAAAAAGAATCACCTTGATACAAGGTCATATGTGAAAGTTATGATCCTCTGAAGTTCCAAAAACTAAGAACTGAGTAGCGTCACTTGTGAGAATCTGCAATTTCTGGGAAAACCATGCATTGGAATCAAGAATTGTCTACACCATTGCGAAGAGCACGGAAAATAGCCAAAGTAAAAAAAAGAAGCTCAGAAAAAAAGAGGTTGTGAGCTCAAGTTATCAATCTTCAAAGTTTACCTTCAAAACTAAAAACACCAACGGAAAGGGGTCTATGAGCAACCCCCACCAAAACGATCGCCAAAGTTAGCGGTCCGCCAAGTTTGGAAGTCTCTGCCAAAAATAATGATTACTCTAGCCAAAATTAGAAAATCTATCAAATGTGGCAAAGCCACAAGATATTCTGCCAAAGATAGTCATAAACTCCAAAGATGGCATGCAGGCCAAAGGAGATTATGGCACAGAGGCCAAATTGCAATTTAAAAAAAAATAAAGTTCAAAGGCTTGAAGGCCAAGATAATTTGCAGGTCTTAAAGCCCAAATGAAGGCAGAGTAGAGGGGTGGGGGCCTAAGCCTTACCCACTGCCCCTAAATGGAGGGTGGTGGACCCAAAGGAGGTCCACAACCTTATTAAGGCTGCAACCTTTGTTTATGGGCCACACCCAATACAATGGGCCGAAGCCCTTTTATTTTTATTTTTATTTTTATTTTTGAAAAATTTAAAAGACTTGCACAAAATTACAATTTTTGTTGCACAGATTTGGGTGTTGGGGGGTCAAAATGATCTTTCGACAATTTTTTTTCCTTTCGAACTCTCGACACTGAAACTAGACTTATTATATATGAAAATTCACCTGCGAGGCCTCTCGGATGCAATGGCAATGTCCTTTTGGCCTGAAAATGTTCCAATTGAAAGTTATTTTCCTGATTTGAGCTGAAAACCTTGGTTCCACAACTGTGTCAACCAATCTTCGATTTCGGTGAAACAAAAGCCAATCTTGACTTTCTCGAGCCTCCTAGATGTGTTTGATCAACTAGAAATGCCGCCAGTATAACCATAAACGTTGCAATCACCCAAATATCACAAAACACATATGCAAACCCCCGAGATTAAGATGTTTCCTTCAAACTTTTCTGATTCTCCAGATCATCCGAAGATGCAAGAGAAGAGCATACTGCATTTTTTGGGAAACCCTGCAATAAGCTTATTAGCCCCCCTGAATCTTTTAAATACGGAAATTAAAATCTATTCTTGCACATAGAATAGCTTTGATACCATGTTAGAATCTGAAAAGATGATTAACCCATAAAAATAGTGCAAAAGAATAGATATGTAAATTATGAATGCAAATGATACGAAATCAATATAGCAACACAGAGTTAGTCTCCAAGAGAGTAATGCAAATGCTAAAAGCAAAATAGCATTAAGATGATGCAAAAGAAAGAGATATGAAATACAAGCTAGGTAGCATGCTTATATAGATCAGGGAGAGGGAGGAGGTGGCAACACTGACCAATAAGGAGCAACCATCTATTGGACTAAAGATAGCAAAGTATCTTCCCAAGATAGCTAATGGTTTCTCACATGTAGGAAGGTGACACCTCATAATCCTCTCACCTAATAAGACATGCTTTATTAACCTAAGCAAGATTAATAAAAGGTGTAGGAAAACCTAGAAATAAAGGGAAAATAAATGACCCAACTAGGAAATAAAAACCTACACTAACATTAATGTCTTCATGATAACTTCTCTTCTACCCTCAAAGCCCTCTAATATCCATCTTCTATAAATTGCAACTTAAGTATTCTCAACTCATCTTGAATAAAAAATCCTAAGGCCATTAACATACCCAAGGGTTTTCCCTTTATCTTCTTCTGTGAGACTGCATTTGATGGTCAATTTGTAAAACTTGTGTAATAATTTATATTAAAATATTTTTCCTTAAGAATCTTCAACTCATTGAGCAACTCAAATGACATTATTAGAAGGCAATGATTTCCCTTTTAAGTTTGATTTAATCTTATTCTATAATTTAATGTGTTTTTTCTGACTTTATACCTATGAATGACTTGAGAGTTAAAATTGTTGTATGCAAAATTTAACCTTTGGGAATCGTTAATATACTCCCACTCAAAATACTCACAGTTCTATAATCCAATCTATCAACCTCTCAAGGATTAAACTTCGAAAATGTAGCATATTAATTTTGTACTTATCTCCCATTTAGGAAATTACTTTGATGACATTTCTTCTAGTTTGGATTATTCTTCAAGTTTGCATGACTAATCTTGATATTCCTCCTCAACACTTTCTTTGCTTATTTTTACAATAATTCCTCATTGGCAATCTTTTTCCATATGATCAAATTTGAGCTACATGGCTCTCATCACTTTTGCAAGATGATCAACTTTAGTAGTTTCACTCCTCTTCAATTGAAGTTATCACTTTGAGATATTTTTCATACTTTTTTTTTGCTTCATAAGTGTAAGGATATTTAGGTTAGCCCACTCCAGCAGAGGTCACAAGGGGGACCTCCTCCCCATCCACATATTCAACATAGAGCTTAGAAGCCACTTATTCAACTCCAATCAACTTAAGAACCACGATGTTACTTGGGGGATTTGAACTTGGATCTCCATCTTGAGAACCTTATGGCCTTGCCATTTAAGGACAACCCCTTTCACGAGATATTTTCCATACTTATGGTCTATACAACTTCAATTTATTCTTTGACACCAAACCTTGGATCAATCAATTTGACTCAATGCCTTAATAGAGTAATACTAGGGTCAAACATAAATTTACCAACTCAAAAATGCATGTTTATTTTTCTATGTAACCAGAAATGATGATATCACACAACTAAACATTTTAGCTGTGACAACATAGATGATAGAGTGGCTAACAATCTTATGAATGAACATTGACCAAAAAGTCAATTAGAATACATACACACTTTTGAAGTGAAAGCATGAACATGTTGAAGATGGACAATTTGACATTCTTCATTAATTTCTTAAAATCGTGATAGTTTATTTATTTTGTAGAAATAAATAACCACATATCTCTTCTACACTACTTTTTGTAATATTGTAAAAACCTCTTGATGTTTATAATTTCTCTCACTAACCCCTAACATGTCAGGTAAACCAAGAAGCACATGTGCAACACCTCAGTACACCTTAGAATAGCCTAATCTTCAACTTTCCCAATTTTTGACCTTTTGACAAACACATGAAAATATTACAATGTGGACTACAACTTTGTAAAACCCATAGTTGGGCTACAAAAGTGCCTCAAGTCCCTTAAAAGATAAGGATTTGGAGAAAAAGAGGATTAGGATGGTCTAAGGTGCAGTTGGGTGTAGCACTTGTACTCTTTGGTTTACCTGATCTATTAGGGATTAGTGAGAGAAACATTCTAATCATTGAGAGTTTTTTTAAGTATTGCTCTCTCAAACTATAATTATAGAAACACAAGCTACACATATTGCTACAACTATTGGCATTTAGAAAAAAAAAATTATTACTAGATGCATCCATTTTCTTGCAACCTTCCCTACTCTTACTAACTTCACTCTTTCAAATTCCAAAAGGCCTTATCTATTATTTGGACATAATATTTATCTTCACGATCATTTTCTTTTATTGAAGGGAAGAACATTTAGTTGGAAGATGAAATGATTCATCTTTTATTCATGAAAAGATCCAAGATGTTTGAGAATGATATGAAATTGGATCTTGAAATTTAGTTTATCTTTTAGTCCACTATTTTCAAGAACAATCAAATTGACTATGTGGGTGGAGCATTCCCATTATGATGATTTTCAATAAGAGAAAAACTTGAGAGTTTGTATAGAAGATGCAAATGGTTTCATTAGACAAGCTTGACAACTATCTCTCAAGTAAGGATTGATTTGAAGGATTTTGTTAGACAATTCTAGAAAAGTGATAAGTTTTATCCATTGATGCATGATGAGTTAGCAAAAAATCGAGAAAATTATGATTATTAGTATGAAAAAGATAGGATAATGTGCTATCAGTGAGGAATTTACATTCATCTTGAAGGAGGATTAAGAGAGAATATTATTAAGGAAGCACATAATGTTCCCTTTAGTGAACATTGGGTAAGTGCACAAAGATGGAGGTAAAAAAAGTGGCCAAAAAATTGTTTTAAGCCATAATGTGATTGCATTATGCATAACGTAGTTGTGCTACTAAAAAAGTGTGCACTAGATGGCTTAGTGATACTTGAGCCATAATATGCTTGCATTATATAAAAATAATACTTACAAGCAAAATATATCATGTAGCAGTGCATGATGTAATGAAAACATAACATGATTGCACTTTCTAAATTTAAATTTGAAAGTACCATCCATAAGGCTTGGATTTTCAAGCCTAATGTTTGGCTTTGTATAAGGGACTCCCAAATTTGTGTTTTACACAAAACTTAGAAAGTTTGACCTTTATCCTCATCAACTTAATTTGTTTTATCTCGAGATTTTGTGAAAACACCATTGCAACATTGAGCTAGTTCTTATCTTTCTAACTATATAATTTTTCTATAATCTAAATTAAGGTTTAAATATTTATTTATTTTTACTAATGTTTTCATATGCCACAAAACACATTAATTGTATTTTTGGCTTTTACCTATTGATCCATTCATGATGTAACCAAACTTCACAACATGAAATTCAACACTATCATTATTGCAAAAGAATATCCAAAAAACTTAGAACTATTTTAAAATTCCTTCTCATTCCATTCCATCCTCCTACAATTGAAAATAAATACCAAATTTATACAAAAACAAAAATTACCATTTTTGGTAGATTTTAGCAACTTTCTAAAATTGCTATTTTTGGTAACTTCACATCCTTATCCGTATGACCATGAAAGTTTCCAATTATTTGAAACTTACTAAAAGACGACTAATCGTCAACTTTCTAATCTAATTGCAAGTAAAATTCAAAAAATAATTAGAAAAAACTTTGAAAATCCTGAAAAAACATTAAAAATTCATTTTGAGGCCCTAGATGATCGAATAAGGTCATGAAAAAGTGTCAAAATGGTGACCTACCAAATTTACCAATTTTGTGAGATTTTTAATAAACTCTTCAAGACACATCTGCCCACCAAATTTTAGCTCCAACGCACCTTCAGGTCAAAAGTTATGACCTCCAAAAGTTTCAGCATCAATTCAATCTTGAAAATAAATTCTCACCTCCTATGCTTAAATCTTTACACAAAACACATTAATTGATGCTTAAATCTATACAAATTAAGGTTTAAATATTTATTTATTTTTACTAATGTTTTCATATGCCACAAAACACATTAATTGTATTTTTAGCTTTTACCTATTGATCCATTCATGATGTAACCAAACTTCACAACATGAAATTCAACACTATTATTATTGCAAAAGAATATCCAAAAAACTTAGAACTATTTTAAAATTTCTTCTCATTCCATTCCATCCTCCTACAACTAAAAATAAATATCAAATTTATACAAAAACAAAAATTACCATTTTTGGTAGATTTTAGCAACTTTCTAAAATTGCTATTTTGGTTACTTCGCATCCTTATCTGTATGACCATGAAAGTTTCCAATTATTTGAAACTTACTAAAAGACGACTAATCATCAACTTTCTAATTTAATTGCAAGTAAAGTTTGAAAAATAATTAGAAAAAACTTTGAAAATCCTGAAAAAATATTAAAAATTCATTTTGAGGCCCTAGATGATCGGATAAGGTCCCGAAAAAATGTCAAAATGACGACCTACCAAATTTACCAATTTTGTAAGATTTTTAATAAACTCTTCAAGATGCATCTGCCCACCAAATTTTAGCTCCAATGCACCTTCAGGTCAAAAGTTATGACCTCCAAAAGTTTCTGCATCAATTCAATCTTGAAAATAAATTCTCACCTCCTATGCTTAAATCTATACACAATGAATAATAATAATATATTCATCAAATAATTAATAAAAATAGATTCATTAAATAATTATGAAAAATGTCACCTATTACATGATCTCAATTAACTTTCCACCAAAGAACTTTGAAAAATACTTAACAAAATTAAAAAAAGGCGAGGTGGGGGGGTGTCAGAGCATACATGATGCTATGTTATATTTTATTCATAAAAATATGAGAGCTTCAATGCATTCTCATTGTTTTAACTTTGTTGGACTTCATCATTTAAAAAAATTAATAGTTTAGAAACTAGATTCAAAATGCTATAATTTTTGTTTTTAGAACATCTTTGAATTGTGAGTGTAAGCATCTCAAAATACTTGTCAAAGTTTAGGTTTTTATGTTTTTAAGAAAAAAAAGTGGCCACTTAAAATCCCCTTTTTGATCCCCATTTTTGTGCACTTACCCCATCTAAGAGTAACTAAATTGTATGTAAATCTAGAAAGGATGCATATTTGGCCTAGGTGAAAAAGGATGGCACTATTTTTTTGCCAAATGCTTAGAATGTCAATAGGTGTAAGCAACACATTGCCACCCAATTGGAGATTTGTACCCTTTATCATAAATAGGTAGTTATATCTATGGATTTTATTGTACTAGATTATCGAAAAATCACAATAATCATGATCTTGGTAGTCTTGGATAAATTGACCAAGTTTGTACACTTCATTCCTATCAACATAAAATATGATGCTTACAAAGACGTTAATATTGCAAGTATTGTTACTATGCTAGTTCTATTATAAGTGGTCATAATGTTGAAATGTTATTATAAGTGATGAAATATTATTGTAAGGAGATATTATTTTGATTATTGTTGTTGTGATCTAAGTAAAGGAAGATCTTGTCAATGTTATGAAAATTGCTTTAGGGATTTTGTTTGAGAAAATATACTATTTGTGAATGTTTAACATCATATTTTTTGTGCTTGGGATATTCACACATTCTATTAATTAAGTAATGTGGAAAAATGTGTTGAACCTAAAATGAACTATGAGCCTATAGTAGGAAGAAGTTTCTTGGTAACATCCCTTCGGCAAATTACTAGATGAAAGAATTGTTAGGAAATAAAAGATACATTGAGGATAAGGATAGGCCAATAGTCAAGGAAAAGTACTTAACATCTTCTCAAAATAGTGGATGGTTGGTTACAACCAACAGTTGGTTCACCCTCCAAGAACCTTGACACAACCTTAAGAATTTGTACCCAACCATTAGTCCTACACCTAAATGACCTTTCTATTACCTATCTCCAAGGCACTTCGAACAATCAGCTAGAACCCTTAGCTTATTGCATCACATAGGATCTAGTAAGGGAATATATGGGGCATAGGTTAAGAAAGAGATCATATTAGTGTACCTTACCTACTCAATCCTAGATGTACATTGAAAGAATAAGAATTATGATATATTGATAGATATGATTATTTGAATCCTTCTAGTGACAACATGAAGTAGGAGGGACTGATTTATTGTTTGTTTAAGGTACATGTGTAGTGATAAGGCTAGCTATGTAATGTCAAGATGTAGACAAGGTAATAGCCAATTTTTGATACGGTAAATTGTAGTAGCCATGGAAATCAAATAGGTTCAAAGGCCAATTGTTTCAATGTTAAATAATAGCTAATAGATAATTGATAACTAAAATGTGATTATGATTGGGAGAAATAACTTGATTTATTGCATTTAGTTAGGTCACTTCATTGATTACGAGCTATGTTCTTGACTATTTCAAGGTTGTTGTTAATGGATAGGGTGGATAGGGAAATCTATATTGAAATCTAGTTTAAAGCCAATGACTATAATTGTAAACATGATTGTATTCAAAACAACATTGTAATCAATAAATATTATAGTTGGTTTAGATGATATAGTTTTGTTACATGTTTATCAAAGCAAAGTTACAAGGTTAGGCATGGATGCTTACTATTGTTTCAATGTTAAATAATAGCTAATAGATAATTGATAACTAAAATGTGATTATGATTGGGAGAAATAACTTGATTTATTGCATTTAGTTAGGTCACTTCATTGATTACGAGCTATGTTCTTGACTATTTCAAGGTTGTTGTCAATGGATAGGGTGGATAGGGAAATCTATATTGAAATCTAGTTTAAAGCCCATGACTATAATTGTAAACATGATTGTATTCAAACCAACATTGTAATCAATAAATATTATAGTTGGTTTAGATGATATAATTTTGTTACTTTTTTATCAAAGCAAAGTTACAAGGTTAGGCATGGATGCTTACTACAACTAGAACTTATTGCTATCATGTAGTACTATTAGGGTTAATGCTAGAAATAAAGGGAACCACTACAATATGGAAATATGAAATAAACTTGCAAATATGAAATTATACTGTAGAATATCAAGTGAAGATGTGAACTATCAACAAATAAATCAACAATACTCAAAATCCATACACATGACATAGAGATTTACATGGATAAAACCCTTTCAGGTAAAAAACTCCACCAAGAAAAGAGGAAAAATTTGTATTATCTTTGAAAATATTACAATACATCAATTTCTTTCAATCCTGCATCCAATCCAATTGCATAGATGTGTACCTGTAAACAAAAAAATCTCATACAAAATGCATTCCTCAAGCTTTTGTTAAATAAACTACAAGCTCACAGAGAAATTACACAGAGTATGACACCCAAAATCTGGTAAAAACAAATGCCCACTGTGTGGCATTGTTATATCTATCATAACCACTTCCCCAGATGGTGCACCTGAGTTTGACCCAAATCCCACACCCCACTCTTGGGAATCCAACAACTGGCTAAAAATAGCCTCTTATAGTATGTCATAAGACCCTCTATCATAATCCGTCATAACTGACTAAAAATAATTGATGCTTTACAACATGTAAGAGACAATCTTGGAAGATTCTCTTACAACTGTCATTTAATCAATTAACGAACTTGGACACCCCTATTTCACGTTTTCACTATCCTAAGGTAAAAACAAATAAATATTATAGTCACCATAATTAAATAATTACTGTAGTCGGTGGATTCTACTTCCCTTATGTTTGCATTTACAATTACAATATTAGGAGTAATTAAATTAATCATATTTAAAAGGTTGATGGCACCTTAATCGAAACATCCTCCCACTTGACATCATACATTGTAAATACAACCATAGAAAAACATAAATCAACTAAGTACAAGAAACAAGGCCCATGGCCGCCTTGCACCAAGTGAACTTTTTTGTGCTCATAGGTTTGGTAAGATAATCTACAACATTCACTTGAGTGTCAATCTTATTCAACCCAATTTGTCCATTTGAAACCATTTCTTGAACAAAGTGATATTGAACATCCATATACTTAGTCTAAGCATGATACATAGGATTCTTGGCCAAAAAAATTACAATTTGACTATCACAACCAATCTGAATTGCCCTGCAATCAAAACTAATCCCTGTGTGTATGAGGAAAATCGACTATAATTAAAACAAATTAAACCAAAAGCCCATAACATAAAGAGAACCATTACTAATAAATCAATGAAATATAAAAGTTTTTACCGAGATTTGTATTGTTCCCTTTAGATGAATGTGGATTGCTCAATATTGCTGCAAAACCATGTTTGCAACAAGCAGGTAAGGTGCTCAAAGATCAATGTTAAGAGATCGTAAAGTTGCTCAATCGATGCGATGTATGCTCAAAGCGCTGTTAAAGGATGCCTGAGAATAAGTGATCGAAGAGGATTTGTGAAGGAGATGAGGGGGGTTTATATAGGCTTCAACAGAGATCGATCAACGGTCTAGATAATTTAGAAGAATCAACGGAGGAGATAAAACAAATAACCATGATGAATGTGCACACGACATGTGTCAATCCATAAGGATATTTTTATTAAGATATGATGAAAACAAGATTGATTGAATAGATAACTCAACTTGTAATTTTGCCTTATTTAGAGTCCTAAAAATAAGACTGATTTTGCACATGAGTTAACAAGATATTTTAAGAGGAATTGGAAGATAACTGAAATTAAATAAATAAATTTATTTAATTAATTGTGCATGATTGAGGAACAGAAGATTATAAATAAAATATTTGATTTTATTTATTTTTAGAGTTATTGAAATAATTTAAATAAATTTGCATGATTTATTTAAATTTAGAAGAATAATTGATTTAATTAAATAATGTAAATTATTTAATTGTAGACAAGATAGATTTGGATGAATTAATTAAATAATTAGATTTATTTAATTAATAGAGACTTGAAATTTGAAAGAGGATACTGATTTAATTAAATAATAAACATTATTTAATTTTGGAAGATTATAGAGGAATTTAATTTAATTAATTAAATAAATAGAATTTATTTAATTGATGTAGAATTTAGGAGATTTAGAGGAATTAGATAAAATTAATTAAATAATTAGATTATTTAATTAATGTTTGAAATGCAAGTGATTAGACAGATTTGATGAAATGCAAGTGACTAGACAGATTTGACGAAATGCAAGTGACTTGAAGACATGGTCATTTTAGGGTGTCTACATTTTGCCCCTTTGATGCGATGCAGTTTATAGCATTGCGTAAAAAAAAAATGATTGTTGAAGACATGATACAATTTTTGATGCCCCAGTATAGGTAGTTGCCCCAGCATATGCCCCCTCGAGTGGGAAGACAGGGAAGCGACAAGAGAACTGGGTGGACGCTCGACGAGACGAGTGCGCGACTGATGAGCAGAAATAGGAATGGGTTGGGAAGAGAAGAAATGAGGGATGGATGCTATAAATAGGTCCCATGGGGACCACATTCCTCATTTGCACACTAAGAGCTAAATTTAGAGTGTGTAGAGCCTCCAAACTTAGAGTGTGAGAGTTGAGTGGAAGGAGCTGGAAGCAAGGAGAGATGCCGATTCCAGCGTACAGGCATCGGGCAGAGCTGGTACGGACGTATGGGAGGCCAGCAGGAGCTCCGACAGCGGTAAGTGTCTGAAAACCTCATTTTAATTTGATGTTTTAGGGTGATTTAGGGCTGGGTTTTAGGGAGGTAGTTTAGGTCAGCCAAAAGCGCTGCAGGGTAGTTGAGCACGTGTGGTAGTCGGGTTAGACGCTTTTGGCATGCCGCAGCGCGTTTGGTAGGGCAGTTCAGCACTTTTGGTAAAGACAAAGCGCTTTTGGTTTTTGGGCACTGCACCGTAGCGCGATTGGTATAAAGCCGTAGCGCTCTTGGTGGAGCAGTGCAGTGCTATTGGTTGGGAAGGAAAGCGCGGTTGGTAGGGAAGGAGGAAAATCGTGTCGCCCTTGGTAGTGCCGTGAGGCGCGGTTGGAAGCATAGCGAAGCGCCCTTGTAGGATTAGTAAGGCGCGCGTGGTAACACAGTGTAGCACTTTTGTGGAAATCAAGGCGCCTTTGGTTTGGATAGAAGAATGCGATAGGTAGGGTTGACCGAAGAGTCGACTACCCTAGTTTAGAAAAGGGGAGAGTGGGTCTGAGGGTTCACAACATAGAATAGATGTCGGTAGGATTTGGGGGATATGGTACAAAAGAACTAACAAGTGGTTGCTTGGATGCAGAGGATTATGCCGACGTTGATGTCAAGAGAGCGACACCACCCGATAGCACACGAGGTAGTACAACTGTCATGGGAGGAGGACGCATTCCTAGAGCATGTGAGATTATGGCATGTGGCGCACCTGAGACACATTAGGGCGAATCTCTCCCTAGTGACAGCGGTGGTAGAGAGATTCCATAGTGAGACATGCTCGTTTCACTTTCCGACCGGGGAGGCTACAGTGACGCTGGAGGATGTGTATCGCATCCTGAGGATTCAGATTGATGGTGAGAGAGTGGACTTTGACCCGGCGCGGGGTGAGGCAAGCTTGGTAGAGGTATTCTGCATAGACAACCTGAGGATAGAGGACAGGGAGATTCGATGGGCAGACGTCCCGCGACTCTGTGACAGGATCAGATGGATAGTGTCTTCATTGATTGGTGGCTTCCTGTGCCCAGATAGGCAATCTAGAGGATTATCAGTGGGATGGGGCACAGTACTATCGCGGATGTTCACACATGGGACACAGTATGCATGGGGGCCTTGTGTGCTTAGACAGCTATATCGAGACATGCATGACTATGTTTACAAGAGAGGCAAGAGTCTCTCAACAGGGGTTACTCTATTACAGGTGTGGGCATGGGAGCACATCCCAGTGATCAGACCCCTTACACAGCGCCGCCAAGAGAGGGGGGAGCCGTATGCATTCTTGTATCAGGTAGTCATCACACATAGGAGGCTTGGTTCTGTTAGCCACTGGAGGTGGCAGATCGATGAGATGGACATATTTGTTTAGAGGCCTTGGCTGTTGTGCGAGGAGTGGGAGGATGAGCATGAGCAGCTTATGTACTGCAAACAGGCTCGATATCTATTTGGGAGGCAGACATACACCATAGAGAGATACCTGCCAGAGCGGGTACTTAGGCAGTTTGGACTACCACATGGGTTGCCAGTTGGAGAGGCGACACATGCGAGGACTCGACGGGACGCAGGGGACTGGGATGCAGAGATTCCAGTGGCTATAGCATTGGCAAAGTTATGGGGGCTTGTCCCAGTGAGATGGGATTGGGATACAGGACTGGCAGATCCAGGGACACTGCCAGAGTATGACAGGTACTGGCAGACACACAGGCCAGTGCGGTTGACTACACCAGGTGTGGCAGGGGCAGTGGGGGAGGTACTAGTCCCAGGTGCAGAGGCCAGGATGAGGCGACAGGCTAGAGAGGTGAGACAACAGGCAGTTGGGGAGGCCAGAGGTCAGCAGGCAGATGTGGAGATGGCTCAAGAGGGGGATCCGGTCGTAGAGACCGATATACAGTGGACCGAGTGTGTCCTACAGGAGGAGATAGCCCAGAGGATTCAATTAGAGATCTAGATGGTGAGGCTGAGGAGAGACAGAGATGCAGCCAGAGCAGAGGCGAGACAGGCTGAGGCACTAGCATAGGTGCAGATACAAGTAGCCACAGTAGCACAGACAACCCAGGCACAGGCACAGGCATAGTTATAGAGCCTGGCACAGGCACATGTACAGGTACAGGCACAGGCCGCATTGCACTAGCAGTGGACGACGGATAGTTAGCCCAGGTGACTCGAGAGAGGGATGCGGAGGCCCAACTACGGCTGACAGCAGAGGCCACACTACAGAGGGTGAGACAGAAGAGAGATGAGGCACGCCATACACTGGGTGCAGACCAGAGGACACTGTATAGTGAGCTCATCCGCGTACAGGGAGAGCTAGTGTCAGCAGGGAGAGAGGCGGAGTACTATAGGGGGATTTACACGGGTGTGGTGCCAGCAGCTCAGCAGGCACCCAGTTAGAGAGACAGGAGCAGGTCCAGAGCATCCGGGTCCTGCAGGACAGGGTAGTCACTATCCTCCATTAGAGAACCTATTGTGCCACCAGGGGGAGGAGGACCAACAGTTAGCGGAGTACCATCAGGGGGACTTGCACCGAGCACAGGTGGGGGACAGGGGCCACAGCAGGAGGGCAGCTCTACCCACTAGAGCATACATACTTGTACATTGTATCATGCTTGTATCATTTTGGACTGATGCTTGCGCGCATCCTGATGTATATTTTGCGGGCTCTTGATAGCCTTGATGTACGATATTGATGTATATATATGATGTATCATATGGGTTATGGATGTAGACACATTCATTTTGCATTTTGATGACCTTCACATGATGTATATGATGACATATTGTGTTTATTGATATTCATACTTTCATGTATGCACTTTATGATGACATGGATATGATGATATGTATGTATGATTATGGATTTATGAGATGACATATATTGCTTATATGATGCTTATAGATGTATGACATATGATGACATGATGTAGATGCTATGACTTGTGATGATATGATGTAGATGCTATGACTAGTGATATCTTACATGTGGGTTTTGCAGATATGCGCTAGAGAGAAGCAAAGTGGAGATGCTATGACTAGTGATATCTAACATGTGAGTTTTGCAGATATGCACCAGAGAGAAGAAAAGAGGAGATGGAAGAGAGAGACTGTTGATCGATCGTTGCTTTGAAAAATGATATAAGGTCATGAGAAAATGGATGATGAATGAGCTTGTTGCATTGGTTTCACATTTGTGTATAAAGAGCAATCCTTATTTTTGATATAGCACGTGGATAGTTCGCCACCAAGGTATAAAAGACCAAGGTGCTATAATATCCAAGTGCGTGGACGTTGACTTTGCAAGCAAGCGGTTGGAACTTAGATCCCCTAGACATAATATGACCTTGTTGGTACATGTGAATGAGCCATAGTCTTAAACATAAAATAAACTTCAATACATGTAAAGGTAAGAAGAATATTAATATGTAAGATGCTAGGTCGTAACACACACAAGATAAATATGCTGCCAAGAAAGATGCTAAAGATCATTCCTCAAACACGGCACACAAAAGCAATGACTATGCCCCCAATCCGTACTGCATCGCAACATACCAAGATTATAGATAAATCAAGGTAGCCTTGAATAGGTAATGGACAAAGGAGCAAAAGATAAACCATAAAGTAAATTGACTGACTTACAAAGTAAACATACAACCAACATATTCTTTTGCCAAAGAGGTTGCTCAAGATAGATTGGATAGGAAAGATAATAGCCTTATCGTAGGAACTTTGTGTCCGTTAAAGGGTGCTATCTACCTAAAAAGACAATGCCTTGCTGCAGGAACTGCTACATGTTGTAGGAGACGCCTATGTTGGTCTAGACAATGGAACACTCTACAGAAGAGAAGCTTGTGGATCTGGTGTTTTGGTTAAGCTGGACTTAGCTGATGTTGGCAATCGGAATAGTAGGACAATAGAGGACTCTGAAAAGCAAGCTGCTTTTCCTCTAGTTTGTTAAGAACCTTTGCTTTGAAAGGATGCACTAGCTTGTTGTTTTGCTGCTTGAGTTTAGTCAAGTCGAGGTGAATGGATTTTGATAAATGGAAGACCAGAAAGTTGACATGTCAATGGATTGAAATGGGTGACAAATGATGGATCGTATGTGTCTGAGTACTTGATACATCCTTCGTATTCCAGACTGCCTACATACCCTGTATCCACGGGATCAAGGCACATTACGATGAAATATGAACATGATAAATATGTAGTTTTGGGTAGAGTGATGAAACAGATCGAGGTGGAGAGGGGGAGATCTTATGTACCTGAGTACTGGAAACTTCCTTCGTATTCCAACCTGCCTACATACCCATATCCATGGGATCAAGGTACCTTAAGATTGAGAAGAGATAATATGTAGTTCTAGTTGGTGTGATGATGTAGGAAAAGTGTTGGGGAAGATAATAGCCTTATCGTAGGAGCGCTGTGTCCATTAAAGGGTGTTATTTGTGGAAAGGAGAACAATTGAATAGCATGTTGTGAACCATGAACAAGGAACCACTCCTAGACCTAGGTTAAGGAAAGAGTTGCCCCCATTCTGGTAGAGGAATTTGCATGGATGACTGACGAAGAAGACATAGAAAGCTTTGACCTAGGGCAAGATTGTGATAACTACTGACACAGATCAAGACGTGGGATGACGATGGTGGACATTGACAAATTTCCAAGCTATACTAGATAGGGAGATGGAAATGCAAACAAGGTTAGTGGTTTGATAGGGAGATGGAAATGCAAACAAGGTCAATGGTTTCATTATGGATGGATGCATGAAGTTTGTTTGTGAAATGGACATGAACAAGACTTGATAGACGATGGATGCTGACTCTACGCATAGCGCCTGTTTTCCAGGTTTTCACTATGGTACTTATCCAAGGCGCCCATTTGCTAGGTTTTCACCAGAGGACGGATTATTTTGTTTTTGTTGTTTTTCATTTTTTTTTAAAATTTATTTATTTTTACTTTTTTTTAAAAATTTTATTTGGGATACTCTGAGGATCAAGAATAGAACTTCTTGAGATGAACACTATTAAGTGGCTCATCCAGAGGAATGTTGTCAGGTGTAGCTAAAGTATAAGCTCCTGATCCATATGTTGCTATCACAATAAAGGGGCCTAACCAGTTAGGCTCAAACTTGCCCTCTTTTCTTGGTCTGCTTGATTTCTCTGATTCTCTTTGAGGACAAGATCACCAACTTGGAACCGTCTTTCTTTGATCTTTTTGTTGTAATTACGCCAGGGGCGGTTTTGATAGACATGGAGATGATTAAGCGCGGCAAGGCATCTTTCATCTAGTAGTTCTAGCTCAGCTAATCTAGAAGTGCGGTACTCCTCTCCCTCGATCAGGTCCTGCATGGATACTCTGAGGGATGGGATCTCGACCTCTATAGGTAGGATGGATTCAGAGCCATAGACCAAGGCATATGGTGTGGCACCAGTTGGTGTTCTGATACTAGTGCGGTAGGCCCATAAGGCGGGATTGAGTTGCAAGTGCCAATCACGACCAGCTTCATTGACTGTTTTCTTGAGGATTTTGAGAATGGTTTTATTGGAAGCCTCAACCTGGCCGTTACTCTACAGATAGTAGGGAGTTGAAAAGTGATGTTGGATATTGTATTGTGTGCACAAGGAATGAACATCTTGGTTCTTAAATGGTCTCCCATTATCAGTGACAATGGCTTGGGGAATACCATACCAGCAAATGAGGTAGTTAAGGATAAACTTGGCTATTTGCTTACTGGTGATATAGGTCATGGGAATGGCTTCAACCCACTTCGTGAAATACTCAGTGGTGGTAATGATAAACTTATGGTCATTGGAAGAAGATGGGTGGATTTGTCCTATGAGGTTGAGACCCCATTGAGAAAAAGGCCATGGAGTAGTCACAGGTTGTAGTTCATGAGCTGGTGCGTGAATCAAATCTCCATGCTGCTGGCATTGCAGACACTTCTTAGCAAATTGTAAAGCATCATGCTATATTATAGGCTAGTAATAACCTGTTATGAGTATCTTCTTAGTGAGATTAGGACCGGTAGAATGTGCGCCACAGACACCTTTGTGTATGTCTTGTAAGGTAGCTTCAGATTCTTTCACGTTAAGACATCGTAAGAGGATACCATCGAGACTCCGGTGATATAGTGTATCACCCAGAATGGTGTAACGGGAGGATCAATGGATAAAGGTTTTGCATTGGGTGGATGAAAGGTTAGAGGGAAATGTACTATTCTTAAGGTATTCATAGATATCTTCGTACCATGGGGAATTGGGACCAACAAGTTCACAGATGATTTCAGAAACTGGGACATCGACAGCTGGTATCAACAATTGCTTGATCAAGAATTCACATTTTTGTGTATTTGCAGGCATGTCTATAAGTGACCCTACAGAAGCCATAGAATCTGCAGCCTTGTTATGCTCTCTTGGAATTTGCTCAAATGTGATGCTAGAAAAGTGTGGTTTGTAGGCATCCACTAGTTGCTTGCAGGGGATCAACTTTTCATCCTTTGTTTGGTACTCATCCGTGACTTGGCGAATGACTTGTTGTGAGTCTCCATATACCTGTAATTCTGTGATGTCCCATTAAACTGCTGTATTGAGACCTATGAGGAGTGCTTCATACTCGACGATGTTGTTGGTACAAGGGAATGCAAGACGATATGACTTAGGAATATAGTCATTTTGAGGTGTGATGAATAAGATGCCGGCCCCTGATCCATGTTGTGTGTAGGAACCATCAAAGTACAACTTCCACATTATTGAGTTGAAAAAAGTGAAGAGATTCTCGTCTGGAAAGTTTGCTACCATAGGGTGTGTATCTGTCATGGGTGCTTCTGCTAGTTGATCTGCTAGGGCTTGTCCTTTGATTGCTTTACGATCCATGTACTCAATGTCAAACCCACTAAGGATCATGACCCATTTAGCTAGTCTGCCTGTAAGAGCTGCTTTTGCTAGTAGATACTTCAAGGGATCAATTTTGGTTATAAGATTTGTGTGTTGGTTCAACATGTAATGTCGCAACTTTTGGGAAGCGAATACTACTACTAAACAAGCTCTTTCCATCGATGAATAATTGAGTTCATATCCTACCAAGGTTCAACTGATAGAATAAATTGCGTGCTCTTTTCCTGACTCATCATTTTGTGCTAGCAAGGCCCCTAGGGCCGAAGTTGTAGTTGAGATGTATAATATCAAAGGTTTATCAACAACTGGTGGAACCGATACAGGAGGTGTAGCTAGATATTCTTTGAGCTGATCAAATGCTGCTTGATACTTATCATCCCATCGGAATGAGACATCCTTTCAGAGTAAGTGTTGAAATGGTTGACATTTATCTGCTAGCTATGAGATGAAACGCCTAATGGACTGCAACCTTCCTTGAAGGCTCCTTAATGCTTTGAGGTTCTTTGGTGGAGGCATCTCCAATATAGCCTTGACTTTTGTGGGGTCTACTTCGATACCTTTGCGAGATACAATATATCCCAATAGCTTCCCTGATGTTACACCAAAGACACACTTTTTTGAATTGAGGCATACTTGGTATTTCTCTAGCCTGTCAAAGATCTGTCGTAGAACCTATATGTGATCTGCCCTAGAAGATTTAGCTAGTATATCATCCACATAGTCCTCCATGATATGATGAAAGAGGTCATGGAATATCACTGTCATTGCTCTCTGATAGGTTTCCCCCACATTCTTTAGACCAAATGGCATGACACACCAACAATAATTACCCCACAGACAAGTAAAAGTTGTTTTGTGTTGATCTTCTTCTGCTATCCTTATCTGATTGTAGCCTAAGAATCCATCCATGAGTGAAAGCATTTCATGACCTGCTGTCAAGTCTACTATAATATCAATGTTTGGTAATGGAAAGTCGTCTTTGGGACATGCTTTGTTAAGATCTCTAAAATCATTACACATGCAGATGCGCCCATTGGGTTTAGACACAGGTACAATGTTTGAGACCCAATTTGAATAGTCAATAGGTCGGATAAACTTTGCATCTAACAACTTCTGTATTTCCACCTTTACTAAGAGAGCTATTTGTGGGTGCATCTTTCTCAGCTTTTGCTTGACTGGTTTCACTTTTGGATCAACTGTGAGATAATGAACTACTAGCTTAGGGTCTAGCCCTGACATATCCACATAGGTCCATGCAAAGTTGATGGTTCTCTGTAGCAAGAAATTGTTAAGATTTCTGTGCTCTGTTTCTGATAATGATGCTGCTAGGAATGTGGTCTTTGGATTTTGTTCTGTGCCAAAGTTTATCTTTGTAGAATCTTCCACTAGAAGAGCCGACTTATCTTGATACTTAGATGGTAGGGGAAGGTCAAATCCTCCATGCTCAGGTGCCACAGTTGGGTTTTCACCTTTGGATACGTCCTTTGTTTTTACTATTTTGTGATCACACCATATGCCTTGGTCTATGGCTCTGAAGCCATCCTACCTATAGAGGTCAAGATCCCATCCCTCAGAGTATCCATGCAGGACCTGATCGAGGGAGAGGAGTACTGCACTTCTAGATTAGCTAAGCTAGAACTACTAGATGAAAGGCACCTTGCCGCGCTTAATCATCTCCATGTCTATCAAAACTTCCCCCGGCGTAATTACAACAAAAAGATCAAAGAAAGATGGTTCCAAGTTGGTGATCTTGTCCTCAAAGAGAATCAGAGAAATCAAGCAGACCAAGAAAAGAAGGGCAAGTTTGAGCCTAACTGGTTAGGCCCCTTTATTGTGACAGTAGCATATGGATCAGGAGCTTATACTTTAGCTACACCTGACGGCATTCCTCTGGATGAGCCACTTAACAATGTTCATCTCAAGAAGTTCTATGCCTAATCCTCAGAGTATCCAAAAAAAAAAATGAAAAACAACAAAAACAAAATAATCCGTCCTCTAGTGAAAACCTGGCAAATGGGCGCCTTGGATAAATACCATAGTGAAAACCTGGCAAACACGCACTATGTGTAGAGTCAGCATCCATCGTCTATCGAGTCTTGTTCATGTCCATTTCATAAACAAATTTCATCCATCCATCCATAATGAAACCATTGACCTTGTTTGCATTTCCATTTCCCTATCAAACCATTGACCTTGTTTGCATTTCCATCTCCCTATCTAGTATAGCTTGGAAATTTGTCAATGTCCACCATCGTCATCCCACGTCTTGATCTGTGTCAGTAGTTATCACGGTCTTGCCCTAGGTCAAAGCTTTCTATGTCTTCTTCATCAGTCATCCATGCAAATTCCTTTACCGGATTGGGGGCAACTCTTTCCTTAACCTAGGTCTAGGAGTGGTTCCTTGTTCATGGTTCGCAACAAGCTCTTCAATTGTTCTCCTTTCCACAGATAACACCCTTTAACGGACACAGCGCTCCTACGATAAGGCTGTTATCTTCCCAACACTTTTCCTACATCATCACACCAACTAGAACTACATATTATCTCTTCTCAATCTTAAGGTACCTTGATCCCGTGGATATGGGTATGTAGGTAGGCTGGAATACGAAGGAAGTTTCCAGTACTCAAGTACATAAGATCTCCCCCTCTCCACCTCGATCCGTTTCATCACTCTACCCAGAACTACATATTTATCATGTTCATCTTTCATCGTAATGTGCCTTGATCCCATGGATATAGGGTATGTAGGAATGATGGAATACAAAGGATGTATCAAGTCTACTATAATATCAATGTTTGGTAATGGAAAGTCATCTTTGGGACATGCTTTGATAAGTTCTCTAAAATTATTACACATGTGGATGCGCCCATTGGGTTTAGACACAGGTACAATGTTTGAGACCCAATCTGAATAGTCAATAGGATGAATGAACTTTGCATCTAACAACTTCTGTATTTCCACCTTTACCAAGAGAGCTATTTGTGGGTGCATCTTTCTCAGCTTTTGGTTGACTTGTTTCACTTTTGGATCAACTATGAGATAATGAACTACTAGCTTAGGGTCTAGACTTGGCATATCTGCATAGGTCCATGCAAAGTTGATGGTTCTCTGTAGGAAGAAATTGTTAAGATTTCTGTGCTCTGTTTCTGATAATGATGCTGCTAGGAACGTGGTCTTTGGATTTTGTTCTGTGCCAAGGTTTATCTCTGTAGAATCTTCCACTAGAAGAGCTGACTTCTCTTGATACTTAGATGGTAGGGGAAGGTCAAATCCTCCATCCTCAGGTGCCACAGTTGGGTTTTCACCTTTGGATACATCCTTTATTTTTACTATTTTGTGATCAGGAGGTGCCACAGTGTGGTTTTCACCTAGAGATCTTTCTTTATTTTTACTTTTGCGACTAGAGGATTTGACATTCTCACCAAAATAAGCTGTTGGCTCTAGTTCCATTACAAAACCTGCTTTATGATCGCCAAGAGGGATACCATCCTAAAGTCCCATGAACTTAGCTAAAGCTTCGTCATTCTAAAATACATCTATAACGGGGGACCCTTGTTGGTCCCAATCGATAAGTTCAGGGTAGACAAGTGTTACATTATGGGTGTTTGTGGTGGAGGTTAAGGATACAGATGATAGCATAAAAATGAAGGATTCTGTAAATAGGTCAGTCATATGGAGGGAAGAGTCATCAATGGTATCTTCATTAGACGTCAAATCTACGAGAGAAGTTTCAGCCACCTTGTTGAGGATACCCTCAATGTCCAAGGCGCGTGGTACCTTTCTACCAAATCCTAACCCCTTCTTGTCTAGTTTCTTCGTCACAATAATGGGTTCCATAGTTCCTTGATTCTGTTTGCCAAGGCCACCTTTGCCATTATAGCCCATGTTTTTGACTATCCTTAAGCCATTTCCATATTGCTTGACTGGTATTGTGACTGGTTCTTTCTCCTTATAGAGCCAAGAAGAAATGTCCTCAATAGTTTCCTCTTCCAATAATTTTCCCTGTTGGAACTGGGTTAGAAATGCTGGAGAAGGAATAGCTGCTTTTTTTGTTGCTTTGGAAATGGGTGGTTGGCTGTAAGATTTAGGGGATAAAGGCATCTGCCCTACACAATAATATTTTGAGATATCATAAGTGCCAAAGCCTATATCACGGATGTTAACCTTGATTTCAGGAAGAGGATTAGGTTCACTTGTAGAGGCTTGTGTCAGATTTTTAGGATCGACATATAGTGGGGATTCAAGGGCTTTATCATTTTGAGGCACTTGGTTGCAATTCTTATAACTGCCTTGCAAGACACGACAAAATTCAAAAGGATTAGGGTCTCCTAGGATAGTGATCTCCGTACCATTGAATGGGAATTTGAGAGACTAATGGTACATTGAGGGGACAACTTTCATTGCATGGATCCCTGGGCGGCCTAGGATAATGTTGTAAGGTAGATCAATATCAAGGACTTGACATCTGGTTTCAAGCATGACAGGGCTCAGTTGTATAGGCAAGTGGATAACACCTTCTGAACGACGTTCAATATCATCATATCCCTTGATTGTAATAATTTGATCAGTGTTAACATGATCCTCAGAGTATCCCAATTGCTTAAGTAACTTTAAAGAACAGATGTTGAGACCAGCACTACCATCTATGAGTATGCTTTTGATTTTGTGCTTATGGATGAGAACCTCAATATGAAGGGCATCATTATGACATGGATCATGGGATGGGAGGTCCTTTTCAGAGAAGAGCACATTGTAGGGCAAGGCAATGTTACCTACTATAGCTTGGAAATCCGTGACCGCTATGTTGTTAGGAACTGAAGACTCTTGGAGGGCTTTTTCTAGCACGACTCTATGTGCAGGTGATGACTGTAGAAGGTCCAAGATAGAGATTTGTGCTTGCATTTTCCCTAAATGTTCGACAAGATTATAATCAGATTGAGTTGGGAGACTAGGTGTAGGACCTCGATTGGTGACACGACCGCAACGAGTTGTAACAGCGCAATCCGTAGATTTACCTTTGATTGTGAGGGTAGATACTCAACTCTCTTCAAAATGACCTACAATGGAGTCAAAGGAAGTGGAAGCATGATTGACACCTTTACCTTTATCCTGAGGAGGAGGTGGACCATGGTGAGGGAATGGTTCCTTGTACATGTGAAGGTCTTTGTTTATGTGTTGAGCTGGTGGATCATCTTCCAGAGTAATTTGGTTGCCTTCGATGAGATTTTGGATTAGGTGCTTGAGTTTCATGCACGATGCGGTTTTGTGCCCCTTACACCTATGGAATTCATAGTATTCATTTTCTCTGTACTGCACAGTTTTGTAAACAGGTTTGCCATACGGGGGAGCATCAGGTAAGGTGACGAGGCCTTTGTGTAAGAGCTTCTGTAAGACTGACTCTATGGGCTCTCCCAAGGGAGTGAATTGACGCTGCGGAGGGTAATCTTGTTGAGGCCGCTCTTGTTGTCGTTGTTGGTTTGGATACGGCTGCCATTTCTGTTGTTGTTGTTGAGGTTGACTTGGTTTAGAAAGCTAGAGCGATGTTTGCAATGTTTGGACATGTTTAGAATCAACTACCCCATCGTTGACCACATTTTTGTTTTTGTTCCAATATTTGGGTTTATCGCTTGTTTGGTGTTGAGGAGCATTGTCTTTAGCTTCTTTGAAGATTTTGACCACACCCTTAGCAATGAGGGCCTTTTCAATGTTGATTCCCTTGTACGTGATTTTGTCAAAGGTTGTAGCACTAAGAATTTGCAAATGAAAACCTAACTCTTGGTTGAGGTTCTGCACAAATATGCTAACAAGCTATTTTTTAGGAATCTTGAATGGGAATTTGCTAGCCATTTGCCTCCATCGCTGAAGGAATGAAATGAAAGTTTCTCCATTTTTTGTTTATTGTTGCATAGATCTATCATGGAGATCTCATGCTCTGCATTGTAGGAGAAATGGGTGGCAAATTTCTCTGCTAGCTCGTTAAAAGACTTGATACCCGTGGGTAAGTGTGAGAACCATTCTATAGCTTGACCTCCAAGATTGTGAGGAAAGAGACGCATAAGATATGTGTCATTATGTGAGACTTCGAAGCAAGCAAGATAGAATTCCCTGAGATGGTCTTTTGGGTCACCTTTTCCTTTGTATTTATCGAACTTAGGAATAGTGAAATTTTGAGGAAAAGGGATCATGGGTAATGACCGATCAAAAGGATAAGGACACACTTCCTCTAACGAGAAGGTCTTCTTGGTGTGGCCAAACGCAAGATCAGACAGTTGTTGTTGAACTTCCATGATTTTTAGCTCCATCATTGTGGGAGGGGTTGGAAACATCTCTTGTTGTCCTAGAAGTGGTTGTTGTTGCCCATACGGCAGATTGTAGTGTAAGCCATGTGTATTGGTGTTATAAGGGTCATAGGATTGGTTGGGGTCGTACGCATTGTACGTTGGGTTGAGATTGGGTTGAAATTGGATGCTTTGATTTGGAAGAGGTGGAGGTGGCGCTAGGTAAGAATGTTGGCTTTGTGATGGTTGAAGAAAAGAATTTGGTGGAGGAAAGCTAAAGTTCATTGGGTTAGGTTGTGATTACAGAACATAGCTTTGGGAAGTTAGGTTTTGGGAATGTTGAGGGTGGGTAGGCAATGTGTGAAAGAAATTTAGCGATGATGAATGTAGTGGAGGAGGGACATAGGTGGAAGTGTTATGCGATGGTTGAGGTTGATTGATGATGAGTGTAGAAGAATATTGTGGTTGGGATTGCATGACTCTAGCTAGTTGAGAGACATGAAGGTTTGATGATATAGGAGGTGGTATTTGTTGAGACCCTTGTTGCATGGCTACATAGTTGTTCCCTAGATTGTAATTTGGTGGGAAACCTATTCATGATGGGGTAACCAAGATTCCACTTGCGATTGGTGTGGACATTTTAGGAGTTTGTTATATATTTGATCGAGCTACGGTGGCTTGCTTAGCTAGCTCCGCTTGACGTTGGAGAGTTTCTTGTTGATTTTTGTAGATCTCCATAGGAGTCAGAAGTGGTGATATGGCCCTCTTTCCTGTTGGGTTTTGATAAAGGGGATTCTTATGTTGTGCAATTGTTTTCCCTTGTGAGCCTTGTTCGGGTAAAGGCGTGGTCACTGTTGACATGGTTTGGACCACCTGTATGGTGCTTAGGGTGTTGTTTGTCTCCTTGAGATTGGATAAATCAAAATCTTGAGGTAATTTGGCTCCTTGCTCTGCAAGCAAGTGAAAGAAATGATCTTGGTTCTCACTAAGGATTTTGTCAAAGGCGGCTACGGCTCTAGGGTCTTGTATGAATTCATCAAGATCTTGCCCATCTTCTTGAGAGGATTGACCTATTTCAAAGTGTCGCTCTTCTTGAGATGGTGCTAGATCTACAGTATAACCTTGTGGAACAAAATCTGAAGGCATGCCGGTAGTATAGTGAGGTGTACTTACTAAAGGGACTCTTCCTCCCTGAGATGGGACTGGATTGGCAGTATAACCTTGTGGGACAAAATCCGGAGGCAAGCCGGTGGTATAGTAAGGTGTACTTACCAAAGGGGTTCTACCCTCTTGTGGATTGTTTGGTTGATCAAGGTGCGGCATGTTGGGAGAACTGGTAGATCTTTCCGTGGGTGTTCTAGGAGGAACCTTGGGAGTAATGTTGAGATGGCCTGATTGTGGTGTACGAGGAGGCGATTTGCGCTTCTTAGGGACAACTTGCTTGGAATTCATAATTTGCTGGAGCCTAGTGGTTACCATGGAATACACTAGGACAAAAAGTAATGCTGGGATTCTATTTGCGTTGTGAAAAAGACAAACTCCTGATGCACAATTCACTAGACCAAAGGCGCTATACTGTTTGACCAGAGGTGCAAAACTGTGTAACCAAAAGCGTGCTACTGTAATACCAAAGGCGATGGACTGAGCTACCAAAGGCGAGGTACTGCTATACCAAAGCGAGCTATGGTGACCAAAAGCGAGCTATTGTACCACCAAGGGCGAGCTCCTGTAATACTAGAGGCGCTGAAGTAGTGTCTGATGTTTTAAAAGGAAAATTTTGATAGATTTGGTTTTGGTTCTGATTGGACTTGCTTTGGCAAGATAAAACACAGCAAACAAAGTTGGCAAAAAAGGACTAACACAACATATAGTGTATGTTCGAGGCTCACAAAAAATCCCAATGTTTCCATAGGTCTAAGACAATTGCAAACAAATATCAAGCACTTTTTATCCCTAGAGACAAGGCTTCATTGTAGTAGATCAGCTCACAGCTTAATACTCCGTCGATAAAAATGTCATTCCATAAAGGTGTCAGACATTTAGTAGCTTTGCGAGAGATGATAAGTAGGGATATCTCACCCTCCCCTTGGAAAGCTCAAGTAGGTCACAAGAGCTTTATGGCCAAGGGAATACTATCTCTTCTCAAGGGAGCCAATGGTGAGTATCTTAAGGGCTTAAATCGATTCCCCTTGCACTGATGATTACCGCAATGTTCGGAGGTAGATCGGGTAGTCACTATCTAGAATGGTTCTTAGTAACTTTGAGGGACCAACGCCTTATGAGCAATGTGACAAGCTACTAAAAGCTTTAACCAATCCTACTAAGAGTATTAAACACTTCGCTCGATGTGAAAATTGTTTCCACAAAGAGCTAGTACACCTCTTTTCAGTTTGGCACAACAAGGTAAGGCTGACGTCGGTTAGGACTTGGCTTTCGCCTTATCCCTCTTATATAGCGGTTCAAAGGAAAACTTCACTTAGGGTCGTCCCTTTTGGATGAAGCACAATCCAAAAGTAGCCCTTCTAAAGGATTTACTAAGAAGTAAGAGCAAGCACGTCAAACAAAGGTTCAATTGTCCCATTATAAGAAAAATAAGGTGCAACTAAATTAGGCACACACATGATTGTAGCTGTCAATTGTCCCTTATGAAATTGAAGTGTTTGGCATTCATGTCCATTGTCCCTTAAAAAATTGAGGTGTTTTCGCATACATGTCCATTGTCCCTTAAGAAAGATAGTATATTCCTAAGACTTAGATTGCCGAAATGATTTGTTCGATTATCCCTTAAGAAGGCAATGTGTTTCTAAGACTTAGTGCAATAAATCAAGATTTTCTTCAATGCTCGTCCTGCATGAACATATTAGAGAAACCTATTTGCTCTGTGTGAGTGATACGAAGCTGCAACAAGTCAGTTAGTTCCATAGAAACTCACAAGTTAGTAAAAACAAAACAATTTGACCAACAACGCTGTACTGTCTTACCAAAAGTGACTTACCGTGAACCGAAAGTGCTGCACTGTGCTGCTAGAAGTGATTTTCTGCAGACCAGAGGTGACGCAGTGTGCTACCAGAAGCGCTGCAATAGATGCAGAAGCGACGTACTGTGCTGTCGAAAGCGCAGTACTAAATAACAAAAAGCGCTGCACGAGACTCAGATCCATAAAAAGTTATATTTTATCAAAATAACTGAGTCCATATATGATTTCATGGTAGATTTGAAGTTCTGAGATGTAATATCTGATAGATCTGTATCCTGAAATCAAGAAAACTCCAAAAGGTGTCGCAAATAGATAGGTTAACTCAAATATCGAAAATACCCCTAAATACGTCAGCTTAGGAAGTACAAGAGACAATTGACAGACAAATAAACCAGCTTGTCAGTCAAATCAAAGATATGTATGTGAGTAAAACCCTGCGAAAAAAATACCAAACAAAGTTAGAAAAAACCTATTTTGCCGAAAGCACTTAACGATACTACCAAAAGCGTCGGTCTGTGTTACCAAAGCGCAGCTCTGTGTTACCAGGAGCACCGCAGCATTGCCCGAGGGTGCTGTACTGTTCCTCCAGAAGTCCTTAAGGATACTGCCAAAAGCAATTTTCTATGTCTTTTGCACTGTTCAGTACTGTAACTTAAAAAAATTAATTTCTCAAAGAAAAAGAGGGATTAGTGGGTCCCACCAGGCGTGCCAGAATGTGTATGAGGAAAATTGACTATAATTAAAAAAATTAAACCAAAAGCCCATAACATACAGAGAACCAATCTAAGTAAAAGCCATTACTAATAAATCAATGAAATATAAAAGCTTTTACCGAGATTTGTATTGTTCCCTTTGGATGAATGTGGATTGCTCAATATTGCTGTAAAACCATGTTTGCAACAAGTAGGTAAGGTGCTCAAAGATCAATGTCAAGAGATCGTAAAGTTGCTCAATCGATGTGATGTATGCTCAAAGCGCTGTTAAAGGATGCTTGAGAATAAGTGATCGAAAAGGATTTGTGAAGGAGATGAGGGGGGTTTATATAGGCTTCAACAGAGATCGATCAACGGTCTAGATAATTTAGAAGAATCAATGGAGGAGATAAAACAAATAACCATGATGAATGTGCACACGACATGTGTCAATCCATAAGGATATTTTTATTAAGATATGGTGAAAACAAGATTGATTGAATAGATAACTCAACTTGTAATTTTGCCTTATTTAGAGTCCTAAAAATAAGATTGATTGTGCACATGAGTTAACAAGATATTTTAAGAGGAATTGGAAGATAACTAAATTTAAATAAATAAATTTATTTAATTAATTGTGCATGATTGAGGAACAGAAGATTATAAATAAAATATTTGATTTTATTTATTTTTAGAGTTATTGAGATAATTTAAATAAATTTGCATGATTTATTTAAATTTAGAAGAATAATTGATTTAATTAAATAATGTAAATTATTTAATTGTAGATAAAATAGATTTGGATGAATTAATTAAATAATTAGATTTATTTAATTAATAGAGACTTGAAATTTGAAAGAGGATACTGATTTAATTAAATAATAAACATTATTTAATTTTGGAAGATTATAGAGGAATTTAATTTAATTAATTAAATAAATAGAATTTATTTAATTAATGTTGAATTTAGGAGATTTAGAGGAATTAGATAAAATTAATTAAATAATTAGATTATTTAATTAACGTTTGAAATGCAAGTGATTAGACAGATTTGATGAAATGCAAGTGACTAGACAGATTTGATGAAATGCAAGTGACTCGAAGACATGGTCATTTTAGGGTGTCTACACCCTGTACACAATCTCTATAACTATACTACCTCCTTATAGAAATGGGCAGTAGCCATATACTCTACTTTGGTGGTGGATAAAGCAACCGTGGGATACCTCTTACTCATCCAATTCACATCTCCTCCAAACAGAGTAAACACAGCCATTAGTGGACCTTCAACTATCCAAGTCACCTGCCCAATCTAAATCAACAAAACCTTATATGTCTAATGTCTTATCCACACTGCTAGTACCAGAATAAACCAAATAGTAATCAAAAGTACCATGCAAATATCTTAACACACTCTTTGCATAATTCCAATACTCTACCAAGATTAGACATAAACACACTCAATACTTCCACTGCTTGGGCAATATTTGGTCTAGTGTACACCATTGCATACATCAAACTTCCTACAACACTAGTATACGACACATTAGACATATCCTAAAAATCTTCACACTTGGGACACATATCTAATGTAAGCTTAGTGCCAACTGGTAAAGGAATTCTAATTGGCTTATAATAGTCTTGCATATTAAATTTGAGAAAAATTGTATTCACATACTTTGTGATAACCAAAGCTTTCTGTTACTTCAATCCCTTTTGATTTCCATTACCAATATGTACCTTATTTCCCCCAAATCTTTCATCTCAAATGCACCTAAAAGTTGACCTTTCAGCTCACTAATCATACCTTTGATGTTACTGAAAAATAACATGTCATCCACATACAAGGCAACAATTAGTATATGATCATCAATACATCTAATGTCAAAACAATGATCGTCTTCGCTTCTCACAAAACCTAATTTTAACTTAAAAGAATCAAATTTTTGATACCACATCTAGGGTGATTGTTTCAAACCATCGAGAGACTGTTTCAACTTGCCAACCAAGTGTTCTTTCCCTTTTATCTCAAATCATTTTGGTTGTTGCATATAAATTTCTTCTTCCAGATCTCCATGCAAAAATGAAATCCTAACATCCATTTACTCAATTTCAAAATCATAAGTTGAAGCTATGGATAAAATAAATCTAATAGAAGATAATTTAGCAACAGGAGAGAAAATTTCATCGAGATTGACTCCCTCTCTAGGAATAGCCCTTGGCTACCAATCTAGCCTTGTACTTTTCCAATGAACCGTATGCTCCAAATTTCTTTTTGGAAACCCATTTAGAACCAATGGCCTTCCTTTGGGAAAACAAACAAGATCATAGGTATCACAAGAGTCTAAATTTATCATCTCCTCCTACATGGTTAGTTGCCAAGACTCACCATCATCTACAAGAATAACTTCCCTACAGGATCTAGGTTCATCGTCAGTACTCAATAAAACAAATACACAATAGAAATCTGGTGGGCTATACTTGTCAACTAGATTTTGTTGTCTTGTGGATCTTCTCAAGGGTGGAGTAAGGGTTTATTCTTGTTCTTCTGCATGCTCAACTTATTCTGTAATCACAGAGTCTTCCTCTTCTGAACTTTCACTTGAACCCTCTTCTTCTTCTCCATCCTCAAATCCATCATTCTGTTCTTCCTAATGTGCATCTTCTTGCTATAAATCAAAATGCACTATCCTTTTCCTTTTTTTTCTTTTGGCTGTACAAGATCAGAAATAGCTCTAAGTTCCCTAAAATCACATCTTTAGAATGGACAACTTTCTTGGTTAGAGGATTCCAAAGCTTATAACTTTTAACATTCTCACCATATCCAATGAAGATGCATTTATGTGCTTTTGAATTCAACTTAGAACACTTTTCTTTAGGCACATGAACAAAGCCTCATAGCCAAAAACTCTTAAATGTGAAGCAGAAGGTTTCTTAACTATCCACACTTCATAAGGTGTCCAATCAAGAGCCTTACAAGGAGATCAATTTATTAAGTAACAAACAATACTCATAGCTTCTACCCAAAAGTTGTTATCCAATCATGCATCAGTCAACATACTTCTGGCTCTTTCCATAATTGCTTGGTTCATTCTTTCTGCAACACCATTATGTTGTGGTGTATATGCAGTAGTATTTTGTCATATGATACTTGTATGCTTGAAAAACTCATCAAATTTATTAGAGCAATATTCCCCTCCATTGTCAGATCTCAATACTTTTATCTGTAGTCCTGAATGGTTTTCTACTAAGACTTTAATTTTGTTAAACTTATTGAAAACTTCATATTTATGTCGCATAAAGTAAATATGTCAATTTGAATACATCATCAATGAAGGTAACAAAATAACGAGATTTTCCAATTGAATCATTATCCATAGGACTAAACACATCCGTATGAATAATTTCTAATATATTCTTTGTTTTATTGCTTCCTAAAGAAAAAGATGATATGTTTTGTTTACCAAACACACAGTGCTCATAGAAATAAAAGTGCTCATTGGAATTAAAGATATCATCCAACAAATTTTTATTGATAATAGTTTTTAAAACATTTTCACTAATGTGGCCCAATTTGTGGTGCCACAACATACATGTATTTTCAATTTTTGTATGTCACATAGGTGGATTTGCAAATAGTAGTGGCATCAATCGTAAACAAAGTTCCCATCCTTGTTCCCCTTGCTACCACCAAGCTTCCTCTTACCAATCTATAACTATGCTTGTTAAATGTTATATGCATTCCCAAATCATTCAACTTTGAAACATAAATAAGATTTCTAGCCAATTCAAGAATATGTAAAACACCAGGGAGGGTTTTAATCCTCCCATCACTAAAACATAACTATACATTTCCCCATCCAACTATCAAATATGTAGTGTTTTCCCCAAGGTAGACATTACCTCCATATTTTTCATGTGGAGAACCACTCCTTATGAGGAGTCATATGATAAGAGCATTCTGAGTCAATCAACCAATGTTTGTTAGATACAACATTACAAGCATAAAGTAAAATTTCATCACCTGCATCAGAGGACTTTTCTATGGAGAAATCCCATTGCTTCCTTTTGTTTTTGTATTCCTTCTTAACATGTCCTCTCTTTCCACAATTCCAACACTTAACTTTGTTATTCTTTTCAGGAGTTTTAGACCTACCTTTTGAATCCTTAGGCACCTTCTTATCTCCTTTTGGTCCTTTTAATTTTAATCTACCCCTTACATGAAGAGCATCCACTGAGCTTTCCATAGCCTTCCTCCTCTTTTTCTATGCCAACAAAGTTGCAACAAGAGCATCCATCTTTGGATCATCGAGGTTAGTAGTGACAACAAGAATGAAATTCTCCCAAGACTCAGGAAAAGAACAAAGAAGCATAATACATTTAATGCTCTACAATATATTCACGTTCCTTCATCTTAAGAGAAAATAGTTTTCTTTTTAAATATAGTTTGTTTACCAGATTTTTGGCTTGATAAATCTCACCCAACTATTTCCATAAAGAATGTGCAATATTTTCTTCAGACATTCACTAGGACAGAGTCTGCAAGACATAACCGGATCATGCCCCATGCCTTTTTATCCATCTTGTCCCACTCATCTTGACTGATTGTATCATGTTTCTTATCTTTTGATGCCACCAAACATTGATCCATCTCTTCAAGGAGATCCTCCATTTTCAACTTCCACAGCTCATAGTTTGATCCATTAAATTTTTAATGTCTATTCAAGATGTAGATGTAGCCATGACTTCCACACACACAAATATGCAAAATTAGACCTCCCACTGCAACACAAAAAACCTTCACCCTTCCACTCAATAAACAAAGTTGGCCAGTTCTGATACCAAATGTTAGAAATGAAAGAAACCACTACAATAAATAAATTTGAAATAAACTTGTAAATATGAAATTATACTATAGAATATCAATTGAAGATGTGAACTAGAAACAAATAAATCAATAATACTCAAAATCCATACACATGACACATATTTTCGTGGAGAAAACTTTTTGGGTAAAAAACTCCACCAAGGAAAGAGGGCAATTTTGTATTATCTTCGAAAAGATTACAACACATCAATTTCCTTCAATCTTGTATCCAATCCAACTGCCCCTGTGTACCTATAAACAAAAAAATCTCTCACAAAATGCATTCTTGAAGCTTCTATTAAATAGACTACAAGCTCATAGAGAAATTACATAGAATATGGCACCCAAAATCTGGTGAAACCAAACACTGACTTTGTGTGGCTATAGATTTTGGAAATAAATGCATTCTTACATCTATCATAACCACTTAGATGGTGCACCCAAGATTGACACAAATCTCATGCCCCACTCTTGGGAATTCAACAACTGAATAAAAATAGTCTCTTACAAACTGTCATAAGATCCTCTATCATACTCTGTCATAATTGTCCAAAAATAACCGATTCCTTAGAACATGTAAGAGACAATCTTGGGAGATTCTCTTACAACTGTCATATAATCAATTAATGAATTTGGACACCCCTATTTTACCATTTTACTATCCCAAGGTAAAAATAAATAAGTATTATAGTCATGATATTTATTTTAGGATTCAACTGTGTAGTTTTTGAGTCAAACTCATTGACCCATATTTCATGAGTAGTGGTTCACAGGAACCCATCTCTCATGAGAATGAATGGTCTACTTAGCATTCATTGCATCTAGGCAATGTTCATAGGGGTGAAGCATTGAGACTTCCCGGGAGGTTACCCATCCCAATACTACTCTAACTCAAACATGCTTAACCATGGAGTTTCCCCCAAGATCAAGCCCACTTAGCTTGATATTATAGTCAATGTAATTAAAAAATTACTATAGTTGATGAATTCGACTTCCTTTATGTTTGCATTTACATTTACAATATTAGGAGTAACTAAATTAATTAGATTTACAAGGTTGATGGAACCTTAATCTTAACAGTTAAGGTGTCATTGACCTTGCAAATCCTATGTATATTTTATGTGTCTTGAACACTCTTTGAAGGTGTACTTGGACACCTAGGGTGTAATTAGAAGAAATTATTTGTATTTAAGATTCTTCTAGAATCTTGATATTGGTTGTCATATGCATTCATGAGGGAGGTGGATCACAACAGCGGCAGTTGCATTTGACTTTGGACTCACTAAATGTTATTTCACAATTCTAGGTATTGGGATTGAGGAGTGGAGAATCTTGTCATTATGGATGGGACCCATATGAGATGTATTCTCCATAATGGAGCACTACACTTGAGGATTTGAGATGTTGGAGACTTATGAGTCAAATATGCTTTTGTGGTTACATATGCTATTTGAGGATACATTGATTGTGCCCAATGTGATGTCCATGTGAAGTCATTGATTGTGTTTACTTTCTTAGAAGATGATCTCCAAGGCGGGTGTGGGGTTTTTACAAGATACCATGGCTTTGGTATCCATTATTTTTTGGTCAAAGCATTTACGATTTTCCCTCTCTTTTTGCCTATATATTGGAGGTGTGGGATAGTTATTTTGTCATATATTCATAGATACACATGTGCTACCAAAATGTTGTCACAGTTGATGGAAGTGTGTTGACATTGTGTCATGTTCATTAAAAATTAATACATACTTGTCCTCTTTCTTTGGCGGAGTTTTTTCTCAAAAGAGTTTCTCTACATAAATTTTGTGTTATGTGTTGCAAGTTTATGTTTGTTAATTTTGTACTATTTTCTCATTTATGATTCCACTTATAACCATTAATGGGTAATCCACTATTAATCAATTAAATTTCAAATTTGCATACTCTTGAATTTTTTTTTGTAATAGTTTCACCTTGTTTATCAACATTTGGTATTAGAGATAATGGTTCTATATAGAGGGGGACATCTTTCTGGAAATTGTTGAAGGTCTTTTGTCTACAGTGGGAGATTTTTCTTTCAGTGGTTTTACATATTTGTGAAGGATTGGAAACCATGGCTTCTACCTCTTGTTTAGAGATTGAGAAATTCAATGGCATTGGGTATGACTTGTGGAAGTTGAAGATGGAAGATCTCCTAGAAGAAATAGATCATTGGAAATGACTTGAGAAAGATACAAATTCATTTGTAATGTCTAATGAAGATTGGTTAAAGTTGGACAGAGGGAATGATGAACCATTCAATTGTGCCTTACAGATTCCATCATTTCCATCATCTTAAATGTCTTTGAGGAGACCATTGTATACAAGCTGTGGAATGATAATTATCAAACTAAAAGGCTAACCGATAAATTGTATCTGAAAAGGTGTTTGTATTCTTTGAAAATGAAAGATGGTGATGTAATTGAAGATTATTTGAATGCATTTAATTTGAATGAGTCAGCAAGTTTATGTAGATGTTAAGATCGAAGAAGAAGATATATGTATCTTGTTACTTTTCTCTTTATTTGATACTTGGAAAAATTTGATTGTTGCCATTAGTGGTGGTGGTGCAAATCTAAATATGGAAAATCATATTGCTACCTTTCTTTTAGAGGAGACAAGAAGAAAATCGATGACAGATCCAAATCAAGAGGTTGATCCAAAACCCTAGGGAAGAGTAGAGTGAAGTGTTGGAATTGAAGGAAGAGAGGGCATGTGAAGATGGTATACAAAAACAAAAACAAATTCTTTGATTCCTCCATAGAGAAATCTTTTGATGAAGGTAATAGTGATGCTTTTTTAATTTCTACTAACACTATTAGTGATGATGTAATGTCCACCCGTACAAACTCATACAAGTGGGCACACACACACATAACTACAATTGTTTTGTTAACAAAGAATTAATTAAAAATAAACTAAATTTCAATCAAAATAAGTCAATCACTAATAGTTTCCTGTCGTCACTCGACATGACATCAAAGAAAATAATGCTCATGATTAATCCCCAATATGTTTTTTTAATAAGAAGCAATGAAGTGTTGTTGCCTCGCTACGTTAAAAATATTACCTAGGTTTAGCCATGCAAATGTATCAAACATGTATCCAATTCGATCAAAGAAAAGAGAAAATTACTTATACGACAAGATTAATCATACTTTGACAAATAAAGTTTCATAATTAAATGCCAAGTACTCTATACTAAAAATGCTTAAATTGTCAATCTAATTTAACACGAATGCAACAAAAATAAAATTCTATTTGACAATTTAATTTACAACTTAAGAGATAAGTAAATTCCATAATTTGACACTACAATGTTAAATAACACTAATATAATTTAAATAATAATAGAATTCCAATAAAATCTAAATGATATACATAATAATATTCTAATCTCGATCAAATATCAAATATGCTAATCTAATCTAATAATCTAAATAATATTCTAATCTAGATTTTTTTCGCAATAATCTAAATAATAGAGAAGAGTTGAGTTATTTTCACATAGCGAGATATTGTGTCACATCTTACAATGCTATTCTAGTTGCAGTTGCGATAACAGAATTTCAAAATAATAAAAATTCTACTTAATCCAATTGCTATAAAAGTTCTCCTAACACCGTGTTTCTCAGACAGGTTTTCGAGGTGGAGTGTGACAGTGTGGAGTTTGCAATTCGCTGTGTCCTTGGTGCTTAAAGGGGGCCCTCTCTAATTCACTCAGTCCCTTCTTTATTACCTTCGCTGACCATGAATTAATGGCCGCCGTCGATCCCCCTGTATCCCTCGTCCTCCGCTCGTGTGGCATTAAAATTCCAGAACAACGACGTACCGTCGTACTCTACCTCAATCAAAATGACCTCCTTTAAAAGCTGGTCTACATCTCCATTGCCTTCTCGGTATATGCCCTCTGGGCTATCAAATAAACTCAAAATCTCTATTGATCATTTATTTAGCTTCTAATCAGGACCCTGATCGCATTTAGTGTTATTAAAGAGTCCCCCTCTAAATGGATTTTTCTCGCTCCTAGATGTTTTCCCAACTGAAGACCCAAACATGCCGCCTAAAACTCTGCTTCATTGTTTGTCCCATCCACTAGCCGCTTCGCCCAAGTAGCCCCTCGATTACCGTTGCAATCTCGAATGATGCAACCAACACTTGATGGTCTTAGGTTGCCCTGCACTACTCCGTCGAAGTTTACTTCTTCCCTCGGGTTTAGAGGAAGATTAACCTTCAAGCCCCCATTAACGGGGCGAAAAGTTGCAAAATTTTAATGAGAATAATAAAACTAAATATATTCCTAAAATTAATTCTTAATTTAAAATGCATGTAAATAATTAATACTAATAAATTCTAGAAAAAAAAAAAAAACTTAATTTAATGCGCATATAAATAATTAAAAAATAAATAATTTTTAAAAATTAATTCTAAATTTTAAGTGCGTGTTTTCTTTTCTAAAATTAAAGAAAATTTAAAACAACTCTAATTATGACTTGGATAAGTCACTTCTTTATAAGAAACTACCATGTACTAACTAAAGAAAAACAAACTAAATTAAGTGATTGCTTAAATATAGGCCATCCAATATTTTCTAAAATAAATTAAATATTTAAAACATATTAAACATTAAAATGGACTTTTTCTACTCAATTAAGATTATTTGAATTAAAATAAAGGAAATAATTATAAAATTAGCAAAGCATGACAAAGCAATAAATAAGGCCAACTAAAAACAAGGAGAGGTCTAGTTATAAAATAGGAAAGTAATAGATTTTGCTCTTATTAAAATAAGTTAAGATTCTCTCACTCACACACATTTCATTTCATTTTATTTTATTATATTGTCTAATTTTCCTCTTAATTTATTTTTGTCTAAGTTCTCTGGATGAGAAGCAAAGGATTAAATGTATTAAGACAATAGACATATAAGAAAATCAATACATGTATTTCATCAATTCTAATTTTCTAAATCTTTTCACTAAGATCAACTTGAGAAAAATATCATTTGCAAACATTAGTTTCAACTCAACACTCTCAAGTTCCATAACTTTTACAACTTAAAAAGAGTAATACAATATGAATGGATTGATAATCCATTAACTTCACTCCTTTAAAAAATATATATGAGAGAGCTTGAAAGCTCCATTACAATGAGAAGATAAAATTGATAGATAAAATCACATAAGTATCCATGTAGCCTTCATCTCTAAATTTAGAAAAAATTCTAAAACAAATGGATGGCCAAGGCTTGCTCTCCACCCTACCATAGGGCTTGAAAACAAGCCCACCCTTGAGTTAGAAGACTTCTAAGAAACCGGGTAACAAACATGAAATCACATTTAGGAAAAAAAAAAAAAAAATCACACAGGGAAAAACATGAACAAACAACTACCCATAAGGTTGACTCACAAACAATGAATCTTTGCAGATCGAAATAGAGCAGGAAAGAGGGGACACACGAACCTATTGGGGAAGAAAAATACACAATAATAATCTCTGTAAGAGTCAATGTGACTCAACAAGCCATGATCCCTGCAATCAAGACAACCTTCCACACAAAGATAATAGAGAATATGCTAAAACAATGGAGCAAGATTCTATACAACAAAGTGTATGAAACTGTATGAAATACAATCAGAGAGCCTTGCTTATAAAGGCAAGGATGACAAACTAGGAGTTGTAGTCATTTGACAAGTGCCACATTCCTATCACATGTGACAACTAGAGTACATGTGTAGGATAAGACAACTCACTACAACTATCAACAACTAGAAACATCTAGAAGACTCACTAAGTCAACTTAACATGTGAATTATGTGTGATGTGTGAATATTATTTAACTAATAAATAGTTAAATAAAATGAGTTATCCACACAAGGGTAAACTGATTATGTGATAACCCTATTCACACCAACACCCCCTTTAAGTGCAACTTAGGGAGTAGCCGACTGATGCAGGAGCATCTGAAAGTCTGATGCAGAAGCATCCGGAAGAATTCAGAACCATTGAGACAGTTGACAGAAGCTTGAATATGCGGAGAAAGTGATCTTGGAGAATTCTAGATTTTGAGTATGAGGGGCTGTGGGTCTAGACTTAGCATCTAGACATAGGAAATTACAACATATCAAGAATTTAGATTGTTTGGTTTTGATTCTTGAAAGTTATCGCTGTTTGAAGATTGATTATTCTGACAGAACAGAGCCGACTATGTTTAGTGAAGTGGAATCGGCTTGTGGATCATTTCTGTGACTTGCAAAGCGAAAAGAAGAATTGGTTGATGAAGTTTAAGGACTTGGCCGACCTTCAGTGAGGTCCACACGAAGTTCTATGCATTTGTAGAGCAATGTCTTATGTTTAGGCCCAAACTGTTTTGTGTACATGTTACATAAGCTAGCCGTTGCAATTAGGCCGACTTGTTTTGTGTACACATTACATAAGCTAGCTGTTGCAATTAGGCTGACCTGGTGATGATTTGAAAACTTGCAGATGATATAAATAAGAGATAAAGGATTGTTTCTAAGTAGTGATGGATGACACGAAGATCTAGAGCATGAAGATAAGTTATTATGATCCGATGAAGTAGTAGAACTGAAGCGAAGAACAGAGTAGAGAATAGAAGAAGTTACAGAGTTGAGAATTGATAATCTGATGATGGAAATTATGCAAGAGAGTTGTTGTTTGTGTGAACAAGTGTAAAGAATAGCATGTGATAGAGAAAGAGGGAATGACAGGATATTGTACCAGAGAAAAGGATTGTGTATTAGATTGAAGTGATTATGGTAAAGGAAACAAAGTGAAGTACATAAGCAATATAAGCAGAGTGGAAGTTGTAAGATTTTGATGAGTGTAGATGAAATTGTGTTAAGAACCAAATAATAGACAGTGTTGTAGATAAACTAAGAAAGTGTATTGACTTGATTGTTTGGGAGGATGTATTTAATTGAAACAGACTTTGATCTGGAGGCAACTTGTGGAGAAAGCTTGCTCAGACCATTGATCATTGAGGCAGTGCAAGGCTTGCAGGTAGACGCCGAACTTAGAACTGGAGGTTATTTTGCAAGGTGGACTTGAACAGACCGCCAACCTTGAGGCAGTTGCAAGTACCTGAAAATAGATCGTTGAACCCTGAATCTAACTTGATATAGACCTAAGTGAAGGGGCTCACTTCTTAAATAACCCCGAGGGTCTGATGCAGGAGCATCTGGAAGTCTGATGCAGAAGCATCTAGAAGAATTCAGAACCATTGAGACAGTTTTCAGAAGCTTGAATATGCGGAGAAAGTGACCTTGGAGATTTCCAGATTTTGAGTATGAGGGGCTGGGAATCTAGACTTAGCATCTAGACATAGGAAATTACAACATATCAAGAATTTAGATTGTTTGGTTTTGATTCAAGAAAGTTATCTTTGTTTGAAGATTGACTATTCTGACATAACAAAGCCGACTGTGTTTAGTGAAGTGGAATCAGCTTGCAGATCATTTCCATGACTTGCAGAGTGAAAAGAATAATTGATTGATGAAGTTTAAGGACCTAGCCAACCTTCAATGAGGTCTGTATAAAGTTCTATGCATTTGTAGAGCAATGTCTTATGTTTAGGCCCGACTTGTTTTGTGTACACGTTACATAAGCTAGCCGTTGCAATTAGGCCAACCTGGTGATGATTTGAAAACTTGCAGATGATATAAATAAGAGATAAAGGATTGTATCTAAGTAGTGATGGATGACATGAAGATCTAGAGCATGAAGATAAGTTATTATGATCCGAAGAAGTATCAGAACTAAAGCGAAGAACAGAGCAGAGGATAGAAGAAGTTATAGAGCTAGAATTGATAATCTGATGAGGGAAATCATGCAACAGAGTTGTTTGTAATCCCTGAGCTGTGGCCTAGCATCTGTAAGGCCCTTGAGGCATGTGTAATTTGATTTGAAGTATAATATATGAAGAATGAGATTTGAAGGCTGGGTTTTTCCCTGTTAGGGTTTTCCTAGGATAAATCTGATGTTATGTGTTCATGAATCTGTTTTATCTTTATGTTGTTAAACTATAAGCTTTCGTTGCATATCTGTATGATCTTGGTATTAATTGTTTAAGGCTGCAAGGTTGGACAGTCCCTAACTAGACCTCCTACCTTGATTGCATTACTGACTAAAACAAAGATGCAATGATGATGGGTCTCAGCTACTAGGCCATGTTAGGTACCCATGTACAACAAATCTCAAGTGGAGAAAAGGAGAAAACCTCATGGGGCAAAACTCCTCTCCAAAAGTGAGAATGCAGAAAAAGAAATGAAAGATGTGATGGAAGGAGGACTCAAGACCCCCCAAGGACTACATCCAACACATATGTACAATCAAGTACCCCCCATGGGAGAGCAAGTGTGAGACTATAAGTCCCCCAACAATGAAGTAGCTCTTGTGCCGATGGTGAATGCCTAAAGAAGAATGTTGAAGAGAATCCAAGGCCTATAAACAACATTCTTTCCCTTAGGAAGAAATAGGTCCAAAGGCTGATGAAGAAACTCCATCTCAAGGTATGAGGGAAAAAGCCTCATGATGTATGCTATCTTTGAAAACTGCTCAAGTGTCCACATGTCACAACCAAATGATGCCACATAATTAGGTGCTGCATGCCTAATCAAAGAATGTGACAATCCAAGACAAGATGAAAACTCAAGATCATCAATCTCCAAAGACAAATAATCCTCTGAATGATGCTCAAGATGCTCCAACTCAGTGCCAAATTGGGACAAGTGAAGAGGAGAAGATGGTGCCCGCACATCCGAAGTAGAAGAATCAACTCCTTCAAAGAGGAGATGAATGTCATCAATTATGTCCTCTAAGTCATCAATATAGGACTCACAAAACAAGACTGAAATACCTGTCAAGTACTCATCCCACAAACCTATATCTGGAAGACAAAGAATATCCTACTCAACTGAAGTGGATGAATCTATGTCAATGCCAATCTCTATAGAAGCAAGAGAAGGAGGAAGCTCAGAACTAGTCTCAGGAACTGAAGTAGATGCAAGAATGTGCCAAGGTTCAAGTGACCAAACTTATCCTTGGAAACACAATTCACACTTGATGCATGAGCATGAATATCAATCAATGGATCTACATCATCATTAGAAACAAAATGGGAGAAAGTATACAAGCGAGATGCATGATCAGCCATCCCAACAACAATGATGTCTCTGCTCTCCAAGTCCCATATGATCAGGGATTCAAGAGTGAACTCAACTGTCTTCCCTGCACCACAATGAGTAATCTGATAGATGGAAAGGAGATTGGTTGTCAAGGAACATACACATAACACATTGTTGACTGTGCACTCACCAACATCAATAGTTCCTTTTCCAATTGCATGCATGTATGTATTGTTACCATCAAAATAGGTGGCAAAGTACATGACTGAAATGAAGAGAACATTCCTTGTGATGATGCCATATGATGAGAAGCTCCTGAATCAAGAAGCCATCTCTCTGACTGTAGACTTGTTGAAGCAAAGAGTGCCTATCCTTTTCCTTTATCTATCCCATTAGCAATGCCTGCTGACCCTATCTTTGATGGTGTAGATGATGATGGTGGCGAAGAAGAAGAATTGGGTAAAATAGATGTTGATGAAGAATACTCAATGTTATGTTTTTGAAGAAGTTGTGACATATCATCAAATTTTTTCTCATAACATTTAGTCTCATCATGACCCAATTTCTTACAATAAGAACACTTTGGCTTCTTCTTCTTATTGGACTCCTCTTTGGAAGAAGAGTTGGGGGTTTTCTTTGATTTTTTCTCTTGCTTATTAGACTTTGAATCCTTTTGTTTCTTTCCCTTATTATGTGAAGCCTTAGGATCTTTTGTGCTTTGTGTTGCAACTAGAGCTTGTGATTTAGGAGACTTTAATGTGCCCATGTGTAGTAGCTTGGCTTGTTCTCTTGTGAGTTGTGCAGCAAACTCCTCAAGTGAAGGCATTGTAAACTCACTACCAAAGGCATCCATTGTAGCATAAAAGGTAGAAATATAAACTGAATAAGCACGACCCAATTTTGCAAGAATAGATAGAATCAATTGTTCATCTTCTTTCTCAAGACCACACTGTTTGAGTTGCAACCTGAGAGACTTAAACTTGGTGAAGAAATATTCAATTTGTTCAAAATATTGAGGATTAAGTGCATTTATCTCATTCTCCAATTTGAACCTTCTTATTTTATATTGCTTGCCAAAGAGATTGTCTAGTGTTGTCCATATCTCATTTGGTGTTGTACAAGACTCAACATGAAATCTAAGATCTAGAGAAATAGCAAGACAAAGTGTGCCATAAGCCTCATCTCTTCTATCTAACCATTTTCTTCTCTCAGTAGCACCTGTGGGTTCAGGATCTATGCCTAAAGTGATTCTATGTAACTTTTGTTTATACAATACAAACTCCATGTTTTTCTTCCATTCATAATAATTATATGGAATTAAAAGTAGAATTTGAGACACATCCATGATAAAAAAGAAAGACAACAAGACAACAACACTCCTTTACTATGTAAGAGAGCCCCCCAATTTGTTGTGGCACTTTATACTTAGTGTGATTACAATTGTCCTCAAGGGACCAAAATTGGGAAAACAATCAAAATCATTTAAAAAGAGATCCAAGTGAGATTACAATCACTCACAATGATGTATTACATCAAACAAATCCTCTCAAAACAAATTTTACCTCAAGTATCAAAATGCCCAAGTTATCACTCAAAAGCCTAAAAACTGACAAATTGAATAAAATGAACCTGGAGCAAAATCTGAGAAAAGTGCATGAATGGCTTTGTAGAGCTCTTGAATACCTTTCTCATGCCGCAAGAATCGCAGAAATCAGAGATTGTGGAAGAAAGTTATGAGCTCAGGAGTCAAAAAAGAAGATTTGTCTTCAACCTGCAATAAATGCTGTCAAACAACAAAATATATGAAAATGACTGATACCACTATGAAGTGCCCTCTGTTAGCTTTCCAACGATATCTTGTTTGCCTAATTTCGACACCCTAGGCAAAAGTTGTGCAAAAAGCAAAAAAAGCCCTACTTTAGGACTTTGAGGGGCAAAACAGGCCCCCCTAACGAAATATTCTCATAGAAAATAGAATATTCTCTGCTGGAAATGGAAAACGTCAGTTTTTCTGGAAAATCACCTTTTGGTCTGAAAACCACCTCTGGGGCAGAAAACCATCTGTTTTGGGAAAAAACTGCCAGTTTGGGTGAAAACCACCAATTGAAGGTTAAACCACTAATCCAAGGAAAAAAAATACTCTGGGAAAACCGCCTACAAATTTAATAATAGTTTTGTTTGCTATTTTGAAATATATAAAAAAAAACTATTAAAAAAATGAAAGGTGATTAAAAGATTTGTGGGGCCTCCATGCAATTTGGTGGGGCCCGAGCCTTTGGCTCCCACTGAAGGAACAACTGACGAGCTAGAAAATTTTCTAGCGTGAGATAATGGTTTGTGTTGTCGGAAATGGTTTACTCATCACCGAGCTTTGGAAGTGAGTGCCCGCGGATGTCATTGAGGTTGAAAAATGAAAGCCCACCAAAGGAGATTGTGGTCTCCGAGGAATCCTAACCTGCCAGATCTGATAGTGGTGGAAAAATCTAAGGTGACCACTGATATATCTATACAAAAAGTGTATGAAACTGTATGAAATACAATGAGAGAGTCTTGATTATAAAGGCAAGGATGAAAAACTAGGAGTTGTAGTCACGTGACAAGTGTCACATTCCTATCACATATGACAACTAGAGGATACGATGCCAACTAGAGTACATGTGTAGGATAAGACAACTCATTACAACTATCAACAACTAGAAACATCTAGAATACTCACTAAGTCAACTTAACATGTGAATTATGTGTGATGTGTGAATATTATTTAAATTATAAATAGTTAAATAATATGAGTTATCCACACTAGGGTAAACTGATTAGGTAATAACCCTGTTCACACCAACAATATCCACAACCTCCAATATCACAATCTCCAAGAAACCTCCACAACCAACAACCAACCCACACAATCATGACCATGTCTTTAATAAAATTCCTCCATCTCCACAAAACCCAACAACCATAATTCCCTTCTAAGAAACCTCCACCACCATCCTCTACAATACACAACAATAGGGGCACTCATGCCCAATATACCACAAAAATCAAGAAAGCACCACAATGCCATTCCTCATGATCCAAAATCACAGGAATAATGTCCTCAAGAGAGAGTCCACACCTCTCTCAAACCCCAACATGTGGGAGGATCTTAACCCCAATGGGGAATATCAACACCTATACAACCTAAAACCCCAACAATTTTACACAAATTCACACAAAATACTTCTTCAAATATTCAACAATTTTCATACAAAAATCTAATATGTACATTACAATTTCATTTCACATAAAAGAACAAAGCACTCAAAAACCCTACCTCACACTTCTTCCACCTTAGGATAAACCTTGAATCCAAGAATCTTAATGGAGCCAACCAAGAATCCAAGCAACCCAAATCCCTTCAATTCTTGCAAATCCAAGCTCTTCCAAAAATTTTGAATTTTTTTCCACACACTAATTTCTTGGAGAGAAAAAGAAAAAAGAAAATATGAAAAGAAGGAAGATCCCCAATATGCCAAAATGATAACATAAATAATCTTGTCCAAAGAGTGGAAGTGAGGTGAGAGACTATAAATTTTCACAATCTCCTTAAGTTAGAGTATCATAAATCCCAATCTCGTCACCTTTCAAAAATAACACATTTACATCTTCTCTATGTTTCCAAATCACCTTTTAAATATAAAAATATAATCCCGTGACTTATACTATAACACTATAGGAGCTAATTTTTACACTTAAACTAAGGAAAAGACATTCTAAGACTCCCAAAACACCCTCTAAAAATTAAATCCAAAATATAGCAAGAAAAATCATCATCAATAAACATTAAACACTTATTCACAACACATAACATGTCGAGACCCTAATCCTCTCTTAAGGTAAGGTCTAGATGTACAGAGTATACACAACAATGATTTCTTGGAAACTCTTTGGAATTTATCCTTGACCACCCACTTGCACACTTGCAATTCAAATGTTAACATATCCAATAATAATTGCCAAAGCAACATTAAATGAATATTCATTCATATCAAATTTATTTCATAAGCACAATATTATGTTAACAAAATATTACTTTTAATCTAACATCTATATTATTCTAGTCCCACTTTACATTAATTAATTTCAAATAAATTAAGCATAATTATGCCATAAAATCTAACCTTGATCTAATTTAGATAAATTGTAACACATGTAAATCCAAAATACTCATTAATTAATCATGTCATCATTCATAGTCCATAATATGCATAAATAATACTAATATCACCATATGATCTAATATCATGAAACACCTATTATCCAATCCATAAGTGTCTTAATCACATAAGTCTATCACTAACGTATAAACAAAAATCAATAATCCATAAATTATGATTAAATCAATAATCATAACAATTGATTCAAAATTTCACAATAATAGAAATCAATTTAAATTAAACTAAAATTCATTATCACATGATTGAATCCATAGAAGAATCAAACCAAGACGACAAGATAAATTATATTTATTTAATGCTATAATATCGATAATATACGTGAATAATAGTTACTAACTTAACTTAGCATAACAGTCTGATATCAATCACTAATGATCAAAATAATTACATTAAACAAGTCCCTAAATAATTATACACCAAGCATGCATGTCTAATACTGAAATAGTTACAAGGAGGAGTGGGCATCATAGATGATGCTTGGCTCATTGATTCAAGTTTCTCCTACCATATGACTCCTCATAAGGAGTGATTTTTATTATACAAAGCTTATGATGGAAGAGAAGTTTTCATTGGTGACAACTCTACCCAACAAATTGTTGGTAATGGAAAGGTACAATTATGTTTTAGTGATGAGAAGATTAAATCCCTTGATAATGTTTTGAACATTTTAGGACTTGCGAGAAACTTAGTTTCTATATCCAAGTTGAATATTTTGAAATGCATGTTGACAAGTCTAATTACAATTTAGTGAGAGGAAGTTTGGTGGTAGATAAATGATCTTATGTTGGGACTTTATTTATGCCGAATACCTCCACATTTCATAACTTTTCTAATGTAACTGGTAAATCTAAAAATATATGTATGTTGCGGCACCAACTTTTGGGTCACATTAGAGAAAATGGTCTTAGAACCTTGATTAATGAAAACATGGTTGACAAATTTTTTTATTTTGATGAGCATTTTGATTTTTGTGAGCATTGTGTGTTTGGTAAACATAACAAATCATCTTTTCCTTCCAGAAGTCATAAAGCTAAGAGGTTATTAGAAAGTGTTCATTTGGATGTGTTTTCTCTAGTGGATGTGGGTTCTACTGGAAAATCTTAGTATTATGTTTCATTCATTGATAATGCCTCTAGATACACCTGGATTTATTTTATGTGTGCTTAAGCAAAAGTTTTCACTAAGTTTGAGGAATTTAAGGCCTTAGTTGAAAAGTAAATAGATTATAAGATAAGGGTTTTGAGATATGACAATGGTGGTGAATATTGTTCTAGGTAATTTGATGAATTATGTAAGCATGCAGGTATTATTTGGCAAAAGAGAAGCCCTACACACTACAATAAAATGAGGTTGGAGAAAGGATGAATTAAACCTTAATGGAAAGAGCCAAAAGTATGATGAGTGGTACACAATTAGATTGGTGCTTTTTGGCAGAGGATGTGAGTAGTGCTTGTTACTTGATTAATAGATTTCCTTGTTCAACTCTTGTTGAAAAAACACCTTATGAAGTGTGGATAGGTAAGAAGCCTTTTGTTTAACATTTAAGGGTCTTTGGTTGTGAGTGTAGACACCTAAAATTTACTATTCGATCATAACTTGATTCCTTTCTTATTCTCCCATCCAATCCTATAATAATTAATTAAATACATTATTTAATTAATTAGGTTATGCATTTCTTATTAGCTAATTAAATAGATTTTATTTAATTAGTCTATTCTAACATTAGTTAATTAATAAATTATTATATTGAATTAACTAGGATAAAGTCCTAACATTAGTCAATTAAATGACTCATCTTATTTAATTAACTAAACTAATGCCACCTTATCCAAAAATCTTTTCCTCTAATTAAAAATTCACTTCCTAACTAACCCATTTTAATAAAAATTTCTAATCTATTTCATCAAATCCTAAATCAAATTAATTTTAAATCCTAGCCATTAATTTGTTTAGCCTAATCCTAGCCATTCATCTCTTAATCCAAAATGAGATTAAGTTTGAATCCCTACCATACATTATCTCAAGGAAATCTACACCATTCATTTCACACGTGTGGTTATCACACATGTGTGAGATGTCCCATCACAAATCCGCATGAGTCTTCTCACACATGTGTTAGAGGTTTTGATCTCCACCCTTCATTCAAATCAAGGTAATCTCAACCCTTCATTTCTCCTAATCCATGTCTTATCCATTTGTATATGTCCCAAAGTGACACTTGTAATCTTTCCATTCCCCCATGCAAGCTAATCAATCTCCACCATCCAATCCAAAATCAAATCCTGGCCCTCCATACCACACATTTCAAATCTATAAATCTAGGCCATCCTCAAGTATTTCCACATAACACAAATTTATAGGTATATGTTGCTACATTGAGGAGATCATTTGAACAACTCAACATTCAACATCAACAACATCAACGCCATCACTTGGAGCACATCCACACATCAAATGGAAGGTATAATGCTTTGTTTTAGTGTTACATTGCTTATCTAGTTTACTTTCCATTTACATGCTCTAATTTGAAGCAAAGGGTTAGCTAATAGTTGTATCTTGCATTATTAGTTAGATTTTACTTTCTTCATTTTGGCATGCTTGATAAAATTACAAAACAATGTAATTTTTAAAAAACAATCACCTTTTTGTTAAGTTTCCATTTACTCATTATTGAAAAAAATGAAAAAAATTAGTTAAAATTTTGTATTTATAGTAGTTTTTATTTTATTACAAGAATTTCCACTAAAAAAATCTATGCATTTTTTTCTATGTTATTAGTGTTTTTTTAAATTATCACAAACAATTTTAATAAATTTAAAACAAAAAACAAAAATATAGGTGCACAAGCTTTTCTTTGGTTTCACAAATTTAAAATTTTAAGTTAGCCCACACACCCTCCCATTTCCCCTGTGCATATTTGAAATAGTTCAAATTTTAAATAAAATTTAAAACTAAAACAAACCTAAATCAAAATATAAACCTAAGCCCTAGTGTACCCCACCTTGACCTAAACACCTAACCCAACTCCCATCCCCTTGCCCCACCTATGGACTCCTTGTTTGTGGGGTGGACACCCCATCTTGATCTCCCACCTACCAACCTACCCCTCTTGTAGGTATCTTGTTTCCTTCACAGACTCACTGTCTGCCCTGACCCCTGAACCTACCTCACCCTAGCTTGGACTCCCATCTCATTCCTCACCACTCTATGGACAAATCATTTGCCCTTGTTCCATGTTCCTCCCAACCCTCTAAACCCTAACCTACTCAATCCCGTCCCCTCTATGACCCCTTTGCTCTCTATTATCGTCCTCCCTCCCTGCTGTGCTATTCTCGTGCCCTCTGTCGATCAGCACTTGTCTACTCCCTTGCTGCCTCTACAATCCCTGCTCCATCCACCAATTAGCTCCTCCACCTCTACCCACTTGTAACCCTTACATATCCCATTCCTGTGCCACCATTGCTTCCTCCTCCCTTTTCTTAGCAGCATCACCTCTGCCTCACCTCCTTGTAATTTCTTCCACCTACACCCTCTGTCCTCTACTTCTCCCTTGTTTTGTACTACCCCTGCAACTCCATGCCACTATATCCACCTCCACGCCACCTGCACTCGACCTAGTCCCTTCCTTGTTTGCCCCCTTGTCCATCTAGTCTCCTTGTCCATGGATTACCTGTCCACCCCTTGTCTCATCCCCTTTCCTGTCCACCCAAATAGATTGTCCACCTTGCAGACACCTTGTCCGCCTAGGCCCCTTAGGGCCCCCTTTTTATTTTTTTAAAAACCCCTCCTTACTCAAACCATCATAACTTTCACTTGGGAGGTGAATTTTTGCATTTTTATAGCTGATGGAAAGCTATTTTTGCCCCCTTCACCATGAGCTAGACCAATTTTCCCCATCCTACCATCCAAGCTAATTATATCAATTTAAATCATGATTTTCCATATTTTTCTTGTAAAAGTGTGCTACTAATGCCTCACTTGTGGCACTTTATGCATGTTGAAGACTTTTCATCCAAACTACTAACATGTTTGTGATGTAACATGCTTGTCGAAGATCTTATTTTTATAACTAAAGTAGGCACACATGAACATGTTTAACTGAAATTAACACCTTTTTTATCATATCTTCGATCTTACTTGTGTTTATGCTCTCTCCTCACATCCTAGGACAATCTTCGAGATCAAAAACACATGTTTGATCTATTTTGTTTGTGTGTTAATCCAAGGGATTAATGTGCATATGCTCTTCCCTTGAGTCACAAGTTGATCTTGTGAATTAGAAACACTTAAGTTCCTTTCCCTTAGTGGGCTTATCTAAGGATTTGATCACCTTAGGGGATTACTCAAACCCTTGTGTTTCGATGGGGTATATAAATTTGGGAAAATCGAAAGACTCTCCCATTGGGGGACACTTGTCACTTTTGACTTATCTTGCAAGAACTTTATACCTTGCAAAGTGAAGAGGAGAGTGAGTTACCATCTCAAACCATGCCATTAGACATACCCCTCATTTCATAAACATCAGCCTCATGTACCTTGCATATATCAAGGACACCCCTAGAAGCCATGTTCATCTTAGCTTAAGACCTTTCAACTATATATGCTTGTAATGCACTAGATACTAGTTAGGCCCAAAAAGTTACTGCATGCAAGTGCTTATCCTCCCTAGAAATGGATGTGCATTCCATGTATGCTCTCCCCTCATGCCTTTGAATGATCTTGGGTGATCAAAAGCGGATAGTTTCCTCATCATGGGACTTGCACGTTACACCTAAACAAAGGCAACAAGGTGGGATTACAAGTTTATACACTCCTACTTGACTAATCTAGGTTGTTCATGTGCTTGGCGTGTTTTAATTTATCAAAACCTATGAAAATCCCCTTATAATCCAACATCAAAATCTTTTTCAAACCATTGAATGTTGATTGAAGCTTTTGTTTGCAAACATCAAAAACTTGTCCAAAGGTCAAGCATCCCACCTATCCACAATTATCACAAATCCAAATCATTCCCAATCCACCTCATCCTAATTATCCTCATTACCCCATAATCACCATAATCATCCATTAACCTTGCTTAAGGAATCAAAACCCCTAATCCTAATCACTCAATTAACCCAAGGTTTAAGCCTAATCCTTAAGCACAACATCTTTCACCCTAATCCATCATCAAGGACCCTAATCCAAATCAAGTCACTGAATCCAATCTAAGGTCCTGTTACCTAGATTTCACTACTAGCTCAATCAGGTAGAGCTTTCCAGTTTTAAAAGAGAAAAAGGTACAGATATTTCTGCTATGTTCAAACCAAGCACATTTGATACAAAAAAGAAGACAAATAGACTACAATGTGACGAAGTTCAAGCAGCAAGTTGTTTCAGGTTTGCAGAGGTCAAACTATAAGGTATGAACAATCGTAATATGAGCACAAAGTAATATGACCGTTTGACCCAAGGAGAAATGTCATAAATATCAGTATTTTATGCATAGGGTTGCGAAATTATAAATTGTAAAACATTTACTAAGGTGGTGCAATTATAAGCCTCTTAGTTAAATGTTATTTAATGCAGAAAAGGTGTCATTATGGTATTTTTAATGCTGCAAAAGATGATGACATATGCCAGAAGCACTAAATGATATTTATCGAGCTGAATGAATAGGAGACGATTAGACAATCTGATGAGTTGCTGACAGAAGACAATCAAGTCTTGGAGTAGCTGAAAGATGAAAATGAACATGAGGAAAAGATGGTTTATGAGCAGAATGACAAAGCTCATCTAGATTTAATGCAACTTCATGAGTTAGATGAGGACATGTTTTTAGGGATCATTGATGTTTTTTGTGCTAACATTAATGATAAACCAGCAGCATACAATCAACCTATGTAGATCAAAGAGGCAGACATTCCTCCATCTCATTCATGTGAAACAATTCTTCCACATTAGATTGAGTTTGAGATGGAAGGTGAAATAGCAGCTTGGGAGGAAGGAAATTTTACACTGTAAAGGAGACATTCCAATTAGCAAGATGAAGAATCAGCAATACATGAGCTAGAAGCCAGCAAAGAAAGAGTGGCGTTCATCAGTTCGAACGGATGTCCTATCAGACATCTTGCTCAAGTCAAGCCAAACAAGGTGTTATCAGTCATGTTTGCACTTGAGGAGAAGATTGAAACCAAGGAACAACTTGTTTTTTGAGTGGAGCACTAAATGATATTTTATCATATTTTTAAAAGTGCCTTTATGATAGTGGAGCTAGTGGAGTTGGTGGAAGTTGATCTTTTTTGAGTGGAGCATGAGCTATTTACAGCTGTTTGAGCTATATATATTCCTCTTCCTTGTTCAGTTTTGAGGAGGTTCTAGCTGTTCACAGCTTTGCATATTGTAATTTTTTGAGTTCTTTTGCAGAAGTGAAGAGTCTTGTAACCCATTTTCAGAGATATTCAACATTGTAACACCTTTTGACAGTAATAAGCAGTCTATACCTTCCCATGTTCTTCTGATATTGTGTGTTTTTCTGTGTTAGTACAAGCCTTTGTGATATTTTTCTGTCCTTTGAGTTGTACTGCATGTTGATGCCTTTATACAGGAGTTACATTATCTTTACAGGTTGTGAGCTGTGCAAGTGATAACGATCAATTTTGGATAGTGAGAAAATCTATTTCTCCTAAACAAGACTGTTGTTATTTAAGCCTCCTCACAAAGTGTTCATGCAAAGATTGTGATTTGTTGGGTTGTGTAGAGGATCCTGATTATTACTGGTTCTGTAGTGTGTTGTTTTTCTATGTATTTGTTGATGATCGTTTGGTGCATCACCTTATACAGTAGGTTTCATTTTATGCAAGCCTTCTTACCCTTTTCTCTGCAAAGTCTTAGTCTAGGTAGCTTAGGTGGAGTACCAAGAGGAAGCCGACCTTCTCTGGAGGTTCTTTCCAACACAGGTCACCCACAGGCCTAGGAAAGATCCCATGTTTCTCCAGATTGCCAAGTTTCACAACTCGGCAAGGGTGCAAACCTGAGAGACAACAGGTCCTTCACCTAATCCATCTCCCTAATCATCATCGTAATCCCCAACCAATCCCATCATTGAGATTTGCATCCATGATCTGTTGGCATTATTTTTTGTCATTGATGTTAGAGGTATTCAGGTCTTTATCTTGCTACAAAATGATCCATTGGAGCTTGTCAGAATGGATTTGTGCATTAGGGTTGCTCCTACAAACATAAGGGTGTTTTTATGTTGCCCTTACAACATAAGGGTGTTTTTATTACTATACAATTTATGTCATGTCTCATTTTTCTAGACTAAACAATTATTCTAGATTGGTGAACATTTACTATGGTTATTTTACTTCGAGTAAGTTTCACATGGGAGAAGGTAATTATCATAATGTTATATTTACATAAATTAGAAAATTGATTTACATATTAAATAATACCGATGTGAATACAATGATTTGCTTCGGCTATGTTTTGGAGACACTAACCTATTGACGTCGAGTTGAGTGCAAATGAATGCAGGAACTCATCGAAGATGAGAAAATGGTTGAGGTAAATATGTTCTAGCCACTTGGCAAGAACTGTTTGGGATGGTTAACTCCGATGCAATCACACACTCACGTAGTCTAATATTGCATTTTGAATGATTTATTATGCATTAATTATGTGGATAATAAATGTGATTGATGTTTAGATGGTTAGAAAATATGGTGTTTTTAATTGTTAGGAAAATCCTTTTCGAATGTATGATTTAATTATATATATTAAAAGGTCTTTTGATTATATTAAATAGTGAATATATGTGGTTGTATTTTACTTTAATTAATATTAAATAATAAATATTCCTATTTATATAAATATGGATGTTTGGAAGACAATATCTAAATTAGATTTAAATAATTATATTTAAATTGCAATAGATATATAGATATATATTATTTTAAATATTATTTAAATACTTCTTGATTGATTTAAAATGTTTATATGTTATTAAAAATAAATAAATTATATTAATAATAACTATTATGTTAAGAAAATTAAATATAGGAATTAAAAGAAATGGTTATTACTTATTTAAATTAGATAAATTGCTTTATTTTTATGAATATTATATTTAGAATTCTAATAAAAGAATTAAACGAATAATATTTTTATCATGCAGCCACAAGAAATAAATAAGTTTATTTTATTTTAATTTTTGGAGGTTTTGAAAAGCCAAATTTCATGCAAACTTAAAACAAGATTGTAGTTAATAAAAAGTAATCAAAAACCTAATTTCAACGCCAATATTAGGGAGTTTATTTTGTTAAAAAGAAAGGAGGCTAGGCAGAGAAGGAATGAAGAAACCATGTTTTATTTGCAGCAGTAGAAAGGAGACGTTACTATTAGTTTTTAGCGGCGACAGGAAGTATAGGAAAACAGTGACATGAAGAACATAAAATAGTGACAGGAAGCAGAACTGATCTCTTCTTCAGCAAATAAAACCTAGGTATTTTTCCTTATTTAATTGCAATAAAATATGATTGATTATGGATGATAAAGACAACAATCTAGCCTGCATACTATTCTTTTACGGTCTGCATTCTTTCTTTCCTCATGTCAATTTGGAATCTGCCTTGTTTTTAAGGTGTTGGTTTGCATAAAGAATGACCCGCCTAATGATTTGACTACAAAAATAGATTTAAAATATTTACCATTATCCCTAGCTACTGATTAAATTGGATCATGCTTGTATTTGCCTTGTTTTGTCTCTATTTTTATAGAGAATTTGACCTTGTTATGGAGGACGACTCTATTAACTTAGGCGATAGAAAATAATTTCCTATTACAGATCTATATTGGTGTTTTTCAGTAGTGTTAATCCATTCTTCTTCATTCTTCTGAAAACTTGGTTTCTCTACCTGAAGTGTTTTGTATTGATTACTGAGGAATTCGTTTGAAACCCTGTCGCCGTCCTTCTATATGTTATTATTTCTATTTAACCCTGATTAGTTCCTACAACTATCTTTAATCTATTCTTTTTATTAATTGTTGTTCCTATAGCTGACTGTTTATCAGTTCCTTTCACCTGTTTAGCAGGTTCCTGTAGCTTTCTATAATTCATGTCACTGGTTTTGACAGTTCCTGTCGCCAGTTTTGATAGATCTTGTTGCCAGTTTTAACGGTTCAAGTAGCCTGCATTTTAAATAGATCTTGTAGCTTCTTAAACTCTTTAAAACAATCATGACAATTTCAAAATAGAGATCGTTTGATATTCTAGTTATTTCTTATGAATGTTGATGCTGAAACCAATTATATTTTTATTGTGAATCATTACTTAATTCAAAATAGATATAGATAGAAGTAGAGTAACTAAACTATTTGATGCAATAATGTGAAACTGGAAAACTGAACCAGATTATCAGTATTATATTTATAATCATGATTGAAACCTGATTAAACTTTGTTCTCTGTTAATTTTTATTTCTGCAACAGTTCATGTCGTAGTTGCAACAGGAAGATTGTTTTTATTGTTTCTAGACTTCCTGTCACAGATGTGACATTAAGGTTTGTGATTAAATTGTGAACTTATTTGGTTATAGATAATGGACTAAGATAGTTCCTATCACAGATTGACAGTAAGATTGCTTAAATCTTAGAATACTATTTACATTGTGAATTATGATTTAAATATGGACTTAGAAATTATATCAATTTGATAAACTTATGGATGCAATTGAATAAACAAAAGATATAAATAATATTTGACATAAGTATGCATGAAACCTCATTGTGTGAGAGTGGAGTAGTCAAACCTCATCATTTGATTTTATTACTTGATTTATGAAACAGTATTTGGATATGAAGCAAAATCATTAGTTTCTACAATCTATTTAACCATGGAAATACGAATTGAGAATATAATCAAATATATTGCTTTATGATGTTCTTCATTATTGCTTGATTGAAAAGTATGCTTTCTTCATTGATACATGGGAAAGGGATCAGAGGTGGTCATAGGTGATTTTGGATCTTTATTCATTGAATTATTTATTTACTTGCTTATTTACTTCTTGGGGAAAGAAGGTAGATTTTTATCTAGGAATGTTATTGGGTTACTTTCTAGGCTAGGATGCTGAATGTGGATTATCAGAGATGGCTTTTCCTCTTTTTGGGAATTGAACCAGGTTGCTATTTAAAGGATTAGATCTAATCAAGATGACATTGAAATATATATATCTGCCACATCCTATTGTGAGACAATCTGCATTTCATTATTTAGAATTGCACATTCAGACATCAGGGTTACATCGGGTGTTCCCTCTTGCCAATTGTTTCTAGGTAGTTAGACATTTCGTGCAGGGCTAGGTTTCCTTCATTTCATGAAGGGATCCGGGGAAGTGTAATTGCTTCATGGTTGGGTGGAAAAGCACCTGGGCCATGTTTCCGTCTCTCGGCTCACAGGTAGTGGACCACTTGGTTCATGCGACTGATGAGCATATTGATTTATTTATTCATGTTGTTCATGATTGTTGGATGTATTATGGCATGGTTGTCAAAGGACTTTGTGTATGATTTTTTATAGTACTTTTACCTGGAATGAGCACGCAAATTGTAAGATTTAATGACTTTGTTTGAGTTATATTGATGAGATTATCTTTTGCAAGATTTAATGATTCCTATGGATTCTTATTTATGAAGATTTACTGACTCTATTGAATCTTATTGACGAGATTATCGTTTATTTTGATATTGTAATTAAGGGGATTAATTACACCCCTTTTTACCTTTTAGATTGTTGTAATTAAGTGGATTAATTACATCTCTTTACTTTGGATGATGTGATGTTGTATTTAGGTGGATTATTTACTTCATTTTATTTTATTTACTTTTGTGATGGTTTGAGGGTTTTACATTTGGTATCAGAGCGTGGTTCCAGCATTGGGAGCTCTGGCTATCTATGTTGTTCAGATTGATCGATCATGTGTGGGTCCTTATGTGTTGGCCTGCTATGGATAGCATGTGCCTTCTTCTCTTTTTATGGGGTTAGATAGACCCTGATGATTGTTCTTAAGTATGAAAGAACTAGGTTATTTTCTTCTTGTAGAGTTATGCATGAGTATACGAAAGAGGATGTTGGATCATATGTTTGACTTATTTTAGTTTGTCTTTTGGTGAATGCTTGCTTGAAATGCATATTGCATTATTTTTTTAAGAGCATGATTATGAATATGAATTCACTATGTGGTTATAAGAAAGATAGTATTGCATTACGTCATTGAAGTTTAAAGAAAGAAATGATAACCATTGCTTGTAGGAAAGAATGATGTGTTGTGATATCTTGATTTGTGAACTTGATTTTGTCCTAAATTTTGGTTGTTGAATGTTTGCAAGTATATGACTGTGTGAACAATTTATTTTTTTTGCCACAAATTTGTGTTTGAAAGGAGAATAGCTATTTTTCTTTCTATGCTTTTGGGAAGTTGCCTTCTAGGATGGGTGCCGAATATGGGGAAACAAGGAAGTAGGTTTTCTTTTCAAATCCTACACACTGTTAATCAGTTTTATGTATTTAATTCCTTGCCATATCTTGTTAATGAGATACTGCATTCAAGTTGGGGATGCATGTAAGTTAACAGGGATGCACCAGGTTGGGTTGGGCATTCTTCAGTTTGATTGTGATTTCCTGGATCGGAATGCAATCTTTTTTGCTATATATCTTGAGTGTTGTGTGGAAATGATCTTATGTTATAAAGGCATTGGGAATCTTAGAGGACTAGGTTTCTTGTGTGATTGAGTGTATTCTCTTAACTTGCCCCATTTTGGATCCAGGCATAGTGTAACATCGTACTCCCTCTCTAGTGGCTAGAATTAGTTACATAGTTCATGTAATGTGAAATTTTTTGAATTTGATATTTATTTTTTGACTTTGATAATTTCTCTAAATGTTGTAAAGACCAACATTAAAATTTTTTATTTTTATTTATGAAAAAGTATAGCCATCAAAAAATTGATATTTACTTATCTTGCAACCTTGATGTGTTGGAGTATAAGATCACTGAGAGGGGGGGGGTGGTGAATTAGTGGTCTATAATCTTTTAAAATCTTTTTACACCTTTTAATTTACAAGACAGAGAGTGAGAGAGACTTCAATGATCTATCAAACACATATGCACAAGTATGATGATTAATAGTGTGGACAAGACCTTATGAGAAAAACATGTGGACACACACACATAGAGGCAAATAACATAAACCATAACACATGTTTTGATGAATGGAAAACCCTTATAGAGATAAAAAACTACTCTGAAAATTGCCTCACTGGCTTAATAGAATCTCAACAATTGTCTCACTGACATACATGCCTCACTGGCAACAAACATGCCTCATTGACCAAACAAGCCTCACTGGCTACAATATGCCTCACTGGAAAATTATACAATATTAGAATAATACAAAGAATATAGAGGGTTTCTTTGTTTCAATACAACCCCTAAATTTGCATATCCCCTTGCAATCATACTCAACTCAATATGCATTTCCTTCTCATTATCTCTGCACAATCAATTACATATTATCTTCATACTAGACATGATTCAATCTGTAAGTTTGCTACATAATGTCTTCATCCTGTGTTTGATTCATCCCTACAAAAACATATCATACATCTTTCAAATCTTATACAAAATATTTACCTGATTCACCTGCATTTTTCTCTTCAAAATCCTCACAAAAAATTATGTCTTCAATGTTGCATATTAGTCCTCAATACCCATTCACAATGAACCTACAATGTCATTAAAAATAGAATGACCTTTCATTTCCTCTCCTTTCTGCATATTCATTTTTCCTTTTCAAAAACAACTTTTCAATAATCTCCAATCTGTTCATCTTCCCTGCATTTATCATCTCCCATTTAAAAATTAGAAAACATAAAATGGCATCCATCTTTTGCAAATAAAAATCTTCAATCTGTTCTGATAAAAAAATATTATCCTTCTATCATCTTCTCTGCATTAAAAAATTCTTCTAAAAAAAGAAACCACTACTATAGAAACTTTCCCTTTAGAAATGCAATTAATATTGACAAAACCCCTTAACATAGAAAAAATTTATTCATTCAAATATCTTTATCTTTTGCATGAAGGGCTCAATATTAAAAAAAATCTCCTTAAAAAGTGCCTTTAAAAGCATCAATTGACTGCCTTTGAAAAGTGACTAAAAATAGCCTTTAAAAGGCCAAAATCTTGCAGTCACATTCTTTTGATGGCCCTCTACACGTCAATGATGAAGCTCAGGAGTGGAGTTTCTTATTTTTAAATCATAGCCATTGATATACCATCGCATGCTTCTCATACTTTTAAACAAAACCATTGATTTATAATTGGTGCCTATGCACTCAAAGGGAAGACTGGGAAAGCCAGTTGTGCTAGGTGAAGGGGCTAGTTAGGTCATAGTGACAACACCCATAAGTTGTAACTAAAGTCCCCTTCGACTTGCTATAGCAGGTCAACACTGAAACATAAGAAAAAGTGAATGTTATAAAGGACAGGCAGTGAAGGTTAGATTTAAGCTTTAGTATTAGATTTATAGGATAAATATCATAGGATTTAGGGTTAGATTTAAGATATGCAAAGGGAATAAATCAACCCTAAGTGCAAATTGAACTTAGACCCTTATGAAAATATGACAAAGAGATAAGTAAACTCTGATAGACCCTGATAAATGACAGAGATTTTCAAGAAATCTACAAGTTTATAACTTAGGATATAGACTATTGATCTTCAAAGACACCATCTTGTTTCAAACTCCAATCTCTTCATCAAAGAGACTCTGATTCTTTGAACACTGATTCTTTAGACATTGCCCATGTCTCTGTCAAGCAAATCCTTCACAAACATCTTAAGCATGATTATTAGCATAAGAAGCATCAACAAATCAAAGAATCAATATCAACAACATTTGCTTACATATACTTGCATAAAGTTGCAACTCTTGAAACATCTGACATGAAGTATCATCAATGTGACATTATGAACATCAGACATTAGACATCTCAATGTAGTGATCTTCTTACTTACACCAAACTTGATGAAGTGCCTTGAGTATCAACTCTTGAATCATGAGAAGATCAATCAATAACTTATCAAATCAATCACCATAAATAGAAGTATGAAAGAATAAAGGACATGAGAATTTCTGTATGAGAAACACCATCAAACATTCTGATCCTTTGATCAACCAATCTGACTAAGATTATGTAGAATTCAACTCTTTTACAAGAGAAATGACATTTCAATGAAAGCAATAACATCAACTCTTTGAATAAACAATGTGCGTGTCTTCATCACCAATGATGCAAGCCTTCACAAACCTCCTACTATATCATGAACATCATACCAACTGATTTACCATAACAACCCATGAACAATGAAGCACATGTGAACTCCTAAAACATGACATCTTGAAACATGAAGCATGGTGAATGAACTAAATTAGAATGAAGATCTTGAACCAACATTTCCACAACACTTGCAGACTTCTCAAAACACATAAAGAACAACTCAACATGTCAACACTCCTCAACTCAAATATGCATCACCTGATATGACAACTTCCTAAACATGAACATCATGTTATGAAATATGATGAATGAAGATCCTACTCCTGAAAGCACCAAGCTCCTTATATAAAACATATGAAGAATAACGCCTTTGTGGTCTTGAAGCATCATGAAGGAGATCAAGTTTGTGTCAATTTGCATCAAGCTTTCCTTTGCACCAACAACAAAACATCATGACCAATACCTTTGCAACATCAATAGTAGACACCATCCATAAAAAAACCAACTCATGAACTAAGAAACCATATTAACCAACACACCATATCATGAAGTATGAACTCATGAAGTATCATCAATCAACTCAAACAATAGATAACCTTTTGACATAAATGACAAACCTTATTCCAACATGATGGTCACGTTTGATTTACTATTGAAATTGAGCTCATTTTATGACTTATTGTTGGAATTGAAATTTTATTTTCTTCGGAATTTATTTATTTATTATTGGTGGCTATGCTTGAATGTTTTAAAACTGTTGGTCATGTATCATGTTATGTTTTCTATCATGTCCATGATGGCCCTCTGATAGGTTGTGTAAGGGAGTAGGATGCAGAGAATGTGTTGTTTCATAGCGAGTGTAGATTGAGTTCACTAATTGTGGTTAGATGTATTAACATTGTTGAAGTGTTGAGGAAGTTCTGAATTGGATTTTGGGTATCACTTTGGATCACTTGAAGTAAGTTGAAATTTTGAAGGAAATTTTTGATAGAAGAATTGGAAAAAGAATTGGTTAAAGAAGAGTTGAAGTTGTTTAAGGAATGAATAATTACAAGAAAAGGTGAAAAACCTAGAAGGAGAAAATTCAAATAGACGAGTAAAACAATTGTTTGCGGCATGCCAAAAAGGAAAATGAATGTTGGAAATTAAGTCATTAAATTGTGAAGTCTCTTGTGACATAAATGATTTGTGTTCTTTTGATCAATCACTTGGTAGCTTGCTGAAGAATATAAAGATGAAAATGATGATGAATTTGTTGTCATAGCTAGTTGTTTTGATAATAATGTTGGTTTGAAAATATTGAAGAAAATTGAATATATTGGCGAAGGTTTGGGTAAGCATGGGCAAGGAATCAAAGAGCCCATTGAGTCACTTGAGGGACTAAATATGAAAGTCTCAGGTATCAGGGTAAAGGAAAAGAAAAGACAAATGTTTTGCAAGAACTAAGAAGTCATTTCAAGAAAAAGAGATCTTACATTATTCCCATTGTGATAGAAAAGGAAATAGAAGAGAATATTGTTGGAATTTACATCATTGCAAAAATTTGTGGTTTGAAAAATCATAGTGAAAAGACATGTTGAAATAGAGAATTTAAAAATGAATCTAAGACAAGTTGTTTGGAAATGAACTGTGGTTGGATAAATGTATTTGATTGACAAAAAAAGGAAAAGAATTGAACAATATAAACAAAACAAACAAATATAGTGAACAACCAAGTGCAGAGAATAGTAAAGAAATTAAAGAAATTAAATTGTTTTAGCATTGTGTAAAAGCACGATAAAGACAAGGAAGAGTTTTCCGAGAAACTTTTGAATTGTAGATCTTATTGAGATTAAGTTTGGTTACAAGTAATGAAAGAGGAAATGGATTACATTAATAGGAATGATATGAGTCATATAGTTTCAGAGGAGTTGTTTGCACAATCATTGGATATGACCTAGTTGGTGCACCTATGGAGCTTTGTCTTGTTGATGGAGATCTCGACCAATGTTTGTTTGGGAGGACTGATCTTTTGATATTATATTGTGTTGCCATGAGGTTGCATGTGCTATGTGATCATTGATTTGTGTCTATGATGAATTGATTTATGCCTTCTTGATGTGCATCAAAGATGTGATCGTTACTCTTATGCTAGAATAAATGTAATTGAGTGGTAGTTGTACCATGTAATGAATTATATACATTGAATTGGCAGTTGTGCCATGTGAATTGATTGATTGATTATACTTAGATTTATTTGATGGGCGCAATGTTAAATGTGAAATTGAGATATTCTTTTGTATAAGGTCAAGTAGGACCTATACTTTCGTGGATGGTGCCACATGCGAAGATGTAAAGATACATTAATATGCTTTGTTAGAATTGATGATACCTTAATGATAATTTGAGTTATTGTTATTATTTTAAGATACTTTGATAAATTGTTGGTGGTAGATTAATAAGTTATTATTTTGTTGTGTAATAAGACATCGAAACGATGTCTCTTCCAAGTGGGGAAGGATGTCACGTCTCATTTTTATGGACTAAACAATTATTCTAGACTAGTGAACATTTACTATGGTTATTTTACTTTGAGTAAGTTCCACATGGGAGAAGGTAATTATCATAATGTTATATTTACATAAATTAGAAATTTGATTTACATATTAAATAATATTGATGTGAATACAATGATTTTCTTCGGCTATGTTTTGGAGACACTAACCTATTGACGTCGAGTTGAGTGCAAATGAATGCAAATACTCATCGAAGATGAGAACATGGTTGAGGTAGAGATGTTCTAGCCACTTAGCAAGAACTGTTTGGGATGGTTAATTCTGATGTAATCACACACTCACATAGTCTCATATTGCATTTTGAATAATTTATTATGCATTAATTATGTGTATAATAAATGTGACTGATGTTTAGGTGCTTAAAAAATATGGTGTTTTTAATTGTTAGGAAAATCCTTTTCGAATGCATGATTTAATTATAGATATTAAACTTGGTCTTTTGATTATATTAAATAGTGAATATATATGTGGTTGTATTTTATTTTAATTAATATTAAATAATAAACATTCCTATTTATATAAATATGGATGTTTGGAAGACAATATCTAAATTAGATTTAAACAATTATATTTAAATTGCAATAGATATATATTATTTTAAATATTATTTAAATGCTTCTTGATTGATTTAAAGTGTTTATATGTTATTAAAAATAAATAAATTATATTAATAATAACTATTATGTTTAGAAAATTAAATATAGGAATTAAAAGAAATGGTTATTACTCATTTAAATTAGATAAATTACTTTAGTTTTATGAATATTATATTTATAATTCTAATAAAAGAATTAAAAGAACAATATTTTTGTCATGCAGCCACAAGAAATAAATAAGTTTATTTTATTTTAATTTTTGGAGGCTTTGAAAAGCCAAATTTCATGCAAACTTAAAACAAGATTGCAGTTAATAAAAAGTAATCAAAAACCTAATTTCAATGCCAATATTAGGGAGTTTATTTTGTTAAAACGAAAGGAGGCTCGGCAGAGAAGGAAGGAAGAAACCACTTTTTTTTTTTGCAACAGTACAAAGGAGATGTTACTATTATTTTTTAGCAGCGGTAGGAAATACAAGAAAAGAATGACAGGAAGAACAGAAAATAGTGATAGGAAGCAAAACTAATCTCTTCTTCAGCAAACAAAACCTGGGTATTTTTCCTTATTTAATTGCAATAAAATATGATTGATTATGGATGATAAAGACATAACAATCTAGCCTGCATACTATTCTTTTACGGTCTGCATTTTTTCTTTCCTCATGTCAATTTGGAATCTGCCTTGTTTTTAAGGCGTTGGTTTGCATAAAGAACAACCTGCCTAATGATTTGACTGCAAAAATAGATTTAAAACATTTACCATTATCCCTAGCTACTGATTAAATTGGATCATGCCTGCATTTGCCTTGTTTTCTCTCCATTTTTATAGAGAATTTGGCCTTGTTATGGAGGAGGACTCTATTAACTTAGGCAACAGAAAAAATATCCTATTGCAGATCTATATTGGTGTTTTTTAGCAGTGTTAATCCATTCTTCTTCATTCTTCTAAAAACTTGGTTTCTCTACCTGAAGCTTTTTGTATTAATTATTGAGGAATTCATTTGAAACCCTGTCACACTCCTTCTATCTATTATTATTGATATTTAAACCTGATTAATTCCTGCAACTATCTTTTATCTATTCTTTTTCTTAATTGTTGTTCCTATAGCCAACTATTTATCAGTTCCTGTCACCCATTTAGCAGGTTCCTGTAGCTTTCTATAGTTCCTGTCGCTAGTTTTGACAGTTCCTATCACCAGTTTTGATAGATCCTGTCGCCAGTTTTATTAGTTCCTGTAGCCTGCATTTTAAACAGATCTTATAGCTTCTTAAACTCTTTAAAATAGTAATGACAATTTCAAAACAAAGATCGTTTGATATTCTAGTTATTTCCTATGAATGCTGATGCTGAAACCAATTATATTTTTATTGTGAATCATTACTTAATTCAAAATAGAGATAGATAGAAGTAGAGAAACTAAACTATTTGATTCAATAATGTGAAACTAGAAAATTGAACCAGATTATCAATATTATATTTATAATCATGACTAAAACTTGATTAAACTTTGTTCTCTATTCATTTTTATTTCTGCAACAGTTCTTGTCGCAGTTGCGACAGGAAGATTATTTTTATTGTTTCTAGACTTCCTGTCACAGATGTGACATGAAGGTTTGTGATTAAATTGTGAACTTATTTGGTTATAGATATTGGATTGAGATAGTTCCTATCACAGATTTGATAGTAAGATTGCTTAAATCTTAGAATACTATTTATATTGTGAATTATGATTGAAATATAGACTTAGAAATTATTTCAATTTGATAAACTTATGGATGGATTTGATTGAACAAAAGATAGAAATAATATTTGAGATAAGTATGCATGAAACCTCATTGTGTGAGAGTGGAGTAGTCAAACCTCATCATTTGATTTTATTGCTTGATTTATGAAATAGTATTTGGATATGAAGAAAAATCATTAGTTTCTACAATCTATTTAACCATGGAAATACAAATTGAATATATAATCAGATATTGCTTTATGATGTTCTTCATTATTGCTTGATTGAAAAGTGTGCTTTCTTCATTGATGCATGGGAAAGGGATTAGAGGTGGTCATAGGTGATTTTGGATCTTTATTCATTGAATTATTTATTTACTTGCTTATTTACTTCTTAGGGAAAGAAGGTAGATTTTTATCTAGGAATGTTATTGGGTTACTTTCTGGGCTAGGATGCCGAATGTGGATTATCAGAGATGGCTTTTCCTCTTTTTGAGAATTGAACTAGGTTACTATTTAAATGATTAGATCTAATCGAGATGACATTGAAATAGATGTTTATTTGTCTAGCAAAACTTATTTATATATATCTCTGCCATATCCTATTGTGAGACAATCTACATTTCATTATTTAGAATTGCGCATTCAAACATTAGGGTTGCATCGGGTGTTCCCTCCTGCCAGTTGTTTCCAGGTAGCTAGACATTTCGTGTAGGGATGGGTTTCCTTCATTTCATGAAGGGATCTAGGGAAGTGTAATTGCTTCATGGTTGGTTGGAAAAGCACCTGGGCCATGTTCCTGTCTCTCGGCTCGCATGTGGTGACCACTTGGTTCATGCGACTAATGAGCGTATTAATTTATTTATTCATGTTGTTCATGATTGTTGGATGTATTATGGCATGGTTGTCAAAGGACTTTGTGTATGATTTTATAGTGCGTTTACCTGGAATGAGCACGTGAATTGTAAGATTGAATGAATTTGTTTGAGTTATATTGATGAGATTATCTTTTGCAAGATTTAATGATTCCTATGGATTCTTATTTATGAAGATTTACTAACTTTTTTGAGTCTTATTGACAAGATTATCGTTTATTTTGATATTGTAATTAAGCAGATTAATTACACCCCTTTTTACCTTTTGGATTGTTGTAATCAAGTGGATTAATTACATCTCATTACTTTGGATAATGTGATGTTGTATTTGAGTGGATTATTTACTTCATTTTACTTTATTTACTTTTGTGATGGTTTGAGGGCTTTAACAACTTATCTTGAAGTCATTCTCTGCATGAGTATGTAAGTTGCAAGTCTCTACAAACATGTTTTTTGTTTGAGTTGTTGAGCAGACTATCAGATATCAAATTCATGTGTTTAGGGTTGATTGTTTCAAGAGAAAAGTTCTTGATTGCTTCAAGATCAAAGGAGTTTCTTTGTTATATCAACTTCATTGGTTTATCCTCTGTGACAAAGGTTGTTTGCAGAAGATAAGGATCATTTTTTCTTTGATGGCATATTTGGGTTTATTTTTTAAAGACCTAAATCCTAAAGTGCTAAAACCCTAATGACCTCCTAAAACCCTAAGAACCTAAAAGCAATGTTGATTTAGTGACAAGCTTAGTTTATATTCTAATTTGATGGTGAATTTTTATCATTAGTCACTTTTCACTTAAGTGACAACATCGAGTCTCTGTGCTGGTTGGTGACCAACCCCTTGACCTAGTCAGGACCAACTTCTCCTGTTAATACTTTGTGAAAAGGTGGGAAGACAATAATCAACGGTGAATGTTTAATATTTTGTGGGTGAGAAAGATTCTATCGGCGATGTTCATTCAAATTGTTAATGACTATCTCACAGAGTTTGATGTTTGACGGAAAACCACCCATATGTTTTGTTTGACAGTAGTTTGGGTAGTTCTGTTAATTGCTTTCTCATTCGATGGTTAGGCAGTTTCAAAACTAAATTTAGCTTTGTGTCACAAGGAATTGTGTGGTTGAGTAAGATTATAAATCAAGCTTTTTTTGTGTTATTTTTGATAATGGAGTTTTGAAGAAATATTCTCTAAATAAGTTTGTAAAAGAAAGGGGTTATTGATATATGCATACAGTTCAAAAAGAGAGAGTGGTGAGTGAGTATTTGTAATTGCAGAAGCTACATTTGGATATTTGATTTCAGTGTAAACAGAGTAGTACTATGTATTTTTGCCTAATTGGAGTTGGTGCTCCTAATATGACAAGGAGTTGGTGCTCCTAAACAAATTGTAATAAGTGAGATTTGGTCAGTGAGACTTAATGGTGATTTTCTTGTGAAGTTGGATTGGTTAAGCAAACCCAACCAACTCTTCACACAGTGGTTTTTTCCCTTTTTAAGGTTTTCCACATACATATATGTGTCATTGTGCAATTTGTGTGATTCCATTATTTTGATGTGTTTGAATTAATTGTTTTTTAGAAGTATTGAATTATTGGATGAACTAGTTTTTATTGTACCACTGATTCACCCCCCCTCTTAATGCTCTAGTGTATTCCAAAAATTGGCATTAGAGCAATAGGTTCCTTGTATAAGTTTAATAAACTTAGGTTGATCTTGGTAGTGGAATACTATGGCTCATCAGGAAGGATCTTCTACTTCTAAAGCACCTCTCTTTGATGGCACAAATTTTGATTTTTGGTGTATTAGGATGGAGTTCTCAACCACCTTCTACTGCAGATGAAAAAGAGCCTATGAGTGCAATGCCAAGGCCAAGAATGCCATTCTTTATGGTTTGTCAAATGAAATCCTAGTTAAGGTTATGCATTATAAAACTACAAAGGAAGTTTCGGACAAATTAGTTAGTATTTATCAAGGTGATGTCAAAATTAAAGAAGCTGAGTTGCAAACTTTTAGAGAAAAAATTGAAGGATTAAAAATGAATGAAGAAGAGAAGATTGTTGATTATCTTCTAAGGGTAGATGAGATAGTTAATGCCATTAGGGGTCTTGGAGAGGAGGTGAAAGATTTAGTAGTAGTCAAAAAGGTCTTAAGATCATTGCCTTCTAGATATAATTCTAAGGTATCTACAGTTGAAGAGGCAAGAGACTTGAACAAGCTTACTTTAGATGAGTTACATGGTACATTCACTGCCTAAGAAATGAGAACACACAATAAAAAATCCACAAATAGAGAAGTTGCCTTTAAGACTATGAAGAAGAGCAAGGAGATAGATTCTGAGTTTGATGACATAGATGTAAAAGAATCAAACTTTGTTATAAAGTTGAAGAAGGGATTAGGGAAGTACAAAGGAAAACTTCCTTTCAAATGCTTCAATTGTGGCAAAATAGGACATTTTTCTGCCAAGTGTCCTTATGGTGAACCTGAAGGTGATGTCAAGGATGATGTAAAGTAATGCAAAAAGAAGCAATATAACTTTAGAAGAAAGAGTTCTTACAAAAAGAAGAAAAGTCTCTTTATTAGAGATGCTGATGTGACTGGTAGCAACTCTGAAGACACCATTGATGAAGAAGGAGAGATCTTATTTATGACTGTTGTAAGTTCAAATGAAGATCAAAGAGATAACCATGACAATGAATCTAATAAGGATGACCAAACTGAATTTGATGAAGTTGACCTTGAAGGTGAACTGATTTGTGCCCTAAGGGAAATAAAAAGATTGAAAAAGGAGGCCTCTATACAAAAAGATCAAACTTTGAAAGATAGTGAAAAGCTGATCAACACTATCAAAGAATTAGAACAATTGATTATCAGTCTGAAAACATAACTTGAGGAAAGTAAAAGTTTTGAAGAGATGACCAAGACAAAGTTAGAAGTCAAGGTAAGAGATTGTCAAAGTTTGGAGGCAAAAATTGTTTCTTTGAGGAAGAAGTTAGAAAGATATGATAGTACCAGAAGATTGGAAGACATTTTGGGTAAGTAAAAGAGGTACAAAGATATGACTAGTTTGGGGTATGAGATAGGCCAAAATTCAAAGACTTGTAATCTTCAAAAGAAATAAGTTGAAGAAAGCAATCAAAATGCTTCAAAAGCTAATCACAATAGTCCAATCAAGAGTGCTAATGTAGATGGTTTTACAAAAGTCAGAAATAAGAAGTTCAGAAGACCACCTATTGCAAGAAGAAGCACTCCATTCAGGTTCAATTCATATTTTATGGTTATTGTTTTTACTGTAATCAATATGGCCATAAATCTAGTGATTGTAGGGTTGTTCTTAGAAAAAGATCTAACTTTGTTAGCAGAAATCCTTTTGATATCTTGAACAATCTAAGATGCTATAATTATAATAATTTTGGTCATATAGTCAAGTATTGTAGACCTAATCTTGAACAAGAAAAGAAAGGTGATACTCATCCCATGGAGAATATGAATCTTACAAATCATAATAAGAAGAATAAATCAAAAACAATATGGAAGTAAAAAGAAAAAGACATGAAAGTTGAAAAATCAATGTTAGTACAAACTGCCCTGCATGCTAAAAAGAAAGATCTACAAGTCATAGATAGTGGATGCTCAAATCACATGACTGGTGATAAGAGAAAATTTGCCAAACTTGAAGACTATACTAGAGGCTCTGTCAAATTTGGAGACAATACTTCCATTCAAATTAGAGGCAAGGGAACTCTGTTTTTATATGACAAAACACTTATTCATGATGTCTACTATGTAGAAGGTCTGAAACATAATCTATTGAGTGTTAGTCAGATTTGTGACAATGGTTACCACATTGTATTCAATGCTCAAGGCTGTGAGATAAAGAAAAAATTAGGAAAAACAATGGCAAAAGGTATGAGAACAAAAGGTAATGTATACAGTCTTAAAGGGACTAAAAATAGAGATGGATATGGAAGAATCTTCCTTATGGGACAAGTGGAGGAGAGTTGGTTATGGAATAGAAGGCTTGGGCACCTAAACTTTGATAATTTAGTCAACATTAATAAAAATTAGAATGTTAGAGACATTCCTCAGAGCACCAAACTTGTCAACAACACATGCAAAGAGTGTTAGCATGGAAAACAAACCAAAATCAGTTTCAAGTCAAAAGAACACTTATCCACAAGACCATTGTAGTTAGTACATGCTAACTTGTGTGGTCCTACAAGGACAAAAGATCTAAGTGGAGAAAGATATTTCATGTTATTCATTGATGACTACTTAAGGATGACTTGGGTAACATTTCTAAAACATAAATAAGAGGCATTTGAAAGATTCAAGATTTTTAGAAATCTAGTTGAAAAGGAAATAGACCAAAAAATCAAATGCTTGAGGTTTGATAAAGGTGGAAAATATACTTCAAGGGAGTTTGAAGACTGTTGTGAGCAACATGGCATCAAAAGACATTATTCAGCCTCAAGGACACCTCAACAAAATGGTGTGGCAGAAATAAAAAATAAGATGTAGTCAAGGACATAGCTAGGACAATGCTAAATGAAGCTAATTTTTCAGATATCTACTGGAAAGAGGTAGTCCATATAGCTGTATACATCTTGAACATAGTCCAATTGAGGGTAAATTCCAAGAAAATTCCATATGAGCTTTGGTATGGTAAGTCAACTACTATTAGTTATTTTAGAATATTTGGTAGCAAATGTTATATTAAGAGGGATGAAGAAGGGTTGGGTAGCTTTGAGTCTAGGTGTGATGAAGGAATATTCCTTGGATATTCCACACATAGCAAAGCATACAAATGTTTCAATAAGAGGCTAAAAAGAATTGTTGAAAGTACTAATGTCAAAGTTGATGAACAATGGTAGCTTGACAAACAACAGTTAGAAGATGTTGAAGAGGAATCTGAATCAGAAAAAGAAATAGAAGTTCCAAAAGAAGAGTTGATACCTGAACAACCTATTGAAACTATGGTAAAGACTCCCTCAAGAACTATACAAAGAGATCATCCTGAAGAACAGATTATTGGGAACAAAGAAGCAGGAGTACAAACTAGAAGAAGACTTTCCAAATCAAATGACCAAGCTAATCTTTATTTGTTATTAGAAATAGAGCCAAAAAATTACATTGAGGCTAGCAAAGATGAGTGTTGGATCAAGGCCATGGAGGAAGAACTAAGTCAAATTAAGAAGAACAAAACTTGGGAACTAGTTCCTAGGTCTGAAGACAAGAATATCATTGGAGCCAAATGGGTGTTTAAAAACAAATTAGATGAAAATGTTAAGGTTGTTAGAAACAAAGAAAGACTTGTTTGTAAAGGATATTCTTAGGTTTAGGGTATTGACTTTGAAGAGACATTTTCACCTGTGGCTAGACTTGAGGTCATAAGAATTTTTTTAGCCTTCTCTGTCTATAAGAACTTTAAGGTGTACCCGATGGATGTGAAATCAACCTTTTTGAATGGGAACCAGGAAGAAGAAGTATACATGGGGCAACCTAAAGATTTTTAGTGTGAAGGAGGACATCATTATGTTTATAGATTAAAAAAAGGCCTTGTATGGTTTGAAGTAGGCCCCTAGAGCATGGTACTCTAGGTTGGACAAGTATTTGCAAGAGCAAGGATTCACTAGAGGTGGAGTAGATATCAATAGTTATTTCAAATCAAAAGGTGAGGACTTACTAGTTGTTGTAGTTTATGTGGATGACATCATATTTGGTAGTAGTGATGATGATATGTGTAAAGCTTTTCCTAACCTCATGAAATTAGAATTTGAAATGTCTATGCTTGGAGAATTGTCCTTCTTTCTTAGATTGCAGGTTTCACAACTTGACAAAGGTATCTTCATTTCCCAAACTAAGAATGCAAAGGAGATGCTTAAGAGGTTTTAAATGGATGAATACAAACTAGTTAGCACTCCCATGATAACTAGTTGCAAGTTGAGAAAGGTTGATGATTCACCTGATGTAGATCAAACTATGTATAGGTCCATGATAGGTAGTCTATTATATTTGACAGCTTCTCGACCTGACATCATGCAAGTAGTGTGTTTGGTAGCAAGATTTCAATCATCTCCTAAAGAATCTCATGTGAATGTAGTGAAAAGAATCTTTAGATACCTCAAAGGAACACTATACTATGGTTTATGGTACCCTAGGACTGATGACTTCACATTACTTGCCTATACTGATGTTGATTGGGTAGGGTGCATTGATGACATGAAGAGTGCTAGTGGTGGAGCATTTTTCTTAGGTGGCATATTAGTGTCATGGCATAGCAAGAAGCAAGATTCAATGTCTTTGTCAACTGCAGAGGTAGAATACATTATTACTGCTTCATGTTGTACATAGGTTCTTTGGATGGTTCAAACTCTTCAAGAAATCAAGGTAGACATTCCTAAACCTATATCCATTCTACGTGATAACACTAGTGCCATCAACATATCCAAAAATTCTGTTATGCACTCAAGAACTAAGCACATTGCTATTAAATATCATTTCTTGAGAGAGAAAGTACTAGAAAATGAGGTTGCATTGCACTATGTGGCTACTAAAGACTGAGTGGCAAACATTTTTACCAAGCCTTTAGCCAAGGATGTGTTTGATCATTTGAGATAGAGGTTAGGTGTTCAATCTCTCTATTCTATCCACTAGATCAGAATTCTAGTATAGTTTTAGGGGGAGTATATGATCCTTGTTCTACATCTATGAAACTAGGACAATATAAGTCTTTCAGTCAGGGCACCCTTTGTCATTGATGTCAAAGGAGTAAAGAAAATTATAGTATCATTGTTGAGTGTTGTATTCTCTTGAGTGATCAATAGTGTTGCATAGCAGTGTTGCACTTAGTGTATAGTCTGGTTGCATGCATGCTATTACAATGATCTCTGTTTGTATCATCTTAGTAGCAGTGACAATGGATGATCAATTTGCTCAATGGATGATCAATTGCACTTTGTATCATTAGATTTTCTCAATGGATGATGGAGTACTGATGGAGAAGTTGATCTCTGTTTGGAGAAGTGATAGTGACGGTGTTTGACAGTAGTTTGTGTCAATGCTTGACATTGTAGCTTTACAGGTGTGTGAGACAGTCAGTCTGATGAATGGCATTGATGAAAATGTTTAGTATATGAAGTTTCAATATATGAATGTTCAGTTTATGAAGTTTGAGTCAATATAGTGTTATGCATTGGTAGTGCATCCTAGTTAGTAGCTGATCATATATGTTGACATCATATCTCAGTCAAGTAGATGACATAGCAGCCATCATATGGATGCACTCAAGTAGATAACAGGGTATTCATCATAGGGATGGACTCACAATCATGATGTGTGTTACATAGTTAGCATCAACATGACATGTTCATTAGTGTTCAATGATCAATCAGTTTGTCAAAATGACAATGTCAGATAGGGGGAGATTGCAAAGTGCATTTGTTGAAAAGGTAAGTGCAATGGTTGTATATGTTGACATCAATGCCAAAGGGGGAGTTTGTTGGAATTTGTTTTTTTCATTGATGTCAAAGCTATTCAAGTCTTTATCTTTCTACAAAATGATCCATTGGAGCTTTTCAGGATGAGTTTATGCCTTATGTGCATTAGGGTTTCTCCTACAAACATAAGGGTGTTTTTATGTTGTCCTTACAACATAAGGATGTTTTTATTACTATACAACTTATCTTGAAGTCATTCTCTGCATGAATATGTAATTTTCAAGTCTCTGCAAACATGTTTTTTGTTTGAGTTGTTGAGTAGACTGCCAGCTATCAAATTCATGTGTCTAGGGTTGCTTGTTTCAAGAGAAAAAATCTTGATTGCTTCAAGATCAAAGGAGTTTCTTTGTTATATCAACTTCATTGGTTTATCCTCTATGACAGAGGTTATTTGCAGAAGAGAAGGATCATTTTTCTTTGATGGTGCATATTAGGGTTTATTTTTTAAAGACCTGAATCCTAAAGTGCTAAAACCCTAGTGACCTAAAACCCTAAGAACCTAAAAGCAATGTTGATTTAGTGATGGGATCACTTTATATTCTAATTTTATGGTGACTTTTGATCATCGATCACTTGTCACTTAAGTGATAACATTGAATCTTTGTGCTCGTTGGTGACCAGCCCCTTGACCTAGTTAGGACTAGCTTCTCCCATTAACACTTTGTGAAAAGGCGGGAAGACAATAATCAATAGTGAATGTTTAATATTTTGTGGGAGCGAAAGATCATATTGACAACGTTCATTCAAATTATTAACAGATATCTCCTAGAGTTTGATGTTTTATGGGAAACCACCCATATGTTCTATTTGACAATAGTTTGGGCAGTTTTGTTAATTGCTTTCTCATTCGATGGTTAGGCAATTTCAAAACTAAATTTGGCTTTGTGTTTTGGGGATTTGTGTGGTTGAGTAAGATTATAAATCAAGATTTTTTTGTGTTATTTTTTATGATGGGCTTTTGAAGAAATATTCTCTGAATAAGTTTGTAAAAGAAACGGGTTATTGAGGTATGCATACAATTCAAAAAGAGTAGAGTGGTGAGTGAGTATTTGTAATTGCAAAAGCTACATTTGGATCTTTGATTTTAGTGTAAATAGAGTAGTACTTTGTATTTTTTCCTCCTTTTGTGATTGGAGTTGGTGCTCCTAATATGACAAGGAGTTGGTGCTCCTAATATGACAAGGAGTTGGTTCTCCTAAATAAATTGTAATCAGTGAGATTTGGTCAGTGAGACCTAATGGTGATTTGCTTGTGAAGTTGGATTGGTTAAGCAAACCCAACCAACTCTTCACACAGTAGTTTTTCCATTTTTAGGGTTTTCTACATACATATATGTGTCATGGTGCAATTTGTGTGATGCCATTATTTTGATGTGTTTGAATTAATTATTTTTTACAAGTATTGAATTATTGGATGAACTCATTTTTATTGTACCATTGATTCACCCCCTCTCTTAGTGGTCTAGTGTATTCTAACATCACTTTAATTACATCCTAACCCAACCCTTAACCTATCCTCATAATCCAAATCCACCTAATTCAACTTCACCCAAATCCTAACTAATTCATCCATAAATCCCTAATCAAATCCAATAATCCTTAGTCTAAGTCACCTTTACCACCTAATCACCTCATCCATTATTTATCCTAATACAATCTACTCATCCTTAATATCAATTCCATCAATCATCCTAATCATCCCTAATACAATTTCATTCATATCCTAATCCAATCCAACTATCCTTAATCAAACCCCATCCTTAATCCAAATCCAATCCAATATCTAATCATATAATCATCCTTGATCCACTCCCACTTATCCACTTAATACAACATCATCCCAAATACCAATCCACTTTCATCAATCCTTCATCCTAAATCCATTCTTCATTCATCCATCCCAATCATCACCCACTTACCTCCATCCAATTTCATCCAAATCAACAACAAAAATCAAACATCGAAAGGTCTTTGACCTAATCCAAATCCATCCATCCTCAAGTGTCATATCCCAATCAATCCAATCCATCATCAAGTTACATATATTATTGAACTTGATTAATCCAACATCAATGGGTCCTTGACCACATCCAAATCCAATCCACCATAAAGTGTCATATATCATTGACCTTGATTAAGCCAAATAAATCCAATCTAGTATCAAGTGTCATACATCCTTTATCTTGATCAATCCAACATCAAGTTACCTAGTCCCTCAAATCCTAAATCCTACATCAAGCATAATCCCAAATCACAATCTCATCCATCACCAAATCTGAACCCCATCACTCCTAACCCAACCCAAAAATGACAAACATGCATCATGTACTAGTTTGATAAATTCATTATGCAAGTTAAAACCCCTATGTACTCCCCTCATGTGAAGCCCATGCAAGACCCAAAATCGAAGTAAAAGAAAAATTCATGCATCCATTAGATGAGCTCCTTTATCCACATGATGATGAGAGCCATGTAGACCATGATCGATATTTTCAATGCGATCAATTCAAACATTCCTTTGACAATGATGATGATGATGATAGCCTAATAGATCAAGAAGAATATCATAGTGAACCTTATGATTTGTCTAGAGCCAAACATGACAATTCCTATCTAGGTGCCATGACCATGAGTAAATTCTCCCATAGATCCAGTCATAGATTCATGGATGCCTATATCCATCAAGGCTCCTTAACCAAAGAACATGCTAACACTAGCTACCCCATAAACCAAAACCAACTGTCCATGCATCCTCCTCATACCAACCTTAGCTAGGGAAACACCCTTCTAGGACAATACCCTATAAAAAAATTTATGTATGAATTATGAGCCCTATACAAAGAAGTCAAAGCCTCATCCTCATATGTACGTCCTCCACCATCCAAGTATTCACCAACCCATGAACAATCTACTCAACAATCATATCCATCATCTAATCCTATCGCACATAAACAATCTATGAATGAATGTCTCCAAGGACTACTAGCGAAGGATCACAATAAAAAATGATAGAGAACAATTAAAGATCCTTGTAATGCCTCTAATCCTATGTCATCCTTCTTTGACAAACACATGCATGTTGTTGGCAATAAGGTCATAAAGCTAAGACCTACTCAAGATGTCCAAGAGTCTCCTAGTACCATCCTTGTCCCAAATCAAACACTATCCTACAAATCCATACCCATCAAGCTTATCCAAGAGCCTCTTATCCCAAGCTCAAGTCAACACCCATCATGCAACCATGTTGTTGACCATCCAAAGCATACCATGGTTATCCAAGAAACCTCTATCCTCATACAAACTTAAGAACTGTGCCAAGCACCAAGTCCAAAGCCTAATAAAACATGCACCCCACTAAATCAAGATCAAACTATCCAAGACACTCCCATCTATGATCCCAAGAAATAAGACGATCTCCTCATCCAACTTTACACCATCCATGATCGAGAGATCAAAACTCATCCCATCCATAATCCTAGAACCATCCATGATCAATAAATCCACACTAATCCCATCCAATCCATCTTATCCCATATCCAACTAATTCTACCCATTGAACACATAGACAAGCAAGATGATCATAATGAGAATATTAGTAATCAAGGTGCACATGATATGGATCACATCAAGCATGAGGACAAGCAAGCCACAAGTGATCACACTGAGCTTATAATTGACCAAGCTAGTACTATCATAAAGGAGGATAAAGATCAAACATCTTATTAAGATGGTATAACCACCTTCATCAAATTCAGTCTCCTTGCATAAGAGAAAATTGAAAAGAGTTCCTGACAATACACTAATTGGATAGCATCATGTTTCAAATGCAACACGTATCCCATCATAGACAAAATGTGTCAAATCATGAGTTACAACGTCAATGGCTTGGGCCTTCACGAGTAAGGAATCTTAGAACCTGTGCAAGTATATGTAAATCATGGACATCAAGGCATTGAATGCAAGAAATATAATGATGTTAGTGATACTTCAGTGAATGTTGGGGCAACCTCATCCAATGTAAACATCAAAATAGAGGACACTCATAGCCTCTATAATAATCTTTCTATCACTAATCCTTTCACCCCCACCTCAACCATCCCAACAACCTTCACCTCCCACACCCTAAGCCCATTGATTTGGACCAACAAGCCTATACATCATATAGAGCAAAGAATCACATCAAAGAAAAGGATCGACATTGAGTACCAAATAAGAGACAAGTAGAAAATCTAAACAAGAAAAAGATCCAAATGAATCCAAAAGGTGACATGAATTCAAAAATCAAAAGAGAAGCCAAAAAGTGATATGGCTCCCAAAGCAAAGTGAAGCACTAAATCTGATCAAAACAAAATGTCACAAGGAAGCAATCAATCAAAAGCCACACATTGCATATAATAGGTGTCCACCACCTTCTAAATTATATAAGAATGTTATTCCTAAATATCCAAATCTAGTAATAACTCAAAATGTGGAGCCACCTCAAAAGATGCACCTTACATATAATAGGTGTCCACCACCTTCAAAATTGTATAAGAATGTTGATCCAAAATACAAACTCCCTAATCCACCATCCCAAGTATGGAAAGTCAAGAATCCTCCAACCCAATCTAAATCACCAATCTATCCACCTATGTCATGCAAACCTAAATCACGTAATTCCACATCCAACATCCCCCATCCAAATCCAAAATCATGCCTCAAATCCAAAAAACCCCAAAGCCCAAATATGTTGCATCCTGATAACAACGCTTTACCACAAGGGCTATGATGACACCCTATTGAGATGTAAACATTCAGATAGGGATAACCTATTTATTAATGGGGATCACAACAACAACAATGGATTATACATGAGTGTTATGATCTTAACAAAGCAATTACTCTAGATAGGTCACTACTGGCATGTTATGACAAGAGCATCTACATTGACTACATTAGACATGTGAAGACCCTTTGAATATCAAGATATCAATGCCATATAATCAGAAAAGAAGAATACTTACAAAAAAATCAAAATATTAGAGAGAAAATTTCATCCAATGAAGAAAACCACTCTCATGATGCCTTGGGCAAGTACCATGATGAAAACCCATTTGTGGGCATCATGTGTAAATCAACTGTCTATGTGATCATCAAGTATAATCCATTGTTGTTGTTGTGATCATAACACTCATGTAAATCCAAAAAGATGTGTCACATTCTAGGATTTATTGGCTATAGGTTCAATTTTTTTTTGAATTTAATATTTTTTGACCAAGTTAGGCTAGTTAGAAAATTATTTTTTAATATTTTTAAAATTCATAAATAATTAATTATTTATTATTATTTTTTTAAATATGCATTACATCCACTCATGTGTCGTTTACTTAAATCCAAACCTTGGAGGAAAAATATTCTCTTTTGCTCATACTTAGATTGGCCAGAATGACACCAACTTTTTACATTTTTCTAAAACTTTTAGTAGTGCCTCATTGAAATATCTAATTTTCACCAAAGTAATTTTAATTCTTTTTAAAAAGTAGTAGCCGATAAACTACATTCAATTTCCTACAAACTTTATTACCACCTTATTTTTAGATCATGTAGATAACTCATTCCATTTTTAATGTGAAGTTACTTAAGTCTGTTCTTAGGATTTTCATTATCACTTAGGGGTATTATTTGGCCCATCATTATTCTGCACTCACCCATATATCATTCCCACACCAACAACACTATCATCATCAATAAATCATGAATTTTTAGCTTGACTAGGGGCAAAATCTTGTTTATCTTTGTATTGTTTGTGCATGATTGTATGTGTTATAGTTTTGGTTTGCATCTGTCACGATCCTTGGAACACATCACCACAATGACAGATTGTCATGGTGCAATACGATGTATGCTCACTTGCAATCTTTTGTTTTGAGTTAGTCCTTTATGCATAAAACACCACATTGCCTTCATCTTTATATCTTGAAACATCCTTTTTTATGCTATAGCAAAAGAGTTGCTCAACATATTTGGAATCTCCTCAATGCTTTCTCACATATACTGTAACAAACAAACTCTTCAACAAGACTAAAATCAAATATTTACCATGAGGTAATAATACATAAAGTGAAAAAATTGAACTTATTTTTTTCCTTTGAATTAAAATATTCACAAGGAACCATAATACATCACATAATCATAATTTCCTTTCTAAAATATACAACATGTTATAATTTACAATACTTGACATTCTGTCATTGTAATTACAATAATTTGCATTTGATAAATTTTACATAGTTTATGAAACACAAGTCACATATCCAATGGGTATGCTGCATCTGGAATTCTAACATCCATATCACAAGTCTCGGTGAGTCTTCTATTGGAGAGAGAGAGAGAGCATCTTTCGAGTGCTAAATACCTCCAAGCATGGACCGGAGGTCCCCCACACACCTTGCTTCCTGGAATTGGTCCTACCCTTCATGAAGAGTATAGACATAAGGTAACCAACTGTTATTTTCCATCTGAGTACTGGTGTTGTATCCTACATAATGCTATCGATCACACAACTCTAGACAATCCTCTAGCTAAGTATGATCATTTTGACAGGTTATGTAAATTGGACACGGTGAACTGACTAATGCACATAGAGACATATGCATTACTTTGGCCAAAGGTTCTATATGAAAATATGTTTAAAATAAACATAGTCGTAATGTCCACCCACATCTAACTCGACTTGGATACCATCACATCCTGTAGTTTGACTTGGTCAACTAAGTTTACAATAGAGTCTTTACTAACTCATATCTAGTCTTCCTAATTTAGGTTAGTTCTCATGACCCTGTCTTTCATACTATAGGCTTTATGGATTGACTATCCATTCAAAAGGTACCTCTTTACATCCTTGCAAAATCTAAGGTCTATGACTTATCGACACTTATAACTTAAGTCGACTTTTAACCAAACAAATAGGTTTCTTTACCAATGGTTAAACATTAATATTTAGGGTACTCGACCCTTCATTGTTGACCCAAATAGAAATAGCTAAAACAAGTTATAACCAAAAAGTGATTATCAAATAATCTTAACCCTACTAGGTCAAAGCTAGGGTTTTGTCTTCCCTATTCCATCACAATGGAATAACAAACATACTTAATCTAGAAAGTAAAAATATCATAAGAAAGATATTAGCCTCTAGTCTTCTTCTGACTACAAGGTCGTTTAAATCTCACAAACCTTGTCTAGTTTAAAATATACAAGTATAACTCAGTTTCAATAATGTCAAAGGTTCAATTCCAAGTCTAAACTTTGCCTAAGTTTATTTTGAATTCCAAAAGGATGATGGACTAATTCTGTTTGCTATCCATTTGAATTCAATGTTTAAGTTTCTCTTTTACAAAATAAGCTATGTCAAAGCAATAAAATACAAGTGTTTTCATCTAAACTTGATGTAGGGAAACATCTCACCCGATGCACCCTTAAAAGAAAAGTATACTCTTAAAGATAATACTTATTATTTAGAACTAAAGTGTTCTTCTCAATAATAAGAATACTATTGCCATTGTTTCCCAATACATGCATATTCTACATTGTCATAAATCTACTGTTTAATACAGAAACCTACGATATATAAGAAACATGAAGACATGCATAGAAATTGTTTACATAGTAAACTTTATGACTTATATGTCTTCAACCATCACGATTGTTGGAATAAATGAAAAATCTCTAATCCAATTGTTAATCATCAAATCGCCAAGATATGATACCAATTGGTGAGATACAAGGCTTTGACTACTACAAAATAGAAATCTAAAAATTGTATGCAAAACTAAAAATTAAGTTTGCTTAATCTGTGAAATACCATGAAGAGATTCAATTTCTTTATGATGCTAAAATTAGCCACTCTAACATGCTTGATAAAATCACCTTAGATGAACTTGTAACAACAAAAACATCACCATAAGATAGCAGCAACAAAGAGGTACAAATCAACAACATAAGAATGCAAGATCTCACAACACAAGGGAGTAATTGAACAAAAAAATAAACACATAACATAGTGTTTACGTGGAGAAACCCTTTCCGGAAAAAACTCCACGAATAAGAGAGGCTCAAGTTTTATTATCTTCAAAACAAGATTACAATACATCCACTTCCAATCTCCTCTTCACTCTTCAATCTAACAGCACCTGTGTACCTATAAACTAAGATATGCAACACATACATGGAATTGTACTTATAGAAGTATTACACTCCTAAAACAAGGTGCCCATTTTCTCTCACCTAGGAATCTTCATCATGCAACATTCAATGACTTCTTCTAAGCTCATAACAATTGTCAAGAGTCAACCATGCAACCTTGGGCATCCATGGACAAAAATAAACTCTTATGGGATAGTAAATGCTGTCATAACCGTCATAGATTCTGTCATAACACCCCCCAAAAGGCATCTTCCCAATATGGGTTCCTAGAGCTAATAATAGCAACTTACAACTAATAATTATCCATCATAAGTTGTCATATTGTCATAGAATCTTATGACAACTTGCAGCTGTCATAGATTCTCTTACAACCACTCACCAACTTTATGACATGTGTCATACATGCCAAAAATAGATGATTCCTCCAAGGTGGCGTCTACCCTCAATTACTCTTGATATTTACAATTACCAATCATAAAATGTTGCTCCATATTTACCGCCGATAACTTTGGAACTTACCAATGTAGTAACTCCATAATTACTACCACCGGTAATTAATTTTTACCATTACTGGTGAAACTTGTACATCCCTTATGGGTAATTACAAATTACAAATAATAAATGGAATAAATACAATATTATGATTTACAAGGTTAATGGTACCTTATCCCAACATTCTCCCACTTGACATTATACATTGCAAATCAACCCATAGGAAATCTCAATCAAGGGAAAAACATCCCTTATCCAACCATGTACCATTGATTCTTCAACATGCTTTTGTGCTCCAACAAGATACTTGCAAAATAAACCATCATAACCACCATCTCAAGCAAGAAATCCTCACATCATGTCACCCATGATAGGACAAGGAACATGCCAAGGTGAAACATATCAATTGTCACTGAAACCTACACCAATCTATACATGAACACAAGCATCAAATCCAAATGATAACAAATGACTCTGACTGATTGCCACACTAATACCAAATTGGAATAGCAACCACAACAAGTTGCTAGCTCATCCAAACTATCCATACCTCAAACTAGGGTAAACAAACTATCATAGGTAGAACTTCATGTTGTCAACATAACAACCCAAATTTGCAAACTAGTCCTTGTATATCCACAATCCTGCAAAAGAAGACTCCAAGGTAACAAAACACATAGACATGCGATAAAAAAATTCTGAAGTAACTCACTGCAGTAAAGTGTAACCACTCCAAGAGAGGTTCTCCTCCCATACAAAATGCATATACCTTCTAGAACTCCCACTGCACAGGTAAGGTCAAATCTGAAAACAAGATCATAGCATTAACAAGTCCTGCTCTAGTACTTCACATAGAGGATGTGGCTAACTCCTCTATCATAGTGTCAAAGAAGCATACAATGATATGCAAAATACATCTCTCATTACCAATCCAAATAACTCTCCCAAGTCCTCCAAACCAATGAAGAAAGAGATCAATGAGTTACCAAACTATTGCCAAAAAACAATGAAGTACAAACAACAATACATGACTCCATTCATAAACCTTAACTCCATAAACATAAGAACCTTCAGGGAGAAGACAATATACCCAAAAACAAAGAACCTACAAATTAAACCATGTCCTTATACCACACTAACATGTGCCAAACTATGTAAAGTAAGATCTCCTTCAACACTCCTAAACTGAAAGGATATCAACATCTAACCATTCAACTTAAATAAAAACATGGCAACAATAGATGCAAACCTCTCACAAAAAGTAGATCAAAATAGCCAAACATTCCCACAACATAAGGAATATGCCCAAATCCACTAACCATCTCCTGTACCTCTCCTATCAAATCCTATGAACTAACCCAAGTTCAAGATTACAAGGAGAAAAATGGAAATACATAAAATCATGCATCTACTTCTCAAAAAGCCCTCAGAACTCAACATTCAAGACTAATGCACAAGAGAAGACAAAATACATATAAAGAATGCATCTAATAGTCGGGCGGGTAACACCTCTTAGATCATTCACCTACAATAGACCAAGAGTGGGGTACAAGATTGTCCTGTGCATAGAACACCAAGCAATATAAGCTTTCAATAAAGACAACCTTCTCATTAGGTCTATGATGGACTCACATCCATTTCCAGGTGTATGCTCCTCGGTCTTTACCATTGAAAAAATTTCATAATAAGTAACCACTCCAACCATATCTCTAAGTACAAGAGATTTCTAGCCTAACCCAAGTCTCTCTAGTATCCATGAGCACCCACCAATCAATCCATGCCAACTTCAAATGCAACCTACAAAATCATGAAGCTCCAAGAAAATGATTAATACTCAAAACCAAAGAGAACTACATCCTCTCCAAAGGAAGAAAAATAACACCTTCACCAAAGACTCTAAGGACCTCCTCCATGAAACAAGATGTTAAAACCTCTTCAAATAATATGAATATTAACCATATCCTGCCAAAGCTCCCACTGAACCGTGATGCCGAGCTATACATGGAAACAAGATAAACATGAAACCGTCACTGTCAAAAGCTCCCACTGAAACATGTAATCAAGCTATCCATGACACTGTGATAACCATCTCCTAAATGAAGATCATTCATGGCCTCAACACAATCAAAGAATCCCATTGTAATGACAACAACTCCCAAAAGGTCAAGTAAACTAGAATCTCCAAACCAAGAAGATAGAACAAACTATGTAATTGCACAAAACTCTCATTGAAAGTGATACAGAGCTTCTCATGCACCATAACTTATTTCTATAGTTTCTAATGAACAACCATATTAGTTACTCCAAAACCATCCTTTTATATCATTGCAATAAATATACCAATGCAATCAAGGTGACCAAGAAGAGGCCAACCAAAGAAAATCCTCATTAGATAATTTACAAGATATGCACTCATGCAACATCTCAAAGGAGAAAACATGGTCAGTGCTCCAATCTCAAATAACTAAAAAACAAGATTCAACACCACATCGGTAACATGCAGAACAAAGATACCTAGGAATAACATGTAGATTTCCAAGACTCAAACACCAGGATCAATGCTAGACCTGATTTGCCAAACAAATCCACATAAGAGTAACCATAGATCATAAGAACCCAACAAGCAGCCCTACAAATCTGTAATTGTTTCCATCCAAAATACTCTAAGAGTCTGAACACAATCTTTCCATAGATCTACAAACCATAGATTTTTGTTAACATGTAAAACCTGCAAAAGCATCTCTCTATAAATCTGAAATCACTTAAACATGTAGATATTCACACCATATATGTCATATGAAATAATGAAATATCACAGATCTACGAATCCATAGCTTTTTGAAATAGGAAAATTATAAAACCTACATATCCAAATTAACATGAATATGAAAAAGGAAGAACAAAGTTGTTTAGGAGTTTCCATATCACTGAAATACCAACTCCACAACCCACATACAACCGATGGAAAATCATCTAGTGCTTTCATGTAACCAAGGACTAAAACTGTGAACCCAACATAAGCACTCCATACTATAGTCCAAAAAATAAATGTTCTTCCATGTAACTAGGGCACCAAAAGCAACCATCCAACATTAACACCCATTCACTTCACATGACCACAAGATAAAGGAATAAAACCACCAAACAAGAGGATACACACATATTGCCAATTTGGAGCTCCAAATCACCATCCTTTAAGGAACAAACACATGACCAACTCCATGAAAATAAGATCCCCAACCATGAGTTTCCAATGCCCACCATAGATCCCATTAAACAATATCCATCTGAGAGTTAGATACCATGGCTTCCAATCTCACAGATGTGCAAAACAATGCCAACATACAGAACATCCACTACAGCCCAAAAACCTCCAACATTCTACAATTCCTTCCAACAAATTCACAAGATTTACAAGTTAAATTAAAAAATGAAGAATACTCAGAACCAAATTACCATGAATCCATCACATGCAAGCACATGCAAGTACATGTAACTCACATGCAAGAACATGCAAGCACATACAAAAAACATGCAAGCCATGGAACAACCTTAAGCTCTGATACCAATTATTAGAATAAACAAACAATCTCTAATCCAATTGTTAATCATCAAATCGCCAAGATATGATACCAATTGGTGAGATACAAGGCTTTGACTACTACAAAATAGAAATATGAAAATTGCATGCAAATCTAAAAATTAAGTTTGCTTAATCCTTGAAATACCATGAAGAGATTCAACTTCTTTATGATGCTAAAATCAGCCACTCTAACATGCTTGATAAAATCACCTTAGATGAACTTATAACAACAATAACATCACCATAAGATAGCAGCAAAAAAGAGGCACAAATCGACAACATAAGAATGCAAGATATCACAACACAAGGTAGCAATGGAACAAAAGAATAAACACATAATACAATGTTTACGTGGAGAAACCCTTGCGGGAAAAAACTTCACCACGACGAGAGGCTTAGGTTGTATTATATTCAAAATAAGATTACAATACAACCACTTCCAATCTCCTCTTCACTCTTCAATCCAGCAGCACCTGTGTACCTGTAAACTAAGATATGCAACACATACATGGAATTGTACTTATAGAAGTATTACACTCCTAAAACAAGGCGTTGATTTTCTCTCACCTAGGAATCTTCATCATGCAACATTCAATGACTTCTTCCAAGCTCATAACACTTGTCACGAGTCAACCATGCAACCTTGGGTGTCCATGGACAAGAATAGACTCTTATGGGGTAGTAAATGCTGCCATAACCATCATACATTCCATCATAACACCCCACAAAAGGCATCTTCCCAATATGAGCGCCTAGAGCCAAGAATAGAAAATTACAACTAATAATTATCCGTCATAAGTTGTCATATTGTCATAGAATCTTATGACAACTTGCAGCTGTCATAGATTCTCTTACAACCACTCACCAACTTTATGATGTGTGTCATACATGCCAAAAATAGTTGATTCCTCTAAGGTGGCGCCTACCCTCAATTATTCTTGATATTTACAATTACCAACCGTAAAATGTTGCTCCATAATTACCGCCAGTAACTCCAAATCTTACCAATGTAGTAACTTCATAATTACTACCCTCGGTAATTAATTTTTATCATTACTGGTGAAACTTGTACATCCCTTATGGGTAATTACAAATTACAAATAATAAATGGAATAATTACAATATTGGGATTTACAAGGTTAATGGAACCTTATCCCAATAAAGATCATAGTACTAGCCTTCATTATATCAACCATAGTATGCACTATGATGTTGGTGTCAAAGAGATCAAAACACTGACTCAAAACTTTGCTCAGAGGAAAGATTATAAATATCAACCTGGAGTAGTAATTTATGTAGTATCGAATAAGAGTTCTTTGATATAAAGAAAGCTTCTGATCACACTCAGCTTACAATTTAAAAAGCTCATAAACTTCAAACACTTCTAAAGAAATACCTATGTTCTCAAAAAGAACTACTATTGTCTAGGAGTTTCAAACAACATGCTTATTAAAATGTAAAACATGAGAAATATGCTCGGCTCATACCTAAGCAATCCTCACAAATACAAAACTGGTGACGTTAGACTAGGAACTATCGACTTAACTGTTATACTCTAGTCGACCCGTGCTTTAACTCCTTGCTACTGGTTCTCCTTAGTTGTGATAGTCGTACTCTTATTCTTCTCAGGTTAACATTTATTAGTCTCTCTCTCTCTTTCCAAACAATGCTATTCTTTTGCTAAGATACAATACAGATTCTCTGTTGTCAACTTTATGAGGATTGATTTTCTATCACACTCCTCTTAGACAAAAAATGCTAACTATCTTTGATAACTCTCCTTTTTATTTCCTGTTCATGACAACTATTCTTAGCCCTCTGTTAACAATCTCTCTCTCAAAGATAATGAATCCATCCCCTTGACCCACTCCAATGTTGTTAAAAACATTTTCCTTTTACGTTCACAGATTCTTCCATTATGTTAACAAATGTAAAGACTTCACTAACAAGTTGTTGGAAAGTTCTCCATGACCGTGAATACCTCCTCTTAAAAATCCTCTTAATGCTCATGGTTCGAGAATGGAACGAGAGGGGGACATGGGTAATAAAGTACCACTCTTCATGATACAACGAATCTCAAAAAGGCATCTCAATGCTCTCGAGTTTGTTAAGAAGGGATACCTCTTCTATAACAAATGTTGTTATCATTTAAAACTGACTAACAACCTCAAACCAACCACTTAAAATATTAAGTAATATAATAGTCTAAGATCATATATATTAATATCAATAGGAATTATAATAATGTGATGTAAGACTTATGCACAAATGTGATTGGGTCAAGTTCATCTCCCCTTCACATTTAAAAGCAAAACACGTCGATTTCACAAAATGATAAATTTGATGTTATCAAGACATCAAAAGATACTAAACAACATTAACACCCTGTTAAGTCAACCAACAAGCATAAACCACTTGAATAAACATGACTTACCTCAATCGACAAGGGTTTACTAACTGAAGGTATGTATACTCAGACGACAAATGAACAATTCAAAACCAAATGTCTATTCTCCTCTCCTCATAAGATACTCTCTCTCTTTCTCAGAGAGTGATCAAAACCTGTTTTCCTGAATACAACTTGCAATCACCAAAATGTGATTAGTATATCATTAGTCCATTCATAAATCTTATGAATAACAAATCAAATTCTCATAGCGTAAATTTTTGAATCATTCAATCACATGCATTATACTTAATCACATGAACTGATATTTATTGAAATCAATGATTTACTCTGACATTATATCATAATGTCTAAACATTTATCCATAAAATTCATTGTTATTCACGTAAAAGTAAATAGTAAATCAAATCTAAAGTTTGGGATGTAACATATCTCTCCCCTAGATATTCATTGTCCTCGATGATTCAATGTATCAAAATAAAATTTAAAACAAGTTTTTTTTAACTACTTAAAAGCATGAAATAAATGAGGAAATCTTTGATAGAACTCATGGTAATCCTCCCATGTAGCACTATCTTCTGCATACTGGTCCTACTGGGCCTTGCACTGCATAACCTCTCTATTACACAAGCAGAGCTTGCGTGTTTCGAGCACTTTGAGAGACTTGATCATGACCACTCCTAGGTCCTGTATCTATAATGCATTCCAATTAAGAATATGGTTATCCCCTACAATATACTTTTTCAAATAAGAAACATGAAAAACATTGTGCATTCTAGATAGGGTTAGTGGTAGAGCAATTATGTAGGCAACTGGATTGATCACTTCGGGTACTTCAAAGGGTCCTACATAATGAGGTGCTAATTTGGAAGACTTCCAAAATTTATAGAACTTTTTTGTGGTTTGACCCTCAAAAGGACTTTCTCTCCAATAGAGAATTGTCTCGGTATTCACTTGGCATCATCATAACTTTTCTATCTATCATTGTATTCTGGCAATCTCTTTCTGATCAACTTAACTTTTTCTTCCATTTCTGTGAGCATTTCTGAACCAATGTTAATCCTATCTTCTAGCTTATCCCAACTTATAGGAGTTCAACATCTTCTTCTATACAATGCTTTAAATGGTGCCATTTTAATACCAAAATGATAGGAATTGTTATAAGCAAATTCCAAAAGTGGTAAGTACTCTTTCCACTTATATTGTTGATGCATGCAATACATTCATAACAAATCCTCTAAAACCTAGTTAACTCTCTTAGTTTGACCATCTGTTTTAGGATGATAAGTTATACTCACATTAAGCTTGGTTCCTAACATTGAGAATAAGGTTTGCCAAAACCTTGACGTCATGCGCGCATCTCTATCTGAGATAATCTTCTCAGGAACTCCGTGCAATCTAAACACTTCTTGCACAAATTTGTGAGCTATAACTGGTGCTCCATCAGTTAAATTTCTAGGTATGAAATGTGCAACCTTTGTGAGTTTATCTACCACTAGTTAAATTACATCATGTCTATTTCTAGACATTAGAAGACCTTGAACAAAATCCATACTTATGACTTTCCACTTCCATTTTGGTATATCATGTGGATACAAAAGTCCTACGGGATGCTAATGTTCTTCCTTAACTCTCTGGCATTCTAGGCAACTTGCAACAAATATTGCAGCATCATTCTTCATTCCTTTCTAGAAATAAAGAGGTTTTACATCCGCTAAAATTTTGGTTACTCTTGGATGTCCTGAGTACGATTCAGAATGAACTTCTTTCTACACAAGATTTCTTAGTTCAACTGAATTAGGAACATACATTCTTCCTCTGTATCTCAACAGTCCATTAGACTTGGAATGAAACCCATCATACCTTGAATCTTGAGGATTTACCATAAGAGCTTGCATAACCTTCTCATAATATTCATCCCGGGATAAATTTTGCAACACTAAATCCTTAAAGTTTGCATGAATAGAGACAATTGAAGAAATATGTCTCTACCAACTCAAAGCATCTGCTACTCTATTCTCTTTTCCTTTGATATAACTTATCTCAAAATCATAGTCGGATATCAATTCTAACCATCTTCTTTGTTGGGAATTCAGATTTGGTTGAGAAAATGTATACTTGAGACTTTGATGATCTGACTTTAGCACAACAGTTTTCCCTAATAAATAGTGACGCCATATTTGCAAAGCATGTGTAACTGTTGCTCGTTCTAGATCACGTGGAGCATAATTTTTCTCATAAGATTTTATCTTTCTAGACTCATAGGCTATCACTCGCCCATCTTGCATAAGCGCTCCCCCTAATCCTTCTCTTGAGGCATCGATTATTACCTCAAACTGACCTTCGGGATCAAGGACTTTCAGAATCGGTGTTGTAGTCAATTTCTCTTTTAATTGATCAAATGCCTCCTGACATTTGTCTAACCAATCAAAACATTTCCCTTTCCTTTGCAATGAAGTGATTGGACTTGCAATTTTGGAGAAATTTAGAACAAACTTTCTGTAGTATCTTGCCAATCCCATGAAGCTATGCACTTCATGCACATTCTTAGGTATAGGCCAATCTAGGATAGCTTTGATCTTTGTTGGATCTATATAAATTCCTTCAGCAAAAATTATGTGTCCTAGATACTGAATTTCCTTTTGAAAGATGAACACTTAGAAATTTTTCCGTATAACTTATGCTCTCAATCATTGCAAAACTATACACAGATGATGCAAATGTTCTTCTTCATTCTTTAAATAAATAATAATATAATCCAAAAAGACTAGAACAAACTTGTCCAAGCAATCTTTAAACACACTGTTCATCAGGTTCATGAATGCAATAGGGGCATTCGTAAGTCTAAATGGTAACATTGTAAACTCTTAGTGCCGATATCTTGTTCTAAAATCTGTTTTGTGGATATCTTCATCCTTCAATCTCAACTGATGATATCCCAATCACAAATTGATATTTGAAAACACAAAAGCTCCACACATTTGATCAAAAAATCATCTATACGCGGTAATGGATACTTATTCTTTATCGTTACTTTATTGAGCATACGATAATCTATACACAGACACAAAGTTCCATCCTTCTTTTTGACAAAGGTTACAAGTGACCCCATGGTGAAACACTAGGTCTAATCAAACCTTTAGCCAACAATTCTTGCAATTGGGCTTTTAATTCCATCAATTCCATAGTAGTCATACGGTAAGGTGCTTTTGATAATGGCTTAGATCCTAGTTTAATGTCAATTGCAAAATCAAAGACTCTTTTGGGTGGTAGACCTGGAAGTTCCTTTGGAAAAACATCCTGGAAATCTCGAAGAAAAGGATAACTTTCTTCAAAAGGCACACTTTGCTTTCCAAGACTTTCCTCAATTTGTTCCATTTTCACTGCAAAGAGTTGACACCCTTTTCGCCTAGCCCTTTTCAATTGCTTGGCAGAGATTGGTCAAATCTTGACCTCTCTTTGTATACCTTGGAAAAAAGACTTTATTTCCCATATCATATAAACACTCAAGTATTTTTGAAAAATAGTCTACACTGGCTCTATGTTTCCACAACCAGTTCATTCCTAAGATAACTTCATAGGAACCTAAGGGAGCTATGTAAGTTCACCTCAATTGAAAAACTAGAAAGATCAATCTTAGCTTCAAACAAACATTGCTCTACTTGAGCCTTATATTGGTTAGCATATTCTACTAACCAAGGTTTAGCCATGTAACTAGCTCTTCTAGGAAACTTATTCAAAATTCTAGGAGAAATAAAAATTTCAGTTGCTTCAGTATCAATCAAAATAAAGAAAGGGACTCCAAACAAGGTACTTGTCATCTCTATAGGAGTGATCTAATACTCTGCTTGGCGATTATCAAAAGCTGCGTGAGTCCTTTGCTAAAAAGTTGTTTGCTATGTAGGTAAGGTATTACCTCTTGGTTGACCACTCAGGGTCTTGGCTGGGCATTGATTGGCATAATGGTCACCTCCACAAGTAAAGCATCCTGCAGGAGGTCCTCTTTTTTCTGTTGTCTTTCTAGTATTATCCTCATTCCTCTTGAAATTACCATTTTGCTTCTCATTACCAGACCCAATCTTATACTTCTAGGTTCCTTTGCCATTTCTCCTATTCTCATAATTTGTATCATTTCTCCTCTTAGATGGTTGGGAAGTTGGAGTCTTATTGAATCTCTTACGATTCCTGTCATGATAAGCTGATATGGACTTCAACTTTTGTTCCTGCTTAATGGCCTTCTCATAAACTTGATCCATTGTCGTAGGACCATGCACATCCACTTCACCACCAACCTGAGCATTCAAACCCATGATGAATTTCGTAATACAGAATCTTTCATCCTTCTAATATTGAGGTACATACTTTAGAAGATGGGTAAACTTCTCTCCATATTCAACTATTGACATGTCCCCTTAATGTAGATTTTAAAAATCTATCAACGTCTAGTCAAAGAAAAGTTGTGGCAACCACCTTTTCTAGAATAGTTTAACAAACTCATCCCAAGTTACCCTTAAGGAACTTAATCCTAATTCCATTTTCTTGTTCATCCACCAAGTGGATGCTTCTCCTGCCAACTGATAGGCTCCCCAAACTACTTTGGTTATTTCTAAATAATTTCTTATCTTGAAATACTTTTCCATATCCATTAACCAAGCTTCAGCTGCATCTCTAGTCACCATTCCATCGAACTTGGGTGGTGTGACTTTCTTCATATCTCTAGATAGTTCTAAAGCAAGCCTATCCTTTGCTTCACTTTGGGGTTTATAATTATTAGGATTCCCACTATTAGCACTATGCTCTTAATGATTCTCATCACTCAATCAATTAGAGATCTCATTTCCTCCTTCAGGATTCCTTTGATCTCTTACCTTCTTCTCTAAGGTACAAGGTCTCTACTTGGTTTCTATAAGTATAGCTAGGATTTGATCTAACTTTTCCATGGGATTAACTAGAGGGTTATCCTCTTCCTGACTTTCACCTTGATTTGTTCTTGTACGAACCCTGATGTTGTTTTTCTCACACATGAGAATATTAAGTTATCTATTAGTTTTCTAAATTTAATGTGACTCATTAAATCAAAAAGATAATTAACTCAAAAGCAAACATCAAATTGGTACAAAACAATCTCATCTTTATTATAGTTTATTTTGGAGTAGCTACATCCTTATTTATACATAAAATGACTCAATTGTCATAATCGAGGGGAATATATCCCTCAGATTCGCTATCAGATACATGGTTAAGAGGAGTATATCCTTTTGATTCACTATCATATTCAAGTACAATAATCTCATAAGATGAAGGTATACGAGGGTCTCTCCTAATCATAGGTGTATCATCTGGGGGTGAATAAGCTATGACCCTAGCTGCAATCTTAGCTGCCTCTAAAATTTCCTTCTTCACTCGCTTAATTTGAGTTATGGCAATGTTGAGAGTTTCAGTATCACTAAGTCATATTACATCATCAAAGTTAGTTCCTTCTATGGTTTTAATTATGGCCTTTCCTTCTTTCTTGGATTTTAGGTAGCTCTCATTTCTGATAACTAACTTCCTAGCAGTCATCTTGAGTCATACCATCCTGGCACAAGAAGTCCAAACATTAGCTACTGATAATGTTGGATAATAGGTTCGCATAGTGAACTCATAAGCCCTAGTGTTGAATCTGGATCTGATACCATAATGTAACAAACAAACTCTTCAATAAGACTAAAATCAAATATTTACCATGAGGTAATAATACATAAACTAAAAAAGATTGAACTTCTTTTTTTTTTACTTTGAATTAAAATATTCACAAGGAACTATAATACATGACATAATCATAATTTCCTTTCTGAAATATACATTTTATAATTTACAAAAATTGACATTCTGTCATTGCAATTACAATAATCTACATTTGATAAATTTTACATAGTTTATGAAACACAAGTCACATATCCAATGGCTATGCTGCATTTGGAATTCTGACATATATATCACAAGTCTTGGCAAGTCTTTTGCTAGAGAGAGAGAGCATCTTCTGAGTGCTTTATCGCCAACCACAGACTGACAGTCCCTCATACACCTTCCTTCCTGGAATGTCCCTACCCTTCACAAAGAGTATAGACATAAGGTAACCAATAGTTATTTGCCATCTGAGTATTGGTTTTGTATTAAAATATTCACACAACTCTAGACAATCCTCTAGCTAAGTAGAATCATTTTAACAAGTTATGTAAATTGTACACAGTGAACTGACTAATGCACATAGAGACGTATGCATTAATTTGGCCAAAGGTTCTATATGAATAGACATTTAAAATAAACGTAATCGTAATGTCCACCCACCTCTACCTCAACTTGGATGCTATCACATCCTACAATTTGATTTGGTCAACTAGGTTTACAATAGAGTCTTGACTAACTCATATCTAGTTTTCCTAACTTAGGTTAGTTCTCATGACCTTGTCTTTCATACTATAGGCTTCATGGGTTGACTATCCATTCAAAAGGTACCTCTTTGCATCCTTTCAAAATCTGAGCTCTATGACTTATCGACACTTATAACTTAAGTCAACTTGTAACCAAACAAATAGGTTTCCTTACCAATGGTTAAACATTAATATTTAGGGTACTTGACCATTCATTGTTGACCCAAATAGAAATAGATAAAACAAGTTATAACCAAAAAGGCATTATCAAATAATCTTAACCCTACTGGGTCAAAGCTAGGGTTTTGTCTTCCCTATTCCATTGCAATGGAATAACATACTTATTCTAGAAAGTAAGAATATCATAAGAAAGATATTAGCCTCTAGTCTTCTTCTAACTACAAGGTCGTTTAAATCTCACAAACCTTGTCTAGTTTAAAATATATGAGTATACCTCAGTTTCAATAATGCCAGAGGTTCAATTCCAAGTCTAAACTTTGCCTAAGTTTAGTTTGAATTCCAAAAGGATGAAGGACTAATTCTGTTTGCTATCCACTTGAATTCAATGTTTAAGTTTCTCTCTTTTACAAAATAAGCTATGTTGAAGCAATAAAATACAAGTGTTTTCATCTAAACTTGATGTAGGGAAACATCTCACCCGATGCACTCTTAAAAGCAAAGTATACTCTTAAAGATAATATTTATTATTTAGAACTAAAGTGTTCTTCTCAATAATAAGAATACTATTTCCATAGTTTCCCAATACATGCATATTCTACATTGTCATAAATGTATTGTTTAATACAGAAACCTACGGTATATAAGAAACATAAAGACATGCATAGAAATTGTTTACATAGTAAACTTTATGAATTATTTGTCTTTGACCATCAAGATCATAGTACTATCCTTCATTATATCAGCCATAGTATACACTATGATGTTGGCCTCAAAGAGATCAAAACATTGACTCAAAACTTTGCTCAAAGGAAAGATTATAAATATCAACCTAGAGCAGTAGTTTATTTAGTATCGACTAAGAGTTCTTTGATATAAATAAAACTTCTGATAACTCTCAACTTACAATTTAAAAAGATCATAAACTTCAAACACTTCTAAAGGAATACGTACATTCTCAGAAATAACTACTATTATCTAAGAGTTTAAAACAACATGCTTATCAAAAGGTAAAACATGAGAAATATGCTCGGCTCATACCTGAACAATCCTCACAAATGCAAAACTGGTGACGTTAGACTAGGAACTATCGACTCAACCGGTATACTCTTGTCGACCTCTGCTTTAACTCCTCACTACTGGTTCTCCTTAGCTGTGATAGTCATACTCTTATTCTTCTCAGGTTAATGTTTATCACTCTCTCTCTCTGTCTTTCTCTCTCTTCACAAACAATGTTATTCTTCTACTAAGATAAAATAAAGATTCACTGCTATTGACTCTATGAGGATTGATTTTATATCACACTCCTCTCACACAAAAAATGCTAATTGTCTTTGATAACTCCCCTTTTTCTTTCATGTTCATGACAACTATTCTCAGCCCTCCATTAACAATGCTCTCTTTCAAAGATAATGAAGCCATCCCCTTAATGACCCACTTCAATGTTGTTAAAAAAATTTCCCTTTTAGGATCAGAGATTAACAAATGTTGAGACTTCACTAACAAGTTGTTGGAAAGTTCTCCACAACCGTGAATACATCCTCTTAAAAAGCCTCTTAATGCTCATGGTTTGAGCATGCAATGAGAGGGGGACGTGGGTAATAAAATACCACTCCTCATGATACAACGAATCTCAAAAAGGCATGTAAATCCTCTTGATTTGGTTAAGAAGGGATACCTCTTCTATAACAAAGGTTGTTATCAGTTAAAATTGACTAACAACCTCAAACCAACCACTTAAATATTATGTAATATAATAGTCTAAGATCATATATATTAATATCAATAGGAATTATAATCGTTGATGGATTTCTGAATCATAGTAAAAACTACTAAATATCCAATAACTTCAATGAAATTGATGCAAATACAATAAACAAAGATATTAGCTTTGTAAAATGATTCACCTCGTAGCTTCCATTGTTGCCTATCTCATATTGATCTTGTGAATGAGTTGAGCTCTCAGAAGTGTGAACTTCCTTGCTATTGAAGATGACAATAAGAGAATGGCTGTAGATTGATAATGTAATGAAGATTAAACTAACAATGCAACTCTAATGAAGATGGATTGATGGAGATATGAAGACATGGTTGGATGATTGTGATGATAATGGGGTTGGTAATGCAATGAGGACACTTTGTCAAAGACACACTGGTGGGATTTCTTGAGAGTAAGATTGCTAAAGCTTGAGTGATATGAAATAAGGGAATGAGGGTTTTTTTTATAGGCTCAAGAGAGGCCAAGTCCAAGTGTCAATAGATCCATGACTGGAGGAATTATCTGTGAGGTGTATGGTTGAGAAAGATTGAGAGAATGTGCACGAATCAGAAGATGACAAGTGTCCAAGCTCCTTTCATGAGTTATGGGAGTTAACAGAATAGATTGAGGAGTTAAGTGAATTGATTGATTAGATAACTAGGTTGATTGGAGGGTTGACTGAATTGATTAATCAGTGGACTCTATCGATTGATCAGATAACTAATTTGACTGGAGGATAAATAGGACATGTGGTTGAGGGAATATTAGCTAATTAAATATTAAAAATATTTAATTATGTGTGCAACATGGTGAGGTAGAGAGGTGAGGTGGAAGAATGATATGGATGAGATGATGTGGAATTATGGAATTTAGGACTTTGGAATAGAAGAATTTAGGATTAATTAAATAATTTAGGATTATTTAATTAGATGAGACATTAGAGGAATTAGGATACTTAATTAAATAAAATGATTTATATTTAATTTTGGGATAATGAACCAATCAAATAAATTAGAATATTTATTTGATTGATAGAAGAATAAGGATTAAAATAAATATTTAAAATATTTATTTAGTTCGACACGAGCCAATTTTAGGTGTATACAATAATAATGTGACGTAAGACTTACGCACAAACGTGATTGGGTTGAGTTCATCTCCCCTTCACATTTAAAAACAAAACACATTGATTTCACAAAATGACAAAGTTGATGTTATCAAGACATCAAAAGATAATAAATGACATCGACAACCTGTCGAGTTGACCAACAAACTTAAACCACTTGAATAAATATGACTTACCTCAATCAACAAGGGTTTACTAACTAAAGGTATGCTATACTCAGATGGAAAATGAATGGTTCAAAACCAAATGTCTATTCTCCTCTCCTCATAAGATACTCTCTTTCTTGGAGAGTGATCAAAACCTATTTTCTTGAATACAACTTGCAATCACCAAAACGTGATCAATGCATCATTAGTCCATTCATAAATCTTATGAATAAAAAATCAAATTCTCATAATATAAATTTCTGAATCATTCAATCACATGCATTATACTTAATCAGATGAACTGATATTTAATGAAATCAATTATTTACTCTAACATCATATCATAACGTCTAAACATTTATCTGTAAAATTCATTGTTATTCATGTAAAAGTAAATAGTAAATCAAAGCCAAAGTTTGGGATGTAACATTAACCTACATTAACCAACATTCATTCCCATCATAGATCGTAACACAACAAAAATCCCTCCAATTATCAATCATCCTTCAATAAATTCAATCAATCAATTAATTAAATCCAAACCAAACTATCCATCCATCCTAAAATCCATATCCCAATGCTTGGGGCATAGTTAATCCATTTTATTATTTCCCCCAATCATACCCTCATCTTTCACCATTTTCATCCATTAATCACTAACATTCACCTTCCATCACCTAATATACATATCTTTCACATCCAACTACCTTAACATCTCTCTTCTTTCACTCATCCCTAACATCTTTGCTATCTTTCTATTTCATCAATTTCAAGAGCACGCCCTTGTTCTTCCAACCTGCCTATCCTCTCGAGGGGGCATCCCTTGTCCATTTACTAACTCCATTTTCCTTTAGTTGATTGGGGCATCATTCCTCCTCCATATCCATATAGTAACTCCATTTACCTTCAGCCAACTAGGGTATCTTACCTCCTTCCTGACCTCACCAAGAGCCTATGTTTTATCTTTCTTTGAAACACCACTGCTTCTTCTATTTCCAATGCCATTTCAAAGAGGGGTAAAATGTAGACACCTAAAATTTACCATTGCATCTTGACTCGATTCCTGTCATTATTCTCCCGTCTAATCTTGCACTAATTAATTAAATAAATTATTTAATTAATTAGGTTATGCCTTTTTCATCAACTAATTAAATAAATTTTATTTAATTAGTGTATCCTAATGTTAGTTAATTAAATAAATTATTTTATTTAATTAACTAGGCTAAAATCCTAACATTTTCTAATTAAATAAATCATCTTATTTAATTAATTAAACTAATGTCACCTTATCCAACAATTCACATCACCATTTCCTCTAATTAAAATTCACTTCCTAACCAACAACTATTTTAATAAAAATTTCTAATCCATTTCATCAAATCCTAAATCAAATTAATTTTAAATCCTAACCATTAATTTATTTAGCCTAATCCTATCCATTCATCTCTTAATCCAAAATAATATTAAGTTTGAACCTCCACCATCTGTTATCCCAAGGAAATATACACCCTTCATTTCACACATGTGTGAGATGTCGAGCATCATAAATTCCCATGAGTATTCTCACACATGTGTGAGATGTTTTAATCTCCACACTTCATTCAAATCAAGGCAATCTAAACCCTTCATTTCTCTTAAATCTATGGCTCATCCATTTTCATCTCTCCCAAAGTGACACTTTTAATCTTCCCATTCCCCCATTCAATCTAATCAATCTCCACCGTCCAATCCAAGATCAAATCCTAGAGCCTCCATTCCACTCATCTCAAATCTATAAATCCAAGCCATCCTCAAGCATTTCCACATAACACAAATTTACATGTATATGTTGCTACATTGAGGAGATCATTTGAGCAACTCAACATTCAACATCAACAACGTCAACATCATCACTTAGAGGACATCCACACATCAAATGGGAGGTATAATGCTTTGTTTTAGTGTTACATTACTTATATAATTTACTTTCTATTTACATACTCTAATCCGAAGTAGAGGGTTAGCTAATAGTTGCATCTTGCATTATTAGTTAGATTTTACCTTCTTCAATGAGTCTTATGTTCATGTGCCTTAGTAAAAGGGATATAAATTAGATCCGAAAGCTCAAAAATACATCTTCATAGGATATGGTGATAATATAAAAGGTTATAAGATTTAGAATCCATTAACCTAGAAAATGATTTATTCTAGAGATGTGATTTTTAGGGAATTTAGTAATTTTTTTAGGTCCTAAACAACCATAGAAAAAAAGGACAAATAATTTTGAGACTAAAGTTAAGAAGCAAGAAGATGTACATGTGGAAGAACATAATGACGGATCAAAGGATAGAGAGGAAGAAGAGGATTCAGATGAGGATGTGTAGGATGTGCATACAAAAGAATAGGTAGAGACCCTTACTCCTACCTTGAGGAGATCCACAAGACAACATAATCCAGTTGATAGGTATAGTCTGCCTAAATTTTGTTGTGTATTAGCTTTATCAAATATTGAAGATGAACCTAGATCTTTTGAGGAGGCTCTTTCTTCAAAGAATAGCGAGTCTTGGATGTAGGCCATGCAAGATGAGATGATGGCCCTAGATAGTTGTGACACTTGAGATCTTGTGAGTTTGCTTGAGGGAATAAAGCCCATTGGTTGCAAGTGGGTCTATAAGAAAAAATTAGATATGATAGATGGTTAGAGTAGTACAAGGCCAGACCGGTGACCAAGGGCTACTCCCAGAGAGAGGAAGTCAATTTGGGCACAAAATTTTCTCTCATGTTGCTAAGTTAAACTTATATTATATTCCTATTATCTATTGTTGTACCTTATGATTTTGAGGTTGAGAAAATAGAGTTAACACTACTTTATTGCATGGAAATTTTGAAGAGGAGATTTATATGTGATAGCGTGACAATTTTATTGTGAAGGGGAAGGAACATTTGGTTTGCAAGTTGAAAAGGTCAGTGTATGGTCTGAAACAATTCCACGATGCGGTACTAGATGCTTGATGCTTTTACATTGATTTTGGGTTTTGTTAGGAGCAAGAAGGATCATTGTGTTTATGTTAAATTATTGATGATCATATTCTAATGATTGTCTTATATGTGAATAACATGTTTGATTGGTAATAACAAGGTGATGATAAGGGAGCTCAAAACTCAACTTTTCGAAATATTTGATATGAAGGATTTGGGGGCTACAAAATACATTATTGGTCTGGAAATCAACAGGGATCGTGTACATAGAAAGATTTGGTTAAGTCAGAGTAAGTATGTAGCTACCATTTTGCAATGATTTAGTATGCATGATTGTGAACCTATGAGTATTCTATTTCCTATTGGCACTAATCCTTCTTTAGATGTGTGTAAAGCCTCACAAGTCATATAAAAGTAATTAAACCAACTCAAAAGTAATTGAAGTAAATAATCTACTTAAATACAACATCACAATAACCAAAATAAAAAGATGTAAATAATCCACTTAGATACAATATTCAAAGGTAAAAGGTGTATTTAATCCACTTAATTACAATATCTCCAATAAAAGATAATCTCAAAAATAAAAATCTCAATGTCAATAAATCTTCCATAATCGAGTGCTTAATCTAGGTAACAAGTACTATAAAATAATATACATAAATCCTTTGGCAAGCATGCCATCATACATCCAAAATAGGTACAATAAACAAGTACATCAATAATAAATAAATCAATACACTCTCCAGCTGCATGAACCAAGTGGTCCACCACCTGCAAGCCAAAAGACAAGAACATGGCTCAGGTGTTTTTCCACCCAACCATGAAGTATTTATACTTCCTTGGATCCCTTCCTGAAATGAAGGAAACCCAACGCTACACGAAATGTCTAGCTACCTAGTAACAACTGCAGGAGGGAACACCCAATGCAACCCTGATGTCTGAATGTGCAATTCTAAGTAATGAAAAGTAAATTGTCTCACAACAGGATGTGGCAGAGATATCAATAAATAAGTTTGCTAGACAATAAACATCTATTTCAATGTCATTTCGATTAGATCTAATCATTTATAAGTAACTTGGTTTAATTCCTGAAAAGAGGAAAAGCCATCTCTGATAATCCACATTCGGCATCGCAATCCCAAAAGTAACCCAATACATTCCTATATAAAAACTACTTCTTTCCCCAAAAGCAAGAAAATAAGTAAAGAATCACAAATTCAAGATTTCTGATAAATAAATCCAATCCCTTTCCCAAAACATCGATTAAGGAAAAATACATTTTCAAGCAATGAACCATCTTTTGGTCATACAATTGAAATCATAAGTTTATCAATTTGATATAGATTCTAATCTTGTATTATAGTCATAATGTCTTCAATAATAGTCATTCTAAAACATTAATTTACCTTGCTGTCATTTCTGTGACAAGAGGTTTAAAAAATAATAAAATCAATAAAAACAGTCCTCCTGTCGCAACTACGACAGGAGCTATTGCAGAAATAAAAGATGAACATAGATCATAGTTTAATCATTTTCTGATCATGAATATACATGTAATAGGTTTTCATCATCAACATTCACAAGAAAAATAATATAGAAGTCTATAGTCTCTATTTAATCTTACTATCATTTGCTTGCGGGAGGATCTCCTTGGTTTTAATCAATAAGTTTGTATATACTATTCAATAACCCTCCCATCATGTCAGTGATAGGAGCTGTGACAGAATAAAGAAATAATAAATTAAGACTGTGTTTGTGATCTGATTTCTGTCATAGCTACTTAATGGCATAAAAATGTGTTTTGGATTGTAAAATTAATATTGAAAAAATGTTTATTGGAACTGATATTTTCATCTAAGTTTTAAGAGATTATGATCACATTATTTATTCATGAAAATAGTTTGATTTAAAACTCATTCTTATCTAAAACAACATACATAGAAAAAATACAGTCATTTGTTTGACAGGAAAATAAATTAACAGCATCTGAGAATTCAGTTGTTTTCAACTGTAAATTCAAGATCAAGAAGAAAGTGATTATCATGGTTTAAAAACCTTCGATCAACCACAGACATAGTTTAGGAATAACAGATCGAATACATACGAGGCATTGCAATTTAGCAGATTGGTGACTAGGCTGAATAGAGGTGGGTTGATCTATTCAAATCACCCAAGAAGTAGTCAAATGGTCATAAGGAAAATGGTCAACGACCAACAAAAGAATAGGCGGCTAGGAAAGATGGATTGAGGCCAAGGGATAAAAACATGTAAAGTAAATGCATGGCGGCTAGATATTTATTCAAGGTAGGTTGATCTATTCAAACGTCTTCCTCATTACGGCTGCGTGTGGAGGTAAAACTTCAAGAGAGAGATATAAACAATAAAATAACGTGTAGGTCCTATCATTCAGCAGCCAAAAGGAAGAATTTACAAAGAAGCGTTGAGGCCAAATTGCATACAAATGCATGCCAATTTGCATACAAACACAGGCTAGAAAGAATAAACACACATACAAGTTGATTTTTATAATTCTACAGCATTTTAACAGATCTTTAATCAATGCCCAACATCAGATGAATACCTGGATTGATTTACTTTGGAGAAGAGTTGATTTTCCAACCTAGTTGCAGTCCTTTTTGTTGCTGTTCAACCAAAATCTATGTCCTCTCTGGTCAGAAAATGACCTCCTCTATTGTCCAGTTCATGTGTGGTATCCTCTCTAGTCAAGATCTTTTTCCTTTTATTAAAATTATCTCCCTCTAATTCTAGCGATTAGGTTTAGAATTAGAGTTTGAATTCTCAGTTTGCATCAATAATCGACCAATCCAATTGGAGAAAAATGCTATTTAAAACAGTAAAAATAATAATATCTTTTGCAGCTTCCTGTCGCATGAATGACAGGAATATATATTTTTAATTCTTTCATTCTTTTTCTAAATATAATATTGCTATTTTTAATATTATTTAACTATTGTTATTAAAACAAAACTAATTAGATAATCAAGAAGAGAAATGCAATACAATATTGCATAATTATATATATAATTTAATATGTATATATATTTTTAAGGAACATATTATCTTCCAAATATCTATAAACAATATTTTATTATTTAATTTAAAATATAATCATATATATTTCCTTATTTAATTATAATTACACCATTCAAACATAATTCGACAAGACGTTAAATTTAAGTAATCACATTATGCATTTGAAAACAATTAATAATCACGCATTAATGCAATAAAATCCATTCAATAATGCATATGCATCTACATGATGTGTGTGATTGCATCAGGGTAATCCATCCATCAGTTCTTGCCAAGTGGCTAGAACATCTCTACCTCAACCATGCTCTTGTCTTTGATGAGTGCCTGCATCCATTTGCACTCAACTCGATGTCAATAGGTTAGTGTCTCCAAAACATAGCGAAGGCAAATCATTGTAATCATCTCTACAATATTCAATATTTAAAACAATTTCTAATTTTCATCAATATAACTCATAATAATTACCTCCACGTGTGCAAAATTACTTAAAATAAAGTCAATCACAATAATTGTTCACTAAACTAGAATAATCATATTGTTCATAAAAATGAGACATGACATCCTTCCCCACTTGGAAGAGACATCGTCCCGATGTCTTATTAAACATCAAAACAATAAAGTGTCCATCAACCACCAATAAAGTATCAAGGTGTCATAAAACAATAACATCAACTCAAAGTATCAAAAGATCATAATAACAACTCAAAGTATCAAAGCATAACTGAACTCAAAGTATCATAATCCATGCATGAATAAGAAATCTATGCTATATCCGTAAATGAGGAAAAGATCTATCAATCTCCTCTACATCCTCCCATGTAGCATTGTCCTCAAAATATTGATCCCATTGGACATTATATTGCACCACATCTCTGCTATGCAACTTAATGTTGTGCTTCCCTAGAATTCGAGTGGGCTCCACCAGCACCACTCCTAGATCCTAAACCTATAAAGTATGTTAATCAATAATATGTGATGCATCAGGATGATAAAGCTTAAGTAAAGACACATGAAAAACATTATGGATTCTAGCAAGTGCAAGTGGGAGAGCAAGTCTGTAAGCTACATGATTAATCACTTCTAGAACTTCGAACGATCCTACAAAATGAGGAGCAAGTTTGTACGCTTTGACAAACGATAATGAACTCTTATGAGGTCTAACCCTCAAAAAGACTTTGTCACCAACTGAAAACTATCTAGGAGTTCTATTCTTATCTGCATAACTATTTTTTTGATCTGAAGCTTGCTTCAACTTCTCCTTGATCAACTTCATCTGATCATCCATTTCTCTTAACATTTTAGTACCAATCACAATTTTATCCTCCACCTTATCCCAACTGATAGGTGTTCGAAACCTATGCCCATAAAGAGCTTCAAAAGGTGCCATTCCCAAGGATGCATGGTATGAATTATTATATGCAAACTCTACCAATGGAAGATACTCCTCCCATTTATACTGCTGATCCATACAATACATCCTGAGAAGGTCTTCTACCACCTGATTTACTCTTTCTGTCTGACCATCCATTTGAGGATGATAAGCCGAACTAAAATTCAACTTTGTACCCAAAGATGCATTAAGAGTTGTCCAAAATCTAGATGTCATGTGAGTGTCTTGATCTGAAATGATCATCTCAAGCACTCCATTCAATCTAAAAATCTCCTATACAAACTTCTTAGCTAAGACCATAGAACCATCTAAAAGATTCCCTGAAATCAAATGTGCTACCTTTGTCAACTTGTCCACAACCAATAAGATGACATCATGCCTATTCTTAGACATAGGTAACCCTTGAATAAAATCCATGCTTATCACTTGCCACTTGTGCTCAGGAATACTGTGCGGATACAACAATCCTGCTGGATGCACATGCTCAACCTTGACTCGCTGGCATTCCAAACATCGAGCTACAAATCCTGTTACATTCCTCTTAAGTCTAGGTCAAAAGCATATAGGTTTCAAAACTTTGACTATCTTTGTCACACCAGGGTGACCTGAATAAGGTTCATTGTGAATCTCTTCAAGCACTAACTTCCTATCAACTCTCCTAATTTAGGAATATACATCCTTCCCTAAAATCTCAAAAGTCCATCTGATTCAATAACATAACCATCAAACTTGTGATCTATGGGGTCTACTTCCAAAGCTTTCTTTACTCTTTCATAATGCTCATCCCCTTGAAGATTCTGAATCACTTTCTATTTCAAATTGGATCTCATGGTAACAATGGTAGCCAGATGTCTTCTCCTACTTAGAGCATCTGCTACTCTATTCTCCTTTCCTTTTATATACTCAATTCCAAGGTCATACTCACTAAGGAATTATAACCATCTTCTCTATCATGCATTAAGGCTAGGTTGAGTAAATATATACTTGAGCCCTAGATGATCTGTCTTTAACTCAAAGGGCTTACCTAGAAGATAATGCCTCAACATCTGAAGTGCATGAACTATGGCAACTAATTCAAGATCATGCAGTGCATAGTTGAACTCATGTTGCTTTAACTTTCTTGATTCATAAGAAACCACTTGCTCATTCTACATCAACACTCCTAATCCTTCCCCTGAAGCATCTATTATAACTATAATGTGCCCATTAGGGTCTGGTATGGTTAGGATAGGATCAGTTGTGAACTTTGCCTTTCGCACTTGGAAAGCTTGCTCACACCTTTCGGTCCATTCAAATTTCTTACCCTTCTTTTGTAGTGTGGTAATCGGTGTTGCTATGGTTGAGAAACCTTCCACAACTTTCTATAGTAACATGCAAGTCCCATGAAACTTCTAACTTCTATCACACTCTGCGGTGGACGCCATTCCATTATTACTTTAATCTTCTTAGGATCAACTGCAATCCCTTCTGCTAAGATCACATGTCCAAGGTAGTGCACTTTAACCTGAAAGAATGTACACTTAGATAATTTACCATAAGTCTTTTTCTCTCTCAAATGCTATAAAACAATTCTCAAATGCCTTCCATGCTCTTCCACTGATTTAGAGTATATCAATACGTCATCAAGGAAGATCAACACAAAATCATCTAAACAATCTCTGAAAATGCTATTCATCAAATTCATGAAAGCTTCTGGAGTATTAATCAACCCAAATGGTACTACTGTGAACTCGTTGTGACCATATCAAGTCCTAAAAGCTATTTTAGAGACGTCCTCATCCTTAATCCACAATTGGTGAAAACCAGATCTAAGGTCTATCTTCGAGAACACTGTTGCTCCTTTCATCTGATCAAAGAGCTCATATATTCTTAGAAGTGGATACTTGTTCTTTATAGTAGCTTTGTTAAGCATCCTATAATCAATGCATAATCTCAAAGTACCATCCTTCTTCTTTACAAAGATGACCTATGCACCCCATGGTGACACACTAGGTCTAATGAACCCTTTATTTAGCAACTCCTGCAATTGTGCCTTAAGCTCATACAACTTTGTAGTAGTCATTCTGTAGGATGCCTTATATTGCGGCTCAGTCCTTGGTAGTAAGTCAATTGAGAAGTCAAATTCTCTCTTAGGTGGCAACTCTGTCAACTTTACAGGGAATACATCTCTAAAATCTCTAAGGATTGGATAGTCATTGAACACTAGTTCTTCCTTATCAAGGTCCTTTACTTGGACAACATATATGGTACATCCTTTCCTCTTGGCTTTCTTCAATTGCATAGCCGAGATTTGTCTAAGCTCTAAAGGTCTCTTAGTTCCATTCATTTCCACTTGGTCCCCTAGGTCATCCAAACATCTAACAACCTTGTCTTCACAATTTACTAGAGATTTATGTTTAGATAACCAGTTGATTCCTAGAATTACATCATAAGAGCCTAAAGGTGCTACATACAACTTTACTTGCATCTAAAAACTTGGAAGCTCTAACTCACTGCATGCTAGACATGAGTCTACTCTCTTTTTTGCACTATTGCCATATTGTACCATCCAAGAGTTTTCCATGTGTCCAGGTCTAATAGATAACTTAGATACTACTCTAGGATCAACAAAACATTTTGTGGTGCCAATATCAATTAAAATAGAAATATGTAGTCCATAGAGCTTACCTTGGAACTGAATAGGTGCTTCTTGAAACTCTGCTTGTCGATTATCCACTGTGGCATGGATTTGATGTTGCGGTGTTCCTTGCCGATTCTTGTTTCCTCTTTTATGTGGACATGCATTTGCATAATGCTCTCCTCCACAGTTGTAACATCCACCCTTAGGTGCTCTCGGTCCTTCAGCTCTTTCCCTCTTATTGTTGTTTCTATTGTTATTGCCACCTCTTTTGTTTCCACTATTTCCATCCTGAGAGTTATTACCTCTCTTCATATTCCTGATCTATCTATTATTGCCTTGGTTGTTATTCTTTTGATAGTTCTATTGATTATTCTGTGGTTTCTTATTCAAAAACTTAGCATCTCTTCACTTGTGGTAATTTGTTGTTTGTTGCAACCTCTGCTCTTGCTTTATTGCTTTCTCAAAAGCAACATCCATAGTGAGTGGGTTATGAATGTCTACCTCAGCTCCAAACTATGGCCTTAATCCCAAAACAAAAGTAAATGAATAGCCCACTTCTTCCACTATCTTTGCTTGATTATTATCATTAGCTCCAACTTCAGGAACTTGAACTTCTATCCTTGGGTTCTCATTTTGTGCCTCAACCCTTGGGTTTTCATGAGTATTCTGACCTCTAGGAATTCCTCTGATCTCCTACTCAAGAGTATTCATCCTCATGTCCTGTTGGGTCAAGAGATCAAGAATAAGGTCCAATCTTCTAACTTGATCAATGTTTCTAGTATTCATGATGGATAATCTGTATCAAGTTCACAACTTTAGCACAATAGTCCCAAAAACAAAGGCCCTAATGTTAAACCTAGAGCTCTAATACCAAATGTAAAGCCTCACAAGTCATGTAAAAGCAATTAAACCAACTCAAAAGTAAATGAAGTAAATAATCTGCTTAAATACAACATCGCAATAACCAAAATAAAAAGATGTAAATAATCCACTTAGATACAATATTCAAAGGTAAAAGGTGTAATTAATCCACTTAATTACAATATCTCCAATAAAAGATAATCTCAAAAATAAAAATCTCAATGTCAATAAATCTTACATAATCGAGTGCTTAATCCAGGTAACAAGCGCTATAAAATAATATACATAAATCCTTTGGCAAGCATGCCATAATACATCCAAAATAGGTACAATAAATAATTACATTAATAATAAATAAATAAATACACTCTCTAGCTGCACGAACCAAGTGGTCCACCACCTGCAAGCTGAGAGACGGGAATATGGCTCAGATGCTTTTCCACCCAACCATGAAGTATTTATACTTCCTCGAATCCCTTCCTGAAATGAAGGAAACCCAGCCCTGCACGAAATGTCTAGCTACCCAGTAACAACTGCAGGAGGGAACAACTGATGCAACCCTGATGTCTGAATGTGCAATTCTAAGTAATGAAAAGTAAATTGTCTCACAATAGGATGTGGCAGAGATTTCAATAAATAAGTTTGCTAGACAATAAACATCTATTTCAATGTCATTCTGATTAGATCTAATCATTTATAAGTAACCTGGTTCAATTCCCGAAAAGAAGAAAAGCCATCTCTGATAATCCACATTCAGCATCGCAATCCCAAAAGTAACCCAATACATTCCTATATAAAAACTACTTCTTTCCCCAGAAGTAAGAAAATAAGTAAAGAATCACAAATTCAAGATTTCTGATAAATAAATCCGATCCCTTTCTCCCAAAACATTGATTAAGGAAAAATACACTTTCAAGTAATGAACCATCTTTTGGTCATACAATTGAAATCATAAGTTTATCAATTTGATATAGATTCTAATCTTGTATTACAGTCACAATGTCTTCAATAATAGTCATTCTAAAACATTAATTTACCTTGCTGCCATTTCTGTGACATGAGGTTTCAAAAATAATAAAATCAATAAAAATAGTCCTCCTGTCGCAACTGTGACATGAGCTGTCGTTGAAATAAAAGATGAACATAGATCATAATTTAATCAATTTCCGGTCATGAATATACATGTAATAGGTTTTCATCATGAACATTCATAGGAAAAATAATATAGAAGTCTACAGTCTCTATTTAATCTTACTGTCATTTGCTTGCGGCAGGATCTACTCGGTTTTAATCAATAAGTTTGTATATACTATTCAATAACCCTCCTGTCATGTCAGTGATAGGAGCTATGACAAAATAAAGAAATAATAAATTAAGACTATGTTGTGATCTAATTTCTGTCATAGCTACTTAATGGCATAAAATCATGTTTTGGACTGCAAAATCAATACTGAAAAAATGTTTACCGAAACTGATATTTTCATCTAAGTTTTAAGAGATTATGATCACATTGTTTATTCATGAAAATAGTTTGATTTAAAACTCATTCTTAAAACAACATACAGAGAAAAAAAAAGTCATTTGTCTGATAGGAAAATAAATTAACAGCATCTGAGAATTTGGTTGTTTTCAACGGTAAATTCAAGATCAAGAAGAAAGTGATTATCATGGTTTAAAAACCTTTGATCATCCACAGACATAGTTTAGGAACAACAGATCGAATACATACAAGGCACTGCAATTTAGTAGATTGGCGACTAGGCTGAATAGAGGTGGGTCAATTTATTCAAATCGCCCAAGAAGCAGTCAAATGGTCATAAGGAAAATGGTTGATGGCCAGCAAAAGAATAGGCAGCTAGGAAAGATGGATTGAGGCCAAGGGATAACAACAGGTAAAGTAAATAATTGGCGACTGGATATTTATTCAAGGTAGGTTGATCTATTTAGACGCCCTGGTCTTCCTCATTACAGTTGCATTTGGAGGTAAAACTTCAAGAGAGAGATATAAACCATAAACTAACGTGCAGGTCCTTCTGTCATTTAGCGGCCAGAAGGAAGAATTTACAAAGAAGCTGGGTTTAGCAGGCCGATTTACATACAAACATAGACAAAAAGAATAAACACACATACACGCCAGTTTTTATAAATATACAGCTTTTTAATAGACCTTTAATTAATGCCAAAGATCAGATGACTACCTGGATCGATTTACTTTGGAGAAGAGTCAATTTGCCAACCTAGTTGCAGCCCTTTCTATCGTTGTTCAACCAAAATCTACGTCCTCTTTGCTCAGAAAATGACCTCCTTTGCTGTTCAGTTCGTGTGTGGTATCCTCTCTGCTCAAGATCTTTTTCCTTTTATTAAAATTATCTCCCTCTAATTCTAGTGATTAGGTTTAGAACTAGAGTTTGAATTCTTAGTTTGCATGAATAATCAACCAATCCATTTGGAGAAAAATGCTATTTAAAACAGTAAAAATAATAATATCTTTTACAGCTTACTGTCACATGAATGACAGGAATATATATTTTTAATTCTTTCATTATTTTTCTAAGTATAATATTGCTATTTTTAATATTATTTAACTATTGTTATTAAAACAAAACTAATTAGATAATCAAGAAGAGAAATGCAATACAATATTGCATAATTATATATATATATATTTATATATTTATATTTATTTATTTATTTATTTATTTATTTTTAAGGAACATATTGTCTTCCAAACATCTATAAACAATATTTTATTATTTAATTTAAAATACAATCATATATATTTCCTTATTTAATTATAATTACACCATTCAAACATAATTCGACAAGACGTAAATTTAAGTAATCACATCATGCATTTGAAAATGATTAATAATCACAGATTAATGCAATAAAATCCATTCAATAATGCATATGCATCTACGTGATGTGTGTGATTGCATTAGGGTAATCCATCTATTAGTTCTTGCCAAGTGGCTAGAACATCTCTACCTCAACGATGCTCTCATCTTCGACAAGTACCTACATCCATTTGCACTCAACTCGACGTCAATAGGTTAGTGTCTCCAAAACATATCCGAAGAAAATCATTGTAATCATCTCTACAATATTCAATATTTAAAATAATTTTCAATTTTCATCAATATAACTCATAATAATTACCTCCACGTGTGCAAAATTACTTAAAATAAAGTCAATCACAATAATTGTTCACTAAACTAGAATAATCATATTGTTCATAAAAATGAGACGTGACAATGTGTCCTAAATCAGATGATGATTTGGAGGATATGTCTAATGTGAATTATGCTAGTGCTATTGGTAGCCTAATGTATGCAATAGTTGGCATTAGACCACATATTGCTCAAGTAGTGGGAGTTTTGAGCAAATTTATGTCTAACCTTAATAAGGAGAATTGGACTTATGTTAAGAGGGTTTTTAGATATTTGTGAGGGACTTTTGATTATTATTTTTATTATCATGATATTGATAATGTGGATAAGTCATTGGACATACATAGCTTTGTGGATGTAGATTGGAAAGGTGAATTGAGTAGTTAGAGGTCCATTGGTGGCTATGTGTTTTCTTTGTTTAACAATGCAGTGAGTTGGATGAGTAAGAGGCATCCCATGATTTCTTTTTCCACCACTTGAAGTAGAGTATATGACTACTATGGATGCCTCTAAGGAGGCAATATGGTTATAGAGACTTTGTGTAGGTATTGGTTTTGATTGCAGGGTTGTTAGAATTGGTTGTGATAGTCAGAGTACTATTTGTTTGGCCAAGAATCTCGTGTTTAATGCTCGTACTAAGCATGTTTATGTTCAACATCTCTTTGTGTAGGAGATGGTAATAATGGTAAGGTCTTGTTGTAGAAGGTTGATACTCAGGAAAATGTTGCAGATTCTATCATGAAGCTAGCGAGCATGGAAAAGTCTGCTTGGTGTAGGAAGGCCATGGGCCTTGGATCCTATACTTAATTCATTTATGTTTTTGATGGATTTATTTGCAATGTATAATAGCAAGTGGGAGAATGTTAGGATTAAGGTGTCATTAATCTTGCAAATTCTATGTATATTTTATGTGTCTCGAACACTCTTAGAAGGTGTACTTGGATGCCTAGGGTGTAATTGGAATAAATTATTTGTATTTAATATTCTCCTAGAAACTTGATATTGGATATCATATATATGCATGAGGGAGGTGAAACACTATGGTGGAGGTTACATTTGATTTTGGACTCACTAAATGGTATTTCCTAATTCTAGGTGCTAGGATTGAGGAGTGGAGAACCTTATCAGAATGGATGGGACCCACATGAGTTGTCTTATCCATAATGGAGCACTACACTTGAGGATGTAAGCCATTGGGGAGTTATTGTTAGTGTGGAAAGTGTTTTTACCTATCTAGCTTGACTAGGTCCTATTCACGCTACACTTAAGCTCACATAGAGGTCATTTAGACTTTTGTCTCACCTCATATGCACATGACACGTGTCCTCACACTTGTCTCAAGTGAGTCTACACGTGTCACACCTTTGGAGGGGTAGTCAAACTTTTAGTCCTACCATCTCACCTCCTCATCCTTGCCTTTATATGCAATGTCTCTATTGAACATGTGTATGCTCCACATTTTGATCATTGTATGATAGTTATTTGGTTTGTTATTTGTGCAATTTAGCTTTGTGGAAGTTCTTAGCTTCTTGCAAGTGATATTGGCTTCTCCAACATGGTATCAGAGTGAGCTTACAAGTAACTTCCCAAATTTAGTTGAATCTCACATCTAGCCCTACCAATGGTGCATGATGGAGCCAAATGGACCTCACCATTAATGAGTTTGGAAAGCCCAAATTTGTATAGATTGACTGTCTGAAAATTGATTTTGGACACATGGAATTTTTCTGGTTTTTCGGCCCTATACTTGCATAGTATAGTATTGTACAACCGTAAATGTGCGGAACTGTATGGATTTTTATCATTTGAAAATGCAATTTTTTTTTGCAAAATCAATGTTTTGTAGATCAAACAAATTTTCTCTAGTTTTGGTAAAAAAAATTGGTCGATTTGGCGGTATTTTCACTGGTTTGGGTGAATTTTTATCAAGATTTGAGCATTTTTTGGCCCTCAACCCTTCTATGTTATCACCTAGTTTGATTTGTGCCTAGATTTGGAGAGAGGGTTTTATTTACGCCTTTGGTTTCATCTACAGAGCGGTGTTTTCCCCACTAGGTGCATCCCTCATTCCACCTATTTGAGGTTTTGTTTTCTTTGGTTGCTAGTTTCATTTGGGTCTCCGCTCATTGAAGGGTTTGTGGTGTGATGTCAACCTCTATTCAACGTCTCAAAATTTCCCAAGGTCTTCTCCAATCGCCGACTCCATACTAGGTTGCAATCTCCATTGACTTCAAGTTCCAGGGTCAAAGTTTGCTTGCAAATCCTTCACCACTAGAACATCACCATTCCTTGGTCATGACATTCAACCTACCAACAATCAACTTCTCTATTACAGATCGATGACTTCACAACCTGCTGGTCATAATCTTCAAAACAACTTGTGTCACTGTCTCCATTGAAGGATGGATCCATCTTTGTTCAGTGTGCAACTCTTCTTTGCACCAAACTGCATTCATAGTGTCCTATTCAGCCTTGCAAGCTGGTCCTATCCATGTCCTCTTGGCCGCTAAAGGCTCTTGCTCAGCCTCTATGCAAGCCTTTTTTTGCATTCACAGCTTCAACGAACCCTATTTTCCATTCATTTTTAGAGCTCTAGGCATTTGACCGTTGTGATCTAGACCTAGTCTAAGACTCAACCCTTTTTTTAGCCTATTCAGTTCTTAGCCTTAGTGCTCTAGCACTTTTCTGTGTGCCAATTCTACTCCATTTTTTGGACTTGGATGTTGCCTCCTACTCCCTATTCCATTTAGTCTCCACGTTGGCTCCAGACTCCAGAATAGGACTCAGACTCATTATTCACCACGACACGCCCTTGATTGGCCACATTGTCCAATACTTGGTCCTGTCAGCTACCCTGTCCGTAGAACAACCCACTTGGCCACCCAAGATAGTACGTCCCAAAACATGAACTCCGTCTCGAAATGGGACAGAGTGTCCTAGAATAGGTCCACCTGTCCAAAATGGGATAACGTGTCCTCCAAGTTCCCAAATAAGGGTATTTTTTTCTTTTTTCTATAACTTACACCCAATGAGTTAGATTTTTGACTTCTTATAGTTGACGAAAACTTGGTTCCATCTACTTTGTCATGGTATAATTTATTTTTCCCCAACTTGCTATATTTTTTCAAGATTTGCCTTCGAAGTCTAATTTTGTTCTTTTTTTGACATTTTTCGATAAGGCATATCCTTTGCCCATGATGTCAAAATTGAATTTTTTTTTTGAAACTTATCAAAAAATGCAAGGAATCCATTGGTACATATTTTTTTTTGCTTTGGAATGCCTATTTTCCCTAAAAATTGTAAAATCGTTGTGTGTTATAAACGATCGATTTAGACTTCCAAATTATCAAAATTGTACTCAATCTTGTATTTTTTTCTCGGGGGGCGGGGGGGGGGGGGAGATATTTTACATTATTTGTTATGGGGGGTTAATTTTTTATATTTTTTGTCATTTATTTAAGGTTTATAAGGCATGATTAGTCTATTTCTTCATTGTCCTATTGCAAATATGTGCCTAAGCGGTGTTGTCATTGATGTCAATATATTCTTGTTGTCATTGGTGTCAACTGTTGCTTATTTTGTTGCCTATTCACGAGACTAGAATATTGAGGATATTGAGAAAATTAATGAAGACTCAATGTTCGCGAACCATATGGCTTCATAGAGGATAGTTAGAGGTTCTTCCAGTTAAGAATTGAGAAGTTCGCATGAAGATTTGAAGAAGTTATGGCCATCTGAGTAGAACCAGATTTTGTTATATTCAGAAGAGATAAAGTGACAGTAAGTTGGTCTGGATTGCTCCACAGTGAAATATTATGCTCTATGGATATAAAGGCATGTTTGGGAAGTTAGTGTGTATCATCAACTCTAGTGGTTTGTGGTTTGGAGGTCCGCAAGCCATCCTTCTAGTTTGACAATCATGGCAGACAGTGTTCTTGAGGTTTCGGAGGAAGATACAAATGATTCTAGTAATTTGGTTAGAGTGGATGTTATTGGTGAATTCAATGTGCTTGTGGAGGTCTCTGGATCATGTGGCTATTGTGTTAGAGGTCCGCATTGGAGTTTGAGCTTGTTATTGAAGATTTCCTCTTTGAAGTTGATGTTCTTACTAGTCTTGGCCGACTAGATGTTCCTAGCGTGTTGCAGATGATCTAAAGATCATTTTATGAAGCGTGGCATGTTAGTAGAGGAAGATTCAAGTCTTAGCTATATTTGGATGATAGTGTAAAGATTCGCGTAAATTTTAGCCGACCTTGTTGATCATTCCAAGGTTGATGAAGTGTATAAATACTTGTTGAAGAGTTGTTAAAAATCATCCTTGAGAAAAAAGGTTAAATATGAATAAAGGATCAGAAGCAGAGAATAGAAGAAAAGGGGGCGAGAGTAGTATAGAGTGGAAATTCAGTGAAGAAGAATTTGGGGCAAAGCAGAAGTTTTGTAAGCATTCATTGAAACTGAACTAGGCATGAAGTAGATGTTATTTCTCAATTAATTCTTTCTGTTCTAATAAATTCTATAAGCAGTGAGCCTCTCTTTTGAGCAATGATCTCTGGGCAGTGCGCCTGAAGGCATGTGCCTTCTATTTTTCTAAAGTACTTTTAACAGGGTACAAATCTTTGTGGGTTAACCCCCACCGTGGTTTTTCCCTTAACCGGGTTTCCATGTCAAAATCTTGGTGTCAAGTGTGTTGCTTATGTTTCTACTCATGTGTTGTTGATCTATGCTTTACTGTTTACATCATTAATCTGATAGGAAGTTAATAAAGAAGGTTAAAAGCAGAAAAAGTTTATTTTGTGTGACAACTGATTCACCCCCCTCTCAGTTATCCAGTCTAATTCCAACAATTGGTATCAAAGCCAGATCCTCTTATAAAATCTTGACTACTTGAAGAGATCCAGGATGTCAACCTACAAGAAGGATAGTCTGAGATTTGATGGAATAAATTATTCTATTTGGAAGAATCACATGGAGTGTCATTTGTAATTCATGGGCGATGCCTATTGGATGATAACCAGTATTGAGTATAAACCTCTAGAGAAAGGTCCTTTAACTCCATATCAACTCAAAGATGCTGAAAATAATCTTCGAGCAAAAGAAGCCTTGTTGAGTGCCCTAACTGATTCAGAAATGATAAATGTCTTTGGTCTAAAAACTGCTCATGAAATCTAGAAAAAGTTGGAGAATCTGTATGAAGGCGATGAATTTGTCAAATGTGCCAAGCTGCAAAGTCTGAGAGGAAAATTTGAAACTCTGAAGATGAGTGAAGATGAAAACATCACAATCTACATGCAAAAGATAAATGAACTTGTGTGTGGTATCAGGTGTGCTGGTGGAATTTTGGAAGAATCAGAGATTGTATCAAAAGTGCTTAGATCTTTACCTAATTCATACAAACATAAGGTTGCTTCTGTAGAGGAGATTAGGACTATTTCAAAAGTTACAAGAGATCAACTGGTTGGCAAAATTTTAGCTTTTGAATTAATTGAGTTTGGTGATTCTCTTCCCAAGTCTAAATCTGCATTTAAGGCCAATGTATATGGAAAACAAAGATATGATCCAGGTGAAAGTTCTTCTACAAGATCAAATAGATTCGTGAAGACAAGGAAGGATCTTGAAGATGTTGAAATTGAAACTGTAGATATTGAAGCTCTTCTTGCCAAAAGATTGCCAAGAGCATCCGATAAGTATGAAGGGAAATTGCCACTCAAATGTTTTGCTTGTAATAAGATTGGTCATTTTGTCTCAAGATGTCTAGAGAGGTTTTCAAAACCAAACCCTAACAGATACAAAAATCAAAATAAATATTACTATGTCCAAGAAGCTGGAGAAGGAGTCACAGATGATGAATCTGATCATGGATGTTCCTCTGAAAAATGATTGGGTGTTCATTACTATCAAAGAAGAAGATCCAGTGTCTACTGAATCTGCTAGCTATGCAAATATGGAAAGTGCCTTGGCTACTCAGGTTATTGAGAAAGATGAATGGGTGATTGATAGTGGATGTTCTCATCATATGACTGGAGACAAGAGTAAGTTTGTGAATTTTGAAAATTATGGAGGGCTTGTGAAATTTGGAGACAACTCAGTTGGTAGAATCTGTGGCAGAGGATCCATCTCTTTTGATGGTAAGAATAGCACCAATGATGTTCTGTATATGGAAGGACTGAAACATAATCTTCTCAGTGTTTGACAGTTGGTTGACAAAGGTTATGATCTTCGATTCAAGGATGGAAAATGTAGAATCTTGGAGAGCTCTGGAACTAAAATTGCATCCAGTACTCAAACTAGAGGTAACATTTTTTATTTAAGTAGTTCTTGAAAAAGTTGTTTGATTGCTTAGATAGATCAAAGTTGGTTATGGCATAGGAGGATGTGTCATGTGAATTTTGATAACATTGTCAAAATAAGAACCACTCAGGCTGTAAGAGATCTTCCAAAACTTGAGAAACCTAATAGCATGTGTAGAGAATGTCAAATGGAAAAAAAAACAAAATTTCATTCAAAAGTAAGGAACAAGCTTCAAGTGGAAGATTGGAATTGGTACATACTGATCGTTGTGGTCCTGCTAGAATTAGGAGTGTGCAAGGAGATAGATATTTCATGTTGCTAATTGATGATTACTCCAGGATGATGTGGATAACTTTTCTAAAAGAAAAATCAGAAGCTCTTGACAAATTTAAGGTGTTCAAAGTAATGGTGGAAAATGAGATTGGTGAAAAATTGAAATGTCTGAGATCCGACAGAGGTGGAGAATTTACTTCTGATAAGTTTGGTGCTTTCTATGAAAAGCATGGCATAAAAAGACAATTATCCGCTCCTAGGACTCCCCAACAAAATGGAGTTGTGGAAAGAAAGAACTGGACCATTCAAGAATCTGCCAAGACCATGATGATGGAAACAAATGTTCCTCAAGTTTATTGGAGAGGAGCTATAAGTATTGTTGTCTACACTCTTAACCAGGTGCAGATCAAAGGCAATTCTCATAAGACCACTTATGAACTATGGTTTGGTCATCCTCCTACTGTGAGATATTTCAGAGTTTTTGGTAGCAAATGCTATATCAAAAGAGATGAGGATTTAGGCAAGTTTGATGCAAGAAGTGATGAGGGAATATTTTTGGGGTACTCTACTCAAAGTAAGCCTTACCAATGCTTTAACAAGAGGTTGAAAAATATTGTTGAAAGTGCTAATGTTAGAGTTGATGAGAGCAAGGAAGGACATTCCAGGGTCTGTGGATATGATTTAGATGATCAAGATGAAAGTCAAAGTCAAGGAAGGTTAGTTCAAACTCTAACTCAGATTTAGATTGATGTGGAAACTCTAGGAACTCAAGAAAATAGTACAGATGTTGAGGAACAAGCTCAAGAAATAGAAGTTCAAGCAATTCCCAAAACCCCCAGGTATGTAAGAATGAATCATCCTGAAGATCAAATCATAGGAGATAAACTAGGAGAAGAGTTGTTGAAGATCAAGAAGAGATTTGTTTGATTTCAAAGATTGAACCTAAATTAGTAAGTGAAGCCTTCAATGATGAAAACTAGGTAAAAGCAATGGAAGAAGAATTGATGCAAATTGAAAAGAACCACACTTGGGATCTTGTTCCTAGACCCGAGGACAAACATGTGATTGGAACCAAATGGGTTTTCTTGAAATAAACTAAATGAAGATGGTGAAGTTGTAAGAAACAAAGAAAGGTTGGTATGCAAAGGCTATTCTCAAGTGGAAGGAATTGATTTTGAAGAAACTTTTGCTCTGGTGGCAAGAATAGGGGTAATTAGATTGTTTCTTGCATTTGCTGCTTTCAGAGATTTTAAAGTGTATTAGATGGATGTCAAATCAACATTCCTGAATGGAGATTTGGAGGAAGAAGTCTACATTGAGCAACTGGAAGGACTTCAGTTGTTTGATCAGGGAGATATGGTTTGTAGACTGAGAAAAGCCTTGTATGGACTCAAGAAAGCTCTAAGAGCCTGGTATGCAAGATTGGATAAATATTTGCTTAAGATATGTTTTAGAAAAGGTACTGTTGATAGTAATCTTTACTTCAAGATTAATCATGAGGACATCCTGATTGTTGAGGTCTTTGTTGATGATATCATTTTTGGTGGAAATGAATGTATGTGCAAAACATTTGCTGATCAGATGAAAAATGAATTTGAAATATCAATGTTTGGAGAGATGAATTTCTTCTGAGGTCTGCAAATTGCTCAGTCAGATAAAGGTGTCTTTATATCTCAGTCCAAGTATGTGAAATAATTGCTAAAGAAGTTTGGAATGGAACATTCAAAGCCAGTAGGTACACCTATGGTAACCGGATGCAGGTTAAGTAAAGATGATGACACCCCTAAGGCAAATCATAAAAGGTATAGATCAATGATTGGAGGATTGCTCTATCTGACTTAGACCAGATCTGACATCATGAATGTCGTTGGACTTGTTGCTAGATTTCAAGCTGATCCAAAAGAATCCCTTGTTGTGGCAGTCAAAACAATTTTTAGATATCTCAAGGGGACAATTGATTATGGATTGTGGTATCCAAAGGACAATGATTTCACTCTTCATGCATATACAGATGATGATTGGGTAGGAGATGTGGATGACAGAAAAAGTACTAGTGGTGGTGCATTTTTCTTGGGAAGAAGATTGGTCTCTTGGATGAGCAAAAAGAAAGAGGCAATATCTCTATCTACTACAAAAGCAGAATACATAGCAGCAACAAATAATTGTACTCAGGTTCTGTGGATGAAGCAAATGTTGAAAGACATTAGAATTTTGTTTGAGGAGCCAGTCACAATCTTTTGTGATAATTCTAGTGTAATAAACATCACAAAGAATCTAGTGTTGCATTCAAAGACAAATTATATATCTATCAAGTTTCATTTCTTGAGAGAGAAGGTAAATGAGAATGAAGTCAAGTTGGAGTTTGTGTCTTCCAAAGATCAGATTGTAGATATCTTCACTAAGCCCCTTCCCAAGGATACCTTTGAGTATCTCAGAGAGAAGTTATGGGTTATTACCCCTCCAGATCAAACTAAGATGCACTGAGGTGCATCAGTTCGGTGGAATTCTCAGTCATATCTTGAGATCCAGATTGATGTTGAGAAAATACTTCAGTATGCAAATGTTGGAGATCAATCTGAAATAAAAATGGGGAGTAAAGATTGCAAATATGTGCCCTTTGCCATTGATGTCAAAGGGGGAGAGAAGAAACATGAAAAACTAATTGTTGACGACAGAGGAAGCAATGAAGGAAGTGGTTGCAAGAGTCAGGGGGAGAATTTCTTGTCATGATGGTTGAATTAGTTTTTCACATCATATGTTGCCATCAATGACAAAGGGGGAGATTGTTACAAATATGTGCCTAAGCAGTGTTGTCATTGATGTCAACATATTCTTGTTGTCATTGGTGTCAACTGTGCCTTATTTTGTTGTCTGTTCAGGAGACTGGAATGTTGAGGATATTGAGAAAATTAATGAAGAATCAATGTTCACGGACCATATGGCTGTGTAGAGGATTGTCAGAGGTTGTTCTAGTTAAGAATTGAGAAGTCTACATGAAGATTTGAAGAAGTTATGGCCATCTGAGTAGAACCAGATTTTGCAGTATTCAAAAGAGATAGAGTGACAGTAAGTTGGTCTGGATTGCTCCACAGTGAAATATTATGGTCTGTGGATCTGCAAGTATGTTTGGAAAGTCAGTGTGTATCATCAAATCTAGTGGTTCATGGTTTGGAGGTCTGCAAGCCATCCTTCTAGTTTCACAGTCATGACAGACAATGTTCTTGAAGTTCTGGAGGAAGATACAAATGATTCTGGTAATTGGGTTTAGAGTGGATGTTATTGGTGAATTCAATGTGCTTGTGGAGGTCTTTGGATTGTGTGGCTATTATGTTGGAGGTCCGCATTGGAGTTTGAGCTTGTTATTAAATATTTCCTCTTTGAAGTTGATGTTCTTTCCAGTCTTGGCCGATCGGGTGTTCGTAGCATGTTGCAAATGATCATTTAATGAAGCGTGGCATGTTAGTAGAGGAAGATTCAAGTCTCAGCTATGTTTGGCCGATAGTGTAAAGATCCGTGTAAAGTTTAGCTGACCTTGTTGATCATTCCAAGGTTGGTGAAGTGTATAAATACTTGTTGACGAGTTGTTAAAAATCATCCTTGAGAAAAAAGGTTAAATCCAAATAAAGGATCAGAAGCAAAGAAATGAAGAAAAAGGAGCGAGAGTAGTATAGAGTGAAAAGTCAGTGAAGAAGAATTTGGGACAAAGCAGAAGTTTTGTGAGCATTCATTGAAACTGAACCAGACATGAAGTAGATGCTATTTCTTAGTTAATTCTTTCTATTCTAAATAAATTTTGTAGGCAATGAGCCTCTCTTTTGAGCAGTTAGCTTTGGGCAATGCGCTCGAAGGCATGTGCCTTCTATTTTTCTAAAGTACTTTTAACAAGTTACAAATCTTTGTGGGTTAACCCCCACCGTGGTTTTTCCCTTAACCGGGTTTCCACGTCAAAATCTTGGTGTCAAGTGTGTTGCTTATGTTTCTTCTCATATGTTGTTGATCTATGCTTTACTGTTTAAATCATTAATCTTATAGTAAGTTAATAAAGAAGGTTAAAAGCAGAAAAAAGTTTATTTTGTGTGACAACTGATTCACCTCCCCCTCTCAGTTGTCTGGTCTAATTCCAACATGTCCACCTCATGACATTAACTCATTTCATCCTTTTTGGACACTTATAAGAACTCCAACATCACATCTATTTGTAAACGCGCTAAAATAAAGTGTCAAAATTTATTTTGTGTTCCTTTTTGTGGGGTTTTTAGCACATCTCTAGTGTCTATTTTTTACATGCACTAATTTATAAATTGCCATGGGGGGTTGTGTTAGTGCCTTGCTATTTGTCATCACAATCTTATCTAGTGAGTCTACCTCCACGACAACATTCTAGCCTCATGCATGTGTGCCTTGGCTTTTGCACACCATTTTCTACTTGCTTGTACACCATATTGGACCTGATGTTGCAGCTCCATCTACTTACACACATTTCAGTTAATTTGTTAATATCTCTTCCTATCAGCATTATGGGGGATATCAGATGGTACTATTAATGCTTCTTGGTTTCAATGAAGTATTGGACACATCACCTCTCTCATTTTTAGTTGATCAATGTTATTGTGTCTCTTTGATCATTGTAGCATCTATACTTTTAACTTCACAAATTGTTTTGCCTTTGTTGCTAGTTGTGCATATATAGTTGAGTAGTGTTATTGAGGGAACTCATGCAAAATTTTGTAGTCTCTCATCCTAATCTACATTCTTAGAGGGTTCTTTAATTCAAGTAGACACCAGTGCTTCTTCAAAAAAGTTTACAACTTCTACATGCTTCAAGAGTTTGACATGTTCCTATCTTTCAGGGACATCCTTAAGGAGGTTTATTTGATCCTCTCATTCTCTCTTTTGGAGAGGAGTTTTATTTCCCATTAGGTTTTCTCCTTTTCTCTATTTGTGAGAGATCTTTTGTACATGGGTACCTAATTAGGCCTCATTTTCGAGACCCATCTATGAACTTTTGCATTTTTTAGTGTTTATCTTACTCTCTAAGTATCACTTAAGGGGGGATGTTAGTGTGAAAAGTGTTTTTACCTATCTAGCTTGACTAGGTCCTATTCACACTACACTCAATCTCACTTAGAGGTCATTTAGACTTTTGTCTCACCTCATATGCACATGACATGTGTCCTCATACTTGTCTCAAGTGAGTCCACATGTGTCACACCTTTGGAGGGATGGTTAGAATTTCAGTCCTACCATATCACCTCCTCATCCTTGCCTTTATATGCAAGGTCTCTATTGTACATTTGTATGCTCCACATTTTGATCATTGTATGATAGTCATTTGGCTTGTTATTTGTGTAATTAAGATTTGTGAAAGTTATTGGCTTCTTACAAATGATCTTGGCTATTTTAATAGTTATGAGTCAAAGATGCCTTTGTGGTTACATATGGTATTTGATTGTGTTTACTATTTTTGGAAGATTTTCTCCAAGGTGGGCGTGGGGTTTTTCAAGATACCATGGTTTTGGTATCCATTATTTTGGTGAACCATTTATGATTTTTTCTCTCTCTTTGCCTATATATTAGAGGTTTGAGATAGTTGTTTCATCATATATTCAAACATACACAAGTGTTTCTAGAATATTTCCAGAGTTGATAGAAGTGTGTTGACATTGTATCATGTTCATTGAAGATAAATACACAATTGTCATCTTTCCTTGGTGGAGTTTTTTGGAAAGGGTTTCTCCATCTAAATTCTATGTTATGTGTTGCAATTTTATGTTTACTAATTTTTTTCAATTTTCTGATTTATGCTTCCACTTATAATCATTAATAGACAATCCACTGTTAAGCAATTAAATTTTAGATTTTCATCTTCTTGGGAAAGTTTTTATTGTAGTAGTTTCACCTAGTTTATCAACTAGTGAATTCTTGACTCCAACAGAGAATTAGAGAAACCCTAAACATACCAAGACAAATGCCTTCATGATTGAAATTGAAACCTTGAGTGAGACCATAGGGAAGCTTCAGACTTAAAGAGATAGAAGAAGGCCTATAATTGTAGGATAAATCCTAGCTAGACCTTTAGGTGTAAGAGTTTTTGGATTTATTTCTTGGTTTTGGGCATAATTCCTTACCACCAGGTAAGGTTGTTGAGCCAATTTGTATACAATTACTTTCTCTTAATGTAACTTAAAATGACTTGGAGGAATAACCTAAGGTTTTTGGACAATGTAATCTAAGAGGAATATGGATTAATAATTTACTTCTTTAGGAAAAATAAATAAAATCAAACATTGTGTTTGTTACCTTGTTGTACCCATACAATTTTTTTGTCCTAAGTCATTCTTGTATGTAAATGTTGACCTTTCCTCTATATAGTATTTCATTTTGAAATACTCATTCTCTTAGATTGTTTTCCCATATTTTGAAACCAAACCAGTTTCATCTTATAGTCAACAAAAAGATATTTTTAATTATTTAAATAGAACAAAAATGAGAGTCCAACCAAGAAAGTTATAGAAAAATGAACAAAAGTGGAGGAGAGGGTGGAAAAATGTAATTTTCAACCAAGTGGCCATAAAGAGAAAAATGGTAGAGGTGGCAAAAAAGAGTGATTTTATTTTAAAATCACACTTCCAAATCAAAATTTCAAAAAATGTCAAAGTGGTAGTAGAGAGGATCTAGTAGCCATTGATGCACCAATAGATGGTATGGTGTTGTTAGCAAAGACCCTTTTTTAATTTTACCAATTGCTTGTAAAGTTAAGAATTGGAAGTTGTTATGCTTTTTCCTAAATAATGAACAAAAAGAATCAATTTTTACAAGTTGCATCAAAGAAACAACCAATCATATGGTGATCAGTAACACATGGCTTGATGTGCATGTTTTGATCTACCTTTTTTTGGGTGTTTTAGACAACTTAGCAAAGAAGTAGCTAATGTGGCTATATCATTGTTGCCCAGAACCAGAAACAATAGCTTAAAGCTCTTAACTCACCTACGAAGGTGTGCTAAATTTACAAGTTTGAGGGGTACAAAGTTAGGGTGAATTATTATTGGGTCCTCTCACCTAGAAAGGGAAAAAAATATAACTCTCAATCAAGTGGAAAAAGTGACTGAGAAGGCAGACAATTATGATTTTATTTTTAAGTATGAAAAGTGGAAAAGTGGATCTAGGGCATGAAAGCATGATTTTTTCAATTCATAAATAAAATGACAAATTTTTGGAAGGGGCAAAGTCACTTCAAGGGCACAAAAGCATGATTTTAACAATTTTATCTTAAAAATTATCAAATTGAGTCATGATTTTGCCTTTGAAATATTTTTTAGAAAGTATAAAATTGAAGTGGTACTAGAAGAAAGTTGAAAAATAGCATAGAGGGTAGATAAGTACGATTTTCTTTCAAAATTACACTTTGTGGTTAGGGAAAATTTTAGTCCCAATTTTTTTACTTTCAGGGTGTTGAAACTGATGAATATGATCCATTTTGGTAGCATATTATTTCATCCAAATTTGAGTCTATTTTCATGCACATAGCTTGAAATTTCCCATTAATTGATTTTTTAATATCTTAGAATAATAATAGATAACTATGCTATTTATTATAGTTTGCTCCCCATCACTAAGATATTATAGACTAAACTTTTAATCAAGGTTCAATTGTTTGTCATGTGAATTTTCATTTTTTAAATTTAGGTTTCAATCACTTGCCTATTTATCTTAATTATGGGCAAATGGTGGTGCAATCAACAATGAAATTATAGGCAATTAGGGGCAAAGGGTGGCATGATCACCAATGAAATTATGGGTAACTGATGACAAAGGGTCATGGCATCACCAATGAAATTATAATCAATTAAGGGAAAATGGTGGTGCAATCACTAATGAAATTATAGTGAATTTAGGCAAAACATGTATTATTGCCATGCAATGATAGGTATTTTTTGGAAAATGTTTATAGTTGGTTTAGAGAAACTATGATCCATCTCCACAGAATTATAGGTGTTTTATGGTTAGTGTGTTTAATCACTCATGAAAAATGTGGTATGATTATGGATTCATCGTTAAGAAACAATACTCCATTTACTCTTTAGGCATTTAATTTTGGATTCACTCATTTCGTACAATGCAAATTTACTATTTTTGATCCTCTAGATTGGCATTTGATCAATCTACTATGAGCTACCAATTGTGAGATAGGAGGGAACATTCTCAAAAGTTAGGGAATATATAGAGGCTGCAATTCTACTTTACTCTTCCATTCCCAGTGATTTACAAAGACATAATTATCAATTTGCATCATATTTTGTATTGTATAATGTATGATTACTCTCTATAATAGTAGTTCTCATCTGGACCTACATATTTTTCATGTGTCTTGATATTAATTTAAATATTATCATTGCATAGACTTACATAGTTTTTTCTAGTTGTATATTTCTTTTTACATAGACTATATCAATGGTCACGAGCTATTAGTTGAGTAATGTCCCTGATGTATTTACTTCCAAATAAATTTATGTCGATGGTCTTACCTTAGTGTCCTTTACCTTCTTCTTTAGATCACAAAATACATATCAAACTAAATCAATGGTTCATGAGGCTCCAAGGATAAAAAAAAGATGTAGAGATAATGTGGTGGTGTCATTGGTTAGAAAAAATTACATGTTAGTTCGGGGGCCCGTAGTCATTTTATTTTAATATGTACATGGTATAGGTTTAGAGACTTGAGTCCATTGCTAGCATCCACTCATATAAATTTATTAAGATCCTATAGTACTAAAGGCCCATGTTTTATTTATCCTAGATCATCAAATCAAACTACATCAACAATTGGTAGAGCTCAAATGTAGAAATGAAGATTGTTCGAGTGGGAGACAACACCATTCGCCAAAATAGGTGAGGTGTTAGTTGTCAGGCCCCAAGGTAATTTTATATTAAACTAAATGATTAAATTAAATTAATAATTAGTAATTTAAAGGTCCACAAATGTAAATTAATGGCCTATGCATTTTAATATCTGCATGGTTAAAATTAAGTGAAGATATAGAATATGTTATAGGTGTGTAGATCATAGCTACAAATATATTTTAATTACTATTCTACTAAATTTTGATTGTTTGGGAATGAAGATTATGTATTCCCACAATTGAATGTGCTATTAGGGTCAACTTGAAATAATTTATTTATCGTGGCCATGTATAAATTTATTAGGAGCCCTAGTATAAGAACAAAACCACATATTTTAGTTATTCTGCATCATGGGATCAAACTACATCAATGACTCGCAGTTCTCTAAGGATAAAATGAAGATAGTTAAAGTGAGAGGTCACACCATTGGTGAGAAAGGTGATGTGGCAATTTGGGGTACCTGCATAGTGGTTTTATTTTAACTAAATGATTAAATTATTAATTTGAATCTCCACATAACAATTAAAACATTGTTCATCTTTCATGACCTCCTTAATATTTTGTATTATATCACAATGTCCTATCTTCTTCTCTTTCATTGTAACTAGTTCAATTTTCTTCATTTCATATGAGTAGTGATTCACATATGCATAACTCAAATATTTTACAATTTTGTGAACATTGTTTTAACACTTTTCTAACACTTTTAGAGGAAGATGTCATGATCAAATATGGAAATTTGAAGAGGAGTCCCATCAAAGAAAAGAAAGGCCTCCATAATGTCCTATTTTAATCAACAATGAGATTATGCAATGGGTGAGGGTCCATAAATATTAAATAACCAATGGGTGAGTTCATATAGGGAGCAAATGTCCATGATAATGGTGTTGGTGAACTTGAGTCTAAAAGATTCTTGAAGAAATGTAAAGCACATCAATGGGACATTTCAATAAATTTTTAGCTCGAGTGGGTTTCTAAGGATCCATTCATAGAATTATTAGAGAATGAAGATGGAGAGGGCATGCCAAAACTATGTCACTGTAAGATTTGTAGTTGGAAATATAAGAAAGACAAGACATTGTAACCAAAATTAGACACTATTGAGAAGTATGAAAGTAAAGTTTACAAAAAGTTAAATGTAAATGGAGAGTGAAGTTAGTGATGTGCTAGAAAATGAAAGATGAATGTGCTCATGCTTAGAATGCAACTAAGTATGAATAATACATGTAATTGTAGGCATGACTAGCCACTATTGGAGGTTATATATTTGTGGTATTTGGAAAGGTAATGGAAGCAAGTCAATTGTCCAAAACTGTATAGCTCAAAATTATATTCCATATATTAAATAGAGGTCGACTATTGACAAACTTTCTGAAATATAAAAATTTAATGCAATTTGTTGGAGTGCCTAATTTTTCACTCTCTTATTAGTCTATCAATAGTGGATGGGAATGGGTTTAGTGTTTGGTTATGGTGGAGAAGTAGGATATACAAAATAAATTGAATCGGGAAACTTTCTTTGCCTTGTCTCTGAATGAGGTGATGACCATTGATAATACTTCTTGGGTGTGCATGCATGTTTATTCTATAGACAATCATATTCACCATTGTCATCTACTTACGGTTCATAAAACGAAACAAAATCTACCTCTGCTGAACTTATGGAAATTGTGAAAAATAGTTTGATGGATATTAGAGGCCTAGATGATTTGGTGATTGTAAGGAAGCTTAGATCTGCATTGGTGAGAATGGGGCATCATCCATGCAAGGTCACAAGAATGGGCTTATTGTTAATTTGTAGACATCATGTTCACTATACATGATCAAAATTCACTGTATGGCCCATAGATGAATTTGAGTTTTAAATTATGAGCCATTTTTAATCTATTTCAAAAGTTGAAGATCTTGCGTGCGAGGTGTATACATATTTTTTAGAAGCACAATTTTTTTTAGAGTATCAAAGATTTTCTTAAGGACTTACTCTAAGTAACAAGCTAATTAAGGATGTGGATACTAAATGGATATCATTACATGGAACAAGTAGATTATTCCAAGAGTATCAGTCATTGATGGGCCTATTCTATGAAAACCACTTAGATCAAGCAAATATATTGGCATTATTCATTGACACTGAGGCATTATTGATTCTATATGGGATTCTTCCCTTGTTGGAAGAAATGAATGCTTTGTCAAAGAAGTCACAAGTTAGAATAATGCACATTGCAAAATACTCAAAGCTACAAAAAATGGTATGTATTACTCTAGATAATCTATGTATTAATAAAACTGAAGTATTTACAAGTCTAAAGTTTGCAAGTTGGCAAGTAATGATAGACATTGAACACCTAGATAAATTTCTAGAGTACAATAATGTAGGTGATTTATGCACATCATTTTGTGGATATATGATAGAATTACACTACTTTAGTAAAGTTGGATGAAGTACTAGGGTTAGACAAAAAATTGTTAGAAGGGGAGATTTTAATGATCTTGTGTCTTTTGCAAAAGATACATTATAGGAAATTACAACAATTATCTTTTGAGATCAGAGAGAAATTCAAACTTATGTTTGAGTAAAATCATGCAATATTCTCTTTTAGAATATTTAAAACTTGCAAATCTGTGCCTAACAATGATTCTAGGTTTAGTGGAAGATGAAAGAGTTTTTAATGCCTTATCATTTTTGAATTCAAAGTTATGAAACAAACTTGAATTTTTTTTAGAGAATTATTTGATTCTCTATATGACCAGATACAATTTTCAAACATTTCTATTTGACAGAGCTATTGCAATTCATAAGTCAATTAGAAGGGGACCAACTAGGTACTTTAAAAAGGGTTTCAAGAGCTGGTTCAAACACATGATGAAGAAGAGGAAGATGGTTACCAACCAATCTCAAACACCAACAACTTAGATATTTAGAAAATTATTGATTTTGATTAATAAACCAAGTTATGGTCAATTTCTCTAAAATCTAAAATTTGTATTTACTTTTTATAATTGCTAAATTATACAAATAGTAAATTCATAGATTGCAGGGTGTGGTGTTATTTAGTTTTGCTTTCTTCATACTTTTAATATTTATGCAACCAACTTATTCTTCCTTTGAAAATAGAGTTAATATAGTCAATCTACTATAAGTATTTGTGCATTTCCTCATGCTCAAATGTATTAAATTTGAAATAGTTCTTATAATAATAACTTATGCTAAAATAGGTTAAATGTATTAAAGTTTTTCAAATAGTTCTTATTGAGATTACAATAAAACTTCCTAAAATCTTGTTCCTGATTGGAGAACACTTGATAAAACCTAAGAGGAAGATGATCCCTTAAACAACTCTAGTAAACTTGTATTAAACTTCATAAAATCTTGTTCAACTCTTTAAGTTGTGGTAAAATTACCATATACTTATGACCCACCCTATTAAGTTATTAAGTTCCCCTGATAGTTGTAAGTTTCCCAATCCCAACGTAGGCACCTTACACGTGCCACTTTTTTTTATTTAAGAAGTGTTTGACAATAATAATAATGCCACCTATTGTGAAACCCATTAATGATAGTAGAAGGGTGTGGAAACACATTGCATAGGTAGTGTTGCAAAGGGAAAGGGCTTGAAGTTTGAACACAATGGGTAGTGGATATAATCAAAGAGAGCTAAGGGGTACTGACAAGGTGAAGGAAAAATTAGACATTTATTTCATTTTTAAGGATGTAGGTTAGACAACATTTTTCAAATGATTGTAGGAATTTGATGACCAAGTTGCACTAGACATTAGCATGGGATGCCAGGAAGATAATATTGTAATGAGATACATTCATTTTCCTTTTGAAGCGGAGTTTCTCATAGTGGATATAAGGTTTCAGAACACTGGGGAGAAATATATTCCTATTGGTAGACCAGATTTAGAAAAAAATCATAAGAAGTTAATTTTTTAAGACAAGAGAGTGAAACCAAATGGTGCTTGGTCAAGGCATCTTGTAGACTACACTACTAGGGCTATGGTCAAAAGAGACATATTCTCTCATTCAATATGTGACTTGAGAGGGAAGGTAGTCATTTATCTATAGTTTTTTGGCAATATGTGTTGTCATTGATGTCAACATAGTATATGGAAATGTAGAGACAGACTGATACAGAGGAAGAGTCAGCATGGTCAAGGAAAACTAGTCTGGGAGAAGAGAGAATGGTCTAAGTATGGTAAGATTATGAGTTTTGTGTTTTAGCATGATGCAGAGGTAAATACTCCTATCCTTACATGTTTCTAGTATCCACACATGTATATCTCATCAATTGGGAGTACTGCACTTAATGATAAGAAGTAGAAATCTGACTAAGGCATTTATAGTGCATATCCTAAGGCAGAGTCACCTTGTTTTGGTCTGCATTTCTCTGCAAAACAAGATTTGATCTTTTGGTTCTAAATACAACTCTATTCAGGTATTGCAATGATAAATCCAAGTTTTCAAGTCCTCGCATCATCAGTAGAAAAAGTTACAAAGGACAGAGTATCGACTACCACTTAGACAGGGAAATGATGGAGACTTAATGTAATGCTCCGCATTCCTCCAGAAAACATTATTTTATCATGTGGTTCTGAGGAAATGCCAAGAGATGTATAAGGCATGTTATGATGGAGTATCAAGTGGTCTGATGGTCTACAAAGTTAGCAATCAAGTGACAGAGGTAGTATAGACTGTGTTGGAGCCTAAATACACAAGTTTGAGCTTTTGCAGAGGATGAAAAGTATATAGATCAGCCATAAATGTTTGTGTGAGTTATTAAATGTTCCAAAGTATATCAGGTATGATCTACATGCAGGTAATTTCCATTTTCTAGTACTGCATCAAGTTTTCAAGTCTGTAAGGGAAGATTTAAGTATAACTATTCTCTGAACTCCTGGTTACCTTTGTTAAGCCTTTGTATTCCTCTAGAATCATTAGATAAAGGTGTGTGGATCTACTAAGGGACATATAATGATGTTTAATATCATTCCTAAAAAGTTTCAGGGCTTTTATTGTATCGCAATCTTATATCCTGAGTTATGAAGTATCGCATGTGGTTCGATATGCTCTGTTTCCTATAGTCAGTCATGTTTCTTGTTTTGTGGATGTATAGATTGATATGATACTTCATAAGTAAAGTGTATTAGTGGTGTTGAGATCATGTATAACTGCATTCCTAGTCTGCATGAAGATTTTGGCTTCTCCTCGGTAGTATAAAGATGAACAGTTAGCAGTCTTGAGCAGTTTGAGCCAACTTGTTAAGTATTTGATATGTGCAGAGGATCCTAATTAGTTTCCTTAAATTTGAAGGTATGGAGAGATGTCCCTTAATCCCTTTCATGAATTTCTAAGGTCCGCAACAAGTTTTTCCATCATATTGTATGTATTGAGGCCGACTTGTGAAGAGTTACACGTTTCATCCAATGATGCTTTTGATGCCGACCTAATCAATGTTTTGAAGTGTTACAGAGGATATTTATATAAGATCAAATTCATTTGTGATGTGTGAATTGAGATGTGAAGATAGCAAAGCAAAATACAAGATATGAAGTGTATAAAATTAGTTTTAAGGCATGGTTTGATTAGAAATAGAAGACTGCATTATTAGCATGAGTTAGATGTTTACTCTACAATAGTCCATATACTTAATATATTTGTAAATCTTATTATAGTGAAGAATATTTAGGGAGTAGTAGCTTCCTTGGGTTGTAACCCTAAATCAAAGTTGTAATTGTTGTAAGCACTAAATCAGAGAGTAGTAGCTTCCTTGGGTTGTAGCCCTAAAACAAAGTTGTAATACTTTTGCAGTGAGCATAATATATTGTGAGCTAATCCTCACCATGGTTTTTCCTTGTTTTAGGATTTTCCACGTAAAAATATTGGTTTTATGTGTGTTTCATGATTTCTTTTATGTTCTTTAAGTTATTCAATTTTATCTATAGATGTTTGTTTAAAAGTTTTAGTATGTGTTGATTCACTCCCCTCTTAGCACCTTATTATGTTCAACAATTAGTATCAGAACTAAGTTCTTTTGAGAAGCCTAACAACTGAGGTAGATCCTACACTTGAACACATGGAATCTGGAGTTAAGGACAATGATGTATTTGTACCAGAACTAGATCTAGAAGCAATGAAACCTGAAGGTTGGGACTTTGATTCAAATGAATGTGAAGTGGAACTTGAAGGATAACTCAAGTCATCTCTTGATGATCTAGATGAATCTAAAGGAATAAACTTAGAATATGAAGATATGCTAGAAAAAGCAAAGGAGACAATTGACAAATTAAAGACAAAGGCCAAAGAATCAAAAGAAGAAATTAGCAAGCTGAAAACTCTATTAGAAAAAGATACAGGGGGTGACACAAAGCTCAAGGAGGAAGAAGAAATGATCTCAAATTTAAATTTCATGGTTGAAGAAGAAAAGAGGATTGAAGACTACTTAAACATCAAGCTCAATAAGGAATCGGTTAAATGTTCAAAACTTGAGGAATAAGTTGTCACTCTGAGGAAAGAACTGGAAAAGGAAAAAGAACAAATTGACAAGGGACTAAAACTGAAAGGAGGATGTAAAATCCTTGATGAGATAATTAACTCTCAAAATCTAGCAAAAGAAAAGGTAGGCCTTGGTTTTGAAAAAGGGAAGAGTCCACTAATTAGTGCTTCTACAAATCTATATGATAACTTTCAATTAGAAGGAAAGTCTAAAACAAAGAAGGAAAAGACTTGCATTGAAGTTCCTAAGAAGCATATCTCTCGAAATCAAAAGAAGATGGATTTATCCCTATCTGGAGACAAAAGAGATTCAGAGGTCCTCCACCTACAAGGCAACCTGTTCCCATCAGATATTCTTAATGTTTCAATGGCAATTGTTTTACTTACAATAATTTTGGTCACAAAGCTATTGATTGTAGAAGAAAAATAAATTGAAATGTTCTAAAATGTTATTCTTGCAATAAGATTGGTCATAAATCTACTGAATGTAGAAGTAAGATAAATTAGAATTCAATTAAGTGTTGTGCCTGCAACAAGATAGGTCATAAGGCTAATGAATGTAGAAGCAAAATGTCAAGGAATAACATGGATAAGGCTTAGCCCTTTCATGGATACTGTTACACTTGTTACAAGTTTGTCCACAAGGTAGTAAATTTTAGATCTAAGGTGAGGAGAAATGGTAATGCTCAACAATCAAATTTCACTTGTCATAAGTGTAGTCAAACAGGGTATTCTGGGAGGAATGTAAGGTCTGCTTCTCAAAAGAAGATTGATATTTCTCAACAAAAGAAGGAAATGAGAAAAATATGGAAGAAGGAATGTGAATTTTTCGAACCTCTACCTAGTGTAGTTGGATTCTCCGGTAACTAAAAGGACAACGTATTGATTCAGGGGTAGTCACAACTGCAAATTTCCTTAAAACCCTTGAATAAATGTGATGTTGAATTCCTCAGCATTCTGGTTAAAAATGATAGAAACATATTCTAATGATGATATAAAAGGGTTTGATCACATTTCTGGATAAACTGACTAACTTGCGGAGGATTGCTGAGTGATTGTTGGCTTCTGTATAAGAAAAAAGCAAACTAGGTCAAAATTGTGAAGGCAATTAATGTGGAACAAAATTGGTTGGTTAAAGGAGTATAAAGGTTGTGTTTGATCATTTTTACTCTCATTTGAACGAAGTTAAGAAAGTTGAAGAGATTGACAAGAGCAAAAGATTCTCAGCAAAGTGTTGGAGCAAACCCTACTCTCCGCATCTATAGGTATTTCTCAATTTCACTAGTTAAAACCCTAATTCCTGAGGATAGTATAATTGTGACATCGATTGTGATTAATGTGGTTGAGAGGCCAAGGCCAAAGTTTAAGAAGCATCCATTTAAGTCCATAGAAATAGATAAAGATGGGGCCTTCTCACATGTTCTAGCTAATGTGATACATACTGAAGACGTCCACATATATATTCATTCGCCAATAGATGAATATGATCATCTCAAACTTGAACAATTCAAGAATGATAACTTGTTGGGAGATGATTTTAAGTTAAAACCAAAATTTGCAAACATTGCTACCAAGAACCTTGACATCTAGAAGGGTTTTCAAAAATTATGGTATGATGATGCTTGGGTAAGAATCTCTGTAAGTCAAATTCATGGAAACTTCTTCTGTTAGATCATCCCTATCTAATCACTAAGGATGCCATAAAGACTGTGACTAGTTTATGCTCCTCCGAACCAATACATGTTCTAAAGTCAATCAAGAATGAAGAAGTGACGAAGCTCACCAGAGAAAAATTTGACAAGAGGATATTAACTGTAGATGATATTGAATATTTGGGGGTCTAGTATGCAACCATGAACATTGCATACAAAATCTACTACACTAATAGGGATAACTTTGCCTCTGTGATAGCAATATACACAGCCTATCAAATGGTCAAAGAGGGAAAATATTTTGACCTGTGTGAACTTCTACGACAACAAATTCTGGACAACTTGAAGAGGACAAAGGAATCAAAATACAAATTCTTGTATGGCTCTCTAATTATATGTCTCATGTTCTAATTTTTGAATGAATTGCCCTCAATGAAAGGAATGGTGTGGAATCCAAACACCCTTGTTGCCCACCAAATCAAGGATTACATGAGAAGTTTCCCTGATCATAAGAACTGCAATACTCTATTTTGGGGGTTCTTTAAGACAATCCAGAGTGGTGCAATCCAGAGAAAGGATACATGCTAAGGTAGTATAAAAGTATAAAGATGACATAACATTCATGGTTGACAAAGACAAATGTTACATGGAGGCTGTTGAGCCTAGAACATTTTGGATTACTACCTTACCCTATGAGGTTTCAGAGTTTGATTTGGTAGGATATGCTGACATGGTACTCAGCAAACCTAAGGATCCCTCCACTGAAAAATTTGGGACATATGATGAAATCATCAACAAATCAGTCAAAAAGAATGTAGAGGAGAAAGAAGAAAAAGATAAAATCTAAGGAAGAGAAAATGAAATCTGACCTAGAAAAGATACTCAATTCTCCTAAAGGCTCTGCATGAGAAGCACAAGCCATTTCCTCTGCACAAGTCCCAAGAAGAACAAGAAGATCAACATCAGCCACAACCAGTGCCTCTATTTCCTCTTGATCTTCATTGCCTGTCAAAAGAAGTACCATAGAGATCCCTAAACAAACTCAGAAGAAGAAGCCTAGACAGAAGAGTCAGGCCAAAAGAGGCAAGATAAATTCTGTGAATATTGAAGACATTGAAGAAGAAGAAGAAAAAGAAGAATCTGAAGCACAAAGAAGGAAGAAAAGAACAAATGAAGAAATTGAAAAGGAAGAGTCTTCAAAAGAAAAGGGAAAAGGAAAATCTAAGAAGGTCAAGAAACCTAACTATGTTCCCTTGCAACTTGAGGCAATAGTGAATGAAATTACAGAATATGGTGCCCTAAAGGAAGTTGTAGAACTTTATGATGAAAGGCCTTCCAATGACAAATCTACCTTGAAGAAGCAATAGTTAGATATATGGGAGCCCACAATTTGGTCTTAATTGAAATTATAGACCAACTGCCTAAAAGCCTTGGTGATGTTCTTACTAAAAGGAGAAATGAATCTTTGAGTAAAGAAGTTGAGATGAAGAAAATAGCACTTGAAAAGATTTGTCCCTCCATCTCTAAGGAAGAAAGAGTCAAAGTATCTAAAATTCTAACAAAGGAGTTTAGAACTAAAAGAAGAATGAATACTCTGGTGTTAAAGGATGATGGAGAGATAAAGTATTAAATGCATAGGACAATTAAGAGAGGGGGAGTGAATCAATTATACATTAAAACATTAAACCCTCAATACTATTCCAACATTTATTAACATACAAACTCCTATTATGCATTAGCAAAATGTAAACATATGAGACAATAATGCAAACACATCCAAACACATAAGAACACCAGATTTACATGGAAAACCCGAGAAGAGAAAAACCACAGTGAGGATTAGCTCACATATATATGAATAGCCACACCGAAATACAACAGACTCACTACCCAAAAAGGCTCACTACCAAGGGCTCACTACCCAATAGGTTCACTACCCAAAAAGAAAGGCTCATTGCCAAAAGAAAGAAGAATAGAAAAAGATGGTTACAAAGAGATTCATTGTCTCAAGGCAACAGGAGAAATCCACCACTGCAACCTTATTGTTAGGGTTAGCCAGCATAAGATATCAATTAAATGCAACTAATAAAGATTAAATAGAGGAATGAAAATACATAGAAATAATAACATCGAGAGATAAGTTTTAACGTGGTTCACCCAAACCTGGGCTACATCCACCAACAGAGAGTCCAATATTATTATCTAGTAAATCAAACCAATTACAACTAGCAATCCTTGCAACTCAATACCGCTACAAAATGCTACAATACAATGTCGAAATCCCCACCCACAACATACATCCCAGCCACTTATAACAAGCCTTTTGGAAGCTTCTAGAATTAGGTTTTACAATGTCATTTTTCTTTTGTCGGTTAAAAAATTAACAACCAACCCTGGTGAGGATACATGATGAGTGTATAGTACTTGCATGATCAGTCACCACATACCAACAATCTCCCACTTGGAGACTGATCTTGGACGACAACGTTGTGCATGTAGCTCCAACTGGAAATAAGCACCCTGGACCCTGCTATGCTGATTTTATGTTTCAAGTCTTGAAGACCAACTGAAGCTAAAGAGGAGTTCAACTTCTCCTTGTCACTACCTTTGTAAATATGTTTGTTGGATTTTCATCTATATGTATCTTTTCCAGCCTTAATTGTCCATCATCTAACACCGATCGAATGAAGTGATACCTCAACTGTATGTGTTTGGTCTTTGAATGCAAGGTAGAATTCTTTACAAAATGTATGAAACTCTGGCTATCTGTAAACAAATAATTGTTAGCCTATTATTTTCCCAATTCTTCCATGAAAGATTGTAGCCATATCATCTCCTTGCTTGCCTCTATTGCAGCTACATACTCTGCTTCCGTGGTGGATAAAGCAACCACCTTTTGCAACCTAGAGATCCAACTCACCGCTGTCCCACCTACAATAAAGACATAACATGTAGTACTCCGCCTGGTATCAATATCCCCTACCAAATCTAAGTCCACATAGCCTGCTAAATTAGTATTAGAGCCCTCAAAACATAAGTGTTTATTGGATGTACCTCTCAAATATCTGAGAATCTATTTGCTGCATTCCAATGCTCCAATCCGGGATGACTCATATACCTGCTTACGACTCCTACAACAAGTGTAATATCCATTCTTGTGCATACCATGGCATACACTGAACTTCCTACAGCTGAAGCATATGGTACCTTGGATATTTTTTCTTCCTCCTCTTGTGTCTTAGGACAAATCTCCTTAGTCAATTTCAAATGACTAGGCAAAGGTGTGCTAATAGCTTTTACATTCTCCATATGGAATATCTGCAACACCTTTTCAACATAATCAACCTGAGATAGAGTCAATTTTCTATTCTTCCTATCTCTACAAATTTTCATACCAAGTATTTGTTTTGCTGCCCCCAAATCCTTCATAGCATATGATTGTGCTAACTATTATTTTAACTCTTTTATGTGATCCATGTTAGACCCTGCTACAAGCATATCATCAACATATAAACATAAAATAATGTAGTTGTCATTATCCAACCTCTTAAAATAAATACAATGGTCAGAATTACATTGGTTGTAGCCTTGCTCAACCATAAAACTATCAAATTTCAAATACCATTGCCGAAGTGCTTGTTTCATGCCATACAAACTCTTCTTCAATCTGCACACCTATTTCTCCTTACCTTTGACCTCAAAACCTTGGGGTTGTGCCATATATATCTCCTCCTCCAAATCACCATGGAGAAAGGCAGTTTCCACATCTAGTTGTTCCAAATGCAAATCTTCAGCAGTCACAATACTTAAAATAGTATGAATATAAGTCATCTTAACAACCGGAGAAAAAATCTCATCAAAATCAATGCCCTTTTTCTGTGCAAATCCTTTTACAACTAACCTGGATTTAAATATTTTCTTACCTCCATCTTCCTCTTTCAGCCTATAAACCCATTTGTTTGGTAAAGCCTTTTTACCTATAGGCAACTTACATAATTCCCAAGTCTAATTTTTCAGCAGGGAGTCCATTTCTTCTTTCATTGCAAGCTCCCACTGAACCTTTGTATCCACCTGCATAACTTTATCATACCCTTCTGGTTCACCAGCATCTGTTAACAAAATATAATACAAAGAGGGAGAAAACCTTTCAGGAGGTCTACTTAGCCTTGTTGACCATCTAACATTCACTGGAGTTTGTGGTATTTCTTGTTGCTGTTACAGAGTATGAGGAACCACTAGAACATTATTATCTGGAGTATCATCCAGCACCACATAAACCTTTTCTTTCTTCTCATGCTGTTGCAACTAATCTTTGTACAACACCTTCTCATTGAATACAACATCCCCGCTTCTCACAATTTTTTTATTTTCAAAATCCCAAAGCCTATAACCAAATTCATCAATGCCATATCTAATGAAGGTACACTTTTTTTATTTTGCATCCAACTTGGTTCTATTTTCAGAATCTACATGTGCAAATGCTTCACATCTAAAGGTTTTGAGAAAAGAATACCTCACCTTCTTACCTGTCCATGCTTCCTCTGGAATAACACATCCCAAAGGAACTGAAGGACCTCTATTAATTAAATATATAGCAGTGTTAACAACCTCTACCCACATGTTTAAAGGCAGCCCAACATGCAATCTCATGGTCCTTGCACACTCCATTATTGTCCTATTCATGTGTTTAGCTACTCCATTTTCTTGTGGAGTCCCTGGAACCATTTTCTGCTTATGAATTCCATGAAGGGAACAATAATCCTCAAATTCTTTGCTGCAATACTCACCACCATTATCATATCTGAGACATTTTAATCTTTTACTCATCTCATTCTCAACCAAGCTTCTCCATTTCTTAAATGTTTAAAATACATCAGATTTCTGCCTAAGGAAATAAATCCAAACCTTCCTAGTTGCATAATCTATGAATGTAACATAATACTGACAGCCACCAAGAGAAGATACCTGAGCTGGTCCCCATACATCTATATGCACAAGCTCCAAAGTTTCATCTTTCTTTTGCTTCCCATCCTTAAGAAAACTGACAGAATGAAGTACCTTCATACCTTTTTCACTCATATGCCCAAGTTTGTTATGCCACAGTGTTGTCTCAGAACATACAGCAACTGTTTCAGTCTCATCCTATGAAACTGCAGCAACTGTTCCTGATCCTATTTAATTTTTCTCTCCAACAACTAAAGTAGAAGGAACAGTATGACCTATACAAATATATAAGGTGCCTACTTTCACATCTTTTTCTACTATTAAGGAACCTCTTGTAACCTTCCAATTTTTATCAGTAAATGTAACAATGTAACCTTCATCAGCTAGTTGCCCTACTGAAATTAAATTCTTACTCAGCCTTGGAATGTGCCTTACCTCTTGTAGTAACCAATGATTTCCATTCTAAAACTTAATCTTGATTCTTCCCTTTCCAACAATATGATAGGATTCGTTATCTTCCAAATAAACTAGCCCAAAATCCCCTTGGACATAATCAAGAAAATAACTTCTATGGGGCGTAGCATGAAATGAGGCCCCTGAATCTAAAACCTATGAATCATCAGTATTATCTAGGGAAAGCATCAAAGCATCATCTTCAGATTTATTACTTACCACATTTGCCTCCTTATTACCTTCTTGATTGTCTCCTTCTTTATTCTTCTGAGACCATAAATCTTTTTTCAGATGACCTGGTTTCCCACAGTACCATCAATCCTTTTGTCCTTTAGATTGGGATCTCTTGTCCTTTGATTTTTCTCATGACTTACCATTACCTTCAGAACCTTTTCCTCTCTCCTTTGATCTGCCCCTACTTTCTGCATTCAACACACTACCTGATGTGGACCCTCATGATCTTTTCCATCACATTTCCTCTCTAAGGATAACACCAACAACATCATCAAATTTCAAAGTATTTGAACCAGAGACATAGTTACTTACAACCATTACCAAGCTATTCTAGCTTTCTGGCAAAGAACATAAAACTAAGAGAGCCCTCACATCTTCATCAAATTTCACTTTTACAGAAGTTAACTGACTGGTAATCATATTAAACTCCTTTAAATGATCTGTCACAGATCCACCTTCAACCATTTTAAGATTAAATGAACGCTTTATGAGAAATACCTTATTTGAGGCTGACAATTTTTTCATACAATTTAGCCAAAGATTTCATTAGTTCACTTGTTGTCATCACTTATATTATATTGAACACCATAGATGGTGCAAGGCACAACCTAATGGTTCCCAGTTCCTTTCTATCTAGAAGATTCTAATCCTCATTAGTCATTGTTGCTAGTTTCTTGGCTATTCCTTCCAATGACTCCATAAATCCTTCGATAGAGATAATCCTCCATCTACATCTTCCATAACTGATAGGTTCTATCCATTGAATTTATCTACCTTCAATTCACCCTTGTCCGCCATTGCTGTGAGACTCCCACTCAACCGTGAGACCTTCCTGCAGATGATCATCAAACACAACCCACTCTGATACCACTTGTTAGGGTTAGCTGGCAAAAGATATCAATTAAATGCAAATAAATATTAAATAGAGTAATGAAAATACATGGAAATAATAACAACAAGAGACAAGTTTTAACATGGTTCACCCAAACTCGGGCTACATCCACCAATATAGAGTCCAATATTATTATCTAGTAAATCAAACCGATTACAACTAGTAATCCTTGCAACTCAATACTGCTACAAAATACTACAATACAATGTTGAAATCCCCACCTGCAACATACATCCCAGCGACTTATAACAAGCCTTTTGGAAGCTTGTAGAATTAGGGTTTTACAATGTCATTTTACAATGAAGATGCCACCCCCGAACCCTCGCTCGGGGCCTAGCCTGGCCCCGAACCCCAGCGAGGATACATGACGAGTGTACAATACTTGCATGATCAGTCACCACATACCAACAATCTCCCACTTGGAGACTGATCAAGCTCCACACCAAACACTTATGCCATCCACAACCTTTGGCTCACTGCATCTAATAGCTTCAAGTAGACTGAAATGTAGACACCTTCTGCTCACTGTGTCTGAAAGTCATAAGCATTTAATCTCACACTCAAATCACCACACTTGATTATATTCACATCTTCCACACTTCTCACCTTTACTCAAAACTTCATCTTGCATCTATACCATCCGCAACTTGAAAAACATCTTCAAGTCGGCCTTAATGAAACATATGCACCTCAAATGTGCAACATCAAAATAGGTTGGCATTAAACACTTCCACAATGGAAAGAAGTGAATGTAGACCATAGCAAGGGTTAACTAGGACCCAAATCTATATCACCACTCTACTCATCACATCCACAATCCACGAGGTACCTCCACAAATAGCACTAGAACGCCAGGTTGGCCAAACCTAAACGAACACTACAAGGAACCACATACACGTCTCTCTCGATCAAAAATGACATGTAGATCACAAGGAAACACTCCACATCTTCCAAAAATATTCCAGTATCAACATAATATCCAACAACTCTGCTGCAACCACATACAACTAAGGAGCACAACCATCCTGTGTAACCAGTCAAATTGCCATAGACAAAAACTTATGAAACCAACCTTGTGGAGCATCTGAACATGAACCACTCCAAGGAAAAATAGATATAGGCAATATCAGCACATTCCCAGATCCGCAAGACCAGAAACCTCAACATAGAAAAATGCGGAGCAATCTCATTTCTCCCAGACAACCTTCTTCACAGGCAGACACATTGTTAGAACATGTATATCTTCTACTTTCGCATGATCCAGAACCTAAAAATCTAGATATAACACCTCTTAACACCTTTGACCACCATATTCAAACCACACAAGCATATCTTCAACCATGAAGAAATGTGAAGCACAACACTAAACACACCTCTTTCACAATGCACATATTTTTATTCAAATTTTCTCAAAAGCACTTGGAAACCAAGTGAACCAACTGCATCAGCAACACCTTCTCAACATCCTCAAATACTTGACATCATGAATATACTAGAGGTCGACATCAATATGACATCAAACCAATATTATCAACAAACTCCAACAATCTCCCAACTATATTCAATATTCCAACAATCTGGGCGTGTAACGAGTTGATATCAATGACAAGACTAATGACAATACCAGCTTCCAACAACTCCACTACTAGAGTTTACCATCAATGACAACACCAGTAAGCTTCCAACAATCCCCCCCTTTGTCATTGATGGCAACACCAACTCTCTGAAAAACCATCAAGAACAAAAGCAACCAACAACAATTCTGCAACCGGCAACACTCCCCCTAACTGGAGCATCTCTTACACTTCACATTCTTTACCTCTACTTCTTCTCCTAGACCAACTTTCCTGTACTATGGTTTTTCACCCACTCTATCTTTGTCCCCCTTTGACATCAATGGCAAAGGGCTCATCCAACTCTCCTCTTCACACTTTCCTCTTTTGCATTGAATTCTTTTGCTCTCCCCCTTTGACAACTACATACATTATTTTAACACGACTTGCAATACCAACAAGCACCTACTATCTCTCCACTCCTCTCACTTTTCTACACTTTCCCCCTTAGGGGCATAAAATATGCTCCATCTGACTACATCAACCAATAGTACCACTATCTACCATTGGACAAAAATTTGAAGTGTCACTAGTTAGTTGGTGGGGCCTCCAACCCTACTGTCATTTTTTTATTGTGTATGCATTTATGTGGGTGATTATATATTTTTTTTAGTAATTATTCTGAAAAGATATTAGATGGCATTTAATTCATAGCTTTTATTGATCTCATTCCATTGGATCAAACCATAAATAACCTTATCAACAACATATGGGGTTCAAAGTACAAATGCACGTTGGTTAGAGTAGGTGGCAATGTCATTTACCGATTGATCAAAAAGTTGATGTGTCACTGGTTAGTTGGTGGGGCCTCTAACCTTGCTATCATTTTGTGACTGTATATGCATTTATGTAGGTGATTAAATTATTTTTTGGTAATTATTCCAAGAACATCTTAAATGTAATTTAATTCATATCTTTTATTGATCCCACTCCATCAAATTAAACCATTTAACCACATCAATGGCATATGGGGTGTAGACACCTAAAATTGGCTCAGGTTGAATTAAGTAAATATTCTAATATTTATCTTAATTCATATTTTCTTCTATCAAATAAATAAATATTATAAGTTTATTTGATTGTTCATTATCCCATAATTAAATAAAATCATTTTAGTTAATTAAAATCCCTAAATTCTTCTAATGTCTCAAATCCTAAATCCACCTCACAAAATCCACTTCATCAATCCACCTCATCTTTCCACCTCACCATGTCGCACATATAATTAAATATTATTAATATTTAATTAGCTAATATCCTCCAAATTGAATATTTAATTCAATGTTCCCCACTATCCTTCACCAGTGGAATATTTAATTCAATGTTCCCCACTATCCTTCACCAATTGAATATTTAATTCAATTGTTCCCCACTATCCTCCACTCTTCCCAAAAATTCAATTTTTAACTCATCCACTAGCCTCAACTCTTCCCAAAAAAAGGAATTTTTAATTCATCCACTATGAATAAAAGATTCACTTTTATTCCTAGCCATTGATCTCATCTTTTGATCCTCACCATCCATTCTATTCTCAGAAAATCTATAAATAGAACCCTCTTCTAAGCCATCAAGAGGAACAGGATCTTGCACAATAACTATACCCAAATTTCTCTTCTTCTCTCTATTTCTAGTATCATCCATTATCATTGTGTTTGAAGCTCATCTTCAACACAAAGTATCATAGCCATTTCTCCTGGTCATCTTGAGGAATCGAAGCAAGGAAGCAAGCTCCCTGAGGGCCCATCTTCACCATTCAAGATCAAGAAAGAATAGGCGAGCAATGGAAGCCGCATGGTAACAGGTTTTGTAAGTTTGTACTTCATTTATTTATCCTTTTTACTTGCATATTTCATTGTTGTATTGGGTTATTATTTATCGTTATTGATATTTTCCTAATTTTCCCATTAACACGGGGCTCGAAGTAAAAGAAAACATTGGTCAAGGTAGGAGGCAACGCCATTAGTTGATTAGTCAAGAAGATGACATGCCATGTTGGTTAGTTGGTGGGGCCTCTAGCCCCATGTTTTGTGACTATGTATGCATTTATGCGGGTGATTGAAGTATACCATTTGATGACTCACTACTGAATTAGATGCTAACTAAATAGTTAAGTGTTAATAGTTGTGAAAGGAAGATACATACTATGGACATGGACATTTATTCCACCATTTCCTTGGCTAGTGGATATTAGTTACATATGGGCACAACATTCCTAAATCGTGGGTTGTGTAGTTGGCACATCATCCCTTAAATTCTTATATTGGCACATCATTCCTCAATTTTTTTGGAAAGGAAACCAATCAAATATTTACTCCCAACAAAGGCTAAAAGGAATATGATAATGTTGTATGTTTTGTTTTGCCTATGTTAATGATATTTTATCACTGTGTTAAGTTGTCTTATTTGACTGCTTATAAATTAACAAATGATATTGTTGTAGCTTCCATGGAAGGTTATTTGAGTGTGAATGTCCCTCTTTATTTTTCATTCTATTTTGAACTTGTTCATTTTGTAAGGCCAAATTACACAAATAAGATATTTCTAAATTTTTAGCCTATAGGTTTAGAGGAATTAATTTGCACTGGTTGAGAAGTGTATGTTGTTGGGATTAAGGTGCCATCAACCTTGTAAATCCTGTGACATGGTTTCCACTATTCTTGGAAAGTTCCAAAGTTCTTGGAGAGTTCCAACATCCTTGGAGATAGGGTGTTAATTTTGTAAATTTATTCTAGTATGGTAAATTATTTATTGGCCTCAATAATTAATTAGTTACCTGCAGGTTGTTACGGAGTTACTTTTACTACTCAAGGAATCTCAGTAAATAGTAAATGAGGTGAGGTGGAGAATCTTGGTACCCATCTTTGGTGTATATTTAGACTTTATGACATGTGCCATAAGTTTGTAAGAGCATCTATGACAACTTACAACTATCATAAGGTGTAAGAGATTCTATGACAGTAATTATTGTCTTGTAACTGCCTATTTTTGGTTCTATGCGCCCATATTGGGAAAATGCCTATGACAGGTGTAAGGGAATCTATAAGAAGATGACTTTGATGTTTCCCAAGATAGAAACATTGGATTTTGTCCATCTCCCACGATTTTTTTTTTGGGTACTCATTTTGTATAAATATGAGACTTGAGAGTGAAGCTTGTGAGAAACAGTAAGAGTTGTTTTGCACACAGGTGCTGTTCAATTAAAGACTGAAGTGGAGATTAGAAGGATTATATTGTAGTCTCTATTTTGATGAATAATACAACTTGGGCCTATCTTCTTTGTGGAGTTTTTCCCACAAAGTTTTTCCACGTAAACACTGTGTTTTGTGTTTGATCTTCTGCTCCATTGTTACCTTGTGTTTTGTTTTTGATCTTCTGCTCCATTGTTACCTTGTGTTGTGAGATCTTGCATTCTTATGTTGTTAATTTGTGTTTGTTTGTTGTTGCTATCTTATGGTGATGTTATTGTTGTTTTAGTTCATCTAATGTGGCTATATCAAGCATGTTAAATTGGCTTATTTTAGCATCATAAAGAAGTTGAATCTCTTCATGGTAATTTCAAGGATTAAGCAAACTTAATTTTTAGATTTGCATACAATTTTCAAATTTCTATTATGTAGTAGTCAAAGCCTTGTATCTCACCAATTGGTATCATATCTTAGTGATTTGGTGATTAAAAATTGGATTAGTGATTTTTTTTTTAATTCCAACAATTGGTATCAGAGCATAAGGTTGTTCCATGGATTGCATGTGCTTTTATGTGCTTTAATTTGAGTTACATGTACTTACATGGACTTGCATGTTACTTGCATGTGCTTGCCTGTGATAGAATCATGGTAATTTGGTTCTGGGTATTCCTCTATTTTTTTATTTAGCTTGTAAAGCTTGTGGAAATCTGTTGGAAGGAATTGTAGAATGTTGGAGGTTTTTGGGCTCCGGTGGATGTTCTGTATGTTGTCATTGTTTTGCAGATCTATGAGATTGGAATCCATGGTATCTAACTCTCGGTTGAATATTGTCAATAGAATTTGTTTTGGGCTCTTGAGGCTTAGTTTTATGGATCTTCATGGAGTTGATCTTGTGGTAGTGATTTGGAGCTCTTATTTGGCAATATGTGACTATCCTCATGCATGGTGGTTATGTTCCTTCACCTTGTGGTCATGTACAATGAAAGGGTGTTCATGTTGGGTGAGTGTTTTTTACCCTCTAGTCACATGGGAAAACACCTACTATTTGGACCATTGCATGGAGTGCTTATGTTGGATTCACGATTTTAGTCCCTACTTACATGAAAGCACTGGATTATTTTCCAATTGTTGCATGTGGGCTATGGAGTTGATCTTTTTATGATCTAGACACTCATGAACAACCTGGTTTCACCTTTTTCATATTCATGTTATTTTGGATATGTAGGTTTTACATTTTTCCTATTTCAAAAAGCTATAGATTTGTAGATCTGTGATATTCCATTGTTTCAGATGACATATTTGATGAACTATTCATTTGTGTGAATGTTTGGATGTTTAAGTGACTTTATATTTATAGAGAGATGGTTTTGCAAGTTTTACATGTTAACCAAAATATGTGGTTTGTAGATCTATGGAAAGATTATGTTCATACTCTTAGAGTATTCTTAATGGAAACAATTACAGATTTACAAGGCTACTTGTTTGGTTCTTATGATCTATGGCTGCTCTTATGTGGATTTGTTTGAAAATTTGGGTCTAGCATTGATCTTGGTGTATGAGTCTTGGAAATCTACATATTATACTATTATACTATTTTGCCTTCTAGCCAAATAGCCCAAGGATCCATGAATTTTAGGTGTTTCCCTTTTGAAATGCAAGGAAAAAGCCCCCCAAAATGGTTAAGTCCCAAAAATTCTAAGTTTTCCTTATATTTTCTACCTTTTCAGAGTTTCAGAGTTTGAGATTTTCCTCTTTGTCATGCCATGCCTGTCAGCCCCAAACTTTACTTTGTTTCTTTGTAATTTGCCTAAGTGCTTCGGGCACCGGAGTTCAGGAGTTCGTTCTTCCTTGATCTTTTCTTTTGGAAAGCAAAAGCCTAGAGGTCCACTCACTAAATCCTGACAAGTATAAATTTCTAAGTGTGTGTTGGGAATTAAGGTGTCTCAACCTTGATAATTCCTTACATTATTAATGTTTGTATTTATTATTTAATTGCCTATGTTGTAAATATTTGTAAATTCCATATTGTCATATTGTGGGATGTGGCACGGTGATGTGTCAATCCTAAATGGAATATGACAACTTGTAATTTTGTCCTCACATGAGGAGATAGGCATCCCACTTTATGGTAGGAGTATTTTACCATGTGTCGGCATCTTCCATGTTGTGTAAGGGAATATTGACCGAAATGGTTATGACAGACTCCTATGACAAAATCTATGACATGTAAGAGTCAGAAATAGAAGTTTGTAAGATAGGTGAGGACATGTGTCATGAAGCATATTTGAAAAAGGCATATTTGGGCACCCAAGGTGGACTATGACATGTAAGAGAATATACTATTTATAGCATGTGTATGATATATTCTCTTACTGCTGTAAGTTGTAACTGCTATGACAGAGTCTATGACTGTTGTAAGTGTCGTAAGAGCATCTGTCATAGCCCATTTTGGAAATAGGTGACCTCTTTGGGATGGGAGCTATGGACAAGTGTCAAGCACATTCTACAATGTTGACCAAGTGTCCCTAGGCATGGTTTTTGGGCCATGAGGTCAAGTTGGACGCCCATCCCAAGATAGGACTTATTTTGCCTTGTATTTTCTATATAAATAGGTTCTTGGAGATGGAGTTTGTATTATAGGTTTACAGGTACTATTATGCTATCGGATTGACTCCAGATACGAGTGTTGAAGACCATTGAAGCTTGCATTGAAAGTGTATTGTAAACATTTTTTTAGATTTGTTAATACATTGTGCAAGTTTCTGAGTGTGGGGTTTTTCAGCCGATAAGGGTTTTCCCCACCGTAAATCTTTGTCTCTCTTCTTCTATCTTCTTTCTGGTTCATGTGTATTGCTGCAATATCTCATTTAGATGTTCTATGTTGCTGTAGTTGGAAGGAATAATTTGAATTTGCATAGCCCTCTCCTCATTAGATTAGTGTAGGAAGTATTTTCTGCACACCTAGCTTCCTTTCAATTGGTATCAGAGCTTGGTCACCTTTGGTCCTAATTGCTGGGTAGGGATTTTTTGACCTAAACTTAAGTTGAGTGGGAGTCTGTGCAGAGTATTCTAATTTCTATTATAGCAAGGAGATGGCAAGTACATCCAGAAGAATGGAAGTGGAGAAGTTCAATGGCACTAATTTCAAGCTATGAAGCTCAAGATGGAAGACATGCTTGTTGACTGAGACCTTTGGGAAACCGTTACCAGAACTAAACTAGCTACAATGCAACAAGCTGATTGGGATCTCAAAAATTGGAAGGCTAAGGGTCTCATAAGACTTAGTCTTGTTGATTCTGTGTTGTTAAATGTCCATGAGGAGAAGACTGCAACCTTGCTTTAGAAGAAGTTGGGAGATGTGTATCAAGCCAAATCATTGGTTAATAAACTTTTTCTGAGAAAGAAGTTGTATTCTCTTCGCATGGAGGACGAAGGATCCATTGCTGAACATATGAATGATTTTAACATGTCGGTTGCATAGTTGACAACTATTGGTGTAAAGATAGAGGAGGAGGATTGGTGTATGACCCTACTTTTTTATTTGCTGGACTCGTGGGATCACCTTGTCATGGCTATTGGCAGTACCACATCCACATTCAAGATAGAAGATGTGGTATATGCGTTGTTATCTAAAGAGATGTAGAGGAAGTCTTCTGATGCAGCTAAAGAGGCTCTTGTAGTTCGTGGAAGACCCAAGGAGAAAGGGAAAAAGAAGGAAAAGAAAGTTAAGAAGGGTAGATCCAAATCCTATGGGAGATCCAAATCTCCTGGAAAGTCCAAGGCTATCTATTGGAACTATGGTAAATTTGGTCATTTTTGAAAGAAATGCAAAGAGGAGAAGAAGAAGAAAAAGAAAGCTCTTGATTTAGATTATGACAAATCACAATATGATGGTGATGCTTTCATCGCAGCCCTAGCAACCCATGCATCTGATGATGTGTGGCTGATTGACTCTAGTGCATCATTCCACATGACCTTGCATCGAGACTAGTTCACTAAGTATGAGGAGTTCGATAGTGGAAAGGTGTACTTAGGTGATGACTCTCATCTAAAGATTGTTGGTCATGGAAGAGTCTCTATCTTATTCCCTGATGGTCGAGTGAAGGAGATCTCTGGGGTTATGCATATCCCAGGCTTAGCACGGAACCTGCTTTCTGTAAGTAGTCTGAATGATGCAGGAGTGTAGGTTGTCTTTTTGAAAGAAGGATGCAAGATGACTAGAGGAGCTATAGTGCTTGCTAAGGTTACTAAGAGAGGTACTATGTTTTAGCTGGAGGCATGCGTTTCACAATGCAATAGTTCTTCTAATTCAAAGAAGAGGGCAGCAGTCACTTCATCGCCACCATCTGAACAAGCAATCAAGAGATCTGTTGTTTCTAGTTCTGATGTTTGTAATCATGCCTTGGAAGTTAAACTTCCTGCTAAAAAGATAATGTTATGGCATAAGAGATTTAGCCACATTGGTGAGAAGGGTCTATGTACCCTGAAAAATAAAAACCTCATTGAGGGGTTAGATTATTGTAATCTTGAGTTTGACTTTTGTGAACATTGCATTTATGGAAAGCAAAATCGTGTTTAGTTTTATTCGAGTTCTCACAAGTCTTCTAGTGTGTTGGACCTTGTTCATTCTGATGTATTTGGTCATGTTAATGTTCCTTCGTTATCAAAATCTATATATTTTGTATCTTTTATAGATGACTACAGTAGAAGGACATGGATTTATTTTCTCAGAAGCAAATCTAAAGTCTATAGTAAGTTTAAGGAGTTTAAGGCCTTTGCTGAAAATCAGACTGGTAAGAAGATTAAGTGTTTGAGAACTAACAATGGTGGTGAGTTTTGTTCTATAGAATTTGATAAATATTGCAAGGAACTTGGGATTGAAAGACATAAGACAACTCCATACACTCCACATCAAAATGGAGTTGCAGAAAGGATGAACATGACACTGATGGAGAAGGCTAGGAGTATGCTTAGTGGAGCTGGCCTAGAACAAAAGTTTTGGGCTGAAGTTGTTGCTACTGCTTGCTATCTTGTTAATAGATCTACATTAGCTCTTGTTGGAAAGACACCCATGGAGGTGTGGTCTGGTAGAAAGTTTTCAATAAGGCATCTTCGTATTTTTGGTTGTGAGGCATATGTACATGTGCCTAGGGAGAAGCAGTCAAAATTGGAGAACAAGGTTGTTAAGTGTATCTTCATTGGCTATGGTGTTAGTGTGAAAGGATACAAGCTTTGGGATCCTGTGGCTGAAAAAGTCTTGTATAGCAGAAGTGTCATCTTCAAAGAGCTTACACCTTCTTCCATTGTTTTACAGCCAGAAGAAAAGAAAATAAAGAGGATGTTGTTCAGTTTCCTCTCACCCCTGAGAAGACTAAACTGAAAGACAATGTTGGACCTGATGATGAGGAGAGCTCTAGCAGTTCTGAAAGCTCAGAAGAAGAAGCTGAACCTCAACCTCAGCTCTTGAGGAGGTCTACACAGATAAGAAAGCAACCTGAAAGGTTTGATTTTACATTGTTTGATTCTAGTTGTGCTTTTGCTTTGCTTACTAATGGTGATTAACCTAGAAGTGTATCAGAGGCTATGGACATGAAAGATGCAGGTTCCTGGAAGGAGGCCATGGAGGATGAAATGGCTTCTTTGGAAAAGAATCAAACTTGGGACTTGGTGCCTTTACCTCCTAGACAGAAACCCGTTGGATGCAAATGGGTGCTCAAGAAGAAATTTGGTGCAGATGGCAGTGTTGAGAAGTATAAGGATAGATTGGTTGTGAAGGGGTATTCACAAGTGGAGGATATAGATTATGGTGAGATCTTCTGTCCCATTGCAAAGCTGACATCCATTCGATTCCTGTTGTCTCTTGCAGTAGCTTATGACTTGGAGGTAGAACAGATGGATCTGAAAACAACTTTCCTTCATGGTGATTTGGAGGAAGAAATCTACATGTCACAGCTAGAGCATTACATGGTGAAAGGTAAAGAAAATTTGGTTTGCAAACTTAAGAAGTCTTTATGTGGTTTGAAGCAATCCCCTAGGAGATGGCACTTGAAGTTTGATGCCTTTGTGTTGTCAATTAGATTTGTGAGATCAAAATTGAATCATTGTGTGTATTATAAGTTTGATGGTGATCATATTCTCATTGTTGCATTGTATGTTGATGATATGTTGCTCATTGGGAAGGGTAAGAATATGATTTTTGATTTTAAATCTCAGTTGTCAGCATAGTTTGAAATGAAAGATTTAGGGGTAGCCAGGTACATTCTAGGAATGGAAATCAAAAGAGACATAACCAACAGAAAACTTTTGTTAAGCCAGAGTAAGTATGTGAAGACCGTGTTGGACAGGTTCAGCATGGCAGATTGTAGACCATTGTGTGTTCCTATTTCTTTGGGGACAAAGTTGTCTGTTGAGGATTGTCCAAAATATCCTAGTGAGGTGGAGGACATGAGTAGAGTACCTTACACTAGTGTTGTTGGCAATTTGATGTATGCTATGGTTTGCACAAGACCAGACATTGCCCAAGTAGTGGGAGTCCTTAGTCAATTTATGGCTAACCCTGGATGAGTTCATTGGGATGCAGTTAAGTGAGTGTTTAGATATTTGAGGGGTACTTCCAAGTATTCCATTTGCTATCATGGTAATGTTTCAGGACCTCTACATTCTGTTGATATTCATGGATTTGTGGATTCAAATTAGGCAGGTGACATTAATAGCAGGAGATCCACCCGTGCTTATGTGTTTACATTGTTTGGTGGTGCTATTAGTTGGATGAATAAGTGACAACCTGTTGTTGCTTTTTCCATGACAGAAGCTAAGTATATGGCAGCAACTCATGCTTGTAAGGAAGCCATTTGGCTAAAGAGATTATGTTCTGATATTGGTGTTGATGCAAGTCAGATCACGATCAGTTGTGACAGTCAGAGTACAATTTGCCTTGCAAAGAATCTAACTTTCCATGCTAGAACAAAGCACATTGATGTTTAGTTTCACTTCGTGTGAGACATGGTTGAGGATAGAAAGGTAAATTTGGAGAAGGTAGATACTTTGAAGAATGTTATAGATGCATTGATGAAATCAGTGGGCACATATAAGTTCAAATGGTGTTCGGAGTCTATGGGCCTCTCGGCCTATAGCAGTTAAATCCTAGTTTTTATTGGCTCTTACAAGGTGTTTGACAAGTGGGAGAATGTTGGGAATAAAGGTGTCTCAACCTTGGTAATTCCTTACATTATTAATGTTTGTATTTATTATTTAATTGCCTACGTTGTAAATATTTGTAAATTCCATATTGTCATATTGTGGGATGTGGCACGGTGATGTGTCAATCCTACATGGAATATGACAACTTGTAATTTTGTCCTCACATGAGGAGATAGGCATCCCACTTTGTGGTAGGAACATTTTTCCATATGTCAGCATCTTCCATGTTGTGTAAGGGAATATTGACCGAAACGGTTATGACGGATTCCTATGACAAAATCTATGACATGTAAGAGTCAGAAATAGAAGTTTTTAAGACAGGTGAGGACATGTGTCATGAAGCATCTTTGAAAAAGGCATATTTGGACGCCCAAGCTAGACTATGACATGTTGTAAGAGAATATACTATTTATAACATGTGTATGACAGATTCTCTTACAGCTGTAAGTTGTAACTGCTATGACAGATTCTATGACGGTCGTAAGTGTTGTAAGAGCATCTGTCATAGCCCATTTTGGAAATAGGTGACCTCTTTGGGATGGGAGTTGTGGACAAGTGTTAGGCACATTCTAAAATGTTGACTAAGTATCCCTAGGCGTGGGTTTTGGGCCATGAGGCCAAGTTGGACACCCATCCCAAGATAGGACCTATTTTGCCTTGTATTTTCTATATATACAGGTGCTTGGAGATGGAGTTTGTATTACAGGTTTACAGGTACTGTTATGCTATTGGATTGACTCTAGATACGAGTGTTGAAGACCATTGAAGCTTGCATTGCAAGTGTATTGTAAAAATTATTTCAGATTTGTTAATACATTGTGCAATTTTATGAGTGTCGGGTTTGTCACCCTATAAGGGTTTTCCCCACCATAAATCTTTGTCTCTCTTCTTCTATCTTCTTTCTAGTTCATGTGTATTGCTGCAATATCTTGTTTAGATGTTCTATGTTGCTATAGTTGGAAGGAACAATTTGAATTTGCATAGCCCTCTCCTCATTAGATTAGTGTAGGAAGCATTTTCCACACACCTAGCTTCCTTTCAGTGTGGCAAGCGCTGGACTTTGAGGGTTTCTTCTTCCCTCTTCCTTATCTTTTTCAGTGGGCAGAAGGCAAAAGGCCCAATGGCTGAAGTCTGATGGTTTCCAATGTTCTAAGTATTTCAGACTTTGGCAGGTGGGGGTTCTATCTTCTTCTTTCTTATTTTTGATAGGTAAAAGGCTGAGGGTCCGAGGTCTAACCTCCACCAAACCTTTTCAACTAAGTTACTCAACCGCAAAGATTAGAGTTTTCCTTCTTCCTCTTCCTTCTTGGAAGGTAGAAGGATGAGGGCCTGAGGCCTGATCTCCACCAAATTCAAAAATTTGCTAAGTGTTAGAGAGGTAGAGATCGAGCACTTCTTCTTTCCAAAACATGATGCACGGTGAAGGCCCAACCTCTGAGGTCTGATGGTTTCCCTTTTTGCCTCTTTCATACTTCAAAGGCTAGGGTTTCCTTCTTCACCTTTTTAAGACCCGATCAGATGAAGCCCACTCTTTTTGCCTTCCAGGCATAGTTTCTACTATGTAAGATGTGACGAGACTACTCAGCAACCCTCCTGGTCACCATTAATGCTTCTTCAGAGCTTGATTACTTGTAGAAAATGGATTTCTCATCTCCCCATGCCACTGTAGCCTCATTTGTATTAAATCTTTGTACCCAAGGCATGTGTGGACACTCTTCTTCAATGGATTTCATGGGTGGATCCATGTGGGCATGCTTCAAGGATACAAGAATGAGTTATTGCAGTATGGGTGACAGTTTTCCTTGTTGACTCTTCTTTCCACACCCATGGCTGCTACAATTTGATCTAAAAAGCTATATATGCATGTAAAACAGATGCAGTTGATTGTTGGTTAGTTATTCTTTAGGGCTATCATACTAGTTGGGTAATTTGTTAGTACAGACCTTATAATGCATTTGCAAGAACCAGTCAGGTCTGATGCATTGTGCTCGAAGCTGAGCCTTTGATGTCTCCGATAGCAGTTCACCAATGAATGTAGATGGTTATTTTGTGTCTACCTCTCTATAACAAAGTATCTCTCTTTTGTAATGGCTATTTAGCCTTCATGATCAATATAATCACTGATATTTTTCCTCTCTTATGCTTTTTCTCTGTGTTTACTTGAAATATGTAACTCATTGTATGGATAAAACAGTCCCTCTATTAGTTACAGTTTTCTAATTTGAGCCTATGTTAAAGTGATAAGTATGTGTGAGTCTCTGTTAGTATTTGAGGTCATTGTTGTGTTATGTCTATCCCAACTAACACCCTAAATCTTGGTGTATCTCCTTTCCCTTTTTGTATTCCTTCTCTCCCTTTTCCTTGGTGATCATTAGCATAGGTTAGTTGACTTCTCTAAACCTTAAGTTCAAAATGAGGAACTAACCTTCTTTGGGGGTCTGATCTCATCTGCAAGGTCCCACATCTTGAGATCAGTCCCATTGTGTCATTGGAATGCTTGAACAAGATTTAAGCAGGGTGCAATTTCACATGATAATAGTTTCTGCCACACCTAGTCGGACCATTTTGTGGAGATTTATCATCCATTGAAGGATTTGGTGTGTTCTTCAGTGTATCTTGCCATTTAGGGTAGTCTTCTTCAACACCATGGCAAATCTACTAAACAAATCTACCGGTGTAGCTAGTTCAAATGCTTAAAGTACTTCAAGGATCAAGATTTTGGTGATATTCCTGGTCTAACTTGCTTTCAAAAGCATCTCAATCCCCTGGCGACTCTCAGGTATGAGCTTATTTCTCTAAAGAGCAGACCTGTTTGATCTTATTTTTCATGATTATTTAAATGATTTCTGAATTTTAATGCTCTAAAATGTCAAACTATTATGGGAGTTATGGCTACTCCCCTCCTCATGGCCAGCATGCAAGTCATTGGCATCCATACAAGCAATTTCAAGCTCAAAACACCTCTGGTTTTATGCCATACACCCCTGCTGCAACAGATAACCAACATCCTCATGATGCTTACCTCCCTCTGACCCCTACTTAGTCTTCTTATTAGCCTAATAATGCCTATTATCAACCCCAAGAAAACCATTTCATCCCTAATCAATATGACTACCCTCCTAACCCATCTCAAGTGGACTATGATTTTGATAGCATGAGTATCAAAGATCTCATGTTGCACATTCAAAGGGAGTTTGATGGCATTGACAGAGAGCGAATGTATAACCAGCAACAAGATGAACTTGCTTTTCAGGCTCATCTTTAATAGCAGCAGATGGAAGAGGAGGAAAGAACTTATTAGGAGAGCCTAGCTTTGTAGATTGCATCTAAAGAAGAACAGATGAGGCAATTGCTTGCCAAATTCTAGAGATTAGAGGCTCAATCAGCCTCTTCTAGTCCTAGTTTTATGTCTACCCCTTCTACCATCATGAATCAGCCTACAACAAAGCAGCCCCAAAGTTACAAATTCCCAAGTTTTAGGGCCCCTTATCCTTCATAGGAGCTTGCTCATACTGAAAATCAGCCTGGGAGGAAGGTGTCCAAAGAAAACAAAGGGCATCTTGTTGTTAGGATGCCCTCATGCAACATGAAAGCTGAAGAATCAAACCTGCTGCAAGAAGTTAAACCAAATCTGATAGAGCAGCAGTGCACTAAGCATAAGAATAGTGCTAATTCTGGTGTAGGGTTGAACCCTATGGACTTTGGTTCATTCAGGGAGTTTTTCCATGCTTTGAAGAATCTAAATGAAACCCAAATACAGAGGAAGCATAATAAAAAGGTCCAATTGCAGAGGCAGCTCAAGCAAAATCTAGTGGATTTGAAGTCAAAGAATGAGGGCATAGTGGAGGAGATTGCTCCAATTGCTCCAAAAGTGGATGATGCCACTCTATTTCATAAACATTCTGATTACATTGAAGATGAAGAAGGCATGCAAATGCCAACATTGGCTGCAATTCTCTGAAAGGAAGCTAGGTGTGTAGAAATTACTTCCTAAAATAATCTAATGAGGGGAGAGGTATGCAAATTCTTTATAACCTTTACAATTGCAGCAATATGAAACATATACCAAAAATATTACAGTAGAAAACACAAAACAAGAATGTAGACAGAGAGAAGTAGACACAAGATGTACATGGGGAATACCTTTTTAGGTAAAAAACCCCGCTCTAAAACCTGTACAATGTATTATCTGAAACAGTTACAGTTTACAATACACTTGCAATAGAAGTTCTTCCAAGAGTCTTCAAATGTCAATTCTAGAGTTATTCCGGCAGCATAACAATACCTATGAAAAACACTTTACAACTACAACTCCAAACTATGCAATATATAGGGATTATGAGGCAAATATTGAGAGCATCTTGGGATAGGCATCCACCTTGGCCACATGGGCATTATCCCACATCAAAGGACACTTGTCCTTGCTGCAAATACATCCCTTACATCTATCATACATGGTAGATTTGACTTTCCCAATATGGAGCACTCCAGGCTAAAAATAGACTATGACGGATGCTCCTATGCATCTTACAATTGTCATAGATTTTCCCAAGATAACAACCTTTAATGTTGTAAGAGAATATGTCATACAATGCTAAATATAACATATTCCTCTTACAACATGTCATAGCCCAACTTGGGCGTCCAAAGATGCCTTTCCCTCATGCAAAGATCCTCATTGACACTTGTCATCACTTGTCATAGGAATCTCCAAACTTGGCTCTTACGCGCCATAGATTCTGTCATATGGAATATTGTCTTCTACACACCACAAGATGCTGACACATGGTATATTAGTACCACCTCAAATGGGATGTTCAAATCCATGTAGGTTTGACTTGACCATCCAAGTCACATTCCAAGTAAGATGACATGTCACCGTGCCACCTCAACTATGTGACCAAATTGAATGTGCAAGTAATTACAACATTAGGCAACAAATTAATATACAAATAAATAAACAATGCTAGGAATTTGCAAAGGTTGAGACACCTTAATTCCCAACATTCTCCCACTTGTCAGACACCTTGCAAGAGCCAAAAGAAATGACAAGATTTAATTGCTAGGGTCCAAGAGGCCCATAAACTCTGAACACCATCTAAATTTCTCTGTGCCCACTGGTTTCGTCAATGCACCTGCAACATTCTTCAAAATGTTTGCTTTCTCCAATAACACCTTCCCATCCTCTACCATGTCTCACACAAAATGAAATTATACATCAATATGCTTTGTTCTAGCATAGAAAGTCAGATTCTTTGCTAAGAAAATAACACTCTGACTGTCACAACAAATAGTAATCTGTCCTACATCAACACCAATATCTGAACACAACCTCTTAAGCCAAATGGGTTCCTTACAAGCATGAGTTGCTGCCATATACTCAACTTCTATCATGGACAAAGCAACCATAGGTTGTTGCTTACTCATCCAACTAATTACACCACCGAACATAATAAACACATAAGCACTGGTGGATCTCCTATTGTCAATATCACCTACCCAATCAAAATCCACAAATCCATGAATACATACAAAATGTGGAGGTCATGTAGGATGACCATGATAACATGGGGAATACTCGGAAGTACCCCACAAATATCTAAACACTCACTTTACTGCATCCCAGTATACCCGTCCAAGATTAGCCATAAACTGACTAAGGACTCCCACTGCTTGGGCAATGTCTGGTCTTGTATAGACCATATCATACATCAAGCTACCAATAGCACTAGCATAAGGTACTCTACTCATATCCTCCATCTCTGAAGGAGACTTTGGACAATCATTCATAGATAACTTTGTTATGAATGAAATAGGAACACTCAATGGTCTACAATCTACCATGCTGAATCTATCCAACATGGTCTTCACATTCTTACTCTGGCTTAACCAAATTTTTATGTTTGCTCTGTCTCTTCTAATTTCCATTCCCAAAATGTACATGGATGCCCCTAAGTTTTTCATCTCAAACTATGCTAACAACTAAGACTTCAAATCAGAAATCATATTCTTACCATTCCCAATCAGCAACATATCATCAACATATAGTGCAATAATGAGACTACGATCATTGTCAAATTTATAATACACACAATGATCTGATTTAGATCTCAGATATCCAATCGACAACACAAATGCATCAAATTTCATGTACCACATCCTAGGAGATTGCTTCAAACAATACAAAGACTTTTTTAACTTGGAAACCAAATTTTCTTTACCTCTTTCTATGTAATGCTCTGGCTATGACATATAATCTCTTCCTCCAAGTCACCATGAAGGAAAGTTATCTTCACATCCATTTGTTCCACTTCTAGATCATAAATAGTTGCAAGAGATAACAAGAACTGAATAGATGTCAGCTTTGCAATGGGAGAGAAAATTTCACCATAATCAATTCCCTCCACTTGTGAGTACCCCTTCGCAACCAATCTAGCTTTATACTTTTCAACACTGCTGTCTACACCAAATTTCTTCTTGAAAACCCATTTGCATCCAACAAGTTTCCAACCATCAAGAAAAGGCACCAAGTCCCAAGTTTTATTCTTTTCCAAAGAAGCCATCTCATCTTCCATGGCCTCCTTCTAGGAACCTACATCTTTCATGCCCATAGCCTCTGTCACAATTCTAGGCTCATCAACACTAGTAAGCAAAGAAAAAGCACAACTAGAATTAAGCAATGTATAACCAAACCTCTCAGGTTGCTTCTTGATTTGTGTGGACCTCCTCAAAGGATGAGGTGGAGGTTCTACTTCATCTTCTAAACTTTCAAAGATGCCAGAGCTTTCCTCATCATCAAGTCCAACAAGGTCATTTGGTTCAGTCTTCTTAGGGGTAGAAGGAAACTGAACCACATCCTCTTTCTTTTCTTTTTCTTCTAGCTGTAGAACAATGGAAGGTGTTAGCTCTCTGAAAATAACACTTCTACTATACAACACTTTTTCAGCCATAGGATCTCAAAGCTTGTATCCTTTCACACCGACACCATAGCCAATGAAGATACACTTAACAGCCTTGTTCTCCATTTTTGACTGTTTCTCCCTAGGCACATTTGCATATGCATCACAACCAAAAACATGAAGATGTCTAACTAAAGGTTTCTTACCAGACCCCACCTCCATATGTGTCTTACCAACAAGAGCTGATGTAGGAGACCTATTTACCAGGTAGCAAGCAGTGGCTACAGCTTCAGCCCAAAACTTTTGTTTGAAGCTTGCTCCACTAAGCATACTCCTAGCCTTCTCCATCAGTGTCCTATTCATCCTCTCTACAACTCTATTTTATTGTGGGGAGTATGGAGTTGTCTTATGTCTTTCAATCCCTTACTCTTTACAAAACTTATCAAACTCTACCAAACAAAACTCACCATCGTTATCAGTCCACAAACACTTAATCTTTTTACTAGTTTGATTTTCAGCAAAAGCTTTAAACTCTTTGAACCGACTAAAGACTTCAGACTTGCTTCTAAGAAAATAAATCCATGTCCTACTGTAATCATCTATGAAAGATACAAAATATACAGATTTAGATATTGAAGGAACACTAATAGGACCAAACACATCAGAATGAATAAGGTCCAACACACTAGAAGACTTGTGAGAACTAGAGTAAAATTGAACATGGTTTTGCTTTCCATATGTACAATGTTCGCAAAAGTCAAACTCAAGATTACAATCATTTAACCCCTCAACGATGTTTTTATTTTTCAGGTTTCTAAGACCCTCCTCACCAATGTGGCCAAGTCTCTTATGCCATAAAATTATCTTCTCAGTAGGAAGCTTAACTTCCAAAGCATGAGGACTCTTAGGTACCCAAAATGCACTATCATCAGAATTTGATACAACAAATCTTTTAGTTGTTGGTTCCAAAGGTGGGGATGAAGTGACTGCAACTCTTTTCTTCTAGTCAAAAGAACTATTACATTGTGAAATGCATGCCTCCAACTAAAACAGAGTACCTCTCTGAGTAAGCTTTGCAAGCACCATAGCTCCTCTAGTCATCTTGCATCCTTATTTCAAGAAGACAACTTGCACACCTGCATTATTCAATTTACTTATAGAAAGCAGGTTTCGTGCCAAGCTTGGGATGTGCATAACCCAAGAGATCCCCTTCACTCATCCATTAGGGAATCAGATTGTGACTCTTCCACGACCAACTATCTTCAAATGATAATCATCACTCAGGTACACTCTTCCACCATCAAACTCTTCATACTTTGTAAACCAGTCTTTATGTGAGGTCATGTGGAAAGAGGCACCAGGATCAATTAGCCACACATCATCAGATGCATGGGTGGACAAGGTTGCAATGAAGGCATCACCATCATCTTATGACTTGTTAGAATCTGAATTTAGGACATTCTTCTTTTTCTCCTCTTTGCATTCCTTTCGAAAATGCCCATTTTTCCTACAGTTCCAACACAATACCTTGGACTTTCTAGGAGATTTAGATCTCCCACGAGATTTGGATCTACCCTTCTCAGCTTTCTTGTCTTTCTTTTTCCCTTTCTCCTTAGGTCTTCCACAAACCACAAGAGCTTCTTTGGCCAACTCGGATGACTTTCTCCACATCTCTTTAGATAACAGTGAAGACACCACATCTTCCATTTTGAAAGTGGATGTGGTACTCCTAATGGCAATAACAAGATGATCCCATGAATCTGGTAAAGAATGAAGTAGGGTCATACACTGATCCTCCTCCTCCATCTTCACACCAATGGATGTCAATTGTGCAACCAACATATTGAAGGCATTCATGTGATCGGCAATAGATCCTCCATCTTCCATCCTAAGAGAATAGAGCTTCTTCCGTAGGAACAACTTGTTTACCAGGGATTTAGCCTGATAAACATCACCAAGTTTCTTCCACAGATCCTTCACAATTTTCTCCTCATGAACATTTAACAAGATGGAATCTACTAGACAGAGTCTCACAAGACCCTTGGCTTTACGATCTTTGAGATCCCAATCATCTTGGGACATTGCACTTGGCTTTACATCAGAAATTGCTTCCCATAGGTCTCTATCAACGAGCATGTCTTCCATTTTGAGTTTCCACAACTCAAAATTGCTGCCATTAAACATTTCAACCTCTATTCTTCCAGATGTACCTACCATCTCCTTCCTGCAACAAGATTACAGAATACTCTGCATAGACTCCCACTCAATCTAAGATCAGTACAAAAAATCCCTACCCAGCAACTAGGACCAAAATTGGTCAGGCTCTGATACCAACTAAAAGGAAGCTAGGTGTGCAGAAATCGCTTCCTAAACTAATCTAATGAGAGGAAAGGTATGCAAATTCTTTATAAACTTTACAATTGCAGCAATATGAAATATATATCAGAGATATTACAGCAGAAAACACAAAACAAGAATGTAGACAGAGAGAAGTAGACACAAGATGTACGTGGGGAAAACCTTTTCAGGTAAAAAACCGCACACTCTAAAACCTGCACAATGTATTATCTGAAACAATTACAGTTTACAATACACTTGCAATGCAATTTCTTCCAAGATTCTTCAAATGTCAATTATGGAGTTATTCTAGTAGCATAATAGTACCTGTAAAAAACACTATACAACTACAACTCCAAACTATGCAATATATAGGGATTACAAGGAAAATATTGAGAGCATCTTGGGATAGGCGTCCACCTTGGCCACATGGCCATTATCCCACATCAAATGAAACTTTTCCTTGCTGCAAATATATCCCTTACATTTTTCATACATGGCAGATTTGACTTTCCCAATATGGAGCGCTCCAGGCTAAAAATAGACTATGACGGATGCTCTTACGCATCTTACAGTTGTCATAGATTTTTCCAAGATAACAACCTGTAATGTTGTAAGAGAATCCATCATATAATGCTAAATATAGCATATTCCTCTTACAACATGTTATAGCCCAACTTGGGCGCCCAAAGATGCCTTTCCCTCATGCAAAGATCCTCATCGACACTTGTCATCACTTGTCATAGGAATCTCCAAACTTGGCTCTTATGCGTCATAGATTCTGTCATATGGAATATTGTCTTCCACACACCACAAGATGCCGAGACATGGCATATTAGTGCCACCTCAAATGGGACGCCCAAATCCATCTAGGTTTGACTTGACCATCCAAGTCACATTCCAAGTAAGATGACATGTCACCGTGCCACCTTAACTATGTGACCAAACTGAATGTGCAAGTAATTACAACATTGGGCAATAAATTAATATACAAATAAATAAACAATGCTAGGAATTTGCAAAGGTGGAGACACCTTAATTCCCAACATTCTGGAGTAGTATAGGGATAGTGAAAATGATGGCAGGTTGTTGGAATGTGAATCCAAGCATGGCAATGATGTCCTAACCCATGAGAAGGGGAAAGTAGGCAGCCCTATACTGAAGGATGCAGAGGTTGATGATGCAAACCTATTTGGGGAGCTCCCATTCTTTATAGAAGATAATGATATTGAGATTAAGCATGGGCAAGAACAAATTAAAGATTTGTTCTTGATTATCCAATAGGGATATCAACTTCTTGGTGGAGAAGATTTCTCCACTGACCATGTGCAGGGCTCATTTTTTGAGCCTAATTTAGAAAATAATGAGCATCCTATGCACAAGGTGGAGGCAGCCATATCTCCAGTCAAGCCACAGGAGCTAGAGCATTCATACCAGCAAGAAGAGAAAGAAACAGAGCAGAGGCATGAGATCAACTCTGTTGATTTGTATGTCATTTCAAGGGGATGTCATATTAGGCATCTAGCCTAGCTAGAGATAGACCATGAAGAGTCACCAAGTGTCATGCTTACCCTTGAGCATGAAGTTGAGTATCAGAATGAGCAGAACCAACCCATTTATCCACCTCTTAGTAACTGCACTCCCAACTAGTTTGGGTTGGTATGTGAGTTTATTCCTATTCTTGGGGAAGTGTTTCATCAAATTTTTATATGTCAACTCCTTCCCCATCTCTTGTTAACTATCCATAAGCATGCAAAGCACTGTAAATTGTTGAGAAAGGGTAGTTACTTTCAAAAACTAGTTAATGGCTTTGTTTGAGTTAGTTTTTGGTTGGTTAGTTTAGGTTTAGGTTAGGTTTGTTTTATATAGGTTTCCTTTCAATAAGTTTTGTTGTACTTTGTGGCATTCTCATTAGGAGGATGCTTGCCTTGTTTGTTTTTCTTTGTCTTGTTTTTTGGAGGCAATGTTTAGTTTTGTGTTGGTCTGGTCCGCCTTGTTCTTGTTTCTATGCTCTTTTGACTCTATTCTTGATGGATTGATAAGACCTCTGGATCCCAGTGTTTAGCAGGCAAACACCCCTGTATAGTCACCAAAATGTTATCCTATTTTGACTTCTGACCAAATAGCCCAAGGATTCATGAATTCTAGTTGTTTTCCCTTCTGAAATACAAGGGAAAAAACCCCCAAAATGGCTAAGTCCCAAAAATTGTAAGTTTTCCTTCTATTTTATGCCTTTTCAGAGTTTCAGAGTTTGAGCTTTTCCTCTTCATCATGCAATGTCTATTGGCCCCAAACTCCACTTTGTTTCTTTATGTTAGAAATGAAAGCAACACTACTTCAATGGAAATCTGATTCGAGATAAATTTCAGCAAACTTTTAAGTGTGCATTAACAATGGAGATTGTAACAAAACATAAACCCACAATACATAAATATACCAGAAGCAGAATGAAGCACATAACACAAGTGTTTAACGTGGAGAAAACCCTTTTGGGTAAAAAACTCCACCAAGAAAAGAGGCCAAGTTGTATTATCTTCACAAAAGGAGATTACAAATACATTCACTTCCTCTGTCCTCCAACCTTCACTCCGGCAGAACCTAGGTACCTGTAAACTGTTATATGCATCTCATCTACTATGCTATGGTTTTTATAGAATTTACACAACCTCAAGACATTAAATGACTTCTTACAAGCCCATAACACTTGTCAAGAGTCAACAATACAACCTTGGGCGTCCATAGCCAAGAATAGGCACTTACAAGGTCATAAATGTTGTCATACATGCATCCTACACTTGGAAAAATGTTCCCATGCAAGCTTGAATGACTTGGGACCAAAAATAGCCACTTACAGCATCTTATGACATGTCATATGCTATTATTAGTGTCATAGATTCTTATGACAACTTACAGCTGTCATAGAATCTCTTACACCTTCTCACAGCATCTATGACATGCGTCATAACACTAAAAATAGATTATTCCTCCACATATGCACCCCACTTTGACCAATTACCATTTACCATAGTAAATGACATCCCGTAACTACTACCGGTAACTCTGGGACTTGCTGTGCAGTAACTTCGTAATTACTGTGGACAGTAAATAATTTTTACCACTACCGGTGAAAATTGTATATCCCTTATGGGTAATTACAAATTACAAATAATAAATTGAATAATACAATAGTGGGATTTACAAGGTTAATGGCACCTTATCCCAACATTCTCCCACTTGACATTATACATTGTAAATCAACCCATAGGAAATCAAATAAAAAATAATCAGGTATTAGAAACAAGGCCCATGGCCTCTCTGCACCACACGAACTTCTTTGTGCTCACAGGCTTGGTCAATGAATCTGCAACATTCTCTTGAGTGTCTATCTTCTTCAACTCAATCTCTCCATTTGCAACCAACTCTCGAACAAAGTTATACTAAACATCAACATGCTTAGTTCGAGCATGATACATGGGATTCTTAGCCAAATAAATAGTACTCTGGCTATCACAACCAATCTGAATATTCTTGCAATCAAAACTAATACCTGTACACAGTCTCCTCAACCAAACTGCCTCCTTAGAGACATGAGTTACAGCCATATACTTTGCTTCTGTGGTGGACAAAGCAACTGTGGGCTACCTCTTACTCATCCAACTCACTGCACCTCCAAACAGAGTAAACACATAGCCACTAGTGGACCTTCGACTATCTAAGTCACCTACCCAATCTGCATCAACAAAACCTTGTATGTCCAAAGATTTATCAGCACTATCAATACCAGAATAAACCAAACAATGATCAGGAGTACCTGCAAGATATTTAAACACTCTCTTCGCATAGTTCTAATGTTTTCTACCAGGGTTAGACATAAATCTGCTCAAAACTCCCACTGCTTGGGCAATATCTGGTCTAGTACAAACCATTGCATACATCAATCTCCCTATAGCACTGGCATATGGCACATTAGACATATCCTCAAGATCATCATTAGTCTTTGGACACATATCTAATGAAAGCTCAGTACCAATGGGTAAAGGAATTCTAACTGGATTACAGTCCTGCAAACTAAACCTTTGCAAAATAGCATTCACATACTTACTTTGTGACAACCAAAGCTTTCTATTAACTATGTCCCTCCTGATCTCCATTCCCAAAATATACCTTGCAGTACCAAGATCCTTCATCTCAAATGCACCTGAAAGTTGGGCTTTAAGCTCACTAACCATACCCTTAGTATTGCTGAAAAACATGTCATCAACATACAAAGCAATAACCAATATAAAATCATCAACACAATGAATGTAAACATAATAATCCTCCTCGCTTCTAACAAAACCCAATTTCAAAACAAATGAATCAAACTTTTGATACCACATTTTGGGGGACTATTTCAGACCATAAAGAGACCTCTTTAACCTGCAAACACAATGTTTTTTTCATTTTACCTCAAAACCTGTAGGTTGTTGCATATAAATTTCTTCTTCAAGATCTCTATGCAAGAATGTAGTCTTAACATCTATTTGCTCAATCTCCCAATCATAAGCTGTAGCAATGGATAAGAGAAATCTAATAGAAGTCAATTTAGCAATAGGAGAGACTATCTCACCAAAATCAACTCCCTCTCTTTGGGAGTAGCCCTTGGCTACCAATCTAGCCTTGTACTTCTCCAATGACCCATCTGCTCCAAACTTCTTCTTGAAGACCCACTTACATCGTATGGCCTTTCTTCCTTTGGGCAAACAAACAAGATCCCAGGTGTTATTAGAGTCTAAAGCCATCATCTCCTCTTGCATGGCTAGCTGTCAAGACTCATTATCATCTGCAAAAATAGCTTCCCTGTAGGATCTAGGTTCATCGTTAGTACTCAATAAAGCATATACACAATAGAAATCTGGTGGGCTATACCTGTCAACTAGATTCCGTTGTCTTGTGGATCTCCTCAAGGGTGGAGTAAGAGACTCTACTTGTTCTTCTACATGATCATCTGCAACTTCTTCTATAACAACAAATTCATCTTCATCAGAACTACCTCAATCTTCTTCTTCTTCTTCACCCCCTAATCCATCATTCTGTTCTTCCTGAGGTGCATCTTGCTGCTCTAAATCAAAGTGCACCTTCTTTATCTTTTCATCTTTTTCTTTTGGCTGCTTAGGTTCAGAAATAGCTCTAAGTTCCCTAATAATAACATCTCTAGAAAAGATAATCTTACAGGTTAGTGGATTCCAAAGCTTATAACCTTTCACATTATCACCATATCTAATGAATGTACACTTTTTAGCCTTTGGATCCAACTTAGATCGCTTTTCCTTAGGCACATGAACAAAAGCCTCACAACTAAAAACCCTTAAATGTGAAATAGAAGGTTTCTTACCTGTCCACACTTCATAAGGTGTCGAATCAAGAGCCTTACAAGGAGATCTGTTTATCAAGTAGCAAGCAGTACACACAGCCTCTACCCAAAAGCATTTATCCAACTGTGCATCACTAAGCATACTTCTAGCCCTTTCCATAATTATTCAGTTCATCCTTTCTGCAACACCATTCTGTTGTGGTGTATATGGAGTTGTCTTTTGTCTGATTATACCTACATGCTTGCAAAACTCATCAAATTCCTTAGAGCAATATTCCCCTCCATTGTTAGGTCTTAATATTTTAATCTTTAAACCTGATTGGTTCTCTACTAAGACTTTGAATTCCTTAAACTTAGTGAAAACTTCATATTTATGCTTCATAAAATAAATCCATGTAAATCTGGATACATCATCAATGAAGGTTACAAAATAACGAGATTCATTATCCACAGGTCTAAACACATCCGTATGAATAATTTCTAACTTCTCTTTTTCTCTATTGCTTCCTAAAGGAAATGATTTTTTGTTTTGTTTACCAAAAACACAATGCTCACAGAAATCAAAGTACTCATCAGAATAAGAGAAACCATCCAACAAATTTTTATTCTTAATAGTTTGCAATACATTATTGCTTGTATGGCCCAATCTACGGTGCCACAACATACATGTATTTTTAGTAGTGGCCTTAGATACATAGGAGGCATTATAAACTGTAGTGGCTTCAAGCTTAAACAAGTTCCTGAATCTCTTCCCTTTCGCTACCATCAAGTTCCCTCTCACCAATCTTCAGCCATGCTTGTCAAATGTCACATGCATTCCCAAATCATTCAACTTCGAAACTGAAATCAGATTTCTAGCTAATCCAAGAACATGCAAAACACTAGGGAGGGTTTTAATCCTCCCATCACTGAAACACAACAATACCTTTCCTTTCCCAACAATCGGATATGTAGAGTTGTCACCAAGGTAGATATTACCTCCATCATATTCTTCATATGTGGAGAACCACTCCTTATGTGGGGTCATATGAAACGAGCATCCTGAGTTAACCAACTAGTGATCATTAGAAACAAGATTACATGCAGAAAGTAAAACTTCTTCACCTACATTCAAGGACTTATCTAAAGCACTCTCCCACTGTTTCTTGGGGTTTCTACACTCCTTTACATGTCCCCTTTTACCGCAGTTCCAACACTTAACTCTGTTCTTTTTACCAGGAGTCTTAGACCGGCCCTTGGACTTGTCCTTAGCCCCTTTTTGATCTCCTTTAGGTCCCCTTTCCTTAGACCTTCCCCTGACACTGAGAGCATCCCCTGAACTATCTGAACTCTTCTACCTCAATTCCTATGACAGTAGCACTGAAACAAGAGCATCCAACTTCAAATCCGTAAGGTTAGTAGTGATAGCAAGGATAATATTCTCCCAAGACTCAAGTAAAGAACATAGAAGTAAAATACATTTATCTTCCTTACTAACCTCAACATCTACTGAATCAAGCTGACTCACCAATAAATTAAAAGAATTTAAATGCTCTGCAACTGACTCACCCTCTTTAATTTTCATGGAAAACAATTTTATTTTTAAATAAAGTTTATTTACCATACTCTTGGCTTGATAGATCTCACCCAACCATTTCCACAACTTGTATGCAGTCTCTTCCTTTGCGACATTCAATAGGACAGAGTCTGAAAGACACAACTAGATAGTTCCCCGTGCCTTCTTATCCAATCTATCCCACTCATCTTGAGAGACATCATCAAGTTTCTTCTCTTTTTGGACAGCCAACCATTGGTTTCTTTCTTCCAACAAATCTTCCATTTTCAACTTCCACAACTCATACCCCGTTCCATTGAACTTCTCAATGTCCATTCGAGAGGTTGATGTAACAGTGGATGCAGCCATAATAACAACACAAGATCTGCAAAACAAATGCAACCAAATCTCCCACTATAGCTACAGCTTCCACACTACCACCCAAGAGTCAAAATTGGCCAGGCTCTGATACCAAATGTTAGAAATGAAAGCAACACTACTTCAATGGAAATCTGATTCGAGATAAATTTCAACAAACTTTTTAAGTGTGCATTAACAATGGAGATTGTAACAAAACATAAACCCACAATACATAAATATACCAGAAGCAGAATGAAGCACATAACACAAGTGTTTAACGTGGAGAAAACCCTTTTGGGTAAAAAACTCCACCAAGAAAAGAGGCCAAGTTGTATTATCTTCACAAAAGGAGATTACAAATACATTCACTTTCTCTGTCCTCCAACCTTCACTCCGGCAGAACCTGGGTACCTGTAAACTATCATATTTATCTCATCTAATATGCTATGGTTTTTATAGAATTTACACAACCTCAAGACATTAAATGACTTCTTACAAGCCCATAACACTTGTCAAGAGTCAACAATACAACCTTGGGCGTCCATAGCCAAGAATAGGCTCTTACGGGGTCATAAATGTTGTCATACATGCATCCTACACTTGGAAAAATGTTTCCATGCAAGCTTGAACGACTTGGGACCAAAAATAGCCACTTACAACATCTTATGACGTGTCATATGCTATTATTAGTGTCATAGACTCTTATGACAACTTACAGTTGTCATAGAATCTCTTACACCTTCTCACAGCATCTATGACATGCGTCATAACACTAAAAATAGATTATTCCTCCACATGTGCATCCCACTTTGACCAATTACCATTTACCATAGTAAATGACATCCCGTAACTACCACCAGTAACTCTAGGACTTACCATGCAGTAACTCTGTAATTACCGTGGACAGTAAATAATTTTTACCACTACCGGTGAAACTTGTACATCCCTTATGGGTAATTACAAATTAGAAATAATAAATGGAATAAATACAATATTGGGATATACAAGGTTAATGGCACCTTATCCTAACACTTTATAATTTGCCTAAGTGCTTCAAGCGTCAGAGTTCAAGAGTTTGTTCTTCATTGTTCTTTTCTTTTGGAAGGCGGAAGGTTAGAGGTTCGCTCGCCAAAGCCCATCAAGTATAAAGATCTAAGTGTGGCGGGCACCGGACTTCAAGTGTTTCTTCTTCCCTCTTCCTTCTCTTTTTTGGAAGGTAGAAGGCAGAAGGCTCGGCGGCCGAAGTCTGACGGTTTCCAATGTTCTAAGTATTTTGGACTTCGACAGGTGGGGGTTGTTGAAGTTTATGACTAACTCAAGCCACAAAGATCACCTGCAAAGCCTAAGTTTTACCTTCCACAAAAGAAAAAAGAAAAGAGAAATAATTTGCACAATATTGGATGAATTAATGAAATGAATTCATGAATTACATGTGAGAATTTGCTTTTATATTTGCAAGTTAGAGAAAAACCCTAATATGACTTAAGAATAACCTAAAACTAAAATTAAACCTAAGTAAACTTAATAAAGTATAATTAAATATTTAATTACACCAACACCCCCCCATAAGTGCAACTTAGGGAGAAATGAAAAACATGCAACTAATGCAAGAATGGGTCCTGGCTACAAGGCCATGTTAGGTACCCATGAACAACAATAATCTCTCATAAAGTGGAGAGAAAGGAGAAAAACCCAGTGGGAGAAAACTCCTCTCCAAAAGAGAGAAAAAACAAGTACATGAACATGTGATGGAAGAAGGACTAATACTAAGACCCCCCAAGAACTGAATCCATCACAAAAGTACAATCATGAATGCCCCCCATAAGAGAGAGCGAAAAGAGAATATGAATCCCCTCCAAGAAGAAGCTTCGGAACTAATGAAGAGATCTTGAAGACAAAATCCAATCCATTGCCTACAAACAACATTTCTCCCTTTCAAAAGAAACAGATCCACTGGTGAATGTAGAAGTCATTCCCACATCTTGGATGAATGGGGAATCCATATCGAAATGTGTGCCTCTGAATGCAACTTAAGTGACCTCATACTGGGAAAATATGTCTTCTCCAAAATAGAAACTATCTGCCTAATCAGAGAAGAACCGGGAGAGGATATGATATGAACTACATTTGGAAACACAAAAGATGAAGGTGGTGATGCAAATCCACCTGAGATAGCATCAAACAAGAGAGATAAACCCTCAAATGTCTCCTCCAAATCAGCAATGTGAGACTCCACAAACAAAGATGATATGTCTGCAAGATAGGAATCCCAATGAGGTGGATCAGGAAGACTAATATTGACCTACTGCATAGAATCAGTAGAAGCCAATGATGATGCAACACTAAACTTTGAAGTAGTAATAGGTGATGGTGGAGCAACGATCTCATCAAGAGGAGAAGTGATCAAAGAAAGCATTTCAAAAAGATGATGTGAGAAATAAGGACACATCTCTTTATCATGTTGATTACTTCCACAATATCTGCAATTAGATTTATGATGATGGTAGAATCCCATCTCCTTAGATGATTAGAGATCAAAACATGAAAATAGATTTATGCTGATAACAAAAGCCTATCAAAGAAAATATAACCTTTCCAAGAGGCAGCATGTCTAGGATATCCAACAGAATCCATAAAATTGACAAACTAATTAAAATATACCTGATGTTGAATCTAGAAAAATTATATAGGTGGTTGTGTAGATCTCATTGATACCTTTCCAACGCCTATTCATTTTTTAAAAACGGAGATTCTAGGAAAAGGAACGAAGCTTGAAACCCAAAAATGATGCATTTACTTCAAATAGAAAAAATAGGTGTCAAAAAATAAAATTAGAAAAAACTAATCGTACAATCAGAAAGTGTGCAAACCCAACCTTCTAGCAATATTTCGTTTGCGAAAAACTGACTCCAGATGTGAAAGTTATGACAATTTTCGTGAAATTACTCCATTAGGGCATGTATAAGCACCCTTTAGACCACTGGATAAAATGATGTACCCTACAGAAGTACCTTTTAGACCATTGGATAAAAGGACATGGAAGCACCCTTCGAACCGTTGGATAAAATGATGCACCTTGCGAAAGCACCTTTCAAACCGCTGGATAAAATGATGCACCCTATGGAAGCAACCTTCGAACCGCTGGATAAAATGATGTGGAAGCACCTTTCAAACCACTGGATAAAATGACGCACCTTGTGAAATATCACAAAGATTTTTTTGTCTCCAATTTTTGTGAATTAACAGGCAATTCTAGGGTTTTCAACCCTTCTCAGCACGTTGGTGATAACAATTTTGGCCAAAAATGCTCTGAAACTGTTGTTCCCCTCTAGATCTCAAAAAAAAGCACTCTTGAAACCTTTATAGATCTGGCTTCCCCAAACCAAATTCAGCCAAACAAAAGACAAATCCACCTTTTCCAGCTGCTCTGAATCCAATGGACTACTCCATTTTACATAAAAACACACCCAACAAATGGCTCTTACTTGAATTTTTCTCCAAATCTGAGAAGGGGATTGCAGATCCGCTTTGATACCATGTTGAAGTTGTGAAACCAACCTCACAGATCACCTACAAAACCTAAGATTTACCTTCCATAAGAGAAAAAAGCAAAGAGAAATAATTTGCACAATATTGGATAAATTAATGAAATGGATTCATGAATTACATGTGAGAACTTGCTTTTATATTTTCAAGTTATAGAAAAAACCTAATATGACTTAAGAATAACCTAAAACTAAAATTAGCTCTAAGTAAACTTAATAAAGTGTAATTAAGTATTTAATTACACCAGCAGGGGTTCCATCTTCTTCTTTCTTGTTTTCTATAGGTGGAAAGCGGAGGGCCCGAGGTCTGACCTCCACTGAACCTTTTCAACCAAGTTACTCAGCCGCAGAGGTTGAAGTTTTCCTTCTTCCTCTTCCTCTTGGAAGGCAGAAGGATGAGGGCCTAAGGCCTGATCTCTACCAAATTCAAAATTTAGCTAAGTGTTGAGGAGGTAGAGATCGAGCACTTCTTCTTTCCAAAAAATGATGCATGGTGAAGGCTCAACCTCCTAGGCTTGACGATTTCCCCTTCTGCCTCTTTTGAACTTCAAATGTCAAGGTTTCCTCCTTCACCTTTTTAAGACCTAATTGATGGAAGACCAATTGGAGGAATCCTAATCAAACAGGACCTGCTCTTTTTACCTTCTAGGCATATTTTCTACTGTGCAAGATGTGATAGGACTGCTCAATGACCCTCCTGGTCACCATTAATGCTTCTTCAAAGCCTAATTACTTGTAGAAAATGGATTTCTCACCTCCCCATGCCACTGTAGCCTCATTTGCATTAAAGGGCATAGGCAAACACTCTTCTTTAGTAGATTTCATGGGTGAATCCATGTGGGCACGCTTCAAGGACACAGGGATGAGTTATTGCAATATGGGCCACGATTTTCCTTGTTGACTCTTCTTTCCACGCCCATGACTGCTACAGTTTGATCTAAAAAGCTATATATGCATGTAAAAAGATGTAATTGGTTGTTGGTTAGTTGTTCTTCAGGGCTATCATGCTAGTTGGGTAATTTTTTATCACAAACCTTGTAATGCATTTTCAAGAACTAGTCGGATTTGATGCATTGTGCTCAAAGATGAACCTTTGATGTCTTCGATAGAGGCTCACCAATGAATGTAGATTGTTATTTTGTGGTTACCTCTCTATAACAAAGTATCTTTCTTTTGTAACAGCTATTTAGCCTTCATGATCAATATAATCACTGATATTTTGCCTCTCTTATGCTTTCGCTCTATGTTTTCTTGAAATCTGTAACTCATTCTGTGGATAAAATGGTCCCTCTGTTAGTTACAATTTTCTAATTTGAGCCTCTATTAAAGTGATAAGTTTGTGTGAGTCTCTATTAGTATTTGAGGTCATTATTGTGTTATGTCAGTCTCAGCGAACACCCTAAATCTTCTCTTCATGTTCCTTGGTGATCATTAATATAGGTTTAGTTGATTTCTTTGAACCTTAAGTTTAGAATGAGGAACTAGCCTTCTCTAGAGGTCTGATCTCATTTGCAAGGTCCCACACCTTGAGATTAGTCCCATTGTGTCATTAGAGTGCTTGAATAGGCTTCAAGCATGGTGTAATTTCACGTGATAACATATACCTCATTACTTATTTTCTAAATGTTACTAATGTAGGGTTGAACTATTTTATTCAGATATTTGAGATTGGAGCACTGGCTATGTTTTTCCCCTTTGATATGTTGCATGAGTGCAAATCTTGTAAATTGTATGATGAGGATTCTATTTGGTTGGCCTCTTCTTGGTCACCTTGATTGCATTGGTATGTTTATTACAATGAGACAAAAGGATGGTTCAAATTACCTTGTATACTTGTTCATTATAATCTATAGCAATAAGTTATGGTGCATGAGAAGCTTTGTTCACTTTCTATGGATTTTTGGTAATGATGTTGGTCATGATACCATGCATAGCTCAATATCACTTTTAGTGGGAGTTTTGTGCAGTTACATAGTGTGTTATATTTTCTTTGTTTTAAAGATTTTGGTTCTAAGACGTTGTTGTAGTGTGTAGTAATCCATGTATAATCTTTGGTTAGAATATGGATGATCTTTTGTAATGGTTGCTGGTGTCATAAGGAGCTCTTGGATTCTGCCCTTAGTTTGCAGTGAGGGTTTATTGATAGCTTTGGTTCTATTGATAGAGGATGCTTGATCTTCATGTTATTTGAAGAGGGGCTAACATCTTGTTTCATGGAGGACCCTTAGAGTCTTTGGTAAAGGTGTTATTGTTCTTCCTCTAGAGAGGATGTAGTACTCTTTGGTTTTGAGTATTAATCATTTTCTTGGAGCTTCATGATTTTACAAGTTGCATTTGAAGTTGGCACATGGGATTGATTGGTGGGTTCTCATTGATACTAGAGATGTTAGGATTTGGTAGACTGGAGCAATACAACATAACCAATTATAATGCAGATTAAATATGGAATAACAAGAATTATACAACAACACACAGATTTAATGTGGTTCACCCAATGTGGGCTACATCCACAGAGAAACAACCATCCACTATTTTATTATTATCTAACACAAAATGAATTACAACCTTGCAACATACTCTATTTCTATGTGCTATATCAATGCACTCATGCTACCTTGTTTCTCTTGACCTTTCATATTCCACAACCACTTATTTAACAAGATTTTGAGAAGCTTCAAGATTGGTGGTTTACAATGTCAGTTTATATTGTTGATTTAAAAAACTAACAACCAACTCCTACACTACCCCATTAATTAATTTGGCATCAAAACGTGATTATCAAAGTCACCAAAATTTAACTTGTTGCATGTGCATGCAACCTTGCAGCATGATCATTCGCCACATACCAACAAGAGAGATTTGGGTTAGGCTGGATATTTCTTATGTTTAGAGATATGTGTTGGAATGGTTACTTGTTATGAAACTTTTTCAACAATAAAGACTGAGGAGCCTACACCTGGAAATGGATGTGAGTCCATCATAGAATTGATGAGAAGGTTGTCTTTATTGAAAGATTATATTGCTTGGTGTTATATGCACATGACAATCTTGTATCCCACTATTGGTCTAAATGGCAAGTGAATGATCTAAGAGGTGTTGCCTACCTGATTATTCGATGCATTATTTATATGTATCTGTCTTCTCTTGTGCATTAGTCTTAAATTTTGAGTTCTAAGGGCTTGTTGAGAAATAGATGCATGATTTTATGTATTTCCAGTGTTCTCCTTGTAATCTTGAACTTCTATTAGTTTTGAGGATTTGTTAGGAGAGGTAAAGGAGATGGTTAGTGGCTTTGGACATATTCCCTTATGTTGTGGGAATGTTTGACTAGTTTGATCTACTTTCTGTGAGATATTTTACATCTATTGCTTCCATGTTTCATCATAAGTTGAATGGTTAGATGTTGATATCCTTTCAGTTTGGGAGTGTTGAAGGAGATCTTACTTTACGTGTAGTTTGGCACATGTTAGTGTGGTATAAGGACATGGTTTGATTTGTAAGTTCTCTATTTCCCAGTATATTGTCTTCTTCCTAAAGGTTCTTATGCTTATGGAGTTAAGGTTTTGAATGGAGTCATGTGTTCTTGTTTGTACTTCATTGTTTTTTGAAAACAATTTGGTAGCTCCTTGATCTCTCTCTTCATTGGTTTGGAGGACTTGGGAGATTTATTTGGATTGGTAATGAGAGATGTATTTTTCATATCATTGTATGCTTCTTTTACACTATGATAGAGGATTTAGCCACATCCTCTATGTGAAGTGATATAGGAGGACTTGTAAATGTTGTGATCTTGTTTTTAGATTTGACATTACCTATGCAGTGGGAGTTCCACATCCTTGGAGATAGGGTGTTAATTTTGTAAATGTATTCATAATGGATGAAGGTTTCACCATTAGTGATAAATTATTTTTACTGGTATGGTAAATAATTATTTACTGGCCTTAGTAATTAATTAGTTACTGACAAGTTGTTACAGAGTTACTTTTACTGCTCAAGGAATCTCGGTAAATAGTAACTAAGGTGAAGTGGAGAATCTTGGTGCCCATATTTGGTAGGTGTATATTTGGACTATTATGATGTGTTCCATAAGTTTGTAAGAGCATCTATGACAACTTATGTAACTGTCATAATGTGTAAGAGATTCTATGACAACATATGCCAACAATTATTGTCTTATAACTGCATATTCTTGGTTCTAGGCACCAATATTGGGAAGATGCCTATGACAGGTGTAATTGAATTTGTAAGAAGATGATTTTGGTTTTTCCCAGGATAGGAACGTTGGATTTTTTCCATCTCCCATGAATTTGTTTGTTGGGTACTCATATTGTATAAATATGAGACTTGAGAGTGAAGGTTGTGAGAGACAGTAAGAGTTGTTTTGTACACAGGTGTTGTTGGATTGAAGACTCAAGAGGGGATTGGAGGGATTGTATTGTAGTATCTATTTTGAAGAATAATACAACTTGGGCCTCTCTTCTTGGTGGAGTTTTTTCCCGCAATGGTTTCTCCACGTAAACATTGTGTTATGTGTTTGATCTTCTACTCCATTGTTACCTTGTGTTGTGAGATCTTGCATTCTTGTTGATTTGTGTCTCTTTGTTGCTGCTATATTATGGTGATGTTATTTTTTTTTTAATTTCATCTAAGGTGGTTATATCAAGCATGTTAAAGTGGTTGATTTTAGTATCATAAAGAAGTTGAATCTCTTCATGGTAATTTCAAGGATTAAGAAAACTTAATTTTCATATTTGCATACAATTTTCATAGTTCTATTTGTAGTAGTCAAAGCCTTGTATCTCATCAATTGGTATCATATATTGGTGATTTTATGATTAACAATTGGATTAGAGTTTGTTCCTTTATTCCAACACATGCATCAATGATTGTATTATTTTCTATGGTTTTTAATTTAAGTTTTAACAGTGTTAAAATATAATAAATTCCCCTTGTACCATATGTCAATTTAAGGTAAACCAAATGATCATCGAGATTCATAATTGTTTTCTTTCAAACCTTAATTAAAAAGCCTTTCCATTTTCTATTTAATGCTAAGTTGGTATTGTTGGGTCCATTACATCAATGGGCCCATTGCATCAATGACTCACGGATGTCTAAGGAGAAAATGAAGATCGTAAGAGTTGGAGGCAATACCAAAGGATAGAAAAAGTGTCGTGTTAGTTGGTGGAGCCTAGAGAAGTATTATTTTAATCTAAATAATTAAAATATTTATTATATGCCCCACATAAAAATTTAAAATGGGATTAATATAAATTAATATGCCATGCATTTTAATAGAAAAGGTGATGTGTTAGTTGGTGGGGCTCGTAGAAGTTTTATTTTATTCTAAATAAATAATTTCTTTTTTGATTCATAAGGAGGGATTATTTAGGCCGGCCCCACACCAGCGGAGGTCACAAGGGGGACCTCCTCCCCATCAATGTATTCAACTTAGAATCCACATAGATGTTACTTGGGGGATTCAAACTTGGATCTCCATCTTGAGAACCTTATGGCCTTGTCATTGAAGCACAACCCCTTTCACTAAATAATTAAAATATTTACTATATGCCCCATGTAAGGATTTAAAATAAGATTAATATAAATTAATTCATCATGCATTTTAATATCTCTATGGATAACATCAAGTGAAGATAATTTAAAGTTTCTAGAATATAAATTGATTTTTCATGCATTATAATATCTCCTTGAATAAAATCAACTAAAGAAAATTTGAAGGTTTGAGAATATAAATTAATTCTAGGTGCATTTTAATATCTCCCTAAGTGAGGATAATTTACAAACTGGTTAAGAATTCATCAACCATATATCTAATTCTAGTAGTAACATTTATTTTGTACAAATATATTTCCCACTACTTGTCTTATATATGAGTTTCAAAAAACATTATATGAGTTGAAGTTCTTTTTCCAAAGGAAAGAATATTACCATGGCCAAACAACACTATTACACCACATTATTTACTAAAAAATACTGCACTTTTTACAAAACAATTGGACCATTTACTAAAAACCATCATATTTACCTACATCTATTGCCATTTACATTTTGAGCTAAAGCTAGAAGAAATAGTGCCACCTAATGGATATGCTCAAATCAAACTCTATCTGCAAATGAATGAAAATTAATGGAAGGAGTGTGCATTTTGTCCAAAATAGTGATAACTCCCCAAGTTGTGACTCTTAAATTACTAGTTAGGACAACATCCTAGAGCATTTAGAGATTTTACATGAGCCTCATCATTCTCTACTCCAACTCTCATAGTGCTCTTGTAGAAGCCATCCCTCTAAACTCATTCCTGAAAACTAGAAAATTCTCCTATGGGAATTGCTAGTCTATTGTTGCCACTATATCCAACCCAAGTATAAATTATGGTTAGACAAAAATTCCTACCACTAGTACCATTATTGTTGTAGATTGAGAAAGCTGTAGGAAATTGGATAGGAAACAAGATGCTACCTTAGAATTTACACAACTCCTGATATTAAGTTCCAGGTAGTTGATATCAATGACTTCCTTAATGGGCTACCTTTATCTCCTTTGAGGGATAATTGAAGATAATGTTTAAGTAGCTTTGTTGAACTAGTCCATGTAAATCCATCTCTCTATGAACAACACACAAGAAGAAGAGTGGCTTCATGATCTCATAGGCCAAGATTTGTAGAGCACAATGAGATTTCCACAAAATGAAGAGAATAGAGTAAGATTATAATGGTTGACCAAGCATGTGATTAGATACCTCTTCGTTTATGTAATTGAAAGATAAATTAAAAGAATATTTTCTTTAAATTGAATAAAAGTGAACAAGAACACAATTATCAGATTACACATGCACATATAATATTTTTGCATAGACCTATCTTAAATGATATATGTGTGATACTTTGAGTGAAAGGATGACCTTTGATGTAATTTCTATTTTCATTTAATTCATTAAACAATAATGATATTAGAGATGTCTATATAATATTTGTGCATATCTCAAAAACTATTCAGACAGATAGTTCTTGTGTGCTAAATTAAATGTACATACTATTGATGATGATTGCATTGATGCTATGACTTTTCACTAAAGTATCACTAATTAAATAAAAAATCTTAATAATGTCTTAGGCTATCTTTTCACACAAAGTATCACATGAATGTGATACAAGATATGCACAAATATCTTTATTTATAACAATCCCACACATGACTTGAAAATACATATTAATTTGAAACCAAAAAGAACAAAAACTAGAATCTACCTTGTCGCAAAGATTTGGTAAAAATTACAGCCATTTAAATGCAAAACTTTGAAAACAAAAAGGAAATACATCCAAAATCACCTCAATTTTTTAAAATATTCACCCTAGCCAAAGCGACCTTACATAGAAAGAAGACCGCATTCATGACATTCCTTGATTTTGCCAATAGATAGTTGTAGATGTCTTTTTTGTGACAAATTAGAATACTTTTGTAGTCATCCAATGGTCCTAGGTGAATTCCATCTCTAGCATCTTGGAGGATATAAGTCGTAGCAGATGATTTTTTAACCAACCCCATTGGAAAGTAGCCCCCAAAATGACCTATCATCTTTGTCGTAATCTTCCAGAGTAGAATTATGTTTCTCATTAGGAACAAGTGCACCATAAAAATGTATTAGCTAGGAGCTTGACTAATAAGGTATCCTATATGATGTCCATTGATGCAGGAGCATCCAAGCTCATAGGCAATCCTACATCACTAAAAAATATTTTATTTTCATATTTAGTTTTCAACAATTTTGGTATGGGTTTGAGCTTTAGGAGCAACTTGTGAAGTGTTGAGAGGATAAAAAAATATTCATTTGTGAGGACTTGGATTTCATTTCAAATATCAAATGCAACCAATATATTCAATGTGATTTTTAAAATTATTATATTTCAAAAATTCAAGGTCCTAGATGTTGAAGGGGTTCATTTACCATGATAGAAGGGGCTTGTGAAGAAAAATAAATTAAATTTATTTTAATTACCCAAGTTTAACACCTTGTGAAATGTGAAAATAATATTTTATTGTTGGTACAATTTAATATTGCATTTATTCATTTGGGTGGCTAAAATGGAGGAAAAAGGTAGTGATTTTTGGGCAAACAATTAATGACTCTTCAATTTCCAATATTGGGTGGATGAGAATGGATTTATTTTTTATTTTATTTATTTTTCAAATGAATCTATAGAAGCAAGATTTTGAAGAGGAAGCAGCAACTTTGAACGGCACATTTGGAAGCAATAAATTAAGATTTCTTCATTTTTCCGCAAGAATTTTAAAGGACAATTTGGGGGAAATGAAAGAATGGGTTTGGGTGCCAAATTTTGGTGTTTCATGAGGGTTTTAACTTCAATAAAATTTATCCATTAATTCTTTTAAGGGAATCAATCAACAACACCAAGGTTGAAGAAAGAATTTACAGGTGGATTGCATGTAGAAAATATTAAAAAAAACTAGCTTGCCAAGAGGAGAGGAGTAGAAGAAGAGAAGAAGAAGGTTGCATGTGTTCAAGGTAGACAAGAGAGCTATAGGATGAATGGAAAAATAATATTGTAAAAGAGGATTGAAGCCAAGAAAGTGTAAAAGGCATGAGGGTTTGAAGATTGAAGGCATGAAGTGCCTAGAAACCCTTGAAATTTCTGAATTTTATTTTTCTTTTAAAACATGAATGCATGTAAATGATTCCTAAAGGATTTATCAAATATAAATACATATGAGGGTTTTAATAAAGATATATTTTCAGATTTTTCTAGCATGTGTTGTATTGATAAGTGTGCAAAAATGTGGATTTTAATTTTGTGGCTACAAGAGACGAGACAATTAGAATTAGATAAGATTAGACCAAAAGAAAGAATAGAAATATTGTAAAAGAAAATGGAGGAGAAGTTTAAGAGAATATAGGAAAATGAGGAAAGAGTGGAAAATATGGAAGGTGTTTTCTCTAGTAAAATAGAATGTGTTGACAAAATGTTGACATTTAAACAAATCTAGAAATATATTTCAAGCCCAAAACCAAACATCCAATGTGTTAGGGGGAATGCCTCATACTAGAAAATACAAAAGATAATTTTTATTTGAAGTAGAGGATTTAGAAAGTTTAACAACGGAAGGTGTTTTCTCTAGTAAAATAGAATGTGTTGACAGAATGTTGACATTTAAACAAATCTAGAAATAGATTTCAAGCCCAAAACCAAACATCCAATGTGTTAGGGGGAATGCCTCATACTAGAAAATACAAAAGATAATTTTTATTTGAAGTGGAGGATTTAGAAAGTTTAACAATGGAAGGTGTTTTCTCTAGTAAAATAGAATGCGTTGACAGAATGTTGACATTTAAACAAATCTAGAAATAGATTTAAAGCCCAAAACCAAACATCCAATGTGTTAGGGGGAATGCCTCATACTAGAAAATACAAAAGATAATTTTTATTTGAAGTAGAGGATTTAGAAAGTTTAACAAGAATGAGAGAAAATGTGGTGCAGTCACGACCAGGGGGTTTTATCAAATTACCCAGTCATGCAGGTAGAACACACAACGGAAGCACAAATGTATTCACAAATCTGAAACTATTTTATTAACTTCAAAAATATCAGCAATTATAAATTCATTGTCCTTCAAGGCTTCAACATTAAGAGTTACACAATAATATTCACTCGATCATGTGCTTACAACACTAAATCACTTTCCAATGGATACACAGATCGCCCCCAATCTACTGTCGCTCCAATTCTGTTATGTAACTACTAACACCCTCTAAGTTGAGCGGGATCACCCATAAACAATCACCCACAATCATCCAACGACCCCCTCCCTCTGAATATGCAATGGTTCCCATTTATACCAGAAATTGAAAAGTTGACAGTTGCATACCAATCACCAAGTGGTTGAACTGTCACCAAGAAGTTGAACCGTCACCAAATAGTTGATTAGTTAAAGAATAGAATCACTACAGAACTTGACATGTGTCAGGTCCAGAACAACCCTCTTGGTTGTGAAAACAAATGCTTATTACATTAGGATCCTTTTATTGGCACAAATGCAATATTACAACTTAGGCCTGTGTCACTTTTATCGACAAACATTGTCTTTTGAAAACCTACCTTTATCATCCTTTGTCAGTGAAATCACACATTTCTAAACTAAGGCAATTTCTATCGGAAAAAGGTTTATATTATGAACCATATGCCTTTTCTCTTTTGTCACCTCTATTGGTGAAAACAAACTTTCCAAAACCTTACCAATGTCATCGACAAATGTTGCCTTTTCTGAACTTCAATCAATTTGATTACACATTCTTATAGGTGAAAGTTTGGGTTTTCTAACCTTAGTTATAATGGCTTATCAGAAAATGTAGCTTTCTGTGAACTTAAAAGTTTCTCATCACCTCTATCAGCAAATTAGACATTTCTCAAACATTGGCCTCTCATCATCCATCCCCTTTATCGAAAAAATTGGCCTTTCCCAAACCTTGTCAGCATATCAGCAATTTGCCGAAACCACGAACTAGCCAAAGATGTAACATTTTTCCCCTTATTAGCAAAGTATCCAATCTACAAACTAAGGAAACTTAGACTTCACCTTAAAAACCTTATCAGAGAAATGAACACTCAGTGAACCTAAGGGCCACGAACTAATAGCTTTACCGACTAGGTTTGCAATCTTGCAACTTTACTGATAATAAAGACTTTGTTCCAAAACTTGTTCCTCAAGATTTATCGGCAAAGTAAGTCATCAACGAACCTATTGGTTCATGAACTAGTCATTTTGCCGACTAAGTTCATAATCTCGCAACTTCACCGACAACGAATAAACTTATTCAAATTCACTATGAAGAAGACTTAGAAAATTTCAAACTTCTCGTGAAGGCTTGTCAGAGAAGTCGCCCATCCGTGAACTAGGATGTCGGCTAACCATTAGGCTCTTCAACATGATGATGTTCTTAACTTAGCCAAATAGATCTACAATTTCTTCAGAAACACAAAACCAAAATTGAAAAGAAAACAAAGCCAAAAACCAACTTAGAAAATAAAATATATTTTTGGTGACACAGGATTTCCATTGAACTCGGATGCTCCTGCATCAAACACACCGAGTAAGTGAAATGTTCCATGAGTTGGAAAAATCGTGAACGTTTAAAAATTCTTTGGATGGTGATCCCATGCTTGTTCTTTATCCAAACCTCCTCTTTGTCTACCTAACCTCTCCTCTTCATCACTTGTTGAAACGCTTCACTTCTACTTACACCTCTTGGGTTATATCTATCTTGAGACAATTCTAAGTGTCCAAGCTATGATTTGTGTTGTTTCCTCTCCAAACCTCTACTTCCTTGTTCAATACTCACAATCTTCACATTGTTTGCCATGGCTTTATATTGTTGTTGTATAGAACTAGTACCACTACCTTTATTGTCAACTACAGTCCCCTCCATGGGACCCTTCATTGAGTCATTCCCAATCTCTCTTGTCACCTTAAGCAACCGTTTGTTAGAATTGCAACAAACTATTGAACTTCTCTCTTTCACCTATGGTGTCCTCTCTTTTACTAAACTCAGCACATACTTCTGCCCATCTTCACAATAGTCTATAAATTCCTTTTACTGTTGTAGATTGCTTCCCTATCAAACTGTTAAGGTCTACCCAACAACACATGACAGGCACTCATTAACATAACATCACACAAGACTTTGTCCTTATATGACCCAATCTAAAAACTAACCATGCATTTCTCTTTGACCACTAATTCATGTTCCTTTACAACTAGGTAACTTTATAAGGACTAGGATGTTTCATCTTTTTCAAACCCAGTGTTTCTACCATTTCCTCTGAAACTAGGTTATCAATACTACCACTATCTACAATTACTTTGCAACACTTACCTCCAGACTTGCATATAGTTCTGAAAAGACTTCTCCTCTGAGATGCTTCATCCTTCTTTACTTCTGGTGTTATCAACACTCTCTTGAACATAAGAGACTCTCCTTCTCTAGGCTCTTCTGCTTTTGGTTATGCCACATTGTCTTCAACTTCTTGTACCATGTTATTTCTACCCACACTTTTCTTATTCTTCTCTTGATGTAATTGTGGACATTCATAAGCTCTATGTCCTACCTCACCATATTGAAAACATTTCCCAAGGAACCCCTTGTTGTTGCTACCACATCCTCATGTACATTATTCTCTTCCTCTCACTCCTTGATGTGACTCCTTATTCCACTTTGAATTTGTTTCTTCTTCTTGAACTTGTTTGCCTTTGTCAATGCTTCCTTGTCCTCTCCCAGCTGAGAATTTCCCTCTTCCTCTTACATTACTTTGTTGTCTTCTTTCTATCTTTTCCTCTGCTTTCAAAGCATATTGATATGCCTCCACTAGTGTAGAAATCTTTAGCATACTCATCTCATCTTGTCTATTAAACCTCAACCCATTGATATATCTGGCTACTTTCTCTTTATCCATTTGATGATGACTAGATCTAATTACCATTTTATAAAACTCTTCAGTATATTCCTTTATGTTCATATCTTTCTGCTTCAAATTCTGAAGTTTTATGAACATCTCCAACTCATAATCTCCATGAATAATTTTAGCTTTAAATCGAATAACCATCTGATTCAACCAAGTTATTCTAGCATCTCCACTCTCTCTTTCTTTGCAAATCCCTCCACCATAAAGCATCATGTCCTTTGAGTCTTGTTTGTGCCAATCTCACCCTCTGAGGGTCACAAATATTTTCATATTCAAAATATTCTTCTAATTCTCCTATCCAATCTATCAATTCATCAGGATTCAATGTTCTAGAAAAATTAGAAATTTCTATTTTGTTACCTCCTCCAACTCTGGCAAGTGCTCTCAAGAACCTTTCTTCTCCAGCATATATTGGTTGTTCATTTTCTCTTTCTCATTCATCCTCCACAATTTTGTCCTCATCATCAGCTTGAACTTCTGCATAATTTGGGTTTCTTCTCAATCCAACAACTAAATTTCTCAACTCATTCCTCATTTCCACATGAAATTGTTCTAATATTTCCTCCATTCTGGGAACTCTTCTTCACGGGGGCATCTTCTCAAATTACAACGGCTACTGCTTGCTCTCCACACACATTGTGGAAACAAAATCATCTTCTGTTCACAAATCCAACATATCCTTTAGCCCTCAAAAATTATGAGACTCCTCTTCACACCTACAAATACCCTCTCAAGCCCTCTGAGACAATACTTCAGATTCTCTGCAACATATCTTCTCCCAGCAAGAAAGCCTTGTTCTGATATCACTTGGTGTAGTCATGACCAGGGGGTTTTATCAAACTACCCAGTCATGCAACCAGAACACATAACAGAAGCAAAAATGTATTTACAAATTTGAAACTATTTTATTAACTTTAAAAATATCAACAATTACAAATTCATTGGCCTTCAAGGCTTTAGCATTAAGAGTTACACAACAATATTCACTCAATCATGTGCTTATAGTACCAAATCACTTTCCAATGGATATAGAGATTGCCCCCAATCTATTGTCACCCCACTTCTATTTTGTAACTTCTAACACCATCTACATTAAGTGGGATCACCCACAGTCATCCAATGACCCCCCTCTGAATATGCAATGGTTCCCATTTATACTAGAAACTGAAAAGTCAGCAGTTGCATAACAGTTGCCAGGTGGTTAAACTGTCACCAAGCAGTTAAACAGTCACCAAACAGTTGATTAGTTAAAGAATAGAATCACCATAGAACTTGACATGTGTTGGGTCTAGAACAACCCTCTTGGTTGTGAAAATAAATGCTTATTACATTAGGATCCGTTTATCAGCACAAATGCAATATTACAACTTAGGCTTGTGTCACTTTTATTAGAAAATGTTGTCTTTTGAAACCCTGCCTTTATCGCCCTTTGTCGGTGAAATCACACATTTCTGAACTAAGACAATCTCTATTAGCAAAATTTTCATATTATGAACCATATGTATTTTCTCTTTTGTCACCTCTATCGGCAAAAACAAACTTTCCAAAACCTTACCAATGCCATCGTAAAATGTTGCATTTTCCAAACCTCAATCAATTCAATTACACATTATTATCAGTGAAAGTTTGGGTTTTCTAACCTTAGTTATAATGGATTATCAGCAAATGTAGCTTTTTGCAAACTTAAAAGTTCGTCATCACCTCTATCAAAAAATTAAACATTTCTCAAACATTGGCCTCTCGTCATCCATCCTCTTTATCAACAAAATTGGCATTTCCCAAACCTTGTCAGCATATCGGCAATTTGTTGAAACAACAAACTAGCCGAAGATGTAATATTTTTCCCCTTATCGGCAAAGTGTCCAATCTACAAATTGAGGAAACTTAGACTTCACCTTGAAAACCTTATTGGCGAAATGAAACCTCGGTGAACCTAAGGGTTCGCGAACTAATAGCTTTACCGACTAGGTTTTTAATATTGCAACTTTGTCGATAACAAAGACTTGGTTCCAAAACTTGCTCCTCGGGCTTTATTGGCGAAGTAAGTCATCGATGAACCTATAGGTTCACGAACTATTCATTTTGCTGACTAAGTTCACAATCTCGCAACTTCACTGACAACAAAGAAACTTATTCAAATTTACTATGAAGAAGACTTAGAAAATTTCAAACTTCCCTTGAAGGATTGTTGGAGAAATCGCCCATTAATGAACCAGGCTGTCGGCTAACCATTAGGCTCTTCTACACGATGATGCTCTTAACTTGGCCAAATAGATCTGCAATTGCTCCAGAAACACAAAACCAAAACTACAAAGAAAACAAATTCAAAAACCAACTTAGAAAATAAAATATATTTTTGGTGACATAGGATTTCCAATGAACCCAGATGCTCCTGCATCAAAATGTAGTAGAGAAGGTAGATTTAATAGGGAATATAGAGGTTGCAAAATCCCTATTTGTGGTAGCATAGGGATGATCAATGACATATGGATTAGTAGTGTTGTGCATTGAACACATGCCCCATTTTATCAAATGGAGACCCCCTTTTCTTTGCTTTGTTTGAGCTTTGGTGTACTCTCAATCAGTTCCTTTTGAGGAGATGTTGAGTTGGCAAGGTCAAATAGGTCCATATGGGAGTCAAACTTGAATTTATCTGGTAAGAACATGATTAAATCACCAAAGAAACCAACTTGATAGGAAAATAAGTCATTTTTCTATCCAATTCCAAGCCATTGAAGTCTTTTGTGCTAAAAATCTATGTCACTGCACTCGCGCTAAAATCCACTCACACTGGATATTAGTGCTAAAGTCTCTTTTACACTAAAAAATGCATATACCAGACATTGCAGAAAAAATTGCATTCACATGATATGTCCTAAGCACCAAAAAGCCCCGCAGATCCACTCGAGGGTGAAATTCCTACCAGTGAAGGTTAAAAGGTTCACTAAGACACATAGCGATAAAATATAAGTGCATTGGATAAGCTCTAAAAACCTACTACACTAGACAGGATGCTAAAATCAACATCCATAGGATATGTCCGGATGAGCCAAAAAAACTTCGTCGATCTGGTTGGTTTGAAATTCCCTGCTAAGAAGGTTTTGAGACCCCAATACTAAAAGATGTCTTCACTAGACATATTCATCAACCCATGATTTCTCTAATATCTGGTTGACATTAAAAGGTCTGCTAAAGCCATTAACACAAGTCTGTGCTAAAACAAGCTGTGACTGGATATATCTGGTAATGCCCAAAATCCACGCAATCTAGTTATCATTAAAATTGCCACTAAGAGCATTCATAGGTTTTGTACTGAAAAGTGACTACACATGATATATCCACTTAGTGATAAAAACCCCGCTCGTCCAGTGTAAACCTAAACCTCTACTAGCATAAGGTAAATCCTTATAAAGGACTTAGCATTAAAAAGTCACGTCACCGAACATGTCTGGTAGGACCGCAAACCTCTGCATATCCTGTTGCACTAGAAATCCCCGCCAGGAGCATTTTAAATAGTTTGCACTAAAATTCACCTCCATTGCACATGTCAAGCGACCCCTGACTTCCCTTCCATTCGGTAGCACCCAAAATGCCCGCTTTATCTGGTAAGACCAACAACTCCCGCAAAATTGATGGCGATGAGACTCTTGATAACCATTATGCAAAAGGGCACACTATGGAGTTATCATCGAAATGAAAAAATTGATGTGGGTAAAAAGATACACATGAGGAGAAGTTTTATATATGGAGGATGTCATTATTATCATTGTAAACCGTGGTCAACAAAATTTACAAAATTCACTGTCATAACCTACCCATCTCAGAGTGTTAATGAATGGTAAAATATCAATGAGGAGAAGTTTTATATATGGAGGATGTCATTATTATCATTGTAAACCGTGGTCAACAAAGATTTACAAAATGCACTGTCATAACCTACCCATCTCAGAGTGTTAATGAATGGTAAAATATCAAAAGACAAGCTTGGCATTGCTCTCTGACGTCTAAATGGAAATATTTTATCAAGTGGGGAATCGTTGAGGTAATTTGTTGTGTTGAATTAAGGATAGTGATGGACAAAGATTATAAAGGACCTATCAAAAACATTGAAGCAATATTCATGAGGAGGAATGGATAAAAGTAGATATGACTGGCAGAATAAGAAAGTATTGTAGAGGTTTGTTCTTGAGGAACAATCACAGCCTCGAGTGAAGAAGATTGATGCAGTTCGCAATCTAAAAAGGGAAGTATGCTCTGTTTAAGTTGATGTTGAGGAGTTTAGATTGGCTCAAATATGTGGCTTGAACATCATTAAATTCAAAATGATTTAATTCTAAATTTGATTTTTGTGCCTAAATGGATTATGTTTGTAAAGATGATTCATTACGTGTTCTATTTTCTTGCAGATGAAGCTACATAGGAAGATGCAGTGTGCAGTAGATGTGACAGGAAGGTTCTCAGACTAAGGAGGTTGACATGTTTGACCTCAAGTGACTAATTGAAGCCTCTCAAGATCCTGAATCTAGTGAGTACATGCAAAAAATTAAGAGGATCAGACTGTTGCTAGAGATTGCAAAGAATACTCTCTATTCTGAGTTCAACTCCAGCCTTGTTTGCACCTGTTCCAATCAGCAAACAGTTCAGCAAGTATCCAACTGAATATGTTTTCATCAAAAAGTGCCACATGCTCTTCTTGATCCATCCAGCACTTGGAATCCCATCAAGCCACATCAGCCCATATTTTCAAGTGTCATGTGACTTCATTTTGACTCAGCCCATATTTTCAAGTGTCATGTGACTTCATTTTGACTTACTTTTTCCTTGGAAATTGGCTCTTTATCATGTACAACCAAATGGGTATCCATTTTGTCTAGATTCAATGTATTTGCAAGCTGTATTTTGTCTTTTCCTAGCAAGACAAATACAAATCCAAAAATGTAACAAACTATTGTATCTCATTAAATGACATGTAATCTGGACCATTGGTGTTGAGTAAATCTCCACCATCCATTGAAAAACTCAGTATGGTGCCTTGTATATAAAAGGGCCATCATTTTCTCTCATTTAAATAAAGATTTGATAGTGGATTGTTGAGACTGCCAAAATTCAGTCAATACAAAGTAAGTTTTGCAGGTTGCTGGGAATTTGTGTTTCTGTGTTGTCTCATTTTGGATTTCATGGTTCACTTCAAAGCTGAGATTAATTAAATGTACTATTGCAATGTTGAATGAATGTTGAAGATATGTAATAAGTGCTTGGGTCCATACTATTGGTGCTTGTTGATTGTAAGTTACTGTGCATAGTTAGTTTGGGCCCTTTAATTGAATTTAGTTTGATTGCATTTCATAAGTTAAATTATGCCATTGATTGGGTATTTAATGAATGAATGTGATTTGAAAATTTTAAGATTCCATAGGTGATTTCTTCATTTTCTGCAAAATTGTGGTTTATGTAGCCTGGTAAAGTAGAAAGTAGTTTATTAAAAGCATTTGTCTATCAACAACATTTCCTTCATTGTGATTGTCACTTAGGATTTCACCTTCTTTTCTAAACCCCTTATCCTTTTGCATTTTATTTATAAACAGTTGTTAGATTTAGGTTTCTAAGCAACAATCATATTACAAATCTGCTAAGAATTTCATAGGGCAGCTTGCACACTTTGTTGTAATTGTTTACAAACCCTATCATTGCATGTAAGTCCCCTAGTTGGTATAGCTAAAACATATCCACTAAAGTTATTCCTACAAGATAAGACCTAGCTATATAAACCTTGGGGTAGTCCTATCTAGGATAGGATACCTTTTTCAAGAGAGGTGAGATACCCTATATTTCATCTGTGTTGTGTGTTAAAACTATAATGCCCTGGGGAAATCTGTATGCAATATGTGTGAATAACAACAACCATATGAACTATATGATAGTGTCACAGAGGGATTCCATCTGATGGAGAGCATAGGTTGAAGGACACGCACAGAGTGGATTCATGGAGATGACTTTAGAAACTTTTACCAAATGCAATTGATGAAAAGGGCTTAGAATTGATTAGGCAATGTAATGATTATGGGATAATTAAGAATTGGATTTATTAATACATTGGAGATTCAACAAATTATTCAACTGATTCAACTGAAAGAACAACTCATCCTTTTTCACCACAGGCAGATTCAAAGGCCAGAGAAAAAGTTTAGAAGAAGGAAAAAGTTTAAAAGAAATAGTGAAACCTGGACTCTCACGCTTGTCCGACTGAAGAGTGAAATTGTTCCTAGATCTCGGCTTGCCTCTCCTGCCTCCTCTAAAACTCTCAGCCACTAATTTTTTTCTCTGTTCTTCCTCCCCTAAACCAGGACTCAACTTCCCCCATAAATGCAGGAGACATCCCCTCTTCCCAACAATCCCACTTTCTCAAAAGCAGGGTTGAACTCCTCAGGTAATGCAAAAACATGCCTTTCTCTTCCCAATAACCCACTCTCTTGTGGGATTCAAAATTAACCTTATCAAAAAACTCCAAAATTCTCAAATTTGCAACTGACGGCACCCGACATAATTTGTTAATTTGCATATCCCAAAATCCTGAATACATGGTATAAAGCAACCACCCTATTTTTTAAACTTTAGAATATTTCAAAGAAATATTATTATTTTATTAATTTAATATTAACCATGTATTTCTTTTAACACAATTTATGTTTATATTTACTTATTTATTTATGCAATTTATATCCATTGGGATTTTGTTCATTTACAACCAATTGAGTCATTTATAACAACTCATAAATTTAGTAATTAATTTATTTATTATTTCCTATAATTTTATTAATCATATTTTCTATATAACTTAATTTATATTGAACAATCATATTTATCAAAATTATATTCCCAGTCTAATAAATCGATTTGAATGCAACAATTAACCAAATGAAACTTAGGCAATTCTGACCCAGTCAATCCTTATTGCAAAACATTACTTGACTGACAAGCAAGATTAGACGACAAGACAACAATCACGGAGGCAAATAGGCAAATAGACCATAATGACAAGGGACCCCATGTTAACTCCGTTCAACGATTCCATTGGCTAGGGCACGCTCAGACCTGCTAGTTCAGGTGGAGTCGATTCCTAGTACCAACATCCTGCAACAAACAACAAGATTGTACATATATATCGATAAACATGTAGTCATAAACATAATGAACGGAAGTCGCAGCATGACAGGGTACTCGGACACGAGTAATGCGACACTGTTCCATTCATGTCAACACATCATCAAATAACTATATCCATTACCAAGTGTAATGCCCCGTCATGTAACCCTAGAGTGCTAGACTATAAGTGCAAAAAGTTACAGCAATATTTTTTTTTTTTAAAACAAGATAGTGCAAAGTAGTAACCAAATATATCATATTACACCGTAAAAACAAAATTACTCTTCTAACAACTCTAGGGCAACATAACGGGGCATTACACTTGGTATCAGAGCCAGGTTGTATAGCAACTCTAGGAATTACTACTTCTTTTGTCATTTACGATTATTCTTTCTACCCTCTGGTTTGATCCTATTACTTCTTTTTCACATCATTTTTCTCCTATCACATGGGGGCTCTAAAAATGTCACAGAAAAAGTGAGATATGTAAACATGAATCTATATGTGTGTTAGAGTGAGAAATGCTTACATAAGGAGGTGAGGAATAGGATTACCATGTCAAATATAAAAGGCATAGTTTGGTCAGTTTTCCAGAAATAAACAAGAGCATCTTTGTACCTGTCCCCGACAGATAGTCTCCACCTCTTCTTCCTCCTCTTTAGCTAGTCTTGGTATCAGGCATGGGAATAAACCCCCCGGCATTGACAGCGCCTCTGGGCGGAGCAGACCCCCAAAAACTTCTGCAAATTTGATCTTATACTCATCGAGCACAAAAGTAGAAAAAGACCATGGAACAATTAGTGACATTGTCCCCACCGAGGCCCCTATGGCTCATCCTCTACACGAGAGGGATAGGCGAAAAAGGCAGCTTCGCAACAACCTTTCCTTCAAACAAGAAACTCAGCAGCCCGAAAACAATTACAAGCACAACGACCACAACTCCTCCAGACTTAAACTTGGAAAAAGATAGATCTCTGCTGGATTCTTTCAAGCTATTCTCAATCTCAATAATCTCTACCTTGGTATGCGAAGGATATCATGGGTTCTCATCTACAGAACTTCCTCATACAAATCCCTGCGCTCTACTATCGATAAGACCGCAAAAAAAAAAAAAAAGCTCGAAAACAATGAAGACCACAAACAACAGTAGTAACGCGCTGGTTGCCAAGAAGTCCTAATGCCCCGCTATGAAAACCTTGGAAGACAACACTACTACGCTATGCAAAGTGGAATATATATTTTTTTAAATAAGATAACAAGTAAGGTTTAGCAGATCAATGCACATCATTAACTAACAACTTGTCTTCCAAGGTCCCATGGTTGCATTACTTGACAAATTAATCAACATAATTTACATGCATTACTCACTAACATCAGCAGAACATTCTAAATCTATTACACTAATGATTATCCCTATACATCTCCATTTCATGACATCAATTAGATAATCAACTTGATCACGATTACATGCACATATTCCAAGTCTATACAAATGAGTACATCATTATGTAATTTACATTATCACTATTCTGATTACATTTGAGTACATACATTATGAATCAACTGATACACCGGCTAGTACATGAGCATAATAAATGTCTTCATAAACAGGTACAAGATCTGATGTTTGATACACAAGGAATGTCTTCCCTGTTTACAAGCAACGGCAAGGAAAAAAAAACCAATGGATAAAGCTCTTCCACCTGACCATGTGGAACCCTGAGGTCCACCCCCCGAGCTAAGAGTTAACATAAGGTCCCCACTACAACATACAGTCAGGTAGACAGTGGACTATAAGGCAACACATGACTCCAACATCACAAGTCAATATCACAAACAACACAATAGTACTTCCAGAGGCAACACTTAGTAACTAGGGAGATTACAACTAGGGACTACTAGACTGCAGTAAGGAGAGTGTCATCGCATGGTCCTAGCATGGGTTACCCATGCTATCTATCACCAGAAGCTGGCCCCCATCTATGGTTACCCTGGCAGCCTCTCTAGGCACCGGCCCCATAGGGTGACACATGCGGAATCAACGTTCCTTTCATGAGGACAAGGAAGTTGATTTTGCCAACCACGGCCTTCTCATCTCATCCTTAGCCTGAACGAGCACTACAGGCATGAGTGAGGCATCCAATTATCTTGTTAGTGTGAAAACTACCCAACCCCTAGATTAATTATTAGGTTATCACTTGATTACCAACTTCCAATGGGTTACCCTGGTGGCCACTTTGGGCACCGGCCCCACATTAGAAGCCACTCCCCTATCTGCACCCAGGAGACCCCATCCATCAAGCCATGTACAAGTCATCATAACAATAAACTAGGCATACACATTGCAAGGCATTAACCCTCTTGCAAAATATGGCATAATCACAAGGACATACTCTCAATACATTATCCATGGCTTCCAGACAAAGTAACACATGAGAGTATTCTTCTTAACAGATGACAATGTGTCCCCATTGTCCTAACCAACACAATATCATATAACATACTCAAAACAAATAGATAATTACAACATCCCTAAAGGACTTCACTATCACACCATGATGCTTTCCCAACATACCATGTACATGTAAACAACTGTTATAACCTATGCCTCTGGAACTAACCACTCAGGTAGATGTAATAGCATAGGGGCCATGATGACATATCTAATTCACTTCCCACAAATCAAGTTTCATGACCCTATTATGTAAGCAAATAGTACTCAACGAGGGGTCATTTTAAACAAATAATTTATGTTTAATTAAAACACTAATTGACTATATTAGGTTTCAGTTAATATTGTCAGTTAAATAAAATTGCATTATCAAGTTCCAACCTAACTTGTAATTCATCTATAATTTGGAATAAATCAGCAGACTACATAAGATTATTGGCTCAGTATACCTATATATTCAGCTACATTTTGAAAGGCATAAACACAATATAAACATAGCTCTTCTTATTATAAAAGAATATTTAATTTCTAGGGCATAAACTTCGTTGTCCAGTTTGAGGCCTCCTTAATATTGTCTTAGATAAAATACGAGGAGGAAATGTATAGTTGTGAAACTATAATACCTATATTGCAGGTTGGTTAAGTATTTACTTGTAATTCAAATCCCAACCCTAAATTAATAATAACATTATTCTATATTTTATTTGCAACAAAAACCAGTTTAATAATATTAAAACATAGTGTTCCAACGATTGTATTCTTGTTAAGAATAATTCTACAATTACATTAAAATAGTTACATGAAAACATTTATTAAAACAATTATTAATTAAATCTTAAAGACACAACTATATTTATACCTCACTAACATAACTAAGGTAACCAATATTTGTCATTTTTATAAGTCAAATTAAATAATTATTAAATTCAATTCAAACATCATAAATAAATGTTAATTCTACAAGACCACGAATCTATTACAAAAGACGAATTCTAAAATAACTTCTAACTACAAAGCAATTACAATTCTAACAACATCACTATGACATACATGTATATTCTCCTAGTCACTTACTATTAGCAATTCTACTGACCACAACTATGTGTAATCGAACAAAAGACATTCATTTATTTTGCTTTAAATCCAATTCCAACTTAACAAAATCATTATGACAAGATTTTTACCAATTCAATCAAACTAGGTTAAATTTCATCTGCCCTAAGCATTTTGTTATAACCATTTACATTTAATCGTATTAACAACTAAATTCAAGTTATATCTCCACAAGGATTTATAAAACTAGGTCTAGTTTGATAATTATTAATTCTATCAATTATATTAAACCAATCATCAATTTCATATAAATGTAACCTCCAAGCTAAACAAACGCATAGGATTATTAATTACAAATACTTATAAATTAAATATATTAATATAATCTGAAATGATGCCCTATTCATTTGATTAATAGTTGATGTTTTTGCTGAATGTGTGTCTTTGTCAAATAAGTAATTTCCTGTGCAAAATAAATGCAAGATGCATCATGATCATAATCAAATAACACATTAAACTCAGAATAACATTAGTCTATAATCATTAAATATGTTCATCATGATCAAGGAGAACATAAACCATAACATACTAGTCCAAATGTCTCGAAACTGTAAATATGCAATATAAGACTATCAACTATACCAGGACTGTCATAGGAAATATGAGAACATAAACCATAACATACTAGTCCAAATGTCTCGAAACCGTAAATATGCAGTATAAGACTATCAACTTTTACCAGAACTGTCATAGGAAATATGAAAATATCATCTATCACAAGTCAAAAGCAAGGGGCATTACAAAACCACCATCAACAGAATTAGCGCTAGAAGGAGGGCAAACTAGGATTTTGATGCAAGGTTTCAATTTTTTTGGTTCATTAGACATGTTGAAATGAATTGACTATTTAGGAGATTCAAATCCAATGGATACACATAAGGGTTTCAGTCATGCGATCCCTTCATTCTTCAAAGGACTATCTCAGCAGTCATATCATGAAGAGAACTTCAAAGTAGATAACCCACTTTTTAAATAAGTGTTAGATAAGCAGATCAGAGAGAAGTATCCTCCATTAACATTGCTTGATTTTAGTTCACCTTAGGTCTGTAGTGTACATCTTGGAGAGATACATGACAAGATTAATTGTTTAACTTTTCTCCAGAGCTTGGATATGCATTTAAAAGGATTTCTCCCTATTTTTTGAAATTTACAAGCCTAAAGTGGGATATATGCATAACATACATATTCACAGCAAGACAATGCATGGAGGAGATGCAGTATGTATGGATGCATATGTGTATGGTTGTGTCTTAGTTGGGAACACCCAAAGAGTTGAAGCTATAGGAGCTATAAATCCACCATTCATAATGGATCACATTCAAAAGAATAGTCTACACATTGAAAAAATTGAAGTCCCTCAAGTTTTTCATCAAAAGACATGCCTAGATGATGATGGTAGCAAAAGTATGTGGTCTACAGGTCACCCAACTAAGGAGTATACAGTCCCTGATTGGTTAGAACCTAGTTTTCATTCACCAAACCTTGAAAAGTTAGTTCCAGCATGGTTGAAGCCTAATTTTTAGTCACAAAACAATAAACAGAGCAATGTATAGGATCAGATTTCTACTACTAAGGATGTTGGTAAGATAGATAGTGGATCAGACTTGATGAACATTCATCATGAGGATGCAGATCAGCAATCAGATGCTTCACATATATCAAGTTCTAAGCCTGAATTTGTTGTTGCAGAAGTGGAGAACCGCAGTTCATTTCAGTTGGTTGATAATTCTAAGTTTGAATAGTAGCTTGATTAGATCAGATATATGAAAGAACAAAAAGAGATCAGTCCTCCTAATGAAGAAAAATCATTGACATATATACAAGGAGTTGTTCCAGTTGACGTGTCCAAGCCACAATCAGATTATTCAAAGAAAAATGATCAAGTTCTTGACTATACCAGCCCAGTATATCATTATGATCAGTCATATCAAGCTAGTACAGTTACTCCAATAGAGTCTTTAGCTTAGTCAAATGAAGAACAAGATGAGGCATCACTTCAAGACAACATTGACATCATGAGTTTAGTTATGCAAGAAGGAGACCCTATTATTGCTGCAGATAATGAATGTACAGAACATATGACTAATTTTGATGGAGTAGCTTCAAGTGTGTTACATATTCATCGGGTTGATCCTGTTCATACTTGCATTAAAGAAGATCTCCACATGGTTGATGCTAACCTAGTAATGACATATGAGAACAGAAGTGTGCAATTTGAGAATGAAAATCAAACAGTTATGCAAAGTGATGGCTTGGAAGCTTTTTCATGTCAATCACTTGATCACATCATTGAGCTAGTGTCAACAATGACCAAAGATATGTTGCTTCATGGGAATTCACCACACGTGGTAGACTTTGCTTTAGCTGATTCATGTCAAATTCATCCAGATGATCCACATTCTAAAGAAGGTTGTCTAGACTTCCTATTTGCTTAGGAGATTGCTGCAGCATTTAGTAACCTAGAGGTATATGATGCATACGATATGATCCACCATGAATTGAGATCTCCTGAAGGTGTGAAAGTAGGTGACACAATGCAACAAGGTGATGAACTTACACTCCTAACTAATGGTACTGCAAATCAGGTCAAGTATCTTCTCTCTCTTCAATTAGTTTCAACAATTATCAATTTAATTATGGTAACATGGGTAAGACAACTTGCATCTGGATTTATCATGGCTCTAATGAACTACCCCAATTGTTGATTCTACATAATTGGTACCCTAAACATAAACCTAGCTTGCCTATACCTTACTTTTCGAAGTACAAAGATGAATTTGCCAAACTTAGGACATTGACTTGCACCTCATGACTCATGAATGTCTTGAGAAATAACTCACGAGGAAGTGTAAATACTTACTGTCCAAGGCCATTGTACATAGTTCTGCTTGTTTTTAGTTAGGTTTTAGTCAGTTGTTTGTTGTTTTTGTTTATTTTTTGCTTTCTTTTTTTCTTTTTTTCTTTTTTTCTTGTTTTTCCTTAGTTGTTAGTTGTTAGTTATTTTTTTTAGTTTGCTTGGTTAGAGTAGTTTGCTTTGTTTAGCTTAGTTTCTTTTCTTTCTTTGCTTTCTTTGTTTTTTCTTTCTACACTTACTTTTCTAGAGTTCTCCATTTTTTAAACTTGGTGGTAGTTGTGCAGTCCTGCAAAAGGTTCTCTTTGGGTAAGTAATCTGGAGGATTTCCTTGAGAAGCTTTGGTTTTGCACTTAGGTCTTCCTGTGGGTTCTATTGTTACTCTTCGATAATATGATGCTTGTTCATGGGAAAGGAGTCATTAGTTCAGTCCACTTGAAGTATCTTCGGGTCTCATATCTCTCACATCTTAAGATTATCCTAATGCTTCCAAAGGAATCTTTGTGTACTTGGGTTAAGTGAAAATCCTAAAATCTCAAGTCATGAACTATCTTTTCCATCCATCCTTTCATACATACTACAACCACTTTCATCCACTCCATCTTCTTCATTAAATAATGCATTCAAGTCTAGTATCCAAATCTTTAGCAGCCCTATGATCATTGCATATTTCAATGAATGAACTGTCAAAGTCAAGCTCTTGGCCTTTATGGACAAGATATCTTGATCTCAGATTGGTATCTCTTCATGCTCATTCGACTTTGAGTTTTTATCTTGGGGTAAAATGGTTTGAAAATGTTGGTACTCCCTCCATTTTTCCTCAATCCACAACTTCCTACCATAGTTCCCATCATATACCCATGGCATATATGGCCATTCCATTTTTATGATCCTACATACCCCAAAGGCACGTGATCACATATACCCTCCTTCATTCATTCCATCGTTGCCATTTCAGCACCTCCCATTTCCATTTTCTTGTCTCTTCATCCATTCACTCATCGACCTTCCCTTAGCTCACTCCATTGGGTCCCTGGTCATGGTCAACAAATGTGTACACCATTTAAACAAGGAGTTTCCACTCGCTCCCTTCTCCCTCCCCCATGGAATTTAAAAGTTCATATCTAGATGCTTCATTCATACAGCAAATTTCTAGTTACTTCTTGCCGTAGGAGCACTCATGCAAAAACTAGATAATGCTAGAAATTAAATCACAGTACATTCAAAAGATAATTTGAATCAGTGTCTCCTAACAAAAACAATCAAAGAAAAATGATTTCAAAATTACATAAGTAAAAAAAAAGGACAAGTCACCAGGGCATCCGTATTTCCAAATTCTAGATAATCCACTTTCCATCCATCCCATCTATACAAAATCTTATTCCATTCAAAATCCTAAATCCCTTCATCTTGCACATGAAAGAAGCATAAAGAAAATCATGAAAGTTTTAAAATTTTATGCAGGTTTATTAAATCTTACGCTCACCATTTCTCCAGTAAGCATTCCCATTATCTCCTACACCCCTCTCTGTACCCAAGCTCTTGTGTTTTTGTCGGTGTGTGCAACCGTTGGTCATGGTCTTCTCCTATCTTACATCAGTTCCATATCCTTCCATTCCCCATTTTCATCCATTTCACATATATTGTCTCACCTCCCAGTGGTCTATGCTTTGGGAAAGTCCTCAATCTGTCATTTTCCACAACATAATACTTTTCCTTCCATTTGACCTTTTACAGTGCACTTCATAATTCATTTCTCCCTACCAACATCGATGAGCATGATAGCTTGATAATTTTTTTATGCAATGACACCTAATACTTGACATGGACTACATTCCTTCATGGAACTAGATAGTTCAAGAGTTCTTTCGTCCATACCTCTTCCGCCTTCTCAATATATTTCAAAAAAAAAAACTCCATCCAAAGGTGAAAAACACCTCTAGTGGCACCTTGGATAAGTACCATGATGAAAACCTTGTAAACAGGCATCATGGTAGGTTACTCAAATTATGTCACTCTCACCTACCACCCCCCTCGTCATGTCACTTATGTACCTTATCGACCACCTCCACACACGCATTCATCCAGTTCTGCTCATTCATCCTCCTTTCCTAGGAAGTTCATGAGGTGTTGATTCTTTACGTACCTTGACACAATTCTACATTCATGATCTTGGTTACAGAAGGATGGGAATTAATGCAATTACACACACTTGGACCTTTGGGGATATGGATAGTCATTCTAAGTTAGTGATCTCTGCTTCTTTGATATGGTATCATGTTGTTGAATTTGATAGGTGGGAAACGCAGAGATTCTGGGTTTGAAACTAATGTTTATCTTTGAAATGCTCTAGAGCATTTCCCCGGTAGAGTCATCATTTGTTGTGCATTGCACACATGCCCCATTTTATCAAATGGATACCCCCTTTTCACTACTTTGTTTGACGTCTGGTGTAGTCTTAGTCAGTTCCTTTTGAGGAGATGTTTAGTTGGAAATGTCAAATAGGTCCATACGGGAGTCAAACTTGAATTTATCTAGTAAGAACATGATTAAATCATCAAAGAAACCAAATTGATAGGAAACAAGTCATTTTCTATCCAATTCCAAGCCTTTAAAGTCTTTTACGCTAAAAAGATTTGTCATTGCACTCACGCTAAAATCCACTCGCACTTGATATTAGCATTGAAGTCTCTTTTGTGCTAAAAAATACTTATACCGGACATTGTGGAAAAAATTACATTCATAGGATATGTCTCGAGCACCAAAAAAGCCCCATAGATCCACTCAAGGCTAGTGAAATTCCCACCAGCGAAGGTTAAAATATTCATTAAGACACTTAGCGCTAAAATATAAGTGCACTGGATAAGCACTAAAAACCTACTGCACTAGACAGGGCGCTAAAATCAACATCCATAGGATATATCCGAGTGAGCCAAAAAACTCTGCCGATCTAGTTGGTTTGAAATTCCCTGCTAAGAAGGTTTTGAGACCCCAATGTTAAAAGATGTCTTCACCAGACATATCCATCAACCCATGATTTCCTTGCTATCTGGTTGACATTAAAAGGTCCACTAAAGCCATTAAGACAAGTCTACGCTAAAACAAGCTGCAACCGGATATATCCGGCAATGCCCAAAATCTATGCAATCTGATTATCATTGAAATTACTACTAAGAGCATTCATACCTTTTTGCGCTAAAAAGTGACTACACACGATATATCCACTTAGCAATAAAAACCCCTCTCGTCTGGTGCAAACCCAAACCTCTGCTAGCATAAGGTAAATCCCTATAAAGGACTTGTTGCATACAAAGAATACTGAGAGGGGGGTGAATCAGTATTCTAAAAAAAATTTCATTCACACATTCATTAATCCATTTACCAAATTCAATAACATGAAAGCAAAGTAAACACAAGAAGAGCAGCCACAAATTCATAACACATAGACACTAGGATTTTATGTGGAAAACCCAAAAAGGGAAAAACCACGGTGAGTTTTAGCTCACAATAAATTATGATAGCAATACTGAATTACATGAAGACTCACTGCCTTAGGGCTCACTATCCAAAGAAGTGCTCACTGCAATAGGCTCAATTCCAAATAGAAGAGAAGAGAATATAGAAGAAAGTGGCTCACTTCCAGGAAAAGACTGCTATAGGTACATCTACAAAATGTTGTGGTACAGTTCCAATTTGTTCAATATACATATTCAAATGACTTCATACTATTTGCCCTGCTTTTCTAATCTACTTTACATATACTTTTGTCCTTCTACCTTTACTTTCCTTTTTCTAATTGCAAAACTGTCTTATGTCGCACAATCATGGAATTCACATTCTATTCGTGTACTTTCGCACTCCAACACTGAAATCCATCGAGTATATATTTGTAACAAGATTCATATCACAATCAGGTTGGTAAGCCTGACATGAAACGTGTATACCAGTGTTATACCTTGTCAGCTTGATCTTGTGTACAAATAGCAATGCAGACCCAAACAAACATACAATAGTCTTCATATAGGTCAGCACCAATCATTCAACCACTTAGATTGATTATTCAAACAATATATTTTTTTCGTATATATATCTAACATGTCTATCGGCTTGTCCCTTAAGAACACACTTGACCAATCCATCTAACACATCATAACTCCCACTGTGGACCATATGAGACTCTAAAAATCATAGACATATTCATTGTGGACCTTTTAACATACCTTCAAAACCGTGGAGTGTAATATTCTTTCATAGAGAAATGCAGATCTCAGAACTGTTGTTCTATCACAGAGAAATACTATTAGACTGGAAGTTGATACTGGAGAACTTGTCTAATATAATCTGATGGACTTCAAGCGCTACAAATTTGAATTTAGATGTTTATGACATGTGTCTACATTGCCTTAGAACCGCAAATCAAAATACTCAATAGCAGAGGAATGTGGACCAAAATACTCAAGTGCTTTACATTGTTTAAGGCTGAACTCTATTCATCTAGACTTAGACAATTCACCATATAACTTTTGAAGGAAGTTAGAACTTGAACTCTGGAAAATGTGATCATCAAATATCTATGAACATACCTGAACCACATATAATGATCTTCAACTACAAAGGCAGCCTGACCCAATCTCTGATACTTTGTAGCTTGCCCATATTTATCCATTTTGACTAAGTCTTCTGGACTTTTACCAAACCTTATTGCCATCAATGAAAACATTCTATCATGAGTGTCTCTTGACTATGTTGCCAACAATCTCCCCCTTTGGCATTGATGGAAACACTTAATAAAAAATGCTTGTCTACTCCCACTTACTATATGCACTCTATTTTTCTTCTCCCCCTTAGACGTTTGCCTATTTTTCACTGGTTTTCTTCTCCTTTGACATCAATGGCAAAGGTGTATGTACAAGAGTCAAAATTTTATTAAGATAAAAAAAATACAAAAACTATTATATTCTACTGCATATGTACAGGTACAATCTTCAACTTAATTTATTGTGGGTTGTAGGATGTCATTGAAGATGTTCTTGATTTGATTTAGCTCTCCATCCCAACTCTTCTTTGCATTTTGCAAAATTTGAATATGGCCATTTATTAGGAAGACCAATTTTTTTGCCTTTTGTATATCAGAGGGTGTGTCAATTAGTGCACTTACCTGCAGTGCTTCTGCTGCAAAAATTGACATTGAGTCTAGCTTAGGAATTATTAGTCCTCTCAACTGACACATTCTATTTTTCATTTGATCCCTCTTATTCATTAGATTACTTAAGTCATTATGAATATTGATAACTTGTATCTCTTTTCTGCTTACTAACTCAACTGCCAGATCAAATGACTTAAAAATATTTGTCAACTACAGTTTTAGATATTTGATCTTTTCTTCTCACTCCTTTGTGGCTTCCGGCCATGATAAAAAAAAATTGTACAAATCACAAGCCTCTTTAATAGCACTCTGTATACCTTTTATTCCATCATCTAATAATGTTTTATCATTGATCAACATGGTCTTCAACTCAGTTAACATATTCTCATCAAACTCTTTTCTTACTTTCATTTCTGAAGATTTTTCAAAAGATTCAAAGTGTACACTTACTGAGTTTATGAGTCCCTTGAGTTGATTTGTTGATGACATTGATGTATCCTTTTGATACAATGGCATTAGCTTCTCCAAAATGTTGGATGCCACACCAATGAGTTCACTTTCCTCTATATGTGACTTCAATATTTCTTCATCTTTCTGCATAGGGGACATTGAGTCCAAGTTTATTAGACCTTGCAAAAACTCAGGTTCATCCAAGACTTGTTTTTCTCTTTCCAAAAATTCCTTGACAGACTCAGCAGTGTCTCTTGTTGTATTAGAGACTTCTTCTTTATTTTTCTCCAGAGGATCTAGATCCATAGCCTCATTTCCATCATCATTATGCTTCAGTGCAGGGCTAATCTTAGCTTGATGATCATCATCTTTGTATTGTTCCTCAGTCTTCTCCTTGTATACTTGGTCATCAGTTTGTTGTTCCAGAGAAAGACTTGTTTCAATTTTGTCCTTGACAGCTGTAACAGTAGCAAGGGCTTCTTTCTCCTTTGTCTATTTGTCAGCTACATCATCTCCAACATTTATTTCATCAGTGTCATATATTGTTGGGAGATGAAATTTATTCAACACTTTTAAGATGATCTCCTTAGTCTCTTTAACTACTTTCTCAATGGCATCTGACATGAGAGTGTTCACCCTTTTCTTTGTTCTAAACTCCTTGCTAAGCAATTTGAAGATTTTTTTCCTTATCTTCAGGAATGATCCTCAGACATAACTTTATTAGTGTATGATATCTGAGCTCAACGTACTTAGCCATAATAGTTTCTTTCCTAGCAGACATTATACTTCCCAAGTTGTCTGGGAGATCAGTAATTATTTCAATGAGAGATTTATTGTATATATTCAAGTATTGGATGGCAGCATCCTCAATGAAGTTTTTATTTGCATTCTCAAAGTCATCATACAGTTGGGCAATAGGTTTTAGATTGCCATCAAATGTAATGGCCTTCAATACTTCCTCCAGATTCATTATAGTCTGGTATTCTGCAGGTGCTTCAGTCTTAGCCTTCTTTCTCCCTATATCCTTACCGGATGTCTTCCTTTTTGTGATACTAGAGGGTTTATCTTGTTATGCCTTCATCTTCTTCACCTCTTCATTAGTCTCAGTTTCCTTATCATAAATTGTACCAACACTAACATGCACTATCTGACCTTTGGTCTTCTTCCTTTTGCCTATTTGTGCTTCTATAGTTGTTGAGGAGGGAATACTGGAGGTTTTAGATGTTGTTCCAGAGGAACTTGCACCTCTTGTTCTTCTCTTTGGTGTAGCAGGTGCCTCTTGTTGCACCTCTTGAACTTTCAGGGCTTTATTAGCTTCCATTTCTTGCTCCTCTTTTTCTTTAGCTACTCTTTTTGCTTGTGCCTTTTATCTTGTTTCTCTGACTTGTTCTTTGGTAAAATACTTTTTTAGGGCATAATCTTATACTATCTTCTGGGCATTCTTTGAAATCTTAGGTTTTCTCACTTCAACATGAATTTTTGTAGACATCTTTTCATATGTCCCAAATCTTTCTTCTTTGGGATCCCTGGGTTTACTTAGCATATGTTGTGCATAGTTGTCCAGTATTTTTTCATCAACTTCATACCCCATTGGTAAGATCCAAATAGTTATGGGCTCCACAGCCTCCATCATACATTAATCCTTATTTACAATAAAGCATATATCATCTTTGTTTTTCTCCACAATGATCTTAGGGATCCTTTCTCTATATTGCATTACTTTTTGGAAATGTTTGAAGTAACCTCATAGGGCAGAGTTTTGTGCATCTATGTTTCCTATGCTGCTCAACTGGTTTCTAATCTATACTGCAATAGGTTTATCTCCAATCCAAAATAGATTTTTCATGCCTAGTAACTCTTGCATAAAGTAGAAAAATAATCACAAAATTAGCGTACCAAATTTGAAATGGTATTTGCTTTCTTTTGGTTTCTTCAAGTTCTCCATTAATTATTGTCGGAGCAGTTCACACAAGTCATACTCTACATTTTCCTTAACCATTTGATATGTAGTGTATATGGCAGTACCAGAGACAGAGCTCTCCCAGTTTTTGAAGTAGACCTTATAGCCGATCACCATGGATGCAAATCTAACTGCAAGATCTTCAATGTCACTGATTGGCAATGCCCTTTTATCAAATTTTTCTCTGGTAGCTTTCATCACTGTATCATTTTTCATAGCCTTCAATACAAGCACTATAACAGTAGGTTTTAATCATGTGACTACCCTTATGGCATCTTTGGTAATCTTGAATGTGTAATTAAGCCACATGAACTCATCATGAACTCGGCTCAAGACATATTGAACCCATTCATCTTCTACAAAAATTGGGAAATCTATATACTGAATAAGTTTCTTCTCTTCCAAAGCCTTATATTCTCCTTTCAACTCAAATTGATCATCACTCAAATGTTTTAGATATAAATCTATGAGTTGACTATCTCCATGTTCTTCTACGGCAACATGAATATAAGCCCTAACCTCTTCCGCATGCATAATACCAAACGGAATGTCTAAAAATGCACCATTTGGATCAACCTCTATTGATTTAAATGGATGCTTCTCAAATTTTGGTCAGGATCTCTCAATTATATCAATCACTTGTGGTGTTTCCATTTCCGTAAAGACTTAAACGAATTCACAATAACTAGAAATACCTTTTTCGGTTGAGCTAGGGTTTTCTTCACTTGAGATTGATTTGGCTTGCTTTGGATCACTTTGAAAATCATTGTAGTTGCTTGGAATTTTTCTCTTGTTCTCCTTAGGTACTTGATAGTTTGAATGTAATGTGATTAGCCTTTTACCTTTTGATTCCCTTAACTTAATCGCCATAAATGCAGTCTTTCAAAAAGTTGTCAACCACTTCTCTATTAATCCCAGTCAATCAAGATTGCTCTGCAATGCTACGCATTTGATCCTTTTCTTCCAGAATTTCTTTCAAAGATCTGTTATATAAATATTTTCATCAGATCTTTGTGCTGGATTCCAGCACTAACTATCTGGCTAGGGGATTAGGATTTTCAATATAGCTCCCCCTGAGCTAGAGTTCCCAATTTACTTCCTAGAGGAAGTATCTACACCAAAGGCTGGTGTAGATCCATCCCTAATCTGATTAACATCCTTCTTACTCCATACATTTCTCATTTCCTTCTTGATTTCCACTGGATCAATCTTGTTCTCACCTTTATCTTCTCTCTGCTTTGTTTTCCTCTTCTCTGTAGGATAGTCTCTTTTCTCATTCTTGTATCTGTAGAATATTGCAACATGTCCAAACTTATTGTAATTGTAGCATACCACATTCCTCTATCCCTGATTCCTTCTGTTGATTGGATTCATTCATTCTCTACATTGGTTAGCCATATGCCCAAATCTATTGCAAGCAAAACACCTTCCGTTGAAGAATTGAGTATTCCTTATATTGTTAAAACCATTCCTTACCAGACTTCTGCATTCATTTGATCTATGACCAATTTTCTTGTAATTGAAGCATTGACCAGAGAATTATGGAACATTCTTATTCATTCTACTCCTACACTGAGTAGACTTATGACCAAACTTATTGCAATTAAAACAATGGCCATTGAAAGATGGGTACCTTTGAGCATTTGGTTGCCTGACCAGAGGTCTTCTAGGTCTTCTTCTTTGATTCTGGAACTAGTTGCCTTTGTTTTTCTTCATTTCAATGTTTTCTTGACTTGATTTAGATCTTTCTCCTTTTTCAAATCCCAAGCCTTTCTTGTCATCTGAACTCTTCTAACTTTCAATCAATTCCTCAAGCTTTGCAGAGATTATTTTGAATTTTTATTTATAGCTATTTGCTACTTCCAGATTATATTTCAGAAGTAGAACATCTTTAGCCAATTTTTCACATTCCTCGGACTTATCTTTTACAATTTGATTCAGATGCTTTTCAATTTCCTCTTTCTGTTCAATTTCCAATGTTAAGTTGTTTAGGGTTTCATTTACTCTATTCAATTGTTCACTTAATTCCTTTCTCTTTTCTTTGATCTTTTTTACTTGCTCCCTTACCTTCAGAATGCATTCATCAGCTTCTTTGACATTCGCCTTCAGATTCCTAACTTCTACTTCAGACTTTTCAAGATCTTCAAGAGCAGATTCTAGTTCTTGATCAATTGTGACACTACCTAGAGTAGGATACCTTATAGCTACCATGAGTATTCTTTCCCAAATCTTTCTCAAGTTGTTAGTCTTCTTCCAAGGAACCTTGCTCTGATACAAATTATTGAATACAAAGAATACTGAGAGGGGGGTGAATTAGTATTCTAAAAAAAATTTCAATCACACATTAATTAATCCATTTACCAAATTCAATAACATGAAAGCAAAGTAAACACAAGAAGAGTAGCCACAAATTCATAACACATAGACACCAAGATTTTACATGGAAAACCCAAAAAGGGAAAAACCACGATGAGTGTTAGCTCACAATAAATTATGATAGCAATACTAAATTACATGAAGACTCACTTCCTTAGAGCTCACTGTCCAAGGACTCACTATCCAAAGAAGTGCTCACTGCAATAGGCTCACTACCAAATAGAAGAGAAGAGAGTATAGAAGAAAGTGGCTCACTTCCAGGAAAAGATTGCTACAGGTGCATCTACAAAATGTTGTGGTGCAGTTCCAATTTGCTCAGTATACAGATTCAAATGACTTCATACTGTCTGCCCTACTTTTCTGCTCTGCTTAACATATACTTCTATCCTTCTACCTTTACTTTCTTTTTTCTAATTGAAGAACTGTCTTATGTCGCACAATCATGGAATTCGCATTCTATTCGTGCACTTCCACACTCCAAAACTAAAACCCATCGAGTATATATATCTGCAACAAGATTCATATCACAATCAGGTCAGCAAGCCAAACATGAAACATGAATACCAGTGTTATACCTTGTCGGCTTGATCTTGTGTACAAACAGCAATGCAGACCCAAACAAACATACAATAGTCTTCATATAGGTCAGCACCAATCATTCAACCACTTTGATTATTCAAACAATATACCTGTGAGGTTGATTATTTTCACTTCCCTATTTTGATTATTTACATTTTAGATGATGACATTATCAGACTTTGGGAGACTATTATTTCCTTTATGCAAATTAGATTATAGCTCCTGACTATTGGGTTGACATAGATTAAACATGTGGTGATTTGATTTGATCATATTTTGATGTTATGATGATGTTAGATATATGAGATATAGTTGATGATGATTATTGATGTGATTTCAATGCATTATGTGGATATATTATTGGATGATGATTATGAGAGATTAGATAGAAAATGCAATTTTAATCTTAAATTATGTTGTGAATAATAAATGTTGTGTGCAATGACATGTATTTAATTTCGGTTGCTTCGGCTATGATTATCCATGATGTGATTGACGCTTGATCTAGTTGTGCAGGATTATATTCCCAGGCCACGGGAAATCAAAGGTAGTGTTCACACATATGTTATTCCCTGTTAAGCCAATCCATTCCCAAGAGGGATGAGGATCACGTTTGATTGGTGATGTTTTATTACATGCTTAATTTATTTATTTTGGCCTAGTGACCCCTTTCTTAATTGATTTATATCATGTGTTGTATATTTATAATTGTTTTACACTTGGTATTATTTTTTATTTATGGGCCATTTAAAGTGATTTTATGCCTCCCTAGGTGTACCTTAGTGTCCCAAACTTACCCTGGGTGGTAACCCTAGGGTCTAGGGTCAATTTTGACTAACTAAACCTTAGGGTAACTCACTTTTGGTCACTCTAAACTGGGGTTTAGTCAAAGTGACGAATTTTGAAATGGCTAAGGGTGGGAGATGAGTCATGCTTTGGGAAAGACCCATCTCCCTACCCAAAGTTTGGGGATCCCTTCACCAAGAAGACTTGGGAGGTCTTCAAGATTCCCAAGTATGTGGGATATCCCTCCAAGACTCTCACACATGTGTGAGAGCACAAGTGGATAAGGTGAGGGTTAGAATGGAATTAGAGGGTGACACTTGTCACCCTCATACTCCTTCTCCCTTGCAAGTGGCATGGGATGAGGAAGGAGAAGGTGACAAGTGTCACCTTCTCATTCCTCAAGGCCAAATTGGAAGGCCTATATTATCTCCTCTTGGAGAGGAGTGTGGGGTTCTTCTTTTTTTGAAAATTTCTTTTATTCTTGGAGGCTTTGGAGAGTGTTAGAGAAATTTGGAGAGTTGGAGAAATTTGTGGGAAGCTTGGAGCTCTTCATCAAACGTGCTTCCATTTTAGGGTCTTTGAAGGTAAGCTCCATGGCTATGGCCATTACCCTTTTTGCTTATGTTTTCTTTTTGTGTATGTGGTTGAATATTATGTGGGTTGTTATTTTATTTTTGTGTGGGAAGGGTGTGGTGAGAGCACCTCCATTTTGGAGGAAAGGCTCAACTAGTTTGGGGTAGGGGAGAGTGAACCTCCTCGAGATCATCTCCTTTGTGTTGCACTATTTATAGCCTTGAGGGCATCATATGGAGTTTGGGGAGTATTTTTTATTTTGGCATGAGTGTCATAGTGCTTCTTGAGCATGGTGGAAAAATTTGTTTAGCTTGAGGCCTTGGGATTTTTGTGATATTTGGAGTTCTTGGAGTGGCCTCTTGAGTTGAGGGGTCCACTTCCCTACCCCCTCCAAACTCAATTTATTGAGTTTTGTGTGTGCAAATCCATGGGAGTAGTTTTTTTGTGTGTTTTGGAAAACTTTATTTGTTGTGGTATGTGTGTGCAACCGTGTGAATCCGACCTCCCCAGCTCGAGAGTGACCCACTAACAGGTCTATGGTAGAGAGGAGGGCATTCCTTCATGGCTTGGTTCCCCATTGTTGTGTTGTTTATTGCAAGTTTTTAGTTGGGGGAAAATGGAGCTTGTTGAAATCCATTTTTGGTGTTTTGGCACTACGTTTAGTTCGTTGTTTTAGAGCCATGGCCTTAGAGGCCTCATTGTATTTTTTTGACAAAATGATTACTATTATTTGTGTTAGCTGTATAAGGAAATCTAATGTGAGAAATCTTTATTGTTTATTCAAAAATTGTCATTTATTCATGTTGTTATGTTCATGTGCTTATGGGAAAATGCCCAAGAAATTGTACATTTGTTGTGTATGCTTGAAATGAAAATACATGATTCTCAACTTGCTATTTTGTACCTATGTGTTTGTAGAAAGTAGGACATAAATGATTTTGTATATACTGTCATTTTATATTTAAAAAAAAAAGAAAAAAAGTTTAAGTGTTGAAGTAGCCCTTTGAGTAGAGTTTTGGAAATAAAAGAAGTGTAAACTATATCTTATTCTCAAGAAATTGTCAATATGTGATTTTGTTTTTTTTTGTTATGTCAAAAGAATATTATTATGTTTCATTTTATATGATGTTAAAAGGGAAGGGAAGAAATATTTAGTTTGTTGTGTATTTTGCAAAGAAAAAAAAAGAGGGAGAATTAGTAATGTTGTATATTTATTTCAAAAAATAAAAGTATATACTACTGGGTTAATATAATTTACAAATCTAATTATATTCTCTATTTAGTAATTGTGATTATATATATATATATATATATATTCCTGGTTTTAGTTACATGTTAACCTCACTGTGAAGCTGAAATAAGAGTGTATATATCACTGTATATATATAGATTTAAAAATATTAATAACTATTTTTTTTACATGTAATAATGATTAAATGAAATTGGCATAAACCATAAATGAATAGAAACAAAACTGTGTTATTGGGGGCCGAACCCCATACTCTACAATGGAGAGTTTTCATATCAAAAAAAAAGAAACAAAAAAAAATGGTTGTGAGCGGTGGCGCCCACAGCCCACATATGCAAGAGGGGTGTGGGGACAACCCTCTCCCCTCTCCCGTGGCGTCGGCCATTTTATGTCCCACATCCCTTGATCTCCCCTGCACCATTAAAATAAAAGAAAACTTCGGTCGCCCTTCCTCCACCGGCAGCACCGCCGACCCCCGCCATCCCTTCTCCATTAGAGCCTACAAACAATTCCTCTCTTTAAATCTATGTTAAGTTTATATTTGTTAAAATATATATAGATGCAGCAACTCAGCATATATAAAATGAAACCCTAGTTTTTATAAACAATATATATACCTTTGTGAGTTGCTTCCATGGTTGCAAAGCCATTATTGATGAAACCCAAACTCCAACCTGCAACAAAGAAATGGTGAAGAACGAGAGAGAGAGAGAGAGAGAGAGAGAGAGAGAGAGAGAGAGAGAGAGAGAGAGAGAGAGAGAGAGAGAGAGAGAGAGAGAGGAAAACTAATGAAAGAGAAAAACAAATGAGCAAGTTAGGGCAAATCCATAAGGAAATGATAGAATAATAAACTAGGGCTTTCCTTGTGAAGATAGATAATAATTTATTGTAGTTATGGCTGAGTGGAAAAATGTAAGGTTATTTGTATTGTTAATTTATTTAATCCTTTTTATTATTCTATGTGCACGGGAATTTATAATTCCCTCTCCTTTTGGCCTTGGGTCATTTTTGTTTATTTGACTTATGGAGGTTGTTTTAATTTGGATTAATATTTACTCGGGGATTTGATTTAATGCCTTGTAGGAATTTATTTTTGTGGGGAATGGGTTGATTTATTTTAATTGGGAAGTGTGTTCCCTTTGTAATTTATTTATTTTGGGCTTTTATTTTAATTTTTCTTGGCGCGTTTAAAATCATTGTGGTGGGAAGATTTTTACTTGAATTTTTATTTTAATCAATTTTTATCTTTTTTTTTTACGGGGAGAGATATTTTAATTTTTCCCCTTTAGCAATTATTTTTGAGTTAGTTAATAAATATAATGGTTGAAATTATATTTATTAAAGGACTTAATTTTGAAGTTTGTTTTAGACATTTAATTATTTTTGAATTTTAATATTTAGTTGAATGGCCAATTTATTTGGCCTTGGGAATTTATTTAATTTTTCTTAAGTTTAATTAATTTAATTTTTGCATTAATTTCCTTTGGAGTTTTTCATTTTAAAATTTTTATTTCAATTACTGAAAACATGTTATGCTATCAAAATTTTCCTAGATTTTAGGGTTTCATTTTATGGCATTTTTGCGACATCAGTTAATCACCCCATTTTATCATGCAACCATCTTACCATTTGCTGCGTTATTATTATTATTCAATTTTCATTTATGCATTAGAGTTAGGGCATGGTTTCGAATCAGTTGAAATCATCTCTCTCACCTAGGAAACTTAGAGTTTGAATTAAATCCATTCTAACCCTAGAGGCAGCGCACATCACGTTGCAAACCCCCTAGTCAGCTTTCATCACGCAAGGGAGTGCGTAGGTAGATGCACTTCCCTGAATATGATTGACATGTTTACACCTTATGCGTATTGCCACCGAGCACGTAGACATGTGCGAGGGGGTTTCTAGGGACACGCGGAAAGGTTTTTGGTATTTCGTGTCATGACCACATGGCAAATATGGACATGACACGTGTGTTGTGTTTCGTGACCACATGGGAAATGCGGGAATGACAATAGCTTTACCACATATAGATCTAACATGTCTGTCAACTTGTCCCTTAAGAACACACTTGACCAATCCATCTGACACATCATAACTCCCACTGCGGACCATATGAGACTCTAAAAATCATAGACAATATTCATTGTGGACCTCTTAGCATACCTTCAAAACCATGGAGTATATTATTAATCCATAGAGAAATGCGGATCTTAGAACTGTTGTTCTGTCACAGAGAAATACTGTCAAACTAGAAGTAGATACTGGAGAACTTGTCAAATATAATCTAATGGACTTCAAGCACTACAAATATGAATTTAGATGCTTATGAAATGTGTCTACATTGTCTTAGAACCGCAAATCAAAATACTCAACAGCAGAGGAATGTGGACCAAAATACTCAGGTGTTTTACACTGTTTTAGGCTTAATTTTGTTCATCCAAACTTAGACAATTCACCATATGACTTTCGAAGGAAGTTAGAACTTGAAATCTGGAAAATGTGATCATCAAATATCTATGAACAACATACTTGAACTGCATATAATGATCTTCAACTACAGAGGCAGACTAACCCAATCTCTGATACTCTGTAGATTGCCCATACTTAGCCATTTTGACTAAGTTAGTCTTCCGGACCTTTACCAAACCTTGTTGCCATCAGTGACAACATTCTATCAGTAGTGTCTCTTGACTATGTTGCCAATAGGACTTAGCATTAAAAAGTTGCATCATTAAACATGTTCGGTAGGACCGCAAACCTTCGCATATCCCGTTACACTAGAAATCCTCGTCGGGAGCATTTTAAATAGTTTGCATTGAAATTCACCTCCATTGCACATGTCCAGTGACCCCTGATTTCCCTGCCATCTGGTAGCACCCAAAATGCCCACTTTATCCTGTAAGACTAGTAACTCCCACAAAATCAATGGTGATGAGACTCTTGATAACCATTATACAAAAGGGCACACTATGGAGTTATCATGGAAATGGAAAACTCGATGTGGATAATAAGATACACATGAGGAGAGGTTTTATATATGGAGGATGTCATGATTATCATTGCAAACTGTGGTCAACAAAGATTTACAAAATGCATTGTCATAACCTACCCATCTCAGAGTGTTAATGAATGGTAAAATATCAAAAGACAAGCTTGGTATTGTTCTCTGATGTCTAAATGGAAATATTTTCCCAAGTGGGGAATCGTTGAGGTAATTTGTTGTGTTGAATTAAGGATACAGGTGGACAAAGATTATAAAGGACCTATCAAAAACATTGAAGCAGTATTCATGAGGAGGAATGGATAAAAGTAGATATGACTAGCAAAATAAGAAAGTACTATAGAGGTTTGTTCTTAAGGAACAATCACAGCCTCGAGTAAAGAAGATTGATGCAATTCATAATCTAAAAAGGGAAAAATGCTCTGTTTAAGTTGATGTTGAGGAGTTTAGATTGGCTCAAATATGTGGCTTGAACATCATTAGATTCAAAATGATTTAATTCTAAATTTGATTTGTGTGCTTAAGTGTATTATGTTTGTAAAGACCATTTATTACTTGTTCTATTTTCTTGCAGATGAAGCTAAGTAGGAAGATGCAGTGTACAGTAGATGCGACAGGAAGGTTCTCAGACTAAGGAGGCTAACATGTTCAACCTCAAGTGACCAATTGAAGTCTCTCAAGATCCTAAATCTAGTGAGTACATGTAGAAAATTAAGAGGATTAGGTTGTTTCCATAGATTGCAAAGAATATTCTCTGTTCTAAGTTCAACTCCAGCCCTGTTTACACCTATTCCAGTCAGCAAACAGTTCAACAAGTATCCAACTAAATATGTTTTCATCAAAAAATGCCATGTGCTCTTCTTGATCTAGCCAGCACTTGGAATCCCGTCAAGCAACATCGGCCCATATTTTCAAGTGTCATGTGACTTCATTTTGACTTCCTTTTGCCTTGGAAATTATCTCGTTATCATGTACAACCAAATGGGTATCCATTTTGTCTAGATTCAATGTATTTGCAACCTGTATTTTGTCCTTTTCTATCAAGACAAATGCAAATCTAAAAATGTTGTATCTCATTAAATGGCATGTAATCTAGACCATTGGTGTTGACTAAATCTCCATCGTCCATTGAAAAACTCAGTATGGTGCCTTGTCTATAAAAGGGCCATCATTTTCTCTCATTTAAAAAAAGATTTGATAGTGAATTACTGAGACTCTGCCAAAATTCAATCAATACAAAGCAAGTTTTGCAGGTTGCTAGGAATTTGTGTTTCTGTGTTGTCTCATTTTGGATTTCATGGTTCACTTCAAAGCTGAGATTAATTAAATGTGCTATTGGAATGTTGAATGACTGTTGAAGATATCTAATGAGTGCTTTGGTCCATACTATTGGTGCTTGTTGATTGTAAGTTACTATGCATAGTTAGCATGGGCCCTTTAATTGAATTTAGTTTGATTGCATTTCATAAGTTAAATTACGCCATTGATTGGGTATTTAATGAATGAATGTGATTTGAAAATTTGAAGATTCCATAGGTGATTGCATCATTTTCTACAAAATTGTGGTTTATGTAGCCTAGTAAAGTAGAAAGTGGTTTATTGAAAGTATTTGTCTATCAACAACATTTCCTTCATTGTTATTGTCACTTAGGATTTCACCTTCTTTTCTAAACCCCTTATCCTTTTGCATTTTCTTTATAAACAATTGTTAGATTTAGGTTTCTGAGAAGAAATCATATTACAAATCTGCTGAGAATTTCATAGGGCAACTTGCACACTTTGTTGTCATTGCTTACAAACCTTATCATTGAATGTAAGTCCCCTAGTTGGTACAGCTAAAACATATCCACTAAAGTTATTCCTGTAAGCTAAGAGCTAGCTATATAAACCTTGGGGAAGTCCTATCTTAGATAGGATACCTTTTTCAAGAGAGGTGAGATACCATGTATTTCATCTATGTTGTTGTGTGTTAAAACCACCATCAACAAGTAGGAGGACCCAAGGAGGTAATAGAGGAATTATAGGATAACCAAGCCTTTATAACCCTTGCCTCATAATGAATGATAGTAGATAGTAATGCAAGCAGAATTGTAGCCATGGGAAGAAGCAGTAGAATTAAATTTGAAGGAATTTAAGAGTAAGTAATGTAGAATAAACAAATAAAATAGTAGTAGAAATATTAGAAGAGATCGTAGAATAATAATTAGAAGATACAGAAGAAAAAGAAAGATATCATTGAGAATGAGGAGATAGAAGAGATAAGAGATGAAGAAAATAATTATGAGTTAGAGATATTTACAATGATGGATTATAATTAGAAGAGGAAAAGATATAAAGTAGTGTAAACCCATAGTAAACCAACCATAAGAGGGCATGAGAGGGCATGACCCTCCTAACTGCATGCCACCCTTTGTGCCACTAGAAAAATATACAAGAAAATAAGTTAAAGAAGATATTGATCAAAAGTGAGAGAGAGGTACAAAGAATTTATTGAGGAAGTTATTAGGATAGAAGAGTGTTGATAATTTGGGAGAGATATTGGGAAAAAGGTCAAGATTGAACTATGAAGAGATAAGAGAAGAAAACATATCAAGGGAATCAAGTAGTGAGAATAGGAAATTTGATCCCACAACCATGGAAGCTAATAGGATAAAAATTATAATGTTAAGAAAGGATATTAAAGATGCCAAGGAACATCTATTTGTCATCAAACCTTACTAGCAAAGTTAGGGAGTTACAAATTTACAAGATAAATTTTATGACTTTGTGGAGACTTTGAGGAATGAGCCCATCATTTATGGTGTTTGAAAATTAGTTAAAACTATAATTTGATGTGGTTGGTTTGAACAAGAAATTTAAAAATTATTTTCATCTTCTAGATTGTCCCATAGAAAGTGTGAGTAGGAAGTGTGACCTAGCGTAGAAGGAAGGTGAATTGGTGAGAGACTATGATCAAATATTTAAATTACTGGAAAGAAAATTGGAGGAACGACTCAGTGAAAAGAAGAGATAGAATGGTTTGTGTTGAGATTATTATCATGTTCAAGGTCATCAATGGACAATAGGACATTAAAAACATTTGTGGGAGTATTAGAAGTTGCTTCCCAAGTAGAAGCACAATCATGGAGATAAGAAAGTGAGTTAGTGGTAAAGGCTAAATTGTAGAAAGTCTAATAGGAGTTGTTGTAGTTAAGGTTGGAGTAGTAAATTTTGATGAAAGGAGATGGTAGAGTACAAAAAATTTCATGGTAGATAATACAGTGTGTTATATGTTGCACATAAGGGAGTAGTACTTAGGTAGTGATGTAGGAGCATCCAGGGTGTAAGAGAAATCTTGTGTCAATCAAAAATATTTTTCTTTAACATTTGGTTTTTTTTAGGTATTTAACCAGTTTTATAGAGTATTTAAAGTGTTGTGAGTCAATTTTATAGCACCACATGTCACTACACTTATGTTTTACTAAGTTCAAAGCTTCATATCTACAACTATAGGCATTGTCAAGCCATCAATGACACTATAAGGCACCACAATTGATTATCATTGGTTGTGGTTGGGATCATAGATTCCACCATGTATCTAGAATTTTTATCCTATTTTCATGTGTTATCAATCACCACATGTGTGCCTTCCATCTAAAGAGTTATTTGAAACCTACATCAGTTTATTTACTCTATAATGGTAACTTGTTTGAATAATGTGATGAGTATTTAAGACATGTCAATATTTAATGTTACCTACTCTGTTATAGGTCCAAAGAGGACACGTGTATGAATCCAATTTAAGTTTGGAGACTCCTAGTTCAAAGTGTATTGAAAAATATGATGTTGCATGTTATCAATGAACTTGCACACTATAGCTAGATGATGCATCAACTTCCAAGGTTGGCCAATGGGAAAAACATTTAATTTTGGATCTACAAATCTTTATCACATTAATCTATGGGTGTGTATCATGTTATCACCCATTGTACTTAACTCAACACCTTCTTTATATAAGGAATTTTGATATGATGAGGGTTGATAGAACAGATTGAAGATAGGAAGAAGAGATAGAAGAAAAGAGACAAGCAAGCAGAGATAGAGAAATACAAGACATGTCTTTATAAAGAAGATTGGAGGAAGGAGCTGTAGAAAGAGTTATTAATGTGTGAAACAATGTCATTTAGGAATGCATGGGTTACATAGTTGCACACCTAATAATCAAAGTCAAATGCACTTCACGAAGGTTTGAAAAAGTAGTATACAGTCATGCATCTAGATTTTTGGAGTACACCTTACCAAAAGAGAATTCAAATTGAAAATAAGGTTTGAAAATATCATACAAAGGCATAATGGCATGAACAAGGGTGCACCTCATCGAAGAAATTTAATTTGAAAACAAAGTTTTAAGGGCCATTTATAGGCACAAGCAAGATAAAAGAGAGCACACTTTGCAAGTTATGAATTCAAGACTAGATTCCTATGTTCAGTGGTGTGCTTGTATAAGGTGATAGGAAATTCCATGACAAGGTTATATTCTTAGTGAAAAGGTACACACCTACTTCAATGGCATGCCAACTAACCAACTATTTTAAAAAGGTAGAATTAGTTATTAATATAAGGTGGCATTTATTCAAGAGTTCCAACTTTTTATAACTAAAGTTCCACCTTGAACCATGTGTAATTTTGTGCATTGCACACTTCTGCACAATGGCTCAACTTCAGTGCCTTCCATGTCATGTGTCCTTTATGTACACATTACATGCATAACATATATTACAGACAAACAAAGGCTTTTGAAATAATGGCTTTATGCACAAATACACAAGCATCATTTCTAATATCTCTATGCAAGAGAGTGCAAGATAGTCATGTGCACACTCTTTAGTCATGTCGCATGACTTCAGGAGTTTGTAAAATAGCATTGCGATCTCCTACAACCTTTCCACATTGTGTTCAACCTACATATGGGTAGCATATGCATCTATATGTTTAGTTTGGCTCCATATACATTTGACACATGGCCACACCTACTCCACATGATCGTTTCAACCAATTATCACCACATGGGACTGACATCTATCACTCTCTCATCTGCATGTAAAGTGTATATATGTGCATGACACTTGTCAGTATATTATAAAAGGATTAGCTAACAACCTCTTGTATAAATACTCACCATTGTACTATGTAAAGTAGTATTCCAAATCACCAATAAGCCCTACCACATTCTATGGCTTGATTTAGTTCTACTCCAAAGCACCTCTAGAAAATCATATGTACACTCCTCACTACCTAATCACAAGACCTTTCTTCCCACCATAGCCTCTATATATTATTTATACATACATGCAACATCAATTAATATAGTATAATATTCTTCATGCAATTTTCATGTCTTCACTTTGCTTCAACTATGGTATTATACAACAATACTTCTACAACTCAAAATTTCCATTGGAAATAAACCTATTCCCACTAGCTTAGCCATAAATTTTTCGACATGCAAAATTGTCCTTCAATCTCAGATTAAATTAGATCATTGGTATCAAATCATAAAGGATCACTTTCATGACACTTTTCATTAGACGTATTTTCTCAAGTTTAAGGCATCTCAATACTCATCTTTTCTTAATTCCATTACCTAGAAGAAGAAAGCACGGGGCAATATAGTCACTAAAGATTCACAACTTTTCGTCAACATCTATGGATGAAAGTAATTCTTTGTTAACCTCTCTAGATGAATGGAATCACATATATATAGTTACTTAACCCCACCACTAGTAGTGCAATCTAGTGTCACATGCTCTTGAGTCATGAGGTTTGATCTCTAACATCACCTTGAAATAACTCTAGGGAAGTGTCGCACTACATAGCTAGACCATGGCTTCCTATCCTATGAGGTCTAACTTCTCCTAGGAATAACATTGATTCACTCACCAAAAGGAATCCCAACATTATCTAATAACACATTGTGACATATTGGTAACCATTGGCAACATCTCACATAGAAGGAACCTCCTAGAGTTTTAGGCTCCCTAAAACTAATGATACAACACATGGAAGTCAAACTCACATACTTTCCAATTGCAGGCTAGACAATTCTTAGGAAAAGTACACTCATCTAGACCATATGTGCATAATACAAAGTTATTTATCAACTATTTGGAAGACTAGCTTCCAGCAACACTAAAGTTAGATAGTTGAATAGGTTTCTCTCCACTCCTTTCAACTACATGCCCACTTTCATCTTTCACACATCAAATTCAATGACATTTGTATTATGGAGAATGGAAGCAAAAATGACATTTAATAGGTAGAAGTATGAATGCTTCAGATCTTCACTAACTCTTAAACTTCATAAAATCTTTCTAGCTTCACATTTGCAAGTCATCAGTAGACATGCATGTCACCAAGCCATGCCCCATAACAACTAGTCCCACTTTTTGTGCTAGAATCTCTGGGTCTTTCCAACATAATGAGGACATAGATCTACATGAGAGGTCATATAAAGTCCTATTTTCTATGCTAGTACCTATGGGTTTTCCTAGTGTAATGAGGACATCGCTTTACAAGAAAGAGAGAAGTGGTCTAGATACAACCACATAATAGTTTGACACAAAGGGTTATTCTTTAGACCAACATTAGCTAAGTTCATCATCTACACACCACACCTAATGGAGATCACTGCTCTACAAGAAAGGGTGAATGATCAATGTGCAATTTCATGTATCACATGCACTTCTACACTATAGCTCAACTTTAGCACCTTCCATGTTGTAACATGTCTTTTGCACACACAGTACATGCATGACATACTATGTATGAAAAAAATGGAAATCAAATAAGGAACAGATGCATCAAGGAACCTACTCCATATTCAACATCACATCAAGAGCAAGTAACTAAAGAAAGGAAATGAGACAATATTACCAAAGTAGTCCTTGTTGCCCTTGATATTTGATAATGATCTTTGAATTGATAATGTTGAGTACTCACACTAGCAGCATAACAATACTTGAAAGCTAGATGTTTCTCAAAATGTTCTAGTTCTAGATCCAGGTAGATGCTCTAGCAGTAAATGACTTGATTGGTAGTCATATTTATATGATCTTGGATGTGGGAAGGATAAGACCTATTTTCATGATGTTGGCCAAGACTAATAGGTAAAAGTGTATAAGGGTTAAGATAAGGGAAAGATAATTAATTAATTAATTATAGGACAATGTGGGAGAAATTAATTAATTAAATAAATAAAATCTATTTAATTAATGTGGCTGAAAGGAAGCATGGACTAAATTAATTAAACAGATATAATTTATTTAATTAATTTAAGAAATGGCTTAAAGTGAACTAAAAATTTAATTAATTGGCTAATAAAAGGGGAATGAAAGGGGCCTAGGATGAAAGTGTCACAAGGTGAGTGTCTAGGTGATGTCGTAAGGACAAGGTCAATTTTAGGTGTCTACATTTTGCCCCTCTTTGAGATGATGTTGCGACTAAAAGAAGTAACATTATTTCAAAGAAGATAGGATATGGATGATTGGAAAGGGATGTGTGGATGGGATGATGGGATTAGGATGCCCCCTCGAGAGGATAGGTGGGTTAGAAGAACATGGGTAGGCTCTCTAAATGGTTGAGACTAATGGGAAGAGGGAAAAGAAGGACAAATAAAAGATGGTGAAAGAAAATTTATGCCGCATTAGGAGAGTAATCATGATTTTTACTATAGCACTAGACATTATGCACCAAGGTATAAAGACAAGGGTGACGATGTGTCTCGTGCATAAAATGATGCCCCAACACATCACAAGGTATTTGACAACCTTAGTGGGTACTATGAGGGACACCAATAAGGTCATAATCAACTCTATGTCGTAACTTCAGGGTTTTGATTGTTGACCCTTGCACCACACTAAAAGATGGTTGAGAGGTCTTAATCTATGTTGATACAATCTCTCTAAGGGTGTCCCCAATATACACTAGGTATGTGGGGCTTAATCTATGAACACTAGTCCATTGAAGGCATGTGATATAAGCGCAAGCAAATGTCACTTCACCTTGTGTTCTGAATTACCAAGGGCCCCAAGGCTATGCCAATGAATACATAACTAGATTGAGTTACAACTTTCATTCTCCCCCCTTTATATACCCCACCGAAATGTGTGATTTAGGTCGCCCCTTGAAGTGGGTGTGTCTCCAAGGCAAGCCTCCTAAGGGAAAGATTGATGTTAGATGTTTTTGATCTCCAGGATCACAATAAGAACAAGGAGAGAGTATACACATGCTAACACACTTTTAGGTCACAAAAGTGAATTAAGAGGTGTTTCTGATCTCTAAGATCACCTTGTAGTGTGAGGAGAGAGAATACACACACACTTGACCCACATAAGCAAGATTAATTAACCCTTAGAAAATAAATGTGTGTGTGAGAATGAATGTGTCTAAAGGGTGATTTTGATTCCCAAGATTGTCTTTCAATGTGAGGGAAGAGCATACACACACCTCAAGTCACAACCAAGCTCACCAAACAAAATAAACACAAGAATTGATTTAATGATAAGCCTTTGATAAGTGATCCTGCAACAAACTTGTTAGTAGTTTGAGAAATTTTGATCTTTGACAAGCGTGAAGCTACAAAACAAGTGTTAGGTCAAAATGATCAAACCTAGAAAATCAAAAAAATATGATGAGATATAGAAGATTAGATGATATGATCAAATTCTTCAAAATTCTATGTAATTTCAAAAAAAAATCAAATTTTGATATGATTTGTAAAAGTTATAAGTGATTTAAGTTTTCAAGAAAACAACTTCAAACAATTGTACCTTGAAATCTAGGCCAAATCTAGAAGAATGGTCTACACCAATACGAAGTTGGCTATGTTAACTTTCCAACGCTTATAATTTTGTAAAAATCTAATACGATTTGCAAAAGTTAATGTCAAAATGAAAGAAATAGCTAGTTTAGGAGCATAAAGGAGAAGGGTCTCTTCCCCGGTGGTTAGCTTAATTACTAATAGTTTCCTTTGATGTGGTCACATGCATGACTTGTCTGATGGTTAAAATAAATGGCACGCCCAATGGGATTTGCGTCCCTTGATCTAGCTTGCTTTTTTCAAGATTTGTGAGCTTTTTATTGCAGGTTTGTGTTCTTTTTAGAAAAAAATTGAGGGTGACCTATTGCAGGAAGTGTCGTACAGAAAAAAGGACCTCACCATTGTGTACAAGAGGCCCAAAAACCCTAGGGTACATATATTTGTCAAGCTAATATGATTACATTGCCTTTCACTAGACCATATGGTGACAATGAGTCTAAACCTGCATGGTACAATGAGAAGGACTATTGTGGTTACCATCATGTCCATGGACATCCTACAAACAAGCATATGAGGCTCAAGCAATTTATCCAAGATCTTATTGATGAAGGTAATTTAGAGATAAATGGAACTCCTCGTCTAATGCACAAATGGGTATTTATCAAGATCCTTTTCCAAAGCATGGCCAATCCACTTCATCCTCTCCTTCCACTTCAAACCAATCCTAAAATAATCATGCCAATAATATCTGCTATAATAAGACCCCTTACAACTATGACTCTATTGTAGGGTGTATTGATCATGATCCTTTACAAGTTGCCACTATCACCATAAAAGCCACATCTTCTGACCAACTTGCCTTTAGCCAACATGACATGCCTCCCATTGATCCATCTCATAATAAAGCACTTCACATAGAGGTCTTGATTTCTAAATGTAAAGTTAAGTGTGTCCTTTTGGATAATGGATTTGGCTTGAATTTATGTACCTTGAGGTTAATAAAATAATTGGGATATTCAATAGCTGACTTGGAACCTTGTCCTTTTACTATCAAATCCTATGATGATGCCGAGAGAGAATCCATATCCTATCTTCTTTGAAATGATGGTACTTCTTTTAGTCACAACATCATCTCAAAGAGGGGAAAAATGTATACACCTAAAATCAACCTTGTCCTTACGCAATCACCTAGACACTCAACTTGCGACACTTTCATCCTAGGTCCCTTTCATTCCCATTTTAATAGCCAATTTTAGGTGTCTACACATACATTTATGCTAAAAGCATAGCAGAATACCATAGGTCACCACAAATAGGATTTAAAATTATAATATTGTCAACAAAATGTCAAAGTACAATAGTAGATTTATTTTATTTTGTAGGGTTTTGATAGTATTCTACAATAGAAAGACACAATTGTTTAAAGAAAATCAAGAATGAAACAATGAACAACCACCTTTTTATTTCAAAACTTTATTTCTTCTATCATTTGTTCACCATTTCAAGGTGAAAACAACATTCACAACAATGTGTTTTCTTCAATATTTTGTTCTCTACTGTCAACTATTAGGGCTTTCAAAAGAAAAAAATTATTTCAATAGTCTTGACAATCATAACACTCTCTTTTATTCAAAATCTTCCTTTCTTCTATCAATCATCTATAAAATCAAATTGAGATTGATCAAAAGAGGTAGTTTGAAGAGGATTTCTAAGAATTCAGAGAAGTATATTTGTAAATGCCTTAGGGTTTCAAAAGCATTCAAGATGGTGGGAGATGCATGCTAGGGATTTTAGAAGTACTCAAGGATTTATAGTTTGAAATATAATTTTGTTTGAAGATCAATAGATTCAACAAAGGGGTGTTCAAATTCAAAGCATTAAAATAAATTTTTAGAGTTAGGTATTTTTAGAATTTTCCAATGATAAACATAGGGAAAAACTTCATCAAAATCATCCAAATCCACCTATCCAAATTTTCTATTTTAACTTGAACAATTTTAGCAGTCATCATTTTCAAGGAGAACATATTCTAAGATTTACTATTTTTAGCTAGAGCTATTTATAGCATGTGCTATTTTTAGTTATCTCTAATTTTATCTCAATGAGGTTTTGAGGAGTCAATTATTTTTAGATCATCTATTTTTGGATCTCTTTTCATGCAATAGATGCAAGTTCTAAGTGGTAGTTTATAGTAATCTTTACCAGCAATCTAATTGAAGATTGCCTAAGTTCATATTTAGTTTTAGTGGATAGAATTTTATAATAAATCTCGCATTGCATGCAAGAGATCAGTTCTTAGGATAGAAGTTGTGATTAGTTTTTATTATTTATTTCCATGCAATGTTTTGTAAATCTTATAAATAAATTCCATTTGAACTTAGTTTTCGAATGGTAATTTTCATGCCTACTTGTTGAAATTGTTGTTCATCGAGTATTCATTAATGTTAATCCAAAAAAATATTCATTCAATATAATTTAATACACCTATTTTGTGTCTATATTACTATCGAAATGTTATATCTTATGTGTTATTCTACTTTTATGAGTTACATATCACCTAAGAATTATTGATGGATTTGTATTGTAGTAGGTGTTAGGGTGGTCATTGTATATTTGAATGTCACTACCATGTTTAGCTTCTAATGTCTTTTGTATGTGTTCAAATCCTATCTAATTCTTATGTGTACTCGTACTACTATATCTTTGTTTTTAGTTGAACATCATAAGCGTGTGGTAATCGTAATGTTTCCATTTAGTCAAAAAGAATAAAAAACCTTATTTCCTTGAGATGAAGTGTGTGTCAACCTTTTTCCCTATGTCAATCTAGAAAGACACCCATTTAGTTTTATTCAACATGAGCGAACCACATAGAAAAGAATGTACAGATTGTAACTATCAAGTACATATTGTTTGTATTAGGTTAGTTTTTTATTACACGGATTATCTTGTTCTAATTGGAAGAGTGATTCTACCACACAAATGTTTCATTTGTGTTACAATGAAAGATACAAATTAAATTTTAACATGTACATTAGAAGAAACATCTTCCTTCACCTCTTCCAGCTTTAGGTTGGACCATATCTCATCCTCCTCCACCAAGTTTGGCCTTTCACTTCCGAATGTGGATTTTTGTCCACCACTTAATCCAACCTCTTTGATGAGCACATGATTATACTAAGAGAAGGGGGTGAATCAGTATAATACAATCTTTTTATTTTTTCAAAACTTAACAACCATAATAATATCAGTTACACAAGATCTACCAATTATGTAAAACAATAAGAACACAATATTTACATGGAAACCCTTACGGGAGAAAACCATGGAAAAACAATGCTTATATATAAATTGAAATCCTAAAAATTATGCAAAATAATAACACAAAGATAAACAATGTAAATATACCTTCAAACCTTGCACAATTTTAGACTTTGGATAGGAGGGAATGGAGTGCATTCAAGCTCCATTGATCTGTCATGTGGATGTATTGTGGGTTGCTCACACAACCAACACAACCTTGATAGAAAATGGTAGAAGATAATGTGATATGAATGTGCGTACAAAATTTGATGAGAGTATGAGAGTTTGAAAATGAAATAAAAGTTTAGTTTATAGATAGAGAGGGAATCAAATGGATGGCCAAGATTAGAAGGGTAAGGGATGAGGTGGATGGATAGGATTGAAAGCCAATTTTATTGCTCATGACGCACCATAAATGAGGATGACAAGTGACTAAAATAAGGATGGGAGTGGGAGAAATGAGATTTTTAATTAATTTTGGAGAGGAAATGCTTATGATGCACATTTAAGGAGGTTAAAAATAGGGATGTGAGTGGGATAATTTAAATAAAATTATTTAAATTATGAGAGACAAGTGGCATGTGAAAGCTAATTTAAATAAATATTTTATATATTTAAATTAATTGGAGGAATATGGGATTTAAATTTAAATAGAATTTGTTTAATTCGACTAGAGGGGATAAATTAGTTAAATAAATATTATTTTTTTAACTATTTGGAAGGGGTCATGAAAGGGGACCTAGGACAAGGTGTCGCTAAGAGTCATATGAGGATGTTGAAAGGTAATGTTGCAAGACATGGTCAGTTGTAGGTGTCTACATAAATGTTGCTTACAAACTTCGTAGGCACCAACCTATAGGAGACAACAATCCCCTTCTATAGAATATGTGAGCACCAACCCACTGGAGACACCAATCCCTGCTTGTAGAATTTGTAGGCACCAACCCACTAGAGACACAAATCCCCACAAATGAGCACCAACTCAACAAGAGACACCAATCTCTTCTTTTAGGAGGCACCAACCTCCTTTACAAAATCTGCTTGAATATCTTTTACAAATCTTCTCAAAATCCCTTCTCAGTTATGCTCAAAATCTCTTCTCAATTCTGTTCATAGATCTACTCATAAATTCTTCATAAATCTACTCATAAAGTCCTTATATATATGACCATAGATCATCCATAAATTTGATCATAAACTATTCAAATATATGCCCATAATTGCTTTACTAATCTGCATATATTTTTCTTCTTGATCTGTAATATTCTTCATATAAATCTGCTCCAACTTTCTGCCATACTCTTCATAATTTCTTTACAAATATGCTCTTATTCTTCAAGTTTTGTTCTAAAATTTGCTTTAATTCACATGATGTTTCATTGTATTTTCCTATTTTTAAAACACTCATCTGATATTCCTTAAATACTATCCAATATGCCTCTTCACAAGGGAGGTGATTCCTCACTTAGGTCGGCCTTATAACAATTTAATTTAAATTATATTACTCTTCCAGAGGTGGCGCTTTAGATAGACAAGTCGGCCAAAATTTTAAACTGATTTTTAAAACCCAAAAGGGGTGATCATGAAGGGTGCTATCTCTTCTTCCAAGAGACACTAAAATGGGGTTGGCCCATTAATAAATATTTAAATAAATAAAAATTATCCTTCGTTACAAGGCACCAACATGGAGAGTCGACCTTAGCAAGAATTTAAACTTAATTTATTTGAACTCCTTCAAGGTGGGCGCTAATACAAGGAGGCTGAAAATTAATCTTGACTTATATCACTTCCTTTTCTTCTCATAGTCGGCCTGAAGATGTAGTTAAACGATGGTGATATAGTGGCCTTTGGTGTATATGATCTTCTTCCTTCACCCTTTGACATCAATGACAATCTTTAACAATTTCATCCATATACTTTTGACTGCAACAATATGTTAACATCCTTTGACATCAATGTCAACAATTTCCAACACTCTTCTTCTGATCAATTCTCCTCTTTCTCTCGCCACTTGTGGGTTTTAATCCACCACTACTTGTCCACCTCTACCAAAATGCATCATGGATTTTCTCATCACTTGTCCAATTTGTTGTTGGAATCTCAACCAATCTCAAAGCACTCCTATTATGTTGTCTTCCTTCTTCTCTCCCCAACTCCAAGTTAATTGTTGCTTCTCATCTTCAACCTTTAACTCTTGACAGTCTCCCTCTCAAATTTTATGTGGACTATCACAACATATAAAACTCTATGTGCAATATCTTGCACATCCTTCACCTTTATCTATGCATCCTTCAAGGGACATCCTTCTTCTATAACTATATATTTCTTCTCTTCTTCAACTTTTCTCCTCTTTACAGTTTTAAACTTACCACTTCTTCACTCTTCATTTTGTAAGTCAACATCAATCTTTAAGTAGACTACTTCCACATCTGCATTAATTTGCACATAAATTTGCATAGTCATCTCTTCTTTACTTTGTGAATTCTTTGAAGGACTCCCACTCTCTTCTGCATTATCCTTGTCAATCAAGGTTGTATCTAGTTGTTTGAAGAATATTTTTTCCTCTTCCCTATGTTCTAAATATCCCTACATCAACACCTCTTATTTCTCAGCTTCACATGTGTGTCTTTTCAAATCCACATCCTCTTTTGTTGCAACAACCTCACCTCTTATGTCCTCTTGGACCAAATTAAGTATAAATTATTTATCTTCATATGCTTTCCAATTATTTTTAACTCCTCAGGCATTGTATGCATGCTTTGTGCAAAGAAATTTACTCTTCATTTTTCAAGTGTAAACAAGGTAATATGTATGATACTCTTCATCATTTTTTAATGACTTGTATCTATCCTCTCTTCTCTATCATTTATCTATGTCACTTGGGTGACATGCTTCCTCTAAGGATCATATTTTATTTACAAGTTAGAAACTTGTGCTACTGCCTCATCATTCTCTACCAATCTCTAAAGATGGAGAATATCTTCACCCCTTTCTCTACCCATGTATGTTTCATGGAGAAAACCTTCTTCTACTTACAAAATGCCTTCCACATCTTCTATGGAGAGACTTCTCTCCCACTTTCATTGCTTGAGTTCTACCAAACTTTGGCTCCACAAAAAAAAAATCACTCACATCTTCATCTCACAAGGCTATCTTCAATTATACAAAATAGAATTCTCATATGCCTTCTTGTCATTTTATTCTACACACTCAACTACACTTACAATCTAATCGACAGTAGAAAAATCATGATATTTAGCATATCACATCTCCTTTATGGTTACCCTAGTAGTACCATCTTCTCCTTGCAATGCATCATCTACAATTTCTCTTTCAATCTAGTTCTTCAAAATAGGATTGAGTTGCTCACAAGAAAAATTCACTCTGATTACCTCTCAAGGCAATAATCTCCTCTTTAGCTTAAGTCTTAGGACTTGAAGCTCCTTCAACCATAATGCATGCATTCTAGGATGTACTATCTACCCCATCAACTTGGAACCATATGTTCCTATTTCTTTATGTTTCTATTTCCCTTTCCTCACATCTTCTCTTAGATATCTCTCCAATGCATTGTTGTACCATCACACAATTTTTTGCATGTAAGTTATACCCTCTTGGGTTCTTCAATCTTCTTACCCAAAAAGAAATTCGCTCACTCTACTATCCATCTCATTAACTCTTTTGGGATCTCTACCTAAAATTTAAAAAGTTTTGCTTTGCATCTCATCTTCTTTTTCCATCATGACTTCTATATCTCTTCTCTCCAAGGCATCTATTCTAGACATCATTTCTTCCAACATCTTCTCTACTGCAATGTTTTGTGACTTCGAGCGACTTTTCTTCTCCTTTTGGACTCCTTTATGAGCCTTATTTTCTACTTGCTTTCTACCCATCAATAATTGATGGGGAACAAGTTTTTTCATCACTTTTAAAATTTGACTACCTCTCGTTTGATGTCCTACCTACACTCCTTTCATCACCTTCAAGAATTAACATCTTGATTTCAACTCTCCCGTTGCTATGCACTTTGAGTTCCTTACACTCCACTTTCCTCATCACTAGCATAACTCTTTTGTGTTTCCCTCTTTCCAAGATATCTATATTTTCTTAGATTCCTCTCATCAACTTTATCAAGCCTATAACTGCATGTAATTATCCCTTCTTCCAAGGGGTACTATGTGTGCAATTTTCCCAACTCTATTTTCTCTACCCATCTACCACAATTGAGAACACTCAACTCCTCTCTCTTCCTCTACCCATTTTCTCACAATGGAAGACACTATGTTGTGATAACATCTTCTACCCAACACATTCTTTGTTGGAAGATGTACTCTGTGTTTTATACCCATAAATGCATATGTGGAAAACATAAACTCACACATAGGATGCAACCCGCTCTAGTACCATTTGATGGAGTCTAGGAAGAGGATGGAGGACAACCTAAAGCTAGTAGCTTAACACTCATTAACAAATGTACACACAAACAAAATAAAAAACAACATGGTTTTAACTAAATTACAAAATTGACCTATAACATGCTTACAAACATGCTCCAAAGAGCCTTTAGATTACACATCTCATGAATGAACCAAAGGAATTTTTATTATCTTGGAGGAATACATTGTATACTAAATCTCTATTCTTTATTCCCCTATCTACCCTCTATCCAGAGGATCTACCATTTTCATTATCTACTCCTTGCTTAAAGGAATAATTATTTTCCCTAAAGATCAATGGATCTTTGCATCGATTGCTAATTGAAAATCTAATTCAAAAACTCTAAGGGGAACTATTCATATGAATATGAGATAATTATTGGCTTCATTTGTGCTTTGATATTGAGAAAATAAATTAAAACTTATACATATAGGGTAAATCACAAGAAATTAGATGCATTCCACTTGGGAATTTGTGACAATATATCGAGTCTTCCTAAAGACACACTACTATTCCATGCATGTGTGATAAATACTTTATTCTAACTAACTAATTTGAGATGACTTACAAAGAATAATGCATCCATGCCTTTATTTATATTACATATGGGTGACTTATAAAGCATGTGCACCCAATTAATTATAGCCACTATATAGTAGAATAGGATTCATAATATTGCATCCCCCTTTAAAAATATTTGTCCTCAAATCTTGAGATGAGGAAACTTGGAGAGAATGATGGTGGGTTCCTATGTACATCTTCAAGTTGTAGCCCTTGCCACTAGATGAGAATCTCCTCAATATAATGAGTGTGAAGGTGCTTGGTGTGCTTATCTAGTATAACCTCAAGTTCTAAAAACATGAATCCCTTCTCATCCAATGTGTGTAGCTCTATCATATTTCAAGTAGCAATCCAAACCACTTTCTTGAGGAAAGAGACATGAAAATTTGGGTAGAGCTTAGAAGAGGGTGAAAGTTCCAACTTGTACACCACATTCCCAATGCATTAGAGAACTTGGTAAGGGCCATAAAATTTGAGACCCAACTTATGACCTCGCTTTTCATACAAGTTACTTGTAGGGTTGGAGATGTAAAAACCCAATCACTAATGTCAAAAGTATGTTTTTCCTAATATTGATCCACCTCCTATTTCAAGTAAAATCAAGACCATGCTCATTAATAATGGAGAAAGGCATGCCACATAGTTTGAAGATTGAATCCAAGAAGTATTAAGAAACCACAACAACAATGTGAGGGTGAGGTAATGTATGAAAATGGGTATATTTGGTCAAGTAGTTGACAAAAACCAAAATTACCTATTTAGCCCTAGATACTAGAGGAACCAGAATGAAATCCATAGAAATGTCAATCCAATCCTTATCTAGAATAGGAAGTGGATGTAGAAATCCTAGGGTTTGATAGTTTTTCCTTTATTCCTTTAGCACACATCACATTCAACTACAAATTCCTTGGCATCATGTTTAAGACCATCCCAAATGAAATCTCACATCACTCTCTCATAGGTGTTTAAAAAACCTAAGTGACCTATAGTAGGGGAGGAGTGAAATTCTAGAGTAACTAAGGCTTGAGAAGAGAGTTGGGACTTAAATAAATATGGTCCTAATAGGTGAAGACTTGTCTTGTCCAGCAAAACGTCAATAGAGATTGCAAATCATGTTCCAACTATCGAATGATATCTTGAACCCTTGGGTTACCACCCCATTCTTGTCTAATCTCATCCATCTAATTGAGTATTAATATGGAAAGAGAAAATATTGATTTGTCCTCTTCATATTGATGGGAGAGGGCATATGTGACCATATTTTCCTTACCTTTCCTGTAGACAATGTAATAAGCATATCTCTATATTTTAGTCACATTTATTGTTGTTTTGGGGAGGGGACCCTTTGTGGTAAAAAAATGTTTCAAGATATGATGATTAGTTTTGATTTGGAACTTGTGGCCCAAGAGGTAAGGATTCCATTGTTGGATAGCATGGAGAATATTCAACAATTCTTTTTTATATGTGGATTAGCTAGATTGTTTCCTATGATTTACTTGTTAGTGAAGGTGAGGGCCCTACCTTCTTGCATCAACACCAACCCTATACTAGTGCTAAAGGCATCACATTCAAGAATAAAGGGTTTGTGAAAATCTGGCAAGGCCAAAACTAGAGTGGAACACATGGCAATCTTGAGAATAGTAAAGGCCAAATAAATTGTTTTGGTCCATATGAAGGAATGGATTTTGAGAAAATGCATCAAGGGTCTAGAAATTTTACCATAATTACAAAAAAAAACTTGAGATAATATCTTATCAATCATAAAAAACCTCACAGGCTTTTGAGGGACTGGAGTTGAGGCCACTCCTACATTGTTTCAATCTTCTTGGGGTCAACCTGTTGGTATGTGGTGACTGATCATGCAAATAAGGTACACTCGTAACCGACAAAAGAAAAATGACATTGTAAAAGCCTAATTCTAGAAGCTTCCAAAAAGATTGTTATAAGCGGCTGGGATGTATGTTGCGAGTATGGAATTTGTGAGATTGTAATCTGTTTTGCAATGGATAATAAAATCATTAGATGGTTGAGTTTCTGTGGATGTAACCCATTTGGGTGAACCGTGTTAAAATTTGGTGTTGATCTCTTTTGTGTTTTTTCTTCATTGTTATATTTGGGTTATTTAATCTGCATATAATTGTTAGTGTTTATTGCTATGATCTGCCTGAACCCTAACACAACCTAGAAACCATCGTATGAAACAATTTGGCCTAGATAATCCACCTGTTGGACACCAAAGGCACACTTAGAGAAATAAATTCCTAAGGGAAATCTCCACATGGTGAAGATGATCATCTCAGTTCTAACTATATATGAGAATGTCATCAAAGAAGACCAATATGAATTTACACAAGCTATCACAAAGCATTGTATTCATGAGGCTCTAATAAGTAGAATAAGCATCAGTTAAGCCAAAGGGCATTACCAAAAATTCATAATGTCCTTTGTAAGTCTTGAAGGAAATTTTAAGAATATCAACTTCTTTGACATGAATTTGGTGATAGCTAGAATGAAGATCCAATTTAGTAAAAGAATTTTCCCCTGAAAGTTCATCCAACAAATCATCAATAATAGGAATACAAAATTTATCCTTAATGGTTAATTTATTAAGTTCATAGAAATTAGGGCACATCTACTAGCCCCCATCTTTCTTGGGAACCATAACTACAAGAGAGGAATAAGGGCTGGTACTTGGGAAAATAACACCAATCTCTTAGAGCTCTCTAACCATCTTCTAAGTTTCATTATTTTGCTTAAAGGGATATCTACAAGGCCGAATATATTTGGAGGATGACTACCAAGAATGAGGAGAATGACATGGTCATGGTACCTTGGAGGAAACCCTTTTGGGATCCTCAAATACTTGTTGATACTTATTGAGAAGGTAGTATAAGTCTGACAAAGGAGGATTGGAATAACTTTGAGCCTCTAGAGAGTGGAATTGAGAAAGGATGCTAGAAAACCCCTTCTTCAATAATTTTTTATGTACGATGAGAGCTAACTATTTGAACATCACTAGCCTTTACTCCTTGTAATCTTTACTCTTTCCTATTATGGTTGAATTTAATCCATAGTTGGTAATAGTTATAGGTGAGTGGTCCTAATATTTTTAGCCATTGGACATCCAACACATCTACATCACCTAATGAAAGAGAAAACATATTAATGGTCAATTGATAATCCCCTAGAGTAAGTTTTACATTGTGACACTTGCCCCTATAGGAAATGATTTTACCATTGTCCACCCTAATCTAAAAGTTATTGCAAGCAATGATATGACAATGGAGCTGGTTGGTAAGTTTTATGCTAATGAAGTTATGGGTGCTACCCCTATCAATCAAGACCACTACCTTTTAGTGTTTGATGTATCCATGACTTTAAGTGTTTAGGGGGAAGAGAAGCTAGCCAAAGCATAATATAAATATGAGCATCAAGAGCGGACTCCTATTTTTGGGAAGCCAACTCCTCATCCTCATCTAAAGATTCCTCTAGATCACTGGGTTCCCTTATAGAATCAATGAGATATAAGTGTTTCTCCCTACACTTGTGACATTTTTCCCATTTTTATCATAATTGAAACATATCCCCTTGGCTTTTTCCTTTGCCATGCCCTGTCTAGAGAGCTTATGAATCATGGTGGATTTAGTTTTTCTATCTATCTTAAGCTTTTTGGGAGCAGAAAGATGGTGCAGGGGCACCCTCATGCACATGTTAATCAATTTTGGGTTTTGTCTTGTTTTGATAATGATTGATGTAAATAAGGTCATTTAAGACTATGTTATGTGTGTTGGAGTCCATATTAGGTTGCTAGGTGTGTGGAAGTGTCTAGTTGCACAAGTTGTCAAAAGTTGCAAAAATATGGAATATGAAGTCATAAGTTGTAAATGAGGGAAGTTGAATAGTTAGAAATTGAAAAATAAGTTGTGAACCATTCGGAAAGATTATGAAAGGTTTAAAAATGCCTTGGGAGGTCGAGGCAAGGGTGAGGAATTGTAATTTTGAAGTTTGAGCAATAAAGTTCATTTGATTTCCTACAAATCTAAACATTGCAGCATTGTTTCTTGATGTAGTACGGTACTGTACAGACATATCTTGACTCCAAATCAATTGTGTTTTGTAAATTTGTGAATCTAGTTTCTTTTGGTGTTGCTTTCATGTAATTTCATCAAGTTTCAAGCAAGTTGTGTCTATTTTACTAAAACATGTCTGAAACCCTAGTAGGCCTAATTTGAGTGAGAACAGTCCAAATTTGAGCATCTTCGTATAAAATAACCTACCCTAATTTTGAGAAAAGTTAAATAAGGGCCAAATGGGTATTTGAATCAAATATGTTTTCTTGGAGATCAGTTCTGGTTTGAAAGTTATGACTAAACAACACGAATTGTTGCACCACCTTAAGTCTAGTCAAGAAGTAGGACAGTCCACTTTTGAAGGGTTCTGTACAAAGGGACCACCCCTGAGATTTTGATATGTTGTTAAATGTCCAAATGGGTATCTGTAACTATGTTCATAATTTGTGTATCATGTCTTCCCTGATAATTGTGTTGAAAAAACCTCTTTTGAAGTACTACTAGGGGAATAGGAAGATTGTGAGAGAAACCCTCCAAGTTAGGGTTCTAAGTTTGTAACGTTTGGTTTGTTGAATCATTTTTGAGTTGATTTGAGATCATCCACCCCTACTCTGCATCAAATTGGTATCAGAGATAGAAGATTTTGGGAAGTGATTTGACTAATTTGAATAACATGGTTCAATAGATCTGATGTTTAAAGATGGCTCTTAATAAGAAGAAAGATGGGAAAGGGGAATCATTATTATTAAATAGATTGTTCAAAGTGGCAGAGAGGTTACATGAGGAAGAAATGGCAAAGAAGATACAAGAGGAAAAAATGGCAGCCAAGAAAGCAAGAAAGATTATTCAGGACTACCTGCAAATCCAAAGGTAAATGTTGTAAAGTTGTGATTTTAGATATTTGCATGGATAATATTATTTTTGAGTACATAGTAGATAAATTGGGTTTGAAAAGAATACAACAACCCACACCCTATTTAGTGACTTGGCTTCAAACATGTACCCAGGTAACCGTAAGTGAACAATGCAAAGTTGAGTTTCAAATAGGCCCTTATAAGGATGAAATAGTTTGTGATATTATGCATTTGGATGTATGTCATATTGTGTTTGGAAGGTTGCGGCATTATAATAGGGCAGCGAAGTATAACAAGAAAAACAACACATATGAGTTGGACAAAGATGGGATGAAAATTGCATTAACCGCCTTGAAGGATGAGTGCATATGAATTGAAAGATTATTGCTAAGTGAGAAGACAGAAGTACAACAATATGAAGCAAAGCCAAATGAGGTAATGGTTGAGGTAACAAATTTTGAAAACAACATGTTTGAAAAATCAGTTGAATGAGAAATGGAAGAGTTTTCTTTTGAATTTGCTCAAACTTATGAAAGTAATAGTGACATTAATGTTGAAGTGGGTGATGTTCAAGAAGAAGAAGAAGAAGAAGAGACAACAAAAGAATTTGTAGAGGACTCAAGGATAGTCCAAAGAGAGAAGATAAATATGGAACGTAAGGAGATAGCATGGTTCTCAAGAGAAGAACCCAGAATTGAGAATGTTGATGTCAATGAGAATGGAAGAATGGATGAGCAATTCACAATTGAAAATGAATGGCTGAGTATGGTTGAGGTGCAGCCAAAGAATTTGGAGAATAATTAAGAGAAAAGAATGTGTGGCAAACAGCATGAGGTGAATGAAGAAGTGAGGTATGAAGAAGAAAAATATGATTTCTTTAATATGTTTATTTTCTATGCAGGTAAAGAAGACAAAGTGGATGAAAGAGAAAATAAATTTACAATTGCAGTCCAAGGTCAAGTTAGAACAAGAAAACAAACAAAATCACATGGCTACATTGTACCAAGTTGGCCTTGGCTCAAGAAGCATGCTGTTGGGCCAAAAAGCACAAGTGCACTAGTAGATACAAATGTACTTGAGATCCAACAAAATGAAAATAATGCACGCATGTAAAGGAACTGGAAGACAAGAAAGAAGATCCATATTTGAGGTGGAACTCAATTTTTTTTCCTGGGGAGTATGGTGCAGGGGCACCCTTGTGCACATTTTAATCAATTTTAGTTTTTATTTTGTTTTGATAATAATTTGTGTAAATAAATTCATTTAAGACCATGTTATGTGTGTTGGAGTCCATATTAGGTCGCTAGGTGTGTGGAAGTGTCTAGTTGCACAAGTTGTCAAAAGTTGCAAAAACATGGAATATGAAGAGTCATAAGTTGTAAATGAGGGAAGTTGAATAGTTAGAACTTGAAAAATTAGTTGTGAACCATTGGGAAAGATTGTGAAAGGTTTAAAAATTCCTTGGAAGATCGAGGCAAGGGTGAGGAATTGTAATTGAAGTTTGAGCAATAAAGTTCCTTTGATTTCCTATAAATCTGAACGTTGCATCACTATTTCTTGATGTAGTACGGTACTGTACAACCACATCTTGACTCCAAATCAATTGTGTTTGGTAAAGCTATGAATCTAGTTTCTTTTGGTGTTGGTTTCATGTAATTTCATTGAGTTTCAAGCAAGTTGTGTCTATTTTACTAAAATAGGTCTGAAACCCTAATAGACCTAATTTGAGTGGGAACAGTCCAAATTTGAGCATCTCCGTACAAAATAACCTACCCTGATTTTGAGATAAGTTAAATAAGGGCCAAATGGGTATTTGAATCAAGTCTGCTTTCTTGGAGATCAGTTCTAGTTTGAAATTTATGACCAAAAAACATGAATTGTTGCACCACCTTAAGTCTAGTCAAGAAGTAGGACAATCCACTTTTGAAGGGTTCCATACAAAGGGACCACCCTTGAGATTTTGATATGTTGTTAAATGTCCAAATGGGTACCTGTAAATGTGTTCATAATTTGTGTATCATGTCTGCCCTAAGAATTGTGTTGGAAAAACCTCTTTTGAAGTACTACTAGGGGAATAGGAAGACTGTGAGAGAAACCCTCCAAGTTAGGGTTCTAAGTTTGTAAAGTTTGGTGAATTAGTTTTGAGTTGATTTGAGATCATCCATGCCTGCTCTGCATCAAAAGAGGAGGACCCAACAAATTTTTGCTAGGCTACAATTTTTTCCTCAGCAAGCCTAGCTAAGGCAAGAGCATCTCTATAGTTATCCATTTTAAACATGAGAACCTCTACCCAAAGATCCTCTTTTAGACCACTTATGAAACAAATTTTGAAAAATTGTTCATCAAGGACACAAGTCTAGTTAGCCAATTTTTCAAACTCTATTTGATAGTCTTGTACTGAATGTGTTTCACATAATTTAGTGAGGGCACCAATAAAATATTCATAGGCACTAGGGCCAAAGTGGCAGAGGGATTCCTTGCAAAAATATGTCCATGATAGGAATGGGTGAGTCTTATCCAACTATCAAAACCACTAAATGGTTTATTTTCCAAGTGAAAATATGTAATAGAGAGATTTTGTTCCTGGTGAATTTGATGTACTGCAAAACATTGGTCAACCCTGTATAGCCAACTGGTAAGATCTATACCATCAAACTTGGGAAATTCTAGTTTAGGGGGCATAAAAGTCAACCCTAAGTTTAGGAGTAGGATATGTTAGCAGTAGTAGAGGATTGACCCTTGTCTAAAATATACATGGTTGTCATCAACTATGACATATACTCTAATATCTTGTTGAACTTTTCTTTAATGTCCATTTGCACTTGATCCATGCAATCACTTAGAGAGTGCATAGTAAGCTCAGGTGGGTCCTAAGAATGACTTGTGACCATGTGATAATTTGGAGGTAGCAAAAAAGATGACCAAAGTTATATGGTAAAATGATTAGGAGGAAAATATAATCACAACAATGTAGGTTCTTGAATGAAGAAAATATGAGCTTAGGCCAAAATAAAAGGTTACCCAAAGTTATATGCCAATTTGATTAGCTTGAAAAGATAGTTATCATGAGACAACCCATCGAAAAAGGTAAAAGTTGTCCCAGACTCTTTTTTTACTATTGGTTATATACCCTTTAGGACAAATTTTCCATAAAAAGTGAGAAATTTTCCCTAGATTGAGAGAAATTTATGTCAGAAGTTTCAAATCTAATGGTAGGATGGTAGATTGAACCAATGACAAAAAACTATAGGTATGTAATAACACTATGGAGCTTGGAGAGGATTGGTTGTGTAGAAATAACATTGATAACTACCTTACTAATGCCCAACTACAAAAATATGGATCAATGGTACTCAAAATGGATGGTACACACCTACAAGTAGGGATAAGGTAGAAGGTGCCATAGGGTGTGTCTAGTTCATGAGCTTACCAATATACCTATCTCATTCATAAATAGTGTTGGACCAATATTTTAGAGTGCTAACTACATAGGATTAGGACCATACCTATATCCCACTATTCCATCTCTTGGGTATGTGATGAGTAACTTACTAGGGCTAACCATAAGTGCATCACAAAATTCAAATGATCAAAGGTTACCTAGGGAAAGGTTAAGAAAAAATTCCTATGGGGTCTTCTGATATACCCAAAGACAATGGAAGCTCACGACTGTATATAGAGGTTATATGAGGCTTGGGTATTGGAGCCACAATTCTCTTCACTTCACTAGACCCTTTATGGGGAATCTATCTTAGCCAAGAATGAAAACTCTTTTGAGGATATTTGAAAACCCATGTAGGGAGAACTCTCTGCAATCCCATTCTACGTCATGTACTATGAAGATGAAACATCATCACAATGAACATGGAGGTAATGCTTGACCTATTGGAGAAGATAAGGGTCATCCTCAACAAACATTGATAGGATATCTCATTAATAACCATCACCCTAGGGATGATCAAATAAATTGCAATAGGGAAGGTAGTTGACTTGATAAAGTTAACTCCCATCCAAAAATAAATCCTAAGGGAATTTCTTCACCATAGTGCATGGTTAATATATATGAGTAGTTGTGTGTAGTTGGAGGAAGTAGTGGGGGAGGTCATAAAAATTACTAGGCAATTCAAGCCTCAATAGGAGCCTAACTTAAGCTTTATTATTGAGTGACAACTATGACAAATAGTCCAAATTCCATTGCCTCACATGGGTCCCTTAAAGGAGCAAGAAAAAAGATTTAAAAGAGTCCATCAAGTCCTATTAGGTAGAACAAATAACCCTATGCATTTCTCCTCACACAACACAATGACACATAATGAAGGAATAAATTGGAAGACTCCTCATTACCAAGGATAGTTTGACAACCTATTTTTCCTATTTCTTAAGTTGAGCAACCAAAACCCCAAAGGAGGAGTTGGATGGCTTTGAATAACAATTGAATGTCGCATCATCCCAATATGATGTCATAGGGGTAGAAAGAAAGTGACTCTTGTCTCTTATAGAATCCTACAAAATAAAATAGGTATTTTGGTCCACCACCATTAACAAAATGGATAAGTATGAGAACATAGTGAGCTAACAATTGGAGTTGATAGAGAATGTCTTGGTAACTTATCAAATATACTCTAATGGATTAGAGGATAGACGACTACCTAAAACACATGGATGGGTTGCTTTAGAAGTGGTTGAATCAAAGATGTAATTAACACAACTAGAACTTATTGACCAATTGGGAAAATCTTTTGAAATTTTGATAGACAAGTATAGAAGTACTATTTTCTAGCAACACATAGAAAGACCACCACCAAATTTTAAAGTTTTGAGAAAATTTAGTCATCAAGTTGTCTCAAGGATGAGACAAAGTTTCAAGTCTAAGGGTAATGTTGATAGGTTTCTTTATCAAGGTTAAGAGGTTAGAAGTTATTGTTGTCACATAGAATTGCACCTAGAGTTGAAGGCTTTTAGGGCTCCAACAATCTAGTGAAACATTAAGACGACCTCTAGGTGTGGGACCCTGCAAGGAGGCTGAATCTCCAAAGAGAGGCTAGTTCCTTTGTTGGATGAGAGATCCAATGATCATAAGACTAAACCTAATCTATTCACCAGTTGGGAAAAGGGTAAGGTGGATAAACTGAAAGTAAAAGAGGAGGTGATACACCAAGTTCGAATAGAAGAGCTCTCATAAAACTGAGGAAATACACAACGTAACCAAATATGACTGATAAGCATACACAGATTTAGATGATCCTAATAAAGGTAAGGAGCAAGAAATGGTTGAGAGGAATGAGATATTCATAGGCAAACCATTCTCATATTTATACAGAGCTAAAAATCAACACAAAGAGGTAAGAATAACTAGCATATATTCAATTAGAAGGCATGATTATAGTAAAGAAGGGCTCTGTTTGCATACAGTATGAACACGTATTCAGCCAGTATCCAACATTATTACATCTCTCAAAGATGCATATATAGCATTTGAGCACTTCACCTAATTAAGTTTACCATAAATTCTCCCCATAGGCTCTATCATAAAAATATCTCAGCCATAAGGAATGTCAACCTACAGGAATTCATGGCATAAAATATCTGGAGCAAGGGCAAATGGAAGATATTTTGGATCTTCAATGCGAGTTGTTGAATCATCGACCTGCAACCATAAATGCAAAATATCTACATTTGAAGGGCCTCTACAACACCTCAAGATGTTCGCTAAGATGTCTTGTTGCCAAAACTGCATAGTCATCTTCAGTTGGCGATCATCCTGATATCTGGATGTACATATCCAGATCAATTTTCAAAGTGAGAATATTCCCTCGAAAAGCCTGCCAAATGAAAGAGGAGGCAAACATAAACACTTTTGTCTTTTGAAGCATGCAGAAATTCCTTAGGATGGGGAAGATATTCGCAATCAAAGTCGTGATCAACTGGCATCTTGCCCTTTGTATGTGCTTTGGCATATGCAATTGTATCGCCTTTTGTATCTGATCATGTATATGCTATACATGCACTTTATACTATTAGGTTCACTTTATGCACTTATGCAATTTCTTTCCCTTTCACTTTTTGCATGTTTAATTTTTGTATATGTCAATGCATATGCAATTGTATATGAGATATAATTGTTGAACATACAAACGTAGACATACAAATGCAAACCTCACAAAGAAAATCTATAGTGTTTAACCTTTTGACCATGTCCAGATGGTATATGCACCTTTGTATATGTCTTTACATCGCCTTGGACACATGTCGTCACCTCACAGCCGCACGTGGAACATTCCATGCAGCTAAGATTCCCTTACGATGATGTGCCACCATTAAATCCTTCAACTGTGGGCCCACCATCTCATTCCTTGATCCTTCCATGTGTCGTAATTCTGGGGCCTCCATCCAAAAATCTACTTCCTTTGAGCTCTGCAAGCTAGAAAACTGCCACGTGTCCCGATGATGCCCTTTGTATTCACTTTTGTATCATACCTTTTCTTTTTGTATATGCAAATGTATATCAAATACATGCATCCCAACATACAAATATTGATCCCATCGTGTTTATGAAACAAATTTGAAACAAGTTCAGATCCAGTTTTGTATATCCCTTGCTTGTGTCACTTTTTGTATTTCATATACATGCAATTATACATACAAAGACACATACAATCGCATCCATTTCCCTAAACCAATTGCATTTCCTAGTTGGATCCACATTTGTATCTTCTAGATTTGTATGTATCAATTGCATCCTTGTGACATACAAATACAAAAGCAGATCTAAACCACTATCAAATCTATTATGAAAAGTGATCAGGTCCGGATTGTATCTTTGTATACAACTTAAGATACAAACAGAGATACATACAAAGATGCAAGAAATAAACCCGATGTACATTGAACATTGTACATGATATACATACAAACAAAAATGTATATGAGATACATTTTCGACCAAATGAAAGAAAAAAAACCCCAAACAAAGGATGACGTCACCTTCATATGCATCAAAATGACTAAGTATGAAAATGAGATATCCCTATGTTAGAAGGCACTTGAAGGCAAAGGATTTCTGGGTTTTCTGCAAGGATTTTCCAGACGAGATTTTGGGAAATTTTACAAGGTAGACCATGAGGAATTGAAGGATTTAAGCTTACAGGGTCATTTCCCAAAGGATATCTAGGGGATATTCAAGGTGAACTGTTTGACTCTGGGTAGAGGAAAATAGGTCAACAGTTACCACAAATGAGTCATCAGTATGACATCGATAGAGGACTATTGTGGAAGACTATGACAGGGTTTCTACCATAGAAACCTACAGTACCACTAGAGGTGATGAAATATGAGGATATAACCCATGAACAATGGGAACTCCTAGTTGACTTGTCCCTTTAATTGTAAATGTATTAACGCATAATACATGTTACATATGTAAGCAACATAAGATAGAAGAGAGCATAAAGTATAGGAGAAAGTAAGTAAATAAAAAAAGCTAGCTGATATAAAAGAAAGGTGTAAAAGAGAAAGTGTATAAGAGATTGTAACAAAGATGTAGTATTGATTAATACATAATAAAGAGGAAAAAGTAGAGAAGGAAACTATTGTGTATTGAGTTATTGTGAATACAAGTGTCTACATTATCTCTAACCAATGTTCAAATGTACTAATATATAATTTTAGTAACTTTTATTAATTTTATATCAAGATGATTAATTTTATGTCAAGATGATTTATGTCTATCTCTTTTTTTGACAAGATATGTTAGGGATGCATTGACGATAAGAATCTAGATGACACATTTATGAAATTTAATTTACAAAGAGCTGCCAAAACTTGTACATAGTGATATTGCACAGTCCTTTCCTTCATTATCTTTTAATGAGGATCATTTTTGCTTAATTTTATTGATTACTATTCCAGATGCGTCAAGGCTTATTTCGTGAAGCATAAAACTAAAACTTTGAACAATTTTTTTAATTTCAAATCCCTTGAACTAGAAAATATGGAAAGTACATCAAATGTTTTAGAAAGAATGGAGAAAATGATATGAACTCTCACTTCATATACTTTTTCACCACTAAATTTATTCATCTCCAACATTAAGTTCCTTATAGTTGACAACAAAGTCATGTTGAAAGGGAGAATCGCACTTTTTAAAAAATGGGTAATTGTATGGTCTATTCTAGAGATATTGGTCCAAAATTTTGGGTTGAAGCCAATTATGTGAATTAAATTCAAAATTGTAGCACCCATGAAGCTCTCAAAGGCATAACTCCTAAATAAAATTTTGAGTGGATGAAAGCCACCAATTGAACATTTATATATCTTTGGATGTTATGCCCGATCCTACATTCCTAAATATATTTGGAAGCATTTTTTTGGTCATTCAAAAGATGTAAAGGGTTGTCAACTTCTTCATCTTGATACCTACAAATTGATTATTAGTAAAATTGTCAAATTTAACCAAAACCCCACACATCCATCATATTCTCCTACTTTTTCTCTTTCCAAGGCATCTCCTTTTTATAGTGATGATGAGGATTCATATTGTCTTCCGTAGTAATCTATTCCACCAACTACACTTGCTCCTTGTTCACTTCTATGGTGGTTTTAAAATACATAGAAAGAAGTAGGCTCTCTTTTTGGTAATTCAAATGACACTTGTTGCACATGGTCAACTTTTAGATGTATTCCTTATTCCTTTCTACCATCACATTAGATCCTCAATAATTTAGTGGGGCTAGTGACATTGTAGAATGGGATGAGACCATGAAAGAAGAATGTATTTCTTTGATGAATAATGATACTCTGGATTTGATCCCTCTTCCTTGAGGAAGAAAATTGGTTCGTTATTGGACCTATCAAACCAAATATGCAATAGGAGGAATTATTGAGAAACATAAGGCTAGATTAGTAGAAAAAGGATTTTCTCATATTAAGGGCATTGATTACTCTTAGACACTTGCACCAGTCGCTAAGATGAATTTAATCTAGCTTGTACTTTCTTAGGCTACCTCTTAGAGTTGGAAAGATCATCAAATGGATGTGAAGAGTGCCTTTCTTCATGTTGATCTTCATGAGAAGATCTATATGGAGCAACCTCAGGGATTTGATTAGAATTCTTCTTTTGTTTGTTGGCTTAAAAGATCCCTTTTTGGTCTTAAGAAATTTGTTTGAGCTTGGTATGTGTTCATTAACAGATTTGTCACTTCAGTTTTATACTCCGTTGTCCACACCAATGACAAACAAACCAACAATCAAGTCACTTGCAATGATAATTGCAAGTGCTCTCTGCTTATTTTACAAGGCGTGGCTACCTTCGGGAGATACACAATGAATGAAAACAGGGTATGCTTTTAACCTAAAAGCGATTGATTAATTCAGAATAAAGTGAATGCAAATAAATGATACACATCCCACCTATTCCACATCCATAAACACTACCCATGAAGAGAAATGAATAGTAGATCCCCTTTCAATAGATGAGTAAAAATAAACATCCACACAATCTGGTCTACCAGAACATACACTGGAAAGTAATTACAAAGACTCAAAGTTCATTTGCAATCAAAAGAAAATATTGACAAATACACATATCAGAGAATATCTCCTTTATTTCCCCAATGCAAAGTGTGAGTTCAAAGCCTCCACATCCCTATACAACAAAACTGTGCAGAAAAGAAAACTAGCTGCTCCCCTATTCCCAAATAGCTGAGAAAAAAAATCCTCCCCTGTTTACAAAACACATATTTATAAATTTTTTTAAGGAACATTTTCGGTTTCCATAACCCCTTCTTGAAAGGTTAATAATTCTTTATTTCCTCCCAGCAACTAATCTAAACAAATAAAATTCATTCATTTCATTTTCTTGTGGAATAACTTGTAGGAGTCCAAGACAATATAAATTTTTTTAAGGAACATTTTCGGTTTCCATAACCCCTTCTTGAAAGGTTAATAATTCTTTATTTCCTCCCAGCAACTAATCAACTAATCTGAACAAATAAAATTCATTCATTTCATTTTCTTGTGGAATAACTTGTAGGAGTCCAGGACAACACTGAGAGGGGGGGTGAATTAGTGTTGTATTAGATTTCAAATTTCTTACAACTTTTTACAAACTTTATCTTATAAGACAAATAGAGAGGAATACATTAATGATTTGTTGAGCTCATATGCACAAGACTAATAATGAAGGATGTGAACAAAACTTAATAAGCAAAGTACTAATATACACACATACAGATGAAGACAACATGAAACATGACACATACTTTTCACGAGTACATGAAACATGACACATGCTTTTCACGAGTGGAAAACCCTTCTGGGGTAGAAAAACACTCAAAACAGCCTCACTGACTTAAGCAAAAAAACTCACTGGTTACAATGTTTAGAAGCACCAACTTCAAGGAGCACCAACCCCTAATACATTTAGAAGCACCAACTTCAAGGAGCACCAACCCCTAATTCATTTAGAAGCACCAACTTCAAGGAGCACCAACCCCTAATACATACTCAAATTAAAACCAAGAATTCAAAGGGTACAAAACTTATCATCTATATCTTCTCAAAGATTTCTTCAATTCACACACACTTTGTCAATGTACCTGTAAAACCATTATATACAAATTCTGAATGTCTTTGCATATTCCTTTCCTCTGCAAAAATCATCTTCAAAAATTCATTGACCTTTCATATTCATTTCAATTTGAGCATTTTGTCTTCAATAAAAAATCAAAAAGCACTTGCAAAACTTTTCTCTTCAATACTTTTCATCTTCTCCAATTTGCACAAGAATATCATCTGCAAATATCTTCAAAAAAATTTATCCAATTTGCCCTTGTGAGAGAAATAAAACTCTTTGATACTTGGATCCTCTTCAATTGTCTTTTCATTTTCTTTTTCTCTGCAAACATCTCACAAAAATAATATCTGCATAATAAAAAATCCATACAAAAAAAATTGAATGACCCTATATATACATTTTCAATCCCATCAATCTATTCATCTTCCCTTTCATAAAAATTTTTCATCTCAAAAATCTTCAATCAATTTTAATCTCTTCCATCACATTAAAATTTCTTCTGCCCTTAGAGAAAATGAAAAACTTTTTCATACTTATACTCCCCCAAAAAAAAATTCATTTTCTTCCATATTCCTTCAAGAATCATCTTTTACAATTTCCAATCTGAAAAAAATAATCTTCAAAAATTAGAGAATAAGAATCCTCTTTTATTTTCATTTTCTAAAAATCATTTATGCCTTTACTGCTCAAAAATCTTCTGCATAAAAAAATTAGAAAAAGAAGATAAAAAATCTTTAAAATACCATTCTAAAAATAAAGAAATTCCTCCTCCTTAGAAACTTTCACCCTTTTTTTTTTCTATTGCCATGAGGGAAAGTTTTTAAAAAAAATAAAATCTTCTAAAAAAAATTCTAAAAAATCTCCCTTAAATCAAGCTACATCTCCTTTTCAGAAGGCTAAAAGATAGCCTTAAAAAAAACTCACAAAAATAGTTTAAACTCTTCAAAAATCTTACACCAAAAACTACCTTTTTGAAAGGCTAAAAATAGCCTTAAAAAAATCTTATATTATGCAGCCCTAAGATTTATCACATTCAAATATGCTTCAAAAAACATGTAAAGGGAAGAGATATAGGTTTAAAGAAACAAATTCGGGCTTCTTCCTTTTTAACAAGTTTCTAAATAATTTGAAGCTTTTCATGAAAAAGCTCTTTATTAATAAAATCATTCGATGCTTTTTCATTTAAGACCTTTCTTCCTTTAATAAAGCCATTCGAATTATTAACCATGAGCCCATTTCTCTTAAGAGGGAACCGATGCAAGAGGTGAAGGAAATTGAAGAAGCCGGTTTCCTCATGGCACATAAACCCTTTAGAAGGTCAACTTTAGTGATAGCAACCTGTTATTACAAGTCAACATCAAATTACACTAAAAGAGCAATTTGTCACAAATGAAGCTTTATATATTGCATATTAGGATTTAACATGTGCCTTGTGTCCTGCTCTAGTGAATGAATTAACTCTGAATGAATGGTATCATCATTTCTTAACTACAATATTCAACACATGCATTATGTCCTTTCCTTAACACCATAATAACATGATAGACATTAACAACCAATGTGATCATCAATTGATCAATCAAGTCCTGCAAACCTATCAATCATGATTGATACTTTCAACTTGTGTCTGCCATCAACATTACACATCTTGTTCTCACTCATGATGCTTATGAGTCCTTGAAGACATCCTGAATGAAGACTTTGCACAAGATCAACCCATGTTAGCAAGATAATAAACTCCATCACCAGTATAAGCAATTGAAGAACAACAACACCATTGATAATCAACACATCACATAAAAGGTATACACTAATCAAGCCAACTCAACTAACAACATCCTTATTGAAGGCACAATCAACACTCTTATTCTATCCAAATAAACAACCCTTGATTGATGTTCCTGATAGAGTGAACAACTGTGAAAGACATGATCCTGAACAACCTATGTCAATAGTACAGGCCACCTTGATGATACCTTATGAAGATGCACACTAACTCAACACCCTCAATACCTTTTTGACATCAATGACAAACAACTACCATCATAACTGCCTTTGAGAAGTTTTCTTCGGATTAATTTACCCACTCATTTTTAAGAGTGACTTTACTGAGCCCTTCCTAATACATATAATTTATAATAAAATTACCTTTTGCCTCCCTTTCAACTTCACTTTGACTACCAATACTCTCAAGTAAGACATCAACATCCTCACCTAATTATGCCAATCTTGAACTTAGCTTCTTCACTTTACTCTGTTCTTGACCCAAACAAACTAGTAAGTCATTCAATTCGACTTCACTTTCCTTTTGTGCTTCTTATGACGAGTACTGTCAGTGCCTATAAAGAATTGCTCACTCCCACTTGTGACAACAGAAACAATTGCTTGTCTATAAATCTTCTGTTTAAGGACGGGAAGGCAATAATTGTATTGTTGTAGCCCACCCTCCAATAAAGCATTTCTATTTAAGGGAAGATGTTGTGCTGTCACTGTGGCAACCACAAGACATTCTACAGATAATTTTACAAAATTTACAGCATCTAGCGTTGTGGTGTGCTCTATCACAAATTTAAGACGTGGTAATTTATTGACCAATGGCTTTCATATATTGTCAATAAAGACCTTTTCCCGATCAATACTTGGATCTGTTACCTCTCCATGAACCTGTAATGGCAACCAATTTCTTTAAAAACAGGCATGCATTTTCCAAAAAGATCTGTCACACCATCTTGTGAGTTTGTAGTTGCCCTTGTAGGGACACTTTACTTTAAAAACTACTCCATTGTCTCTTGCAATCTCAATTTCATTGTGATTTGTGTTATCTGTGAGATAAAGTGTAATAAGGGAAGAGATTTTGCTATCAGATGGCAAAGCCTTTAATATCCTTTCTCGATAAGAAACGGCATCAACCACAGTGGTTATAGGAGACTTCAAGTTTAATATCTCAATAGCCCGCCCAAACATAGTTGCACTGTGAATAAAGGATTCAAGGAGGTCTCGATCTCGAAGATGAAGGTGCCAGTCATCAGTCGTGTCATTGTGGACTTTAAACACTTCCACCTCCAAGTTTTCTTTCAACAGATAAACATTCTCTTGATTCCTGTCTGACTAAGTCTAAACACAGATGCCATCGGCCTTGCACTCCTCATGTTCATGCACAAGGCTAAGGAGTAACGGTGCCCCAAGAACTCCAGCAGTTACAAGTTTACTTTGAACCCTGAGGAGTTTAGCTACAAACACAATATCTAACAAAAACCTCGCTCCATTACACTTTAATGAGTGCCATATGCATGAGATGACATTTCTATGGGTCATTTTGTCGAACGGCTCACATTCCTCGTGACTGTTTGCACATACCTCCCACGGGACATGAGAATACAACATCAGACAAAAATCCAATTTCAATTATTCCCGAATGGATGTCCATAAGCTACTTGATAACCCATTTGGCACGGGCAGAGAAGAATGCTGACATACATAGGCGTTCTGTGCCCATTCGATAGTCAATGTGGTATTCATAATCTACGTCAAAAGGGACCACTGGAGGTGGCACATAAGCTCTATCACTTTGAATCTTGCAAAGAACTATTACTCAGTCCATCTGCAGCAGAGAAGATGCTGGCAACGATGGCGGAGTCTGGTTTTACATTTGCAGACTAATGCTCTTTTAATGCATCCATTTTTTGAGCATTCTGCAATTGTGGTGTCCTATGGGATTACCATACCTTTGAGGCTTTCTTTCAAATGGCAACACACATGCTTGTCTAAGCATTTCCATCCATAGCATCTGATTTCTTGACCATGTAGCCGCTAGTAGTGTGCAGAACGTGTTGTTGAGGATGAGAGTTCAAAAACCCTAAATATCTCTGATCTGGCACAGGTGAGTTGGCAAGTCAAGCTTTTAATGAATTTTTGAACCTTTGTTTAAGAGTTCGGGAGTTCTAAAAACTCCCGACTCTCCTACTTAATAAGCGAACTTGCAAATAAAGTGAGGTCGGGCTTTTATGAAGTTCGGAACCGATTGAATCTCCAACAATAAAGAGTTTGGGCCATTTAAGGTAAGGTTTTTCATTTTTAATAAATATGACTTTAATAAAGTCATTTACAATTTTGCTCGTGGAAGTAAATCCCTCATAGCAATACTTTTACTCACCTTCCTAACCTTGGAGAAGAATATTTTATGCTCCGCAAAAATTAACTTCATGAGCAAACACGGAACTTTTAAAACTGTACCGTAAGCTGAAGACGGAAAACTCCATATCTTTCACAAAATGGTCTCCATTTTGCATGAAATTTGGACAGCAGGACAATTGGACACCACAGAGTAAAACCCAGAATTCTTTTAAGTTCCAGCAACAAGGATCTCAAATTTTGACTCAACTTGCAAACCACTGGCGAGAAAATTGAAGGTTTAAAATCTTGCAAATGGTAAGGCATTTTGGCATAAAAACTTGTCAGATTTAGGTATATTGCAGTTATAATCAAGCTCATAAAAGGATTATGCACCAGCTCTTACGAATTTTCAAATTTAATTGTTTTCGGGATTCGGCATGTTCAAAGGCGTACAAGAGGATGCACTGAAAATTTGAAATTTCTCAAGTTCAAATTTTCAGGCAACAGTATGCGAAGATGAATCACATTCTTCCCACTTTAGCATTCTCTCATTGTCATTTTGATTCCACTATCGACATTCAACAACAAGAGGTTCTTGTTGTTGTTGTTTTGTATGTGCATAGTCTCATCCTTACTAAAAGCTCATCTTCACTTCTTCATGATGTGAAATCTTCCCCTCATAATTAGTTTGAAATGCAAGAATTTGGACTTCTCTATTTCCTTGGTTTGGCAATCCACATTCTCCCTCTAGGATTAGTCTTTCACATCCCAAGTATGCCTTGAACCTCTTGCATAGATTTCAAATGATATATTGTAAACTTGCACCTATGCCATCTATTTTTAGATTCAATCTCATAGCCAAGTGTTCTACTCCCCTAATTGATGATCTATGTAGTCTTTGGCTACTAATATAGATGCATAAACTCTACAATATTTTATCTTCTATTTGTGAGACTATTATTTTCTATTTACTTTTGATAAGTGGCATGTTTTGATATGTTAATTTCATGTGGATTGCTTTCTTTTATGCCAATGTGCATTTTCCACATGCCTTTCAATTTTTCTTCATGCTAGACCTATCAAGGAATACATGTGGTACTCCATGGAATTCTAATATCACACCCTATGCCTACATGATGTCACCCCATGAAAGATTGAAGATGATCCATGAATGCTTGAGGTGACACTACAAACATTAAATGATCAATAGAAGACACACACCACATCATTGACTAACACTAGATTTAAACTAGAACAACAGTTAATTTAAACTCATAAATTGAGTGAGAAATGGGGTAGCCATAAATGACCCTAAACCCTTTCACTTATGCAAATTGTATGGTAGGTGAATTCAACCCCCATTATGATAAGAGCAAAAAACATGAATGGATTTTTTACAGATTTGATCACACCATATGTCCATCCTCTTTCCCATATAAGACTTTTCCTTCCTAGTGTCTTCGTCCATTCCTTCTCTGCCATGTTTTTCTTCCTTTTATCTCTTTGTACCTAAATTCTATCTTTAGAATTTATCATGTTCAATTTTAGCCTCCAATTTCATTTTAAGGTACCATAACATCCTCTGAAGATTAGGCATTTCTTTCATGTCCCCTATTTTCATTGTAATTAGGTTGGTCATATTCACATTGCATTTTTGACACTATTGTGTTTTTTATTTATTTGTACTTTTTGAGTTGAATTTATTTTTGGATCTCATTAATTTTTCTTTCATATTTTGTTATTGCCCCCAAATGATTTCCCCCTGATATCCCACGAAATGGTCCTTAAACCTTTGTTTCTTGTGTTGGTACTCAAAAATGTAGGGTCTCTCTTCTAGCACCACGACATAGAGTGAGACAAGGGGAACAACCTGTATCTCAAGTAGGAAGAGTGATACATCAACAAAGAGAGGGTGTTTTTGGACTAACGCATAGAATTAGGGCAGATCCTCTTCTTCAAGCTCTGCAAAACCTAGAGGTATTCCCTTGAGCTCTTAATATAGGGCAACAATTTGAACTAGGCTTTGACTACCGTGCCCTAATGGTAGTTAAAAACAAGCCTACTAGACCTCATTAACAACAAATTACAAGCAAGCATATAAGTGCGCCCAAAATATAATCAATTTAAATCACTAAAGATGAATCCCCTTAAGTCACACACTTATATATTGCAACCTCATCATCATAGCCCTCTAAATATCTATCAAACACAAGCTCACTAGAAATCTACAATCACAAAGTAGTGGACTATAATCATGAGTCGAGCTCCTACATGCACAAACCTCTAAACATTCCATTCAAGTATGAATCCCTTAAGATATGGAAAAAGCAATAATGTTGGTTTGTGTAGAAAGGTAGAGTAGAAAAATAAACTAATCCTATAGCTAACAAAGGAGGTGATTTTAATGAATTGTGTTTGATGGGTCAGTGCAAGAAGTTGGGTCCACTTTTTGGCCAAAAAGTGAAAGTGTTTTCCCTGATTTTCAGAATTTGTCACATATGACCTTAAAATTTGAAGCACTTAGAGATGGAATCTTTAAAAAAGTCAGTAAATATAAAATGTAGTAGTCGGAGTCTAGTTTCCAAATATGTAATTTTTTTCAATACCCAAATGATACAAATTGATTTTCAATAGGCATTTCTAAAAACCACTATTTAAAAGTCACTTTTTTTTAACCATACCATGCAAGTGTACGGCCAACATAATTTGACCTAAATAAAATTATTTTTCAAAATCTTTTTGGGAAAAGATGTGTAGTACAGTGAAGTTTGATGAGGATTTTTTTTATAATTTTTTTCCAAATAATTTTTTTTATTAATTTTTTATTAGGCCTAATTGCTACTTTTGAAAACCCCTCGTGTACGGCCAACATAATTTGATCAAAAAAATCATAATTTTTTTTTTCATTGTGTAAAGAATGATGTGTAGATTGATGACATATAATTTTTTTTTTAAATTTAAAAATTAAAAGTTATTAAAAAAATACAAACACCTGTCATTTCATGTTTTTGGACTAGTTTACTCATAAATTAGATAATAAATAGAAGAACATGTCCAATAACAAAAAAAATTACATATTTGAAAACTAGACAATGTCATCTGTAATAGGTTTTCATTTCGTAAAAAAATTCAGAAAAAAAGGTCCTCGGCTATATAGGTAAACTCAGTGTTTCTTTTTGTTCTGTACTTAGAAAAAAACTTGCAGGTCCAAGGCTCAAGGACAGCCAACCATGCCTATCCCGAGCCTAAAACCCAAGAAAAGGGAAGGGAAAAGGCGGTCGGAGATTTCTAATTTCAAATAACGGGTACCCGTTACAACATATGTTTTTAAAAACGGGTACCCATTTTATAACGGGTACCCGTTTCTATTATACCCGTCATTTCCCATATTAGGAAAAATGTACTATTACTGTATCCCTGCAACTTGCAAGTCTGATCAGTACGGCGTGACAGTAATAATTTCTGCATTTTTTTACTTACAAGTGTTTTGTGGAATCTCTTGACAGGTCATATTCTATTCAGATTTTGAAAAGAGTCAATCATATGAACAATTCTGAAGTGAAATCAAGTGCATGACCTATTTTTAAGAGGAATAAAGAAAGAAGGTTTTTGTTTTTACATCTACCTTTTACTTCAAAATCTATGGAACAAAAGATCTACATCTAATTCTACTTCAAAATTTTAAATAAGTACATCAATTATGAAATTGGATTAAGTATCAATTGTTATTTTATCAAGAGGGTTTGGTAATCATGGGATCAAATCAATGTCAAAGAAAAAAACAAAGGAGGGTAATGACACCTCAAGAAATTGAAGCCAATAGAGAGAAGGAAGCAAAAAGGCAAAGAGATAGAAGAGCAAGGATTCAAAAGATGAAGAATATTGAAGCATCTAGTTCCATGAGTATTGAAGAGAAAGACATTCAAGAGACTATAAATGATGGGATGAATGTAGATAATGCAAATGTGGAAATGGTGAATTTGGAAGAAAATGTGTCTATAGAAACAAATGCATGTATGTCTTCAAACCCAACTTTCAAAGATATAGAAAATTTGACTATACAAACAAATCCAAGTATGTCTTCAGAGCCAGCTTTCAATGATATGGAAAACACGACTATAGAAACAAATCCAGGTGTGTCTTTGGAGCCAACTTTTAATGATATAGAAAAGATGACTATAGAAACAAATCCAGGTGTGTCTTCGGAGCCAACTTTCAATGATATGGAAAACATGACTATAGAAACAAATCCAAGTATGTCTTCAAACCTGCCTATTGATGATATGAATGAGAATGATATCTCTTTTAGGAGTGAAAATGAAAATGTTTTATTTGAGATTGAAAGAAATGTCTTAGATAATCTTCCTGCTAAGATTTCTTGGAGGCAAATGAGAACTCATGCAAAAATATTATATAAAAAAAAATTATAGAAAAAGTCTTGGATTTCAATGTCAACTTATGATGCAATTGATGAAGATGTGGCAATTGCGAAAAGTAATGAAAAAGTTAGGCATCTTTGTAAAACCTAAAAAAAGATGAATCAATCAAACAAGTTTTATCTAGTGTTGCTAATGCTATTGATTCTATTGGTAAAAAGAGTTGATCTAAAGATAGCAATGCAGCACGAAGAGCTATAACAACTACTTTAGTCAATAAATCATCTTCTAATAAAAGAATGATAAGTAAGACAAGTGAAATTCTAAAGATAAATCCTAAAACTTTGAGAAAAGCAACAAAGAGAAGAGAATCTATTGAAAAAAATCTAAGTAACCAATGTTGGAGTTTTAGTGGTAGACTCCCAAGGTATGACATGAAATTAAATAGTGAAATCAAATCTTTAATTGAAAAATACTGGCATGATAATACAAGGGTATCATCTAATGTTAGAGATGTTTTAAAATTACGAGTGGGGTCTAAAATTCGTGATCCTCATCCAAAACATCTATTAGACATGACTCAAACTGAGTTATATAAAAAATTCTTAGATGATTTAGTGTTAGAACCATTTAATATTACCATAAGCCAAAGATCTTTTGAGAAATGTAAACCTTGATATGTGAAAATTAATAAACAACGAATCTCTTGTTGTTGTAAAACTCATGTGCAATTTCATTATTATTATGATATTTTTCAATATATACGTTGTACTTTGCATACTGACGAAATTATGTAGGAATGTGGTATTAATATGCCACCTCAAACAATTAAGGAGTTTGTAGCAGGTTTGTTTTGTGAAACATCTACTGGATACTTATTTTATTCAAAAGCATGTATTTCTGGACAATGCAATAGATGTGGCAACTTTTCATTGTTAGGAGAATGTATGCATGAAAATATTTCACATGAATTTGGACAACAATTAGTGGATGTGAAAAGATTCAAGAATGTTGAATATTCTTTAAAGGATGGAAAAATTGGAAAGCGTTGTGAGTTAGTCACTGAAAAAAATTGTGTGCATGCATTCATCAAAGATTTTAAGGATAATATTGTATCCAAATATGTCAAACACTCCCAATATGCTCGGTGGCTTGATGGACAATTTCGTTCATGTAAAAACACATTTCCAATTGGAACTATCCTATCAGTGGTTAACTTTGCAGAAAGTTATACTCTTGCTCCACAAGAGGAAATTCAATCTCAGTATTATAATTCAGTGCAAGTGGCCATATTTGTTCATATTGTATACAGACATGCAGATGATAGTACAGAAGATAATAGAAAAATTTTGAGGGAGTATCATTTCTATTTGAGTGATAACTGATTACACTCTTTAGAGTTTGTGCAATATTGTTTCACAAAATTTTATGGAAGTTTAAAAGAAAGAGGAATCCAAATGGCACAACATTTCATATAGTCAGATAATTGTATAGGGCAATTCAAAAATGCAAGAATGTTTTATTGGCTATGTAGGACTCACAAAGAAATCAATATCCAACATATGTGGAGTTTTTTTGAAGTTGGACATGGTAAAGGAGAACATAATGGAGCTGGAGCATGTGTGAAAAGAGCTCTTGTTAGAGAGCAACTAAAATTTGAGGATGCAGCCAAATTTAAAGATGCACGTGCAATTGTGGATTGGTGTAATGAAAAATTATCTACTGGATCGAGTCAGAACTCTACAATTCGACGATTCTTTTGGTAGTTGAAGAAGAGAATATTCCTACTTGACTTGATTGTGAGACAATAACTAGATCAACAAAATGCCATTCATTTAAGAGTTCAAATGCAAGCACAAGGACTATATGGACTAGGGAGCTTGCATGTTTTTGTCAATTTTGTATTACAGGTGATTGAGGAGCATGTGAAAATATAGAATGGGTTGAAAAATGGAAACAAAGATCATTGACACCTACAGAAACACAAGATCAACTTGAAACAACAATTGAAGATGATAATCAAATGTTTACATCAGATGACTATGATCGTGTTTCAGACCTTGTACAAGAAGGTATTTTTATTTTCAATATTTTTTTATTGTCATTTTTTTGTACATCTATATATAATTAATTATATATGTATGCATGCACAAATTTATGTGATTTAGATACATGTCACACTTTATTGAATTACATAATGTTTTTGTAGGACATGTGTATGCTGTTGTTGCACCTGAGGGCAATGAAGAGGAAACCGAGTATTGGTTGGCTTGATGTGTTGAGAAAAAACAAAAGTTGTTACATCCTAGAGTAGATGATGATAACATGGAGTATCCAACAGGTTCTGTGGTTGTTGTTGGCACTTGGCTACAAAAATATCTAATAAGAAGGAATGGTTTGCCTACATTTGAAGATTATGAAACACATAAGAAGATCATACATTACTCACATTTGGTTGTGGAAACAAATATAAAACTAGTCAGATATCAAGGCACACCTTCTAATAAATAGTTATGGACACTTTCGATGGAAGAACATGAGTCAATTACAGATGTATTACAAAAAAATGAGGATGCAGATGGTACAATGGAAAAAATTTTCAGGTATGTAAACCATACTCTTACATCCCCTAAATCCATCCTCTTAAATGTATCCTATAATGTTATCTAGTTACATGTAATGCATCAATGTTTTGTCTTTTTGGTATATAAATTCTTTCATTCTCATTTCAACTTATATATTATTCCCCTTGTCTTAAATTTTGTATCGACTCATGTAAATATATAGTTAATTTACTTGTACATTTGAACATTACTTTTTGCAGGTGTACCCTAGACAAGTAGTCAAATTTGCATGATTGTCAATAGAAATTTTCACCATACAAGTATGTGAGGTCATTTTTGTAGTCTTCAACTAAAAGTGAACACAAATTAGGTAATTGTATATACTTACATTATGGCTTTCACATTCAACATGTTATCTAGAACTACATAATGCATCAATGTGTTGTGTTTTTGGTATATAAATTCTTTCATTCTCATTTCACCTTCTATATTATTCCCCCTGTCTTAAATTTTGTATCGACTCATGTAAATATATAGTTAATTTACTTGTACATTTGAACATTACTTTTTGTAGGTGTACCCTAGACAAGTAGTCAAATTTGCATGATTGTCAATAGAAGTTTTCACCATACAAGTATGTGAGGTCAATTTTGTAGTCTTCAACTAAAAGTGAACTCAAATTAGGTAATTACACACACACACACACATGTGTGTGTGTGTACTCATATATTTCTCATCCATCCTCTAAAGACACCCGCTTGGACATCCCCTTAATTCATCCTCTTAGCTCCCCTTAAGCCATCAAGTTTTATCTTATATTTTGTAAATTGACTCGTGTACATCTCTCCAAGTAAGCTATCCTCTTTTGTATCCCCTTAAGACATCCTCTTCTAACTCCCCTTTTAATTAATCCTCTTATACATCCCCTAAAGCCATCCTCTTATGTATCCCCTTAAGACATCCTCTTATCTCCCCTTAAGCCATTGTCTTACATCCTCTTTTGTGTTATTTAGTTACATATTGCATTAATATTTTGTGTTTTTGGTACATATTCTTTCATTCTCATTTACATTTATTATTTCTTGCAGGTGTATCCTACAAGTAGATTTTTCCATGATTGCCACTACAAGATTTCATCATAATGTAAATGGTAGATCAATTTTGTAGTCATGTCAAACTAATAACATGGACCTATAAGCTAATTGTATAGATATACTCATATGTTTAATAATGGACCTATTTTTTGTTTTGAGACTCTTTTTATGATCTATGTATTTAATTTTCATTGAGCGAATATTATTTTATGATTGCCACAAATGATATTAGTGTAGAGGTTCAATAAGTATATAGTTTGTATTTTTCCTATCATTTTTGTACCCACTTTAGCTATGTTTTGAGATGTGTTGAATTAGCATTTATTTTATATTATTTAAATGCACAAAAGTTGAAAAGTAGTGTCATGATAGTTAAAGGGAAATAGTCCTAGGATAGTTTGCATATTTGAAACATGGTTTAATATCACCTCTATGAATGCCATGGTCCTCCTCTATATCCTTCAATCATTGTCTTGAATAGTCTAATGCTATCACTAATAAATATGGGACTGTGCTATCATATTACCTAGGTGTAGTCATTGGTGTTGTAGAGTTATTTACGACTGCTAAGGTAATAATGAGGGTTATCATGCATAGGTAAGGTAGTAAATAGTCATTATTTCAAACTAAATGACTACTATAAAGGTTACTCATTGTCATAGCAAATAGAAGATTATTGTCATGCATGAAGATTATTGCCATATCCAATCTAGACTGTCATAAATCATTGAGATGTTCTCATAAGAGCAATTCAAATCTAAAAATCAGTCATTATGAGGTTATATCATCTAAAGTCCATTGCAAAAATCCATATGACAATAATAAAACAAATAGGATAGTCATGAAACAAATAGGACACTCATGAAACAATAAAGTAATCATGTTAGTCAAGAGGTTTTCACAGTGATTGATGATCTTATATCAATCTAAATGGTCATATGCTAGTTAGATAGATATGTATTTATGGCAACAAGTGGCCTTCATGAAATTCATAAGAGGCTACCAAACCAATTATAGGATTGTCCTAATGAAACAAGAGAGGACTGTAAAATGCATAAGTGGTCATCCAAACACCTATATGATTGTCATAACAATCCCTAATAGCCACTTTCCTTCATGACCAATCAAATATGTTATTAAGAACTTGAAGATAATCCCTAATACCCACTCAATAGAACTACTAAGAGAATGGCCAATCAAACCAAGACAAGAATCTACATAACAAAAGGAATCTCAAAAATGAAATAATTCCCTAGCACTAGAAACATTCTGAGTAATCATTATAAGCCCGATTAATGCACCAACATTGTCAACCAATAAGGCATAAAAGAGAAGATCTCAAGAGAATGTATAAATACAAGAAGAGATCACTTGGAGAAGGCTACTAAAGCTAAACACATGAAACTGGAAGTTCTGGAAAGAGTGGAAAATGGATTGTCAAAAATAGGAAAAATGAAGGGGCCTTGATAAGGTATATACTATCTATTCAAAAATTGGAAAAAATTATCTACACATTAGATAAATTCACATGTGCATATGAGAATCCATCAAAGCATAATTGAAAGTGGATTTTTGTAAGATGTATTAATTGCAAGTGCTACTTCTGATCACCACAACCCTCACAAGAAATTATGCACAAAATCTCTCATGAATAATTTTAAATTGTGATAAATTTTTTTGTAGCTTATATTGTGTGGATAAGATTTGAATTTCCTTCTAGTTTCTTCTAAAGAGTTAGTTTCTCTACAAGAATTGAATGCTTCATTTGAATCATGTTTTGAATGTTTTTTTAAGGAAGATTTTGTTTGGACACTATCAAAGTGAGTCTAACATCCTTATCATTTTATCATATTTTGCAATTCACTTTACCATATGTAGCAAATTGGACTAGGTATGTTACCTTATGAAGACTTGATTAGTCCAAATTTTACATATTGAATTGCTCACATAGTGGGTTGAGCCTTACACCGTTGTATTTTGTAGGTTGTTTCAACTTTTGAAGAAAATTGTAATATAGGTGCACTTATCTTTTGAAGAAAATCACTCTAGCTATTGCATTGGATTGCACACATCTCGTTTTATTGCCAAATTAATTGTTGTATTATAGAGTATGTTTGCTTGTGTACACTAGAATATTAGAGTTAATGACCTTACTTTTTGATTATGCATGCATCTACATGAACCCCATCTTTAGTTCCAACATTGTTGCTACTATAACTACAAAGTCTACTTTAACACATACATGAATGGAAATGCAAGGTTTATCCTAGGTAAATTACCTTGTTATAAAATGCCCTAAATTTATCTATTAGATAATTGTAACACCAAACTTATCTATTAGATAATTGTAACACCAAACCTATATATTCCACTATGTAAATTAACTTAATTTAGGTTTGTGAGGTGATGTATTAGAATTTGAATTTTGAATATAAATATAAATGAAAACATTTAATTAATTTTGGCAGTTAATAGATTGTTCACTATTTCAAGAAGAACTATTGAACCATAATGCATAATCACTTCTTAAATTAAAAAATGTAGTAGAGAGAAATCTTCTAACATGTCTCAATTAAATAATTTATAATCTAGAAGTGAACAATGAAGCATATTTAACATATTATCTAGCATACTAAAATACATTCAAGCATATAGTCAATAATATATACATGTAGATCTATCTAGATAAGTCCATGAAATACTATATAATATAGGTAGGACCCATGAAATGTGTACTAAAACATCTACTCATCGTCAGCATATAAATAAATACAAATCATAGTTCATGAAATACTAAAATATATCTAGAAGTACATGTAATAGCAAGTTCAACATATATAGTCAAAGTCCTGGCACGGCATATATAAAAAATAATGTTCACATCATACAGTTCAGTCTATGAAATAAAAATCTATGTCAGGTATGATCATCACTCAAGTTCAAATCTGAAAGAGGCCTCTTTCTTCCTCGTGAAATAGATGGATCTACCTCATGATGTACACAAGAGAAAGAAACTTGCAATCAGATTTAAAAAAATTTAAAATGACACATACATGTGCTTCTGAAATGTAAATTTCATTTTGAATTTCATTTGATTGAAGATTTAATTTAATTTATAAAAAACTCATATTAAATATTTAAATCTAGACTTTAATGTATGATTAAATTACCATATGATGTTGGTCATCTCCTCCCACATTCTGTTGCCCAAGTGATCGTAAAGCATCAGGTGCTAATTCCTGGATATTCAAATTTAAAACACTCAAGAATTACGTTACCATCCAAATTTAATTTAATTTATAAAAAATATGAAATTAAATATTTAAATGTAGGCTTTAAAGTGTGCATTTAAATTACCGTGCAATCATGCTCATCTACTCCCATATTTTGTTGTGCAGGTGGTATAGTTGTTTCATCTTCTTGACCAAAAGTTTGACCTGCTAATTGCTAGAATTTCAAATAAAACAAGTTTGAAATAAGTTAGAATTTATTTAGCATATAAAGACCTAGAAATTGCACATAGAAAATTTAGTAAAGTTTAGGACCTCAAAATGTGTGGATGGCTCATGAAATTGTCCCTGAATAGTAACCTGACAATAGTCGCACTCCTATCATCCTGCACTTACATATATATGGGTGCATATATAAATTTATATAAACTCAAAAAAGAAACTTAGTACAAATTTAGTACAATTTTTTAAAACACACACCAGGGAATACTCATGCATAACAGCTGACGATGGAGGATCAGTTGAAGAAACACCTGAGCCATGTGGTCGATCAGACATGGGAACTGCCACATGACCTGAGCCTCGCTACAATAGTAGTGTTTCACATACATGTACGTATAGTTATTTATTTATTTATACACTTGTTAATTTAAAATATAATATTGATAAGTTTCAAGAAGAAAATTTAAACTAGAATTAGATACATATGGTTTTAGGGTTAAGATATATTGGTTTACCCTATAAGGTGTCCCAATCTCTACAGCTGTCGATGCAAAACTCAATGTATCAAATCGTGATGTGGCCCTAGAGTGACTTGAGATCTGTACAACAAATAGTTCACAATTATATATTAATTCATTAAATTATTTATATAAATTTTGATACGTTCAAATTATGCACTTGAAATATTTAATAAAATGTGGTTAATGTACCTGTGTAGGATTATCATCCGAATATAGTATATCCAAGTATGACTCCACTTCTGTTGTAGCTGCATCTGATGTGGATGTAGGAGCAGGACAATAACAGGGTTGATTGCAATTTGTACACAAATTTGCCCCTGACATGCCTGAGGCTCTATGATGAGATGCATTGACTCCTCCATGATGCTCTCCACCACTGAATTCATCTGCCATTTGGGTAGCTTGTTCAGTGAGATTGCCTGAGAGTCTACTCAATGCTCCTAATGTCGACAACACTACCTAGTGCTGAATAGGTGCAGGAATCGTGGGAAAAATAGGAGCATGAGGAACGGGTCAATTGGGGTCAACTCGTGCCCCTGGTCTGTGTTGTGGCATGCCACGACCAACACCCTAAAATTCTCTCATATCAAAATAATTGGGTTTTTGACCCAATTGAAACTCCACCCATAATTTTCTCAAAAAATATAGTGATACCTCATAATTAGCATGTGGTGGGTGATCAAACACCATCCACCACTGATCCCAAAAATGTCTCAAAATCACCTCATGCATACACCACTTAATTGATATTCTTTTTTTTGTTGCAGCTATAGGTTGATTAGTTTTTGGGTGACGAAAAAATGGGGCTAATATTTGTTTTGTTATGTGGAGGTCATGGATGTCTTTATATGAAAGACCATCCACATAGAATTGCCTCCTCTCCTCCCACCAAAGGTGAAATCTATTTAAGTCTACATCGATAGACCTAACAGAATCAATAATGGTTTGCATCGAAGATGCAAACCGAACCACATGAGGAGGCATCAAGTGAGGTTGATTATTAATCAAATTAATGTTCTCCTCAATTGCATTAATATTTTCATTAATGGTTTGCCGCAATTGGGACTCATCAAGTGGAGGGGGTGGGGGGTTTTGAGGTGGATCACGGGGTGGGGGGTTTTCATAAAGAATGTCATCTATTAAAAATTCATCTAGACTCTGGTCATCCATTAGATGTCTCCTGCAAATTTCCAAATATGTATCCATATAAAAAACTTACAAATGTATAATTTCACAAATATATACATATTGAAAACTTACAAACAAATATCTATAAATTTAAACTTAATCTAATAGATCTATAAATGAAAGTTTAAAATATCCATGAATTTAGAGAGCAAGTAATACTTGAAAATTAAACATGCACAAGTTTATCATATAATATGATCAAATGATGATGCCTCAACCCTAAATATATCTCGTATACCCTTATTTAAACCATTTGAGTCCATTTGTAGTGGTAACCATCTCCTACAAGTGCATCTAAACCCTTGTATTTATAGTTTACTATTTCCTAATCCGGTGCACGAATTTCTATTTCCATTGTCTTGTTTGTTTAACTATCATTGATTATTTCCTTTGATCATTTATCACATTAAATCTAACCCTTTGATCATTTATCACATTATTTCCTTCTATTTTTGTATGAAAATATATAAAATAGGCCTCCCTCTCCCCATTTGAACATAGAAAAATTGTGAAGTTTCCACTTGATTGCTATTTTGGAGCCATCTTTCTTGAATAAGTGTAGGAATGTTAGTGTTTACTATATTTGTTGGTTTTAACTCCATTTTTCCTCTATTGTACATTTTATCTTCCCTTTTCAAACCCACATTCCTTCTCCTTACCTCTATCTAAACCATTTTCTTTCCTCAATTTCATTTTAGATTCTCATTTCTACTTTATTTTTCATCAAGTATCTTCCATATTATTTCTTTTCTTCTCCCATATTAGTCCTCTCTATATCCATATTATTCCCCTTTACTTTTTTTCATTGAGTCTTCTTTTTCCATCTCCTATTCCCTCTTTCTCCTTCAAACCTTGGTTTACCTAGCTTTAGTTTTTCATACCAATGTCTCCTTAAATTAATCCAACATTTCCCTAAAATATTATATTCTCCTTCCTACTTCATTCCTCTTTAACCATTTTTTAGAGGGTTTCTTCTATAGAATTGGTATTTATAGATAAAATATGGAATAATTAGAAAAAATCTCACAAATTACCAAGAGGAAGTTATGCAAAAAATCACAAGATGAATCTATGTCTAAATTTTTAGATCATTTTCACATAGTGGACAAGGTTGCCTTCTAGGTCCTAGTCATACACCAAGGTACTAGGAGAGGGCCATGTGACACCCAAGGTGTCACTCTACCTAACAACCTTGTCCTATCATCATTTTTCTCAAAATTATAATGGAAACATTTTGACACCTTATATAGTCCAAATTTAAAAGTGCATGATAGCCCATGCCAAGTGTATTCTTCCCATTTCTCTATTATCCTACTTCTAGCTTAGTTAAGCTCAATTGTGACATATTTTACTATTTTGCACCATCTTCTACTTTTTGTCTTGATTGGTTTCTAGATAGAGAAGTTATTAGTAAACTATTCTAAACACGCCCAAAAATTTATTAGTTAATGTTTATTTTGAGTCCATTTGTAGTGGTAACCATCTCCTACAAGTGCATCTAAACCCTTGTATTTATAGTTTACTATTTCCTAATCCAGTGTGAATTTCTATTTCCATTGTCTTGTTTGTTTAACTATCATTGATTATTTCCTTTGATCATTTGTCACATTATTTATCACATTAAATCTAACCCTTTGATCATTTATCACATTAAATCAAATTAAACATGCACAAGTTTATCATATTTAATATGATCAAATGATGATGCCTCAACCCTAAATATATCTTGTATACCCTTATTTAATCTATCTTCTCAAACACATGTCTCCCATGCATAGTTTATCATTGTCATTGAAAACCAAAGGACTTCAAAAAGAAGCCAACAACTTATTAAAAGGTCATGCACCTACTGCTTGAATAAAACTACTCTACTATTAAAATAATGAGATTGATATTTCATGAGATGTAAGAGTTCTAATGCTTGGTTTAACCCTCTATCTCTTCCATTCAATCACACCACCATTTTCCTAAGCGATTGCTTTACCTTCACAATTTGAACAACCATGATAATCTTGTGAAGGAAAGATTTAGGAAGGACAAAGGTGGCTTTTTCACATAAGATGGGGTATGCATGCTTGTGTACATCTTATTGTGAGGTCTTGTAGGTTTATTCATGGTTTCTAAGAACTTATTCATATTTCTTCATTTCTTTTTAATTATGCTATTAGAGAGACCTCAATAATCACCCTCCAAGGTTCTGCAAATCTTGAAAAAGAAGAGGGGATACCATACCCTATGACTTGGCTCAAAGTTGTTCTCTCCTTGTCGATGTTTCATATTCTCTACCTGAGATATTTTATTCCCTTTTTCTTAGTTTGAGTATTACTTCTAGAAGAGAGGGATTATATTTTTAGTACCAAAGAAAATCTAAAGATACATCAAATTTACATGCTTTTGTGGGAGAAATACATACACAAGACAACTTGAATCTCATTAAGACAAATGCCTGGACTAAAAGCCTAATCAAACAAACATGAAACCCCAGTGTATAATATTTCCAATCACTTGTCAATGTGGGGTTTACCAAAGTAATAAGGCACATAAGAAACATAAAAATTTGCACTTTGGGGCATGGGCCAACAACCTCCTAGGTCTAACCCCATGCAACTAGAGTAATATGCAAGGGCTCATCACTAAAGATTAGACTAGGCTAGTAATGACATGATAGATGGGTATGCATGCAAATGATTTAATAACTTTTGAAGAATGTATTTCTTTTCAATGTGGCTCATGGTAAGCTAACTCTTTGGAACTCAACACTTGATGAATGAAAACATGAAAGATCCACCTACAAGCCTATAGGAATCAAAAGTGGGATTTGATATTAGGAAAGTGAGATGAGAAATACAAGCATGGACAAATCATGGAATTCTACATAGCATAAGGTAATAAATACAAATAATGCTAGTAAGAATAATGATAATAGAAATGTGGATAATGAAAGTGGTTGCAATGGAATTAATAGGAGGAAAAGAATGCTTAAAGCGGAGAGAATCTACGAGATGGAGAACTGTGTAGTCAATGGGCATGGCATGGGATTCAAATGAAACTATGGGATCCTCAAAAGCAATAACAGTTGTAGAGGTCATAAATGGAATACTAGTAAATGATGATGAAGATATATATAGTAAAGTAATTATAAGATATTTTTATTAGTAGTTTACATTTTTAGGAGGATGGAAGAGTGGCTTGTTTGAAATTTCAAGTCAATTCAATATAAAATTTTGTTTGACCACAACAATTCAATTCTTAAAGCTTCTTTTGAATGCTATTGCATTCCCATTAGAAGTCATTGAAAAGTCGAATGCATTCGAATCATACTCACACAAAATTAAATCTTTATAATTTGGTTTTTTAGGGTTTATAGTTTAGGTTTTTAGGGTTTGCAGTACAACATGGTTTTAGGGTTTATAATTTAGTTTTTTAGGGTTTATAGTTTAGGTTTTTAGGGTTTATAATTTGGTTTTTTAGGGTTTATAGTTTAGGTTTTTTAGGGTTTCCAATAACATGGTTTTAGGGTTTGCAGTAACATGGTTTTAGGGTTTGCAGTAACATACAATCACCAAAAAATCATAAAACTCTAATAGCAAGTGAAACCCTAATTTTCATTTTAATCCTACAATCACCAAAAAAACCTAAAAAACAACCTAAAAACTAGCAAAGAACCAACCTGGAGGAGCTCAGTAGTGACGAGGTGGTGGGAGAAGGTGACAGGGCAAAAAAATCTCTGGTGTTGTGCTCATTTGGCCTTCAACAACGCGTACCTGTTCTGTGCTTTCCATTGTCACTATTGTTGTCAGCTGGAGTGGAAGAAAATGAGCCCGCAAGGCTATTTTTAAAAAATATATACTTTTTTAAAAAATGGGTACCCGTTTACTAACGCACACCTGAAGCTAAATGGGTACCCGTTACTAAATGGGTACCTATTTAGGTTCGGATGCCCGTTCCTAAACGGGTACCCATTTCTTTGAAAACGGGTACCCGTTCCTGTCGGCAATTTTTTTTCCCTACGCAACTTCCCCTACATGTGGATCGAGTTTCTTGCTTTTACCCTAATTCTTCACCAATTTTACCCATGTATACTCCATTGGGCAACAAAGTTCAAACTTGCAAAGAGGATAAGAACATGTTATGTAAATTAGCAATGGAACAAAGGTTGTGTGGGTGCAACCTCATAAAATAAGGTAACCTGTAAATGGCATTCTTAGTTATCCATAGCAAATCAACAACACCCCACATGCAAAAAAGGGAGACCATCACAAAAACATTTGTAAATTGCATGTACTATTGCAACATTAATCAACTCATCATTACATCAAGATAGTGAATATGGCAAGAGAGAACCAACAACCGTGTTTGAAGATTCCCCTAAAATATTACAGCTTGTCATGGAGACATAGATTTGCAGACAAAACCCTACTAGACTACACCTTCCCCTAAATTGCAAGAGGTGTCCAGTCATTTACAAAGCTGGATATTCATCGATTAAAACCCTAGAACACACTTTCAGCAACTAATTAGCTCAGCAACCAACCCTTTTTATATCCTTTTACATGTATATATAGCATTACAATCCATTTTTATTGCTTGGATAAGAATCTTGGAATGGTCAACATGATTTTCCAGTCATCCATGTTTGCTTGCATCACTTCTACATGTCTCATACCTGAAAACATACCAAATCGAACCATTGACCCATGTCTTTGTACATAGATAATGTCCATGTAAGGTCCATAGGTACTTGGAGGTGTTTAAATGTTTTCATATGCTTGATCATGTCCATTAGAGACCATTAATGTTGGTCCTAGATTGTTCAAGGGAGTTGTTGAGGTGAATGAAGCTTTTTGAAGAATTGTAGAAATTCAACATGGAACCAGATGAAGTCAATGTAGGAATGTGGAAAAGAACTAGAGATCTGGACATTTGGGAGTAAGGGAAAGGTGTGAAGTAAATCTAGAAGTTTATTAGGTTTCCACAAAGGAAGAGAATGAGTGATTTGATTATGCAGGGAAATGAGGAATTTGGTTGTAGAATTGGACATCATGACAAGATACGAGGTAAAGAGAAGATATCTTGAAGTTCAAGGAAAGTCTACAAATATGAGGGGACAAAGGATATGAAGGTATGGGAAAATCATGCGGGACCGGAGGTAGGAAGTGGAAGTGTCAAATGGAAGAATTCCTGCAACCTTGGGAAGTTTCACAAATGGAAGGAAATGGATGAGTGGAAAGTGTGGGAAAAGGAGATAGGACCAGAGGAGAGGATGGGAGATATGCAGGGAAAAGTTGTGGAACTAGACATCAAAACAAGATGAGAGGTGAAGGGAAGATATCTTGAAGTCTGAGGAATATTTGCAACTAGAAGTGGAAGACATGATGGTGCAAAAAAATTATGCGAGACTGGAGGTAGGAAACGGAGATGAACATTTCCTAAAGTCTAGGAGACATTCGCATAATTGAGGAAAGCAAAAGGTTAAGCCAAGGGAGCTTCGTGAGAAATTAACAAAGAACTGGATGTGGGAAGTGGAAGGACCAAGTGGAGGAAGTCTAGAAGTTAAAAGGTTTCTACAAAAGGGGTCAAAAGGAATGCAAGGAAATTAGGGAGGACTGGAGCTGGAAATGTCTAGTAGGCAAGGGAATTTGTGCAAAATAGAAAGGAAGACAAACTGAAGGAAAGTGAGAAAATGATGAAGGTCATGATGTTGGAAGAAAATGGATGAAGTCTGAAGGAACTCTAGAAGTCTGCAAAATAGAGGAAAAGTGAAGGGGAATGAAGGGACAAGATTTGTGGGAATACAAAAACAGATGGGAGGACTAGATATGGGGACTCGAAATATGAAGTCCGATAGTCCATCGAATCTCTACAAAATGGAAGAAATGGCCGAATTGAAAAAGACTAAGGGCTCAATAAAGTTTGTGGGAATTTTATGCAAAAAAGGAGGTGGAGACTAGATGGGAGATGAAGGGGGGCCATAGAGGACTTCATCAGGATTCCACAAAATGGAAAGATGAAAAGGAATGAAGGGCTCAATAAAACTGTAGGGATTTTGTGTGGTACCAAAGGTCAAGATCATATGTTAGAAGAGCAGAATACATCCGGTAGTCTAGTAAAACTCTGTAATTTTGCAAAACACTCAAAAATGACATAAGACTCCCCACACATAGAATTTTTTGAACTCTTTAAAAACCCCAGCATATGATAGGAACATGGGAGAGGCAAGGCACAACTCCAAGATAAAAATATGACCAAGGTAGAACCCATTGAAGGAATTCTCAGATTGGTTATTAATGATGGGTAAAACACTTCCAAGACAACAAAGGGGCACTAGACTTAGGATTTTGCAAATTTTGAGACTGGGCTCCAACATCTTGAATGTTATCACCCCAACTAAATATCTAAGTCATGGTAGTTTTATGCAAGAGTTATATCTTCATACCTATGATCATAATTTTAGGAATCCGTCCATGAAGAGGAACTCAAGCAGCTTCAAATTATCATTGGCTCTAGGAATCATAATTCCTTGATTCCATTATGAGATAATGACAAGCTATAACTGAGATTTACAAGTGGCTAGTTGTAATGGTTTAAGGCTAGTCGTCAATGAGCTTTATAATTTAAACCTCTTTAGTCGATTATCTTCTTTCTAAAAACTGAATAATCCTATATGCTAAGGCTATTGCTACTCATCACGCTCTTTTTTGCTTCCCCTCAACCTATTAGCTTTGAGCATTATGCCCCTTTCCTCACCCTCACTACAACTCATATTGATGCCCTTATCTAAGCGAACCCATAAATAGGTGGAAGAATTTACCCTACATCAATCATCTAAATAAGAACCCAAAGAATATTTGTTGCATCCAAAACCCAAGGCAATATAGGCTTGAAGATCTCATCAAATTACTCTAAGCAACAATGAAGAATCAATTTACATTTTTTAAATAATATTTGTTGCTACCAATTTATTGTTTGTTGTTTATTAATATAAATTTGAGACAAAGTTTTGGTTAAGATAAGTTGGTTTTAAAGGCACCATAAACCCTATACAAACCTTAGGTTTTGACAGGACCTGAGGGTTAGTGCAAGAAGTTGGGTCCACTTTTTGGCCAAAAAGTGGAAGTGTTTTCCCTGATTTTCAAAATTTGTCACATTTGACCTAAAATTTTGAAACACTTAAAGATCAAGAATCTTGAAAAAAGTCAGTAATATGAAATGTAGTACTCGGAGTCTAGTTTCCAAATATGTAATTTATTTTAATACCCAGATGATAAAAAAATTAATTTTCAATAGGCACGTCTAAAAACCACTATTTAAAAGTGTTTTCCCATGATTGTCATTAAACCAAAAGGTTGACCTATCAATTTCCAATACAAGCGCCAGAGTTAATGAATCCACGGGAGGCAGTTAGTCCATGTCACAAATCCCACGGGGAGCGCTGACCATTTGCCAACAAACCTCCCCCAGCGTTACCCGGGAGGGATTCAAACCCATGACCTTTCACTCTGATACCAATTGCCATACAGATACGAAACACATTATCCTCTGCCCTATCACTACCACCACCATATTGTCAAGCACTATCTTCGTACCACTGTCAAGTACTGCAATTACTCCCCCTATCTGATATAGCACACTAGTACCACTCACTGCAACTCATTATTTAATCAACTCTGCCTCATCTGTTTGCTTTGCTTTGCATTTGGATGTGAGCACTTATTCATTGCCTCTCTTAGGTCTCAATGACAAACATTGTACATTAGTAAGGCAACAAAGACTTCACATGCATCTGAGATACACTAGTTACTTGATCATCTACTTCTGAGATTCTCTTTCTACTTGACCATCTGCAAAATAACACAGTGAATATTGTCTTATGAGCACAAAAAGATGTCATATTGAGATTGCCATGTTTCTATAGTTACTACCCTGTTACAGCAGACACTGTCAATCTGAAAACTTAGAGAGATCACTGCATAATAGAATGATTAGGAGCAAAATAGCCCTCAATCTAAAAACTCTGTACTCATGTAGGATGTAGTGAAAGTCTGAAAAAGAAAACACTGTCAGCACTTTGAATTGAAAAATGTCATCATTGAAGAAAAAAGGCTGTCATCATTGATTAAGGGGATCACTGTAATGTTCAGTTAAGACTACAATTGAAATGAAATACATTGTCACAATACTAGATATCACTGCCACAGATCAAACTCATTTGAATTGAATCTATCCTGAGGGGAGCAAAGAAAAAAAACACTGTCATCAATATGGAAAAAATTGTATACATGTCGCATAGATGTTGGCATTATCATGTAAACATAAAAGTATTGTCTCAACCTATACACTTCACACTTAACCGATCATGATGTAAGCTTGATAACACTGTCCCAAACTCTGTCCTCTTGTCCTGAACTATCTTATAACACTTGTTAGGTCTCAAAAACGTAGGTCATTCACCCTAAGAGGTTGTCAGGCTCTCTTGAAGTTTTTGGCCAACTGACACGAGGTAGATATGGCTAAACCCCCTTCACTTCAGACTCTGCCAGACCTAGGTGAGTAAACCTTTAATTAATAAAGCAGATAAAGAGATAATCACTACTTTGATCAGAATTAATCTAACTATTGATAATGGCAAAAAATAGATGAAAAGACAGCAAGTTAATTCTAAATGATCTAAATTGTAATGCTAAAACGATAATGCAATCTAATTAAGTAAATCTGAAGTGAATTTGTATAAGTGATAATGAAAACACTAGACCAGTGCCTTATTGAATATAGAGTCAGCAGGATCATGAAATAAATGACTGTTTGTTTGGTAAAAACTTGAACTATCTGGCATGAAAGAATAGGTATGTAACTTGTACAACCCTGCAAGGAAATAGTTAATATTCCATACTTATATATCCAATTGACAAAAACAAATTACCTGCATTCATCTAAAAGGATTTAATCCCTCTTTGAAGGAACCTATCAGAATAATACTGCAGTTGTAACAGATTTATCAAAAACTGGAGACAGAATACAAACCCTAACTATATGACTCTTCTTACAGATCCATGACAATGTCTTCACAGTTATTGTGACAGATTTAAAGGATTTAATTCTGAAAGCATAAACCAATTAATCTTATCATACTATAACAGCAAATGTGTATAGACAACTTGAAGATATACTTGATAACTCAAATTGAATAACAGAGAAAACTTTGAAAGGAGACAGTCATATAATTGAATAAATTAAACAGATAGTTGATACCGAAATCTACAGTTACTGATTCATGTTCATAGACTTGACTTCATCAGAGAATGCTTGCACATGGTCTACCAAAAATAAAATATATTAAAAGTGAACTGGCATTGTTGTTCAAATCTAATCTATAGTATCCTCTGTTCTATTATGTAATATTTCCCTATTCTATCTCTATTCTATCTCCATTCTCCCTATTCTAGTCTTGGTCATCTCTTATAAAGAGCAGCATAGAAGCTTCAGACCAGTTACAATAGTTGTGACGGTTGATAACCGAACAACAGTATTTGTCTTAATAAAACAGATTCAGGAAAATTAATACTTGTCTTTAACCACCAAATGGATAACCATTTCAGGGTCAAACAAAGCTCTTTAACTATAGTTCCTCTTAATCTCCTTCGAGGGTTTCTTTATTATTCTTCCCTTATTGATAATTTATCAGTTCCTCATGATCCTTTTGTGGGTATTTTTTATAACTTGATCCCCGCTATGTATATCCCATAAAAACCCATATTTCAAATGTCAGAAGAATATCTTAACCATTCGGATTAAATGTTGTTTTAGGGTTTCTATATTTTGTATCGGCAAGACCTCCTACATCGTTGTAAGAATAACATTCTTCCCCGATCTATTTGGTGTCCCCAATATGACTACGACAAAGGTCTCATCGATCAACATAGTCACTGTTGCCATCGGAGTGAAACGTGCCATCGGCTTGACTTTTGGTAGTTATATCAATCAACGAAGTCAGACCGATAGAAGTTTGCATCAGCATAAGGTGCATTTGGTTTCACTGAAAGTGTAATGCGAATGTATATCGCAAATGTATCTTTAAGAATGTATGTGAGAATGTACATTGTGTTGGATACAAAAGGTGACTGGTAGAAATGGTAAAGAGAACCGGTGATAACAAGTCATGTCTTGTATATACCGTGAAATGCATCCTCCGATATACATAAAATCCCGATGCATCCCTTTAACCAGATTTAAATCTCTCCTGAGTTCCACGTTGTATGTACACAGCAATGTATGTATCTGAAACCTACAACAATAAAATCGTATTTCATAACATTTAAGTTCCGCGCTATGCATATCGCCTTGTATGTACCGCAATGTATGTATACTGCAACATACATACAAAGCGCAAACATACAAAGACTTAACGTTAATTCATAATTGTTTCAGTTCCGGGCAATGCATATCACCTTGTATGTACCGTAATGTATGTATACCGCAACATACATACAAAGCGCAAACATACAAAGACTTAACGTTAATTCATAATTGTTTCAGTTTCAGGCAATACATATCGCCTTGTATGTACCGCGTTGTATGTTGCGTTCTGCCAAACATACAAACATAACATACAAGCAACAGACCCGACAGAAAATACATTTCAACTTTTAACCTCGTCGGGTCCACCTTGTATGTAACAATAAAACGTTAGCCAAATGCATACAAGTAAACAATGCATCAACCCGATGACTCCTTTATGTGACCATACCATGACCTGATATACAAGGGACTTTGCATATGCATCATACAATGACACAACATACAAACCACTTTGTATATGAGAGACTTTGTATATACAAATGACTTCGTATATACAAACATACAAACCCATATCACAATGCATTTTACCAAAAACACACATAACTTGCAAAATACAGGGAATTTTAAGATGGTTCAAAAAGCAACCCCTATTCATTTTTGACAAGGAATTCACCCATATTCAACTCTGGTACTTAATGCCATTTTTCCTTTATTTTCAACAAGGTTTGTAACTTTTCACTTCCTTGTTTACGGTTCATCTTTTATGAGAACTTTAACCATGTTATATTAAGTCTTTAGGAATCAAAATAGATCAAATCCAAATATTTCTATCAACTCAATTGTTAATTTCTGTTTGAAAACAACTGTGGATCTTTCCATATATGCTCACATACTGAAATCTTTAGATGATTGAAATTTAATATTTGCCAAAAAGTAGCTTGGGAATTTCAGTCCCAACAACACTGCACTTGTTTCTCCAAGCAATCATTGTAACTATCTAATCTACATTCCATGATTCTGTCCACAAACAACAATTCACTGTCCTCTTTCACTGTATATCTCTGTCATGTTTGTCATCAATCAGTGTCCAGTGTCTTGGTTCTCAAGCTAAGCAATGTCGTCAAACTAGAACTATCATGTGTTGCCTCATTGCCTTACTACCTTCAAGACTAACTGACCATACTGAACAAATTTCACCAACTATATCCTTGTCTAAAGTATTGACTGTCCTACTACAACTTATGCATGCAAGCACTAGCACTATCCTGTCTTATTTGACATTGTCAACAGATCTAAAACTGATCTAATACTGACTCAATAAATTGTGCACTAGCAAGACCTCCTATACAAGCACTTGAATAATCTATACCTTGCTAACACCTGATGATAATGATGTGACCAAGGTGGCATAGTTGACTGATATCATAATCTCATCACTATCCAATTCTAACAAATTATCACCAAGCATTGTGCTGTATGTCTACTTCACTTAGGTGACACTAGTTAGTAATGCTCACAACACTTGATAATATGACATATGTGCCTGATATAAACCTAACTAACTTCCATGAATTCATCTATTTACAACCTTTACAACTTCTTGATTGATATTTAAGGGGCTAGATGATAAAACTGTAAACACCTCCCCCTAACCTCATACTACTCTTTTATGCACTTACAGATGTCACTTGTGCAATATGCACAAGCTCAGATTCTTTCTTTTCTTTTTCTTGTTTCCTTCTCCAAACTGTTATAGTCCCTATTTTCTTGTGATGACTAAAAGGTTTCACCAAATTAATCTTGTAAAATAGTGCTTTATGTCCAAGCTTATGACACCTATAACATCTGATCTTATGACCAACAGGAGGAACAAATCATATTCTCTTGACAACCAAGAAGAACTTCTATGATCATATCTTGCAAGCATCCAACAATTCCTTTGTATATGACCAGCGTTATTACAGTTATAACAAATGTTGGGAATTAAGGTGTCTCAACTTTGGTAATTCCTTGTATTTTTACATTGTATTTATTTATTTATTGCCTATTGTATTAATTGGATGCAAATTCTATGTTGTCATATTGTGGGAGTTGGCATGGTGATGTGTCATCCTACATGGCATATGACCACATGTAATTTTGTCCTCACATGAGGAGATAGGTGTCCCACTTAGTGGTAGGAATATTTTGCCATGTATCGGCATCTTGGATGTTGTGTAAGGGAATATTTTCTAAAACGGTCATGACAGATTCCTATGACAAAGTTATGACATGTAAGAGTCGGAAATAAAAGATCATATGACAAGTATGGACATGTGTCGAGAAGCATCTTTGAAAAAGGCATCTTTGGGTGCCCCAAGTTGGACTGACATCTTGTAAGAGAATATGCTATTTATAGCCTGTGTATGATAGATTCTCTTACAGCTGTAAGTTATGACAGCTATGATAGATTCTATGACGGTTGTAAGAGTCGTAAGAGCATCTGTCATAGCCCATTTTGGAAATAGGCAACCTCCTTGGGATGGGGTGACTTGACAAATGTCAGGAACATCCTACAGTGTTGGACAAGTGTCCATAGGCGTCAGTTTTGGGCCATGAGGCCATGTTGGATGCGCATCCCTATGTAGAGCCATTTTTGCCTTGTATATTCTATATAAACAGGTGCTTTGGAGAGGAGATTCATTACAGGTTTGATAGGTACTGTTATGCTGCTAGTTTGTCTCCAGATACGAGTGTCAAAGACTCCTACAAGAGCATTGGGTCTGTGATTGTATTGTAACCTTGTTTGTTTGCGTAATACATTTGAGCTGTGTTTTGGAGTGTGGGGTTTTTCACCCGTAAGGGTTTTCCCCACGTATATCTTATGTCTCTATGTTCTGTCTTACATTCTTATGTATGTGTTTTCTGCAATATCTATGTTAGTGGGTTAACATTTTCTATAATTGTAAAGATAAAATTAAATTTGCACTCTCTTCCCCTCATTAGATTAGTGTAGGAAGCATTTTTTGCACACCTAGCTTCCTTTCAGTTGGTATCAGAGCCTGGCCAATTTTGGTCTTAGCTATTGGGTAGGGGTTTTTTGAGTTGATCTTAAGTTGAGTGGGATTCTATGCAGAGTATTTTGTATCTTGTTGCAAGAAGGAGATGGCAACCACATCTGGAAGAGTAGAGGTGGAGAAGTTCAATGGCACAAATTTTGAGTTGTGAAAACTCAAGATGGAGGACCTACTTGTTGATCGTGACCTATGGGAAATCGTTGATGGTACTAAACCTGCAGCAATGTCACAAGTTGATTGGGACCTCAAAGATCGGAAAGCTAAGGGTCTCATAAGACTCTATCTAGCTGACTCTATCCTATTGAATATCAATGAGGAGAAGACCGCAAAAACTCTTTGGAAGAAGCTGGGAGATGTTTATCAGGCCAAGTCCTTAGTGAACAAGCTCTTTCTAAAAAAGAAGTTTTCTCTGAAGATAGAAGACGGAGGATCTATTGCGGACCATATGAATGCTTTCAACATGATCGTTGCACAGTTGACATCTGTGGGTGTGAAAATGGAGGAGGATCGGTGTATGACCCTACTTTGTTCTTTGTCGGATTCGTGGGATCATCTTGTTATGGCTATTGGAAGAACCACATCCACATTCACAATGGATGAAGTGGTATCTTCGCTATTATCTAAAGAGATGCAAAGAAAGTCTTTTGAGGCAACCAAAGAGGCTCTTGCGGTTCGTGGAAGACCCAAAGAGAAAGGGAAGAAGGACAAGAAAGGTGAAATGGGTAAATCCAAACCCCGTGGGAGATCTAAATCTCTTGGAAAGTCCAAGGCTCTCTATTGGAACTGTGGTAAAACTGGGCATTTCTGAAAGGAATGCAAAGAGGAGAAGAAAAAGAAGAAGAAGAATGTTTCTGATTCAGATTCTGACAAGTCACAAGATGATGGTGATGCCTTCATCGCAGCCCTGGCCACCCATGCATCTGATGATGTGTGGTTGATTGATTCTGTTGCATCATTCCATATGACCTCGCATCAAGACCGGTTCACGAAGTATGAAGAGTTCGATGGTTGAAGAGTGTAACTGGGTGACAATTCTCATCTGAAGATTGTTGATCGTGGAAGAGTCTCAATCCGATTCCCTGATGAACGAGTGAAGGGAATCACTGGGGTTATGCACATCCTAGGCCTAGCACGGAACCTACTTTCTGTAAGTATGTTGAATGATGCAGGTGTGCAAGCTATCTTTTCGAAGGATGGATGCAGGATGACTAGAGGATCTATGGTGCTTGCGAAGGGTACTTAGAGAGGTACTTTGTTTCAGCTAGAGGCATGCACTTCACAGTGCAATAGTTCTTCTAATTCAAAGAAAAGAGCTGCATTCACTTCATTCCCACCATCTGAATGAGCGGTGAAGAAATTTGTTTTAACTAGTTCTGATGGTATTGCACATACTATGGAAGCTAAGCTTCTTGCTGAAAAGACTATGTTATGGCATTTGAGATATGGCCACATTGGTGAGAAGGGTCTTAGAACCCTAAAAAATAAAAACCTCGTTGAGGGGTTAAATGATTGTAATCTCAAGTTTGATTTTTGCGAACATTGTGTATATGGAAAACAAAACCATGTTTAGTTTTACTCTAGTTCTCACAAGTCTTTTGGTGTATTGGATCTTATTCATTCTGATGTGTTTGGTCCAGTTAATGTTCCTTCAATTTCTACATCTGTATATTTTGTATCTTTCATAGATGATTATAGTAGAAAGACATGGATTTATTTTATCAGAAGCAAATCTAAAGTCTTTAGTCGATTTAAGGAGTTTAAAGCATTTGTTCAAAATCAGACTAGTAAGAAGATTAAGTGTTTGAGAACTAACAATGGTGGTGAGTTTTGTTCAGCTAAGTTTGATAAGTTATGTAAGGAGCAAGGGATTGAAAGACATAATACAACTCCATACACCCCACAGAAAAATGGAGTTACAGAGAGGATGAACAGGACACTGATGGAGAAGGCTAGGAGTATGCTTAGTGGAGCAAGCCTTGAACAAAAGTTTTGGACTGAAGCTGTTGCCACTGCTTGCTACCTGGTAAACAGGTCTCTTACATTAGCTCTTGTTGGTAAGACACCTATGGAGGTGTGGTCTGGTAAGAAGCCTTTAGTTAGGCATCTTCGTGTTTTTGGTTGTGAGGCATATGCACATGTGCCTAGGGAGAAATGATCTAAATTGGAGAACAAGGTTGTTAAATGTATTTTCATTGGCTATGGTATTGGTATGAAAGGATACAAGCTTTGGGATCCTGTGGCTGAAAAAGTCTTGTATAGCAGAAGTGTTATCTTCAGAGAGCTAACACCTTTTGTTGTTCTACAGCCAGAACAGACAGAAAAGAAAGATGCGGTTCAATTTCCTTCTACCCTTGAGAAGACTGAACCGACAGACCTTGTGAGATCTGATGATGAGGAGAGCTCTAACAACTCTGAAAGCTCAGAAGAAGAAGCAGAACCTCAACCTCAGCCATTGAGGAGTTCTACACGAACAAGAAAGCAACCTGATAGGTTTGGTTATTCATTACTTGCTTCTAGTTGTGCTTTTGCTTTACTTACTAACACTGATGAGCCTAGAACCATGAAAGAGGCTATGGGCATGAAAGATGCAGGTTCCTGAAAGGAGGCCATGGAAGATGAGATGGCTTCTTTAGAAAAGAATAAAACATGGGACTCAGTGCCTTTGTCTGATGGACAGAAACCCGTTGGATGCAAATGGGTGTTCAAGAAGAAATTCAATGCAGATGGTAGTGTTGAAAAGTACAAGGCTAGATTGGTTGCGAAGGGGTACTCACAAGTGGAGGGAATTGACTATGGTGAAATTTTCTCTCCCGTTGCAAAGCTGACATCCATTCGATTTCTATTATCTCTTGCAGTTGCTTATGACTTAGAGGTAGAATAGATGGACGTGAAGACAACTTTCCTTCATGGTGATTTGGAGGAAGAGATTTACATGTCACAGCCAGAGCATTACATAGAGAAAGGTAAAGAAAATTTGGTTTGCAAGTTAAAGAAGTCTTTGTATGGTTTGAAGTAGTCTCCTAGGATGTGGTATATGAAATTTGATGCCTTTGTGTTGTCCGTTGGATTTCTAAGATCGAAATCTAATCATTATGTGTATTAGAAGTTTGACAATGATCGCATTCTTATTATTGCATTGTATGTTGAGGATATGTTGTTGATTGGGAATGGTAAGAATATGATTTCTGATTTGAAGTCTCATGTGTCAGCACAGTTTGAGATGAAAAATCTTGAGGCAACCAGGTACATTCTGGGGATGGAAATCAGAAGAAACAGAGCTAACAGAAATCTTTGGTTAAGCCAAAGTAAGTATGTGAAGACCGTGTTGGATAGGTTCATCATGGCAGATTGTAGACCATTGTGTGTTCTTGTTTCATTGGAGACAAAGTTGTCTGTTAGTGATTGTAAAAAATCTCCTAGTGAGGTGGAGGACATGAGTAGAGTACCTTATGCTAGTGTTGTTGACAGTTTGATGTATGCCATGGTCTGTACAAGACCAGACATTGCCCAAGCAGTGGGAGTTCTTAGTCAATTTATGGCTAATCCTGGATGAGTACATTGGGATGCAGTTAAGCGAGTGTTCCGATATATGAGGGGTACTTGTGAGTATTCCATATGCTATCATGGTAATGTTACAGGACCTCCACATTCAATTTGTATTCACGGATTTGTGGATTCTGATTAGGCAAGTGACATTGACAGCAAGAGATCCACTAGTGCCTATGTGTTCACTATGTTTGGTGGTGCAATTAGTTAGATGAGTAAGTGACAACCTGTGGTTGCTTTTTCTACTACAAAAGCTGAGTACATGGCTGCAACTCATGCTTGCAAGGAATCCATTTGGCTTAAGAGATTGTGTTCAGATATTGGTGTTGATGCAGGTTAGATTATGATCAGTTGTGACAGTCAGAGTGCGATATGCCTTGCGAAGAATCTAACTTTCCATGCTAGAACAAAGCATATTGATGTATAGTTTCACTTCATGCGAGACATGGTAGAGGATGGGAAGGTAAATTTGGAGAAAGTAGATACTTTGAAGAATTTTGCAGATGCATTGACGAAACCAGTGGGCACAGAGAAGTTCAGAAGGTGTTTGAAGTCCATAGGCCTCTTGGCCTATAGCAATTAAATCCTGTTAATTCTATTATCTCTTACAAGGTGTTTGACAAGTGGGAGAATGTTGGGAATTAAGGTGTCTCAACCTTGGTAATTCCTTGTATTTTTCCATTGTATTTATGTATTTATTTATTTATTGCCTATTGTATTAATTAGATGCAAATCCTATGTTGTCATATTGTGGGAGTTGGCACAGTTATGTGTCATCCTACATGGCATATGACCACATCTAATTTTGTCCTCACATGAGGAGACAGGCATCCCACTTAGAGGTAGAAATATTTTGCCATGTGTCGGCATCTTGGATGTTGTGTAAGGGAATATTGACTGAAACAGTCATGACAGATTCCTATGACAAAGTTATGACATGTAAGAGTCAAAAATAGAATATCCTATGACAGGTATGGACATGTGTCGAGAAGCATCTTTGAAAAAGGCATCTTTGGGCGCCCCAAGATGGACTATGACATGTTGTAAGAGAATATGCTATTTATAGCCTATGTATGACAAATTCTCTTATAGCTGTAAGTTATGATAGCTATGATAGATTCTATGACAGTTGCAAGAGTCGTAAGAGCATTTGTCATAGCCCAATTTGGAAATAGGTGATCTCCTTGGCATGGGGTGACTTGACAAGTGTCAGGAACATCCTACAATGTTGGACAAGTGTCCATAGGCATGGGTTTTGGGCCATGAGGCCATGTTGGACGCCCATCCCTATGTGGAGCCATTTTTGCCTTGTATATTCTATATAAACAGGTGCTTTGGAGAGGAGATTCTTTATAGGTTTGACAGGTACTGTTAGGCTGTCGGTTTGTCTCCAGATACAAGTGTCGAAGACTCCTACAAGAGCATTGGCTCTATGATTGTATTGTAACCTTGTTTGTTTATGTAATACATTTGAGCTATGTTTTAGAGTGGGGTTTTTCACCCGTAAGGGTTTTCCCCACGTATGTCTTATGTCTCTCTCTTTTGTCTTACATTCTTATGTATGTGTTTGTTGCAATATCTTTGTTAGTGGGTTAACATAATTTGTAATTGTAAAGATAAAATTGAATTTGCACTCTCCTCTCATTAGATTAGTGTAGGAAGTGTTTTCCGCACACCTAGTTTCCTTTCAACAAACATTGTTATAGTCTTGATTTGTCAAACTATAAGAACTCTTATCCTTATACCATCCAAGACCATTTCTTGAGTGAGTTCTACAATCTCTAGCTCTATGACCATAAACATGACAGGAATAGCAATAACCATGAAACTGAGAATAGTTGTACCTCATTAAACAGTGTTGCTTGATGTCTCCTCTTCTTCTCCTTCTATCAAAGACCTAATCTTCTATCTTCTTCTTATCTTCAGGAGCAACAGCATGAAAACTCAAGTCTATCTTCTTTTTAGGTGTCTTTCTTGCCTTAGAGGTCTATCCTTCCTCATATCCTAAGCCTGTGGTGTCCTTATAGTGTTTTTGTTTGCCCAACATTTCATGCAACTTGTTTGTGCTTTCTTCAAACTCCTGATATTTCTTGGACAGAACCTTGAGACCTTCATAATCTTTTCTCAAATTGACAATTTCTTCCTCTAATTTTAGACATTCAATTCTTTTCACCTCAAGGTCAGATTTTGTTACGTCTATTATTCTTTTGGCTTCCTATATTTCAGTCTTTAGACTTATAATCAGTTTGTTAGATTCATCAACTTGACTCTTTAAGTTAACAACCTGATTTCTTGCCTCTTCAAACTCTAAAGAAACTTTTGCAAAATCTAAACATACCTTGTCTTTGGAATCTTTTTCTTGTTGAAATTGATCTTCTAATCTTCGATTATCCTTTCTAAGTTGCTTGATCACATCTAGAGCACATAAGATTTCTTCTTCTATTTCAACTTCACAATCATCTTCATCAAACTCTTGTCTATCTTAATCCACAAAGAGATCTTCTTCTATTTCATCAATCTCAACAACAAAATCATTTTCTTTATCACACTTAGTATCAATTGTCAGGGGTGACTCATGCAACAACTCATTACTAGACTTGACTGGGGCTTGTTTTACAACATTTTTCTTGGCATCTCTATTTCTTTTACACTTTCCCATTGTACTCCACTATCAGGACCTGCCCAAGCCTGTTAGACTTCTATAGGGAACCTATGTTCTGATACCACTTACTGGAGTAAAGGACCACTTAGAGGGGGGTAAATCAGTGGTCTAAAAACTTAACAACTTTTTACACCTTTTAATACACTGAATAGAGAATGAGATTGACACCAAAGAATCATACAAGTATAATGATGATTAGAAAGTACAAGACCTTAATCAATCATAAAACATTTGGGCACACATATAAAGACAAATAATGAGAACCATAACACATGTTTTGATGAGTGGAAAACCCCCATAGGGATGAAAAACCACTCAGAAAATGCCTCACTAGCTTAATCAAAAAACATGCCTCACTGGCTACACAAAATGCCTCGCTGCCAAGAGAACCTCAATGGTTACAGCCTTACTAGCAAATACAACTGCCTCACTGGCAAGATGGTGTCTCAATGACATATTAAAGTTCCTCACTGGAAAATCATGAACATAAGAGAGAGAACTTAATTCAAGGGGTTACCCTCATTCACTTCAATACACTGAATGACTTATCCTTCATCAACACACATACAAATTCACTTGACAATGATAACATGAAAATACTTCAATCCCCCTGCAAAACTTGTCAGTACTCTCTGCAAATCACTTATGTCTCCTTTTGTCTCCAATTCAACACATTCTTCAAACACAATGATAAATACAAAATCATGGCTTCCATCCCCTGCAGACCTAATCATAAGACCATATGGACAGTCATACAAAGAACTTGTTTTCCCTGTAGATATAAGAATATACACGAATGCATACTGCTTATCATGTAGTTTGATGCCCCGTTTTCACATATAATAATAATCAAAAGAAAACCGCTTATACTTAAAAAACACATTATCAAAACCTTCAAGATCCTCTGATAGAACACTTAACTGTGCAATGACACATTTTCAAGAATGCAAACCTATTGTGGCAACATATAACCTTCTTATACATTGATCTTCAACTCTTCCTCACTATGCATTGTCAGAACACAACCATGGTACTGATGTCTTCAACATTCTTTCACAGAGCACAAGCCTCTATCATCATACCTCTGCATATATTGCACATACTGTATCCTCTGCTCATTACGCAACCCTTCAAATTTATTGTCTCCCAAAGAATACACAATCTCATATGACTGTGAAGATATGTCTCCTGAGCACTTGGATCACCAACAGTCTTCACCTCAAACACAATACAAAACTCACAACTAAAATTCCTGGCCCTTTTAGTCATTGAGAAATTGAATATGAACAGTTACAAAGCAGTTGTAGCTTCCAATTAGGTGATTGCTGTCAATTTTAATCGCTGAAGAACTGTTAGAATTTGAATCAACTTTAAATTTCTGCCTTTTGATGAACTCTTCGAACCCTCATAACAATTAAATATAACCTTCAATCTATTTTTGGCGCTCTAAACCTTTTGAGTCTCCTGGAGTCACTGATTCCCTAGGGAAGAGAGGTCGGTTGCCCAATGAGTTTGATCCATCAAGTGTTCACTTAAGTGAACATGTAACCAATGATTATAAGTCACCTTTAAATTAAAGCCAAAAGTAAACTGTCATAATACTTGAACATTGACACTTAGGGTTTAGTCTCTAGGTCATTATGGTTTAGACTTAAACTTGCTTAAACTTGTCTTTTGCTCTTGAACATAAAATTTGAGATTTGGTCTACAACATGAAAATCTATCTCTGCATATGGACAAACATTCAAACCTCTGAGACTTCACTTGCTCCATTTTATCCTTGTAAGATCTTTATTAGGGTTTAGACTGTATTGTAATAAAACCCTAAAATAGAAGTCTGCTAATGTAGATCCTGACTCCATCAAGCATCCTGACATTACATGACATATTGTCTTCACCCTACCACAAACATGCATGAGTATCATATAACATATTGAACATTAGCAGACATAATGAAGACTACTCCATATGAGGCTTAAGTCACATCTTCTTACTACTAGATCATCTCAACATCAACTTTTGACATCCTTGAGATATGAAGTTGAGGTCAACATCTTGAAACCTAACCATCTTGAAACAAAGCAGAGACATGATTGACACGAAATTTACACGACTTTACAAACAACAAGATCAACTCCAATAAATGAGCCAACTCCACCAAAACATGAACTCCTCTAAGGATATCTGACAAGTGTGAGTCTGTTCAACCCTCTCAACTCATCACAACTCAATACATGAACACTATGATGTCCTGACACCTGCAGAGGTGATGAATACTCTGAACACTCTTTGCATGAACATAGTATGATCGCATACTAAAGACAATGTGAAGAAGACTGATGTTCCAATGAGACACACCAAACCACATGAATAGTTGCATCTTGATTCATCAACATTACCATTTGCCATTCATTACCACTCAACAACCTGAGTATGAACAACTCATTCTAACATCATAATCACAACCTACAACTCAAACCTTTGACATCAATGACAACTATCACAACACTCAAGAGCTAGAGCTACACTCAAGGAAGAGTCAATGCTTGCAGTAGTCTAGGTTTCATATCAATCATATGTTGATTACTTTGACAGAGATAGAGGTTCTCACCAAAGTTACATGAGGTGTAAAGGACCATCATCAATATTTGGCTTCATATTTTGATCAAATACTTACAATAGCAAGGAACTGTGAGTCAATTAAGGACAATCACAGTGGTTTTAGTTTCAGGGGGAGTAATACATAGTTCATTTATTGCAAGATTACGAACAGCAGTTGGTCTTATCACACAAGTGTTGTCTATCTTGACAGTGCAATGATGCCCACTCATCTCTGATATGGTCATGAAGTGTTCTTGGTTTACAGGAGTGGTCTGCTTTCATTCTTCTAGGATGACAGTATATTTTTTAGGGGGAGCTTCATGCCAACAAGAGATATGATGTTTTCCCTTTGTCAGTTGATTTCAAAGGGGGAGAGAGCAAATGTGGAGTAGGTTGTTTGTTTTTTCCATCAATGACAAAGGGGGAGATTGTTGTGATAGTTGTCATTGATGTCAAAGGTTTGAGTTGTAGGTTGTGATTATGATGTTAGAATGAGTTGTTCATACTCAGGTTGTTGAGTGGTAATGAATGGCAAATGGTAATGTTGATGAATCAAGATGCAACTATTCATGTGGTTTGGTGTGTCTCATTGGAACATCAGTCTTCTTCAGGTTGTCTTCAGTATGCGATCATACTATGTTCATGCATAGAGTGTTTGGAGTATTCATCAACTCTGCAGGTGTCATGACATCATAGTGTTCATGTATTGAGTTGTGATGAGTTGAGAGGGTTGAACAGACTCACACTTGTCAGATATCCTTAAAGGAGTTCATGTTTTGGTGGAGTTGGCTCATTTATTGGAGTTGATCTTGTTGTTTGTAAAGTCATGTGTAAATATCATGTCAATCATGTCTCTGCTTTGTTTCAAGATGGTTAGGTTTCAGGATGATGATCTCAACTTAATATCTCAAGGATGTCAAAAGTTGATGTTGAGATGATCTAGTAGTAAGAAGATGTGACTTAAGCCTCATATGGAGTAGTCTTCATTATGTCTACTAATGTTCAATATGTTATATGATACTCATGCATGTTTGTGGTAGGGTGATGACAATATGTCATGTGATGTCAAGATGCTTGATGGAGTCAGGATCTACATTAGCAGACTTCTATTTAGGGTTTTATTACAATACAGTCTAAACCCTAATAAAGATCTTACAAGGATAGGATGGAGTAAGTGAAGTCTCAGAGGTTTGAATGTTTGTCCATATGCAGAGATAGATTTTCATGTTGCAAACCAGATCTCAAATTTTATGTTCAAGAGTAAAAGACAAGTTTAAGCAAGTTTAATTCTAAACCCTAATGACCTAGAGACTAAACCCTAAGTGTCAACGTTCAAGTATTATGACAGTTTACTGTTGGTTTTAATTTAAAGGTGACTTATAATCACCGGTTACATGTTCACTTAAGTGAACACTTGAGGGATCAAACTCATCGGGCAACCGACCCCTCTTCCCTAGGGAACCGGTGACTCTCGGAGACTCAAAAGGTTTTGAGCACCAAAAAGAGATCGAAGGTTATATTTAATTGTTATGAGGGTTCGAAGAGTTCATCGAAAGGCAGAAATTTAAAGTTGATTCAAATTCCAACAATTCTTCTTCAGCGATAAAAATTGACGGCAATCACCTAATTGGAAGTTACAACTGCTTTGTAACTGTTCATATTCAATTTCTCAATGACTAAGAGGGCCAGGAATTTTAGTTGTGAGTTTTGTATGGTGTTTGAGGTGAAGACTGTTGGTGATCCGAGTGCTCAGGAGACATATCTTCACAGTCATATGAGATTGTGTATTCTTTGGGAGACAATAAATTTGAAGGGTTGCTTAATGAGCAGAGGATGCAGTATGTGCAATGTATGCAGAGGTATGATGATAGAGGCTTGTGCTCTGTGAACGAATGTTGAAGACATCAATACCATGGTTGTGTTCTGACAATGCATAGTGAGGAAGAGTTGAAGATCAATGTATAAGAAGGTTATATGTTGCCACAATAGGTTTGCATTCTTGAAAATGTGTCATTGCATAGTTAAGTGTTCTGTCAGAGGATCTTGAAGGTTTTGATAATGTATTTTTTAAGTATAAGGGGTTTTCTTTTGATTATTATTATATGTGAAAAAGGGGCATCAAACTACATGATAAGCAGTATGCATTAGTGTATATTCTTATATCTACAGGGAAAACAAGTTCTTTGTATGACTGTCCATATGGTCTTATGATTAGGTCTGCATGGGATGGAAGCCATGATTTTGTATTTATCATAGTGTTTGAAGAATGTGTTGAATTGGAGACAAAAGGAGACATAAGTGATTTGCAGAGAGTACTGACAAGTTTTGCAGGGGGATTGAAGTATTTTCATGTTATCATTGTCAAGTGAATTTGAATGTGTGTTGATGAAGGATAAGTCATTCAGTGTATTGAAGTGAATCAGGGTAACCCCCTGAATTAAGTTCTCTCTTATATTCATGATTTGCCAGTGAGGCACTTTAATATGTCAATGAGACATCATCTTGCTAGTGAGGCAGTTGTATTTGCCAGTGAGGCATTTTGTGTAGCCAGTGAGGCATGTTTTTTTATTAAGCCAGTGAGGCATTTTTCGAGTGGTTTTTCATTCCTGTGAGGGTTTTCCACTCATCAAAACATATGTTATGGTTCTCATTATTTGTCTTTATACGTGTGCCCAAATGTTTTATGGTTGATTAAGGTCTTGGACTTTCTAATCATCATTATACTTGTATGATTATTTGGTGTCAATCTCATTCTCTATTCAGTGTATTAAAAGGTGTAAAAAGTTGTTAAGTTTTTAGACCACTAATTCACCCCCCCGCCCTCTCAGTGGTCTTGTACTCTAACAAAAAGTCACTTTTTTTTACCATACCATGCACATGTATGACTAACATAATTTGACCTAAATAAAAGTATTTTTCTAATCTTTTGGGGGAAAGATGTGTAGTACAATGAAGTTTGATGAGGATATTTTTTTATAATTTTTTTCCAAATTTTTTTTTATTAATATTTTATTGACCCTAATTGTTGTATTTGAAAACCCCTCGTGTACGGCCAACATAATTTGAGAAAAACTAATCATAAAATGATTTTTTTTCCATTGTGTAAAGAATGACGTGTAGATTGATGACAATTTTTTTTTAATTTAAAAATTAAAAGTTATTAAAAAAGTACAAACACCTGTCATTTCAAGTTTTAGGACTAGTTTGCTCATAAATTAAATAATAAATATAAAACAAGTCTAATAAAAAAATTACATATTTGAAATCTACACATCATCATCTATAATGGGTTTTAATTTTGTAAAAAAATTCAGAAAAAAAATGTCAACCATATAGGTAAAGCCAGTCTTTCCTCTTGTTTTGTACTTAGACAAATACTTGCAGGTCCAAGGCTCAAGGTCGGCTACCCATGTCTTTCTCGAGCCTAAAACCAAACCAAAAACGTGGGTGTGGAATTCAAAATTTTAGAAATGGGTACCCGTTTTAAAACAAATACCCGTTCTAAAAAATAATAAAAAACAAAATGGATACCCGTTCTAAAAAATTACAAAAAACAAAACAGGTACCCGTTCTAAAAAATATTAAAAAACAAAATGGGTACTCGTTCCAAGCTCAGGTGCCCATTCCTGTCAGGAATTTTTCTTTGCTCACGACTTCCCCTATATGTGGACCCAACTTCTTGCGAGAACCCCTGAATCCTTACAAAGTTGCGGCTAAGTTGTCCATGGGAACAACTCTCCCACAACACAAAGGGCCAACCTATACAAAATCAGATCCCAAACAAGCAATCCACACACCCATGACCTAGGGGTGAAATTCAGACATCGAGGTGGGAAGACCATTCTTCCTGCAATGAACAACCATCCAAGAAGCACCATTATTTGAAACATCCAAACGGGGAGAGAGGAGACAGAGGTCCTCTACCACATCCTCCACCAAAACCACCTCCCACGAGGAGGGAAAATGTTGAACCGTGGAAGTCGAAGGCCACACAAAATCTGTAGACATAGTTGGAGCAGGGGTCCCACCACAACAAGCTGTGGGGGGGGAAGGGGAGTTAACGAGGGAGCAACCAAAGATGATTCAAAAGAAGAGTTCTCAGCATGAATCAAAAAATTTGAGACAGTTAAATTTATATAGTCTTAATTCTCTAGTCTTAACTACCTCATTTCATAAAAATTTACATTTCAAAGCTTGAATATAAATAATTACAAAAGATCAACTATGTAAAATTAAATATTAATAGTTATATGGCTTTTATGTTTGTTGGAATGGAGTTCTTAAATGTTTGGAGCATTTTCAAAAAATTTATTTTGTAAATTTTTTATTATTTTATAGCTCTTTATAATTCTTGTCTTCATGTACAATGGGTTGATGCTTTCAAAGAGGAGGAATATCTTGTAGGGAATGGTCCTTTTTGTTTTAACATGTCATTTATAAAATAGATCTCCGAGTAGTTAATATATTTTGTTACCTCTTCGATTGAAATTCAAATACCAAACCATTCACACTCTAAGAAACAGTTTAATTTTTGTCGCCTTTCATAAATAGGTATACTTATATTTATTGAAAAATATATTAATATCTTATTATATAATTGTTAACAATGTCTTTCCTTGTCTAATTTAATTAAAATATTGCATCTTTAAGAATGAGTATGCAATATTTAAAGATATTTTAAACATTGCACCATTCGGTACAGTTTACATGCAAGGCTTGGGGTACTCCATGGTGAGACTTAATAATTATCACTTTGACATGAACATAACCAATTTATATTTGACTATTAGTATTTCTAATTTGTTTTTGAATAAAGGGTAAAATAGGTTTTGAAAGACCTGAAACCTTATTATAACTAAAAAGACTTCAATTACACATCAACCAGCCGGCCAACGAGACTGTAACAAAGCTACCAAAAAAGACAAACAAACAACAAAAAAACTTGAAAAATCAACAAGCAAGTAACCATCACAAACCAAGTCTACAATACAAACACCAAGCCTAACCACAAAATCAATGCTTGATTTATCCTTAACAACCTTCCCTTTTTTATTGTCACTCCTAAATCAAGAGACCTCGCATCCAAAGGCAACATCCTTTTTTCCTTGCATTTGGAGAGTGAAATCGGCGAGTCACCAACCATGTCCACATCTACCAAATTACGCACTTGATTAGCAAACTCAAAACCCCTCCCAACAATCATCTAAATAATCACCTTTCGTGACACCACTAAACAAAGGTACAACCTTACAATTTTTGATGGAGAGGTGCGTGAACGCAATTAAGAGGTGCGTGAACACGAGCAATTTAAGCGCAACAAAACGCGAGCGGTCTGACCATGAAGTTGGGCGGGCAAACGCCATTTCTCCTTCTGTACGAGATGTTTCAAACTGGAATCAGTCGTATGAACGGGAAGTAGGGTTATCAGGCACTCTGATCTCTCTTCAAGTGAGAAGGATCCATCTGAACCAGCCCCTATTCGAAACAGCTCTTCGACACAGGTGATTGGAGGTGCTAGGCCCTGCATTGGAGCTCCAAGTCACCCTCAAAAGTCATTTATTGATGTTGTAAACAACTCAGGAGCTCATGCCCACCCACCACAAGCTAGGGTTAGGTCATTGCCTTGTGCCCGTTCATCTCCGGTGGTAGCGTGTAGCCCAAAAGTTTTAGAAAATGAGGAGTTTTATCTTAAGCGCGGAGTGATCTGCAGATTCAACGATTTATGGCCCTCTTCTCAATCTGCACAACTAGGTCATGGAATCCTAGAAACCCTTTGTGGATAGAAAGATCAAGCTTTACCCCAGCGCTAGGGCTTTCTTCATTGTGACTTTTGCTTCCTCAAAGGAGCAGGACTTAGTTCTCAATGGTAGGGTTTGGATGTGGGGTGAGCATTTGCTCTCCATCAAACCTTGGGTTCGTTCCTTCAATCCACTCACTGAGCCACTTAATTACAGACCAATATGGGTCTGACTCCTGAATCTCCCTCTTCAATTTTGGGAGAATTCTTACTATGAGGCCATTGGCAATGCTATTGGTCGCTTCTTGAAGGAAGACTCTACGACCTCATATATAGGGAATGCAATGGTTGCTTACATATTAGTGGATATTGACACCTCCAAACCCCTCCATGGAGATGTAGTTTTGATGGTAGGGGAAAGGCCTTGGACGCAGTAGTTAAACTATGAGGATCTCCCTTTCAGGGGCAAAAGATGTTTCTCTATTGGTCACTTAGCCTCTGGTTGTTCTCACTCTCGCCGCAGGGGTGCGGCAACTTGGTGGAAGAATGCACTCATTGATCATTTGATTGTTAGTGCTTCCCCGAAGGATGGTTCCTCCCAAGTGGGCGAGCCTTCCCAAGAGGATGGTTCCTCCCAAGAGGATGATCCTTCTCAAGAAACATTGCTCGTTCCTCCTGTGGAGCCTATGGTAATGCTAGCAGATAAGGTGGTTGTTGATTCTGATCATGTTGAGTCTCCTTCATTTGCTTTGGTTGTTTCTTCAGCTCTTGTTTGAGGCCAGATTGCTACTTCGTCAGTACCAGTCATATCTTCGGCTCTGCTTGCTTCTGGTTCGACCTCTTTGTGCGAGGTTTCTTCGGTTGTTATGTCTAGTGAGGATCCCCTCCTCTCGCTTTGCTCTAAGGATTTAGACTCAGAGTTTTCCTAGACAGTGGTCCAACATAGAAGAAAGGACTCCCCAAATCTGTTTACACTCTAGGGCCAAGGGAGTTAAATTTGCTAGTTCAAGATCTGGTATTGTTTAGATCCCTTATTTAGTTCTTTTGTTTTTCAACAGGTTGTGTGTTGTTTGTATTATGTTGTTGGCTTGTTTGTGGCATGTTTTGTTTTGCCTTGGTGGCCTTGTGTAAAGGGTTCAACACCCTGGTATGTTGCTTACTTAATCAAAAACACCGGTACAACCTTTGAAGGTTAATTAGGATCCATATTTTCTTTTTTCTTCCAAGAGAATACTACCTTCCTAAGTTCAGATAACTAGGATCAAAGTGACCAACCTATGGCATTTTTGGTATATGATAGAAGAAACTTCATAGCAAAACTCTTGCTTCCAGACCCCAAATATTGAGGACAAAGTTATAGTAGACGGGAGCACCAAATTCACCTTAGCATTTACACAAAATTTGGCATACAACAATCAATTTTGGGATTCGGTCGCCTCATTAATGGCAATGAGTTGACTAAAAGTGTTAGCAATACCTACCAACACCTTCTCCCAATACTCCATCGATAAGCTCGGCAACCTCACCAAAACATGAGCCCAATTGATGCATTCCTTCTCAAGATTGAATTGAATTTTTCAGGAAGAGACTCGATCTGCCCAGAAACCACAAACCTTGCAAGAGGATCTAAGCACAATTGTCATAGGTCGAGAAAGAAATCAAGAAAACAACATTCCTCATGGCAACTATTTTGAAATGGTTACAGAAATTCCACTTTCTCTTGGCCCAATCACTAAAAACGTTAATATTTGGCCTAGCTCCAAGAAATTTCCAGATGAGAGAAAACTTCAACCTGGAGGAAGCCCTATCCACCAGAAAATCAGGTATCTGCAAAAGAAGACTCACAACCCCCTCAATTGAAGAGGGAAAAGCAAAGGAACCCTGCCCATCAATAATTGCATCTACCTGCAAAGACTTAGCCAAAAGAATATAAAAAAACAATCCACACCATTAGTAGCAAGAGGCCCTAAAGCACCCACTCCAAGACCATCCAGCACCAACAAAATGAAAGCAATGCCAAACCTTGACACAATCGACATCACAGACTCGTCCTTCTCCCCAAGGGAGCAATCATGTGCATTAGATGTAGAGAAAATACCAACAACCTCCACAGGATTTTCAAGGGGCAAAACATATGCCCCGATGCCCCTCCAGATTCACCCTCAACACCACCTGGTATACACAATGCAACAACAATGGCTACCTTGCTTTGGGCCTTACACACAGGGGTTGGGAGGAGAATCCCACGTTTCAATCCCTTTTGCTACACAAGAGAACATTGATCTACAATCATTGTCTGCTCTCACCACAAGGTAAATGCTCTTCCTAGTAGCCATGGATCTGGCCTTCAATGCATGTAAACGGGCCTCATACCAAAGATCCAATAGCAATTCTTCACCCTCATGAACAAAAGCTCCATTCCATTCATCGTCTTCCTTGTCATCTTTGTCGCCATCCTCCAACGCCTCTCCAAGTTTGTCTCAAACCTACTCCCTGACCTAATTTCCCACTTCCACCCATTTCAAAAAACATTTTAAATTAGTACTTCTAATTTGTCAAATTTTAATAATAATATGGTTTTGTTTAACAAAATATGTGATTATTTTGATTTTAAAAAAAAAACTTGAAGAAATAAAAATTGACAAACATATAATTGTAAAGTAGATATAAGGGAGAGGGGCCAGTAGCCGCCCACCCTGACTTCGCGCACATCAAGCACATTGCTAGACATATCGAATTTCGACGATTTTTTTTGGGTTTTTCCGCATGCGACCGAAGAGCTTAAAGCTATTCTTTTAGCTTCTGGGCACTTATACATTTCCTGTAGGGCGTGTTACGTGCACATGGGTCGAAAAATGGTCATTTCAACATGTCGCCCCATACATCCGCACCGATGTGCCGGTAACCGATCGCCATCACATTTTTACACTTGTCTTAATTTCATTGGTTAATTTACAAATGTATTGGTGCATTTGTGAACATGTACAAATGTTGTGAACATGTATTGGTGCATTTGTGTTAATTTATTAGGTTGGTATTTTACATGTATTGGTTCCTTTTAAAAATTTAATTGAGGGGTCAAGTGATTAAAAACATAGCGGTTATTGGGGCGTGGGCAGCAACTGCCCCTCTCCCTTAATCTTTGTTGAGATATTAAGGAAAGACATTTTTATGTATGAGGTGAGGATTCAAGGTGTCCCCCGACTATGCAAATAAACCCCATGACTTACATACCGTTTTCCTTCAACATCATATATTTAAAAAAATAGACGCACGTGATGATAATTACCTTAAACATTGTAAATTTACCTGTCGATCAAGTAACATGTTTCAGTACCAAACATCATCAAACCCCATCAAAAAGCCCAATAATTTTATCTAAAAACGATGAATGCAGTAAAGGGCTTTGTTACATTGCATATAATGAGGTCCCAAGGGGAGAATCGAGAATAACAAAATCATAGACGCTGTTGTAGGAACAAATGCTACGTTCTCTATTATAGATTGAAAGCATTGTAAGATGTAGTCAAACCATTATAGTATTTAGATGGCAAGAAGGATTTGATTGGGCTTGAGGCAATTTATCACTCGACTAACAAAGAGAATTGGACTTTCTTCAAGCCATTAACAGAATTACACCAAATTGATTCGGTGATTGAGTAGGTCCAATAATTGCAAGCATCAAGCTTAAGAGTGGTTGACTCAATTCATTAGTCGGCTGAAGGCTAACATCCCAAATGTTCATCATTTAGCGCATTTAAATTTGATAAATGATATCAACTTAGTTGTAATGGTTAAGGAAAGCACATAGCTTATATTAAGAACTGCCTCAAGTACCTTGTAAGAACAAAAATGACAAATTTACAATCCCAACCCTACCAAATTGATCAATCAACAATTTGAACAAATTAAGGCCAAACAATTATGATTCAACTATGACGATAAATAGATGGAGAGGTTCCATGCCCACACAAAGAAGAAACTCTAAGTGTAATATACACCCAAGGAAGAGAAAATAATGGATGACACGGATCCATGGACGCATGAAGCAAATAATGAGATACTTGCCTTCTTATTGTTTTCTTTTCTTTCCAGTGCCACTTTGGGTTTTGATAACCTCGTTAAAGATTGAAAAAGATTAGTTCATAACTTTTTGTTAAATCACGCCTTTTTTATGCATTTGTGTGTCGTCCCATTATTTGTTAATTTTTTATTAGACTTATTGCAATTACTGATAAATGAAAGTCACAATCAATAGTTTCAAGTCACAAATATCTTATAAGTCAAAAAAGAATGCTACTTTAATGCCCGATACAATTACCACTCACAATCAATAGTTTCAAGTCACAAATATCTTAAAAGTCAAAAAAGAATGCTACTTTAATGCCCGATACAATTACCACTCAAAGTATTAGACCACCCTCAACTACTTCGTCATCTCCCCTAGTGTTATTTTTGTTGTTTTAACTCTTTATCAAACAAAAGTAGTATTAGCATTAGAGGAAAAAAAAAAGTCAACGTAATTTATAACATTTTTACAAAACTTTTCCAATTTTCAATAAATGTTATCGAAAGACAAAATCATTACAAAACATCAATTGAGCTCCTTGTGATCTAGAAACGTATCCACAGTCTCAGATAGGTATGTGCTTTTGATATGGAAGAAAAGTGCTAAGGGTCGGAGTATGAATTTGTGCATAACCAGTGTGACGTAAGCTGGCTCCTTTCACATAAAGACAGTATCTTAAGCTAGTCAGCCTCACTAGACGACTCATAACGTTATTATTGGCATCTTGTCTACTAAATTATAGGTTAAGAAAATTTTCTTCTCAATTGATCCACTTATTTCCACAGTTCCCAGAACGCACTCGGGAAGAATTTGTCTTGACGAAAGTCGAATCCCCTGCTTTATACTTTGACCTTTCAGCATTGCACATAATACTGATTAGAGTGCTACGATTACTGATAACATGTGATTGATGATATACCTCAGCACTAAAAATCAGAAAAAGGTAAAAGACTAACAAGTATTAAACACTGCCAGTGAACACTGAATGCACAATTTTTTTATGCATATTGAATTGTTACAAAGCACTTTCTGAAAATGGATCTCTGCCTTATTTTTCAGAAAATCTATCCTGCACTAGAAGCAGACACATTGAATGTATGTCATACAATTACAACAAGAATTGCCTACAATTACATACAATTACCAGTAGACAATACTTTCTGCACTCAGGATAGACAGTATGACATCCGTCTAGAGAGTTCTGTACCAACTACTTTGACATACTTCCTCAAATCTCCAGCCAATGAATCAAGGGTTCCACGATCCATAAAACCAAAAGTCTGTAAGTCCTTCACATTTAATTTTTTAAACAGAGTGTAATCAGCCACAAAGCATTCAAGACAAAATCCACTTCTAATAGATCAGAAAGAAAAAAAACTGTTTATAACATCTCAGTAGTAAAATGTTGATACCAGAAATATAAATGTGAAAAGGATACCTGAAATCGGAACCGCAAGCCATTAATTTGAATCAGAACCCCACTGATATCTTCTGCAGCCAAATCACCATCAGAATTTGCAATGCCATCATCAATGCCTATGGAATCATTACTGCTATCTGAGCTTAGGAATTCGATTAGCTCACCATCATGCAATTCCAATCCATCTTCCATTTCATGATCATCTTGTCCAGAGAAATCGTGTCCTCCCTCACGATCCTGGCTTAAAATGGATTCTGCATTGCGATAGTCAGAAAGACAAACATAGAGCTTCTTATCAAGCAATGGTTTTGCAACTTGAAAGGGAATCCACCTGCAATAGGTATGATAATAGTTATCAAATGTCTAAATCTAACCGAATCACAAGGTATGCACCCTCTTCACCAAGAGATTACAACACTTCTACATAGCAAAGAATGGTAAAAGGATTCACTAAAACTTCTAAGAAATTCCATTGTTGAAGCTTACAAAATTTCAACAAGTAGATTTAGCTCCATTCTCTATCCAAGTTAAATAATGAAACTTGCCATTATTAGCAATGTGTCGAAACAAAATAAATATTGACAGTCTCGACAGGTCTTGACAAATTAGAAGAGTCTGGTGAGTACTCTCCCAGCCTGGTGAGTAATTTTTAAGATTCCATGGACTAGCCAGGACTCAAACATAGGACCTCCATTTACTGCATTATGTTGTTTTAGAAGTTAAGGGAAGCTCTGTATCCCTCATACCCATGAAGTGGCTCGAGAGCTATCAGATCAATCTTGATCGACAGCCATTTTAAATATTGAAAAGGCTTTAAAGTCCTTTCATTCACAAGAAGAATCAGCATCATTGGATCAAGTTTGATCTATGGTCTTTCACTGTCAAAAGATTCAAAAGAGCTTCAAGGTCCTTTAATCCACAGAGGGATATAAGCAGTTGGATGAGATCTTGATTGAACCACAAACACTGTCTTGAAATCAAGCTTGTTGGGGCATCACATGGAATCAGATCACTGGCAGATGTTTTTGACAGATGGATGGCCAATGAAGCTTTTTGAGGTTTTTAATAATGCATAAATACTTGGGGTCCATATAAGCATTAAAGGAAATGTGAGCGGTTGGATTAGATCATTATCTAGCATTGCTTCAAGCTTAAGCATGTTGGAGAGCATGTGGAAGCAGATATGCAGAGGGTGCTGGACAGGTAGACAGCAGTAAGCGCAAGCTTTGAGCATGGACTTTTTGGGCCTGAAAAAGAAACAAGTGGTTGATACAAATTGGCAGTTAAAGCAACATGTGGCTGTATGCCTATGTTCCAGAGTTTCAGAATGGAGGGATGGGGGTACACAGCAACAGGTTTTGGGTATGGGGGGACTATGGACCAAAAATTTGGGGACAGTAGAAGATGGCAGCAGAATTATAATATAGTGCTTGAAAAACTAGTTATAAAAAAATGTATAAGATATTGCAACTGAAATATATAATATAGTAATGAAATATAATATCGTACTAAACAGCAGAGCCATTGGCATCATGTGTAGGCAGCTTACAAGGTACTTAGGGGGGCAACAGCGACAGGTTTCGGGTATGGGGGGACTGTGGACCAAAACTTGGGAACAATAGGGAGATGGTGGCACAAAGATAATATAGTGTTTGAAAAAGTAGTTACAAAAAAAATGTATAAGAAATTGCAATTAAAGTATATAATATGGTAATGAAATATAATATGAAATATCATACTAAACAGCAGCCATTGGCATCATGTGTAGTGTAGGCAGCTTACAAGGTACTTAGGTGCTCTTAGGCCATAGTTGTGCACCAAGTAAACTAAGCTTCATTAAAATGGTGAACATATTTTAGTTTAATTTAATTATATATTATATTATTTTGAAAAGATATCAAAAATCACACCCATTTGAAGTATTGAATCATCATTATGTTGCTGCTGTTTGCATTTATGGTTGTTTGATATGTGATGTTATAATTACTGTCAATTTGTCATACTTCTCTGCCTAGCTGTTAAAGAACACAGTGCTGATGTACTGACATTATTGGTGAACCCGACATCGAGTATAAGTGAAATTTATCTCATTGCTCACGACAGAAGTTTTGAGGGTGAAGCAAATGATAAGACACTGCAAGAGGTGAAGAACCAACTACCATAACACACATAAGAGAGAGAAATCTGCTCAATTGCATACGAAAAATCACCCCAAAAATGATATAATTTTTCTTTTGATTGTTCTAAACAAAAATTGATATAGAGACTTGTTTGAGCAGGGGGACTGTTGTTCCCTGCAGGAGTGAATGCTGCAGGGAAGTCTCGGGGACATCCCCCCTTGCAGGTGGTGGTGGAGGGACGGCAGGGGGATGTTTTGTCCCCATCCCCGGGATGTCTCCACCCCAGAAATGCTGGGATTTTGGGGGGGACATCCCCATAGAACACTGCTGTAAGCAAACAAAGGCTTTTCAAAGAGCTTTTTTGTTGATGACAAATCTTGTTAAACATTTGATTAACCTTGATCATTGGTTGGTAAGCTTCTTCAAGAGATTGAAACTATTCAAAGCTTTAATCATTTATATTATCCAAAGCAGCTACTGGGTTGTCAGACAGCTTAATATCGATGAGAAAGATGAAGGCAGTAACAGAAACGACCTGAAAGCATTAACAAAACAGAACTTAAGGCATTAACAATCTTAACCTTATTTGGATGGGAGAGAATAATAATTCGCCCGAAAAGACAAGAACTGTTCATCTGAATGGGATCAACAGCAGTTTAAACAACGTGTATCTTTATGCAAACAAAGGCTTTTTTAAAGGGCTTTTTTATTAATGGAAAAGCTTGTTTAACTGTTCAATTAATCTTTGATTATTGCTTGGTAAGCTTCTTCAAGAGATTGAAACTACTCAAAGCTTTAATAATTTATATTATCCGAAGCAGTTTCAACAGCGAGGATGAAGTTGTGAACAGAAAAGAACTGAAAGCATTAAAAAAATATAACTGTAAAAGTAACAGAACTTACTGATAGCGAACAGGACACAAAAGTTCTGAGGGATTATATGCTGCTTTGTATCTCATTTTTGGACAAGAATGAATGTAGTAACCAAGATAATAATACTGTAGAGAAGGGCAGAGCCTTTGTGCCTCCTGCACCCATTTTATTTCTTGCAGAGCTGAATACTTCCCAAGCGATAAAAATGCCAAGTCTGGATCCCAAAACAGGTACTTGCTTGAAAGGCATCTAGGTAATATATCAACCACACCAACAGCAACCAATTGCCCATCAATCAAGTATTGCTGGTGAAATGAACCAAAGCCACAAGTTGGAACAGTGTTGTCGTTGGTCGGTGGAACATAAACTAAAGGAGTGTCTACAAGAAACCTTTTGTAAGAACTTTCCTTGACATCCTGTGGTCTATCATTATGCACCTTTATTTGATACTTCTTGTACAAGGCAAACTCTTGAGGATCAAATGATGATCTATTCAAACGAATCTCCAGTCTGTGTCTATCATGCTCCTCAGAACTTTGATTGTCATCACAAGATGCAGCTCTTTTCCCATCAACTTTAGTTTTCCTTGAAGAAAGCACAGCACATGGCTTTACTGCAGATGTTTTACCAAGAAAATTTTGTCCCAAATCTTGCATTCCACTGCAAGAAATAAAATTGAGATAGCCATTACAGGCCTGTAGAAGGAAACCAGGAAGCCCTCCAAATGTTTCTAGCTTGGAAGCCAATTTCTCTGCTACCACTGTGGGAGAAACTCCTCTTGATCTCTCTTCCTGACCTTGGCCATGCTCCAAAACTTCAGATGCGCCCTTCAACTTCTCTGGCAGCTTCAAGTGATTCAGGATGGCTGCAATTTGAAATGAAATACTACTAGAGAATTTTAAGTCTCTAAACGTTTCTTTCACTTTCTTCTTCCTCTGGATTGTCACTTTTTTCACAGCTGCCCGGGGGAAGTTAACACCAGCCGGAAGTTCCTCGCTTTCTACACAAGCTTTGACAACATCATCAATCTTCCTTGAGATATATAATGCATCTTCATCTACTTCAGATGTCTTTGAATTTCGTGCATCTGATAATATCTTAGAAGACACAGAAGTCCCCTGCATTTCTGCTTTTGCAGACACATTTAATGTTGAGCTACATAATCTTCCAGGAATAAAGGTATCTTCTTTCTGCATATCCCCTACAATCCTTGGTCCATCATAAGATCCATCCAAAAACCTGAAGGTTATAAATGCAAATCACATTCTTGGCAACAAACAAAACAAATTGAAGGATAGTCACTAATATCGAAGTGTTTGAAAAGGATCACAATCACTTACACAAAACTAGTATTATGATATTATCTCACCAAATTTATCTCAGGGAAGTTATAATTTTATACTACACATCAAAAATACCTTTGCATCCGCCGGTAGACACGGGTTTGCTCTTTGGATGGAACAAATGAATCTACCTTGAGCCTAATCGTGTAAGGGGGGCAGCATGTCCTTTCCATTTCAGGTTTGTAAAGAAACGCGCCAGATCTTCTCCAGCCATGATCCAAAAGATCTAGAAAAATGAAGTGATCACAAAGGCCTTTTACTAAAGAATGATGCATAACAAGTTAACAGGGTACAACAAAGTTCAATACAATTAGCTTCTCTTTCTCATATCATTGAATATAAGATACAAAAAAAATAGTTCCCATTTAAATAAGCATTAGGTTTTCACCTATCCATCATTTTTTTTTCTCAAGAGCTTCCAACTCAAAGAACACTTCATCATCTACATTCTATGATTTTGTTTTCAGAAACACAAACATGTCAACAAGTTTTTCCTTCAAACCAAATCTATGGTAAACTTCACTGTTATTCTTAATATTGAAAATGTTAAAAATTCATTTAGAAAACGATTTAGCAATCAAGACTTATCAAGTTGCAAAGCATCAATATTCTACAATAATGTTTAAATCCCTCTTCAATTTCAGTTGTATGCATAGACATCAAACTTGGTAAATCTTGGCATGTACTTGCCAGGTCACAAATTGAGCATGGCTCTCCAAGCCAAACAGTAGCAACTTGCAAACTCCGCAAGTCTGCCTGTGGGGACTCACAAGCCTCTGAAACTGGCAAGTTTCTGCAGACTTACAAATCCCAACAAGCAGACTCACAAATCTGCCCAGAAAAAAGTCAAAAAAAATTAAAATATCAGTTTAAAGAAAAGAAACGAAACGAAATTTGAAAATTTGAAAAAACAGTTACTCGTGTCATAAAATAGTAAATACCTAAATGATCCTTTTCACTTCCATTTCACACACCCAGATAATGCAATAAATTCCTTTGGTTTCTTTGTATCATTCATGGATCCATTTTGTAAGTCTACATCAAGCTCAACTATTAGAATAGCAGATTGGAATAAGGAAAGAATTCTTGATCTAAGATCATTCATTTTGTTCACTCTCACTCTCTCATTTCCAAACCAACACCCGGTTGACATTGAAAAGCAGGTACTTGATGCTCACATATTAGGTTCCAGGCAAAGAGATTCTAGGGGAAGACCTTTTTTCTTTCCTTTTACTTAAATTACAAATTTTATGTTTCTTAATTTTATTTTCTCACCTTGACCTATATCTGAAGAAATAGTCACTCATGTTGTAGAATACACAAGTGATCCTTTTCGCTTTCATTTCACACAACCAGATAACACAAAAAATTCCTTTGGTTTCTTTACATCATCCATGGATCAGTTCATAAGTCTAAATCAAACTCAAGTATTGGAATAGCGGATTGGAATGAGGAAAGAATTCTTGATCTAAGATCATTCATTTCATTCACTCTTGTTCTCTCGTTTCCAAACCAACACCCAGGTTGACATTGTAGAGCAGGGACTTGATGCTGCCAACTATTGGGTTCCGGGCAACAAGATTCTAGAGGTAGATCCTTTTTCTTTCCTTTTACTTATATTACAAATTTTATGTTTTCAATTTTATTTTGTTCCTTGACCTATATCATCAGTTGAGAAGTGGATGCATCCAAGTCAGTATGTTCTGACTTGATATCCCACTTCCCCCTGTCCCCTTCCTTGTAGCCACTTTGTGTGAAAGGAGTCGCAAATTGGAATGCACATACACCAAGTCCTCTACCTTTCTCGAGTGTAGTCATTTGTGCTTTACTGAGTGGATAAAGGAGTATGTGCTCCAATTCCTTAAATACAGATGAACTAGCAACCTATTAAGACAAAATTAAATGTTATAAAATTTAAAACTTAAAATTATAAATAAAACTTAAAAGATGAAAAATAAAAATTTATAAAACTTACTTGCAATAAACTTTTGATAGCAAGAGGTTGTAGGTGTGTGAATGATTGGCCATGGAAGTACCACCAACTGTGAGCATCAAACTTAAACTTGTCATGAAGAGCATCAATACTAAAGTCATTGAAGTGTACAAAATCCACAAACTCAATCCTAATTGCGTCTCACAAATGGAGATCGATGAAGAGTCTACGAATTGCTACCTTGCAACCGTCATGTTACCCTATGATTGAAATTTTAGTCATTCATATGTCAAGTCTAAGTCCCCTTCTTATTCTCTACTCTTTTTCATCCTCTTGGTAAAGCGCAGCCTTAACTTAGTCATTTTTCACCCTTAGTCGGCAATCTTTCATTTTTCTAAACCTAGGTCGGCATGTTCATAAGTTCCTGAACCACCCGATTTCCCGACTCTTCACTCAAGTCAGTGTCCCAACCTTATTGTTCAATCTTGTGTTGGTTCATTAAAGAGTCTTCTGCGGTTAGTGAGTCGGAAGTTCCTCGAACTTCCAATCTCCCGAAATATTGGTTCGTGTCTTCAAGAAATTGTTGACGCCCCGACCGAACATGCATCTTGATTCCCAAATCGTTGTCTTTTCGACCGCCAACATGTATGGCATATTGACACTTGTCAGTTTGCAATAAATTTGGAATGTACTGGGAGGAGTGTTCGAACACTTCTCAAAGGGCAATTAAGGAAGATCATTATGAATTGTTCAGTACTTTACGCCGCCAAATTTAATAGAATTTAATGAGACATCTTATTAAAGCTACCACCTTGCTAGAAAAAGACTTATTCTGCATTGTGACAAGAGTATGTTGAAGGAGCTTTGAACCTCGCTACTAACGGAGAATTTGTATAATTGTTTGTGACCACGTTAGATAATCAGCTCCTTTCCTTGCTATTTCTTGCTGTGATAGATTGAATCCTTTGGTTTATTTGGGTGAAGAAGAACGATTTTTCTTTCATGAATCTGGGTAGTCAATTTTCCTCAAATGTTTTGCGGACCTCTCTAGTGCCCTTAACAATTGCAAAAGTTTTCATTTTCTGGTTTTTAAAATAAGTCAAAATGAAATACAAGTATCAGGGATTCCCCTTTGCCTCTATAATTGAGAATGGCTTGTCTAAAGTAAAGGATACCAATCTCGAACATGTAGACTTGGACGATTTTTGGATTAGAATGCAGCAACGAACCAGGTCTTCCATTGCACAAAGGATTGTAAGTAGTGGGTTAGCCCGTGCTGGGGATTTTCCACCCGCCATGCCATGTCCACATTTGATTATTTCCTGTGCAAGAAATTATTATCCTGACTCTCAAGAAATACGAGCCTTTGATGGCTCTGTAGTTACCAAAGTTGATTCAAAGGTTGTGTCGCATGCATTAAGGTTACCAGACCGTGAGGAGTTTGTGGATATGTCTGTTACCACAGGTTGGGGATACTTTTGGGATAAAAAGATTGGTGCCAGAATCGTATTGCTAAGAGCTGGCTTAAAGTTGAAAGGAAAGGTAAATCTCGACTTCCCGCCAATTTGAAGCGAGGGCATTTTAAAGAAGAAATCTCTGATATGATTACCTTATTACACCGTGTTGTCGGGAGTGCCGAATTAGATTCATTTGAAAATTGGATGTCAATTTATTTTGGTGATTTGCAACGAATCTCAATACCTAGACTGGGCGAAATTACTAAGTGAACATATGAATGAGCAGCTAGCAAATTTTCACCAGAAGGTGTCTTTCCATATGTGCTCCTTTCTGATTTACATTCTAGCCAACAAAGAGGTTATCTGGCCTGGTTTGAGGACTCCGGGTTCTCACACCAGATACATCTGTGTACAATTATTTTACACAATTGCAAAAAGAGATTGGGATGAAGGATTTTCGTCACGTAAATGATGATTTTCTCATGTTGTCTGCAAAAAGGATCGAAGGCTCACTCGAGATGAGAATTTCTCCAGAAGCAGCGGCACTGGTAATGAAGTTTGGGAGTTTTTACACTCAGTTTGATAGATTTACGTATTTGCAAATTGGAGGTTTCGAAAGTGCCCCATTGAAGTTGCCCAAATATCCTTCGAATTACCTTGTTCTTTTGGAAGTCTGTCGCCAGATGGCGACTGTCAATAATAAGTATCACAGTATGAAGAAGAAGGGGTATTCATTCCCTGTGTCTTTATCTTTCTTTGTTTGCAAAGTAATGATAATCCCAAAAACATTGAGAAAATTTTTGCCGAATATAATTTCCATCCTTTGCCCACGCGGCCATTGTTTGACATAAAGAATTTTGTTAAGAAGAATTTACATGGGGGAAGTTTATACGAGCATCAGCCCCAGCTGGAAGATATATGGGTTGGATTGTGCTAACAAAAGAGTACATAGGAGAGATCAGATGAGGTTGACAATAGACCAAGTCCGAGCTTTTAAGCTGCCCTTACAAGTCCCAGATGAGGTTGATGATAATTCGGAAATTCTAGATGGAGATTATCAAGTTGTTGCTTCTAAGCCTCTACCTCAGGTACGTTGGTCTAACAAAGAAATCATAGATATCATGGCTCGGTCTTCTTTTGTGTTAAATAAAACTGAGAAATGGCTTGAGAAAAGAATAAGGGAACATGTTGGTTCCTCTATGCAAAATAAATCTGCAACAAAGGAACAAGGCACGTCTCAAGTCTCCAACACTCCAAGATCTACAGTTAACATGGATACAACTCTTCATAGAGTTGGCTCACAATCGAGAGGAGACAGAGAGCAACCTGAAGATAACAAAAGGCTGAAGAGCACGTGCGAACAAGATAGTATACTTGCGTCCACACAAGCAGAGTTAGAAAAGAAAATGGATGCTCTACAGCAACTACAAGCCGACCATACAGCTCCCCCTAATTCTCCCATGCCTGGTAGTGACTCTAATTTTTAATCAAATTGGTGAAGATAGTACTTTTCATTCTTTGTTCAACAATCCAAATTCTCCTATGTTGGATGGGACTTCTACACCTAATCCTCCTAATCAGCCAGGTAATATTGTTTCGGGTACTAATGCTAGTACTTTTGTATCTCCATCACCCTCAGGCTGAAAAGGTAGTAGAAAAGAAGAAGAGGTATACTCCGATGTGTTGATGTGTTTTTTATGCACATGCAAACTCAGAATAAAATACTAAGTATTCTATCCTCTCTTGAATAAAGTCTCTCAAAGGCTAAGCAATGTGATCCAATGAGACAACTCCAAGGTTCATGATATGTCAGGTCTTGACTTGCAATGGATAGACTCAGTAGTTGATGTGATAATGCTGGTAATCACAAAGGGACTTACGCTGAATTGACTCCTTACTCCACTCAAATATGTTACTCTCTTGTGAAGTGGAACTTACTCTAACCGGCTATGAAAAGAAAAGGCAAAAGAGAAAGGGTTAAGAGAGTCTAATCTAAGGACAAAGGTATAATGAAACATGCTAGGATAGACAAACTCCTCACGAAACTTGACTCCACTTCGCCATGAGAACCAACAACTACACGAAGCAGGTGCAATCTTCTAAGGTAACCCAACGATTTTCATATTGCAGACACACATCCAAACACCCACAGCTGGCGTAGCTTGAACAAGTATTCACAATCAAACTAAAGCAAATGGAGGTTCAGGCTAACTTTGCAAAGTGAGCTGCCCTCGACAATCCACGAAAAGTATGAACCATTAAGAAATTCATCAAATATCTTTGCATATACTCATTACATCAAAGAACTTCTAATCTATTTCTAAACTACTTGGAAACATTTCTCCATCACATCCAAGAAATTAGAAATCATGCTAACATTCCAAAACCACAAGATCACCATGCGAACCAACAATGAGCTTGTATTAATTTTGAAGTGTATGATTACAACAATTTCATGTGTCTCTTCAATGATTTCGAAGAGTCTCCTCTAATCTTCTACTCCTACTCTTGCGCGAGCTAATAACTTCTAACCTTACAAATGAGAGAAATGGGCCTTATATACGTTCCAAAATTGCATGAACGGCCAGGATTGATTTTGAGAATCAATGGCCCAAATTGTGACAACAATGCCTAACCGCCCAAAAGAGAGGCAATGATGGCACGTTTTCCGATGATAAGCATGAGATGGAATCTTTAGAGCATCTTCCACATGGGCACCCTCTTTGGTCTCTTGCTTGTAATACGTTCGTTGAACCTAGACGGGTGACGTGGCAGACTGTGATTAGCTTGATGATGTGTCCATGCCACCTCAACATTTTCGAGCAAACTGATTCGATTTTCAACACGTTCATACTGCTCAAAATATTTTCCCAAATTGTTGGATTTTCACCCATGGAACTTGGCATCTTTCGACTTTGAAAACTTGGGAAACCTAGAATTCTTCCATGTAATTGGGGAATTGTTTAATAACTTGCTTGATGTTCTAACTCATTTCTCTTCTCATCTTCTTGTGCTCATTCTTGTTCTTGTGCGGGATTCATGCAAGACTCTGACTCTGAATGGTGCAGGAAGTAAACCTTGGGTGCGAATTCTTGGAGTAGACTTCATGATTGAAGTGGATGGCTCCAGAGCTTGAATGTGAAACTTGACTCTTGGATTCCTAGACGTGAGCTTCTGGATGATGAAGTGGTGTCGTGCAGTGGACCTCCTCCAAGGATGACCTTGGTGTTGAATTCCTCCTTGTCTTGTTGTGACGTGCTTGAAACTCAATCATCTAGACTGGCTCTCCTGGATATGGCGATGATGCCTTCCTCCATGCATGATGAAGTGATTCTCTTCCTCCATTCAAGCATGACCTTGATATATGACTTCGGTGCTAGAACTTGATCATCTTGAACGAACTCTCCTCCCTCTTGAAACGAACTTGAACTCGAGCAACACTCCTCCATCCCCTTATATTTCCTTGCGCAAGCTTTGTCATTTTCCTTTCCATTACCTACACAAGCGAAACATCTATCAATATAAAGACATTTGATCATCAACAACATTTCATTACGAATTCCTAACATGCTTGCTTTATGCAATGAAGAAAGCCTTATTTTCATGCTTGAACTTTGCTTTTCATCTTTTCATAGCCAACCTGACCCAAGTTGGGTGCATTTGAGGCATGGTAAAGAAATTTCCATTAGGGTGGCACACATGAATGATGTTGAGGAAATTTCTTCCAAGGTGGAGCGCATTTGATTAAGTATGAAGAAATCCTCGTAAGGCTGAGCGCATTTCATGTATGCTGAAGAAATTTCTCCCTGAGGACGCATGTAAGGCATGTTAAAGAAGTTTTTCTTTGCTGAGTGCACTTCATGATTGTTAAAGAAATCCTCCATGTTGGGGGCATATGGTGTTTGTTGAGAAAATTTCTCTAGGTTTGGGCACATTTAGAGGTTCCTAAGGAAATTCTTCCTTGAGGGCGCATGTAAGGCATGTTAAAGAAGTTTTTCTTTGAGAGCGCAATTTCAAGTGTGGAAGGAAATTTTCCTGAGGTTAGGGCGGACTTGATGAAGTGAGGAGAAATTCCTTGGGTTGGAGCGCATATGAGTGTGGTCGAAGAAATTTCTTCTTGATGGAGCGCATCCAAAGGTAGTGGGGGAAATCTCTAGGGCGCATTCGAATGGTGATGAAGAAATTTTTCTTTGGAGCGCATATGCATGATGATGGAGAAATGTTCTTCAATGAGGAAGCATTCCTTGAGTATTGGAGAAATTTCCTTAGGAAGGGCGGATTCCACTCTGGGTGAAGAAATTTCCTGTACTTAGCCATTTTTCAGTGCCGAAATCAAGTATATTTCAAAATATATTTAAGTATATGTTTAGATATTGAATTTCCTCATATACTTTAAATATTTTGAAATATACTTTCAAAATGTTTGAGATAGGTCCCGGATCCATGGGATTTAACATGCAGATTCTAGATTTTTGAGGATCCCCCAGATTTCAGACTTGTCATTTTTCAAAATTTCAGGACATCAAACTTAGTCAATTTTCAGTATCTCAGGGACATGTTTAAGTATTCTCAATTGCACCTTGTTAAACTCGCTTGATTCATTTCACACTGCTCCGGAGAGGCTCATTCTTCATTTCAAAGAAGGGACTAGGTCTGACAACACTTCCTAAGGATCCTACAAGCTCAAAATTGCAAAAAAAAGGTGGGTCCCAATTGCAATGGGGCGATGTGTGATTAGGTCACAACACGATGATTGACACAAACATAGATATTGTAGCCAAATTACTACAAGATACACCTAAGCCCAAGAGGGCTAGGAGGATGTCGAGAATGGTTGCAGATCCCTCTACTAGACACAGTATCTTGGAGATTGCAGACCTGATTGGTAAAAAGAATGAAGATGAGGTCACTAAAGCAGATTTCAATATGAGTAGAATTGATATGGGTCCCTCCACGGTTGAAGGTGATATTTACCATGCCAAATTCTTTGTAGGTACACTATCAAAAAGGGTCGAAACCGAGCAACAAGAGAAGGCCAAATTGCAAGCTCAGGTGAAAACTTTAACCTCATTTATTCAATCCATTTTAAAGATTATTGCTTGGCCTTCAAATGAGACACCTAGTTAACTGTGGATGGTTTAGATCCCAACATCTTGCAACAAATCAAACGATACCAAGCCCTAGGTAAAGCCATTGAACAGCGGGTAGAAAAACTTACTTTTGATGGAATGTTATTTATTGAGGAAGCTATGAAATTGTACACCTTGATTTCTGAGAAAAGGAAGGCATTAGTGGCAGAATTATAGAATGTTAAAAAGGACAATGGCAATTTATCGATGGTTTTTAAAGAAGTACAAAAAATAACAAAAATTGATACAAGTGTCCTCATAGCTGAACAGATTTTGGGTGATCCTAAAGAAAATGAGTCTATAGCCTAGTTAGACACACTTGAATGAAGGATGTCTGTGCTAGGGGGAGTTGAAGATGAAATAAGGAATACACTGGGTCGATATCATTCTAATCTAAAAGATCTAAAAAGCAATTTTGCAATCTTAGAAATAGAAGCCTTTGATGAAAGTGAAGATAAATTGCTTGAGACCAGCAAGGTGAAACAAAGCTTCAAGAAAATGCTTACTGAAGAACTCATTGGCACTGACACAGTGACTGAAGAGTCAGTAGGAAAACTTGGACATGGGCATTATATCTCCAGACTTTCTAGAACGAGATCGAGGATATTCATAGAAGGATGGTGGATGCAGATTGAATGATAGGTAAATGGAAACTCCAAGCCCATATCGCTAGCAGCCCAAGTGGCAAGGTGCTAACTCCAATCATCACCAAGTACAAGGCATACAAGGCAAAGTTACGGGCACAGGCAGCACAAGCGACACAGGCAGATTCAACAAGGACAAAACAAGGAGGCAACGCAAGAGGACTTGACAGTTGTCAATTAATGACTTTTTATATGCTTTATTTTTGTTTCTTTCAAAAACTATTGGCTCTGGAGAGCTGTTTAAGTTTAAGGACTTATTTAACTATCTTTTAATTGGTTGTCCTCAAGAAGTCATTATTGTTTTAAAGACAATTATGGTTGGCAAGGCTATATATTCTAAGCATGTCGATGCATTGAGAATCTTTTGGCAAACTTTGTTTTGTGGAAGGTCAATTTTTTATGTGATGCTATTTTCAGTTACTTTTAATATATGAATGCCAGTTGATGCAGTTGAATTCGAAAATCGTAAACTTTGTGTTATGGTGGATGAATATTAATTCTTCTTATGTTGAATATATATTATCAACTTATTATCTTGCGATTTTGTATTGAAGTGATTGAAGAATTTATTCTGGCTCATTGTTGTGGAATTTATTCTGGCTCATTGTTGTGGATGTTTCTCTTTTGATAAATGGTTTACAGTGATGATTGTATGATAATCGATATAAGTTTGTGATAGTAGTGATCGAAGTCTTTGTGCTTCTTTATATTTTAAATTACATTGTGATTCATTGCCTATAGTGTTTTCTGGTTAAAAGCACCACCTTTCCTGCTTTCTTGTAAAAAGCATACATTGAGTTCATTCTTTGAATATCATTGGAAGGTAATTGCGCCTTGTAAAATAACCAACAAGTCGTAAAATACCATTACAATCGACTCAACTGTTGGGTTCAATTGTCATTTGTTTGGGCGAGAGAAGATAGAGTTAGGTGACAAATCTGTAAACCAACACGTCACTGACTTCAAAATCTCTATATGGGGCAACCCTTGTCGACACAAAGGATCTCAACACTATAATATTTGGGAACCAATACAAAGGCAAAAATATGTAATGGGGTGATCATTTTGTTCTATCTCTCTTCAATAATTTTGTGCAACTATTGGAAGAAATTTTATCCAAGTTCTTGCTCTTTCTCATTTATGATGATCTTTATCTTCTCAATTATTGAATTGATGCCATCATATATCTCTCCCAAACAAGGCCTATTCATGTTGGTATAATGGATCATACTCAAAATGGGCTTGATGAAACTTAAGAAATATTCGACACAATCCCACCAAATGTCATCTAAGATCATCCACTTAATATTTGTTTCCCTTTCATTGCTAGATTGCCTCCATATGGACCAATTTTGGCTGATGACCATGCTAGAAAGTGCCTCCCAAACCTTCACAAGTCATCTCACGACGATTATGTTCAAGGTAAAATGGGTCTCAAGTACTCTCAACAACCTATTTGAAAATCAAAATTAAAAAAATTAGAAGCAAAGATTCTTAAAAAAGACAACATAAGTTTTTAAAAAATACTAAAGAGAAACATAAATATTAAAATAAATCCTATTGTTTCACTTGCCTTTAGCAAATCTAGTTTCAAAAATGTTTTGAATATGCCTTGTGACATGTGATGGTTGGTGATGAACATTTGGATCTCTTCAACCTTAGCATACACCTACTTGATACCATCAATTTTGGTGCCAATTTTTTGTAGCATAAGGTTGAAGAAATGGACAACACAAGTTGTCCAAAAGATGTGTGAATAACAACTCCTCAACCAATAAACCAGCTGTTCTGAAATTTTTGGCATTGTCCATTATGACTTCAACATTTTGAGGCCCCACTTCCTCAATGGTCATCATGAGGATGTTAGCAATAAATGTACCATCCTTCACCTCCCCCTCACAATCCAAATACATTGCCCCTTTAAGGGAAACTACAATGACATTAATCAATGGTTGATTTCTTACATCCTTCCATCCATCGAAAACAATGGACACCTCTATCTCAGCCCATAAATCTCTTGTAGATTTCAATAAATCCTCTACAAACTTCAGCTCCTTTTCCAATAAGTTGCATAGCACCTTCTCAAAACCTATGCCCTTGTACCTTTTTGGAGCCTCAATAATTGTTTTCACCATTTGTTGCCAATATGTTGAGTGAACAACATTGAAAGTCAATCCATTTGCATAGATACATCTCGCAATGCGTTGATCCGCAATCTCTCAATACTCATTGTGAAATGTCATTTCCAACAATCCCTTTAATCTCTTGTGTGTGAAAGTCACTGGTTGTTCTTCAGGTGTGGCCAAAAATGGGTGGCTCCTTACATGTTGAGGATTAGATGGCAGAGGAGGGGGTCTCATTCCTCGAGATCCTTTCTTTAACAATGGATTATTTGATTTATGGCCTGCTACTTGATTTGTTTTTCCCTACTCGATAATATATACTATGACTTGCTCTAATGGAATAGGTACATTATTCTTTCCTAGGCAAGCTTTGATGCCTTGTCCAAGGATGCCACATGTTGATGATTGTTTTTAGACAACTCAACAATAGAGTAAAACACTAAGTATCCCACTCCCTCTTGAGTAAAGTCTCTCAAAGGCTAAGCTATGTGATCCAGTGAGACAACTTCAAGGTTCCTTATTCGTGATCTGTATTGGATAAACTCAGTGAATACATGTGATCTTGTTGATAATCACAAAGGGACTTACGCAGACTTCTTGCTTCACTTAGCTTATTTCTCCTTTCAGTGTGGATGATATATGTACAATGCTTCAATAATAAAGAAAAGGAAAAAGGACAAGGGTTCAGATAAACTAATCTAAGGTCAATGAAACAATGATGATGTATGAATAGACAAACTCCTCAATCAATCTAACTCCACTTCGCCAAGGATGCCTACAACTACATGAAGTTGGTGCAATCTCCTAAGGATAGCGAAAGGTTTTCAAATCATGAAAACTCATACAAGCACCCATTAGACAACGCAGCTCAAACAAGCATCCATAATCGAACTTAAGCAAATGATAATGAAGCTCAGACTAGATTTACACAACACTTCACCAACGATGAATGTTAAAAGCATGAGCTAGGAGTTGATCAAATATTCAATACAACATGCACTACATCAATGAGCTCGAATCTACTTTTAATCTATTTAGAAACATCTCTCCACTTCATCAAGATACAGGAAACCATGTCATTTCACTCATCAAGATACAGGAAACCATGTCATTTCACAAGACAAAACTTAACACCAGACGAGCTCCAATGTCTTTACATTAATCTTGAAAAATATTTACAACTTCAAGTACTCTCAGAGAACTTCGAGAGTCCCTTCTACTCTACTTTACTACTCTATTTTACAAACCATATCTTTACAAATGAGGCAACAATGCCTTTATATAGAAGTCCAAAATTACAATGAATGGCCGGGATCAATTCAAGTAGCCAAGGGCCCAAATCATGCCAACAAGGCAGGTAGTTACAACAACTTGCTATTTTTAGTACATAAAAGAGGCAATGAAGGCACGTTTTTCAAGAAGATAAGGATAAAATGGAATCTTTAAAGTATCTTCCACATGGACGTCCTCTTTGGCTTCTTGCTTGTGGTAGATACATTGAATGTAGTTGAATGATGTGGCGAACTATGATTGGATGATGATATGCATTTGCCACGTAGGTGCCACCTCAGCATATTCCCAAAATGCATCATCTTGTAAAGTCTTCGAATGTAATTGCTTTGAATGAACTTGTATGTTTGGGATGTATCTTTATTGACTTTGCCTTGTTCATTGTAAGTCAGATATGTATGATACATGTTGCTCATTTGTCTAACTCTGTGTCTTCTGCTCTTGCAAGATGTAGATTGATCTTCTTTTGAATGCTCGTTTGTAGAGAGTAATGTATATGATGATGTTTTCTTCATAGCTTGTAGTAAGAGACTTCTCAAAGACTTGAAGTTGTTGAAAGAACTTGAAGCTTGAATGGATGAATGTCCTCGAACGCGATGCCATTGATGAAGAGTGCCGGTATGATGATAGTGAAGTGCTCCTTCTAAGTGGTAACATGAGGTTTCCTCGCAGCGTCTTCCTCTTGACATCATTCCTCGCTTGAAGGTGAGTCTAGGCACTTGATCCTTGAATGACTTCCTAGCTTTGTTGATACCATTGATGATGAAGTGTACTTGCATGTTAGACTTGAAGTGACCTCTTGGAGCAGCTATATGATGTCTTTACTTCACTCCTTGCATGAAGGTGACTCTGAGTGCTTAGCTCCTTGAATGACTCCTTAGCTCAGTCCACGCTCCATGTTCCTACAAAACAAACAAAGAAACAACATCAATCCTTTGATATACATTTTATTTCATAACATAAGAAGCATGTTTAGGCATTCAATATCCTTCTCTAGGTCTAGGCACTCATTGAGGTGTGGAGAGACAGGCAAATGCGCCTAGCATACTTGGCCTATCTTTTGGCATTTTGATGGTTTTAACTCAGTGAATAAGTGTTTAGAAGACTTCTTACCTCAAAATGACATCAGATTTCATAGTTTTAAGTCCTCCTTTTACAAGGCGCAACTTTAGGATCCTTCAAGTGTGAAATGGCGCCTTGACTCCCTTAATGATATTGATCTCCCCTCAGGCGCATTTTGATGATGGTTTGGGTGTGAAATTGCCCCTAGGCCTATTTAGTTGCTTACTTCAAGGTTTCATAATTCCAAGTCGTTGTGAAGACACTCAAACACTTTCAAAGTTCATGGAATCCAACATACCTTGCTAGGCGCAAAAATGGAGCTGTTCAAAGGTGAAAATGCGCCTAAGTTCAAGATGAGCATTTTATGAGCTTGATCAACTTTATGAACTCAAGGAAGGCTAGGCCTCTTAAGGCGCCACCTTTCATTGGTTTAGACACTCCTTTCATGCTAAGGCGCCAGAATGAGGCTACATAGAGGCTAATTTGCACCTAACTTGACTTTGCTCACTCTTGACATTTTTAAGGCTCTCAACACTTGTTTACACCCTTGTGAGACTACTTCATCCTTAGGCGCTCATTTTGAGGTTATTCATTCACTCTATTGCCAAGGCGCCAAAATGGGGTGATAGAGGCATGAAGTGCACCTAGCCTTCTTTTGATGATTTTCAAAATTTTCCTAAGCTATATTATGTTGTATTGACCCTTAGGCGCAAATTAATGATCTAGGATGTGACTCTAGGCACAAATCCAAGGGGATATCTCTTTGGGCGCAATCTTCATTAAGTTTTGGCCCCATCTTACATCAAGGTGCCAAAATGAGGTTGACGAGAGGCAATAATGCGCCCTAACTTGAAGATGATAATCGAGTTCAATTTGGAGGTTTCAATCTAGTGCAAAGGTATCTAGAAGACTTTCTACATCAAATTTCATGCTTTCATGCCTCCTTTTGTCTTAGGCGCTCATATGGGGTGATAAAGGCATGAATATGCGCCTTAGTTTCTTGAGTATCTTCTAGGCGCTGATTTTGGTATATGAAACCATGAAATGGCGCCTTGTTACTTGACTTTGTCTCTTAGCATTCATCAATTACAATCTCACTCAAATGTTTATAAGACTTTTACCTTAGGCGCTAGATCTCATGACATCAATTTGGAGGTTTTCTACCAAGGCACTGAAATGAGATAGCAAGAACTACAATGTGCACCTCACTCTTAGACTTCTAGGTTCTTGACATAAAGGATACTTCATCATGGGCGCCAAAGTTGGAAGGTAGAGGCAAGAAAGTGTGCCCTAGCTTGATGTTTGTCTCCTCTAGGTGCCTATCATCCTTCTTGCTAAATGAAACTTTAATGCCTTCACCCTAGGTGCTCAAGGGAGATTACACTAGTGTGAAGTGCGCATATCTTTCTCCATGTTTACTTCTATACTTCATGCCTTTCAAGGTTTCATACTTGTTCAAGGCGCCCAAACTAGGTGGAATAGGCAAGGAAATGCACCTCACTTTGTGATGCATACCTCTAGGCGCTCAAACTCATCTCAATCAACCTCCTTCCAAGGCGCTAATTATAACCCAAAACTACAAGGATTTGCGCCTAGTTCAACTTGGTTTGCTTCTTCTAACTTTCAGTGATTCCAATCAAGGCGCACTTTGGAGATTAAACTAGTGTGAACTAGCGCCTTGTATAAACTCTTGACCTTGTCTTATTTGACCTTGTCTTATTCCAAAAGCTTCAAAATTGATTGACTTAAACATGATTTCCTCCTAGGCACCCTTAGTGAACTCCTCAAGGTATGAAATGTGCCTACCTCCCTTCAACATGTTCTTAGATGATCTCATCACTCTCTTCCAAGGCGCTCACACAAGGTCATTTAAACACAAAAGTGCGCCTAACTCTCTTGAACTTGTACTGAGCATTCATGATTGTAATGAAACAACTTGCACAATATCTGAATATAATAGTAAATATGTTGCAAATACTTGATAATAATATGCCACTTCGAGGGGGCAACCTCCTAATCCACTTCGAGGGGGATACCTCCAACAGTCTTCAATGAGAACACAATACACAATATGATATGAAATGAGACTCACTACCTCCTATATATACCTATTTATGCCTAGGATATTACCCAGGCCGACTTAGATAGACCTATAGAAGCCTTAGGCCGACCTAAACAACTAAATAACAATATAATAATGATAATATGACTTAATTAAGAATTAAGATAGCCACAAGCCGACTATTCATAACCATATACACTATAGAAGTAAGGGCATAACATGCCCCCCACCTTTACAAAAGCGTTGTTCTCAACGTTGATCAATTGTGGTGGTTTCTTCATATAATCTTCATCATCCCATGTGGTAACTTCAACTAGAAGATATTTCCTTATAATGAGGTAATTTGGAACTGTTGATGTCCTCAGCTTATTCATGTGTGTCTGGAAAATTAACTTCAGCTCCAAGATGTGTCTTCCCTTTGCATCTAGCTCTTGATGGAGATGAATGTGTTCTTCCTTTACTTGAACCTTTTGATGTGCCATAGAGGAAGAGGTGAGGAATAGTACATGGTACCCTTGATTTGGTTGAATAACTTGACTAGGAAGTTCTTTTTCTTTCACTTCTTCTTCATTGCATTTTTCTTTTTCTTTTGTTTCTTCTTCTTCTTCTTCTTCTTCTTCTGCTTCTTCCGCTTCTTCTTCTTCTTCTTCTTCTTCTTCTTCTTCTTTTGCTTCTTCTTCTTCTTCATCATCATCATCATCATCTACTTCTTCTTCTTCTTCTTCTTCTTCTTCTTCTATTGCCTCATTTACCCAGTCTGCTTGTAACATGGAAATGGCAAATAAAAATGACTTTGTGGGTTCATCACGCCTTGATAGAGCATCAGCCACAACATTCTCCTTGCCTTTCTTAACCATAAATTTTTCCTCTACTTGCCTTGCCATAATCATTGCATCTAAGATAGAATTTGGACGGAACATGCGTACCTCATATTTAATGTGATCCTTTAGGCCACCAATGAATAGCTCCAACAAATTTTCTATAGACACATTTTCCACTCTTAAAGACAAAGTACAAAATTGATGAATGTAATCCTTGACCATACCTGTTTGCCTTAATTTGGTAATTTGGCTGAAGTAGCTATCCATAAGATTTTCACCATAATGAGTAATGAGTTCTTCTTGGAAAACCAACCAAGCGATAATGCATCCTTTTGCTTTCTTTTCTTCACATAGCCAACGGTACCAAATGAATTGATCAGGGTCCAAGTATAAGGAAGCCATGGCCACCTTTTGTTGACATGGAACACGGTGGATATCAAAGAATTGCTCCATTTGACAGAGCCAATTGGTAGGATCTTGATCATCAAACTTTCGCATATCCAACTGTGGTGTGAAATTCCTTGCCATAAAATGAGTGGTGTGATGATCCATCTTGAGATTTGATTCAAACCCAAAAACACCCTTCCCTTTTTTAGAATCCTCTTCCTCCACATCTTGGTGTTGTGACTGCTTGTGTTTGGAAAGTATCTCCAGAATTTTCTCAATATCACACGACTTAGCCAACCCTTTCATTTGTTCACCCATAATGGACAAGATTTCACCTTTCATCTTGCTATTTTCTTTATGAATAAGTTCAAGTATATTTTCATATTCTTTTTTATCAACATCCTCATTTTCCACCTCCTCCTTGCCTGGAGTTTTTCCGGGTGTGGTAACATTCTTTTTGCCCCTTGTTGAAGGACCCATCATGATTGGAAAAAATAATTTTGTAATAAATCACACAAAACAAATCAAATCAATCTGAAATTTTTACTGTAACTTACCAGGGCCAAGATCTCACTTCCCTGAAAAAATTGTGAAGAAATTCAAAATTGTGCGGCCTGGAGAGAGAAATTGGTGGAAACCCTAATTTATAAATAACTCCCTTTATTCTGCTCCAATTGTTCTCAAATCTGGACTGTAGTAGATTCACTATTATATTGAAAAACCCAGAAAAAATCTTTCAAAGATTTGACAAAATAAGAGAGATATATGTTTTTCAAAAAATAAGGTCAGAAACCCTAATTCTGCTATAACTCGCTTAATTTTGCTCCAAATGCTCTGAATTCTGGACTGTAGCAGCTTCAATATGTTCTTCAAAAACCCTTTAAAAATCTTTAAAAAATTCGCTAAAATCTGAAAGTTATGCTCTTCCTAAAATCGCCTTCAATGCTGAGAAAAAATCTTGCCTCTACGGTGCCAAGATCATGCTCTGATACCACTTGTAATGAAACAACTTGCACAATATATGAATATAATAGTAAATATGCTGCAAATACTTGATAATAATATGCCACTTCGAGGGGGCAACCTCCTAATCCACTTCGAGGGGTATACCTCCAACAGTCTTCAATGAGAACACAATACACAATATGATATGAAATGAGACTCACTACCTCCTATATATACCTATTTATGCCTAGGATATCACCCAAGCCGACTTAGATAGACCTATAGAAGCCTTAGGCCAACCTAAACAACTAAATAACAATATAATAATGATAATATGACTTAATTAAGAGTTAAGATAGCCACAAGCCGACTATTCATAACCATATACACTATAGAAGTAAGGGCATAACAATGATGATTGAGTCAAGGCGCAAATGTGAGGGGAACTCCTACTTCAAGGTATCATCAAGAGTTCAAGGTTCTTAACCCCTCTCCCTAAGGCGCAAATGTGAGGTTGTTTTGATGGAAAGTAGCGCCTAACTTCATGATGTCTAATTTAACATGTTTGATCAACTTTGAGACTCAAGATAAATCGCTTCTTGGCAATCAAATAGGTTCAATCACTTGTCTTGACTTTGCAAGGAATCACTCTTCAATTAGATGTCAAATCATAAACCTCACAACATTCAATTTCCAAGGTGCCAAAACGAGGTTGTACACATGTAGAAATGCGCCTTGGCTTGAAATGGTTGAATAAGTTGAATTTAGGTACTTAGAAACATCTTAAAGTCTTAATCCTCCAGGGCGCTCATTGTTGACTAGCTGGATCACCTTCTTACTCAAGGCGCACTTTCAAGGTGCTACAGATGACAATAGGCGCCTAGGTCATACTTAGCTACTTTCTCTGCAGATATTGACTCATTGAGGCATATTGAGTTCAAAACATCATTCTCACATATAGATCCTTCTCAACTTGACCTAAGGAATGCTCTATACCACCTTAGCAGGCTCATTGACTGGCTAACTCTGAGATGACACTAACAAGTAACCCTAAAACGACTAATCCTATGAAGGAAATTGGGGGGTCCCCATTTGCAATGGGGCGATGTGTGATTAGGTCACAACACACAAATGGGCCCACTCGATTATATGAACTTGAATACCTAATACCACACTCATTGCTAATCCAAATAACCCCCAACCCCCACCACTTGGAACCTATTACACCATTTTGAAAGGGAATTTGCCCACAGAGCTAAAACTAGCTACCATTCTAACCCTATGGCAACAAGTTTGATAAACAACATATTCAAAACAAATGAAAACAAAAAAAATATATACAACCTAACTCATTTAAAAATTTTAAGCATATGTGTCATTGATTCAAGAGAGTACATTTGTAAAACAAAAATGCAAAAGAAAAAAAAACTACCTCTTTTACAAAAATCTTCCTCTATGATCTCCTTGGGGTAGCGAATGGGCTCTTGCACATGCATAGGAATAACAAACCAATCACTTCGAAACTTTCCCCAATCAATCTTCAACTCTATTTGTGTGATGGAAAGCAAGAATGAATGACTTTTGTGTTTTGCATTCACAATGAGGTAGACTACTTTGTTTTTGTCTTTCAAATGCCTTAGAATGCACTTTTTAGGGTTAGGGATGTGTTTTTACGCATCCAAGTCAAAGTCAAATGTGTTTAAACAATTAAAAAAGACAAAATATTTAAAAATCTGTCATTTTCAGCCAGATTAGCTGCGGGTCTTTGAAATTCACGTGGACTCGGCATGGGTTCTCTCTGGACGAACCCAGAAGTAAAAAAGACGACCCCTAGTTGCACACCCTTGACCAAGATCAAGATCCGAAGTGGATCATACCTGAACCAGCTAGGTAACAAGGACGAACTGGTAACATGGATTATATATATATATATATATATATATATATATCATTCAATTCATGAAACAAATTTAAAATATATGGAGCTACAGAAGTTGGGATTGAAGTTTTAAAGTGATTTTCAACATTAATTTGCTACACTAATTGTGAAATATAAGCAGCATGCCACACATTTCAAATATATCTCTTGGCACAAAACTAGGCAGTTGTAAATCTGAGAGAGAGGTAAACATGTGGAGTAAAATTAACACCAATATAATGATATCTGAAAGATATCATCGTCAAAAGACTTTATAGATTTGATACGTTTCACTCCTAGAAGATTTTTGCATGGGCACTTCTCTCGTAAAACATCAGTAATCCATCTGTAGATATGTCTCTGAAATATGTTTTAAAAAAAATCCATTAAACAGTAGGATAGGAAGAATATCAAGAGATGCTTTGAAATGGTTTGTTTTGATTGCTGAGAGTGTTCTCATAAGGATTTATACAAATGAAAATATCTTTGACAAATTATTCCGCTGTTTAATGGTATTGTAGATTACCTTCAACTTTACACTAATAAATATTATTTTGATACATTCTATAAATGTTATTTTAATCAAATTTTCCTCTCTTCAAGCCTAATAAAAGAAATTTAGAATAGTAATGTGGGTATAGAATCACAGGCATGTCACGTGCTCAGGCCTTGGCACCTAACATTGACATTGAATTGCATTGCATTTTAGGTGCATATCAATCAGATTTTAGACAGGATTTACAACTAAATGTTCCCCTCTCCAACAAACATGTTTAATGCATATTACAGAAAATATGGCTGTGAGAGACTAGAAAAACAAAATAAAATTGAGCTTAATAAGTTACAAGTTACAACTAATCTAACAATAGAAATAGAATTACAGACATTAAGAGTGCATGTATAGTTGAAAAAGACTAAAATTCCAATAAGGTCTTGCTCATCTCAGGCTTATTTAATCTAGCAAAAGGCATCCAAGATAAAAATGAGTACCAAGGAGCATAATGATAACTGAGTGAGAATTAAAATCTGCAAATATGCCATTCCATTAACTGGCTTAGGGGAGTGAGACAAACCTTGATAATCATCCACACTAATACTGTATGCCAATAATCCTGCCCCATATTCATCAACGTACAAAAACCTGTTAGATTTTCTAATCAGATTTATGAAGACAAAAAAAAGCTAAATATATACAATAAATCATTGCAATTCATCAGTGCAGATTGTCAAGTTTAGCTAAATTTGATAAAGACATATTGCCTTTGAAGTACAATTTAAAGGAGTATATGACAGACTGGTAAAGAAGAAGCTGAATTGAAATCTCTATAGCCCATAGCTCATCCTAAATTCAAACACATACACAATGAAATTCCAGCTAGATTTTAAAATTGTTTAATAATACAAACACTCATACTTATGGATTCCTGGCAATAGACATGCACACAAATTGTAGATTGTCATTGACTGGAGATTATCTGTCAATGCAGCATTGTTAAATAGGGTAATTTTACCCGATGTGTACTATGCAGGATGGGAATCATATTTGCTAAATTGAGGTCATCACAGATTGAAAGAAAAATATAATTGGGCAATAAAGGTGATTGAGCTGTTTTTCTGATAATGTCTGCTAGTTACATGGTAGAGTAATACAGAACAATTTGTCCAAACGAGAGGTGGTCACCTTTCCACATCAAGTCAACCAGAATTCACAAACTATCTCTCTTTCTTCTTTCTTTTTTAATATTCCCATCATAATCCCGATGACAGGAAGCTACTTGGCATGAGAGGCCCTCATATTCAGTGTAAGGGATGTCATCTAATTGATCCATATGTCTAAAAGATGTTTGACAGAATATTTTACCTGGATCCTATGATGCTGACTTAGGTTTTAGTTTCGTAATAATTCTTTATTTACTGAATATTAATAACCTGAGATGCTGAATCAGATTCGGGGCTGGGGATGGGTACGGGTATGGGGAACAGTATGCCGGTACAGCAAAAAAATTGGGGTTGGGTGCGTCCATACAAAAAATATATAAAAATCGTAAATATATATCAGAATCAGGGCTGGGGATGGGCACATGTATGGGGGAACAGTGTGCCGGTACAACAAAAAAAAATTGGAGTTGGGTACATCCGTACAAAAAATATATAAAAATCGTAAATATATACATATTTGCAGCCTAAAAACAGGAATTAAGTTCAGAATACAACATATCATGCATATGCTAAACAAAACAACCATAAATATTACAAATTTGAAACAAATATACCAATTCAATATCAATTTGTCAAACTCGAATTTCATGATAGATATTCATTGTTCAATATCAAAATAATAAATCAGTAATCAGCATCATATGGGTCTTCATCAAGACCAACATCATTGTCATCACTGACATTAGATGATGTAGGTAGATTAGAAGAACCACAGGCAGCCCCACCACCACTCGCAGTAAAGGTATGCTGGCTATCTGACTCCTCAAAAGGTGAAGTTTGTGTGGCTGCAGAAACATCCAAGTCAGCTTGCTTTAGGTCTAAATCCCACAACTTTGTTGCCTGATCTGGGGCCCAGGTAGAAACCCGGTGGACAATTCTCTAGATGAGGATCTAGATGAGGTTATAGGCGTTACACTAAAGCTTTGTAAATAGATGTATGTAAACAGAAACAGAGAGAGATAGAACTGAAACAGTAAATGTATTATTATTTATTTGTTCATCTTGTACGTGCCATACTCTTGAGAAAGGTGTATGACTAGTATCTTCTATCTCCTATGTTTATTTACCTCCGTTCAATGTCTAACTTATGTTAACAGATATGTATTCATAGATTACATGCCATGAAGGCTAAGAGTCGCTAAGGAAGTTCGATCATTCCTATGGAAGTGTAACTATTTCCATGTATGACTCCTCATCTCATGATGGTTGTGCAGTACTGAACCATTTTCTAATGGTTGCCTGATGTGCTAGCGGATGACCTAACATAGCGCAAGCCTCAAGAGTGCCACCTAGACTATTGTGTCAACTGTACTCTTCAATGTCTCCAGTGTGACGCTCAAAATAGCGAGGTGACAAGCAGTGTGAGTTAGCCTTTGCAGTTTGGCCTAGAGGTGTGCTGGACACTACTAAAGCCATGGTAGAAACCGCAAAAGGCTTGGTGAAGGTATGATTATCACAAGAGTGTCCGACCCTGTGCAAAGTGCCTTGCACCACCACTAAAGTATGTGCAGCAGTTGTTGGAGCATGTGTAGCACTTGTTGGAGATGAACTAATGGTCCTTGTGTTACCATGAGCATTTGGGAGATGCTCTGGTGTATTGCAAACCACTAAAGTGTTACTGCATGTACCACAAGCCATGAAAATGGTGTTGGCATTACCACAAGCCATGAAAATGGTATTGGCATTACCACAAGAACCTTGTTTGGTAGATCCTCCTCGATCAGTCACCCCCTTGTGAAGCAAAATTCTCGATTGTGTTTAGTCTGGAAAGCAAGTGCAAAGCCTTGACTTCTAGCCACTACTCGGTGAACCATTTGGCTTGTTGTGGAAGCTGACCTACCCTAATAACTTTGTATACAAGCATAGAACAGTTTAGTGTAAACATGGTTTCCAGAATCTAATCTATCCTTACTACAACAAGTCACACACCAATTGGAGGTGAGTGTGGAATGCTTAGTATGCATAGTTCTATGGCACAATCTTCTTTGGAGTTGGTGCGGCATGTGTTGAGCATGAATTCATTCCAGGAATCCAATACCTCTTTCTGCCCACTAATTCAACTACACTGCGAGGATTTACATTGTGCACACATTTGTGACTATGCATGTATGGATATCCAAGGAGCACATTATAGGCCTCCACTAGTACATCATAGGCTATACCCTATACCATATAAAAAGTGGCACTAGAGAGTAAAGTGTATACCTTGGGTGTTGCAAGCATTGAACCATCCTAGTTTGTAGGGTTGCAGATGGGGCATGGTTGGTAAATTCAATCATGTGACTGTTGCTTCAGAAATCAATTTCTTCATGCTACCACTATCAATCAGAAAATCCAATAGTTACCCTTGCACCCACATCTGTGACCGGAATAGCTGCTCTATTCCGGCCTCGTGCTATGGGATTTGTTCGTGTGGTGTTGACCAAGATGTTGGGATCTGTCTCAATGATTCCATCTGAGGTCTTGACATCATCATCCTCTGTTCTAGCCTATGTAAGCAAAGTCTTATGAGCATGGCACTTAGCATTGGAGTGACCACTAGACTTGTGTCGGTTTACTTGTCCTAGACGGTTTGCTCTTGTCTAAAGGTGGTGTTTTCTTTGGCGCAGTGGCTATTTTCCACTTGCCCTTCTACTTGAATTCCTCCTTAATGGTTGTTGCATAGCAATAGGCTTCTCCCTATTGGACTAAATGGATCATTGTAGGCCGTTGTGGTACTTGAGGACCAAATGCTACTCTAAATCAAATGAGCCTTGGTTAGAGGTCATGGAAGGCATCAATAGGCTTGGACCAACTAGTCATGTCCTTGCCTCAACTATGACCACTACATGTAGTGGTCATCGTAAACATCTTTAGAATAGAATTCATCCTTGAAGGCTTCCAAGAATTGATCCTAGGTTGGTTCAAATTTTCCTCCTATCTAGTCTTCCTCTCAAAGTGCATGGGCTTGCCACCACTTCTCGACGGGTGAAGAGACTTTTAGGAGTGCAATCTTGATTTTCACTTCATCAATAAAATCATTCATGCAAAATACAACTCTAACTAATCTAACTATTTATTTATAGGATTTGCATTAATCTTGCCCTCAAACACAAGAATATTTAGGTTTACTTAAAACCTAGGGGGGATTTGACCATCAAAAGCTTTATTTAATGATGAGGCCAACTAAACCACCCATTCAAGGACTTCTCGAATTCGTTGAACAACATTGATCCATGAGTGTTTTTTCAATTTCATTCTTGATCATCACTTTTATCTCCTCTTGTGTTGGTTTGGCCATCTTGAAACAAGTCGGTAGGTAGTCTAATGGTCCTCGAGGTTTGATGTTGAGGCTCAAATACTCTAAATGCATTCAATAGCTCATGCATGACGAAGGTGAACCGCTTTGATACCACTAATCTAGAGCCAAGGTAGAATCCTGGTGGACAACTCTCTAGATGAGGATCTAGATGAAGGTATACTTATAGGCATTATGCAAAAGCTTTGTAAACAGAGATAGAGAGATATAGAACTAAAACAATAAATGTATTGTTAATTATCTATTCGTCCTTTATAGATATGTATATACAAATTACATGTCATGAACGTTGAGAGCCACTAAGGAAGTTGAACTATTCCTATGGAAGTGGAACCATTTACATGTATGACTCCTCATCTCTTGACAATTGCACAATGTTGAACTATTTTATGGTAGTTACCCCATGTGTTGGCAAATGACCAAGCATAGCACAAGCCTCAAGAGGGCCACCTGGAGTACCACGTTGATTGTGTTGTTCAATGTCTACAATGTGATGCTTGGAACAATGCGGTGATGAGCAATGTGAGTTAGCATTTATGGTTTGGCCTCGAAGTGTGTTGGACCTTGTTGAAGTTGTGGTAGAAACCACATAGGGTTTGGTCAAGGTATGATTACCACAAGAATGTCTCACCTTGTGCACAGTGCCGTCACCACTATTGAAGTATATGCAACACTTGCCAAATACAAACTGACGGTCCTTGTGTTACCGTGAGAATCTAGGAGGTGCTCTAGTGTACTATAGACCACTAAAGTGCTACCGTATGTACTACAAGTCATGAGAATGGTCATGGTTCGTAGGAACTTTGCTTGGTAGATCCTCCTAGATCATTGCCCCTTGTACTCATTATGTTTATGCATAAGAAAGCACAAGTTGGAATGCATGTAAACTGTCTCCTCTACATTACTTCATGCCAATCAGTTGTGCTTCACTAAGTGGATGAAGTGGCATGTACTCCAATTTCGCTCAAATGAAAAGGAACTAGCAACCTATTGAGGCAAAGTTAAAAAGTTAAGAATTATTAAATTGTATATCAAACTTCAAGTTTGAAAACAATAATTTCAAAAATAAATATAAAATAAAATTCAGAGAGTTTGCTATAAAAATTAAGAAACTAACTTGCAATAAAATGTGACAATTTATGGCCATTGACATACCACTAAGAGTGAGAATCCTTCCTATTCTTGTCACGGAGAACAAAAAACACTTTGACCAATGGAAGCTACAAAATCAACAAACTCACTTGTAACTACATCCTCCACATTAGGATCCAGGAAGAGTTTAGTAAGCACTTGCCTATACCCTTCGTTGACTTCAACATTGCTATATGGTTGCACCTTTGTCGAAAATGAAAGGATCTCATCCCTGTAATATTTGGAAGTCAATGCCCAGCAATTAGGCCATTAGATAGGTGCAGGAATAACAAGAGGAATCGCGTGGGTTGCCAATAATTCAGGTTGCCTTACCCGATGGCAGGAATTCCGATTGGATATGCTAGCGGCTTGCTCCGGGAAGGAACAAATATTAGATTGCCAGGGTGCAAAGGCAAGAAGATGTAGTGGAGTGGTCATTTGTTCCACCACTCAACACAAATTGTCTACACCTCTTTGAAGAAAGTTTCTTGAAAATCTTGCTCTTTTTCATTTATGAGTTGACTCCATCTTCTCAATCATTGAGTTGATGCCATCATATACCTCTCCCAAACACGAGTTATACATGTCATAAAGTGAATCATACTCATAATGGGCTTGCTGAAACTAAGAAGATATTCCAAGCGATCATTTGCTTTACATTTGTTGGCCTCACATTGTTGGATTGTCTCCATACAGACCAAAGTTGGCGAATGACCATGCTAGAAAGTGCCTCTCACACCTTCACAAGTCATCTCAAGATGATTGCGTTGGATGTGAATTGGGTCTCAACAACCTATTCGAAAATTAAAAAAAATTAAAAAAAGGAAAAGAAAACATAATTAAATTTTAAAATATAAATTACCGAAGTGACAAAAATTAAAAATTGTATTGTTTCAATTACCTTCAGCAGCTCCAATTGCAAGAATGATCTAAAAATGGCCTGCAACATATGGTGGTTTGCAATAAACATTTGGATCTCTTTGACCTCTACATAGACTTGTCTAATCCAATCTATTTTCCTAACCAACTTTTGTAACATGAAGTTGAGTAAATGGATAGCACAAGGTGTCCAAAATGTATGTGAAAACCATGTCTCAACCAACATACCATTTGCACTGCAATTCTTTATGTTGTCCATTATAAGGATGTTAACAATAAATTGTACAATCCCCGGCTTTTAAAACATTGACACTTTAGGGCATAGTACAATCACATTGATCAACAGTCAATATCTAAAATCCTTTCATCCATCAAAGATACAAAAGTGATGGACACCCATGCTTATTTGCACAAATGCCTAATGGGAGCCAATGAAGTTTCTATATGTTTAACCTCCTTTGGCAATAAGGTCTTGCACACCTTCTCATAACCTCGGCCTACGTACCCTTTTGGAGCCTCGTTTACTTTTCTCAACATATCTTGCCAATATGGTGACCAGACAACATTAAAAGATAAACCATTTGCATAAAAGCATCTTGCAATAGTTTGATCAGTAATCTCTCTAGCGTCATTTTGAAATGGCCTCGAATGGCCCTTTCGTTCTCTTCACATTATTAGGTTCCTCATTCCTACCAAAAAACACGTGGCTCTCTACCACAACATCAAGGAAAATGCTACAAAATGGCATGGCTTTGAACTAACCTTATCTTACAAAAAGATCAAGGTCATTGTTTTACATTTTAATATGAACCCAAATGACTTTAGAATTGGGGAAAAATGAAAAGATAAGATCCTATCAATGTTTTTAGGAAAGAGACCAAACTCAAATTCATTTTAGGTTCATTTTTCTTTATTTTAATTTTTATGGGTATGCTTTTATAGGAAAGGGAAATATCGTTCATAAACTTCAAGAAGATTAAAATTCATAAAAATTTGGCAGCATTTATAAGATTTGTGGCATCATCTGAGGGCATGAGCCTATCCAAAGATAAGGTGAAAGCTTCTTTCTCAATAGAATCTGAACAGCAAGTACCAATAAGATTCATTATCCCGTGCATCATGGTAAAGTGGCAAGGCCAAGTGCACATGATGGAAAAGCCCGGCTTCTACTTTCAGCTTTTTCTCTTTTATCAATGTTTTTAAGGAAAAGAGACTAGATTCAAATTCATTTTAGGTTCATTTCTCTTTGTTTTAAATTATATAGGTATGCTTTCATAGGAAAAGGAAATATCATTCATAAACTTCAAGAAAATTAAAATTCATAAAAGTTGGGCAGCATTTCTAAAGTTTTGTGGCATCATCTAAGGGCACGGGCCTATCCAAAGATAAGGTGAAAGCTTCTTTCTCAATAGAATCTGAAGAGCAAGTACCAATAAAATTTATTGTCCTATGCACCATGGCATAGTGGCAAGGCCAAGTGCACATGATGGAAGAGCCTCGCTTCTACATTCAGCTTTTTTCCTTTTTTGAATCTGATGTTTTAAGATAGATGGACTACTTAGCACAAACATTAGCATGCCTTAGGTATCGTTATGCAATTCCTCTTCATATTTCAACTTTGTTACTAGTTCATTAGAAAAAACCCTAGATCTAGGTCCAGTTGTAATAACCCTTGTATAATTTGCTCTAAACCACCCTGTTTCTGCATTCAATACTTCAAGATTATGATCAGTCCCAGTCAGCTAAGTACCAGAAATGTTCAATGGAAACAGATTTTAAGGTGCAGAGAAGAACATGATACTTCCTCAAACATTTGTAATCAGATCTCAAATCAAAATCTCAATTTGTATGCTCAGTTGTAACAACAATCTCTGTTCAGATATGACAATCAATACAGATACATATATGCCATTTCCAGAATATTACAGTATGATTTTTCAGTTTATAGCACAATAAAGATATGCATTACATTGACTCACAATTGTTCGTGCCAACCTGTCTGAATCGTACCAATGTTAGCCCAAAGATTGGCGCAGTCCTGAACGATTAGGATTTTGTCTTCAAAATTCAGATCACCTTCACCGAGATATCCCTTGATGGGACACTATCCAAACTTGATAGAACTATTAAACCTCTACACGGGTAGACTTCAGATCGTCCAAACTGGAATGTGCTTGTAATATCAGATATCTAAAGTTGCAATTGATTACTTTTGTATGATCTTGCGCTACCCAAACTCGGGACTCCTAGAGAATGAGTTGCTGGTGTTAAGGGCACTCAGCAACTCCTTGTTTTGCCCTAATCTTCTTGCGTGACCAGCAAGGGAATTCCGAACAGAGTTGTATGTTAGAGCCCAGGATGTCCCTTCAAATCGCTTAAGATGAAATGTTGAACACAGCTGCGGAACTACTCCCAGTTGTATTGGGTGCTAAGTGGAGCCTGTCACTTGGAAAATGGGGCAATAGTGATGCCTCTATTATCTTCAACTCCTTCCCAGCGGTAGATTTAATCAGTCCTATAGGAAACAATCAGTCAAATACAGTTCAATGCACAATCCCATATGGAAAATGCTCACAGGAGTAAGTGATGGTTTTGTCCCACTTACTAAGAATTGATCCTCGGGTTTTCGTCCCAAAATCAGAGTATGCAAACAGCAACGATCAAAGGCCAAAATTCCCTATCTTTGAAAATGAAAAATCGTCTTGCCCATTCAGAGGCGTATGGGCCCAAAAAGAGGCACCATAATTTAAATTTAAATCACTTTATTAAATTATTATTAATAATATTAATATTATTATTATTATGTAATTATATTATTAGTGTTAAGAAACACTTTTATTAATAATAATAATAATAATTTGTTGTCATGGAGAGGACATGACAGTCCTCCCCTCCCTGATTTTGCTTGTCCTCAAGCAATGATGACTCTGGGATCTCTGCCCACTTCATGCCAAAGATGCTCATCGATCCTTGGCATTGCTCTTGTAGATTCAACAATAAACTATCCTCTTTAGCAATAATACTCACTAATCCCGGCATCCTCATCACCCTTGCTTCCTTAATGACCTCATCATCATAAGTGTGAGCTTCAGCGTCATTAACAAATACCACTTCCAAAACTTTGTCATTAAGTTCACCTTTACATTTGCTGATCATGATACCCCACACTATCCCCTCCGAAAAGTGGCTTAAATCAAACTGTATGAGTGCAGATAAGTGATTGCAGCAGTAACTTAATACCCCAAATTTCATCCCTGACACTGCTAACAATGCTGATATGCAAGTTCTTGGTGCTCTCCGCATGTGGTACCACTTACTCACCTCATTAGACTCAGAAATTTCCTCTACATCTGCTGACCAAAAGCTGTTCAACGGTGTTCCATGAAGGAAGAGGATTCAGAATAATCCATGATTTCCTACAATAAGAAGAAAGAGAAACTTCCTAGTCCTCAAATTTCAAGTTGGCTCATTCTTATGCAAAATAAATCGCTATAGGCCTTTTGAACGATCTTTTATCCTATTCGTGATAGAACAACTAGTATGGACGATCAATAGGAATTATCTTGTCGAGATCCCAATAGATGAATCAATCTAAACCTCAGATTTCCATTTCACCCCGATGATTTTTTTAATACTCAAAAGGTTTTATGGGTTATAACCTTTCCATTTCATTGTTACTCACTTAATGAAATATACTAACTAATAAAAATGAAATTATCTCATTCTTTAATCAGCATCAGTAGAAAAAGGAAGAGCGATCCCTCAATTTATGATCATACTTCTTTCAAATTATTGAGAAGCTTGGTCACGAGGTCTCAAAAACAGGCATAAAAAACCATAGTTCAGATTTTATTCCATAGGTCTCAAAAAACGGCATAAAAAGTTGTTCAACGGCGTTCCAATCAGCTGAAACACTCTGTAATGACTGTTCCCATGTCTTCCTTTGCTCAGAAATATAAGGATAGAAAACTCCTTGCATAAATCTCAAATACCTCTTTGAAGACAAAAAGTGGAAAACACACCTTCCATGTAATCAACCTCTGCCGGGTGGCTGTCCCAAAGGGGTATGACAAACTGAAAATGTAGAGAACAGCAATACTGGGATGGAAGACAGCACACATAAGGATCCATGTATTATAGTTCTTACCTCCGAAATTCGAAACAGCCATGCTTGGATGATAATTCTTCCTCAAATTTCCTTTTTCACCAATACCTCATATGGTGGCCATTTTTGGCGTGTTCCCGTAATCATATTCAAAATGGACCAAACATTATCATAGTGGAGTATCTTACCTTGAAGGGAATCCTTGACTTGTGGCTTGGTTTTCCCGAACACTCATTTCCATTCTTTTCATTTCAGTCATGCTGGGGGCTCCATTCGCAATGCCTCGAAGTATCACATCCTTCCCATCCACTTTGAATTAAAACTCCATTGTTTGGTAGTTTTGCATGAATCCTCCAAGTGAGTGCAACCATTGCACACCCAAGACTACTTCCGTTTTGCCCAATCTCAAAACATAGAAATCATCCTTAACTTGATACATTCCCAAGGATATGTTGGGCTGTTGTATCCACCCCCTACAAGGAATAATGTGGCCATCTGCAAGCATAACATTAAACCCATCAAACTTTTCCACATCCAAACCTTTCCTAGAAACCAAATCCACATCTATGAAGTTATGAGTGGCCACACTATCAATCAACATTGTCACTTTGTGACTTGCAAAACTCCCCAAACTCTAAAAGCATGGTACTTGGGTGCTTTGGAAAGAGTAGCAAGGGTTCCCCCCAAAATCATTCCTTCTTTCTCTTCAAACTCTATCTCCTCAATCATCACCTTAGGCTCGGTTCCTTCTGTCTCTGGATCTTCTTCGAGTCGAACCTCTATGTAGTGTATTTTCCCTCTTCCCAAGCATCTACGTCCCAACTCCCATGGCTCTCTACAAGAAAAGCAAAACTTCTTCCTCTGAAGCTCATTCTTAGTTTCGTCCTCCTTGTTTGGTTTAGAGGGTAGTCCCAATGGTGAAGGGATATCTTTCTTATGATGCTCTGTGGGTGCATTCTTAGGGTTGTACTTGTTCTTGGTTGTAGTAACCTCCAACCTTAATGCCCTTTGAATCGCATCATGTAAAGATGTAGGTTCAAAAGTGCTAACCAAACCCCAGAGTGACTCTGTCAATCCCTCAATAAACAAGAACATGAGTCTTCCCTCAGTAACATTTGGCACCATGACTGAAACCCTTTGAAATTTTGCCACATAATCCTCAACTGAACCATGCTATCTCAATCGTGGCAATTCTCTGAAATGCATCTCCGAATTCTTCCTATCAAATCTATCTATGAGCCTCTGTGTGAAATCAGCATATGTCACAATATTTTGATGCCCTTGTGTGATAATTTCATGATGCCACCAGTCATGTGTTGTACCATCCAAATGAAGAATCGCAAACTTGATAGCTTCATCTTCTATCATAGGGTCGAGTGAGAGGTAGGTATCCAATTTCTGAACCCAAGCTCATGTAGTGACCTTCCCTGAACCATCAAAAGTTGGAAGAATCAACTTACCCAATCTCTGTTGTAGATTTTTGTTGGACTACTGCATGGGTTGTCTTCCTTTCGATCCATTCCTAGCATTATGGAATTGTATGAAAGGAATATTGCGTCTAACATCCGGATCAAGTCTCAAATACTCATCTATGCAAGCATTGAAGTCATTCGCTGCTGGAATTGGTTCCTCTTCTTCTCGGGGTAGCTCCACTCTAGGCAAAAATGTGGGTTGTGTGGGACGGGGTGTTGTTCCAATCGGAGCCCTGCTGTTATTTGTGTGAATTTCAACTCCATTCTGATTTGTATTACTAGCTTCTGCTCCATTATTTTGTGCAGATCTGTTACAATTATTCATGTTTGCAACATTTGGAGAAGTATTTGTGTTGTTTGTTCCTACTGTTGTGCCATTTGTTCTTGTCTCTGTGCTATCTACTGTTGTATTTGCATAAATGCTCTCCAATCATCCCAATCTGCCATCTTCTCCTTACCTCTGCCTCCAATTCCAACTCCAGCCCGATGTGATGTTGCCTCTAACTTCTTCTTCTCTCTCTCCAAAGCACACTAATCCCTTTGGCTCAACTGCATAAACTAAGTGCACCCTTAGGCTGGCAGGACAGCCTGCTCTGGTAGCAATGTAATAACCCTTGTATAATATGCCCAAAACCACCCTGTTTTTGGATTCATTACTTCAAGATTATGATCAGTCCCAGTCAGCTAAGTACCAGAAATGTTCAATGCAAATAGATTTTAAGGTGCAGAGAAGAAGATGATACTTCCTCAAACATTTGTAATCAGATCTCAAATCAAAATCTCAATTTGTATGCTCAGTTGTAACAACAATCTCTGTTCAGATATGACAATCAATACGAATACATATATGCCATTTCCAAAATATTACAGTATGATTTTTCAATTTATAACGCAATACAGATCTGCATTATATTGATTCACAATTGTTCATGCTAACCTGTCTGAATCGTGCCAATGTTAGCCCGAAGATGATGACACAGGCGCAGTCCTAACGATTAGGATTTTGTCTTCAAAATTTAGATCGCCTTCACCAAGATATCCCTTGATGGGATGCTATCCAAACTTGATAGATCATAGAACTATTAAACCTCTACGCGGGTACACTTCAGATCACCCAAACTGGAATGTGCTTGTAATATCAGATATCCAAAGTTGCAATTCATTACTTTTGTATGATCTTGCGCTACCCAAACTCGCGACTCCTGGAGAATGAGTTGCTGGTGTCAAGGACACTCAGCAACTCCTTGTTTCGCCCTAATCTTCTTGCGCGACCAGCAAGGGAATTCCGAACAGAGTTGTATGTTAGCGCCCAGGATGTCCCTTCAAATCACTTCAAATGAAATGTTGAACACAACCGCAGATCCACTCCCAGTTGTATCGGGTGCTAAGTGGAGCTTGTCGCTTGGAAAATGGAGCAATAGTGATGCCTCTATGATCTTCAACTCCTTCCCAGCAGTAGATTTAATCAGTCCTATAGGAAACAATCCGTCAAATACAGTTCAATGCACAATCCCGTAAGGAAATGCTCACAGGAGTAAGTGAGGGTTTCGTCCCACTTACTAAGAATTGATCCTAGGGTTTTCGTCCGAAAATCAGAGTATGCAAACAGCAGCAATCAAAGACCAAAATTCCCTATCTTTGAAAATGAAAATTTGCCTCCTTTATATACCTATCCATTCATAGGCATATGGGCCCAAAAAGAGGCGCCATAATTCAAATTTAAATCACTTTATATTATTATTATTAATATAAATATTACTATTATTATTATATAATTATATTATTATTATTATAGTGTTAAGAAACGCTTTTATTATTAATAATGATAATAATAATTCGCTGTCATGGAGGGGACATGACACCAATTCAACTTGGTCCAGGTCCTAGGATGGATCCCCTACAGGGTTGTCCAAAGCCCTACTAAATGGAGCGACAATAGGGTGAACCCAGGCAAATTCAGGTTTGTTTAGCAAATGCCAAATAGAACCTGGGTGAACCCACCCCCAAAAGGTGAGATTTTTTAATTTTTCTCTTTGTTTTACTAAAAAGCTGACCAAAAAACATAAAAACATGGGCCCTAACCCTAAAAGTGTCATCTACACCATTTGAAACACCAAAACAAACTCATTTTACCTCATTTTGAATGCAAAAGACAAAAACCGTTCAATCTTGCTGAGCTTTCATTCTTGTCTGTCATTTCACAAATAGCTTTGTTACCAGTTCTTCCATGTAGACCTCCAAATTTGGGTACAATTAGCTCCGAGTTCGAATATAAGTCTGATGTGAGCGTGGAGGTGTCCAAGAGGCATTTTTGGTCTGTAGGTTTGTCCCAAATGAACCTAGGGAAACCCAAACCGAAATTAACAGGCTTGGTGGAAAACCCGCACGTTTTTGACTTTTTTTTTTTTGACTTTCTTTTTCGCTTTTCAGATACCACTGTCTATAGGGCAGGAGGGGGCTGTGGGCTGAAGCCGAGGCCCGTCCTTTGCTAAAGCGAGAGCATGAAAAAGTGCATGGTGTTAACCAGCCTCTGAACTAACAACTACAGCTATGATAAATTGTTTACGTCCGTCCAAGACTGATAGGGCAAGCGAAGGCCATCAAGCTAGAACAAATAGTCCCCAGTACCACCACTGCTTGCTGGCTTGCATAGAGAAAAAAGTTAGTGTATGTGGATTCCAACTTGCACACTCTTTCACACAAACAAAATGACTACAAGGGAGGGGCAAAGAAGTTGTGAGATGTAGAGCCGTAGCATTCTGACATGTGTGCTTCCACTTCCCAACATTCTTCATTTTTGGAGAAATCACATAGCCAGCAACATACTTTAGTGTGAGTGCCAATGGCACTCCTTGTAGTTGTGGTTCTTCTAATCTAGCTACATCATCTAATGTCAATGATGATGATGATCTTTACAGACCCTCATATGAGGCTGATTGCTGATTTTATTATTTTAATATTGAACGATGAATATCCATCATGACATTCGAATTTGACAAATTGACATTGAGGTGGTATTTTTAATTTTTATGATAGTTTTGTTTTTAAGCTGCAAATATGTATATATTTATGATTTTAATATGTTTTTTGGACAGACGAAGCCAAAATGAACCCAGCCCAAAAAAACATTTGTTGTATATGCGTACCCAAACCCAAACTAGTAACTACGAATTTCAACATACAAAAAGCACCCTTAAGATCCCTGCCATCATGCAACATGCGTCAAGAATTGCCACTACAGAATCGTAATGATACAAGATTACAATCTCCACTGAAGGTAAAATTTTAACATTATTTGGAAAGCAGCAGGAATTCAACCAACTCTGCATTTCAACAAATACATAGAAATCAAATAAAAGGAAAACCATGCCATTCATGTAGAAATGTTATGCACTGACCCCCATGAGATTACAATGTAAAGACATTACAGTAAAACATATCATTACTTAGTGTATAGGTGGGCTGGCAAGGTAGAGTTTATGCCCAGACTTCATCTTTAGGACAAAACAGAGGGGTACAGTAAATCATATTATCCCAGTTGTAGGTGGATTGGCATGGTACATTTACTCTAAAACTCGATCATGGGATCAAAACCCAAGGGTGCAAAAATTGGATGATAGGTCACGATCTATGTTCCACGGTGTTTCGGGGACGGGGATGGGGGGACAGCAGGGGACGCGTTTCAGGGATGGCAGTCCGAGGACCATTTTCTGGGGATGGTGGGGGGACGGCAATATATACAAATTTTTCAAAATATATATATATATATATATATATAGAGAGAGAGAGAGAGAGAGAGAGACTCAAATTTCTACAAGTTAATGGACAGCAGTATAAGACTATAAGCTGAATAACAACAATAAATATTAACAACAGCATAACCACAATAAAATTAGTCATGATAGCAATATAATGGCAGTAACTTTAATCATGACAGTAGTATACCAGCAATAAAATTTATTCATGACAGAAATATAACAGCAATTTAATCATGACAGCAGTATAACAGCAATTTAATCATGACAGCAGTATAACGACAATATTTCATTGCGAGTTGTGAGTTTTTTTCTCTAAACATTATAAAATGTATGTTTGATTTTGGGGACGGCAACGGGGACGGGGACGCGTCCCCGGGGAACACAGGTCACAATACATGATATTATTCACACTAAACGACAATGATACCTGGGGGTGTAGTTGGATTGGCAAGGTACAATTTACACTCAAGCTTGTTCACAGGGTTGAAACCCAGGGATACAATATTTGAAGAATATATGATATTATGATGTAATTGTATCAAGTAAACAGCATCATTATCCCAGGTGCAGGTGGATACGCAAGGTACAGTTTGTTCCCCAGCTCTGTAATAAGGTTGAAACCCAGGGGTACAAAATTTTAAGTTTGTTAAAACAATACATCATATTACAATGTAAGTGTAATACAGTAAATGATAACAGTTACCAAGGTATAGGGGGATTGGTAAGGTGCAGTTTACTCCTGAGTATGCTTAAGACTCAAGAGGTTGAAACCATTGTTTCAAGACTCTGAAAGCAGAGTGAGCCCATGAGTCCATCAAACTTGACTCGGGAGCACCCAAACTAAAAAATATTATAAAATAAACAATAATGTATTTTTTTAATTCTGCTTTAAGCGGCAAAGCTCCCTTCTCCCTTGTTTTAGCATCTACATCTGTTCTGTAGTACCCACAAGAGAAAAATATGCTTCATGGCATTGAGCACTCCAATTTGGTTCTTTCAGCCATTTTTTAGGTGTTTTTAACTGAATTTTTCCCGATTTGATTTACCTTCTTGGCAGATCTCTGCCACTATTTGTTTGTGAGCCTGAGCTGAAAATGGGCCTGCCATATATCATTACCTAGCATATAGGTGGGCTGGTGAGGTACAGTTTATGCCCAGACCTCGTCATTAGGTCAAAACAGAGAGGTATTTTTTTTTTTTCATTTGAAGTTTTTATGGCAAGTTTGAAGTTTCATTTATAATTTTTAAATTTTATAACTCTAACTCTCCAACTTTGCCTCAATCGGTTGCCGATCCGTCTTCATCTGAATACAATTGGAGCACATACTCCTTCCTCTCAATAAAATGCAACCAATTGATATTTAAAAAGGTAAGAGGAGTTAGTGTATGTGCATTCCAACTTGACACTCTTTCACACAAACAAAATGACTACAAGGAAGGGGCAAAGAAGTTGTGGGATGTAGAGCCATAGCATTCTGACTTGGGTGCTTCCACTTCCCAACATTCTTCATTTTTGGAGGAATCGTATAGCCAGCAACATACTTTTAGTGTGAGCGCCAATAGCACTCCTTGTGGTTCTTCTAATCTAGCAACATCATCTAATGTCAATGATGATGATGATGATGATCTTTACAAAGACTCATATGACGCTGATTGCTGATTTTATTATTTAAATATTGAACAATGAATATCCATCATGACATTCGAATTTGACAAATTGACATTGAAGAGGTATTTTTTATTTTTATGGTGGTTTTGTTTATTATATGATGCTATGTGGTATTCCGAACCTAATTCCTCTTTTTAAGCTACAAATATGTATATATTTATGATTTTAATATTTGTTTGGACAGACGAAGCCAAAACAAACCCAACCCAAAAAAACATTTGTTGTATCTGCATACCGAAAATAGTAACAAGTATTTCAACATACAAAAAGCACCCTTAAGATCCCTGCCATCATGCAATATGCATAAAGAATTGCCACTACAGATTCATAATGATACAAGATTACAGTCTCCACTAAAGGTAAAATTTTAACATTATTTAGGAAGCAGCAGGAATTCAACCAATTCTGCATTTCAACAAATACATAGAAATCAAATAAAAGGAAAGCCATGCCATTCATGTGCAAATGTTATGCACCAACCCCCATGAGATTACAGTGTAAATGCATTACAGTAAAACAAAGCATTACTTAGCGTATAGGTGGGCTAGCAAGGTAGAGTTTATGCCCAGGCTTTGTCATTAGGTCAGAACAGAGGGGTACGGTAAATCATATTATCCCAGTTGTAGGTGGATTGGCAAGGTACATTTACTCTCAAACTTGGTCATGGAATCAAAACCCAAGGATGCAAAAATTGGATGATAGGTCACGATACATGATATTATTCACAGTCACACTAAACCATAAATACCTGGGGGTGTAGTTGGATTGGCAAGGTACAGTTTACTCTCAAGCTTGTTCACAGGGTTGAAACCTAGGGGTATGATATTCGAAGAATATATGATATTACTATGTAATCGCATCACAGTAAAGCATCATCATCCCAGGTGCTTGTTCCCAAGCTCTGTAATAAGGTTGAAACCCAGGGGTACAAATTTTAAGTTTGTTATAAGTAAAACAATACATCATATTACAATATAACTGCAATACAGTAAAAGATAACCGTTACTCTGGGTATAGGTGGACTGGTAAGGTGCAGTTTACTCCTGAGTATAGTTAAGAGGTTGAAACCATTGTTTCAAGACTCTGCGAGCAGAGTGAGCCCTTGAGTCCATCAAACTTGACTCGGGAGACTACGAGCTCAAACTAAAAAATATTATAAAATAAACAAAAATGTATTTTTTAAATTATACTTTAAGCCGCAAAGCTCCCCTCTCCCTTGTTTTAGCATCTACGTCTGTTCTGTAGTACCCACAAGAGAAAAATATGCTTCACGGCATTGAGCACTCCAATTTGGTTCTTTTAGTCATTTTTTAGGTGTTTTTAATTGAATTTTTCCCGATTTGATTTGCCTTTTTGGCAGATCTCTGCCAGTATTTGTTTGTGAGCCTGAGCTGAAAATGGGCCTGCCAAGCTTATGACTTGGAACTGTGGCTGAAACTCAAGGGTACAAAATTTGAACAATACATGATATTACAATATAATTGAATTACCCGAGCAAAAGATGCTGTTGCGATGTAATTGCATTACTCCTAGAATTACATAACAGGATGACATGATTGCATGACTCCGAGCAAAAGCAAATTAGCAAGATACAGTTTACTCTTAAGTAGATCAAAGCCCAAGGCTGATGAATTTGAGCAATACATAAACGTGAAAATGGAAGGAAATCCTGTCCTGGCTTCCAAACGGCGCTCATTCGCCCAACCTTCAAGCTTTACCTTTTAAACCCTTAACCGACAATTGACTCATTCATCCCATAACTGAACTCTATATAAGGGTTACTCCCACAATAAAAGCTTAACACGTGATTTAAGCAGTTTGATCCATAATTAACCCAAAGTTACAATTTGCTTCATAGCCTTAATTACGTCACAACGAATCCTACCAGATACAGCTTGATCAAATAGTGAATTTTTCTACAAAATATAAACCCTAAAAAGGAACGGTTATGAAGTTACCGTGGGCAATACTGGTGCGTGCATTGGATTTGCAGTAGCCACAGGTTGTTCTGTGAACGCCATGGTCTTCGATTGTGCTCTGCCCCCTCTTATTATCATTGCTGCTATTCCCACTGCTGCTGCCCAACTCTGCTCGCCGCGACATTTTTCTAGACATTAAACTTATATTTGATGGAAAATCTGTGCGATTGAATTGCTTTCTTCAATTTACTTATAGAATCGTAAGGTACACTTGGTCAAATATATAAATCCTTCCCCGAACGAGGAATTCTACTGAGGAAAGACAGCTATGTTTTTTTTTTTTTTAACTCCTCCCCAAAACCACGGCCAAAAGAAAAAATATTTCGCTGTAAGCATCCAATCTGTCTCAACGACCAAAGAAATGTTTTATTGTTAAATTTTAACTTTTTCGCTTACTTGTTTTCCACGTCTCTCTCATGTGGAACACGTCAGAATGTTCGCCCTTTATGCCCCCGGTAGGAAAAACATTTCTAGACTAGCGCCAATAGTTTTCTATTAGGGTTCAATGGGTACGCCAATAGTTTTCTATTAGGGTAAAATTTCGTTGTTTATTATTCGGATATAACTAGCACTTGCACGCATAGGAGGTTCAAGGGATATGTCGATAGAAATAACATTTAATTGTATAATTAGCCATATAACAATATATTTATATGTGCTTTGAAAATAGAAAAATATTAATGATGAAAACAAAGTTGATTCTATCATTAGTTCCACGTAAGACTCAAATTTGGGAATTGGAGATCATTACCAACACCGTTTTTGGTGACGAGCTAACTTCTCAATATGGAAAGCAAACAAATCTCAATGGGCTTTTGCTTTGGCCACCCATATGGGAATCTTGTCCATAAAGACATCAACTCTGTCCTTTCTTTTGAGAGTCTCGAATAATCACACATTAATTTATTATCAACTCCTATGATGATGATCCAACCTACAATACAACAAATTCTGACACTTCCTAGGGCAATCTTTTTATATGGGTGAGGGGTGCGGAAGTGGATGTCATGGAGAAGAAAAGTGTGACCAGCAAGTATGATATCATACTTGCATGAATAGGAACTTTGCATTTGTGGGCTCAAATAATTCAAAGTGATCTTTCCTAAATTTTGAAGAAAAAGAAGGAAAATAAGAAAAGTATCAAATTTTTTTTTTAAAATATCAAGGTGAAGGCATGTAGGGTATGTGGCACAGGGTTATGCACCTGTCAACTATTGCTCTTCTGATGTACTTTGATTTTAGTGTTTGTATGCCAGAATGCGAGGGTGAGGCTCCAAAGAGAGATTTAAGAGCAATGGAATTACAAAGAAGGTGGTAGTTGTTACCTGTTTATGAGCTCAAACCAGATGCGATAGCCGAACAAGCCATTTTGTCATTAAATTACAAGGTGAAGTCTGTTATTCAATAGGACACCTCTTATGAGAGGAGAGCTCTGACCTGTATTATATTGGATTTCTTGGGTATTATTCTAAGAATTGACCGGTTCTATTTCTATTTGTGCATGATATTGTCCTTTCGTCTGCAGGCATTAATATGGGATTGTCTGGGAACTGCAATGGAAGGAAGAGGGCATAAATATGGGATTGTTTGGGAACTGCAATGGAAGGAAGAGGACTACTAAAGATCACGAGTTTGTTTAGGATGATGGACATAAGAAGCTCTATAGGCCTGTCGGGAGATAGTAGGAGTTTGTTTAGGATGATGGACATAAGAGGCTCGATAGGCCTATTGGGAGATAGTATGAATATGGTCTCTATGAAGCTTTAGTGATCTCAAATGACAACAGATGGGGATGGAAAATTATATTCAATCTCTTATAGAAAGTGATGATATTTTTGTATATAATGGAGTTTCGCTCCCTACAAATAGCATTTGCATTTGCCTTTCGTCGACTTAACGGGGAATACCGAGGATCTAAGCATTTATATCTATGTGAGATTCATAATGTTCTATGGTCAAAGCTTTGTTTTGTTGTGCTATACGTGTCCAGCTCCTATTTCTGTCAATTAATGCAGAACCAAATGATTATGCAAAATCAGCGTTGGACAGCATAGAGCGGGAAGCAACATACTAGGTGCCAGAGGCCATAAATTCTAAGATTGAGTGGATACAAATCTACCCAGATAATCTGTGCACAGGCGGCCCTCATGAAGTGATGTGCGAGTGGGGCGCAGGCGAGTGTTATGGGGTTTCAATTTTTATGTGCGTAATGAAATTGCAGCAAATAGATTTTAGTTTTTGTGCTAGAAAAATAAAGAACAAATGCAAATACCTCTTTTTTGAAAAGAAGATTTCCTCCACGGCCTTAGATCGATTCCTCAGAAGGTGATTCTTTTATTTTTTGTTCGCACTCCCCTTCAACTCACCTCAAACCTTGCAATTTGATATGCTTGCCTGAGTTATTTGCTTTAAACTGTTTTCGCATATTATCCCAAAGCATCCGGCAGGGGACATTTAAACAACATGAAACGATTTTGTGAGAACAACCGACGAGTTTAGAAAATTTCGCGGCATGAATTTTTTTAACGGCGTGAGACAATTCCGAGCACTATAATGCTCACATATAAAAGCCTATCGGCTAATTACGCCAAAGGCGTTCCCTCTATAAGGTGAACCGGCCTAGCACATAGATCCACGGTTAAAATCATGTCTTGACAATGCAAGACGATTGAAACCACCAGTGTTGTTAGATTATCATTTTCGTCATTTTTTGTTTGTACGTCGTCGTTGGCCATGTTGTCGTCGTTTACTTCATCATTTTGCTGTTGTGTTGCCCGTATTCTGGTCTCGTGGACATTAAAATTACTCCATTCTATTTTATTCCCAATTTCCCTGTATTATGTAGGTTATTAACTTTCGCAACTGCAGTAAAAAAATCATGTCAAAAAAAGTCTCATGTCGTTTAAATGTCCTCGCCGCATACTAATAAAAATTAATTATTTAAAGCGCGTAGATAAGGTCATTTTTGTTTTTTCGTATCTTTGATTCTTGATCTAACTAGAGACCCATGGGGATTATTGTGATAGCTCAATACTAATGAAACGTTGTAACTTGTCATCCTCAAGTTGTACATGTAAGATTATGATGTAAGGAAGATGTATTTTGGATGATTTTTTTAAAAAGGATATTAAATATGTTGCAAGCGAAACTAAATCATGGTAACCTTTAGAAATTAGTTTTAAATGGATTTCTAACCTTAAGAAAATAAATAGATGTAGATTTTAAAATAGAGCATGATTTGATCACTATAAAATAGTGTTAAAGTAAAATGGTAATAAAATAAAGGTATGGATTACCTAATTTTATAGTTGATTATTTTATTCAATAGTTTAAAATTCTATTTTAAATTAAATATTTCTTATTGTTTTAGTTAGATATTAAATTTTTTATTGGTGTGTATGAAATTCTAAGGAATGAATGTCGAGATGATAGCTAACTCTTTGGCTTTTAAGATTTGATTATCATGAGAGAGATAGAGATCTAGATTCCTATATAAAATAGACATATTATGAGAGAGGGTGGGAGAAAGAGCCAAAAAGACAAGAATTGGAGAGAGAGGAGGGGGAGAGAAAGATAGAAGTGATAGAGGGAAAAAAATAGAAGGGAAGATAGAGATGGTAAGAAAGAAGAGAGAGAGAAGAGAGAGAGGAAGAAAGAAGGTGAGACAAAGATAGAGCAATATAGAGAAAGAGGGAGTTAGAGTCTGAGAGAGATAAAGAGAAATGGATAGATAGAGAGGGAGACAAAGAGATAGAGAAAAATAAAGATAGAGAGAGAGAGGAGACAAAGAAAGAAAGAGCATTAGAGGAAGAAAGAAGGGAAGATAGAGATGGAGAGAGAGGAAGAAATAGAGTGATAGAGAGGTAGAGAAAGATAGATAAAGAGAGATGGTAAAAAAGAAGAAACCAGAGAGATCAAGCCACTGCCCTCAAGAAGACTCTTATTTCACTTAGCTCCTAGTGAATGAGGCTCACCAAGAATGAGATGGGAGGGTAAATCTTAATTTGATTTTGTCATATCTCTCTAGTCAAATAATAAGGTTTATGTAGCCATAAGTGGAACACACAGAGAGAGAGAGAGAGAGAGATGGACAAATAGGGAGGGAGACAAGAGATAGAGAGGGGGAGAGACAAAGATAGAGAGAGGAGGAAAAAGAGAGAAAGAAGAGGATAGAGAGAGAGAGGAGGAGGAGGAGGGGGAGGAGAGAGAAAGAGAGTTAGATAGAGGGGGAGAGAGTTAGAGAGGGGGAGAGAGAAGGGGGAGAGATAATAGAAAGAGAGGGAACCAAATAGAGAGAGGGAGAGAGATGAAGTGAGAAAGAGAGATGAACGCAAGGATATCACCTCAATTCCTAACTACTTATTATCATGGAAGAAGAGAGAAAGGAGAGAGAGAGGGAGGGAGGGAGGAGGACGAGGATGATGAGGACGATGAGGAGAGAAAGAGATAGAAAGAGAGAGGGAGAGGAATAGAGAGAGGGAGAGAAAGAGAGATTGAGAGAAAGAGAGATACAGAGGGAGAGAGGTAGAGAGAAGCAAGAAAGAGAGAAAAAGAAAGATAGAAGGGGAGATAGATAAATACAAAGGGATAGAGAGAGGGGAGAGGGAAGTAAAGAGAGATGAAGATAGAGATATAAAGTGATAGATAGAGAGGGAGATATAAAGAAATAAAGAGCTAGATAGATATAATAGAATAGAGAGACAGTTAGAAAGAGATAGTGACAAAGCGAGATAGAGAGGGAGGGAGAAAGAGTTAGAGAGAGAGGAACAAAGAAGTGGAGAGAGAAAGGGGGAGAGAGATGACAAAGATAGATAGGAAAAGAGAGATGCAGAAAAGAGAGAAATAGATAGAGGAAGAGAGACAATCAGAGGTCGACAAGGACAATAGGAGAGGGAGATTGATAGACGAATAGAGAAAGAGATATAGAGTGAGAGAGAGAGAGAGACTTCTGATGGCCTGTCTACCCATCTTCCACATGTCGGTTTCTATTTTTTATTTGTAATGTTTAAAGTTAAGATTTACTAATTTGTGTTTAATGCCTTAGTGTCAATATTTAGGGTTTTGGGTTCACATTTAGGCAACCTAGATTTGAACGTTAAGGAAGAGGAAGGAAGAAGGAGAGGGGAAGAGAGAGAAAGAGGGAGAAATAGAGATAGGAAGAGATAGAGATGGGGTGAGGAGAGATAGGGAGAGGGAGAGGGAGAGACTGCTCGAGAGAGAGATATATAAAGAGAAATAGATAGATAGATAGAGAGGGAGACAAAGATATATAGAGAGAGATAGAGAGATGGAGAGGTAAAGGAAGAGGGATAGAGAGGGAGATATAGACTTATAAAGAGAAAGAGGGAGATTGATAGAGAGGAATAGAGAAAGAGAGAGAGAGAGAGAGAGAGAGAGAGATCATTTCTTGTTCTCTAGAACTGGGGGTGCAGAAGTTACTTTGCGTCATTTTGGTATACTACTCAATTATTATGTTGTATCTACAAAAAAATGGAGATACGAAGAGCTAGAACATTCACTAATTTTTAAAGTTATTGTAAGTGGATGAACAACCAATGCATGTAATATAAAGGACATGATCTAGATTCATCAACTCTACTCAACCAAAATAGGGAGATAGAGAGGGACAAAAAGATAGAAAGAGAGAGGCACAAAGATAGAAGGCACAAAGATAGAAAGATATATATATATATATAGAGAGAGAGAGAGAGAGTATTGATATAGAGAGAGAAGTGTGTGAGATAAAGGGAGAAGGGAGATAAAGATAAAAAGAGCTAAAGAGAAATAGAGAGCTAGAGAAGGAAGAGAGAGAGAGAGGGGAAGATACTTTTTTTCGTTCTCTAGAATTGGGGTGCAGAAGTTACTTTACATCATTTGGGTATACACTTAATTATACCGTATCTAAAAAAATGAAGATAAGAAGAGCTAGAACATTCACTAATTTATAAAATTATTGTAAGTAGATGAATAACCAATACATGCAATATGAAGGACATAGATCTAGATTCATGATCTAGAGAGAGAAGATAGAGTGGTAGAGGACAAGAGAATAATAGAGAGGGAGATTGATACAAATTAATCAAGAATCAAGATAGAGCGAGAGAGAAAGAGGAGACATAGGGGAAGAAATAAAGAATTGAATAGAGAGAGATATAGATACGGACATATATTCATTCTAACCCCAATTCATTTTGTAAGGATTGAATAGAGAGAGAGAGAGAGTAAAGTTATATATTATATATTACATTAGAAATGTGTTTACTCTAATTTATGTGTCATGCATAATTCCAATATATATAGATATATAAATATAATTTAAATACTCAATTTTAGAATAAATATTATACTAAAACTATTAAAATCTAATATATTATATATTGTTTTCCTAACTACTTATTATCATGGAAAAAACACTTCTACGAAATATAGTTTTCCACTAAAAAGAAAGGAAAATCTATGGCCAACCAACTGTAAATGGAGGAAAGTTCTAGATACATAGGTTATCATTTGCATATTACATTATCTTCTATTCCATTGTTTGTCTTCCTGAAAGAAATTAAATCAAATCAATTCTTCACAGCTAACAATAGACTTTAGAGAAAAATAGGAAATGTCCCAACCCACAGAAAAAATGTGATTCTTATATCTAGGGATACAAAGAAGTGCAACTACCAATGAATTAACTAGGATTTTTGATACACCAGAAAGCAACAAATAGACTAAGGGAAAAGAACCAACACATCACTCATGTCAACACACCTAGAAGAATAATAGGAGTAGAATATTATTATTATATAGGTTGATTGGATGAAATGTCTTGTTACTAGGTGTTGTCATTTGTTATTTATATATGTTATTATTAGAATTAGATTACTAATGGTTTAATTTACTTGCTTGTGTTTTGAAAACAATATTTTGATTGTCCTATAAGTGATGAAGAAAATAATATGGACATCATAACTCCCTGCAAGAGTATTGACTTATTCGTTAGGGAATCTCTTTGGTGCACCAATAGTCTTCTTAAGTGTCACTTTGAAAATATAGGAAGAGAGAAACATGAGAAAAAAATAGGGAAGAGAGAGATCTCATAGAGAGGAAGTGTGGTGAGCAAGAAGGGGGGAGGGAGATGAGATGAAGACTGACAAAGAGAAATAGAAAGGAGAGAGGTGGAGAGACATAGTGAGAGAGAGAGAGAGAAGAGCGAGAAACATATGTAGAGAGATGCTATTGTTTCCTATTAAATTATTATAGGGACTTCACCTATTATCAGATCAAACCTCCAATTCTTTCTTTTGTTAATTCTTCACATCTTCCACCTTAATCAATTTACCTTTAAGATGTCATGTGGAGAGAGAGAGAGAGAGGTAGAGTACCTTTTAATTTCAAGTAGAGAACACATGGCTACCTGCATACCTTCCTATGAAAAATTATTTCCAAATTTTACCTTTGAGACACTTCCTAAAACGCAAAATTATTACCCATTATGGGATTACAAAACTAGGATTAATTGCATAGACATAGTGACAAAAATTGTTCCATTGTGTGATATACTTGAGGTTACAATCAACCATTCAATACTCTTCCAATTTCGGCTTATCCATTGCACACTAAGGTTATAATTAGTAGCAGAAGTAGAAAGAGTTTGAGTAAGGCTCGCCATACTTTAATTTTTTTACAAAAATTAGATCTCCATAGTCCATAATATGTAGTATGAGTGTTTCGATATTATACTTATATCCGTTAATAATCTATTAGATATTATATTTTTGAGAGAGAGTTTCCTATATAAAATAGGGGTATAATTATGAGAGGGAGAGGGTGGAGAAAGAGCTAGAGAGAACAAAAATTGGAGAGAGAGGAGGGAGAGAAAGATATGAGTGATATAGAGATAGGGAAAAACATAGAAGGGAAGAGAGAGAGAGAGAGAGAGAGAGAGAGAGAGAGAGAGAGAGAGAGAGAGAGAGAGAGAGAGAGAGAGAGAGAGAGAGAGAGAGAGTAGAGAGAGAGGAGAGAGAGAGAGAGAGAGAGAGAGAGAGAGAGAGAGAGAGAGAGAGAGAGAGAGAGAGAGAGAGAGAGAGAGAGAGAGAGAGAGAGAGGAGAGAGAGAGAGAGAGAGAGAGAGAGAGAGAGAGAGAGAGAGATGGAGAGAGAGAGAGAGAGAGAGAGAGAGAGAGGAGGAGAGAGAGAGAGAGAGAGAGAGAGAGCATGCCTACATGCATAACCTTCCTATGAATAATTATTTCTAAATTTTACCTTTTACCACCCATCACAATTGAAGAGACATTTCCTAAAGCACAAAATCATTACCCATCATGGGATTACAAAACTAAGATTAATTGCATAAACATACTAACAAAAAGTGTTCCATTATGTGATAGACTTGAGTTTACAGTCAACCATTCCAATACTCTTCCAATTTTGGCGTACCCATTGCACACTAAGGTGCGATTGCTAGTTAATAGAAATGAAAGATGAGTTTGAAGAAAATATTTTGTAAATTCAAAAATAAAACAATCAAATAATGTGTTTTATTTATATTAGGAACAAAATATTTATTTGTTCAAAGTTAAGAATATATCACCAATTTTTAGAAAATATATCATAGATATTGGTGTGATGGTAAAGGATTGGGGAAGGATGGCAAATCAGAAGTCATATATTTGTTTTGGAGTTTGATACCATATATTTAGGGACATCTGGAGGGTATTGTATGATGTTGTCTAAAACTCCAAATCTTGTGATTACCAAATTTTTGGATAAGAAAAAATATGGATTATTTATATGTATAGGAGTGATTTTCAACATTAGATACCAAAGTTTAGTTTAGAGTTAAAAATAAAGAAAACTTGGAATTAAAGGAACCTATAGTAGTTTGAGTTTGCTCAAAGCAAATTAATGAGATCACTTAACTGGCTACCAACATGGCATATAACTATACTACTATTACACAACATTACTATATACATATTTCTAATTTACATATCGTCAAACCACAATGCCATAATTAAGTCTTAGGTATCTTTGTTCAACATAATTGGTTGTTAGAACAACGGTAACTTTGATGTTGTATTTATAGTAATTTTCTTATCCCTGAAGATGTGATAAATATACAATGATCATGGAAAGAATTGTACCAGACCAATAACTTCAAGAATTAAACACAAGATGTGGGTTCTAGAAAATAGAATTAAAATCTTTTGCTTGTGTTGAAACTAAGACAATTTCAACAAAAAAAAAAATTCCCATGATGCAAACAATATTGTGGAGCTTTCCCTAATATGGGACTAAGAATGCGACTTTGGCCATGCTCATCTAATAAATCAATAAAGTTTTATCATTTTGGAAGTGCCAAAAAACATATATTGGAAGTTGTATCAAAACAACATGTTATTATGCCTGTTTATAACTAGATACTTAAATGAAATATAAGCCTCTAATAAATAAGATAAATTTGGTTATAATATACATTACTGGACTTGTAAATAATAGTGGTTAATGTAAACATGGGCCAAATTATGGCAAGTTCATGTCGATGATAGCTATGTGAAGAGCTAATAGGCAAAGCTAGCACAAAATGTTGGGTCCCATTTGTTGTTGCTTTTACTTAGTAAATGAAGGGCAAGTTTGAGGGCATTAGTTGTGAATGTCTCCTACATGCAAAGCATTAGGTGGCTAATGAGCAACAAATGGACAATTTGAGCCAAGTAAGATGTCCATAGAAGTTATGAGTTGCACATGGATGTGAAGATTGTCACTCCCTAATGTCATCAAATTCCTTATCAAGACTAGATCATCAATATCTAATCTGTATATAATATTAGAGGACTCAAGATTATAGCTTATCGTAGGCACTAACAATCCATAAAGCACGAGGTACATAACAATCAATAAAGCAACAATAGACCATCGGGATCTTAACTTCACAGTAGTGTCAAGAGTTTGAAGATTATTAGATCTATGAATATCCTTTACATTCTCCTTCAAAAGGTATGCATGCATGGAAAACAATATGTATGTAATACTACGAAAGCAAGAGGAGGACCGTCTCAAAAAATGTCTAGAAAAAAATTATAGAATCAAGTTAATTTATCTCAATACGTAATGTTTTTTAATTTATATTATTGCTTTAGTTGTGAATTTTGAAGAATTTTTGTTGGTTTTGGTAAGACACATTTTGTCATTTAAGATTTGGCTATAGGTCAATTCTCTATATCTAACAAAGATTTAACTTCAAAATAGAGACTAACACCAAAAAAGTACAATAATTCAGAATCGTATAAAGAAGATAAAGAGGCCAAAACATAACATTCTTAACTTTTGGGCAAATTGAAATAAAGAAGAATTTACAAAAATATCATTGAGTTTTATATATATTTGAAGGTATTGTTAGGAAAGGTGTCTCAACCTTGCATCTTAATGTTGAGAACACTAAAATGTAATCTTTGAGCTATAAAGGTCATTTTTTACTCCAAAAATTATCAAATAAACTTTAACCAACTAAAGTGAGTTATGGCGATGTGGAGCTCTCTGAGATCTTTGATTTTTTTTAAATGGACTATTTTTGGCTTCTCAGATCAAAAGTTATGGCCTCTAAAAGTTAGGCCTCCACATCAAAAATGTAAGAGCATATATGACGCATAAAAGAGTTGTAAAAAAGAGTTACACATGTTGACCAAGAACATTAACCAACCTATGACATATCATTATGAATATCATAAAGCATATTTGGAATGTTTGAATAAGACAAATTGTAGCACACAAGTTGGGAGGATAACTATGCCATGATATGACAAGTGTAAGGAATATGTTTTATTTAGCATGAGGACTTTTCTTGGATTTGGTTGGTATTAACTCATGGTTTTGTGGTTCCTCTTTAATGGTTTCATTTATCAGTTTTTTTCTATTATTGGGTGCTCGGGATGGAGTTTGTATAGAGTATTTTATTGGTATTGTTATGTTTTCAACATTATTCTAGATCTAGGTGTTGGTGTTGTCCTTGTGAAGGCTCCTTGCCTAGATTTTATTGTATTCGATATTATTGCTAATTAACACATTGGTTCAAAGTATCGAAGTTGAGTTTTTTCTCAAATGGGTTTTCCCATGATACATCATCATGTTATGGTGAATGATTTTTATTGTGTTCTTTCTTTCTTGAAAATTATTTTAGATCATATTTTATGTCCATATATCCTCTTAAATTAGTGTAAGAAGCATTTTCTACACCTAATTTTCCTTTCATTTGGTATTAGAACATAATCAACTCGAGTCCTAGGTAGTAGGAAAAAGGTTTTTGGTACTAATTTTGGTTTGAGTAGGAGCATGCATAAAGAAGATCATTGTTTCATTGAAGATGAAAATCACATTTAGATTAGAGATGGAAAATTTTAGTGTTACTAACTTTGATTTATGGACAATCAAGATGGAGAATTTTCTCAGAGATTGAGATTTGTGGGTTGTAGTATCTGGATCCAAACTAGCTATAATGTCACTAGATGATTGGAAAGTGTTGCTCAAAAAGATGATAAGCCTTATTAGGCTTTACTTGGAAAATTCTATATTATTGAATGTCTATGAAGAATCCACTACAAAAACCATTTGGAAAAATTTGGGGAATCCATACCAAGCTAAATCCCTAGTTAATAAATTTTTCATACAAAAGAAGTTGTACACTTTGAGGTTAGGTGATGGTAATTCTGTTGTTGAGCACCTGAATGCATTCCACATAATTAGAACCTAGTTAAAAAATGTGCGTGTGAATATGGATGAGCAAATTGATTCATGGCGCTTATGTTTATTTTTCAAACTCATGGGACAACCTAGTAATTACTATTAGAAGTATTGTCTCAAAACTCTAGTGCTTAAAGAGATCATGGATGCTCTTCTCTTAAAGAAGACGAGGCGGAAGGCTACTAAATCCACCAAGGAAGTTGTTGTGCCTTACACACATGTCCCATCCTTCACACAAGCAAAATGGGGACCCCCTTTCTTGATTTGATCTTGTGAGTATATTTCCCATCCTTTCTCAAATTTTTAAATGTTTTATGAGCTCTAGTTCTTGATTGGTCAACTTAATTTGCGTATGGAATCCTTATTTGATTGCATTAGTTTTAAATACATATGGATGTCCTCTTAGGTCTTGGCTGACTTACATGCTTTGGATGCTTTCATTTTCTATGATATGCCTTGTTTGAGTCAATTTGATGGTTTGTTTGTCCACTTGATAGGTTTTGGCATGTTATGTTTTTGATGAGTCTTGTTTGGACATGTGCTTCATTGCTTCACTTGATTTTTTGGTTTGTATGGAAAAGTTTGAGGATGTCTTATTTGATCTTACTTGAATGATCATCTTGACAAGAATGTTTTATTTCATTTTATGACAACTTGCTACTTAAAGGCTGCTAAAGAAAGTTTGTTGGTTAGAAAAATGATTTTAGACTTCAAATTTAGCTACAAGCCTTCTTTGTGTTATCTCACATCTGATCTTTCTAATTTAGAATCAGTTTCAGTTTTATAAACTATTGCATCAAAATGTGTCAAGAACTGTGTATCTTTCAGTGTCAGGAACTGTGTATTTTTGTTGCAGGAACTATGCAGTTCCTACTACAGGGATTATTTATTTTCTGAAGAGAACTTGTGTATGCTACCATTGGAGGACTAAATGTGTATTATTTTACAATGTTTTATACATTGGGGTTTTCTATATATTAGGTCTAATGTGTTTTATGTTGCTTAAGAAACAGTCAATTTTTTGCTTTAGGAACAATCAATTTTTTACATAACCTGAACAGTCAAGTTTTATGCTATAAAACTTGCACATTAAAATACTGCTACAGGACTATGTGTACATTATTTTGCAATGTTCAATACCTAGGGAAGATTCACGGTCCTTGAGGTTGCTACAAATCAATTTTGATGATGTTCATAAGCTGCTTCAGGAAGACTGTGTAATTTGATACAGGAAACCCGTAGATGCTACTTCAAAAGGATTGCATATCTATTATGTGATTGTCATGAAGTAAATCATCATGAGATTATTATTAAAGGGAAGGTTGAAACATGTGTGAGGGTTTAGAAGATGATAAGGAGGAGTTAGAAGATGATCAAACACAAAAAAGAAGGGTTTATTCATGATTTTAGGATTGTCATAGTCCTTGTAGTGGTCTATTGTTCTAAAACAACCACACTTACCCCCATGACCGTCCACAAAATCTATCAAAATCTTGTGAAGATACCTCATCAACATGTTAAGGTACAGAAGGAGAAGGTGGTATAGGGATGTAAACACAAAGGATAGTCCTTTTTTCCCTAAAAACATCATAAACTAGTCCTAAAACTGCCCTTAAATAGTCATATATAGCTCTAGGACCACCATGAGCATTTTTTGCTTTTAATTTGATTTGGCTTGCATGATGAACCTAGGCGTCATTTGCAAGGTAATTGAGGGTCTAATGTCGCACCCTATTTTTTAAACTAATGTATTTATTTTCTTTATTTTCGAGAAGACAAATAGTTAGTCAGAGAAAATATTATGATTATAGTAATGATGGAAAATGCATTTGCTTTATATTAATTTATATGCAAAGGATAAATGTTTATGATGTCATTATTGATCATTTGGTTAAATGATGAAATGGACTAACTATCGTCATGTAACTGAGGTGGATGCATGAACAATGTTGTTTACCCTCTGATATGAGGAGAGAGTATCACCATGGAGAGGATGCTAGATCACATGAATGTAACAATCCTTATGCCATTTGGAAACACACACACATATATATACTTAGTAGAGAGATCATGTTTATTCTTGTCAAATTATGTCTTCATTAAGACTAAGGTTAAAATCCTTTTCATCATCTGATAAAAACTTGGTGTATGCCTTTGGATGACAAGTCGACGTGTGTAAATTGACTAAACATGCTTAACTTTGTTGTCAAGATCTTAGTCGACTTGTGAGAATTCTCGGTTGATGATTGTACTTACAAATAAGCACAATTAGAGTTTGAGAGTATAGAATAGCAACATCTAATAGATAAGTATATTATTGTCTATTTTCAAATTATTATTATTATTAATATTTTGTTATAGTTAAAGATCATGTTGAGTAAGGTTAAAAGTCTCCTTTTTCTCCTTAGCGAACTCCCTAGATGCTTGGGGAGTGGGGGAAGGAGCAGTAGCTCCACACTCCCTACTCTTTTTTGCATGTAGAGAGCCACGGGGATGTGGAGAGAGGTGCGTAGTGGTGCATTGATTAAGCGCACATAATTATGAGATGTCAGATTAAGAAAAAGAGGAGAGTGTTTTTGGATAGAATAGAGAGGAGATTACTTTGGTGAAAGGCTCGAAGGATAGGGAGTAGAGAATAGGAACGCAGAAGGAATCAAATATCTTAATAGTGTGCTGCCTATAGCATTACACAGGTAAGTTGATCATATACCATTGAATAAATGATATAGATACATTGATATTACCTTACATTCATTGAATTTGCAAAGTTATATATATATATATATATATATATATATATATATATATATATATATATATAGAGAGAGAGAGAGAGAGAGAGAGAGAGAGAGATTATGTCATTGTTTATCCTCAACAGAGGATTAATTTTGTATTAATATGTATCGTATCTCGATTAGGGATAGATTTAGGACACCTCAGAAGACATATTTATTTGTTGTGTATATATATGTATCCTTAAGGGAAATGTTTATGTGCACAATATCTCAGGCTTAAGAGAATCGTATATCTATGTTTAACGTAGGAAGTTCCTATTGATTATCTAAACATATTAGTAATGATGGTAACAATTGAAGGACTGTCAAATCAAACCATTGATAATGGTGTTTTAAAAAGTAGGAGTAGAAATGTTATATGGTCAGTTGTTCATGTCTTAGGTTAACTAGGATAATATACTTAGGTCGACTATGATGTTATATTTAGGTTGACTATGATTATATATTTAAGTTGGCTGTGATATTATATTTAGGCTGGCTGTGATAATATATTCAGGCTGACTGTGTAAGTCTTATGGCTGAGTGTTTGACATATGGCCAACTGTGTAAGTCTATGACCGATTGTTCATGTCTGAGGCTGACTGTGTTATTATACCAAGGTCAACTATGTTATTATTATTGAGGCCAACACTGTTATTATACTAAGGCCAACTATGTTATATATTAAGGCTGAGTTTGTTACTATATGGAGGCTAACGATGAAAAGTATAGGCCAAGTTTTATAAGAGATCAACTGCTATTTGAAACCAAGCTTAGGTTTAGCAACTTAATAAGGATCGACAACATATTTAATGAAGGACCTAAGAGAAGGTCATTTATAAAAGTATACTTCTCTTACCAATAGTGGATTGAGAAGGTTGAGAGTGTGTTTTTGAAAGCTTAAAAAGCTAGTAAAAGAGACAAAGTCATAGTGTAGAAACACTTGACATTAGAATGCTATTTAAGTAAAAATATGAAGAAAATTTGAGTTATTTGTAGATGCTATTTTAGAATTATCCTAAATTATCTATATCCTAGTTTTGTGGAGGAATATTCTTTTACCTAATCTTAAGCTAAGAATAGCCACAAGAATATTGTGAGAAAGACTCTTTATGCCAATGAAAGGTCAAGATTTAGACTATCATGATATTTTGGAATTCTCTTTTTTTCTTTTTTCTTTTTTTTAAACTGCAGGAATCAGGTAGCCCCCCTATAATCTGCAGTGTGCCTGGTAAACTTTTGAATGTGACTAGTGATGCTGGTGCGACACACTCTCTGGTACCACATGGGCAGGGGGAGATTGGACCTCGTGACCTCATGCCTATCACGGGAAGCTCTCACCAATCGAGCCATGCCCCCTGCCCTTTGGAATTCTTTGTTTTGATATACATAAAGAGAAGTATTTAATTTATATGCTTATGAAATTATAGCTTATTAGCGACAGATTATGAGTTGAATGTTTATTAAGATAGATAGAGTCTTTAATTGTTAATCTATATGGCTTAAATGTCAACTTTGTATGTGTAGAAGATTATGGATAAGCATGGGAATAGGTAAATAAGCCATTGAGTAGATGACAGGACGTCATAGACCCATGATTGCAAGGATGCAAAGAGGGACTCAATGTATGTTTACACCAGTCACCTAAACTCTTGCCCTAGACTTGTCAAGACTGACTAGTAGATAAGGGTATATGTCTTAATGACTAATGTGGTATAAGCAAGACCAAGAGAGTTATTATATATAAAGGAAATAAACAATTAATAAGAATGTTGTCTCCAAGTCAAGAAAAGAGTGAGTGAACATACGACTATTTTTATATATGAAACTTTGGCCAAAGTAATGTAAAAGTCACTGCTTCCATTATTGGTTCACGGTGTACTAGATAGCTAAACAATCAGAATGGGTCATACATAGCTAGAGCTAGACTAGAGTTGTAAACCCGATTGTCATTAGCTAGGACACATCACTAGTTCTCAGATGGCATAAAGAATTAGTTGATTCTCATCATCTATTACCCTCATGAAGGGAAGGGCCACTTCCAGAAGGAAGGTGTGCGAGGACTGTCGGTCTGTGATTGGAGGAAAAGCACCAGGGTGATGCTCTCTCTCTCTCTCTCCTGCAGTTGACTGTCAAAGACTTGTGAACAGGAACACATTGCTTATTTTGTATATGATATTGATAAAATTGTAAGTCATAAGAAATATGACAATTTGTTATATGTAAAATTTGTTAGTCACATGTGAAGCAGCCTTCTTTTGAAAAATATATATATTGTACTTGGATAATTACAAATGTAATATATTGATTATAGATATTTCTCTTTTTGTAAAAAAAAAAAATGAGATTTTTTCTTAATTGTATTTGAGAATATTTAATATTCCAGTTGGGATGTTACATCTAAGATGATTAAATGATAAGTATGGAAACCAAAATGACATCAAATTTGTGAAGTTGCAACATTGCAACAAATTTGACAAAAGGGCAAGAATTTTGGGAAATGTTGTCTACAGACCTAATCAAGGAACTTTTAGTTTTTGGATGCCATTTAAGAGATTATTTCCCAGAAAATTATCATGGAAGGGATGTAAAGAGTTGTATGAATGTGTAAAAAGGTTTCAAGTGCCTAAAAGGAGATTAAACATCCCAAAAAAGGATTGTATTTTTGTCCCAAAAGTTGTTAAAATTATCCTAAAGTTGCCCTGGTGGTGAAACAAGGTAAAGTATGCCATGAAACTTAGTTAGCAACCATGTGAGACATATAACAACATTATAAACATGTTAGAAACCTTCATGAAGCCCTAGGAGTCTTGAAACTATGAGAAAAGCATTAGAAACACTTTGAAAGCAAAATGACAACAACTTGACAATTTGACAACTTTTGGCAATTTTTGTATTTTTATTGAAATGAGTTTCTAATTATGGATTTTGGAGATTTGTGACTAGGATTTATTTATTTATGATGAATTTGATGCTTGGAAATTTTTTTTGTAGGTCTAAGAGGTTAGAAACATGTAGAGACGAGATGGAAGCATCATGGAGGCATGAAGATTTGGAGATGTATGGTTGTCCCAACCATGATGGAATTTGATTTTCAGACCCATACCACTGTTCTACCTACAAAATGAAGCCAAGATGGTGTCAATAAGCACAAACACAAACTGTAGGATCTAGAACTATGTAAATTCAGGTCTATCTATTGTTTTACATGTATATTTGGAGTCAAAAATGATGAAAATAAAGAGAATAATGTCTTATAGTTGAGTGAAGATGAAATATAAAACTTTATACCTAATTTGTAGCTAAGTACATGACTGATGCAACCTTTTAAGAGGTCCTAAATTACTATTCCAAATCTAAGATGAAAAATATGCTTGAATGAAAGAAATATTAAGAATAAGGGTTGGAAATGCACTTTCTATGATGAAACTGATCACCTACAGATACATATTCATGTTTGGACATGGAAAAAGAAGACCTACAACTACCTATGAAGGAGAAAATAATTTTCTACAACTGCACATATCTTTTTTATAGAGATTTGTCATACTACAACAAGGAGTTGGAGTTGTAGTTGCAAAAAGTAAAAGGAGTTGGAGATGTAGTTGCAAATATTAAATGTTTTCAACTTGAAAAGTTACTTTTTTCTAAAAATATAAAACACACTACCAAAAAGTGAATTTGGAGACAAAAAAAGTTACTTTTTGATACTAAGGGAAGCTTGTTGAGGAAGCTACAAGGAGATGAGGATAAATATCTTGGAATTTATACTTGTCACCAATATTGACTTTGTGTTTGAGCATCAAATGTGAACCATTGGATCAAATTGATCATAGCCATTGGATGTAAAGGTGAAAACTTAGTATTGTAAAGCTGATTTGTATAAGTATACAACCAAAAATCATTGTAAGGTTGAGAAAAAATCATTGGAGACATATTGGAAACACATTTGCACTTTGAATTTGAGATCAAATACATAGTACTTTCTAATTTTTTTATGATATTCTCATGGCTTTCTCCACACCAAGTTTAGAAATTGTTCATATTTATTGTACTTGTCATCATACAAAGTTTTCTTCATGGTTTCTAAACACCAAGTTGAGTTTCTCTTTCTTTTTCTGTGGCTAGTTTGATGGATATTTGATGAGTTTGCAAAGTGTTCATACCCTAGTGATTTGTTAATTGTAGATTGCTTTGTGTGGTTAGCCTGAACACCTTTTTATTTCAATTTTTGAAGAATCTTGTTAAACTACACTAGTAATTAGGTGTTTGATGAAGATTTCCCTCGTGATTTGGAAACTTGCCTTTGAAGATTGCACCTTCTTGAAGCTTGATTATTGGTTTTTCATGGTCAAATCAATATTGGTTAATGTTTGCAGACTTGTTTATCCATTGTTGAGGCTGAAATGTTGGTAAAAGCTTGAGTTTTAGTTAGTTTTCTCTCTACCCTTTCTCTATCTTGCCCTTGCTTTTACACATTTTTTATCAGATTTGGTTAGTGTATGATTAGAATAGAGTTTTCAAACTTGCATATTGCTATTGCAAGGTTGATATTTCGTGAATGTAAGTTGGTATATTTCTAGTTATAGGTTGAAATGATACATTTTATGGAAATATATGTTTGGATCAATTTGTTATGCATTGTCAAATTTGAAAACTGATTGACTTATGTTCATTTTAACCTTGTGCATTGAAGTTTGTCCAAGATTTATGTAATGCCCCTTATTGGAACATCAAGGAACATCAAACAACTGAGTTATCTTGTAAGGCCAAGACTTGGCTGGTATAGACCTTGGGGTAGTCATTTTCTATTCTTTAGGATTTGATTCCTTTCAAGAGAGATAAGATACTTGGTATTTTATCTAAGTTATGTGAAAAAACAATCATCAATAGAAGCCTTGGTTGTTTGTGGGTGATCTAATGGAAAAACAAGAAGAAGGACAAGGGCAGATCTAAATCTTGTGGGAGATCTAAGTCTCCTATAAAGTCCAAGGCACAATGTTGGAACTATAGTAAGACTAACCACTTTAGAAGAGACTGCAAGGAGGAGAAAAAATTAAAATGCCGATGATTCTGATAAATATTCTCAAAAGGATTTAGGAGATGGATTTATCATGGCCTTAGCAATACATGCATGTGAGGATGCATGGATGATAAACTTTGAAGCTTATTTCCACATGACTCCCCATTGGGAATGGTTTTTTAATTACAAAAAATATGATTATGGGAAGGTATATCTCAACAACAACTCATATCTCAACATAATTGTCTATGGGAGAGTAAACATCTATTCTACGATGGGAGGAACCAAAGGATTACTAGAATCCTGCACATCCCTGGTTTGGCATAGAACCTATTACTTGTAAGTAAAATAAATGATGCAAGTGTGCAAGTAGTATTCAATAATGGAAATAGTAAGATGGTTTGAGGAGCTATGATGCTCATGAAGGGGGTTTGAGTTGGTACTCTATTTCGACTTGATGAGTGTACTTACATATAGTGCACTAGTTCTTTAGTACATGCAATGAAGAGAACTAAAGAGACTACACCTTAGTCATCAAAACCTATAATGAAGAGATCTATCTAGTTCAAATGGTCATGCATTTTAGGTATCCAAGCATGTTCTTACCTCATGGAGCAAGTTACCTACTCAATGTTATGACACCAGCACATGGGCCATGTTGATGCATAGACTTAAAAAATAAAATCTTGTAGAGGGGCTTGTTGATTGTTCTTTTGAGTTCAATTTTTTTGAGCATTTTCTTTTTGGAAAATAAAATCTTGTCAAGTTTTACAATAGTTCTCATAAATCTTCTAATTTGTTGGATCTTATTCATTATGATGTATTTGGTCTTGTAGATGTTTATTTCTTGTCAAAGTCTTTGTATTGTGTATCATTTATTAATGATTATTCTAGAAGGACATGGATATATTTTCTCATAAGTAAATCCAAGTTCTTTAGTTAGTTTAAGGAGTTTAAGGCACTCCTTAAAAACCAAAATGGTTAAAAGATTAGGTGTAGAGAACTAACAACCATGATGAGTAGTGTTCTACAGAGTTTGATAGATTTTTTAAGGAGAATGATATAGAATTTCATAAGAAAACTCCATGCACCCCTTAGGATAATGGAGTTACAAAATGCATGAAGAAGACTTTTATGGAGATGGATAAGATTATTCTTAGTGGGTTTGGCCTAGAACAGAAGTTCTAGGTAAAAGTAATTACTACATGTTATTTTATCAATAGGTTTCCTACATCAATGCGTGTGGGTAAAACTTGGACATGCAAAAGTCCCTCATTTTAGAATCTTCACATATTCAATTGCCAAGAATATGCTCATATGCCTAAGTAGAAGTGATCAAAGTTAGATAATGAGACCTTGTAAAATGTATCTTCATTGGCAATGACATAAATGTGAAAGGGTACAAGATTCAAGATCCTATGGATAGAAAAGTCTATACAGTTGGAATGTGATTTTTAGAGAGGTCAAACATTCCACTATGATAAATCCATCTAAATACTAGCACTAATGGATGTTGCCCACTTTCTAGAGAGAAACATACACCAGTTAGCAAGGCAATCAATAATGATAATATCCATAAAGAAAGACTTTCCTAGGTATGCGGAAAGATGGACTTCTACATATTTCACAATTCCTATAACATTTACCTCATGAGAATCCATGGGAATTCACTTACCATAGGATTTTGGAACTTACAAATCAAACTCATTCATAACTTCAAGAGGCATTACATTACTAGAGGCTCCATAATCCAACATACAATTATGGACTAACCACCCATTTATCACCAAAAATGTGTAGAAGGGGTCTACATTCAATTGACTATTTGCCAACTATGTTCCTAGATAGACCTCAAGCACTTCTTGCATATTTGTTTCGATAGTGATATTAGTAGGATCATGACCAAGTTGATCATAATTATCTATGGTAGTAATAAAGGCTACAACCCTCTCTCTATGTTCAAGGATACTAAGGAGTTTGCCCATGGGAGAAAAAATCCTAATTTGACTCATGGATTGAGCCACATCTGTGGGGTTATAGTTTGGTAAAGGGGTTGATTACAATATAGTAACATTATATGTAGCAGGGATAAATGGAATAACTTGGCCGCAAGTAAAAATATCCTTACCTTTTACTACACCTTTCTCTCTGGGTCCATCATGCTCTTTATGCGATATGTTTTGAGATTGTTCTAGTATGGTGCTTGGGTTACCTACCTTTCGATATTTGGCATTACCTGTCACTAATTCAACTTTGTTGGTTTTAGGTGCATTCCTCTTATGGGTCATTGTTTCTCAAACTGAAACCTTCCTCTTATCAACATTCTTTCTTGTAGTGTTGTTCCCCAACATCGACACTTGACTTATGTTAAAAAATTTCTACTTGTTCAATAGGTGCATCAACCTTGATTATACCACAAACATTATCTTTAGATTATACATGCTTGTTTTTGGTAACCACTCTACACCTACATAATCGTAGCATCAATGAGAGCTCTGATGTCTTCACTAGATGGTTTGTTTGTTTTATACCACTACTGCATGAGTTCCTTAAGATATTAAAAATCATGTGTAGGCAACTCATACCAACTAGGACTACTATCATAGTCATATTGAAAAACTTCTTCATCAGCACCTAGGTCACATATTCATATTCATCATCTTCCAAACCATATTCAAATGTGTCCAGTTGATGGATCTCATTATCATCATAATACTTGGGACTTCCTTGTTGATTAAGAAAATCACTCTTTCTCACCATCGCAAGTGCAACTACACACTTTATAGCATCGTGAGGTGGGCAACACACTTCACACCATAGCACATCATCTTGAAAACTCACATGTTCCTCTCTCAAAGGATCAGGGGTATCTCTATAAAATTGTTTTGAGTTTCCTTGCATTTGAATCATTGGTCTATCATTTTGCAGTGGTCTTTTATACCAATATGTGTTATAAGGTCTATTGTGTAACCTCTATCCTTCATTGAAATGTGGTTCAATAGCATTACCATGGGGTAGGCCTTTTTCATTTCTTACCACCCTATAAGATAGATCCTTTGTTGCTCCCATTAACTTATCCATATGGATTCTTTTCCCTAAGACAATATCCAATCTTAACATCAAATGTGTCACAATATAAGACTGGGCACATTGGCTCATTTAATCTCAAATTGGGTGGAACCTTTCTCATGGTCATCATCAATCTACTATTGAAATCCACCACCACCTCATTTACTCCTTTTTTAATTGTTGTCAATTCATGGATTTAAAACTTGGGATCAATCATATCCCCATACCACAATTTGAACACTCACATGAATTCCTCCCATGAGTTTATAATGTTGTTAGGAAAGTTGTTGCACCATGCTTTTGTGCCTTCTTCCAAGAATTGAATGAATAGCTTCATCATCACATCCTCATGTTCAATTTCATACTCATTTGTGATGATGATGAATCTCCTCAACTATTCTTCTCCTATGACTACATTGTTACCTTGAAATTTCAAGATCTTCCCCTTGATTTCATTAGGATTTGTATTAGGATAATCAAGGATTTCAAAGAAATCCAACTACCAGTATCTCTCCATTCCCAAAGTCTATCTTACTAGTGGAAATATTTCAGCCTACCTCTGGAATGGAAATCTCATATTTGGGAGATTATTATGACATGGATTATGTTTTGGTTCTATACTTGATGATGCAAAGCACAACACCATGGTTCTGATCTTATTGATTAATTGTCTAGGCTCACATTTGAGCTTGTTGATCTAGTTGAGCTTGCTAATGCTCAATCTATTCTTGTAGATCATGATGTATTTGCCTTAGGTGATCCAATAGATCTAACTCCTAATCAATGTCTCTCTCACGATGATCACTTATTGACCATGTAAGTTCACTAGCATCATGAAACATTGTATCATGTTCAATTTTATTTCTATGTGAAGGAGTGGGGGATGTAGGGTGTGAACCAACCCGTTGCATTCTCACATAAAGATCAGGCATTCCCAACCCCCAGACACATGAATCATCAGATATGTCCCTATTCCTTCTACCAATAGACATATCATTTCTCTATACATTATAGTCGTGTCTATGGGGCCTCCTTTGGAACTCCTTTGAGTTCCAAGTATGTTGTTAAGGGAGTCAAATGTTAGAGGTATATTGATATTGGTCCCTCAAATCAATAAATGCATTATTCCTACCAAATGTACCCACGTCATGGTCTTACATGGAGAATTCAATACACTTGTATTTTTTGTTCTCCATATTGCTTGTTGCTTTCTTGCGCGAGTTGTGGTATCATTTTTCTCTTGAAGGTCTCTAGAATGTCTCCATTTTCAACTCCTTTCTTCTGATATTGAAACTAAGTTTGTTTCAACAAAGTCACCACTCTTCACTTGGAAGAGAAATACTTCAGCAAAGGTCTTTAAAATATAAACCAAAGTTCTAACTCCCCAATATCGATGTCATTTTTTAGGGCCAGGCGTATATTGAATCAAAGGTGAAATTAAGGCTTATGATTAGATTATGGCATGAAAGGACCAATGGATAAGGATGGATATCTCATTTTTCCTTAGGTTCTGCTAAACTAAGGGGGATATTCCCTGAGGTATGCTTCTTGAAAAGATTAAAGGTAAACAATTATGGATTAAACCTTGAGGAGAACCATATCCAAAACACATGAAACTCCTATTGAATTGGCACTAAGTACCAATGTGTTGGTTTACCTTGAACTAAGGGTATAACACCTCTATGAGTAGATATGGCAAGCATGTGGAGACTAGGATGCATTCTTATCAACCCCATAAGATTTGTGGTACATTATTTCACTTCACACAAGGATGTAGCAATAAAAACAACACAAATTTCCATATGAATGACCTTCAAGAGGTTTGCAAACACTTTACAATAGCAGGGCAATGAAATCAAGCAATGTGGTGGGTAAACTAACTCTACTTTAAAACTAAGGGTGATTTTTGGTATTTTATATTAAGTGTGGTAGGATGGTAGCTTGTTGAAACAAACTATGGATGGGTGCCTTTTATTTGGTATGGGCAATTTACGAACAAGGAACATTACTAACCATTATATGACACATTTAAGAAGATGGCACGGAGGGCAGTGTTTAACAATCTTGCACATAAGCTAGGATCTATGTGTAAAGATGGAAAATAGATGATATTGTAGGTTAACCACATGACATATTTTACACATTCATCAATAGATCCATACACTTCCTATATTACTCCAGAAGGATACCTTATAAAAATGTTTAGAAGGGATTTTAAAGTCTTTGAATAGATAAACCAACCAAAGATAACACTTGAATCAACAAATTTGATTAAGATAGTTTACCAAAGTATCAAAAGCATATAAAACATTCATGGAGACATTCAAACAATTGAAGGCTTCACTTTGTATCCATTCCTCTTGTAAGTACAAAATTAATATTACAATGATACCGTGAAGATTAGACTTATACATTCACTATTTTATTTATCTCAATACAAAATACAAGATAGACTCTACATGTTTTATTTTCTACTCTATTTTGAAACAATACCTATTAATAATATATTGGGCTACCCAACCCCTTTTTCCCTCTCCAACTCACAAATATATAGCATTCAAATTCATACATTGTGGAAAAATCATTTTTTGTCACACTACCGTCAATGAGACACAAATAACATCTTGATAGGAGATCACATGGGTTCGCACAAGATCAACCTAGAAATGACCTCAGGACACATCATCATAAATACAAATCACATGAATGCCTCATGATAAATGAAAAACCATGAAACCACACCGAAAACCATTCGATCCTCTCCCATTGATAAGAGTAGCATTAAATTCACCATCATGCACAAGGAAGGAAGATTTGAAATAAGTGAGTCCACCATGACATGCACAAGGCTCAAGGTGAACACCTAATCCATACCTTGCAAAATCACATTAACTTCTGATGGAAATTAGGGACAAACCACTAAATAGTGAAGAGACAACCAACCACCAACCACCAACCATGTTGGTCATAGATGCCAAGCTTTAAAAATAACCCACAAAATTGAAGCACAAGACTATAGTAGGTAAGAATGAATAGTAAATAGTAGGGTATGTAAGCATTTTAAGCCTCATTTAAATAGTGGTCATCCACATGGGAGCAAAGAGCATCGAATGGTACATGGGCCCTAGGAAATTGATCACCCACTTTAAGATGATGAACAACTGCCTTAGATGAACAAAATGTCATGGCATTGTGAAGACACCATTACCATGTTATTGCGATAAAGATGTAATTCCATTAAAAAGGCACAAATCACTTTGATAAAAACCATGACAAGAACATGAGGAACCACAAGCTACACTAACCACCAAATGCCCACAAGATTCCCACTAACTTGAATGGGTCACAACAGGCTAGGATTGCACTACTAGGATGAAGGAGCACCACTACAAGATGAAACAAGGAAACCACAACAATAGTAGAGTGAAACAACTATCAAGAGGGGCACAACACACCTCAAGTCTATAGTGAATGGTCATAACAGCAAGGGCACTTACCACAAACCAAAAACACCTATTGCACCAAGGATTAACCACCACAAAGGGAGACATAAATAGGATAGTTAGAGAACTAGCCCTTGTAGTAGTAATAACAATATGAGAAGACTGTGCAGTAACAATTTACAAGTACCTGGCGAGTGACAAACGATCACAATAGGGTATGGGGAAACATCACAACATAAAACAAGGCACCACAAGACAACACTGTAATTAAAGGTAACATGAATTCAAATCTTGTGGTGAACAACATAGAAAAATAAGGCCTATAACATACATCTAGGCCAACATAAAGATAATGTGATGAATAAAAATACCAAATTTAGTCAAAAATTTGGATGCAAGCCAACAAGGTCTAAGTTAGATCATTGTGTTTATTATAAATAGAGTGGTGATCAATTTATAATTATCACTTTGTATGTTAATGATATATTATTATTTGGTGATGATAAGAAAATGATTAGAAACTTAAAACCTTAGGCTTTTTTACAATTTAAAATGAAAGAACTAGAAGATATTAAATACGTTGTTGGGATGAAATTATATAGGATAGGGCTAATAAAAAACTTTGGGTTGGACAAAGGAAGTATGTTAAGTTTGTTTTGCAATTTTTAGCATGGTTGATAACAAACCAATTATTGTTGGACTATTTATGTGGGAACTAAGCTATCGGTTGAATAGTGTCCTTCAACACCCACAAAGATGGAGGAGATGAGTTTAGTGCCATATGCTAGTGTAGTTCAGAGCCTTATGTATGCCATGGTTTGTACTAGACTAGACATTACTCAATTAGTGGAATCCTTGAGCCATTACGTGGCTAATCCTAGACGATAACATTATGTTGTAGTAAAGAGGTTCTTCATGTATTTAATGGTACTTACGAGTACTCCATATTCTATTATGGGGATATTTTAGAGGAATAAAACTTAGTGGATATTCAAAACTATGTGGATTTAGATTGGATAGGGGATGTCAACAACATAAAATCTGCTAATGGCTACATGTTTAACTTATTCAGTAGTGTAGTGAGTTGGATGAGTAAGAAATAGGTTATGATTGTTTTATCCACAACAAATATAAGTACATAGTAGCTACTCATGCCAATAAGGAGGCCATTTGGCTTTTGAGACTATGTTCAAATGTGGGATTTAGTCAGAGAGTTCTTAGAGTTCATTGTGACAGTTAAAGTATCATTTGTTTGGGAAAGAATCCAACCTTTCATGCATGAACCAAGCATATTGATTTCTAGTACCATTTTGTTCAAGACATGGAAGAGAATGAAAGGGTGATGCTAAATAAAGTTGACACATTGAAGAATGTTATAGATGCATTGATGAATTTGGTGAGCATAGAGAAGTTTAGGTGGTGCTATTAGACCACGGGCCTCTCAACCCCAACAGTTAGTTGGTAGTGTTGGTATTACCTTTGCTCTTGCAAGGTATTTGAGAAGTGGGAGAATGTTAGGAAAGGTGTTCCAACTTTACATCTTAATGTTGAGAACACTAATGTAAGAGTCACATAATAGACTCAAGAAGCCCAAAATCACTTGCAATACCAAAAACAACCTTCCATAAGAGAGTAGCAAAATAATAATGCTATATTGCCAGAGAAAATCAATGCATACAAGATGTGCTTCATATGCTCCATGTGATATGAAGAAATGAAAGCCCTTGCTTATAAAGGCAAGGATGAAAACCTATAAAACATAATAATATGACAAGTATCTCATTCTCATGACTCAAGACACAATAAGTGAATGCCCTAAGTAAACTTAAACAACTAGGTGTGAATAGGTCCTAAAAGGGAACTAGTTAGGGATTAAACACCAACACCCCCTCTTAAGTGAAACTTAGGGAGGAACAAACAAATGCAAAGATGGGCCCCAACAACTAGGCTTTATGAGGTACCCTTGTACAAAATATCTCTCACAAAAGGAGAAACCCTCATGGGAAAAAACTCCTCCCCATAATAGAGAATAAATCCCATACAATAAAGAGGGAGAGAAAGAAGGACTATGAAGCCTCCACAAAATATGTCTTAAAAAGATTAGGAACATGAAGAAATCCACTGAAGGACAAAAGAGCTACAAACAACTACTGAAGAACAATTGTTATACTGTTGAAACTGAAGAACCTCCACTAAAATCAAGATCAAAATCAAGATCAAAGAGACATAAATCTGCATGAATGACCCCAACACCACTACTTGAACAATGTACAAATGTAAAATAAGGCAACAATATGACAATTGAAGATACAAATGGCACACCAAAAGGTACTAATGGTCTCAAGAATTTTGATCAACCTGAAGAAGAGAGAAGGTCACCTCTAAGGAATCATTAGCACAAGACAAACACTATGATACTCCCCATAATGCTGACAAGGGAAAGGTATGACAGGTCCACTAAAATTGTGTGTCACAATGTAGTGTAAGAAGAACTTGCAACATCAAATGGTGCACGAAGAAGTACCTGCAACTAGAAATGGGTGTGCAAAAACAAGGTACACACACATGAAGGTAGATGAGGTTGTGTGGGCAAACACAAGGCATACACAACAAACCCCCATGACACTTTATAAGTTGTGTGAGTACAACCAATGAAACACCATGATGTACAAAAGATCCCCAAAGTATAATTAAAATATGTGTCACTTTATTTCAGTGAATTTACAAATAAAATACTGCATACAATGGAAGCTTACAATGTCCAAAAAATGTCACATGATGAAAATACAATTCTACTAGAATATGAGAGGAAACTGATGGAATCACTATGAATTACATGAAAAAATATGCACTTTCAAAAAAATGACACAAAAAGGAGTCCATATGCAAAAGTTATGGCCCATCGAAGTTCCCAAAACGAGAACTGCACAATAAGATCACTGAGAAAATTAAAATTTTGCAAAAATTAGAAGTCAAATCTAAAAACCACCTGCACCACTACAAAACTCTTGACAAACTGCCCATTTAAAAAACAATTGCTCGAAAAAAGAACATCGAATGGTTGAGAATGAATCCTTCAAAGTTTGCGTGCAAAAACAAAACTACCAATGGTGAGGGGTTGTCCCTTGAAACACTACTAAAAATAGTAGATCTCTGCTAAATCTAGTAGAGTTGCCAATGTTGAAGATCCTGTTAAACTCACCACCAAATTTGGAGGGTTTCTAAAATAGGGGGTCGGTTAAAAGAGTCACCAAATAGTAGGGTTTACAAAAGTTAAAAAATAAAAATAAAAAAAAACTTGTTGAAAAAATTTATTATTAAAAAAAATATTAAATGGCATGGGGGTTTGTAACCGCCCTCACCACCCCTATGAAGGAGTGGGGGCCAAGGGGGCTACCACCCCTGCCACGACATAGGTCATGGATAGGGGCGGTATGCTTGCCATCCCTATCACGACAGGGCTATGCTCAGGGGTAAGTACCCCCCAAAGTACCATGTCATGTGGGGAGGGGATGGGGTGGAAACCCTTGCCCCCTTTAATATTTTTTTAAAATAGAAAAAAAAAATTGCTCTTTTTTTAGAAAATTGAGTTAACCTGGATGACGACAATAATGGAGGACTACATGCACATCTTCTAAAGCAGACCGACTATACAACAATGGTCAACATTGTACGAATTCGTATGGGTGTCCAATGGAGCTCCACCCAAAACTCAAAAAATATTTTGCTTAGAAATACCAAGGTTTTATATCAAAATCCATCTCTCAAGCCTTCTAAGCACAATCATGAGGTGCATTTCACTCTAAGACACACTATATGAAAAGTCTTAGCCAAAACTCTCCAAAAAAGAGAAGGGGTTTGCATATCTATGCTTTGATACCATGTAAGAGTCACATAATAGTCTCACGAAGCCTAAAATCACCCGCAATACCAAAACAACCTTCCACAAGAGAGTAGCAAAATAAGAATGTTATATTACTAGAGAAAATCAATGCATACAAGATTTGCTCCATATGCTCCATATGATATGAAGACATGAAAACCCTTGCTTATAAAGGCAAGGATGGAAACCTATAACGCATAAGAATATGACAAGTGTCTTATTCTTATGAATTGAGACACAATAAGTGAATGCCCTAAGTAAACTTAAACAACTAACTTGGGAATAGGTCCGAAAAGGGAACTAGTTAGGGAATAAACCCTTTTCACAACAACACTTAAAATGTAACGTTTGGGCTATAGAGGTCATTTTTGGCTCCAAATTTTATTGAAATGAGCTTTAACCAACTAAAGCAAATTATAGTGATGTGGAGATCTATGAAATATTTAATTTAAAAAATAAGCTCAATCGGCTTCCCAGATCAAAAGTTATGGTCTCTAGAATTTGTTAGGAATTTTAAGCACTAAATTCTATGTCCTACATAACCTTTCTGAAAGAAGCTATGCTAATCCACAATGTAAAAGAATAATAAAACATAAACACAAGATGACATCAAATGTAACTTGAGAAAACCCTTTCAAAGAAACCCAACCTCCAAAGCACCACACAACTTAATGTAATAACTTCTCTATGCAAGACTATAGTAGCAATAAGCAACTTAGTTGTCATCATCCATGTGATTGAACAAATGGGTAATCATGTAGCCTTGCATCCCACCCCATACTCCCTATCACCACATATGCAACCTCCTCGAGATGCTCCAATTGCATGCACATATCACTACCCATGTGCTTGCTTTTATAGGTAAATCTTGCACAAAACCACCAGTGTTATTACATAAACCATGAGCCCAAAACCATGTGCTAACTAAACCATGACCCCCAATATTAAATGTATTTACCCAATGTACTACCCACATTAAATACATGCCCAATGGTCTCATACAACTTATAAGTGTCACCAAGAATGTCTATCCTAGTGTAGTATTCACATCACAAGATGCACCAAAACTAAATAACAATATTACATTATTATGCAAGGTGTACAACACACATTTCTAAATAGAAGTTAGGTCCCCACATAAATAATGTAAGAGCATCTATACCATATAAGTGAGTTGTAAAAGGAAGTTACACATGTTGACCAAGAACTTGCAAGGTTTGAATAAGATAAAATGGAGTGTCTAAGCTAGATGGATAAATATGACATACATGTTATGATAGGTGTAAATAATATATGTTATGTTTAGTGTAAGGATTCTTGGGATCTGGGCATTGGAATTTGATTTGAGGATTTGGGCACCACTTTTAGGTGGTATTAGATCATTGTTTTTTATTCACATTTGGTGGTTTCATGTATTGGTTTCTCTATTTATTGGCTCCTTGGGGACGAAGTTTGTATAGTGTATTTTGTAGGTATTGTTATGCTTCCAATATTACTCCATATCTAAGTGTTAGTGTTGTCTCCTATGAAGGCTCCTTGCCTAGATTATATTGTAACCAATATTGTTTCTAATTAATACATTGGTTCAGAGTTTGAAGATTAGGTTTTTTTTAAAAAGATTTGCCTAGGATACATCATTGTGTTATGGTGAATGGTTTTATTGTGTTGTTTATTTCCTACAAATTATTTTAGATCATATTTTTGGTTCACCTCTCCTCTTAGATTAGTGTAGGTAGCGATTATGCATCTTAGATTCCTTTCATTTGGTATTAAATCCTAATTAACTACGGTCCTAGGTGGTAGAAATAAGGTTTTTTGTACTACTCTTGGTTTGAGTGGGAACTTGCATAAAGATCTTTGTTCATGGAATATGGAAAGCATGTCTAGATTAGATATGGAAAATTTTAATGGCACAAACTTTTAGTTATCGAAGCTTAAGATGGAAGATTTTCTCAAAGATTAAGATCTATGGGTTGTAGTATCTAGAACTAAACCAACTGCAATGTCGCTGGATGATTGGGCAATGTTGGACAGAAAAGTGAGAAGTCTTATCAAACCTTGTTTGGTAGGTTGTGTTATTGAATGTCTTGGAGGAATCCACCACAACTTTTTAAAGAAAAGTTTGTTGGGATAAGGTGACATTAACCTTGTAAATCCCAATATTGTATTTATTCCATTTTATTATTTGTAATTTGTAATTATCCATAAGGGAATGAGGTAGTTTCACCGGCAGTGGTAATTGTGGATTCACCAGAGGTAATTATGGAGTGACATTTATGGTTGGTAATTGTAAAAATCATGAGTAAATGAGGGTAGGCGCCACCTTGGGAGAATCTACTATTTTAGCATGTATGACACACGTCATAATGTTTGGTGAGTGCATGTAAGAGAATCTATGATAGCTACAAGTTGTCATAAGATTCTATGACACTATGACGATATATGACGAATATTTATTATGTGTAAGTTGCTATGTTTAGCCCTAGGCACCCATCTTGGGAAGATACTCTTTGGTGGAATCTATGATGGTTATGATGCATCATAAGATGATGTAAGAGACATTATTTTGCCTTGGGCACCCAACTTTGTATGGTTGACTTTGGACAAGTGGCGAGAGCTTGTAAGGAGGCATTTAATATTTGCATGTTGGAGATTCTCAAGAAAGAGAAAGTGGATGCCTAGTTTGGTGTGAGAACACTTCTATATATCCATTGCCATGTAATTGTTGTAGTATAACATATTTACAGGTACTCAATGATGGTGATAGTTTGTCATTGATGTCAAAAGGTATTGAGAAAGTTGTTCATGATCATGCATTTCACAGTTGTTCACATAGTATTGAAGGATGTTGTCAATTGGGATTGAATTGATAAATGGATGATAATATTACAAGTGTTTGATAACATTCATGTACCAATCATGCTCACTATATTGGTGTTTCAAGTGCTTATAGGATCACATGAATACATTGATGTTACTTTATTACAGTTGGAAGGAAATAGAATTGATGGTAAGAGTTTCTTGTTTCAGGATGAAATTGATCATAAGTTTGGAAATGTGATGTCATACAGTTGAGGTCATAGGTTGTGCTCAAGATAGTGGGATCTTGCTTTATGTTATGTTTACATGATACTTGTTGATGGTTGAAGTCCATTTTTCTAATGTCTCCATGTTGCATGAACAAGATGCAAAGTGTAGGTTGTGCTTATATCATCTTCACAAGTTGATATGTTTAATGCATAAGATCAGGTGTCTTGATATGTTTGGTGTAGAGCTCTCTTCACTCATATCAAATCTTGAGCAGGATTGAGAAGTTGATCTTCATAATACTCAGATCTTCACTTGAATGAATTCAGGGATTGAATAGCTATGCTTCAAAGAGTTGTCAAATGAAGTGGTCAAAGGTTCTCAAAGATATCAATGATATAGTCAATTTTTCATTATTCAAGGTGTGATTGAAGCTTGAGACAAATGAAGTGGAGTTGTTGTTCTTTCACCTCTCACATTCTACATGATCCTGCTGATTAGAAACTCTGATATACTCCTACATGTCTTCATAAGCTTCTAAATTCTCAAAAATTACTAAGTCACTAAAATCCCATTCTTGCCCATTGTGTGGTATATGCTCTTTTATTTTTAAATAGTCATTGACTTCCTATCACAGGTTAAATCACTTAAAAAACCTGCTAAAGGGCTCTTTTTCCATATATGTCACCGACCCCCCTTTGGTCCTTACCAATATCTTCGGTCATTCAACTGTTAGATGGGCGTCAAAACTTTAGAAGACTTAATTGAGAGCACGATAAATGAAGTGTTTTTTTAATGAGGAGCTCCACATAAGTGGAATATATTTGTCTTCAAATCTCCATTCGAAGGAAAAAGGCATTGAATTGTTTGAATATATTTCATAAAGGGAGAGTTTGTTTGAATTTATGCCCGATTTTCATGAGCCCGTTTTGTATGAAGTTGTTTTATGCTATAAAGGTCGATGGAATATATAAAATGGAGATCTTCGAATATTACTAAGGAAAGCATGTTTTATAGAATGCATTTAATGTTTAGAAATTTTTAATTTCTATTTTATTTGCTTTTTTTAAAAACAGCATGAGATCCATTATAGAATGCATAGGAGTTTTTCAAGGAGTTGGTGGATGTTTTTTTAAAAGGCAATTTTTTAAGAAAATTCATTCTAGTTTTAGTGAAGAATTTAGTGAAATTTTTTTTGAGAAGATTTTGTTTTTTATGAAGTTTTTTATCAGAGAAGAGAAGGTGAAAGGTTTTCATTGACAAAATTGAATGGAGAAGATTTGTCTTGTGAGAAAGGATTTTTTATGAGAAAAATATGTATTAGGGAGAAGAAGATAATAAATAATATATTGAAAGATTTTTTTTTTGAAGAAGACAAAGGAGATTTTCTTTTGCAGAGAAGATGAAAGTTCTCAGAGATTTTATTGATCAGATTTTATTGAAGATGTTTGGACTTCTTTCATGATTTTGTTTATGCAGGGCAGATGAAAAAATACAAGGGCAGATTGAAAAAAAATTATTGAAGGAGAAGAAGTTGAAAGGTTCTTGCAGATTGTAGAAACTGAAAGAGTCATTGAAGTACAGAGAGAAAAAGATGAAAAATGCAGAATATACAAAATGAAGAATATGAAGAATGTGAAAAGGCATTTGTATTCTATATAATGGTCTTTCAGGTACATTGACTATGTGTGGTGTTGTGCAGATCAACATGCAATGGTGAAGACAATGATCCAGAAAAATGTGAACATTAATTTGTAGTGAAAAAGATATATTTCCCTGATCAGGTGAATTAAATGATTTCAAAGATAAAATGTCAGAAAACTTGAATGATGGAATATATGATGCAAATGAGTTGATTTGAATGGTGCAAATCATATTGAACAGCAATCACTTCTTGCACATGAGATTTCATTTTTGACTGATTGAGAAAAGCCAGTGAGGCACAGTATGCCAGTGAGGCTTATGGATAGTGAGACCTTAATAATTGTCAGTGAGGCTTCTTTGTAGCCAGTAAGGCATGTTTTTCAGTTAAGCCAGTGAGGCAGTTCTAGAGTGGTTTTTCTACCCCTGGAGGGTTTTCCACTCGTGCAATTCTTGTGTCTTGATTCATATTGATCTTCTCTCTGTGGTTGTATGTTTTACTCATGAGTTTTGTTTTTCATTCTCAGTTATGTGCACATGTGTTTGACAATGTTATGTGATGTGTTTGAGAAATCATTGATAGCTTTCTCTCCTTGTGCTCTGCAAGTTAAAGTTTGTAAAAATATTAGAAATTTCACACAACACTGATTCACCCCCCCTCTCAGTGTTTTCCTTGACTCCTACACTCAAGTGTTACAAGAATGCCGTCAGATTGAAGACTGAAGGAGAGATTGTGTAGTTGATGTATTATATCACTTTTGCAGATTAATACAAACTTGTGCCTCTTTCATGGTGGAGTTTTTTACCCTAAAGGGTTTTCTCCATGTAAACACTATGTCATTGTGTGATCCATTTTTAGATTTGTTGCTTATGTCTAGCATTATTTATATTTTGTTTCAATCTCCATTAACAATACACTGTTATCTAAGATCATTAAACATATTTGAATCAGATTTCTGTTGAGTAGTTGTTGCCTTCATTTCTAAAATTTGGTATTATAGCCTGGCCAGCTTTGAATCTTGGGTGGTAGTGTGAAGGATGTTTAGCTACAGTGGGAGATTTGGTTATTTGTGTTTGCAGATCTTACTTCTACCTCTCGATTGGATATTGAGAAGTTCAACAGTACGGGGTATGAGTTGTGGAAGATAAAAATGGAGGATTTGCTAGAAGAAAGAAACTAGTGGTTGGTTCAAAAAGAGAAGAAGCCTGATGATGTGAGTCCAGATGAATGGGAAAGGTTGGATAAGAAGGCATGAAGAACTATCTGACTGTGTCTTGTAGATTCTGTCATGTTGAATGTCTCGAAGGAAGAAACTACATACAAACTCTGGAAGAGATTGGGTGAGATTTATCAAGCCAAGAGCATGGTAAACAAGCTTTGCTTAAAGTGGAAATTATTTTCTGTTAAAATGAAAGAGGGTGATTCTATTGCAGGGCATTTGAACAATTTTAATTTACTTTTGAGTCAACTTGATTCCGTCGATGCCACAGTTACAGAGGAAGATAAATGTATACTTTTACTTTGTTCTTTACCTAAAACTTGGGAGAATGTTATCCTTGTTATTACCGCTAACCTTGAAGATCTGAAGTTGGATCGTCTTGTTGCAACTTTGTTGGCACAGGAGATGAGAAAGAAGACTTCTGAGGTAAACACCGAGGCTCTCAATGTGAGGGGAAGGTCCAAGGAAAGAGAACCGAAATGAGATCAAAAGGGGCTAAGGACAAATCTAAGGGCCGATCTAAGACTCCTAGAAAGAAGAACAGAGTTAAGTGTTGGAACTGCAGAAAGAAGGGACATGTGAAAAAGGAGTGCAAAAACCCAAAGAAATAGTGGGATACTACTTCTGAGAAGTCCTCGAATGCAGGTGAAGATGTTTTACTTTCTGCATGCAATGTTGTTAAATGATCATTGGTTGGTTGATTCAGGATGCTCATATCATATGACCTCACATAAGGAATGGTTTTCCACATACAAAAAGTATGATGGAGGTAAAGTGTACCTTGGGGACAACTCTACATATCCAATAGTTGGGAAAGGCAAGGTATTGTTGTGTTTCAGTGATGGGAGGATTAAAACCCTCCTTGGTGTTTTGCGTGTTCTTGGATTAGCTAGAAATCTGATTTCAGTTTCGAAGTTGAATGATTTGGGAATGCATGTAACATTTGATAAGCATGGTTACAGATTGGTGAGAGGTTCAACTTGGTGGTAGCGAAGGGGAAGAGAATGGGAACCTTGTTTAGGCTAGATGCCACTACAGTTTGTAATTCCTCTTATGTTTTTGAAGCTTATGAAAACACTTGTATGTTGTGGCACCGTAGATTGGGCCACACAAGAAATAATGTTTTGAAAACTATTAAGAATAAAAATTTACTGGATGGTTTCTCTTATTCTGATGAACACTTTGATTTTTGTGAGCATTGTGTGTTTGGAAAACAAAACAAAACATCATTTCCTTTAGGAAGCATTAGAGCAAAAGAGAAGCTAGAGATTATTCATTCAGATGTGTTTGGACCTGTGGATAATGACTCTATCAGAAAATCTCATTATTTTGTCACCTTCATTGATGATGTATCCAGATTTACATGGATTTATTTTATGAAACACAAATCTAAAGTTTTCACTAAGTTTAAGGATTTTAAAGTCTTAGTTGAAAACCAATCAGGATTAAAGATAAAAATATTAAGATCTGACAATGGAGGGGAATATTGTTCTAAGGAATTTGATGAGTTGTGTAAGCATGCAGGTATAATCAGACAAAAGACAACTCCATATACACTACATCAGAATGGTGTTACATAAAGGATGAACCGAACAATCATAGAAAGAGCTAGACGTATGTTGAGTGATTCACAGTTAGAGAAATGCTTTTGGGCAGAGGCTGTGTGTACCACTTGTTACTTGATTAACAGAACTCCTTATACGGCTCTTGATTCGACACATTATGAAGTGTGGACAGGTAAGAAACCTTCTATTTCACACTTAAGGGTTTTTGGCTATGAGGCTTTTGTTCATGTGCCTAAGGAAAAGTGATCTAAGTTGGATCTAAAAGTGTAGAAATGCATCTTCATTGGATATGGTGAGAATGTTAAGGGTTATAAGCTTGGGGGTCCTCTAACCAGAAAATTTGTTTTTTCTAAAGATGTTATTTTTAGGGAACTTAGAGCTATTTCTGAACCTAAGCAGCCAAAAGAAAAAGAAAAGGTGAAGAGAGTGCACTTTGACTTAGAGCAAAAAGATGCACCTCACGAAGAACACAATGATGGATTGGAGGGTGAGGAAGAAGAAGAAGATTCAAGTAGTTTTGATAAGGAAGATTGTGTTGTTACAGAAGAAGTTGGTGTAGAAGATCATGCAGAAGAACAAGTTGAGTCTCTTACTCCACCCTTGAGGAGATCCACAAGACAACAGAACTTAGTTGATAGGTATAGCCCACTAGATTTCTATTGTGTATTTGCTTTATTGAGTACTGACGTTGAGCGTAGATCCTACAGGGAAGCTATTCATGCAAATGATAGTGAGTCCTGGTAGTTAGCCATGCAAGAGGAGATGATGGCTTTAGACTCTTGTAACACCTGGGATCTTGTTCATTTTCCCAAAGGAAGAAAAGCCTTAGGTTGCAAGTGGGTCTTCAAGAAGAAGTTTTTAGCAGATGGTTCATTAGAGAAGTACAAGGCTAGACTGGTAGCCAAGGGCTACTCCCAGAGAGAGGGAGTTGATTTTGGTGAAATTTTCTCTTCTATTGCTAAATTGACTTCTATTAGATTTATTTTATCCATTGTTGTAGCTTTTGATTGGGAGATTGAGCAAATGGATGTTAAGACTGTGTTCTTGCATGGAGATCTTGAGGAAGAAATTTATATGCAACAACCTATAGGTTTTGAGGTAAAAGGAAAAGAACATTAGGTTTGCAGGTTAAAGAGGTCTCTCTATGGTTTGAAACAATCCCCTAGAATGTGGTATCAAAATTTTGACTTATTTGTGTTGAAATTGGGTTTTGTTAGAAGTGAGGAGGATCACTGTGTTTACATTCATTGTATTGATGATTCTATACTAATCATTGCATTGTATGTTGAGGATGTGTTATTTTTTAGAAATACTAAGGGTATGATCAGTGAGCTGAAAGCCCAACTTTTAGGTGCATTCTATATGAAGGATCTTGGTGTTTCCAGGTATATTATGGGTATGGAGATCAAGAGGGACAGAGGTAACATAAAGCTTTGATTGTCTCAGAGTAAGTATGTGAATACCATTTTGCAGAGATTTAGTATACAGGATTGTAACCCAGTTAGAGTTCCTTTACCCATTGGTACTAAGCTTTCATTAGATATGTGTCCAAAGAATGATGATGATTTTGAGGATATGTCTAATGTGCCATATGCTAGTGCTATAGGGAGTTTGATGTATGCAATGGTTTGCACTAGGCTAGATATTGCCCAAGCAGTGAGAGTTTTGAGCAGATTTATGTCTAACCTTGGTAGACAACATTGGAACTATGCAAAGAGGGTGCTTAAATATCTTGCAGGTACTTCTGATTATTGTTTGGTTTATTCTGGTACTGATAGATGATAAAACTTTGGACATACAGAGATTTGTTGATGCAGATTGGGTAGGTGACTTGGATAGTCGAAGGTCCACTAGTGGCTATGTGTTTACTCTGTTTGGAGGAGCAGTGAGTTGGATGAGTAAGAGGCAACCCATAGTTGCTTTGTCCACCACCGAAGCAGAGTATATGGTTGCTACTCATGTATCTAAGGAGGCAATTTGGTTGAGGAGACTATGTACATGTATTGGTTTTGATTGTAGGGTCATTCAGATTGGTTGTGATAGCCAGAGTGCTATCTGTTTGGCCAAGAATCCAATGTATCATGCTCAGACTAAGCATGTTGATGTTCAGTATCACTTCATTCAAGAATTGGTTGCAAGTGAACATATTGAGCTGAAGAAGATAGACATTCAGGAGAATGTTGCAGATTCATTGACCAAACCTGTGAGCATAGAGAAATTTATGTCGTGCAGAGAGGCCATGGGCCTTGTTTCTAGTGCCTGATTATTTTCATTTGATTTCCTATGGGTTGATTTACAATGTATAATGTCAAGTGGGAGAATGTTGGGATAAGGTGTCATTAACCTTGTAAATCCCAATATTATATTTATTCCATTTTATTATTTGTAATTTGTAATTACCCATAAGGGAATGAGGTAGTTTCATCGACAGTGGTGATTTTGGATTCATCAGAGGTAATTATGGAGTGACATTTATGATTGGCAATTGTAAAAATCATGAGTAAATTAGGGTAGGTGCCACCTTGGGAGAATCTATTATTTTTATCATGTATGACACACATCATAATGTTTGGTGAGTGCATGTAAGAGAATCTATGACAACTACAAGTTGTCATAGATTCTATGACACTATGACGACATATGATGGATATTTATTATGTGTAAGTTGCTATGTTTAGCCCTCGGTGCCCATCTTGGGAAGATACTCTTTGGTGGAATCTATGATGGTTATGTCACATCAAAAGATGTTGTAAGAGACCTTATTTAGCCTTGGGTGCCCAACTTTGCATGGTTGACTTTGGCGAAATGGCAGGAGCTTGTAAGGAGGCATTTAATATTTGCATGTTGGAGATTCTCAGGAGAGAGAAAGTTGACACCTAGTTTAGTGTGAGAACACTTCTATATATCCATTGCCATGCAATTATTGTACTGTAACAAATTTACAGGTACTTAGGTGCTGTAGGAATGTTGTCAGATTGAAGACTGAATGAGAGAGTTGTGTAGTTGATGTATTGTATCACTTTTGTAGATTAATACAAACTTGTGCCTCTTTCCTGGTGGAAGTTTTTACCCAAAAGGGTTTTCTCCACATAAACACTATGTCATTGTGTGATCAGTTTTTAGATTTGTTGCTTTTGTGTTGCATTATTTATATTCTGTTGCAATCTCCATTAAACATATTTGAATTAGATTTCCATTGAGTAGTTGTTGCCTTCATTTCTAACAACGTTGGGAATTCTATACCGGGATAAATCCTTGGTTACTAAGCTTTTTCTATGAAAGAAATTGTACACTTGGAGGAAGGGTGATGGTAATTATATTATTGAGCACTTGAATGCATTCAACATGATAATAACCCTATCACATTCTATGAGTGTGATGATAGAAGAGGAAGATCGATGCATGACCCTTTTGGGTTCTTTTTAGACTCATGGGACAACCTAATAAAGGATATTGGAAGGTCTCAAAATAGGTGCTTGACGAGATCGTGGCTACTCTTCTCTTGAAAATGATGAGGATAAAGGCTATCAAATCCACCAAGGAAGCCTTAGATATTCATGGGAAGTCTAAAGAAAAAGTCAATAAGAAGGACAAGAGCATGTATAAATTTCATGGGAGATCTAATTCTCCTAAAAAGTCCAAGGCAAAATGTTGGAATTGTGGTGATATGGACCACCTCGGAAGAGACTGCAAAAAGGAGAAAAAGAAGAAAAAGGCTAAATCTGATGATGATTGTGATAAATCTTCATAGGAGGATGTAGGAGATGCCTTTCTATATGCATGTGAAGAATCATGGATGATAAACTCTAAAAATTCCTTCCACATGACTCCCCATAAGGAATGGTTTTTATATTACCAAAAATATGATGGTGAGAAGGTATACCTTGGTGACAACTCATATCTCAACATAGTTGGTGGTGGGAGAGATAATATTTGATTCTTTGATGAGAGGATTAAAGGGATTACTAGAGTCTTGCATGTCCCTTATTTGACATGAAATTTGTTATCCAAAAGTAAAATGAATGATGCATGTGGGTAGGTAGTCTTGGACAATGGAGGTTGTAAGATGGTTTGATAAGCTATGGTTCTTGTGAAGGGGGTTTGAGTTGGTACTCTCTTTCAACTTGATACATGCACTTAAATATATTGCAATAGTTCTTAAGTATATGTAGTGAAGAGATCTATAGAGTCTACACCATGGTCATCAAAACCTACAACAAAGAGATCTGTTGTACCCAATTTTGATGGTCGTGCATTCTAGGCACCTAAACATGCTCTTATCTCAAAGAGAAAGTAATTAGTCAAGAAGACAATATTATGGCACCAACCGATATTGATGAGAAAGGTCTACATACCTTAAAAAATAAAAGTCTTGTATAGGGGCTTATTGATTGTTCTCTTGAGTTTAATTTTTGTGAGCATTGTACTTATGTAAACTAAAAATATGTTCAATTTTACTCTAGTTCTCATAAATATTCTAGGCTATTAGATCTTATTCATTCTAATGTATTTGGTCATGTTAGGAAAGGTGTCTCAACCTTGCATCCTAATGTTTACATGCAATTTATAGGCTATAGAAGTTGCTTTTGGCCCTAAAATTTATTGAAATGAGTTTTAATTGGTTAAAGTTCATTACAGTGATGTAGAGCACTTTGAGATTTTTTTTTTTTTTAAAATCTAGTTCCTAGATTAAAAATTAGGCTCCCACTTTAGGAATTTAAGAGCAACTATGACACATAAGAGAGTTGTAAGAAGGAATTACACATGTTGACATTCACCAATCTATGACATGTCATTATGATTATCACAAAGCATCTTTTTGGGGTTTAAATAAGACAAAGTGGAGCACCCATGTTGAGAGGATAACTATGACATGTTATGAAAAGTTCTTATACGAATTCTCTTGAAATATGGGTGTTGAAATTTGAATAGGGGATTTGAGCGCCACTTTTTGGTGGTATTATCTCATGGTTTTGTAATACCCCTTTAGTGGTTTCATGTATTGGTTTCTCTATTTATAGGGTGCTTAGGATGGAGTTTGCATAGTATATTTTGAAGGTATTATTATGCAACTAGTAATAAATAGATTTGAATGTTGTTGTTATCTCCTATGAAGCCTCCTTGCTTGGATTTGTTAGAATTTGTTATGAACAACAAACCTACCCAAGATCAAATGTCTATAAGCCAATCATAAATCTAGATATACAAAATAATGTTATTCTATATTCAATATTATGAGACCAAGTTACAATGAGTAACATACATATATATAGCCTCTTGGATGCATGAATCAAGGAGATGACATGCCCAATAGGTATGAGTTAACTCTTAGTCACTCTCAATCAGGAGGTGAGTTAACTTAGTCTAATTGAGAAGTTGAGAGTGGAACTTTTGATCGATGGTTCAATTCACTCAACCTGACTAAGACACAGGTGGTCTTGACGGAATAGAGGTGGCACCTAACTACCATCAATTAAGATTTGATGAGGTACTAGTGACACTTGTGTATGTCAAGTCAAGGTGTACACATGTCATTATTAGCAACTTAGGTGAGAATAATTAAATATTAATATTATCCTAAGTAAACGTACCAAATAGGTGCAATATCACACTTAGGATAGAAACATATCCAAAGTGAATAAAATATTACATCAACAGGATTGTATTTCAATCAATATTATTGTTGATTAATACATTGTTTTGGAGTTTGGAGGCTAGTTTTTTTTCTGAAAAGGTTTTCCCAAGATACATCATTGTGTCATGTTGAATAATTTTATCATCTTCTTTCTTTTTTGATAATTATTTTAGATCATATTTTTTGTTCATTTATCCTCTTAGATTAGTGTAAGGGGCATTCATGTACCTTAGCTTCCTTTCATTTGGTATCAAAGCCTAATCAACTAAGGTCCTAGGTAGTAGGGACAAGGTTTTTTGTACTAGTATTAGTTTAAGTGGAAGAGTGTGTACAAAACATCTTTGTTTCAAAGAAGATGGAAAGCACACCTAGAGCGAAGATGGAAAAGTTTATTGGCACTAACTTTGAGTTGTGGAAGCTCAATATGGAGGATTTGCTTATAAATCAAGATTTATGGGTTGCAATATCTAAATGCAAACCAACTACAATGTCATAGGATGATTGGGTAGTGTTGGATAGAAAGGTGAGAATCCTTATCAAGCTTAGCTTAATAGATTCTATGTTATTAAATGTCTATGAAGGATTTGCTACAAGATCCCTCTAGAAAAAGTTGGAGAAACTATACTGTTGGAGCCTAGTTTCATAGGTCTCTGAATTTGCAAAAATCCTAAGTTTGGTAACCCTTTGTTGCCTTAGACCTATTTTTCCCATTATTTATAACCAATTTGAGAAATACTCTAATGGACCCTCTCTTGGTCAATTTTTCCCTTGATGTTATTCCTTTCCATCCCACATGTTCCTATCATGTGTTGAAGTTACAAAAATCTAAGAAAGATTTAAATTCAAGAAGTTTTAAGTCAATTTCTAGTGATTTGTGGACTTTTAGTGGACTACCTAACATTTCCCCTTCATCTCCCATCTGGTCCTCACCTCCTTTCCCGCATAAAATTTCCCCAGAACCTTATCGGGCCCTTAGTCTTTTTCATTCCACCTATTTCTTCCATTTTGCAAAATCCTATTGGAATGCCAAACTTTAGTTTAGTTGTTCCAACATCTAGTCCTCATGTCGCTTTGCACTTTTTTGCAATCTTTGTTCTAGCCTTTTGTTACCAGTTTCCTTTACTTCGCATTTTGTGAAACTCTGCTAGACATCTTCCATTTTCATTTGTTCTCCAAACATCCTGACCTTCATCATTTTTCTTCTTTCCTTCAACTCGCCTTCCTTTCCATTTTGTATAAATTCCCTTTCCTACTGGATATTTCCACCTCCAGTCCTCCCTAGCTTCTCTACATTCCTCCTAACCCCTTTTATGAGAGATCTTCGCACTTCTAGATCTCCTCTATCGTACACCTTCACTTCCCATATCTGATTCCCACCTTCAGATTTGTAAGACTTCTACACATGGTTGCTAACTTCATCTAGTAACCTCCACTTCTCATCTCTAGTCCCGTGATGAATTCTCGCATTTATCCCAATGACCAAATTGCCCATTTCCCTATATGTGTGGACTTTCCAAGGACTTATGGATATGATCATATCCTATCCTAGCTTCATGTTTCACAGTCTCTCTCTACATTTCTCCCATCCTTTCCTCTCATTCCACAAAGAATTTTTACATTTGTATAGACAACTAAATCCTTCATTTCCCTCTTTTGTGTAGAGTTCCACCCAACTTTCGGATATGTTCACATTCGGTTGTGTTTCCTTTCCCTACATAATTTTCTACATCCTCTCCTCACTCATTTCCCTCTATTTGCAAAACTTTCCCATCCTTCTAGAATTATTCCCGTGAATCCAATGCTCAGTCCTCATGTCCCATCTCACATTGAAATCCTACAAATTTTCCAAACTTCTTCGATACCTTCTAGAATACTTCAACAACTTCCTAGGTTGCCATTAATGACCATATTTGACCCCTACAACTACTGAAATGCCATTTTCCTGCCCAAACACTACCACTCATCTCAAGGGAATGATTCTAGTTATCGATTTCAATGATGGATGATGAGGGAGGTATGGTCACCATGAATGCAGTCATTGGATTTTTAGGTACCAATTGTCTTCATGCAAGCTCTAGACCATTCATCTTGAGTAGCAAACATCCTGAGATATAATTTTTATGGGATCACACATAGTTTACATTCAATGGTTCAATCTTTAGAGATACATACAATTCTTGATGGATGACCAAGGGAAAGAAACTAAAATGCTATATATACATGCTGAAAAGATGTAATAAGGGTTGGTCGTTGAGCCAATTTTTTGACTACAAGTGCTTCGAAATGGTTCTATGGCATCAAAAAATGCAAGTCTGGTCTATAAGGGATGGAATGCATCTTGTAATCCATAAAAAGGTTATACAATGATCATTCGCATGTAAATGGTATGTCTCTACGATATTTTTTAATAATTCAAGGGGATGCTTGAACATAGTTGTTCATCCTCTCTTTCAATATTTGTTAGTATGAATGTGACAAGGGTTTGATGAATGTGTGACAACTTCTAATGAATTGCAAAGCTTTTGTGATAGTCTTTCATTTGTTTCATGTGGGCTATTGTATTTCTGAGATGGACTATTAAGTATGTCCATTTGCATGAAGTGTTATTTTGATCTGTATGTATATGCACATCTAGTTTTGGTTATGCTTTGCAGATGTATCTCCATCTTCCTTGTAGTTCATGAATCTATTGCTTAATGGAGTAGGCATTGGTTCTATTGGCGAGAGATCAAACATCTTTCATTTTAATGTATCCTCTCTATCCTTTTTAGATTAGGAGTGGATTAGGGTTTACATGCTTTCATGTTTCATTATTACAAACCAAGGAACATCCTAAGCAACCTCAAAGAGTTAAATTGTTAGACAATCATGTCATGCATGCCTACACCTTGCAATTATGTATGAAGTGTTAAGTGGATTCACTTGTGTGGATATCATGGTGTTATCATTTGTAGGTGTATATGCAAGGTTAATTTATTTTTTGTAGGTATCTAGTTAGTTTTTGACCTACTGAAAATATAGGGGTCAAGTGTACATTGGGTATAGCTGTCATTATTTCAGTCATGATTCATATTAATCAACTAGATGCACTATTAAGGATACCTCTAGAAACACCCTCTCAAGTCTAGTTGAGCCCAAAGTTAAGGAGAACATGCCCACTCTTAGCAATTGGTTTTTAATCACTCATATTCTATTGATGAGCTGATTGATTCACCTTCAAGATGACAAGTCCCCAGCCTTGAAGTCAGTTGATCCCTCTAGAAGTGTGAGCAATGATTTCAGGACCCAAAATATACTAAGCTAAATCCTTGGTTAATAAAGTTTTTATTTCAAATAAGTTACACACTTTGAGGATGGGTGATGATTATTTGGTTGTTAAGCACCTAAACATAAATGTGTTCAACATGATTATAACCTAGTTAAAATCTATGGGTGCGAAGATGGAAGAGAAAGATTGATGCATAAACCTTTTGTGTTCTTTTCCATACTCATGGGACAACCTAGTAATGGCTGTATATGCCTAAAAATGACACGATTCATCCTAAATAAATATTCTAAATATTTATTTCCCTTCTGAATTCCTCCTACCATTCTAAATAAACATTCTAAATATTTATTCCCTTCTTCTATCAATTAAATAAATATTCTAAATTTATTTAATCAGTTCACTATTCCATAATTAAATAAAATCTATTTATTTAATTAAAATTCTTCTAATGTCCTACACAATTAAATAATCCTAAAATTATTTAATTAATCCAAATTCCTCTATCCTAAGTTCTAATTCCAAAAATCCACCTCATACTTACACCTCACCTTGTCCACCTCACTGGGTTGCACATGTAATTAAATATATTAAATATTTAATTACCTATTTTTCCCTCACCCACATGTCCTATTTCTTCTCAAATCAAAAGTTAGTTAACTAATCAATCAAAAGTGTTAACTAACCAGTCAATTGAGTTAATCCCTCAATCAATTCAGTCAATTCCATAATCCATTCTTCCAACTGACTAATCAAGTTTGTTAACTGATCAGTTAATGGAGTTAACTCTCCAATTAATTTTGTCAAATCCCCTCTTTCATGACAGAGGTGGGACACTTGTCATATTTCTACTGGTTGCACATTCCTCAACCATCCTCAGCCATTGATCATCACACTTCTTCTCAACCGTCTTCTCAACCATCGATTCTTATTCTTCTGAGTCTATAAAAGAAGCTTCATCCCTCCATTCTATTCATCCAAGCTACTCGTATTGTTACTCTGCAGAAATTCACCAGCGTGCCTCTGGCACCCCAATACTATTTGCTTGAGATCACCATTGTTGCTTTGAAGCTCATCTTCTTGGCATATTCATTATTACAGCCATTCACTATCGACATCTTTGAACACAACAAAGGAGTGCACTCTCTGATGTCCTACTTCATACAAAATGAGGATGATCTTGATAGGCAACAATAGAAGCTTCGATTCAAGGAAGGTTTGCATTGTGTTATTCATGCTTCATTTCATTAAATCTTTCTTAGTTTCATTATTCTATTGAGCTGTGGGTATTTGATGTTGTTTATTGCATATTCATGATTAATCCTATTTTACCCTAACATTTGTGAGTGTTTGTTTTAGAAGTTTTTTGTTGCAGATTCAGGTGTGTTTCAGGTAAACTTCAGGAATCGACTTTCACAAACGGCCTCCTACGCACAAACCAAGCTCACCATTGAGTCTGGAAGGCCTCAGAGGTAAGAAATAACATATAATTTGTTTAGTCTTCGTTACTTGAAATTTTTTTTACTTTTCAGCGTATTTTTGTAAAAAAAGAAAAATACAAACAATCCAAAAAAAAAAAAAATTTTGCAGATAGCATTTAGATTTAAATTTATTTTTCTGTTCTATTTTTTTTAAATAAAAAAAAACACAAAATCACAGAATCTTGAAAAAAAAAAAAATATACAGCAAAATTTTACACAGTTTTTATTTATTTTTGTTTGCATTTTATTTATTTAAAAAATTAAAAAAAAAAACAAAACAAAACAAACAAACAAACAATTTTTTTTTTGTGGGCTCTGCCCACGCAGGCCCTGCCTACACCACCCAAACCCCCCCTATGCGCCACCTGCGTGCCACCATTCCCCCAAAAACCCCCGCAGCCCTCCCTAACCTTCTGCCACCCCTTCCCAACCACCCGCCCCCCTCTCCCGATCCCCTCTCTCTGCACTCCCCATCCCCCACCCTCCCCTGATCCCCCTCCTTTCCCCACCCCTCCCCGATCCCCAACACCCAGACCCTGCTACCCACTGCCTGCGTTCCCTAACCCGCTCCCCCCGACCCCTTCCCTCGACCGCATCCCCCGCGCCCAGAACCCCCGCCTCCCAACTCCCGCCGCCACCCCTGTTCCCCATTCCCCTGCCTACCCTCCTCCCCAAATCCTGCTCCCCTTTGCACTCCCTTTGCCCCTGACTGTGCTGCTTAGCCCGTCCGCCGCCACTGCAGCTCCGCCCGCCACCACCCTGCACACACAGCAACCAACAAACAAATTTGAACCATCTAAAAAAAGATAACAAAAAAAAATAACAAAACATAAATATAACAAAAAAAATTAAGTAAACCCTAATTTGCATTTTAGGTTAAAATCTTTTTTTTTAAACTCATAGATTTTTTTAATCTTTTTTTTAGGACATCAAGACCCTGGTCACATGGAGGACCAGGGGTCTGTTTAAACCCCTAACATTAAGCTTAACTACCAGAGGCATAAACTGCCCATGTGCCCACAACATTTGTAAACCATTAGTGGTTAACTGTCTTGCAGGTTGCTCCTACTTGTCAAAATAGGCTCTTTTTTTCTTTTTGGCATAACTTTCTTGAAACAGGTCAAATTTTCGCAAATTTATAGTTGTTGGAAAGCTGATTCGCTCTACTTTTCAGTGGTATAGGTATTTTCAGTCTATTTGATCAATTTCACTAGGTAGAATCAGTAAAACTTCCCATTTGCTTGACAACTTCAAACGATCATAACTTTGGCATTTTTTATCGAATTTTCATGATTTTTTTTTTAAACAGCATAGAATTTTGAGTAGATTCTGATTTTCATATCTATTTTGCTGTCAAAAATATATTTTCATGAAATTTTCTAGATTATGTGTTTTTCACCTAACCATTTGATTTACAAACTTCTTGATTCAATTTTTGTTTTTGTGGACTACAGGTGGATATCAAGAGATTACTAATCCAGTTTGGTGCAAAATGTCCATTGAAAACAATCATTTTTCACTAAGTGTTGAATAGGACTGATTTAGGCATTGTTCATGTAACTTGCATACAATTCTCATCTAGTTTTAATTAGGAAGGAGTAACCCATTGTTCATGCAACTTGCATACAATTTTCATTTAGTTCTAATTAGGAAGGAGTAACCCATTGTTCATGCAACTTGCATACAATTTTAATCTAACTCTAATTAGAAAAGTAAAAATGCATACATGCAAATTTCACGTAGTCCATAACTAGGAAGAGAGTAATTGAACCACTGCTATATCTGCATATTGTTATCTTCTTTAGTTAGATCATTGCTATCTTACAAACAAGAATGAACATTGCTATGTCTTAACCACTTCAAAGTTAACAACCGCATGAGTGCACAAGTAGAATAGCCCATTTAGTTTTTCTAATTTTAACTAGGTTGGATTAACCAGTGTATTCTATGCTTGCGAATGACAATAGGCTTATGCTCTCCCCTTAACTGGGTGACCAAAGTGCCAGACTTGTTATTCTATTTGTTTAACCTTTAGGGGGGCTTGCCCTTGGATGCACGCATGTCCAAGTGGGAACGACCCTAAGTGGTAATAGGCTAAAGCCAAGCCCTACCAAGCCACTTAAAATAAATTGTGCTTGAGGTGAAAACCTCCTGCAACGAGTGCTGCTGTGTTACACCAACGACCAACCTCCTCCAAAACCCTAATAGGTGTAACCCTTTGAGGCTAGGAGACTCCATAACGGAGAGTAGTGCCGCTGCATGTGTAACCACTCGAACGGTTGCCCTCATTAAACACCTCTTGTTCTATTGGCCAAAAACCCTTGTAATCCATTTCAAGCCTAGGATTTTGTACTTACTTTTTTCTCTTAGTCGAAATAGAGTCAAAAAAAAAAACCATAAAAATATCTTTGTGTTTGCTGTGTCTTCTTTCCATAAATTTAGAAAATCATATCAAAAAGACCTTTTTTGCAACCAAAGCACCAAAAACATCAGAAAAACTCAAAAAAATTGCAAAAAAAAAAAAAATTGAGAAAACACCAGAGCAGCGCATCTATTCCAGCGCATGCGTAATAGTGAGTACTTCCACGTCTTTTGCGAGAAAATTTTCCACCTTTCTGAGTACCCATTTCAATCTTGTGTCAGTTTCTGTCAAGATGACAAACCAATTAGAAGCATTTGCTCAAAAACTCCAATATCTGCAATTGCAAATAAACTCAAGTCCCTCGCCCCAAGAGTGTATAGCAATTTCTCAACAAATCCAAGTCTTACAACAAGAAATGGCAATCTTGCAAGCCGAATGTGCCAGTACTAGCTACACCTCGCCCCGAACTCATACATTTGTTTCCCGTCTTAATGATGTTCATGACAAGGCAAGCACCGCCTTAAGTTGGAAACCCTATACCACTCCATCTACTAGTCCTTCTTCACCGTCTTCTAAGACCCATATCCCAAAGCATACCAGTCTTACACCAACACCGCCATCGAGTTCCCCAAGCTCTAAATGGGCAACCAAAAAAGCCTCAGATGATTTTTGGGAAAGATGTTTTCCAGATTCACATAGTAAAAGAAAAGCTCAGGAGAACTCTAAATTCATTCCTCCATTACCTCATTCATCTACCCATACACCTACGAAGGATGTGATCCAAGGGCTACTAGCAGAGAATCAACCATGTCCCCAAATTCCAGTCCTTGACCTTACAAAAGATGCTTCCAATAATATGTCAAATCCTACCACCCCTTCATGTGATCCTCAATTCCTTGAGCTTATCAAAGAGCCTCCTACCATGCACCAAAGTCAAGGTCCGTCGCACCTTCATGTTGTTGACCAAGATCTTATCCAAGAGTCTTCGACCTCCACTCCAATTCAAGCACATCAAGAGTTATGTCAAGAGCACACTTTAGAGCATGTGGAAACATCAACCCCTTGTCTAAATCAAGATCAAAGCATTCCCATTCGACCCTTACATAACCTCTATCTTTTCGATAATCCTATACCTATACATGAGCAAGAGATCCAATTTCCAACCATGCATAACCTATATCTCTTCCATGATCAAGATACTACCTTTGATGAAGAAGCTATCCATGAGTAACTTGATCCTATGCATGAGCTAGAGATCCAATTTCGGCCCCTCCATAACCTATGTCTTTTATATGATCAAGATCTTATCATTGGTGAAGAACCTATACACGAGCACCTTAATCCCATCATGCTAAATCCTATCTATGATCAAGATCCCATCTATGATGAAGAGCCTATCTATGATCAAGCAGACCATGATGATCCTCTTAGCCCACTTTATGTGTTCCATGGTCTTGAGCCTATAATCCCATCTAGTCCTACCCAAGCTCCAGCAACTTCCACTTCTCTTGATGAGACACTTGCCTCCCAAGCAAGCGTAGAAGATCAAACTAGTAATACTCTTCCGCCATCCGTTATCGACCATGCTCAAAATCCCCCACCGTATATTCTTGGTCTTACTGCCTTCATTCATGAGTGTTCCTCCTTAGAACACCAACAACCATTATCCTCTATCTCATCTTCTCCATCCAATAAGGAACTTGTGTCTAGTGTTCCACCTACACATAATCCCGTTGTCCAATGCATACTCCAACATATGAACTATCAAGGTAAGGGCTTAGGCCTTCACGAACAAGGTATTTTGGAGCCCCTCCATGTCAGTGTTCCTCCTCCTTCATATGGCCTTGGATACACACCCCAAGGTAAACAATCTCAAGATGTTGGTACTTCCTCCACTCCTTCTAAATCCTCCACTTTCCACTGCAAATCTTTTCATATCCCCAAAACATATGTCGCCATTCCACCTCCATCATCCTACAATTGTCAAAAGCATGTGACCATACACCTTCCACCATCCAATCTACCTCCGCTACTTCCAACTCCTAATATCCCTCCATGCATTTTACCACCACTTCTCCCAACACCTTATCCATCCATATATGAATCCCCTATCAATCCCAATCATGGCCAACAAATGCACATGTTGTCTAAACAAAGAGATTCCACCCACTCTACTTCCACCATCTCAAGAGAATTCACTAGCAAAAATTTGGATACCTCTACCCCTAAATTCAAAAATCCTAAGAGTCCTCATGACCTAGGATACAAAAGCCAAGAATCAAAGAAACATCCTTCTCAAGAGCTGCATACACCCACACACCTATACGCCAAGCTAAAAAAGGTGTGGGTCCGCATCCAACAAATGATTACTCCAAAAGATACACAAAAGATGCATGCACCCAAACCCATACCTTCACAGGTACTATCTAAAAACAAAATGATTTGGGTACCTAAGCAAAAAGCCCTCAAGTTACATGAGGCATCTACCTCTCAAGAATCTCAACCATCTACTTTCTCCCATTCCATCCATACATCTCAAATTCTTCCATCCCACATGACAAGCAACAATCAGAAACCTACTCAGTCTATGTGGATCCCTACATGCCTACATTATTCATCCACAAGCAAAAGTCTTTGTTGCTTCCTACACTACTTTCCCATCACCAGCTTCAATGTTTACCACTATATGTGCAACTGTTGGTCACGATTCCCTTCCATTCCACAACATTTTCATATACCTCCATCTCCCCTTCCTTCCACTATTATCCTACATATCTTCCTATTCCTATGGTCCATGCTTTTACATAAGCCTTCCCTTCATATTTTGCATCATAATCCACTATCTACCTATGCCATATCACTTTCATGTGATCCCCTACCAACATCTGTGAGAACACTTGACATTGTCCATGCGATAGCATCCATCCACCTTTCTCCTATCTAAAAAGAAAAAAAAAGAAAAAAGTAAAGAAAAATCGCTTCGTCCAGTGGTGAAAACCTGGCAAACAGGCGTCATGTGTAAGTTGATCTTCTATGTCACCTACACTTGGGGGCCCCTTGTCTCATCAGCATATCACTTTTCTCCTACCAGTTTCCTTTCATACCATTTCCTATCCTATCCTCTATCCATTACATACCTATACTGTCCCATCCATCCATCCAATCTTCCTTTCCTCTATTTTCTTTGGTCTTGATAAAGATTGGAGGCACAATGTTGACAAATGTTTTAGATGTCTCTTGACGTACCTTATCCCTCCAAACCATGCAAATCCTTCATTATCCTCTCATCCTCCTATCATCATTAGCATTGTCATGAAAAATCCTACGTACTCTACCTACAATGGGGCATGTTATACTTATGCGACATAGTCCTTGGAGATCACATCCTTGTTTCCTTCTATCCACTATTGCCCATCCTCATACCTACCTGTTCCATTCTTTATCACCCATGCATCTACCTATCCGTGGTGTTTCCTTGACATCAGTATTATTTGATCCATATCTGTTCCATATCATGTCTTATCTGTTCCATATCGTGTCTTGTCTGATCCATATCTGTTCCATATCATGTCTTATCTGTTCCATATCATGTCTTGTCTGATCCATATCTGTTCCATATCGTGTCTTGTCTGATCCATATCTATTCCATATCTGATCCATGTCTATTCCATATCGTGTCTCATCTGATCCATATCTTAGGTCCGTTAGGGTTTACCCCGAACTACGTTGCCTCTGCATCGTCACGTAGGCAAGGCTATTTAGCAATGAGCCCCCGAGGCACTAGGTCAGTCCCTTAGGGTCCGTCTCACCAATGAAGGATTATGGAATCTTCTCACCAAGCAAGCAAGCACAAGCAAAGCCCGCTTTCAAGCAAAAATCCTGACACAAGACATTAACCTATCCAAAGCAAAGCAAACAAACTCCTAAGGCCTTCTAAATGATTCTACTCAAATTATGGCAAGAAAAACACATCTAATGGCAAGAATGTTTTGTGGATTGGAACCATGGTTAAGTTACAGAGTCTTGATTTTTGTTATCATGTCTTTCTATGCTACTCGAGGATGCCAAAAGCTAGAGATGCTATGATGGGGGCATGATTATTTTCTTTGTTTGCTATCTGTGGATTAAGCTTTAGTAATGTGACACCTTGTCTAAGGACATGATCGACAAAAGATCATCGAGGACATCAAAGGTCTAACATGAATGGGGGCAATCTTTGTTTGTTGAAACGCAAGGAACACTCAGGTCATCTAGATTCAAGTTTGACTAGATGCTTGTATTAAATTACTATATCAAAATCCATGTAAGCAGTACTCAGGTCATCTCAGTTCAATTATACCTAGATGCTTGTATTAACTTACAACATTTCAGAAAAAGTACCAAAAAAATAAATCGCCCAATGATGAAATAAAGCACTCCAATAGCAAAGCATCCATCCTATATCCATTTATACATCCATACCATACCCCATGCAATAAAGATCCAACAATGCAGAGTATCAATACAAATAAAAGCTTGTGAGTCCTTCTATCGAGTCTTTCTTCTATCAATCAGATTTCTATCTATCATCATATCTTTCATCCTTGTCCAGTCAGTCTGAGCAATGATCCAAATGCAAGGTCCATCCTTAATCCATACCAATCAAGTCAAGTCAATCTTGCACAAATGATCCAATCACAATTAGGGGTCTTAATCTTTGTCTGGTCGTAAACCAACTCGATCAGTTAATCAATCAATTGTCTTATATAGGATGTTGCATTGTCAAAATCAAACCAATACACACGTCTTACACGACATGCTTCATTTCCTGAAACCAGACACTATCCTTCATGTTGCTCTAGGGATCTATCATTCCCCGCCATGACAACACGCTTGCTGTGTTGGTCTAGGGATATATCGTTCCCTGCCATGACAACACTGTCGTATATCATTATCAGTATATCATTGGTTTACCGCTTGACAGGGGCAATACCTTGTTTGTTCTTATGTCATTTGTGCATACTTGCTTGCTTGCTTGTGTGTGTCATCATTCCATCTTGCATCGCGTATCATTCGACTCTTTCTTCAACTAATTTTTTCATTCTAACCTAGCTTCCCTTCGTCTTCGTGAGATTGTCCGTCTCACGCCTTCTACCTCCTTCCCGTCTAATCTCCTGAGGGGGCATCCTATCGCCATTAAACCTATACTAGGGGCAAACTGGGGCATGTATCATTATCAGACTATTTATTCTTTGAAGCAACGCTGTAAACTGCATTGCATCAAAGAGGGGCAAAATGTATACGCCTAAAAATGACACGATTCATCCTAAATAAATATTCTAAATATTTATTTCCCTTATGAATTCCTTCTACCATTCTAAATATTTATTCCCTTCTTCTATCAATTAAATAAATATTCTAAATTTATTTAATCAGTTCACTATTCCATAATTAAATAAAATCTATTTATTTAATTAAAATTCTTCTAATGTCCTACACAATTAAATAATCCTAAAATTATTTAATTAATCCAAATTCCTCTATCCTAAGTTCTAATTCCAAAAATCCACCTCATACTTACACCTCACTTTTCCACCTCACCTTGTCCACCTCACCGAGTTGCACATGTAATTAAATATATTAAATATTTAATTACCTATTTTTCCCTCACCCACATGTCCTATTTCTTCTCAAATCAAAAGTTAGTTAACTAATCAATCAAAAGTGTTAACTAACTAGTCAATTGAGTTAATCCCTCAATCAATTCAGTCAATTCCATAATCCATTCTTCCAACTGACTAATCAAGTTTGTTAACTGATCAGTTAATGGAGTTAACTCTCCAATCAATTTTGTCAAATCCCCTCTTTCATGATGGAGGTGGGACACTTGTCATATTTCTACTGGTTGCACATTCCTCAACCATCCTCAGCCGTTGATCATCACACTTCTTCCCAACCGTTGATTCTCATTCTTCTGAGTCTATAAAAGAAGCTTCATCCCTCCATTCTATTCATCCAGGTTATTTGTATTGTTACTCTGCAGAATTCTACCCGCGCGCCTTTGGCACCCCCAATACAATCTACTTGAGATCACCCTTTGCTTTGAAGCTCTACTTCACAGCATTATCTATCAACACAGCCATTTACTACCAACATCCTACAACACAGCTAAAAGAGTGCACTCACTGAGGGCCTACTTCACACTAGCAAAGGATGGTTGTACTAGGCGAACAATAGAAGCTTTGGAACAAGGAAGGTTTGCATTGTGATTCATTGCTCCATTTTGATCTACCTTTCTTGATTTCATTATTATATTGATGTTTGGGTCTATTATTATTCATTGTTGATCCTATTTTACCCTAACAATGGCTATTGCAAGCACTGTCTCTAAGCCAATGCTTAATGAGATCGTAGTTGCTCTTCTCTTAGAGGAGATGAGGAGAAAGGCTATTGAATCCACAAAGGAGGCCTTGCTATTCATGGGTAGTCTAAAGAAGAATGTAATAAGGACAAAGATAAATCTAAATCTCGCAGGACCTCTAAGTCTCCTAGAAAGTCCAAGGCAAAATGTTGGAACTATGGCTAGATAAGCCACTTCAGAAGAGACTACAAGGAGGAGAAAAGACCAAATATGATTAATTTGATAAATCTTCTTTAGAGGATGCAAGAGATGGCTTTGTCATAGTCATTGCAATGCATTCATGTGAGGATGCATGGATGATACACTCTAGAGCTTCTTTCCACGTGACTCCTCATTAGGAGTGGTTTTTAGATTATGAGAATTATGATGGTGGGAAGGTATACCTCATTGAGAACTCATATCTTAGCATATTATTTGTGGGAGAGTTAAGATTTGATTCTCTGATGGGAGGATTGAATGGATCACTAGAGTCCTACACATCCCTAGTTTGGCATAAAGCCTATTATTTATAAGTAAAATGAATGATGTGAGTGGGCAAGTAGTCTTCCATAATGGAGGTTGTAATATGGTTTGAGGAGCTATGGTGCTCACGAAGGGGGTTCAAGTCAATAGTCCCTTTCATATTGATCTATGCACTTAATTACAATACAATAGTTCTTTAGTACATGAAGTGAAGAGATACATAGAGTCTACACCTCTATGCTTGGAATGTATAGTGAAAAGATTAGTTGTATCTAGTTTTAATGGTTGTGTATTCTGGGTAGCTAAGCATGTTCTTCCCTTAGAGAGAAAATTACCTACCAAGAAGATAATGTTATGGCATCAACACATGGGCCATATTGACGAGAAAGGTCTACGGACCTTGAAAAATAAAAATCTTGTAGAGGGGATTATTAATTATTGTCTTGAGTTTAATTTTTTTGAACATTACATTTATGGAAAGTAGAAATGTGTTCACTTATATTCTAGTTCTCATAAATCTTTTGGGTTGTTAGATCTTATCCATTTTGATGTATTTGGTCATTTAGATGTTCCTTGTTGAAATATCTATATTATGTATCATTTATTGATGATTATTTTAGCAAGACATGAGCATATTTTCTCAAAAGTAAATGTGAGGCCTTTAGTCAATTTAGGGAGTTTAAGGCAATCTTGGAAGACTTGATTGGTAGAAAGATTAAGGTTTTGAAAATTGATAATGGTGGTGAGTATTATTTTGTAGAGTTTGATGTATTTTGTATGGGGAATGACATTAACAGACATAAGACAACTCCACACACCCATCAACATAATGGAGTTGCAGAATGCATGAACAAGATGTTGATGGAAAGGGCTAGGAGTGTTCTTAGTGGGTCTAGATTAGAACAAAAACTATGGGTAGAAGTGATTGCTACTACATGTTACTTGATCAACAAGTCTCCTACATCAATGCTTGTGGAGAAAACCCCTATGGAGGTTTGGATAGGAAAAAAGCCCTCACTTTAACATCATCATATATTTGGTTATCATGAGACATATACTCATGTGCCCAGGGAGAAGTAGTCGAAGTTAGATAATATGACTATGCAATGTATCTTTATTAGCCATGGCATCTACGTGAAAGGGTATGAGCTTTGGGATCCTATGGATAGAAAAGTTCTCTACAGTCAGAATGTTATTTTCAAGGAGGTCAAAACTTACACTATAGTTGAGCACCCAAAGGATAATGGGAAGTTAGTTATGCAACTACAACCAAAGATTGAGAAGGTTGCACCAAATGTTGAACCAAAGGTTCATGTTAGAATAGATGAGGGGGACAATATAGAGAGATTAGAGAGTTCAAAAGAATTAGAACCTCTACCTCAGCTTTTGAAGAGGTCCACTTGGTAGAGGAGATAAGTAGAAAGGCATAACCCACTTGATTTTAGATGTATATTTGTTTTGTTGACTAACACTAATGAGTTCATAATAGTTAGAGAGGTAATGGAAATGGATGATTTTGAGTCCTATAAATTGTATATGGATGAGGAAATGTGTCACGTCTTATTTTTATGGACTATATTATTATTCTAGATTAGAGAACAATTACTGTGATTGGCCTTTACCTTAAGTAATTTTATATGTGTGAAGATAGTTAGCATGGAATTAGATATGCAAAAAATGGATAATTGATTTAAATGTTAAATATTATCGATGTGATTATAATTTTGCTTCGGCTATGTTTTGGAGACACTAACCTATTGACGTCGAGTTGAGTGCGAATGAATGTAGTTACTCGTCGAAGACAAGAACATGGTTGAGGTAGAGGTGTTCTAGCCACTTGGCAATAACTGATGGGATGGTTTACCTTGATGCAATCACACACTCACGTAGTTGCATATGTATTTTCGAATGGCTTATTTTATGCATTGATGTGTGTGGTTTCTAATCGTGATTGATGATTAGATGTTAGAAAAATTAGTGTGTTAAAAAAAAAATGTTTTCGAATGAATGATGTGATTACTTAAATTTAATGTCTTTTCGAATAGTATTTAAATGGTGTATTGTATTTTAAATAAGGAAATATATATGTTTATATTTTATTTAAATAATAAATAATGCTTTTCTATTTCATGATTATAGATGTTTGGAAGATAATACATTAATTTAGAGTTATATATATATATATATATTTCACTTCTTGATTTATTAAAGTAAGTATGATTGTGTTTTTATAAAACAAAAGTTAATTTATATTAAAAATAATGTTATTATATTTAGAAAATGAATAAAATAATTAAAGAGTAACTATTGTCATTCATGCGATAGTAAGACTAATTGAAATAGTATTAATTATATATTAAATAGATTTTTGTGAACTTTTTTATTGATCAATGATCATGCAAACTAGAAGTATCAACTAGTTGTTAAAGCTTTAGTCTCCAAATCAAGGGAGTTGCCAAAAATAAGAGGAGAGACTTTTAATAAAAGAGGGGGATCTAGGTAGAGGACAGACACCCACGATTGAGCAGAGGAAGAAATATTTTTGTTGAGCGACAATAGCAAGGGAAAGAAAAAGAGCTGCAGGCTGCGACAGGAGAAAGAGTAAGGTGGCGCCAGCAGCTACAAACTCATCTTTGACTAGTGAATTTTTCGAGGTTTTCTTCTTAAAATTGTTTGCATTGATTAAAAATTCTGTTAAAATGGTAGGAGAACATAAGAAATCTACCCGTGTCTTACTTGCTTTGGCTTGCAAATCTAAGCCACCATTTTTCCTTATTTCTTGTTGGGCGACTTATTTTTCTTCCTACCATTGCTTCTACCCTAGATCGACCTGGTTACTTGGTTGTTTTCTCCATACTTCTAGCCGCATACTCGATTCTAGCCACCGTCCCATTTTCCTCATGGTCGTTGTCTTCTTTTCTGGCTGCCTAGTTTTATGTTGGTTGCCTCTTCTATTATGCTAACTGGTCCATTTGTTTTGGCCGCTTGACTTCATCTCGGTGATCTTGTATAAATCGACCTTCCCTTAGCTCTTGCCATCACCTATCTTGGCTAATTGTTGGTTTTGATTCATATGAAACTTACCACCTTTGTTTGACTGCCTAAAACCAAGGCGTTGCTTCAATTCTTATTTTTATTATTGAAAGCTATGGAAAATCTCTAGATCGTTGTTAGGAATTTCTCTGTCAGTAAATATATGACTGTATTTTCTTTATTTTATGCTAGCTGAAAGTGGTTATGTGATAGAAATCGACCTTACTATAGGTGAAATGCATATTCTTAAAAATAGAAAAGAAAGCTATTAATATCTCCATAGACATTCTTTAATTACTGCTGCATAATTTAAACCATTATATTAGATGATAATACACTATTACAAACTCTGTGTATTATTTACTTTACAATTCTATCACAACTCTTGTCACTGAAATGACGGGAGGGTTATTGAATATTATATACAAACTTATTGAATAAATTGAGTAGCTCCTGTCACAGAAATGACAGTAGGTTTAAATAAAACTAAGAATGTCTTTTATACAGTGAATTATGACTAAAATGGATTAGGAATTATATAAATTTGATAACCTTAAGAATGCAAGTGTTTGAACAAAAGATGTGTGCTGATTGGAAAGTGTATTTTCCTTGACTGATGTTTTGGGAAAAAGGGATTTTTATGATTTATTGATGAAATTTGATTCTTTTATGTTATCATTATTTACTTGCTTCTTGGGGAAAGAGGTAGTTTTATCTATGAATGTATTGGGTTGCTTTTTGGGCTAGGATGTCGAATGTGGATTTTCAGAGATGGCTTTTCCTCTTTTTGGGAATTGTACCAAGTTATTATTTAAAGGATTAGATCTAATCGAGATGACATTGAAATAGATGTTTATTGTTTAGCAAACTTATATATATATATATATATATATATATATATATATATATATATATATATATATATATATATATATATATATATCTGCCACATCCTTTTGTGAGACAATCTACTTTTCATTATTTAGAATTACACATTCAGACATCAGGGTTGCATCGGGTGTTCCCTCCTGCCAGTTGTTTCCAAGTAGCTAGACATTTCGTGCAGGGCTGGGTTTCCTTCTTTTCATGAAGGGATTCAGGGAAGTGTAATTACTTCATGGTTGGGTGGAAAAGCACCTGGGCCATGTTCCTATCTCTCGACTCACAGGTGGTGGACCACTTGGTTCGTGCGACTGATGAGCGTGTTGATTTATTGATTCTTGTTGTACATGATTATTGTAACTTGAAATTGGATGTAATATGGCATGATTGCCCATGGATTTTTGTATATTATCTATAGTGCTTTTACCTGGATTAAGCACATGATTTTGTAAGATTAATGACATTATGATTCATATTTGTGAGATTATTCATTTTACTTGTGATATTGTAATTAAGTGGATTAATTACTCTCATTTTATCTTTTATATTGTAGTTAAGTGGATTACTTACATATTTTTACTTTGGATATTGTGATGTTGTATTTAAATGGATTATTTACTTCATTTACTTTTGTGATGAAATTGAGGGCTTTACAAAATGGTTGATCTAAGAAAGAACGATGCAAAAGATTGATGGATGAAAACTCATTGGTTGCAAATGGGTTTTAAAAAAGAAGCTAGGCTCTAATGGTAACATTGAGAAGTATAAAGCATGATTGGTTACAAAATTTTATTCCTAGGTTGAGGGAATAGATCTTGATGAGATTTTCTCCCTTGTTGTAAAGTTAACATGTCTTGGAATGATATTAGCTTGTGTTATTACTTTTGATCTCGAAGTTGAGCAGAAAGAGTAAATACAACTTTCTTGCATGGTGATCTAGAGGAGGAGATCTACATGACACAAATATAACATTTCAGTGAGAAGGGTAAGAAAAACTTGGTTTGTTGGTTGAAGAAATCCTTCTACGATTTAAAGCAGTCTCCTAGAATGTGGTATAAAAAGTTTGATTCATACGTTTTTTGGTTGGGGTTTATTAGGTCTATTGTGTTTACTATAACAAAATGATCTGATCATTTTATCATTATCACCTTGTATATCGATGATATGCTATTGTTTGGTAATGGTAAGGAAATTATTAGGGATTTAAAATATTAGTTTTCATTACAATTTGAAATGGGCTTAAGGGCTATTAGGTACATCCTTGGGATGTTAATTAGATGAGAGAGGGTGAGTAGAAAAGATTGGATTGGTTAGATGAATGTTGAGTTTGTTTCAAAAACATCTTAGTATGGTCAATAATAAACTAGTGATTTTTCCTATTTCTGTGGGAACTAAGCTTTCAATTGAGTAGTGTCATGTTACTCTTACAAAGATGGATGAGATGAGTTGAGTTTCATATGCTAGTATAATTGGGATCCTTATGCATGCTATAGTCTACAAGTTATACTAGACATTACCCAAGCGGTGGGAGTCTTTATTCGTTACATGGCTAATCTTGGATGGGAATGTTGAGTTACAATAAAGAGTGTCTTTAGGTATTTACAAGGTACTTTTGAGTATTCAATATGTTATGATGGTGATGTTTCAAATGACTAGCACTCAATAGATATATAGGGTTATGTGGATTTAGATTGGGTAGGGGATGTTTGTCACACCCTATTTTTTACACTAATGTATTTATTTTCTTTATTTTCGAGAAGACATATAGTTAGTCAGAGAAAATATTATGATTATAGTAATGATGGAAAATGCATTTGCTTTATATTAATTTATATACAAAGGATAAATGTTTATGATGTCATTATTGATCATATGGTTAAATGATGAAATGGACTAACTACCATCATATAACTGAGGTGGATGTAGGAATAATGTTGTTTTCCCTCTGATATGAGGAGAGAGAGTATCACCATGGAGAGGGTGCTAGATCACGTGAATGCAATGATCCTTATGCCATCTAGAAACACACACACATATACTTAGTAGAGAGATCATGTTTGTTCTTGTCAAATTATGTCATCGTTAAGATGAAGGTTAAAATCCTTTTTGTCGTCTAATAGAAACCTGGTGTATGCCTTTGTATGAAAAGTTGACGTGTGTAAATCGACTAGAAACATGTTTAATTTTGTTGTCAAGATCTTAGTCGACTTGCGAGAATTCTCTGTCGATGATTGTGCTTACAAATAAGCACAATTAGTGTTCAAGAGTATGCAATAGCGACATCTAATAGATAAGTATATTATTGTCTATTTCAAATAATAATAATTATAATAATAATTATTATTAATATTATTGTTATAGTTAAAGATCATGTTGAGTAAGGTTAAAAGTCTCTCTTTTTTCTCCATAGCACACTCCCTAGATGCTTGGGGAGTGGGGGAAGGAGCAGTAGCTCCATACTCCCCACTCTTTTCTACATGTAGAGAGCTGCGGGGATGTGGAGAGAGGTGCCTAGTGGTGCATTGATTAAACACCCATAACTATGAGAGGTCGACTTAAGAAAAAGAGGAGAGTGTTTTTGGATAGAAAGGAGAGTTTACTTTGGTGAAAGGCTTGAAGGATAGGGAGTGGAGAATATGAACATAGGAGGAAGCAAAAATCTTGATAGTGTGCTACCTGTAGCATTACATAGGTAAGTTGATCGTATACCATTGAATATAATGATATAGATACATTGATATTACCTTACATTCGTTGAATTTCTAAAGTAATATATATACAGAGATTCTGTCATTGTTTATCCTCAACAGATGATTAATTCTGTATTAATATGTATTGTAGCTCAGTTAGGGATAGAGTTAGGACAACTCAGAAGACATATTTATTCATTGTGTATATGTATGCATCCTTAGGGGAAATGTTTATGCGCACAATACCTCAAGATTAAGAGAATTGTATATCTATGTTTTAACGTAGGAAGTTCCTATTGATTATCTAAACATATTAGTAATGATGGTAACAGTTGAAGGACTATGAAATCAAACCATTGATAATGATGTTTTAAAAAGTAGAAGTAGAAATGTTATATGGTTGGTTATTCATGTCTTAGGCCGATTGTCATAATATACTTAGGTTGACTATGATGATATATTCAGGTTGATTGTGATGATATATTCAGGCCGATTGTGTAAGTCTTATGGCCAAGTGTTTGATATATATGGACAACTGTGTAAGTCTATGACTAATTGTTCATGTCTGAGGCCAACTATGTTATTATACTGACGCTGACTGTGTTATTATTATTGAGGCCGACAGTGTTATTATACTAAGGTCGACTATGTTATTATACTGAGGTCGACTATGTTATTATACTAAGGCTGACTGTGTTATTATATTAAGGTTGATTGTGCTAATATAGTTAGGATGATTGTGTTAGATATTAAGCCTGAATGTGTACTATATGGAAGTTGATGGTGAAAAGTATAGGCCAAGTTTTATAAGAGACTGACTGTTATTTGAAACAAAGCTTAGGTTTAGCAACTTAATAAGGGTCGACAACAGATTTAATGAAGGACCTAAGAGAATGTCATTTATAAAAGTATACTTCTCTTACCAGTAGTGGATTGAGAAGGTTGAGAGTGTGTTTTGAAAGCTTAAAAAGCTAGTAAAAGAGACAAAGTCATAGTGTAGAAATACTTGACATTAGAATGCTATTTCAGTAGAAATATGAAGAAAATTTGAGTTATTTGTAGATGCTATTTTAGAATTATCCTGAATTATGTATATCCTAGTTTTGTGGAGGAATATTCTTTTACCTAATCTTAAGCCAAGAATAGCCACAAGAATATCTTGAGAAACACTCTTTATGCCAATGAAAGGTCAAGATTTAGACTATCATGATAGTTTGGAATTCTCTCTTTTGATATACATAAAGAGAAGTATTTAATTCGTATGGTTATGAAGTTATAGCTTATTATTGATAGATTGTGAATTGAATGTTTATTAAGACAGATAGAGTGTTTAATTGTTAATCTATATGGCTCAAATGTCAACTTTGTATGTGTTGAAGATTATGGATAAGCATGGGAATAGGTAAACAAGCCATTGAGTAGATGACAGGACGTCATAGACCCATGATTGCAAGGATGCAAAGAGGGACTCAATGTATGTTTACACCAATCACCTAAACTCTCACCTTAGACTTGTCAAGACTGACTAGTAGATAAGGGTCTATATATTAATGACTAATGTGGTATAAGCAAGACCAAGAGAGTTATTATATATAAAGGAAATAAATGATTAATAAGAATGTTGTCTCCAAGTTGAGAAAAGAGTGAGTGAACATACAACTATTTTTATATGTGAAAATTTTGCCAAAGTAATATAAAAGTCATTGGTTGCATTGTTGGTTCACGATGTACCAGATAGCTGAACAATCAAAATGGTCATACATAGCTAGAGAGAGACTAGAGTTGTAAACCTGATTGTCATTAGCTAGGACACATCACTAGTTCTCAGATGGCATAAAGAATCAGTTGATTCTCATTATCTATTACCCTCGTGAATGGAAGGGCCACTCCAGAAGGAAGGTGTACAGGGGACTGCCAGTTTGTGGTTGGAGGAAAAGCACCAAGGTGATGCTCTATCTTATCTGCAGTTGGTTGTCGAAGACTTGTGAACAAGAACACATTGCTTATTTTATATATGATATTGATAAAATTGTAAGTCATAATAAATACAACAATTTGTTAGTCGCGTGTGAAGCAGCCTTCTTTTGATATATATATATATATATATATATATTTTGTACTTGGATAATTGCAAATGTAATATATTAAGTATAGGTATTTCTCTTTTTGTAAAAAAAATAAATGAGATTTTTTCTTAATTGTATTTGAGAATATTCAATATTCCAGTTGGGATATTACACATGGTATTAGAGCTACCAGGTTCAACACTTGGACCTTGGATCTCATTGCGAGGTTTTGCAAGATTGGTAAGATATGCTAATGTTAAAACATTTGTTCTTGTGCCAGAATGATAGGAAATAGAAGGAAAAGAAATTGAGCCAAGAAAACAAAACTTAATGAAATGCCTAATATCATTATTCAGAAAGAGCCATCTCCTGAACCAAAGACTGAAGAAACAATGAATTATGCAAAGGAAGCTTGGCTCACTTATTTTGAGACACTAGTTGATGCACTCAAACGTATCCACCTGGAGAGGAGGAAACGTGTTGACGAGGCAAAAAGATTGTCAACCCCTATTATTGTTAATATTAGTAAACCATCCACTCATCATGACATGCCTTTTGGGTGTGGTCAAGATGCACCTGTTATAGGTAAAGAGGTGTTGAGGGAGTACTCGCGATTACATACACCTACTAAGTTTGTGTTACTTGATTCCGACAAAGAAGAGGAACCGAAGGAATTTCCTCTGTCAGAGAGTGATATGTAGATATTTCCTTTCCATAGGAAAGTTTTGTATTTGAATAAGGATGTAAAAAAAATCTAGAAAGTGAATAAAGTAAAGTTTTGGTTTTTTGAGTAAGCATATGTTTATGTGATGAATCTCTAAGTTTCTCTATTTATGAACTTGTACTTTTATGATAGTGTATCAAAAAGTTACATGTTTTGATAAAATTTCTATGCAATAATTAGGTGTGGTAATGTTATGGAACATTCTGGAAACCAACCAGGATGGAACTTGGATGGCCTAGATCCTGAGAATGATCTTATGACAAAATTAGATCAAATTTTGTCAGTTGTAAATGAGACAAAAGGAATATTGGAATCCCTAGAATAGGAAGTTAGAGGGGGAGAAACCAATCAAGAGCACCACTTAGAAGGAATAGAAGAATCCAATTTTCATGGAGAACCAAGAGTAAATAACCAAGACTCACTAAAGAAAATTGAGGCAAAAACTCATCTTACCAACGAGCTAGCCCGAGATATGAAGAAAGATATACCTCCTAAGTTCGATGGAACAATGAGTGGAGATGCAGCCGAGGCTTGGTTGACAGAGATGCAAAAATATTTTGAGATAACAAATTATTTTGAGATCACCAAGGTTATATGGGGTACATACCAGTTAGCTAGGGAAGCATCCACATGGTGGATTAATAAGAAAATGATATTAGGATTGAGTTCCTTGAGTCTAAAGTTTGGAATCAATTTGTGGTCATATTCAGGAATAGGTGGTTGCCCCAACTTTACTTTGACTAGAAATTAATAGATTTTCAAAATTTGCATCAAGGAGATATGATTGTTACTAAATAATGGGAAAAATTTACCAAGTTATTGAAGTATGTGCCACAATATCAGAAGGATGAGAGATTTAAAATAAGGAAGTTTATCATGGGCTTGAATGCTCAGATTGGCAGAGAAGTGGATGTTCATGGACCCACAACCATGGATCAAGTTTTTGAGAAAGCTATCAAGCAAGAGCAAAATCTCAAATCCATCTTTGTGTATTGAGAAAGATCTCAAAAGAAATTTAACTGGAGTCATCCTTTGACATCCTTCACAAAGAGAAATAAGAATCAGACATACAGAGAAAGGAACCGTGGTAAAAGTTGCAAATTTAACATAAATGAATCTAGGGATGGAAATAGGGATTTCAATCCTAAAAAGAATGATGATAATAGCAACTGATCTTTAGGGAAGAGAGGTCATCTTGGAGGGTGTTTCACGTGTGGAGATCATTATGCTAATCAGTGTCCCATGAAGAGTCAAGGGAATTCTTATGGATGCAAACCTTTACCTTCACAACAAACGGCTTTTCAACAAAGGATTCATGTTGCTCTTGATAGTTGTCAAGATGAGTATCAGATTACTCCTATTGAAACCATAGGTACTCTTTTTGGAACCCCAATTTCTATTCTTATAGACACTAGAGCAACTGAAAATTTTGTGAACCCTAGAATACTTGATAAAATGTCTAGGAAAGTTGGTTTCATGGTTAATTCATGGACAATAGAGTTTGCAAACCAGTTAAGAGCTCGGGTAGAGAAATGCTTGTTTGAAGCCAGATTACCCCAACCTACTTTTTCCACTAAGGTAAACCTATATGTAGCACCTCTAGGATCATATGATGTCATTTTAGGGATGAAATGGCTATCTCAGCATAGGGCAAAAGTTGATTGCCAATCCAAAATAGTAGAATGCATTTATGATGATGGAAATGTTGTCCTTATCCAAGGTTTTCAACAAGAAATGAAAATTAGGTAAATTTCTGTGATGCAATTGAAAAGAGCAAAATGGAAAGGATGCTAGATGTTTGTAGTTAAAATGGAGGAGGTAAAAGATGAAGAGGAGAAGGAATTTAAGGAAAATTCTTTTGAAGTGTACCTTATTCTTCGTGATTTTTGGGATGTGTTTCTAGAAGACCTTCCAGGTCTGCCCCTGAAAAGAGTTTTTGATTTTGTAATAGATATTATTCCTAGTTCCGAACCGGTGTCTAAATCACCTTATCGGAGGACTACTACTGAGTTGATGGAGCTAAAGGCTCAACTCCAGGAATTGTTGAAAAAGGACTGATTAGACCTAGTGTGTTGCCTTGGGGAGCACCAGTGATCTGTGTTAAGAAGAAAGATGGCACTCTGCATCTTTGTGTAGATTATCATATGCTTAACAAAGCAACAATTAAGAACAAGTATCCTCTAGCACGCATAGATGATCTTTTTGATCAAATGCGTGATGTTGCTGTATTTTACAAAATTGACCTTAGGTCAGGTTATCATAAATTGATATTGAAGGAAGAAGATATTCATAAGACATCCTTTCGAACATGGTATGGGAATTATGAGTTCATAATCTTACCTTTTGGTTTGACCAATGCTCCAGCAACATTTATGAATTTGATGAACAGTGTTTTTAAAGACTATCTAGATAAATTTGTTCTGGTGTTTTTAGATGATATTTTAATCTACTCTTGTAATGAGGAGGAACACCATCAACACTTGCAGATAATTCTGCAATGACTCAGGGAGCATAAACTTTATGGAAAGTTATCCAAATGTACATTCTTTCAAAAATAGGTACAATACTTGGGTCATATCATATTAGCTAAAGGAATTGCTATAGATCCCTCAAAGATAAAGACTATTTTGGAATGGCTTGCTCCTAAAAATGTACATGAAGTGCATAGTTTTATAGGATTAGCAGGGCATTACAAGAAGTTCATTTTGAACTTTTCTAGAATTGCTCATCCTATAAATTCCTTGCATAGAAAAGGAAAGAGATTTGAATGGACTGATAAGTGTGAAGAAGCTTTTAATATTCTTAAAAGGAAATTGACTTCAACACCAATTCTTAAAGTGCCAGACCCAGAGGGTCGATTTGATGTTGTGACTAATGCTTTAGGAGAAGGGTTAGGAGGAGTGTTCAAGCAAGAAGACCAAGTTGTGGCCTATGAGTCCAGAAAGTTGTGTCCTTATGAGTAGAATTATGCCCCTCATGATTTGGAATTAGCAGCAATTGTGCATTCTCTCCAAGTATGGAGGCATTATTTGTTGGGAAAACAATTTGAATTGAAATCTAATAATCAAGGTTTGAAGTACATCTTCACGCAACCTAACCTTAACACCTAGAAAAGAAGATGGTTAGAGCTCATCTCTGATTATTATTTTGAGGTTAACTACATTAAAGGTAAGGAAAATTGAGTAGCTGATGCCTTGAGTCGAAGAAGGCACATATCAACAATAGTATCAGTGCACTCTGATTTCAGAGCTCAAATATGGAAGAATTTGACCGGTGATGAATATTATGAGCAAAATTTAAAAGTTTTAACAAAAAATCCTCAAGATACAAGGTATGATGGATTTTATTTTAAACCTAATGGGTTATTGAGATTCAATAACCAAATATATGTTCTGAATCAGGGAGATTTAAGAAGAACTTGTTGCAAGTATGGGTCTAACTGGTGTTGTCATTGATGTCAACATACTCATGTTGCATTAATGAGAAGGATTGGATGAGCTGTGTGCTGAGGATATTGAGAAAATTAGTCTCAATCAGGAACAGTGAAGAACAGTGATGACAACAAGGTAAAAGTCTAAGATAGGTAGAGGATCAAAGGATGTGGTTTAAAGGGTTTGTAGATATAAGTCTTGAGATGCTCCAGTCAAGTTTTTAGAGGTCCACATGAAGATCTAAGGAAGTTATGGTCGCTCAAGTAGAACCGGTTCCGGCAGGTGCTCAGAGGTGACAGAGTGACACAAATAGGTCTGGTGAGATCCAGAAATGCATTATCCCATTCTGTGGATTTGAGGAAGTGTTGAGGATGCCCTTGTGAAGTGTCAAGTAGATTGGTTCGTGGTTTGAAGGTCTAGAAGAACCTATTCCTTTGTGACAGTGATGACAGACTGTGTTCTTGAGGTTTCGGATGAAGGAGAGAAGGATTCCAGTAAGTAGATGAAGTGCGGATGTTCTTGGTGATTCAGGAAAGCTTGTGGTGATTTATGGATCGTGTCCAGTTCATGTTGGTGGTCCACATTGAAGTTAAAGTTCGTATTTGAAGAATACCCATCAGATGTTGGTGTTCTTCCTGAGACTGGCCGACCAGATGTATTACACATCTTGCGGATGTTCTTGTAGGTGTTTGCTGACTTAGATGATTGTTCCTAAGTTGATGCCTTGTATAAATAAGGGATTATGAAGTCATTCTAGTGTGTGTCTTGTGGAGATAAGAGTGTGGTAGCGAAGAAAGGAGCGAAAGGCAGAGCAAAAGTTTTGGGCCTAAATGGAACTGATCCAAGCATGGTAAAGATGCTATTCTCCAGTTCAAGTTTGTAATACTTGTTACTTTGTAGACAGTGGGTCTCTTGTAGGCAGTGAGCCTCTTGTGAGCTGTGTGCTTAGGCAGTGAGCCCTAATTGGCATGTGCCATTTTGTTCTTTCTATTCTTCTAACAGAGAATACAATCTTGGGTTAATCACCTCATGGTTTTTTCCCTTAACCAGGTTTTCCACGTCAAAATCTTGGTGTCTTATGTGTTGATAAGTTTCTGCCTGCTGTTTAATTGCATTATGTTTCATGATTGTTATAATACTAATCACTAAGAAGATTTAAGTGTGAAATCAAAGAAAGTTTTAGACAACTGATTCACCCCCCCTCTCAGTTGTGTGCCCTAAAGTCTAACAATTGGTATCAGAGCTAGGTTCCTCTAAAAGGAGCTTAACCGCTTGAGGAGAACCAGGATGTCATCTTACAAGAAGGACAGCTCAAAGTTTGATGGAACAAATTTTAATCTATGGAAAGGTCGCATGAAGTGTCACTTGCAATGCATGGGTTCGGCATACTGGACCATGGTTACAACACAGTATGTACCTCCACAGGGTGGTCCAAAAGCTGCAAATGAAATCACAGATGCTGAAAACAATCTGCGGACTATAGAAGCTCTTCTAAGCGCATTATTTGATACAGAGCTCTCAAATGTTATTGACCTACCAACTGCTTTTGATATTTGGAAAAAATTGGAACTTTTGCATGAAGGAGACCAATATGTTAAATGTGCAAGGTTACAAAGTCTGAAAGGGAAATTTGAAAACCTGAAGATGAGAGATGATGAAAATATTATTGTAGACACCCAAATTTGTCCCAACTTTGTCCATGTCTAGCAACACCTTGTTAAATCACTAATTCATTAGCCAATTAATTAAATAAATTTTATTTATTTAATTAAAATCCCATTCAATCCCATTCTCATCTACTTAGCCAATTAATTAAATAAATTGTATTTATTTAATTAATTCCACATCATTTCTCAATCATATCTTATCCCATTTTATTCATTTATCCAATTAATTAAATAAATATTATTTATTTAATTAATATCCAACTCATATCACAACTAATTCAAATATTTTATTTTGAATTAATTCCTCTCCTTTTATCACATTCCAACACTTGTCCAGTCAATCATGTGTTGTAAGACAACTTTCATTTACAATCCTTCACATGCACAATTAATGGAATCTAAATTTAGTAACTTTCAATCCTAGCCATTCACATAGCCTCTGAATCTCCACCGTTGATTGATCTTGGCTAAGTCCTATATAAACACCCTCTCACTTCATATGAGACATCCAGCAATCATATCCAGCCATCATATAGCACCTATATTATCATCTTGAGCATTTGAGCATTCACTTGAGCTTTTATCATCCATCATGGCAGCTTTCAGCTTTGCAATTGTTCATTGCTGAAGAAGCAGTCCACATCCCCAAACAAGGAATCGCACGGTCTAGGTGATGTTATGCTTGAATTGCATTGTTCTTTGATTTCATTTAGATTAGATTCCTTGATGATGGTAGGGTTAGGGTTTCATGACTATGTCTGATCTGCTACACCTGACTTTCACCTATCACATTTTGGCACGCCCGGTGGGACTCACGTCCTTGATTGACTTCATTTTTCAGAGTTATTTTCTTTGAAGATCAGATTTTGCAGGTGCTTGCAAAAAATTCCGGTCGCTTCTGAACGAAAATCCACCGCTTCCGAATCTCTGCGCCGCTTTTAAGCTGGAACAGGCCGCATCTACCTCTCTGGATCGCCTTTAAACAAACAGTCATCACCTATGGTAAAATCGTATCGCTTTTGTTTTTAAAAGGCTCGCCTGTGATTTTCGTGGTTGCTTTCGACTATTTTTTTCGCTTTTGACCTAACAGTAGCCACTTCTGCAGACAATCGGGTCACTTTTGACCTAACAGTGGCCACTTTTGCACAAGTTAGCATCGCTTTTGATCTGACAGTACTCGCTTTTACTCTGATCTGAATCGCTTATGGACTAAGAGTGATCACTTGTGCAGGTTAGGGTTTCAATTTTTTTTGCAGATACAGGTCGCTTTTGTCTTGCAACAGGTCGCTTCTGCGTGTATCTGGATCGCATATGAGTCAACAGAGGCCACATTTGACTTCATTGGAATCGCTTATGGATTGATAATGCTCGCCTGTTAGGCTAGGGTTTTGTCTGTCGACTGTGTTTTGCAGATACAGTTCGCATTTAACCCTCAATTGATCGCTTCGGGCTAATGCGCATTGCTTATGAGCTAACAGATGTCACATCCGGTATTTTTCGCGTCGCATATGATCCGCAGTCTTTTGCCTCTGATATAATGAGGATCGCTTTTGATCAGCAGTGAATCGCATCTGGTAAGTTTAGTTGTTTTCAAATCTGTTTCAGTTCCAGTTTGATTTTTGGCTATTAATTGGGTATTTGCACAGCATCTTATCGATTTGTCCAAGAAAGGAGGTTATCAAACTACTGACATATCTGTTGCAGGTTCGATCGGTCCAAGATTTGTGGTTTTTTTCACTAAATTAGGCATATTTGGGCTTGGTGCTTAAAATGAACCATTGTTTGCTCCGTGCTTGATTTATCTTTTTGATTGCTTGCATGTGCCTGATTGTAACCCAAATTTAATGGCAAAAGTATCCTCTCCCCTTGCCTATCAAATGGATCTTGGGTGTATGAGAACTTGTCATTATCTTTAGAGGGCCTGCCTTCCCGGTGTGAGAAGGGATATGACCCAAGCGGTAACGGGCTAAAGCCAAGTCCTTCCGAACCGCTATATAAGAAAAGTGTTTGTGTCGAAAGCCACAAACAACGGGTGCAGTTGTGTTATACCGACAGCCAACCTCCCCCAAAACCCTCCAAGGCGCAACCCTTGGAGGCTGGGAGACTCCATAACGGAGAGTAGCGCTGCCGCATGTATAGCCACCCGAATGGATGCCCTTATTAGCAACTTTGTGTAGTAGCCAAAAACCTTCTATCTGTTGACGCAGAGGGCAAAACCCTTGAAGCGGCCCCGATTCATGCGGTTCTTAGCCGAGGTAGCAGGGACAATCTAAAGGTTTGGAGAGGGTCAAGCCTTATAAGAAACCCAGATCTTGGTATGCGTGAGAAGTGTGTGCAAATGTAAGGAGGAGCCGGTGCTACCAAGATCCTGGAGCTACCCGCTTTGAATAGGCACAGCTAGGGGATTCAACGTATACTATCCTATCCTAGCCTAGGTTGTATCAGTTTGTGCTTGTTGTGAGTGTGAGTGACTGTTATCACTGTTTTCTTGCCTAAAAACTACAAAATCAGAAAACTTTTGGACAAACACAGTCGCTTTTGAACCTAAACTGCTCGCACAGATCACAGACATCGCTTCTGAACTGTAGCAATTCGCTTTTAGTCTGAACTGTGTCGCTTTTAAACAATAGCTGCCCGCATATTGCCTGAACAGAGTCACTTTTAAACCACAGCTGATCGCCTATAGCCTGAACCAAATCGCATTTGAACAACAGTTGATCGCATATAGTCTGAACCAGGTCGCCTTTAAGCCGCAGTTAGTCACCTTATGCCTGAACGAGCTTGCCTTTGAACAACAGACTGTCGCCTTTAGGGATATTTGAGTCGCCTCTGATCAACAAGAAATCACCTTTGAATCAACAGTCGTTGCCTCTGGCATAGCATTCGCTTCTGGTTAACACTGTCATTCTCTGTTGAGCCTAAACTAGATCGCATCTGAGCTATCATTGATCGCCTTTAGCATCCTTTGAGTCGCATTTGAGCTATCATTAGTCACCTGTAGCTAAAATACCTGCAAATCTCTGTCCATCAGCTAAATTAGCCACAGGTCCAGCTTGCTTGAGTCTTAAACATCAGCTTTCAGACTTCTCTTTGATCAATAGAAAATACCTGGACTTTGTCTCCTATTTTTGAGCTTATCAATCAATCACAACTCATGAGCTTTCCATCTTTTTGAGACCCCAACCAACAAATCAGACATCAACCCAATCATTTCAATCAGCAAACATCCTTCAGTTTTAGCTTCAACCAACAACATCCTTCAGCTTTAGCTTCAGCCAACAACATCCTTTAGCTTTAGCTTCAACAAACAACATCCTTTAGCTTTAGCTCCAACAAACATCAACAGCAAACAATCTTTCCCTTGAGTGTCTGAACTATCCTCTAGGGACAACCAACAACAATTGAGCAACAACAACTTAGCCAAAACAAATCAACCAAGTGAATTAGCCAAACCAGCAAACCAAAACAACAACCATTCAATCAACTAGCCAACTATCCTCTTTTGGGTCTCAAAACTTTGACAAGCTCAACTTCATCATCAACATCATGCCTCAAACTAGGAGTCAATATCGAGCTGAAATAGAAGCCAAATTGAAAGCTGAAATGGAAGCCAAATTGTAAGCTGAGATGAAACAATTCACAACACCTCTTAAGGACGCAACTCAATTCACAACTGGTATGCCTTCTCATATGTTTATACCTCAAGGATACACTATTGGCGAGTCATCTTCACAACGAATGCAACCTCCACCATCCTTGGAAACTTTCGAAGAACAATCTCAAGACGACTCATCAGAATTCCAAGATACCTACCTATGGGACCAAGTTGAGAAACTCATGATATCTGAGCCTGATCATTGCTTTCTCCAACTTGCTCGCATGGGTGCTAAACTACCAAAAGACTTTGACATATCTGCTATTAGAGAACAAGATCCCAACACTACTGCTGTTGTTGCGAATAGACCATCTACTATAGTCACATCATCTCCTACTACATCGCAAACATCGTCCTCATTGCCTATTGTTGCTTCATTTGAGCCACCACGATCAGAGCATACTTTAGAACCATTGATAGTGCCCACCAATGTGCTCCCTCTCATATCACAAAATCTCAACATTCCACCTTTCCATGTTCCTCAACATATCTCTCCTTCTACCATGACTGTTTCCATGCCTCAAGTAACACAAGCTGTCCATGTAACACAAGCGCAAATACTTCGAGCATCACAAGCTATTCCCATGTCTTATAGTGTGCAAACCTCTCAAACCACTCCAACAACACATGTTGTCCATGCTTCACACCCATTACAATCCACTACCTCTCATATGAATACCATATCCCATATACCAATTGCTAATCCTTCCACGCTATCATATAATCCCAACGTTAGTCTCATTGACATGAGTGATCCCCCCATTTCTCAAGCCAATCCAAACAATAAGATTGCTTATGTTGATCAACTTACATCCATGTCGTCATATTCTTCCAATCCTTCACGCACCATCAATCCATCCTATGCTACCCAAAGCGTTCCTATTGTCACCCAACCTATGACACATACCAATCCTCATATCGTCCAAAATACAAATCCAAATGTTTCTATCGTATCTACCAATCCCTCTATTACTTACCGTGTCACGAATCAAATCCCAACTTCCCAACCATTCGCTACTATCAATCCACTATCCACTTCCCATGTGATGCACACCCAATTGCCGCTTGTGTCTCAAGGACAACAATCCTCCAACGCATACGTATCACATACCAATCCTTTGACATACATTGTGGGTACACAACCGCAACAAACAGTCACAACTCCATATATCCCACAACCGCAATCACAATATATCTCCTACCATACTCCACCCCCTTCGCAACAACAACAATTATCTTCAGCAGATGTTCAACAAATGATCGATGAGAGGGTAGGACAAGGCAAGAAACCTTTTTCTCTCGAAAACATATGCACTTGTCCATTTGACAAGTCTCTTAATATGATACCTTTTCCACCACATTTTGAAATCCCACAATTTGATAAATACAAAGGGAAAGGGAATCTGGAAGACCATCTTCGAGCCTTTTTTGTAGCATGTCTTGATGTCTCTTATGACGATACGTATCTTTTGAGACTATTTCCTCGAAGCTTAGCAGGACAAGCTCTTGAATGGTTTTCTCATTTACCCCCGGGCATCAAATCTTTTGCGGAATTAGCAAACAAATTTTGATCACACTTTGCCTTCAACATTGAACATGAGGTAAACATGAATGACCTTGTCAATACCAAACAGCGCAACGGTGAACCCTTTTCTGCTTTTACCCAACGATGGCGTAATATGGCTAGCAAATTATCATGGGAAATACCTGAGAAACAACAGCTTGACATCTTTGTTCAAAATCTTCATCCTGAGCTGTTATTCCAACTACAATTGCAGAGTGCTAGCACCTTTGACGAACTAGTTTCCAAAGGAGTTATTATTGAACGAGCCTTAATTGCCAAGGGCACTATCAAGATCTTTCGCGACAACAAAGATTCTCCCCAAAATTCCAATGATAAGTCTCGCTTTTGGAACAAGAACAAGAATGTTGTAAATGACGGTATTGTAGACACAAAGAATATTCAAACTATGAGAGCTCCCATCAACATTCAAGCAGCCTCTACACCAAGACAGCCTTTTCCACAACGAAGAAATCAATGCCAAACTTCCAATCCACGCCGACAATTTACACCATTAGTGGAACCCATGGAAGTTATTCTTCAAAAGCTACTTCAAGCAGGAGATATTATTCTACCCGATGCACCACCAAATGGCGAACCACTCTTTCGAGCTCCTTGGTACAAAGAAAATGAGTATTGTGATTACCATCAAGTTAAAGGGCACAAAACAAATGGTTGTATGCGCTTAAAACATGTTATCCAAGACTGCATTGATCAAGGTTTAATCAATGTCACACCTTCAACAGCTCAACCTGCTCAACAATCAACATCAAACTATGATCTAGAGACTTTCAAGAATCCACTTCCATCTCATGATCAGACAAATAACCTTCAGGCTGGAAATGCTATTCCATATAACTATGCATCATGTACCATTGGCCGCATTGACCATGCTCGCATTTCTACCATTACCGTCCAAGGGAGAGCACCTGATTGTGCCGTAACCACGCGAAGAGGTTGAGTTACTATTCAAGGAGCACCTCCTCACTCTCCTCGATCTCTCTCTAACTATAACCTCTTGGATCATCTTGGTAAAACACCCGCACACATATCTATTCTTGAGCTGCTCCGCATATCCCCCACACATAAAGCTATCCTTGATAAAGCCTTACAAGAGTCTTCGGTGCCTAATAATATTAATATCACACAATTCCAATCTATGGTCGCTAGCATTGCAGCCCCTTGTCATTTGACCTTTTCTGACAAAGATCTTCAACCCTCCATTCATCCGTCACACAACGAAGCCCTCCATATTGAAGTATTTGTTAAACAACGCCGTATCAAACGAGTCTTGATAGATGGGGGAGCTGGTCTTAATATATATTCTGTGAAACTTATCAAGCAATTGGGATATTCTGAGAAAGATGTTGACACCTCCAAGGTTATTACCATCAGAGCATATGATGACGCTGAAAGAGATACCGAAGGGATTATCTTATTGTCTATTCAAGTTGGGCCGGTCATTACAGAAACTCGCTGTCAAGTCCTTGATATTGATCTTCCTTACAACATCATCCTTGGATGCCCTTGGATCCATACCCTTAAAGCAGTTCCCTCTACATACCACCAATGCCTTAAATTCCACATAAGGGTGTTGAGGTTACCATTCAAGCTGATCCCAATCCATTTGAGTTCTGCCGTGCCTTTCAAGCTAAATATCAGAGTCCGAATCACATTCCTATCAACACCGAGGCATATCCGTCTTCATCCTATATCAACCCATCCGATCTTCTCAAGCCCTCATCTAGCAAAGTCGCTTCCAACCTCCATATCAAATATACCGAACATGGCCCTGGTGAATACAAATTACAAGAGTCCTATTGCGTTGGTACCCTTCCATTATCTCCTAAATCCCGCGGTAAGCCCTCTACATCCAAGCCAACTTCATCCTCCGCTGTTATCAAAGCTCCCCCTACAGTATTCATTAAAGGTGGTTTCTTGGATGATGAAGACATTGAGGACATCAACTCTTGGATATTCTTTGATGAAAATGACCATGTCCAACTTGAAGTAGAGCGCTACAACAATGGGTTTCATATCATAAAGAACATGGGCTATAAAGGACATGGCGGCTTGGGATCACAGGAACAAGGACCTACTGAGCCTATTATTGTGTCTACAAAGTTTAATAAGCAAGGCCTTGGTTACCAACCAGAGGTACCGCGACCCAAAGACACTAAGTGTATTTCTGACATTGACGTTGGACCTTCTTCGGTAGGAGAGACTTCTAATTCGGATACTATCGATGACTACTCCCTTCATATCACTGACCTTTTTCAAGAACATTCCATCTTCATGTTTTCTGCAACCTCTTCTAATCATCACAATTCCTCCATTAGCCTTTCACTCGTATATCCTGACCTCATCGATTGGGACCAACAGGGGGCACCGATATTAGATACATTTGAAAATGACGAAGCCATTGCAGAATTCATGGGTTTGAGACAAGGTATTCCATTGGGTGATCATAAAGCAGGTTTCATGATGGATTTACCTAAACTAGCATATTTTGGCGGAAGTATCAAATCCTTCAGTCGCAAAAGTGAAATAAACAAAATTCAACAAAATAGGTCACTAGGTGAAAACCGAAAGGTGCCTCTTGACCGTGAAAAAGTAAAAATAAAGGACGTATCCGAAGGTGAAAACCTCTCTGAGGCGCCTGAGGATGAGGGATTTGATCTTCCTGTTGCCACTGATTACCATGAAAAATCAACTGTGCTAGTTGAAAAATCACAAGACATGAACTTGGGAACAGAGCGGAATCCGAAGATTACCTTTTTGGCAGCATCACTATCAGAGCAAGAATGAAGAAACTTCACAGCATTTTTTCTGAGAAGAGCTATAAATTTTGCATGGACTTATGCAGACATGCCAGGTCTAGATCCTTCACTTGTGGTACATCATTTAGCAGTATCTCCTGATGCAAAGCCTGTCAAACAAAAATTGCGCAAAATGCATCCACAAGTTGCCTTATTGGTCAAAGCAGAAATTCAGAAACTGTTAGAAGCAAAATTTATCAAGCCTATTGATTATCCAGAATGGGTTTCAAATTTGGTACCTGTAGCAAAACCAGATGGACGTGTTTGTTGCTGCACAGACTTTAGAGATCTTAACAAAGCTTGTCCTAAGGATGATTTCCCACTACCAAGCATAGACAACATTGTCGATCTTACAGCAGGAAATGAAATGCTATCTTTGATGGATGGATTTTCAGGTTATAATCAAATCCGAATAGCAGAGGAAGATCAAGATAAAACATCCTTTATCTGTCCATGGGGTACCTATTGCTGGGTTGTAATGCCTTTTGGTCTTAAAAACGCTGGAGCCACCTATCAACGAGCCATGAAAGTTATTTTTCATGACCTTTTTCATACTATCATGGAAGATTATGTTGATGACATCCTGGGAAAATCCAAGACAAGAGAAGGACATCTACAAGTATTGGCACAAATCTTTGATCGATTAGAAAAATACCAAGTCAGACTAAACCCAAAGAAGTGTGTATTTGGTGTAACATTAGGAAAACTGTTGGGATATATAGTGTCTCGACGAGGGATAGAAGTGGACCCAGCTAAGGTAAAAGCTATCATCGAAATGCCTCCACCAACGAATCTCAAACAGCTCCGCAGTTTACAAGGTAGGCTACAATCTATCCGCAGATTTATCTCACAACTAGCAGATAAATGTCATCCTTTTCAACATCTTCTTCGTAAGGGTGAACCTTTTAAGTGGGATGAAAAGTGTCAACAGGCTTTTGATAAGATAAAGGAATACTTGGCAACACCTCCTGTGCTAGTACCTCCGATACCTGATCGTCCATTACTGCTCTATATATCATCAACAACCGCAGCATTGGGTGCCCTTCTAGCTCAACATGATGACTCAAGAAAAGAACAAGCCATTTACTACATCAGTAGAACCCTTGTGGGTTATGAACTCAATTACTCATTCATGGAAAAATCTTGTTTAGCATTAGTGTTTGCTTCCCAAAAGTTGTGACACTATATGCTGAACCAAACGACAAAGCTCATCTCTAATGTGGATCCCCTCAAGTATCTCCTTTCAAAAGCCCTTCTCATAGGGAGATTAGCCAAATGGGTTATGATCTTAAGTGAATTTGACATACAATATGTGAACCGCAAAGCTATCAAAGGACAAGTTATTGCTGATCAATTAGCTGCAGCACCCATCACAGATATTCAGCCAATATATCCAGAATTCCCTGATGAAGGATTGTTTACTTTGAATTCTCCAGCACGATGGCAACTATACTTTGATGGATCATACACACAACATGGTTCTGGAGCAGGTATCTTGTTTGTCACCCCTCAAGGAGATTGTATACCTAAATCATAAAGAATAGCATTCCCATGTACCAACAACATAGCAGAGTATGAAGCTTTAATCACAGGCTTACGCATGGCAGTACAATGGGCTATCAAACAATTACGAGTCTTTGGTGATTCTCAGCTGGTTATCAAACAGGTCTTAGATGAATATCAAACAAAAGACAAAAAGCTTCTTCCATACAAGCTAATGGTGGATGATTTCAAGAAATATTTTGAGGATATTACCTTTGAGCAAATTCCCAGACTACAAAACAGAGCAGCAGATGCCATGGCTATGATTGGATCTCTTTTAGACATGCCCTCTAACACCTATAAATGTGAGTTCTTGGTTGAACAGCTTTTGATCCCAGCATTTGAAGTTCCACAATCTGAGCTTATATGTGAAATTGTTGGTCCCAACTCGTCGTGGTACAAGGATATATACGAGTATCTCTGTGATCAAACCTTTCCACTCCCACTATCCAACACCCAGCGCAAAACCTTTATCCGTCGAGCCTCTCGTTACACTATCTTAGGAGACACTCTTTATCGCCGAAGTCTTGATGGTATCCTTCTTAGATGTCTTGATTTCGAGGAAGCAAAAACGGCCTTACGTGAAGTACATGAAGGTGTCTGCGGTTCGCATTCCGCTGGCCCTAGCCTTGTTAAGAAACTTCTACAAGCAAGATACTATTGGCCAACTATGGAAGAAGATTCCTAGCAATTTGCAAGGAGATGCCTACAATGTCAGAAACATGGAGATCTAATACATGCACCAGCACATGAGCTTCAGCCTATTGTCACTCCATGGCCTTTTTCACAATGGGGACTTGACCTCGTAGGTAAAATCCATCCTACTTCATCCAACGGTCATAAGTTTATTATTACTGCCACTGAGTATTTTATGAAGTGGGTAGAAGCCATACCAATGACCTATATCACAGGTAAACAAATAGCCAAATTCATCCTACATTACATTATCTGCCGTTATGGAGTTCCTCAAGCTATTGTCACAGACAATGGTCAGCCTTTCAAGAACCAAGAAGTTAGAGATCTTTGCAACAAGTTCCATATTCAACATAGATTCTCTACGCCTTACTATCCTCAGAGCAATGGTCAAGCTGAAGCCTCTAATAAGACAATCATCAAGATCCTTAAAAAGACTGTTAATGAAGCTGGTCGAGATTGGCATCTACAACTACATCCTGCATTATGGGCATATAGAACAAGCATTAGAACTCCCACTGGAGCCACGCCCTATGCTCTCGTCTATGGCACTGAAGCTATTTTGCCTATTGAGGTTGAGATCCCCTCTTTGCGCATATCCTTGCAACATACTATCTCAGATGAAGAGTATCGAGTATCCAGACTCCATGATCTTGAGCTATTAGATGAACGCCACCTTACAACATTGAACCATCTTCAAGTCTATCAAAACCGGCTACGCCGCAGCTACAACAAGAAGATTAGAGAACGCAGATTTCAAGTTGGCGACCTTGTCCTTAAAGAAAACCAAAGGAATCAACAACATCGAGAGAAACAGGGCAAGTTTGAACCCAATTGGCTTGGTCCTTTCATTATCACAGCAGTCTATGGATCAGGTGCGTACACTCTGTCAACACCTGAAGGCATCCCCTTGGATGAACCAGTCAACAACGTTCATCTTAAGAAGTTTTATCCATAAATCTCAGCTATCCCCCAAAAAACCAAAAAAAACATAAAAACAAAAACAAAAAAACAAAATATATATATATATATATATATATATATACGATAAATAATCCGTCCTCTGGTGAAAACCTGGTAAACAGGCGCCTTGGATAAGTACCATAGTGAAAACCTGGCAAACAGGCACTATGTGTAGTGCCCAGCTTCCCTCATCTATTTGGTTCGTTTGATCATATTTCCCCACTTCATCTTGTATAAACCATAATCATAAGCCATATCACCATCCCACACATCGCCTTTCGTCTTCATCCTTGTCTTTGCCAATGCTAGCTATCATATTTGAGACATTGTCGCGATATCCATATCTTTTGGCACCTTCACCTCTTGGCCATATCCTTTTTGCATTGTCGCTTCTGCATAATAAACCTCATCCCGCACTGGGGGCATTTGTCGAGTCTTATTTGGAAGTGGATCCTGTTATCTTTGGCTCATAACACCTCAAACAACTCAGCTCACAACACAACAAACCTTATCAACTTCAGCCATGGCACATATCCAACAACAAATGTGACTTAACAACTTGCAACCAGGACCCATATCTTCGCAATTTATCCCCATTCATCCAACACTTGCAACAAACGTCACTTGATCAAACATCCACCCAACTAGCGACATCAACAAGAACTACATACAGCTCTATCGTTGACGCCTTGATCCCGTGGATACATGGTATGTAGGCAATCTGAGATGCGAAGGAAGCACTCTGATTCAGGCTAAGACGATAGCCCCTTTCATCATTCATCTTTCATCTTTCTTCTAAACATCCTTCACTCTTTCAACTCAAATTCTTCTATCTTTCATCACTTACATCATCAATAAAACCCAGAACTACATATTCATCATGTCTCATCTTGATCGTAAATGTGCTTTGATCCCGTGGATACAGGGTATGTAGGCAGTCTGGAATACGAAGGAAGTTTCCAGTACTCAAGCACAGATGATCCACCCCATCTTCTTCATCTTCTTTCCTCATCCATCTTCTTCTCTTTGATTAGCTCAAACAAGATGCAAACCATGTGTATATTGAAAGCTCAAGCACTTTAACCAATCAAAAGTACGCCAGAAGCTATTTGTCCGCATGCCTTAAGCCAACATTTGCTATAACAGTTTATCACCAACTTTAGCCTTCAACAGGATGTAGCTTTCCTCTTAACAAGGCGCCAGCTTGATCTATCCAAGAGCACCCAAAATTTGGCAAGAGAACGTGATGACAGTATCTTTTGTTTTATCTTTTGATTTATCTTTTGTCCCTTTTCTATGCCTAATCAAGACTGCCTTGATCCCTTTATATCTTGGTATGTTGCGATGAAGTAAGGACTGGGGCATGGTCATATAGCTTTCGTATGTCGTGTTTGCAGGATGATCTTATTCTCTTCCTATGCGTATTGGTATCTTGTACGTGTTGGGATTAGCATCTTACATATCAATATCTCTACAATCTGAGAAGCTAAACAGTCTCTTATGCATTTGAGACTATTCTATGTTAAGACTAACTCCATACATATAACCAGCAAGTTATCATTATGTGTAGTGGAGATAAGCTCAAACCATTGCTTGTAGCGTCAAAGTCCAACACTAGCTGTTATTCATATCTTGTGTATGTTGGCTCAACATCTTGACCTCATGCGTTCAGACAAGATTGTAACACGCTAGCTGCGCATTGGATACCTAGACACCTTGGTCTCTTATACCCTGGTGCATAACATCCATATGCTATATCAAACATAAGGACTGCATTTCTTTTCATTTTGAGCAATTACTTGAAAGTTGCCCATCATCATCCTACCTATTTATTCTATCTATCCATTCTATCATACTCATCCAAGATCGATCATTTCCATCCTCTTTTGTCCATGTTCCTGCTCCTGCAAAAACAAGTGTGTTAGACATACATAAGTCCATCATATATATCTTTCATTACCATCTACCTATATGCATACATATATCCATATCCTTACCATTTACATATTCATACATTTTCTATTCATTACCATTTGCATAAACATCCATCCATAATCCATATGTAATCCATACACATAACATGCATAGCCATCATAATATCAACATCATAACCATTACAACATCATATAGATCGCCAAAACTGCTATATATATATACATGTGTGTCAAAATACAAGTGTCTACAATACAAGCTGCGCCTTGAAAGAATGCATGTACAACATCGGCTCTAGGCCTCATCATAATACAATGTAAACAAGGTATGCCCTAGTGACTACTGCCAGCTCCCTTGCCCTGACCACCACCGCCACTAGGCCCTATACCTGGTCCTCCATCTCTCGGTGGCCCCATCACTGAGGCTACTGATCGAGATCCCCCTGACCTCCGTGAACTCGAAGCCCCTGATCTGCTCTTGAAGCTAGGCTGCCTCTGCTCTGCCGGCACAGCTCCATAGTATAAGCCTCTGTAATACTTAGCCTCACCCTGCACTCTCTGAAGCTCTACCTGTACCGCTGTCAACTGTGTGGCCAAGTACATCGTAGCTCCATCAGTCCCCAAGGCAGCCACTGCTCTATCTCGCTCACTGGTCATCCCCTGCAGCTGCTGCACTGCCCTATCTCTCTCAACTCGTAGACCATCCCTCTTTGCTCTCATAGCCTGCTCCTGCTGTATCGCAGTGTCTCGCTCTAGTCTCATCATCTGCTCATGCTGCCTAGCTGCGTCTCTCTCTCCTGTCACTCTAGCTAGGGCACCATCATCCTGTCCATCTCCCCCCTGTGCTCTCAACTGTAGCTGAGCCTGATAGGTCTGTTCCTGTGCTCTCGCATGCCGCAGACTAATCATGGCCTGATGCCTATCCATCTCCACTCTCCTCAGCCTCATCTGTGCCCGCTGCCTCCATCTCCTCTCCTCTCTGATCTGTCTCCGCAGCTGCTGAATACCAACATCATCTCCTGCTCCAATCTGTGCCCGAGGCTGTGCTAATATAGCAGGCTGACCTGGCACCTGCCCTGGCATCTGTATCCCTGGTGCCGCTGGCACAACCGCCTGTGCTGGTGGAGCCCATCGTCGTCGCCTTCGCACTGGCCTCTCCATCCCAATCTCTCCAATCTCCCCATCTCATGTCAACCGAGTCAGCCTCGCTATCGCCCAGTATACATCGTACTCTGGCAATGTGCCTGGATCTACAGGACCCTGTCCCCACTGCCATGCTACTGGCTGTAGTCCATCTCTCTCTGCCAAAGCTGTGTCAACCACAACCTCTGGACCCCAATCAAATACCTCTTGCCTCATCCTCCCAAAAATGGCATCACCTACTGGTACTGCCTGTGCCTCTCCAAACTGTCTCAGGGCTCTCTCTGGCAAATAGCGCTCTATAATATACACGCCGCGTCCAAAAATATATCTCGCCTGTCTAGCATAGACAAGCTCCGCATCCTCCTCCTCCCACTGCTCACATCCCAGCCATGGCCTCCATACAAACCTATCTACCTCATCCAATCTCTGCCGCCAGTATACCACACCTCGGCGCTGTCGATATGTCAACGCTCCTCTATACATCCGTGCAAATGGCTCTCCTGCTGCTCTCGCCACCCATCCCTCTGGTCTCGTCACCGGAATGTGCTCATATGCCCATACATGTAACACTGTCACTCCTGCCGACATACTGGCTCCAAACATATACGCGCAATCGTGCAGGTAATGATAGAGCTGTCCCAACACGCACTCTGCCCATGCATATCTCGTGCCATAGGAAAACATGCCCTCCATCACTGTCCCCCATCCTATGGGAAACCCTCTGGCTCTCCTATCACCCACTAGCCATCTAATGATAGCCACTACCACCCACTATAATCTGTCACAAAGCTCCTCCATCCTCCCCATCGGTATCTTTGAACCCTCTGCTCCGATGTCTGGTGTCCCAAACAATCTCCTGAATGCAGCTGGACCCATCTCCGGATCATAATCCACACGATCCCCATCTATCAGAATCCTCAATATCCGGAATACACCCTCTAAGGTAATGGTCGCCTCTCCTGTTGGTAACAAGAATGAACTGTGCTCGCTCCCCCCAGGATCTCTAACACTAGTAGCTCCTCTGCATCTAACCGTCTCACCAGCCGTAAATCTCTCGGATGTGGCTCTCGCGATAACAATGGCGGTAGTACATCCTGCATCATCCATTTACCCTTGTTCTGTTAGTCATACATATCAAAATTTGCTTCCCTATTGGCTATTTTACCCTACATCTACCATAAGCGGTCCACTTTACCATGTGCGTTTCTTCCTAGCTCATTAGCGACTAGTTTTCCCTTATGCGCACCTGTTTTAACTACATGTGAACTCTTTACCGTATGCACTTTCTGTTTAACCGTAAGTGAGCTCAACCACCATATGCGCTTCTTCTTGCGTCATGTGCGCATCCTATACTATATGCGAGCCTATTTGGCCTAAACGCGAGCCTTATTCTAAATGCGCCTAGTTTTTCACTATAAGCGAGCCCCCTAAGCATATGCGACCATTCTAGCCTTACAAGCGCACTATTTTCCCTATGCGAGTCATTTCTATCTGTACGCGAGCCGAACTACATGACGCGACCTCTATTTGCCTATAAGCGAGCCCTTTCTAGCCATAAGCGACGCATTTTGCAATTTACGCGCTTTTCGCCTGCGTTTTTCCTGCCGACGGGATGCGACCCGTTTTCCCCTATGCGACCTACTCGCGCTCATAAGTGACCAAAACTCCTACAAGTGATTTATCTTCCTACATAAGCGGCCTACAATGACTATTCCCTAACCTAGTCGCTTTTGGTGACGTGTGTGAATTAATTACGCTTTTAGGCTATTAATTACACGCTTTTGGGAAAAGTTTTGAAACATACCGGTGCACCTGCTCCCTCTGGTCGTCCATGTGTCCTCACCCGCTCCGCACGATGATCCCTGCGTGGAATAACCATCCTGCTAGCTCTGCAACTCTCACTATCAGGAGCTCTGGGTTTCTCTAGTTTTTGAGCACAAATGAGCCTATTTGCCATTGAAGAACCTACTTATAGCCCTTCTCCAAACCCTAATTCTTCCCTACCACAACCTATTTTCTTTCATCCAACTCCCATTTCCTTCGCGTCAGCCTTCTTTTTAGCCTTTTTTCTATCGAGAGCCAACCCAGCCCTTCCTAGTTAGCCTGGCTTACCTCTCGAGGGGGCATCACCTGCCAGTTACACTGGGGCATAACTTGTTTATCGAACGCATATCGTATCTTCTTTGACACAACGCTCTATCGAACATTGTATCAAAGAGGGGCAAAATGTAGACACCCAAATTTGTCCCAACTTTGTCCATGTCTAGCAACACCTTGTTAAATCACTAATCCATTAGCCAATTAATTAAATAAATTTTATTTATTTAATTAAAATCCCATTCAATCCCATTCTCATCTACTTAGCCAATTCATTAAATAAATTGTATTTATTTAATTAATTCCACATCATTTCTCAATCATATCTTATCCCATTTTATTCATTTATCCAATTAATTAAATAAATATTATTTATTTAATTAATATCCAACTCATATCACAACTAATTCAAATATTTTATTTTGAATTAATTCCTCTCCTTTTATCACATTCCAACACTTGTCCAGTCAATCATGTGTTGTAAGACAACTTTCATTTACAATCCTTCACATGCATAATTAATGGAATCTAAATTTAGTAACTTTCAATCCTAGCCATTCACATAGCCTCTGAATCTCCACCGTTGATTGATCTTGGCTAAGTCCTATATAAACACCCTCTCACTCCATATGAGACATCCAGCAATCATATCCAGCCATCATATAGCACCTACATTATCATCTTGAGCATTTGAGCATTCACTTGAGCTTTTATCATCCACCATGGCAGCTTTCAGCTTTGCAATTGTTCATTGCTGAAGAAGCAGTCCACATCCCCAAACAAGGAATCGCACGGTCTAGGTGATGTTGTGCTTGAATTGCATTGTTCTTTGATTTCATTTAGATTAGATTCCTTGATGATGGTACGGTTAGGGTTTCATGACTATGTCTGATCTGCTACACTTGACTTTCACCTATCACAAACTACTTTTATGCCAAGAGCAAATGAGCTTGTTTGTGGAATTAGAAATGCTAGTGGAGTCTTGGATGAAAATGAGATTGTTGGCAAAATTCTCAGATCCCTTTCTGCCTCTTACAAAATCAAGGTTGCTGCCATTGATAAATTCAGAGCCCATACAACTGTCACAAGAGATAATTGGATAGCAAATTGGCTGCATTTGAAATGACCAAGTTTGGAGATGATCCCCCCAAGACTAAATCTGCATTCAAAGCCAGTGCCTCTGTAAAAGGTAAACAAAGGTTTGATTTGGGAGAGAACTCATCAAGGAAACTATCATGGTATGAAAAAGCAAGAAAAGACCTGGAAGAAGAAGAAGTAGAAACTGCTCAACTTGAAGCCCTCATTGCAAAGAGACTGCCAAGAGGATTTGGTAAGTATGAAGGAAAATTGCCTTTTAAGTGTTTTAACTACAATAAGATTGGTCATTTTGCCTCAAAATGTTTGGAAAGATTTTCAAGGCAAAATCCTAACAAATCAAGGTTCCAAAAGAATTGTTACTATGTTCATGAAAAAGATGATAATGAAGGAGTAACAGATGATGAATTAGAGACAGGAAACAAATCCGGAAGTGAATGGGTGTTTATTGCCATCAAGGAAGAAGAACCAATATCCTCTGTATCTATCAATCATAAAGTTATAGAAAGTGCTCTGGCTGCCCAAGTTGAAGAAAAGGATGATTGGGTCATTGACAGTGGTTGCTCTCACCATATGACAAGTGACAAAAGTAAGTTCATAGATTTGGAAAGATACGAAGGAGGAGTGGTGAAGTTTGGTGATAATTCTGCTAGTAGAATCAGAGGAAGAGGAACTATTTCTTTTGATGGAAGGAACAAAACCGGTAATGTTCTATATGTTGAAGACTTGAAGCACAATCTTCTCAGTGTTGGATAGTTGGTGGACAAAGGCTATGATCTCCAGTTCAAGAATGGAAAATGCAAGATCTTTGAAAGCTCAGGAACAGAGATTGCATCCGGTACCCAAACTAAAGGTAATATCTTCCACTTGGTTGGCACTGGTAAAAGTTGCTTATTTGTTCAAGTTGATCAGAGTTGGTTATGGCATAGGAGAATGTGTCATGTGAATTTTGATAATATCATCAAGATAAGCAATACTCAGGTTGTCAGAGATCTTCCAAAATTGGTGAAACCTACTAATAGCTTGTGCAAAGAATGTCAGTAGGGTAAGCTGAGCAGAATCACATTCAAGAGTAAGGATCAATCTTCTACCAGATTATTGGACTTAGTTCTTACTGATCTATGTGGTCTGACAAGAATCAAGAGTGTACAAGGTGAGATATTTCATGTTATTAATTGATGACCATTCCCGGATGATGTGGGTTACCTTTCTGAAAGAGAAATTAGAAGCTTTTGAGAAGTTCAAAATCTTCAAGGCTATGGTAAAAAATGAAACTGGATTAAAATTGAAATGTCTGAGGTCTAATAGAGGTGGTGAATTCACATCCGGTGAGTTCATATATTTTTGTGAGAAGCATGGTATAAAAAGACAGTTGTCTGCTCCTAGGACTCCACAGTAGAATGGGATAGTGGAGAGAAAGAACCGGACCATCCAGGAAGCATCTAGGACAATGATGATGGAAGCAAACATTCCTCAGATGTTTTGGAGAGAAGCTGTCAGCACTGCAGTCTATACTCTCAATCGAGTTCAAATCAGAAGCAGTACCGGTAAGACTCCCTATGAACTTTGGTTTGGCATCACTCCTACTGTGAGGTATTTCAGAGTGTTTGGTAGCAAATGTTACATTAAAAGAGATGAAGATCTAGGCAAGTTTGATGCTAGAAGTGATGAAGGAATTTTCTTGGGTTACTCCACTCAAAGCAAAGCATACCGGTGTTACAATAAGAGACTGAGAAAGATGATAGAAAGTACAAATGTGAAGGTTGATGAAGGAATTGAGAAACCTTCAAGGTTTTATGAATATGATGAAGATGATCAGAATGGTGTTCTGATTCAAGGAGCCCAAACGCCTTTCGGTACTCAGAATCAAACATATCCGGTAATTCAGGAAGAAGAGATGAGTCATAATGAGCCTGAGCAAGAATTAGAAGTACATGAAACTCCCAAAGTTCCCAGGTATGTAAGACTGAACCACTCTGAAGATCAGATCATAGGTGATAAAAGCAAAGGAGTTCTAACAAGAAGAAGAATTGCTCAAGATTTAGAAGAGTATTGTTTGATTTCAAAGATTGAACCTAAGACAGTGAATGAAGCTTGCAATGATGAAAACTGGACTAAAGCAATGGAGGAAGAGCTAATGCAAATAGAGAAAAATCACACTTGGGATCTTGTTCCCAGACCTAAAGACAAGAATGTGATTGGAACCAAATGGGTCTTCCGAAACAAACTAAATGAAGTTGGTGATGTGATTAGAAATAAAGCCAGATTGGTCTGCAAATGCTACTCTCAAATAGAAGGAATTGATTTTGAAGAAACTTTTGCTCCAGTGGCAAGAATTGAAGCAATCAGATTATTTCTTGCCTTTGCTACTTTCAAGGATTTCAAGGTATATCAGATGGATGTCAAGTCTGCCTTTCTAAATGGTGACTTGGAAGAAGAAGTATATATAGAGCAACCAGATGGTTTTTAATTGTCTGATCATGGTGATATGGTCTGCAAGTTGAAGAAGGCATTGTATGGATTAAGCAAGCCCCAAGAGCTTGGTATGAAAGATTGGATAAGCATCTTTTGAAGATTGGTTTCAACAAAGGTACTGCTGACAGTAACTTATATTTCAAAATTGATCATGAAAACATCTTGATTGTTGAAGTATTTGTTGATGATATCATCTTTGGAGGAAGAGATAGTATGTGTAAAACTTTTGCAAATCAAATGAAAAGTGAGTTTGAGATGTCTATGCTTGGTGAAATGAATTTCTTCTTGGGTCTGCAAATTACTCAAACAAAAAAAGGAATCTTCATTTCTCAGACCAAATATGTGAAAGAATTGTTGAGGAAATTTGGGATGGAAGATTCAAAGCCAATGAATACTCCCATGGCAACCGGATGCAAGTTGAGCAAAGATGATGACTCTCCTAAGGTAGACCAGACAAAGTATAGATCAATGATTGGAGGATTGTTGTATCTCACTCAAACTAGACCAGATATAATGCAGGTTGTTGGTCTTGTTGCTGGATTCCAGGCTGATCCTAGAAAATCTCATGTCATGGCAATCAAGAGGATTTTTAGATATCTAAAAGGGACAGTAGAGTATGGTTTATGGTATCCTAGAGACCATGATTTCTCTCTTCATGCATATATAGATGCAGATTGGGCAGGAGATGTGGATGACCGAAAGAGTACCAGTGGTGGAGCATTCTTTTTGGGGAAGAGATTGGTTTCTTGGCTAAGCAAGAAACAAGAGGCAATAGCTCTATCCATAACTGAAGCAGAATATATTGCAGTAGCAGGTAGTTGCACTCAAGTTTTGTGGATGAAGCAGATGCTAAGAGACATAAGAGTGGAGTATGAGGAGCCTATCACAATCTTTTGTGATAATCCAAGTGCAATTAGTATATCCAAGAATCTGATGTTGCATTCAAAGACTAAGCATATATCTATCAAGTTTCACTTTCTGAGAGAGCAAGTGAACAAGAATGAGGTCAGATTGGAGTTTGTGTCATCCAAGGATCAGATTGCAGATATCTTTACTAAACCTTTGCCTAAGGACTCTTTTGAGTATCTCAGGGAGAAGCTAGGGGTTATTGCCCCTCCGATGATGAACTAAGGTGCACTGAGGTGCATTAGTCCGGTGGACATCACAGTCATATCTTGTGATCCAAATTGATGGGAGCTGCTACTCATGGGGAGCAGCAGGTATGATTCTGAAGTATTGTGGTGCAAGGGCACCTACCTTACAGTGGCCTCCATGAGGCAGTTAGTTAGTTTTAAGTCTTGTTGATGTTTCCAAGAAGGTCTTATAAGACCAATGCATTGTAATAAGGTCAGCTTGGACCAATATTTAGTTTGTATCTAGGTTAATGTGCAAGTTTGTTAGGTTGTTACCATTTGTTAGTTGGTTATGGTTCCCAGCCGCTTGGAACCAAGTTTGTACTACTGAGGGTCATTCGATAAATACCCTAGATCGGTTGATTTAGAGGATATATAGAGATTGGGAGTTGCAATCAGTCAGTTGTACTGAGAAACAGAGCAATTGTAATCACCATTCTGATAAGAAAATAAGAGATCCTGTTCAATTTTACTGTGTAATCGATCTGTTGTTTTGATTGGCCAAATGGATCCTTTATCCCATTCCACCGGTTGATTCCTGCGGAATCGGTGGAATGGTCATGTACCATAGTTTAGGGTTTAGTTTGCATTTTCTATTAGTTTGCAGGATTGCAGGTCAGAGGTGTTGAAAACCCTAGCATGGGTATGTGCTAGGTCGTGCAGGTCGAAAACAGTTTGAGAAACCACCCAGGAAACAGATTGGGCCATCGATGGAGATTGCGCGGATCAACCTGTGAAAATCTGTGAAGTTCTCAAAATTATACAATTTGTGTATATATCCCCTTTGTATGCGGGATATACATTTCCTGCATATATCGCACGGAGCTCGTGGATGCAATTACTGTGTATATCACCTTTGTATGGTCTGGGTCAACAGATGGTCAAACATACATTGGTCGAAGAGGTATGTGTTGAAGGTATCGGCGTAAGGGGGTGTATCGGTGAAGTATATTAAAGTTGGACCGATGGTGGATGTCTAGCCGATGAGGGAGTTGGCGTGAAGGGTTTCAGAGTGACCAAAGGCATCAGCATAAGTTTCGTTGGTGTCGCCGACGGTTTAAGTCACAATGACAAGTGAAGTGCAGATAGTCCATCAAGGAGAGAAGAGTCATCAACGAAGGGTTTCCAGTTTCTCTTGATAGGTTAAGTCTCACCGAGGGTGGCAGATGTTAAGTGTATCGGCATGAGTTGGTATCGGAGAACAAAGAGAAAGTTACTCCGACAGCATGAGTCTTGGCGATGGACCAGCTATCGTAGGTAAGGGCACCAGAAGGAAAGGTTGAAGTTTGGCGTCGGTGTGAGATGAAGCATCGGGGGGACCTTCCGCGGCTGGTCCGATAGCGTAAGTGTTGCCGATAGGCAACCAAAGGCGAACATCGATCGGTGAGAGGATAACGATCGGTAGGAGTGGTAAGGAGTTCACCGATAGGGGAAGTGCGACTAATTGTCAACAAGGTCAGAGTATGCATCGGTGAGAGAAAGGCTTCTGGGAGACGTTCTACGGAGAGGCCGATGAACTAAGTGTTGTTGATAGGCAATTTAACCAATCAAAGGGTATCGGTGGGAGTTAGGTGATCAGAGAAGAAGAAAACTGGTCGGCCGATGGGAGATATCTTGTCGATGGGTGATTTAAGCATCGAAATGAAAGTGTTTTACTAAGCTGATAGGTTTAGGTCATAGCGATATGGTGTCTGGGACACATCAACATGAAATGGGACATCGGTGTGAAAGGAACTAGGTCTGACCGATAAGTATGTTGAGGGAGTGGTGGATGCTCTGCATCATATTGGAGTTGCAAGTATGCACCCTTTGCCATTGATGTCAAAGGGGGAGAGAAGACATGTGAAAAACAAGTGGTTGATAATCAAAGGGGGAGCAGTAAAGGAAGAGAAGACATATGAGTAGTTGTTGCTGATAGGGGGAGTTGTGACAGTAAGGAGAAGTTCTTGTCTTGATGGTTTTTCACATCATATGTTGCCATAAATGACAAAGGGGGAGATTGTTGCAAGTATGGGTCTAACCGGTGTTGTCATTGATGTCAACATACTCATGTTGCATTAATGAGAAGGATTGGATGAGCTATGTGCTAAGGATATTGAGAAAATTAGTCTCAATCAAGAACAGTGAAGAACAGTGATGAGAACAAGGTAAAAGTCCAAGATAGGTAGAGGATCAGAGGATACAGTTTAAAGGGTTTGTAGATATAAGTCTTGAGATGCTACAGTCAAGTTTCCAGAGGTCCGCATGAAGATCTGAGGAAGTTATGGTCGCTCAAGTAGAACCGGTTCCGGTAGGTGCTCAAAGGTGACAGAGTGACACAGATAGGTCCGGTGAGATCTGGAAATGCATTATCCCATTTTGTGAATTTGAGGAAGTGTTGAGGATGTCCTTGTGAAGTGTCAAGTAGATTGGTTCGTGGTTTGAAGGTCCAAAAGAACCTATTCCTTTGTGACAGTGATGACAGACTGTGTTCTTGAGGTTCCGAATGAAGGAGAGAAGGATTCCAGTAAGCAGATGAAGTGCGGATGTTCTTGGTGATTCAGGAAAGCTTGTGGTGATCTGTGGATCATGTCTAGTTCATGTTGGTGGTCCTCATTGAAGTTAAAGTTTGTATTTGAAGAATACCCACCAGATGTTGGTGTTCTTCTTGAGACTGGCCGACCGGATGTATTACACGTCTTGCGGATGTTCTTGTAGGTGTTTGCCAACTTAGATGATTGTTCCTAAGTTGATTCCTTGTATAAATAAGGGATTGTGAAGTCATTCTAGTGTGTGTCTTATGGAGATGAGAGTGTGGTAGTGAAGAAAGGAGCGAAAGGCAGAGCAGAAGTTTTGGGCCTAAATAGAACTGATCCAAGCATGGTAAAGATGTTATTCTCCAGTTCAAGTTTGTAATACTTGTTACTTTGTAGACAGTGGGTCTCTTGTAGGCAGTGAACCTCTTGTGAGTAGTGTGCTCAGGTAGTGAGCCCTAATTGGCATGTGCCATTTTGTTCTTTCTATTCTTCTAATAGAGAATACAATCTTGGGTTAATCACCCTGTGGTTTTTTCCCTTAACCGGGTTTTCCACGTCAAAATCTTGGTGTCTTATGTGTTGATAAGTTTCTTCCTGCTGTTTAATTGCATTATGTTTCATGATTGTAATAATACTAATCACTAAGAAGATTTAAGTGTGAAATAGGAGAAAGTTTTAGACAACTGATTCACCCCCCCTCTCAGTTGTGTGCCCTAAAGTCTAACAAAATTGTGTGGAAAGAAGTGCATTCTGTACCATATTCAGGGCATCTTGGAATGACAAAGTTAATAGCTGATGTGAAACCCTTATATTTTAGAAGGGAATGAAAAATGATGCTGCAAGATTTGTGGCAGGATGCCTAGAGTGTCAGCGAGCTAATGCTAAACAACAACACCCAACAGGACTTTTGTATCCTCATGACATACCTGAATGGAAATGGCAAGTTATTAGTATGGATTTTGTCCAAGGATTATTTATGTCCTGCTATAAGCATGATGCTATTCTTGTAATAGTGGATAAACTTTCTAAGATAGCTCATTTTATACTCGGTAATCTTACAGATGGAACATCCATCTTAGCCAAGAAGTTCATGCAAGAATTTTTTAGGTTGCATGGAATTCCAAAAAAGATAATTTTGGATAGAGATGCTCGAATAACTTCAAGGTTTTGGCAAATCTTGATCTCGAATTTGGGAACACAACTGAATATAAGCTCAACCTATCATCTAGAAATGGATGGATAAACTGAGAGAGTAAATCAAATACTGGATGATTTGTTGATGATGTATTACATGGATAAATAATATAAGTGGGAAGAGTATCTTCCACTGGTTGAATTTGCATATAATAATTCTTATCATTTTGCAATTAAGATGGCTCCATTCGAAGCATTATATGGTAGGAAGTTTCAAAATCCTATAAGCTGGGATAAGCTAGAGGATTGGATTTACCTTGGGCTAGAAATGCTTATGGAAATGGAAGAGAAAGTAAAGCTTATCAGGAAAAGATTGGCAGAAGCAAATGATAGACAAAAAAGCTATGTTGATGCCAAGCGAATACCCTAACAATTTTCAGTAGGAGATAAAGTTCTCTTAAGAGTTAAACTACATAAGAGCCCAATTAAATTTGAAAAGTCTTCCAAACTAGCACCTAGATATGTTGGACCTTTTGAAGTTCTAGAAGTGGTTAATCTAGTTGCTTTGAAGAAATATATACCAGGATCTAATCACATACTTGATTGGAATGATCTCTAGGTACAGGACCTAGGGGTGGTCATGACCAAGCCTCTCAAAGTGCTTGAGGTACATAAGCTCTGTCTGCATAACAAAGAGGTTACCTAGTGCAAGGTTCAGTGGGACCAGTATATAGAGAAAAATGCTACTTGGGAATATTACAATGATATCTATCAAAAGTTTCCACATCTTTTCATATAACATGATGTATAATTGAACATATTTGAAGTATTTATTTTTGGTTTGGACTTAATCATCGAGGATGATGATCTCTAAGGGGGGAGATATGTCACACCCTATTTTTTAAAACTAATGTATTTATTTTCTTTATTTTCGAGAAGACCTATAGTTAGTCAAAGAAAATATTGTGATTATAGTAATGATGGAAAATACATTTGTTATATGTTAATTTATATGCAAAGGATAAATGTTTATGACGTCATTATTGATCATGTGGTTAAATGATGAAATGGACTAACTACCGTCATGTAACTGAGGTGGATGCAGGAACAATGTTGTTTTCCCTCTAATATGAGAGAGAGTATCATCATGGAGAGGATGCTAGATTGCATGATTGCAACAATCCTTATGCCATCTGGAAACACACACACATATACTTAGTAGAGAGATCATGTTTGCTCTTATCAAATTATGTCGTCACATTAAGACGAAGGTTAAATTCATTTTTGTCATCTAATAGAAACTTGGTGTATGCCTTTGGATGACAAGTCGATGTGTGTAAATCAACTAAACATGTTTAATTTTGCTCTCAAGATCTTAGTTGACTTGTGAGAATCCTCCGTCAATGATTGTGCTTACAAATAAGCACAATTAGTGTTCAAGAATATGCAATATCAACATCTAATAGATAAGTATATTATTTTCTATTTTCAAATAATAATAATAATTATTATTATTAATAGTATTGTTATAGTTAAAGATCATGTGGGTAAGGTTAAAAGTCTCTCTTTTTTCTCCTTAGCAAACTCCCTAGATGATTGGGGAGTGGGGGAAGGAGCAGTAGCTCCATACTCCCCACTCTTTTCTGCATGTAGAGAGCCATGGGGATGTGGAGAGAGGTGCATAGTGGTGCATTGATTAAGCACCCATAGCTATGAGAGGTCGGCTTAAGAAAAAGAGGAGAGTGTTTTTAGATAGAAAGGAGAGGAGATTACTTTGATGAAAGGCTCGAATGATAGGGAGCAGAGAATAGGAACATAGGAGGAAGCAAAAATCTTGATAGCGTGCTGCCTATAGCATTACACAGGTAAGTTGATCATATACCATTGAATATAATGATATAGATACGTTGATATTACCTTACATTCGTTGAATTTCCAAAGTAATATATATATATATATATACAGATTCTGTCATTGTTTATCCTCAACAAAGGATTAATTCTGTATTAATATGTATCATATCTCAATTAGGGTTAGAGTTAGGACAACTTAGAAGACATATTTATTCGTTGTGTATATATATGTATCCTTAGTGGAAATGTTTATGTGCACGATATCTCAGGATTAAGAGAATCGTATATCTATTTTTTAATGTAGGAAGTTCCTATTGATTATCTAAACATATTAGTAATGATGGTAACAATTCAAGGACTGTGAAATCAAACCATTGATAATAGTGTTTTAAAAAGTAGAAGTAGAAATGTTATATGGCCAGTTTTTCATGTCTTAGGCCAACTATGATAATATACTTAGGTTGACTGTGATGATATAGTCAGGCCAACTATGATGATATATTCAAGATGACTGTGATAATATATTCAGGCCAACTGTGTAAGTCTTATGGCCGAGTGTTTGATATATGGCCGAGTGTGTAAGTCTATGATCGATCTTCATGTCTGAGGCAGACTGTGTTATTATACCGAGGCAGACTATGTTATTATTACTGAGGCTGACGATGTTATTATATTGAGGTCGACTGTGTTATTATACTGAGGCTGACTGTGTTATTATACTAAGGCTGATTGTGCTAATATAGTCAGGTCAACTGTGTTATATATTAAGGCTAAATGTGTTACTATATGGAGGCCAATGGTGAAAAGTATAGGCTAATTTTTATAAGAGACTGACAACTATTTGAAACTAAGCTTAGGTTCAGTAACTTAATAAGGGTCAATAGTAGATTTAATGAAGGACCTAAGACAAGGTCATTTATAAAAGTATACTTCTCTTACCAATAGTGGATTAACAAGGTTGAGAGTGTGTTTTTGAAAGCTTAAAAAGCTAGTAAAAGAGACAAAGTCATAGTGTAGAAACACTTGACATTAGAATGCTATTTCAGTAGAAATATGAAGAAAATTCAAGTTATTTGTAGATGCTATTTTAGAATTATCCCGAATTATCTATATCCTAGTTTTGTGGAGGAATATTCTTTTACCTAATCTTAAGCTAAGAATAGCCACAAGAATATCTTGAGAAACACTCTTTATACCAATGAAAGGTCAAGATTTAGACTATCATGATATTTTGGAATTCTCTCTTTTGATATACATAAAGAGAAGTATTTAATTCCTATGGTTATGAATTTATATCTTATTATCGACAGATTATGAGTCGAATGTTTATTAAGACAGATAGAGTCTTTAATTGTTAATCTATATGGCTTAAATGTCAACTTTATATGTGTAGAAGATTATGGATAAGCATGGGAATAGGTAGACAAGTCATTGAGTAGATGACATGATGTCATAGACCCATTATTGCAAGGATTCAAAGAGGGACTCAATGTATGTTTACACCAGTCACCTAAACTCTCACCCTAGACTTGTCAAGACTAACTAGTAGATAAGGGTATATGTCTTAATGACTAATGTGGTATAAGCAAGACCAAGTGAGTTATTATATATAAAGGAAATAAATGATTAATAATAATGTTGTCTCCAAGTTAAGAAAAGAGTGAGTGAACATATGATTATTTTTATAAATGAAACTTTGGCCAAAGTAATGCAAAAGTCACTATTTGCATTGTCAGTTCATGGTGTACCAGATAGATGAACAATCAAAATGGGTTATACATAGCTAGAGCTAGACTAGAGTTGTAAATCTGATTGCCATTAGGTAGGACACACACTAGTTCTCAGATAGCATAAAGAATCAGTTGATTCTCATTATCTATTACCCTCGTGAAGGGAAGGGCCACTTCTAGAAGGAAGGTGTGCAGGGGACCGCCGGTCTGTGATTGGAGGAAAAGCACCAGGGCGATTCTCTCTCTCTCTCTCTCTCTCTCTCTCTCTCTCTCTCTCTCTCTCTCTCTCTCTCTCTCTCTCTCTCTCTCTCTCTCTCTCTCTCTCTCCTACAGTTGACTACCGAAGACTTGTGAACAAGAACACATTGCTTATTTTGTATATATGATATTGATAAAATTACAAGTCGTCAGAAACACGACAATTTGTTAGTCACATGTGAAGTGACCTTATTTTGAAATATATATATTGTACTTGGATAATTGCAAATTTGTAATATATTGATTATAGATATTTCTCTTTTTGTAAAAAAAAACAAATGAGATTTTTGCTTAATTGTATTTGAGAATATTTAATATACCAGTTGGGATGTTACAATGTTGACAACAAAAGGTCTACTAGTGGCTACATGTTTAGCTTATTCTATGGTACAATGCATTGGATGGGTAAGTGACATGTTATTAATTTATCTACAATAGAGTTAGAGTACATGGTAGCTACTCATGCGTGTAAGGAGTCCATTTCATTTAGAGATTGTGTTTGGATGTTGGGCTACATTAGAAAACAATTAGAGTTTATTGTGATAGTTAGAGTGCCATCAACTTATCAAAGAACCCAATGTTTCACATGTGGATAAAGCACATTGATGTAAAATATCATGTTGTTCATGATATCATGGAAGATCTAAGGGTATTGTTGGAGAAAGTTGATACTTTGGAGAATTTTGTAGATGCTTTGACAGAGCTAGTTAGCATAGAGAGGTTTAGGTAGTGCAATAAGTATATGGGCCTCTCGATTCCTAGCAGATAGTTGGCAATGTTGGTATTATCTTTGTTCATGCAAGGTGTTTGACAAGTGAGAAAATGTTAGAAATGATCTCAACTTTGAATTCTAATGTTCAAATATAATTTTTAGGCTATAGAGGTTGTTTTTGGGCCCAAAAATTACTGAAATGGGCTTGAAACAGTTAAAATGTGTTACAGTGACATAGAGATCTTTGAGATCTTCAATTAAAAGAGAGAGCTCAATCAAGTTGTAAGATCAAAAGTTATGGCCTCAAAAAGTTAATGTCCCACTTTAGGAATGTAAGGGCATCCATGACACATAAGAGAGTTGTAAGAGGGAGTTACACATGTTGACCAAGAACATTCACCAACCTATGACATGTCATTATGACTATCATAAAGCATCTTTGGAGGGTTTGAATAAGAAAAAATGGAGTACCCAAGTTGAGAGGATAACTATGACATGTTATGATAGATTCTTATAGGATTTATCTTGGGATTTAGGTGTTGGAATTTGACTAGGGGATTTAGGCACTTCTTTTGGGTGGCATTAGCTTATGGTTTTCTAATTTCCCTTTTGTGGTTTCATTTATTGGTTTCTCTAATTATTGGGTGGTTAGGATGGAATTTGTGTAGTGTATTTTGTAAGTATTGGTATGCTACTAGTATTACTTCATATATGAGTGTTGATGTCTATTTTGAAGGATCATTGCCTAGATTGTATTGTAATTGATATTATTGTTGATTAATAAATTGGTTTGAAGTTTGGAGCCTAGGTTTTTTTCCTAAAAGGGTTTTCCCAAGATACATCATTGTGTTATGGTGAACGATTTTTTGTTGTTTGTTTTTTACAAATTATTTTAGATCATATTTTTTGTTCATCTCTCCTCTTAGATTAGTGTAGGAAGTGTTTCCACACCTTAGCTTCCTTTTAGGTCTTGTAGATGTTCCTTGTCAAAATATTGTATCATTTATTGATGATTATTACTGGAGAGCATGAGTATATTACTTCAAAAGTAAATTTGAGGTGTTTAGTCAGTTTAAAGAGTTCAAAACTCTCTTGAAAAAGTAAACTTGTAGAAAGACTAAAGTATTAAGAACTAACAATGGTTAGTATTTTTTTGTAGTGTTTGACAGATTATGTAAGGATAATGACATATAAAGGCATAAGATAACTTCATACACTTCTTAGTATAATGGAGTGTTGGTCATGATGTTGGTCATTCGCAAACATAGAATAAAAGTTACACAACAACCTTTACTCATCTTGAAAGATACGATGAATTCAAAGAATTCATGATCCCAAGTCTCCGTTGATTAGGTCTTAATCTACTGACGTTACTCAGTGGTTGATGTGCGTTGCTGTTTTCCATTTAGGGGCCTTACGTGTTTCTGCACTGTTCATCATCATCATCTTCAAATATCCTGCTCTGGATGTTCGCTCTGCATAAGTCTCCAACAATTCTGCCTCTGCACTGTAAATTTAGTCAAATAATGTGCATACAGGCTGATATTTGCATGATTTCTACCATTATTTATGATTCCTTGCATGATATTTTCAATACTTTATGCATCTAACTCAAATATGCTAAGGATTTTCAGTTACCTACGGGGTTTCAGCATATTTCATTGTTTCTGCTTGTTATTTATCATGATTTGCAGTTATGGTGATGGACTAATGAAATTAAAAGAAGAAAAAGGGGGAAAGAATGAGATTCCCAAAACTACTGGACTTAGATCACTGATTCACATACAAGCTCCCATACTTGCAATGAAAAGAAGGAAAACTAGAAATCATACTTCACCAGGACATTCCACAAATCCGCATGATCTAGTGCAAAGCTTCAAAGGAAAGTTGACAACAACATGTAATGAAATGAAAGCGCTTCCAGTTGAACACAGCATTCACCAGTACATATCCAGAAATCAACAGAAAGATTACGTAAAATTTACAATTAAGATGTAATCTGGAACTTCATCTTCATTCAGTATGCTTAAGAACAGGTACATTCACAGTGATCTGAAGAAAGAACCTTGATATTTCAACAATTCTATCCTCATTAGTCTCAGTAATCCGATCTCCTAATTGATTCTACAGTAATTGACTCTTTGCGCCAGATGCGTCTGTGTATTCTAATGTATATCCTTTCCCCCCCTTTAAAATGACAAGCTATGGCTCTTATATAGAGCAACTGCCAGAAAACGGTTACAATGATCCAAGGATCAGGATCCTCTCATAACAAACAACGGTCCAGATGAAAAGCACATGCTTCGTCAGTTAACAAATGTACAGCTGGCGCATAATATTCCAGCATCTTCAACTTGATTCGGTCTCCAGCTGGCGAACAGCATATTTGACAATATCCTCCTCATGTCTGGCCCATGTTGACTCCATGCGTAACTTTGTAATGCTCAGCTTCAGCAGCATCATCAGGTCTTCCTGCAAGTAAACAGACAAATATTAAGTTCATCATCATGTGGATAAACAACAGGAAGTAAACATTTCATTAAACATACCTCTCAACGCAGCCACAGGCAACCAGGTTTTACCTGCGGAAAAAATGCACTAAATGCATAAACAGCATAAAAACAACCAGGTCAACCCCCGTTGACCAAAATCAGGCAGTCGGGCTTTCAAATTTCTATCGTTTCAAATTTTCCCGCCCATTTTCTTGTATATCGGGTTCGAAATATGATGATGATGATCTCAGATTATACAAGGAAATAACCGCCTTTCAACCATCCTTAGAATCCGGCCTTGCATCATCATCATACTTGCATCGGCGAAATTACATACGATCAGGGTGACAGTTTTACCTTAGGCCGACGGCAACAGTTATCATGATGAAGGCAAACAGGTGGACTTGGAAAATGATCCTGCCGCTGAGGAAAATCATGATGACGTCATCGTCATCATCAGGCTTGGTTAAAATGCAAAGGGATGACGTCACCGTCATGTTCCGCCAAGATCAGGAGATAACTGGAATATCGGGTCGCCTCTAAGGAAGCTGATCAGGTGGTGCATGCAATATGACCCTTTCGCGAAGAAGGTGATCCTCTCAAAAGATCAGGATGAAGAACATCATCATCATCATATCTGCATTGGGTGATTTAGAATATGATCCTGCTGAAAGTCCTGACGACGTCATCAGGATATCCGTGGCCCTCATTAATCTTCGAACATGACGTCATCGTCATCATCATATTGGCGAAATGGATCACGCCTTGGAAAATATCCTGCCGAAGGAGAAAGGTGATGGTGACGTCATCGTCATCATCATATTTGCAAAAGGTTATACTTGTCAGCAGGATGATACTACGAACTGCCGGGAAAGACTAACAAGATCATGATGATCTTGTTCAACAAGGTTTCGGCAAGGAAAAAATCACCCTCCGTTTCGAAAGATAAGGTGATCATCATGATCACGCAAAAGGAGGTCAGGAGGATATTAGGAAATGTCGGGTCCTGAAATATCATGATGATGATGATCACCAAGACTGTCATGCGCGCGCAAATTATGCAGATGGCAGATTTCTCTAAGTAAGGTGATATTATAATATCAGCATGATATTATAATATCGGGTGATGTTGGAATATCATGATGCTCGCAATGTTTCCAAGGTTACTCGATGGGTAAAACACACTAGCACTTAAGATTGACGTCCGGATGTTTCGGGACTGCATGATTTTTATCAGGTGATAGAGTAGGATCATGATGATGACTTTGGCGATACAAAAGACCGCCTGACGGGGAAGGATTATTACGACTTAAACTTGACGTCCGGATGTTTCGACCTCAGGATATTATCGGGGGGCTTTTCAAATATCATGATGATGATGTTCATACAGCAATTATCAAGTTTGACCAAAACTTTGACTGCTTACAACTCCCTCATATGGACGAATTTTCAAGTGATGCAAAAGGCAAACCTGCATGGAATTTCAAGCTCTTTCTAACCATGAGGTCATAGAAACAAAATATGAACTTTGACAAACTAACCTCCTGATGATGACCTACCTCATCCTGACCTTCATGATGATGATGCACCTGACTTATTTTTACCAAACCGCCAGAAACAGACAACACAAGCCAAAACAAAAGTTGGGTCCCTGTTTTGCCAAGTCAAAATGGGGCGTGTTGTGTAACCACACAACATGGAGTTGCAGAATGCATGAACATGACATTGAGGGATAGGGCTAGGAGTATGCTTAATGGTTTTAGCCTAGAACAAAACTTTTGGGTAGAAGCATTTGCTATTTAATGTTTGTAGATAAAACCCCCATGGAGGTTTGTATGGGAAAAATCCCTCACTTCAACATCTTCATGTATTTAATTGTAAGGCATATGTTTGTGTGCCTAGGGAGAAGCAATTAAATCTAGATAATAAGGATTTAAAATGTATCTTCATTGGCTATGGTGTAGGTTTGAAAGAGTACAAGCTTTGGAATCCAGTGGCTGAAAAAGTTATCCATAGTTGGAATGCCATTTTTAGGGAGGCCAAACGTTCCACTACAATTGAGAAACCTAAGAAGGATGGGAAGTTAGTTGTGTAGAATTATCCAAAGACCAAGAAGTTGCACAAGACATTGAATCAAAGGTTTAGGTTGGACCAAATTCAAGGAGGATAGTACAAAGAGTTTAAATAGATTAGAAGAAGTATAATCTCCATCTCAACTTTTGAGGAGGTTTAGTTGGCAGAGGAGGCAACTAGAAAGGTATATCCCACTTGATTTGAGATGTATATTTGCTTTTTTAACTAACATTTATGATCCTAGAGCAATTAAAGAGGTGATGTAAATGGATGATTATGCATCTTAGAAATCAACCATGAATGAGGAGATGGGTGCACTAAGAAAGAATGATACATAAGACTTGGTATAGTTGCCTTATGGAAAAAACTTGTTGGTTGCAAATGGGTGTTCAAAGAGAAGCTAGGCTCTAATGGTAATATTGAGAAGTACAAAGTGTAGTTAGTTTCCAATGGTTATTCCAAGGTTGAGGGAATAGATTTTGGTGAGATTTTTTCCCAAGTATTGTAAAGTTGACATGTATTAAAATGTGATTAGCTTGTGTTGCTACTTTTGACCTTGAGGTTAATAGATGGATGTGTGGACAACCTTTTTGTAGGGTGATTTAGAGGAGGAGATCTACATGTCATATCCAAATCATTGCATTTGAGAAGAGTAAGAAAAACTTGCCTTTCTTATTGAAAAATCCCTCTATGGTTTAAAACAGTCTCCTAGAATGTGGTATAAAATTTTTGATTCATATGTTTTAGGGTTCAGGTTTATCAAATATAAGTTAGATCATTAAGTTTATTATAAATAAAGTGATGATTGTTTTATCATTATCACTTTATATGTTGATATTCGTATGATGTTATTTGGTAATGATAAGGAGATGATTAGAGACTTGAAATCTCAAATTTATTTATAGTTTGAAATGAAATACGTAGGGGTTGTTAAGTACATTTTTGGGATGGAAATTAGATGGGTTAAGACTAATAGAAAATTTTGGGTTTAACCAAGGAAGTATGCTATGTCTATTTTGTAGTGTTTTAGTATTGCTGACAACAAACGGGTTAATGTTCCTATTTCTATGAAAACTAAGCTATCAGTTGAACAATGTCCTTCAACACCTGAAAATATAGAGGAGATGAGTTCAGTGTCATATACTAGTGCATTTGTGAGCCTTATGTATGCTGTGGTCTATACCAGACTCGACATTGCCCAAACAATGGGAGTCTTGATCCATTACATGGATAATCTTGAATGAGAACATTGGGTTGTAGTTAAGAGGGTTTGTTGGTGTTTGCCTCAACAATCCAAAAATTTGCTTAAGTCCATGTCCCTTTGTTTCTTTGACCTATCTTTCCCACATTAATGATCAATCTAATAATTCCATTAATGGGCCCCCTTGGTCTTTTCTAGTTTAATGTTGTTTGGTGTGCAAGTAGTCTTTGACAATGGGGGTTGTAAGATGCATTGACAATATATGGTGCTCGTGAAGGGGGTTTAATTTGGTACTCTCTTTCAACTTGATGCATGCACTTACACATAACACAATAGTTTTTTATTAATGTGGTGAATAGATCTACATACTCTACACCCAAGTCACTAGTATGAATAATGAAGAGATTTATTGTATCTAGTTATGATGGGCATGCATTCTATGTGCCTAAGCATCCTCTTGCCTTAGAGAGCAAGTTAACTATTGAGAAGACAATGTTGTGGAACTACCACATGGACCATATTGATAAGAAAGGTCCTTGGACCTTGAAAAATAAAATTCTTGTAGAGGGGCTTGTTGATTGTTCTCTTGAGTTTGATTTTTTTGAGCATTGTATTTTTAGAAAAAAAACTATGTTCAATTTTACTCTAGTTCTCTAGGTTAAATTGGATCTTATTCACTCTGATGTGTTTGGTCTTGTAGATATTCTTTCTCAAAATATTTGTATTATGTATTTTTTATTAATGATTATTCTAGAGGACACGGGTATATATTCTTAGAAGTAAATAGAAGGTCTTTAGCCATTTTAGAGAATTTAAGGATCTCCTTGAAAACTTGAATGTTAGAAAGATTAAGGTGTTGAAAATAAAAAATGATGATGGGTATTGTTTTGCAAAGTTTGGAAGATTTTATAAGAACAACATACAAATACATAAGACAACTCCATACAAAACTTAGTAGAATTGAGTTATAGAACCCATGAACATGACATTGATGGAGTGGGCTAGAAGCATCCTCAGTGGGTCTGGCCTAGAACATAAGTTCTAAGTAGAAGTGATTGATGCTACATGTTACCTAATCAATAAGTTTACCACATTGTTCTTGTGGAGAAAACCCCCATGGAGGTTTTGATGGGTAAAAAGCCCTCACTTCAACATCTTAATGTATTCAAGATCCCAAGGTATATGTTCATGTGCCTAGGGACAAGCACTCAAAGTTGGGTATCAAGGCTATGAAATGTATCTTCATTGATTATGACATAGGTGTAAAAGGGTACAAGCTCTGGGATCCTATGGCCAAAAAAGATCTATGGTCAGAATGCGATTTTAATGAGGTCAAACCAAGTCCACTATAATTGACCAATCAAAGAAGAATGGGAAGTTAGTTGTGTAATAGATGTTGAACCAAAGTTTTAAGTTGTACCAAATGAGGATGACAATATGGAGAGCTCAGAGATTTTGGAAGAAGTAGAACCTCCCTCTCAACTTTTGAGAAGGTCCACTCAACAAAGGAGGCAACTAGAAAGGTTTAGCCCACCTAATTTTAGATATATATTTTCTTTATTGAATAACACTAATGAGCCTAGAATAATTAAAGAGGCAATCGAAATGGATGATTATGAGTCCTTGAAATCAACCATGAATAAGGAGATGGTTGCACTAAGGAAGAATGATACATGGGATTGGTATAGTTCCTGATGGATTAAAACTTGTTAGTTGCAAATGGGTGTTAAAAAAGAAGCTAGGTTCGAATGGTAATATTGAGAAGTACAAGGAATGATTAGTTGCCAAAGGTTATTTGTAGGTTAAGGGAATAGATTTAGGCCATAGGATAGAACATAGCTTAGTGGCACATGAGTGACATGCAAGTGTCTAACTAGTGGTCACAAGGGCAATGGTGAAGGAATCTAGTGCCAAGTGTGGCAAAGTTAGTTGAACAACCACAAGGGTGGTGGAGGTTAGTGTTGGGAATTAAGGTGTCTCAACCTTGGTAAATCCTTGTATTTTTACATTGTATTTATTTATTTATTGTCTATTGTATTAATTGGATGCAAATCCTATGTTGTCATATTGTGGGAGTTGGCACGGTGATGTGTCATCCTACATGGCATTTGACCACATGTATTTTTATCCTCACATAAGGAGATAGGCGTCCCACTTAGTGGAAAGAATATTTTGCCATGTGTCGGCATCTTGGATGTTGTGTAAGGGAATATTGACTGAAACGGTCATGAGAGATTCCTATGACAAAGTTATGACATGTAAGAGTCAGAAATAGAAGATCCTATGACAGCTATGGACATGTGTCATGAAGCATCTTTGAAAAAGGCATCTTTGGGCACCCCAAGGTGGACTATGACATGTTGTAAGAGAATATGCTATTTATAGCCTGTGTATGACAGATTCTCTTACAGTTGTAAGTTATGACAGCTATGATAGATTCTATGACTGTTGTAAGAGTTGTAAGAGCATCTGTCATAGCCCATTTTAGAAATAGGCGACCTCCTTGGGATGGGGTGACTTGACAAGTGTCAGGAGCATCCTACAGTGTTGGACAAGTGTCCATAGGCATGGGTTTTGGGCCATGAGGCCATGTTGGATGCCCATCCCTATGTGGATCCATTTTTGCCTTGTATATTCTATATAAACAAGTGCTTTGGAGAGGAGAGCTATTACAGGTTTGACAGGTACTGTTATGCTGCCAATTTGTCTCCAGCTACGAATGTCGAAGAGTCCTGCAAGAGCATTAGCTCTGTGATTGTATTGTAACCTTGTTTGTTTACGTAATACATTTGAGCTATGTTTTGGAGTGTGGGGTTTTTCACCCGTAAGGATTTTCCCCACGTATATCTTGTGTCTCTCTTCTGTCTTACATTCTTATGTATGTGTTTTCTGTAATATCTTTGTTAGTGGGTTAACATAATATGTAATTGTAAAGATAAAATTGAATTTGCACTCTCCTCCCCTCATTAGATTAGTGTAGGAAGCGATTTCCGCACACCTAGCTTCCTTTCAGTTGGTATCAGAGCCTGGCCAGTTTTGGTCTTAGCTATTGGATAGGGGTTTTTTGAGCTGATCTTAAGTTAAGTGGGAGTCTATGCAGAGTATTCTGTATCTTGTTGCAAGAAGGAGATGGCAACCACATCTAGAAGAGTAGAGGTGAAGTTCAATGGCACAAATTTTGAGTTGTGGAAACTCAAGATGGAGGACCTACTTGTTGATCGTGACCTATGGGAAACCATTGATGGCACTAAACCTGCGGCAATGTCACAAGCTGATTGGGACCTCAAAGATCAGAAGGCTAAGGGTCTCATAAGACTCTGTCTAGCTGACTCTATCCTATTGAATATCCATGAGGAGAAGACTGCGAAAACTCTTTGGAAGAAGCTGGGAGATGTTTATCAGGCCAAGTCCTTGGTGAACAAGCTCTTTTTGAAAAAGAAGTTGTTTGCTCTGAAGATGGAAGATGGAGGATCTGTTGTAGACCATATGAATGCTTTCAACATGATCGTTGCACAGTTGACATCCGTGGGTGTGAAAATGGAGGAGGAGGATCGGTGTATGACCCTACTTTGTTCTTTGCCAGATTCATGGGATCATCTTGTTATGGCTATTAGAAGCAACACATCCACATTCATAATGGAGGAAGTGGTATCTTTGCTATTATCTGAAGAGCTACAGAGAAAGTCTTCTGAGGCAGCCAAAGAGGCTCTTGCGGTTCATGGAAGATCCAAAGAGAAAGGGAAGAAGAAGGACAAGAAAGGTGAAAAGGGTAGATCCAAATCCCATGGGAGATCCAAATCTCCTGGAAAGTCCAAGGCTCTCTGTTGGAACTGTGGTAAAACTGAGCATTTCTGAAAGGAATGCAAAGAGGAGAAGAAAAAGAAGAAGAAGAATGCCCCTGATTCAGATTCTGACAAGTCACAAGATGATGGTGATGCCTTCATCGCATCCTGGCCACCCGTGCATCTAATGATGTGTGGTTGATTGATTCTAGTGCATCATTCCACATGACCTTACATCGAGACTGGTTCATGAAGTATGAAGAGTTCGATGGTGGAAGAGTGTATCTGGGTGATGATTCTCATCTGAAGATTGTTGGTCATGGAAGAGTCTCAATTCGATTCCCTGATGGACGAGTGAAGGGGATCACCAAGGTTATGCACATCCCAAGCCTAGCATGGAACCTACTTTCTGTAAGTATGTTCAATGATGCAAGTGTGCAAGTTGTCTTTTCGAAGGATGGATGCAAGATGACTAGAGGATCAGAGAGGTACTATGTTTCAGCTGGAGGCATGCACTTCACAGTGCAATAGTTCTTCTGACTCAAAGAAAAGAGTTGCAGTCACTTCATCCCCTTCATCCGAACGAGTAGTGAAGAAATCTGTTGTAACTAGTTCTGATGGTAGTGCAAATGCTTTGGAAGCTAAGCTTCCTGCCGAAAAGACTATGTTATGGCATTTGAGATATGGCCACTTTGGTGAGAAGGGTCTGTGAACCCTAAAAAATAAAAACCTCGTTGAGGGGTTAAATGATTGTAATCTCAAGTTTGACTTTTACGAACATTGTGTATACGGAAGACAAAACCATGTTCAATTTTACTCTAGTTCTCACAAGTCTTCTGGTGTGTTGGATCTTATTCATTTTGATGTGTTTGGTCCAGTTAATGTTCCTTCAATTTCCAAATCTGTATATTTTGTATCTTTCATAGATGATTACAGTAGGACATGGGTTTATTTTATCAGAAGTAAGACTAAATTCTTTAGTTAGTTTAAGGATTAAAGCCTTTGCTGAAAATCAAACTAGTAAAAAGATTAAGTGTTTGGGAACTGACAACGGTGATGAGTTTTGTTTGGCAAAGTTTGATAAGTTCTGTAAAGAGCAAGGGATTGAAAGACATAAGACAACTCCATACACACCGCAACAAAATGGAGTTGTAGAGAGGATGAACAGGACACTGATGGAGAAGGCTAGGGGTATGCTCAATGGAGCAAGCCTTGAACAAAAGTTTTGGGTTGAAGCTATTGCCACTGCTTGCTATATGGTAAATAGATCTCCTACATCAACTCTTGTTGGTAAGACACCTATGGAGGTGTGGTCTGGTAAGAAGCCTTCAGTTAGACATCTTCACGTTTTTGGTTGTGAGGCATATGCACATGTGCCTAGGGAGAAACGGTCTAAATTGGAGAACAAGGCTGTTAAATATATTTACATTGGCTATGGTGTCAGGGTGAAAGGATACAAGCTTTGGGATCTTGTGGCTGAAAAACTGTTGTATAGCAGAAGTGTTATCTTCAAAGAGCTAACACCTTCTTCTATTGTTCTATAGCCAGAACAAACAGAAAGGAAAGAGGATGCAGTTTAGTTTCCTTCTACCCCTAAGAAGACTGAACAGACAGACCCTGTGAGATGATGATGAGGAGAGCTCTAGTAGCTCTGAAAGCTCAGAAGAAGAAGCAGAACCTCAACCTCAGCCATTGAGGAGGTCTACACGAATAAAAAGGCAACTTGATAGGTTTGGTTATTCATTACTTGATTCTAGTTGTACTTTTGCTTTACTTACTAACACTGATGATCCTAGAACTATGAAAGAGGCTATGGGCATGAAAGATGCAGGTTCCTAGAAGGAGGTCATGGAAGATGAGATGGCTTCTTTGGAAAAGAATAAAACATGGGACTTGGTGCCTTTTCCTGATGGACAGAAACCCATTGGATACAAATGGGTGTTCAAGAAGAAATTCGGTGCAGATGGCAGTGTTGAAAAGTACAAGGCTAGATTGGTTGCGAAGGGATACTCACAAGTGGAGGGGATTGATTATGGTGAAATTTTCTCTCCCGTTGCAAAGCTGACATCCATTCGATTTCTGTTATCTCTTGCAGCTGCTTATGAATTAGAGGTAGAACAGATGGATGTGAAGACAACTTTCCTTCATGGTGATTTGGAAGAAGAGATTTACATGTCACAGCCAGAGCATTACATAGAGAAAGGTAAAGAAAATTTGGTTTGCAAGTTAAAGAAGTCTTTGTATGGTTTGAAGTAGTCTCCTCGGATGTGGTACTTGAAGTTTGATATCTTTGTGTTGTCGATTAGACATCTGAGATCAAAATTAGATCATTGTGTGTATTACAAATTTGACAATGATCGCATTCTCATTATTGCATTGTATATTGATGATATGATGTTGATTGGGAATGGTAAGAATTTGATTTTTGATTTGAAGTCTCAATTGTCAACACAGTTTGAGATGAAAAATCTTGGGGCAACTAGGTACATTCTGGGGATGGAAATCAGAAGAGATAGAGCTAACATAGAACTTTGGTTAAGCAAGAGTAAGTATGTGAAGACCGTGTTGGATAGGTTCAGCATGGTAGATTGTAGACCATTGTGTGTTCCTGTTTCATTCGGGACAAAGTTGTCTATTAGTGATTGTCCAAAATCTCCTAGTGAGGTGGAAGACATGAGCAGAGTACCTTATGCTAGTGTTGTTAGCAGTTTGATGTATGCCATGGTCTGCACAAGACCAGACATTACCCAAGCAGTGGGAGTTCTTAGTCGATTTATGGCAAATCCTAGACGGGTACATTGGGATGCAGTTAAGTGAGTGTTCAGATATTGAGGGGTACTTTCGAGTATTGCATATGTTATCATGGTAATGTTACAGGACCTCCACATTCAGTTTGTATTCGTGGATTTGTGGATTCTGATTAGGCAAGTGACATTGACAGCAGGAGATCCACGAGTGCCTATGTGTTCACTATGTTTGGTGGTGCAATTAGCTGGATGAGTAAGTGACAACCTGTGGTTGCTTTGTCCACTACAGAAGATGAGTACGTGGTTGCAACTCATGCTTGTAAGGAAGCCATTTGGCTTAAGAGATTGTGTTCAAATATTGGTGTTGATGCAAGTCAGATTACGATCAGTTGTGACAGTCAGAGTGCGATTTGCCTTGCGAAGAATCCAACTTTCCATGCCAGAACAAAGTATATTGATGTACAGTTTCACTTTGTGCAAGACATGGTAGAGAATGGGAAGGTAAATTTGGAGAAGGTAGATACTTTGGAGAATGTTGCAGATGCATTGATGAAACCAGTGGGCACAAAGAAGTTCAGATGGTGTTCGGAGTCTATGGGCCTCTTGGCCTATAGCAGTTAAATCCTTTTAATTCTTTTGGCTCTTACAAGGTGTTCGACAAGTGGGAGAATGTTGGGAATTAAGGTGTCTCAACCTTGGTAATTCCTTGTATTTTTACATTGTATTTATTTATTAATTGTCTATTGTATTAATTGGATGCAAATCCTATGTTGTCATATTATGGGAGTTGGCACGGTGATGTGTCATCCTACATGACATATGACCACATGTATTTTCATCCTCACATGAGGAGATAGGTGTTCCACTTAGTAGTAGGAATATTTTTCTATGTGTTGGCATCTTGGATGTTGTGTAAGGGAATATTGACCATAACAGTCATGACAGATTCCTATGACGAAGTTATGACATGTAAGAGTCAGAAATAGGAGATTCTATGATAGGTGAAGACATGTGTCGAAGAGCATCTTTGAAAAAGGCATCTTTGGGCGCCCCAAGGTGGACTATGACATGTTGTAAGAGAATATGCTATTTATTGCCTGTGTATGACAAATTCTCTTACAATTGTAAGTTATGACAGCTATGACAGATTCTATGATGGTTGTAAGAGTCGTATGAGCATGTCATAGCCCATTTTGGAAATAGGCGACCTCCTTGGGATGGGGTGACTTGACAAGTGTCAGGAGCATCCTACAGTGTTGGACAAGTGTCCATAGGCATGGGTTTTGGGCCATAAGGCCATGCTGGACGCCCATCCCTATGTGGAGCCATTTTTTCCTTGTGTATTCTATATAAATAGGTGCTTTGGAGAGGAGAGGTATTACAGGTTTGATAGGTATTGTTATGATGTCGGTTTGTCTCTAGATACGAGTGTCGAAGACTCCTACAAGAGCATTAGCTTAGTGATTGTATTATAACCTTGTTTGTTTATGTAATACATTTGAGCTGTGTTTTGGAGTGTGGGGTTTTTCACCCGTAAGGGTTTTCCCCACGTATATCTTGTGTCTCTCTCTTCTGTCTTACATTCTTATGTATGTGTTTTTTGCAATATCTCTGTTAGTGGGTTAACATAATTTGTAATTGCAAGGATAAAATTGAATTTGCACTCTCCTCCCCTCATTAGATTATTGTAGGAAGCGATTTCCGCACACCTAGCTTCCTTTCAATTAGACGCGGGGTCAGTAAGGTTGAGCCTTTGGTGGCCTGAGGGGGTTGGTTGTGTTGAACCCCCAAAGGGATTTCTAGCATTTGTGTAGGCCATAGACCCCTCCAAAGGGGTTCACTTAGGGTTTAAATCCCTTTACAATTTTTTTAATATAAGAAAACTTTAAAAAAACTTTTCTACTGCTCAATTTTTTTTGAAATTTTCTGATATGTAGTTTGTATGACCTCCTCAAGCAAAAAAATTATCTCAATTTTTTATAAGCCCAATTTTGATAAATTTTATATGGAAATGAAGGTTTTGGGGCCTTCCAAATGTAATGGCAGGGTCCATTTGGCCTCAAAATGCCATGAAAAATAGTAGTTTGCCTGATGCCACGATTAAACCCCTATTTGTAAACTAGCTTCCTAAACTCTGATTTTGGTGAAATGAAAGCTAATCTTGACTTTCTCAAGCCTCCTAGACACTATGGAATAGCTAAAAATGCTACCCAAATTATCAAAAAGTTGTAAACACTTAGAATCTAGAAAACACAAGTATGAAATCCCATAGTTAAAATTTTTCCCATCAAACTATTTTGATTCTCCAAATCATCTGAAGATGTAAGAGAAGAGCATACCAGATTTTAAGGAAACACACATGCAAAAGCATTAGCCCCATAAATCTCTCAAAAATGGAATCTACAAAATAGAGATTAACCCAAAACCTAGTGAAAGGAGAAAATACTATAAAATTATTAATCTAGATGATATTAAAATAAAAATAGCACAACAAAGTTAGCTTCTAATAATACAAGAGAAATACAAATGATCAAAAAGAAAAATAATATTATGAGAGCTCAAAAAGCATGAATGGATAACAAGATATAGGAATGGATACATATATATGAAGAGGGGAGGCAATACCAACCAATGAGAAAAGTAACTCTTACTACCTAAAAATAGGTAGGAATGGCACTGATAAAAAAATGTCATCTAACCACATTTGACCCACTCACTACAACTAAGAAAGCTAAACTAAACGTGTAGGAAAATGCATAATACCCAACTAAGGAAAATAAAAAACCTACATTAAAAATAAAGAGTTTTGGAGCATTCCCTAGATTTTCAAATGAGTTTCAAAAATAGAATATTCAAAGATAGATCAAGGTAAGTTTATGTCTCTTTCTATTTTATTTTTTTGAATCTTCAACAAACTTTACATACAATTGCAAATTTTGAAAAGACAAAGACCATCTTTTCCAAGATCAATTATAACAAATTTCTTCCGCGAAGCTAGAGATTTCAACAAGGAGATAAATAAATTTCTCATTTATGTTTTCTCCTATGGAGAGAAAATTAGATTTTATGTACCTAGAGCCTATCAACTATCTTCCTTTGCTCTTCTTCTTTCTTCCAAATCTCTTATCTTCCTTTCCAGCTATCATTTTCTTCTTCTCTCTTCCCTTTCTTTGTCATTCTCTTCTTTTTTGTATATCAAAAGTGCTTCTTGTTAAATTCTTTGCATTATTCCCTACTTTTCTACATCCATCCTCTTTTCAACAATTATTTATTTTAAAGAGAGTATACAATGCATGTTTTCTAACATTCCCCCCCCCACTCTTTACAAATAAATTACTCTTGCTAACCACCAAGTGTCCTTCCCTTCCTACTTAGTTATAATAATACATATATTTCTTATTCAATACTGTCTTTATAATATTAAATGATTCTAATTCAATTTTATATTTTATTATTATTATTTATTTTCTTTTAAGGTTTATTAAAATATTGAATATAATTAAACAATGCTTTCTAATTTATAATCATCAAAATTATGTATTTAAATTATTTATGGTATCTTTTTATGATGAGGAACCATATTCATGAACATTCATATTATTATAAATATATAGACTTAGATCATCAATCTGCAACCATGCTTGTTAAATGTTACATGCATTTCTGAATCATTCAACTTCGAAATAGAAATAAGGTTTCTAGCCAATCCAGGAATATGTAAAATACCAGGGAGGGTTTTAATTCTTCCATCACTGAAACACAACATTACCTTTCCCCTTCCAACAATCAGATATGTAGTGTTGTCACCAAGGTAGACATTACCTCCATCATACTCCTCGTATGTGGAAAACCATTCTTTGTGTAGAGTCATGTGATACGAGCATCCTGAGTCAACCAACCAATGATCATGAGAAGCAATATTACATGCAGAAAATCAAACCTCGTCACCTACATTTGAGGACTTTTTGTAGCGGAATCCCACTATTTCTTCGGGTTTATACATTCCTTCTTCACATGCCCTCTTTTTCCACAATTCCAACACTTAACTCTATTCTTCTTTCTAGGAGTCTTGGATCTGCCCTTAGATTTGTCTTCAGGGCCCTTCTGATCCCCTTTTACTCCTCTTTCCTTAGACCTTCCCCTGACACTGAGAGCATCACCTTAACTATATGAACTCTTCTTCCTCAATTCCTGTGACAGCAAAGTTACAACAAGAGCTTCCAACTTCAGATCTGTGAGGTTAGCAATGATAGCCAAAATGACATTCCCCAAGACTTAGGTAAAGAACAAAGAAACATAATGTATTTATCTTCTTCCTCAACAACAACATCTACAGAAGCTAGTTGGCTCAAAATTAAATTAAATGAATTTAAATGCTCAGCAATAGAATCACCTTCTTTCATTTTCAAAGAAAATAACTTCCACTTCAAGTAGAGTTTATTTACCAGACATTTGGATTGATAAATCTCACCCAAATACTTCCACAAATCATATATAGACTTCTCACTCGCAACATTCAGTAGAACAGAGTTTGCTACACACAGTTGGATTGTACCCCATGACTTTTTATTTAGTCTACCACTCATCTTGAGAAACATCATTGGGTTTCTTCGCCTTAGTTACAATAAGCCATTGATTTATTTCTTCAAGAAAATCCTCCATTTTTAGCTTCCACAACTCATAGCCTATACCATTGAACTTCTCTATGTCCAAATAGGATGTAGTTGCAGCCATGATTTTCTACACAAGATTTGCAAAACACAAAACAACCAAATCTCCCACTGCAGCTAAACAATCTTCACTCTACCACCCAATAACAGAGTTGGCTAGGCTCTGATACCAAATTTTAGAAATGAAGACAACAACTACACAAGTGGAAATCTGATTTAACTAAGATCTATGATCTTTAACAATGTAGAAACTATGGAGATAGCAAATAGAATCAAAACCGACAACCTAAGAATTAACACCATAAAAGAAATGAACACACAACATAGTATGTAACGTGGAGAAAACCCTTTCGGGTAAAAATTCCACCAAGAAGAGAGGCTTCAAATTATATTATCTTCAAATCTCCAATACAATACATGCACTTCCTTTGTCTCTTCAATCTTCAATCCGACAGAACTTGCGTACAAAACTTATGAGATGCATAACACATACAAAGCACTAATTTTATAAAGGTTTTACACTCCTCAAACTAGGCATCCACTTTCTCTCTCCTTGGAAACTCCAACATGCAACATTAAATGACTTCTTACATGTCCATGTCACTTGTTAATAGTCAACCATGCAAACTTGGACACCCAAGGCCAAGAATGGCAACTTATAGCTCATAAATACTTGTCATACACTATCACATTGTCATAGATTCTCTTACAACATCTTACCAACCTTATGACGGATGTCATACAAGCCAAAAATAGTAGATTCCTCCAATGTGGTGCCTACCCTCATTTACTTTACCTTTTCACAGTAACTATGAGTAAATGTTATCCCATAACTATCGCTGATAACTCTGAAACTTACCGGTACAATAACTCCATAATTACCATGGATAGTTAATATATTTTACTACTACCAGTGAAACAATTTCATCCCTTAAGGGTAATTATAAACAATAATAATGGGAATAAATAATACAGGGATTTACAAGGTTAATGACACATTAATCCCAACAATTCCACCATACTTAATCTCTTTCCAATTTTTGGGGATCTAATGTGGAACTAGGCCAACTTGAGTCATTAAGAACTCAATTTTATGATGAGCAAGTTGAGATCCCGAAATAGAGCAATAAAGGTTCAGAATATCCATAGTATTATTCAATTCATTTCTAAAATTTTGCAAAAAAGAAGGTTATCATCAACAAAATGAGAGTTAATAACCACTCCATTTTGAGGAATGGAAATACCCTGGATAAGACCAAGTTGATTGGATTTTTGCAGCATATATCCCAAGGCATCGGTAGTAAGAACATATAGGAAGAGAGATAAGGGACAACCTTGTCTAATAGATCGTTGCAAGGGAAATGAATTTGATAAAAGTTTATTAACCACCACATGAGAATTGGCATCTTTAAAGAGCATCTGAATATGGACACATATTTTAGGCCCAAAACCAAGCCATTGTAGCATCTTAAAGATAAAGCACCATCGTATTCTATCAAAGGCCTTATCAAAGTCAAGTTTGACCAGCAAAGAATTTTATCTTGACTATTGTGACCATTCACAAGTTTCCCAAGCAAGGATCAAATTATCAAGAATATATCTGCCTCCAAGAAAACCAATTTGTTCAAGCTTTACAATTCCTTGAACAATAGGTTTAATTCTCATAGCCAAAGCTTTGGCAATAATCTTATAGAATGTGTTTAATAAAGTAATAGGGCGCCATCTGGAAATAGTATTTTCATCTCATCCTTTAGGAAGAAGTGTAATAAGACCCTTATTGATATTAGCTCCTAAAGAGTTGCTTTCAAGCATCTAGATAAAGAAGGTAAAAAACATCTTTGAAGTGACGCCATATTGTTTGGTAAAACTCCACCGGCAGACCATCAAAACCAAGGCTTTTGTTGTGATGCATAGAGAAAAATCCCTCTCAAAATCTTCATGGGATAGATTTTGATCTAGGTATTTGTTGTAACTAGGATCAATTTTATTAGGAATACAGTCTTTAACATTATCCTCTAGGGACTCTTGAATATTGTCCTAATTATTGTCTTCTGTGAAAAGGTTTTCATAGAACTTATTAAAGAGTGAAGTTATTTCAAAAGGATCTGTATGAAGCAAGCCTTGATCATCAACCAAAGAAGATATTTTCTCTTTTTTATGTTTATAATTCAAGTAATTAAAGAACTTTGATCCTTTGTTCCACTCTTTAATCCATTGAGTTCTAGCCCTTATTCTAGCACCTTGCCCTCTATAGATGTCTAATTTGCATAGCTACATTTTGGTGGAAGCAATAGAAGCTTGAATAATAGTATTAGAAGGATCAAGTGCAAGCTTTTTCCTAGCATGTTCTAGCTTCCATTGAAGGGATCTTTCCTTTTTTCAACGTCGTCATGCTTTTTTTTGCCAACGGAGTAGAGAAAAGTAGTACATTTAGAAAGGGCATTGCACCACCATTTGATCCAAGTTTATTGTTTTGAGGTTTAGGAACGAAATTCCAAATGCCCACAAGAGCCACCATATAATTGGGGTCTTTCAAATGGGAAGTGTTTAGCTTAAAAGGAAGTTGAGAGGAAGTGTGGTGAGATGGAGAAATGGAGATTGGGTAGAGAAGAGGAAAGTGATCAAAAAGGATGGTAGTATAGTCAACATGCAAAAAGGAAGCAGGGGAATGAGGGGAAACAAGAAGGTTGTGAGAGATGTAAAATCTGTCTAGCCCGTTGAGTTTTAAATCCAAACCAAATCTACAATTGGTCCATGTGAACCATTTATCCTTATGGTTTGAATATTTATCATGTAAAACATCCACTACACCTAGAGAATTGCGACAACCAATTTTTAAATTCTTTTTTCTACGATTTAGCAAAATTAAACTAGTTGTGGTCATTATGATGTTCCACCATGTTAAAGTCTCTTCCTAAGACCCAGTAAACGACCGAGAGATTAGAAGACAACTAATCCCAACAATTGATTCTTTCTTTAGTATTATTAGGTGCATAAAAATAATATAGACCGATAGTGTAATGCCCTCTCTAAAAATATCAACTAATAAATGAAACAAAATTTGTAAATAAGTTAAATAGATAAATTTACTCACTTAAATAATGGATTTTCAAACAAGAGATTTGTTACAAGAGTTGATCCTCCAGCAAATTGTTTATAACTCTATTCTATTATATTCCCTTAGAACCAAAAGTACAATTATAACTTCGTCGAGAAATAGATGTAATCCTAAACAAATCAACTTTGATTTTGCTTACTACACAGACCCCAATACTATCTCACAGAATTAATCTCATCACTGTTATATTCACCTTTGATAGTATATAATCTGCATCGATATAGAGATATCTTGATTACTCAAATAAAATCCAATGAAATTAGAATAAAGAACACTATTACCTACTAAAGTAAAACTAATTTTAGAATTTATCTATAGACGTATACTATGCAACTGGTATTACAATTCACAGATTTATATGCTTTTATATATATTTCCATCATAACATTTACTATAATTATGAAGACTAAACAGTTAAAATGTCTAGTAGGTTGCCTGACTATGGCAGTTGAGCCGGCCATAGTCGACACATACTAGAATAGTATTAGCAATCATTCTATAAAAACAAAAACCTTTTAAAGATTCTAAGTTTGATAATGTTCCTGTAATATAGATAATCAACAGACTATCACTGGCTATTACTATTGAAATAACAATAATAAATATTTTTTATAACTATACCAAACTCATAAAGTAATGTATATACATTAAAGTTTATTCTTTAACATGTTATAGTCTCCGAATACCCTAACAGAATCAATAAGCAAGAATTACCTAATATTAATAAATGCAAGAAAACTACAAAAGCTTATAACCACTGCGGCTCAAAACAAAGTTTGGAATATCGTCCACTTTAGGTTTTAGAGTTGCTTCTCTCTAGATGAGGGCACACGGTTTTATTTTATTGATCCATTCAAGTAGGCGTTACAAAGAATTAGTTTTAATGAATATATTCAGAATGCATTTCATGATGACTATGGTATCTTGGTGACATGCCTAGATATTGGACATCTCCCTAGCTTCCATACAGAAATCTTCTTCTAACACAAATCAACGCCTTTGCAACTTTAACGCCAATACTAGTTTTAAAATATCAATAGCAATAAATATTCCATGTTGCCATGGATTTGATTGAAGGAAAAATTGATCAACACCATAATACTTTATTGTCTTTATGGATTTATTATAGTCTAACAAAATTTAACCACTTTAATCAATTTACTCATATTCAATTGAAATACTAAAACCATGCTTCAAAATTGAGATGAAATATATAGACAAGATTTACTTTATTTTGCAGATGGAACTATGATTTTCTTCCTTGCAGATTCAAATATCGTCAATATTATGCTACCATGAGATCAACCGTTCTACACTTCAATGATCATGAAAGTAAAATCAACAAAATATAACATATTCACACACAAAATTTATTTCAAACCTTATTTGCTCTTCATAATTAAAAATCTTCCTTTAGTTCTGCAGCAACCAAATTTTTAATCAACTATATTGCTCTTCATAATGAAATCTTCCATCAAACCTGTAAGAACAAAATTTAATCAACCATATTGCTCTCCTCCCATCCATAGGAATCGACTGAGTTGATTCCACCAATGGGCTTAATTTCTAAAAACAAAGTTTAGTTTCACAGATAACTTTTTAAATAGACAAAGCAATAGCTCACACAGAGCAAACATATTAGCTCACACAGAGCAACATCAATAGCTCACACAGAGCAGCATCATTAGCTCACATATAGCAATCTTATTGGCTCACACATAGCAGCATCATTAGCTCACACAAAGCAATCATATTGGCTCACACAGAGCAGCATCATTAGCTCACACAGAGCAATCATATTGGCTCACATAGAGCAGCAACAGAAAATTTTTAACATTCCCAATTCATAAATCAAACAATAATCTGAAACAAAATTTATCCACAAATTCTATACCTCCATTCTCCAGGCTAAGATCTGCCCCTGCAATTTTTAGCCATTTTCCTCTATCTCTCCAAGAATCTATTATAAAAATTTACTACCCTTTCCTCTTTCCAAGAGCTCCCTAAATAACTCATTTTCTTTTTTTTAATAGAACTTTCTCCACAACTCTTCATATTTCCTTTTTTTTTTTTTTTGAAAAATAAAGTCGAAATAAGATGATAAAAGAACACCCATACATTTCCACTTACACACCTCTAAAATAAATCTTTAATGCATTTAAAATATTTAATAATCAAGATTATCTTAATCACTAACTTATCACTATAATCATCAATCATTTAATTAAACTTATTGTTTATTTTCTGACAAATAATTAAATATCTTTTAAATACATAAATTCCATAATCCAAAATAATAATGATAATAATAATATTTATGGTTCAACATAATCAAATTTGTTACACAACTCACACCAAAATATAATGTGAAACAAATATTCAAAAATAACAATATTAACTAGGACCCTACATTCTCCCCCTCTAGAATTTAGACTTCCTCCTGGAAGCTCTAAAAAAAAATAAAGGAATAAAGATTTCATCCTATTTGCATCCTCCCATGAAACAGAAGACTCGTTAAAGGGGTCCCACTAAACCCTGACCTGGTCCAACTATCGACCTTGCAAGGTTAGTGTTTGTTGTTCCAAAATGTGAACTGGTTCCAGAGTTAACTGTCCATCCTATTCCACCTGTAAAGAATTCCACTTCAATACATAAGAAGAATCTGTAACTCCTGAATCAAAAAGAATAGAAACAATAACCTTACCAATTTTTTCGGGAACCTCTATCACTGATGCCAGATGCTCTGCTTGCTGATTTTCAGTCGCTTCAAATACTCAATCAGACCTACCCACATCCCCCACAGTAGGTTTTGAAATTGCTAATTGATGAACTCCTGAAGCTATATTGCTTTGATTACAATCCCTAGCATAATGTCCTCTACCACCGCAATTAAAACAAGAACGGTTCGGAGGAACCGAAAACTGAAAAAGTTGATTTACCAGTGTTAACCTGACTACCTCGAGAACTCTGCTGTGAACGAGCCAATCCAACAAACTGTGTCTAATTGCTCTGATCCTCTTTATGAGATGGAGCTTGCCAAGATCTGACTGAGCCTCCTTGAGCTGACTTAGTTTCCAAGCTAGGTTGTGACTAAGTTGATCTAGCAGGATAAGAATTTGACCTATTTCCATTACTAGAGCGGAACTGATTGTGGTTCTGATACTGAGATAAATTTTAATGGTGATCATGATGTCTTGGCTGGTTTTCTTCTATAATAACTTCCTTCTCCACTGCCTGCTTCATAGTAGTAGGTTCATATAACCGAACCGGACCTACAATGTTATGGTTAACTCCTCTTATAAAACAGTTTATCATTAGCTTCTCATCCTGAATATAGTCGACATACTAAGACAACTCAAAGAATTTTTTCTCATATTGTGCTACAGTCAATCCCCTTTGTTGGAGATCATGAAACTCATCAATTTTCTATTGTTGAAAATGATCAGAAATATATCTCTTCTTGAAAATCTCTAAGAAAACTTCCCAAGTTATACTCTCTAGAGTCAAATATCTTTTTCTCTCCTCCTGTCGCCACCAAGTGTCTGCGCTATCCTTGAGAAGGTGAATAGCCAGTCTAGCCTTAAGATTACTCCCATAGGTTTTTAATGCAAAACTTTTCTCAAGACTGATTAGCCAAGATTTTGCCTCTGATCCAGCAGTAGATCCAGAAAAATGTTGTGGCTGTAACTAAAGAAAATCTCAGATTAATTTGTCAATATCCATAGAGACCTCCCTTCCTACTTGAGTGTTACAAGGAGGTGGCAAATAATGTCTTGATTCTCCTTCCTCTACATGATCTGCTCTACTATGACGAGGACTTCTACTACGTTCCTAAGATAAAGAATGTTGTCTTTCAATGTGATTCTAGTCTTGATTGTTAAGCACAGGTAACCTCTCTTGGATTACATTCACCAAATTTTGTAAGGCCTACAAAATTTGAGGTCCCTAATCGATTGGTTCCCCAGAATGGTTTGATGACATGTTCTACACATCAGGAAAAACAAGTTTATATTACTATCACTTTTTCCCCAAAGCTCCCAAGTGTTACAACCTGGTGCTTTGATACCTATGTAATGCCCTCTCTAAAAATATCAACTAATAAATGAAACGAAATTTGTAAATAAGTTAAATAGATAAATTTACTCACTTAAATAATGGATTTTCAAACAAGAGATTTGTTACAAGAGTTGATCTACTAGCAAATTGTTTATAACTCTATTCTATTATATTCCCTTGGAACCAATAGTACAATTATAACTCCGTCAAGAAATAGATATAATCCTAAACAAATCAACTCTGATTTTGCTTACTATACAGACCCCAATACCATCTCACAGAATTGATCTCATCATTGCTATATTCACCTTTGATAGTATATAATCTACATCGATATAGAGATATCTTGATTACTAAAATAAAATCCAATGAAATTAGAATAAAGAACATTATTACCTACTAAAGTAAAATTAATTTTAGAATTTATCTGCAGATGTATACTATGCAACTGGTATTACAATTCACAGATTTATATGCTTTTATATATATTTCCATCATAACGTTTACTATAATTATGAAGACTAAACAGTTAAAATGTTTAGTAGGTTGCCTGATGTGGCGGCTGAGCCGGCCACAGTCGACACATACCAAAATAGTATTAGCAATCACTCTATAAAAACAAAAATCTTTGAAAGATTCTAAGTTTGATAATGCTTCCGTAATATAGATAATTAGCAGACTATCACTCGCTATTGCTATTGAAATAACAATAATAAAGATTTTTTATAACTATACCAAACATAAAGTAACGTATATACATTGGAGTTTATTCTTTAACATGTTATAGTCTCCGAATACCCTAACAGAATCGATAAGCAAGAATTACCTAATATTAATAAATGCTTATAACCATTGCGGCTCAAAACAAAGTTCAAAATATCATCCACTTTAGGTTTTAGAGTTGCTCCTCTCTAGACAAGGGCACATGGTTTTACTTTATTGATCTATTCAAGTAGGCGTTACAAAGAATTAGTTTTAATGAATATGCCCATAATGCATTTAATGATGACTGTTGTATCTTAGCAACATGCTTAGATATTGTCTCCCTAACTTCCATACAGAAATCTTCTTCTGACAAGAATCAACGCCTCTGCAACTTTAACGCCAATACTAGTTTTAAAATATCAACAACAATAAATATTGCATGTTGCCATGGATTTGATTAAGGGAAAAATTGATCAGCACCATAATACTTTATTGTCTTTATGGATTTATTACAGTCTAACAAAATTTAACCACTTTAATCAATTTACTCATATTCAATTGAAATACTAAAACTATGCTTCGAAATTGAGATGAAATATACAGACAAGATTTACTTGATTTTGCAGATGGAACTACGATTTTCTTCCTTGCAGATTCAAATATCATCAATATTCTGCTACCAAGAGATCAATCATTCTACACTTCAGTGATCATGAAAGTAAAATCAACAAAATATAACCTATTCACACACAAAATTTATTTCAAACCTGATTTGCTCTTCATAATTAAAAATATTCCTTCAGTTCTACAACAACCAAATTTTTAATCAACTATATTGCTCTTCATAATGAAATCTTCCAGCGGACCTGTAAGAACAAAATTTAATCAACCATATTGCTCTCCTCCCATCCATAGGAATCGAGTGAGTTGATTCCACCCCTAAGCTAAATTTCTGAAAACAAAGTTTAGTTTCACATATAACTTTTTAAATAGACAAAGCAATAGCTCACACAGAGCAAACATATTAGCTCACACAGAGCAATCATATTGGCTCACACAGAGCAACATCATTAGCTCACACAGAGAAGCATCATTAGCTCACACAGAGCAATCTTATTGTCTCACACAGAGTAGCATCATTAGCTCACACAAAGAAATCATATTGGCTCACACAGAGCAGCATCATTAGCTCACACAGAGCAGCAACCACAAATTTTTAACATTCCCAATTCATAAATCAAACAATAATTTGAAACAAAATTATCCACAAATTCCATACCTCCATTCTCCAGGCTAAGATCCGCCCCTGCAATTTTCAGCTATTTTCCTCTATCTCTCCAAGATCCCTCCAAGAATTTGTTACAAAAATTTACTGCCCTTTCCTCTTTCCAATAGCTCCCTAAATAACTCATTTCCTTTCTTTTTAATAAAACTTTCTCCACAACTCTTCATATTTCTTCATTTTTAAAAAAAATAAAGTCATAATAACATGAGAAAAGAACGCCCATACATTTCCACTTACACACCTCTAAAATAAATCGTTAATGCATTTAAAATATTTAATAATCAAGATCATCTTAATCGCTAACTTATCACTATAATCATCTATCATTTAATTAAACTTATTGTTTATTTTTTGACAAATAATTAAATATCTTTTAAATACATAAATTCCATAATCCAAAATAATAATGTCAAATCTCTTACACAACTCACACCAAAATATAATGTGAAACAAATATTCAAAAATAGCAATATTAACTAGGACCCTACATTCTCCCCCTTTAGAATTTAGGCTTCCTCCTAGAAGCTCTAAAAAAAAATAAAGGAATAAAGATTTCATCATGTTTGCATCCTCCCATGAAACAAAAGACTTATTAAAGGGGTCCCATTAAACCCTGCCCTGGTCAAGCTATCGACCTTGCAGGTTCAGTGTTTGTTGTTCCAAAATGTGAACCGGTTCCAGAGTTAAATGTCCATCATGTGCCACCTGTAAAGCATTCCACTTCAATACATAAGAAGAATCTGTAACTCCTGAATCAAAAAGAATAGAAACAATAACCTTACCAATTTTTTCGGGAACCTCTATCACTAATGCCAGATGCTCTGCTTGCCAATTTTCAGTCACTGCAAATACCCGATGAGATCTGCCCACATCCCCCACAATAGGTTATGAAACTGCCGACTAATGAACTCCTGAAGCTATATTGCTTTGATTACAATCCCTAGCATAGTGTCCTTTACCACCGCAATTAAAACAAGAACGGTTCGGAGGAACCGAAAACTGAAAAGTTGATTTACCAGTTTTAGCCTGACTACCTCGAGAACTCTATTGCGGACGAGCTGATCTAACAAACTATGTCTGATTGATTTGATCCTCTTTGTGAAATGGAGCTTGCCAAGATCTGACCAGGCCTTCTTGAGCCGACTTAGTTTCCAGGCTAGGTTGTGACTGAGTTGATCTAGTAGGATAAGAATTTGACCTATTTCCATTACTAGTAAATAATTGGTTGTGGTTTTGATACTGAGATGAATTTTGATGGTGATCATGATGTCTCAGCTAGATTTCTTCTGCAATAAGTGCCTTCTCCACTGCCTACTTCATAGTAATAGGTTCAGATAACTAAACCGAACCTGCAATGTTGTGGTTAAGTCCTCTTATAAAATAGTTTACCATCAGCTTCTCAACCTGAATATAGTCGACATACTGAGACAACTCAAAGAACTTATTATCATATTGTGTTAAAGTCAGTCCCCTTTGTTGGAAATCATGAAACTCATCAATTTTTTGTTGTAAAAAATGATCAGAAATATATCTCTTCTTGAAAATCTCTAAGAAAACTTCCCAAGTTATACTCTCCAGAGTCAAATATCTTTTTCTCTCCTCCTGTCGCCACCAAGTGTTTCCACTATCCTTGAGAAGGCAAATAGCTAGTCTAGCCTTAAGATTACTCCCATAGGTTTTTAATGCAAAACTTTTCTCAAGATTGATTAGCCAAGATTTTGCCTCTTATCCATCAGTAGATCCAGAAAAATGTTGTGGCTATAACCGAAGAAAATCTCAGATTAATTTGTCAATATCCATAGAGACCTCCCTTCCTACTCGAGTGTTACAAGGAGGTGGCAAATAATGTCTTGATTCTCCTTCCTCTACATGATCTGCTCTACTACGGCGCGGACTTCTACTACGTTCCTAGGATAAAGAATGTTGTCTTTCAGAGTGATGTTGGTCTTGATTGTTAAGCACAAGTAACCTCTCTTGGATTACATTCACCAAATTTTGTAGGGCCTGCAAAATTTGAGGTCCTGATCTATTGGTTCCCCAAAATGGTTTGATGACATGTTCTACACATCAGGAAAAACAAGTTTATATTGCTATCACTTTTTCCCAAAAACTCCCAAGTGTTGCAACTTGGTGCTCTGATACCTATGTAATTCCCTTTCTAAAAATATCAACTAATAAATGAAACGAAATTTGTAAATAAGTTAAATAGATAAATTTACTCAAATAATGGATTTTCAAACAAGAGATTTGTTACAAGAGTTGATCTGCCAACAAATTGTTTATAACTCTATTCTATTATATTCCCTTGGAACCAATAGTACAATTATAACTCCGTTGAGAAATAGATATAATCCTAAACAAATCAACTCTGATTTTGCTTACTATACAGACCCCAATACCATCTCACAGAATAGATCTCATCACTACTATATTCACCTTTGATAGTATATAATGTACATCGATATAGAGATATCTTGATTACTCAAATAAAATCCAATAAAATTAGAATAAAGAACACGATTACCTACTAAAGTAAAACTAATTTTAGAATTTATTTGCGGGCGTATACTATGCAACTAGTATTACGATTCACAGATTTATATGCTTTTATATATATTTCCATCATAACGTTTACTATAATTATGAAGACTAAATAGTTAAAATGTCTAGTAGGTTGCCTGAGCGTGGCAACTGAGCTGGCCACAGTCGACACATACCATAATAGTATTAGCAATCACTCCATAAAGATAAAAATCTTTTAAAGATTCTAAGTTTGATAATGTTCTTGTAATGTAGATAATTAGCAAACTATCACTCACTATTGCTATTGAAATAACAATAATAAAGATTTTTTTATAACTATACCAAACTCATAAAGTAACGTATATACATTAAAGTTTATTCTTTAACATGTTATAGTCTCTGAATACCCTAACATAATCAATAAGCAAGAATTACCTAATATTAATAAATGCAAGAAAATTGCGAAAGCTTATAACCATTGCGGCTCAAATAAAGTTCACAATATCGTCCACTTTAGGTTTTAGAGTTGCTCCTCTCTAGACGAGGGCACACGGTTTTATTTTATTGATCCATTCAAGTAGGCATTACAAAGAATTAGTTTTAATGAATATACCCAAAATGTTGGGAATTAAGGTGTCTCAACCTTGGTAATTCCTTACATTTGTAATATTTGTATTTATTATTTAATTGCCTATGTTGTAAATATTTGTAAATTCCATATTGTCATATTGTGGGATGTGGCACGGTGATGTGTCGATCCTACATGGAATATGACAACTTGTAATTTTGTCCTCACATGAGGAGATAGGCATCCCACTTTGTGGTAGGAGCATTTTGCCATGTGTCGGCATCTTCCATGTTGTGTAAGGGAATATTGACCGAAACGGTTATGACGGATTCCTATGACAGAATCTATGACATGTAAGAGTCAAAAATAGAAGTTTGTCAGACAGGTGATGACATGTGTCATGAAGCATCTTTGAAGAAGGCATATTTTGGCGCCCCAAGGTGGAATATGACATGTTGTAAGAGAATATGCTATTTATAGCATGTGTATGATAGATTCTCTTACAGCTGTAAGTTGTAACCGCTATGACAGATTCTATGAGGGTCGTAAGTGTCGTAAGAGCATCTGTCATAGCCCATTTTGGAAATAGGCGACCTCTTTGGGATGGGAGTTGTGGACAAGTGTCAGGCACATTCTACAATGTTGACTAAGTGTCCTTAGGCGTGGGTTTTGGTCCATGAAGCCATGTTGGACGCCCATTCCAAGATAGGTCCAATATTGCCTTGTATTTCCTATATAAACAGGTGCTTGGAGATGGAGTTTGTATCATAGGTTTACAGGTACTGTTATGCTGCCGGATTGACTCCAGACACGAATGTCGAAGACCATTGAAGCTTGCATTGCAAGTGTATTGTAAACAACTTTCAGATTTGTTAATACATTGTGCAGGTTTCTGAGTGTGGGGTTTTTCACCTGATAAGGGTTTTCCCCGCTGTAAATCTTTGTCTCTCTTCTTCTGTCTTCTTTCTGGTTCTTGTGTATTGTTGTAATAACTCTGTTAGATGTTGTATGTTGCTTTAGTGATAAGGAATAAATTGAATTTGTATAGCTCTCCCCTCATTAGATTAGTGTAGGAAGCGATTTCCGCACACCTAGCTTCCCTTCACAAAATGCATTTCATGATGACTGTTATATCTTGGCGACGTGCTTAGATATTGTCTCCCTAGCTTCCATACATAAATATTTGTCTGACACAAATCAACGCCTCTGCAACTTTAACACCAATACTAATTTTAAAATATCAACAACAATAAATATTCCATTTTTTTTAATGCCCCTGGTAAACTTTTTAACGTGACCGGCGACGCTGGTGCAATATGCCCTTCGGCTCCACGCGAATGCTTTTGCCCGGAGTAATGAACCGGTGAGGCCACAACATGGGGGACCTCATCCCCTAGCAAGAACACTTCAAACCCGCGAGCTCGTTGGCCCAGCGAAGGCGTAAAGCCTACGAGCTCGTTGGCCCAGCGGGGGTTTGAACTCTAGTGGCCGCCACTACAACCGAACGACAACCACCAAACCACGCCCTCATCGGTAATAAATATTCCATGTTGCCATGGATTTGATTAAAGGAAAATTTGATCAGCACCATAATACTTTATTGTCTTTATGGATTTATTACAGTCTAACAAAATTTAACCACTTTAATCAATTTACTCATATTCAATTGAAATACTAAAACTGTGCTTCAGAATTGAGATGAAATATACAGACAAAATTTACTTTATTTTACAGATGGAACTACGATTTTCTTCCTTGCAGATTCATATATCGTTAATATTCTGCTACCATTAGATCAATCGTTCTACACTTCAGTGATCATGAAAGTAAAATCAACAAAATATAACCTATTCACACACAAAATTTATTTCAAACCTGATTTGCTCTTCATAATTAAAAATCTTCCTTCAGTTCTGCAGCAACCAAATTTTTAATCAACTATATTGCCCTTCATAATGAAATCTTCCATCAGACCTATAAGAACAAAATATAATCAACCATATTGCTCTCCTCCCATCCATAGGAATCGACTAAGTTGATTCCACCCCCGAGCTTAATTTCTGAAAACAAAGTTTAGTTTCACAGATAACTTTTTAAATAGACAAAGCAATAGCTCACACAGAGCAAACATATTAGCTCACACAGAGCAACATCAATAGCTCATACAGAGCAATCATATTGGCTCACACAGAGCAGCATCATTAGCTCACACAGAGCAATCTTATTGGCTCACACAGAGCAACATCATTAGCTCACACAGAGCAATCATATTGGCTCACACAGAGCAGCAACCGCAAATTTTTAACATTCCCAATTCATAAATCAAACAATAATCTGAAAAAAAAATTATCCACAAATTCCATACCTCCATTCTCTAGGCTAAGATTCACCCCTACAATTTTTAACCATTTTCCTCTATCTCTCCAAGATCCCTCCAAGAATCTGTTACAAAAATTTACTGCCCTTTCCTGTTTCCAACAGCTCCCTATATAACTCATTTTCTTTCTTTTTAATAGAACTTTCTCCACAACTTCATATTTTTTTTTTTTGAAAAATAAAGTCGAAATAACATGATAAAAGAACACTCGTACATTTCCACTTACACACCTCTAAAATAAATCTTTAATGCATTTTAAATATTTAATAATCAAGATCATCTTAATCACTAACTTATCACTATAATCATCAATCATTTAATTAAACTTATTGTTTATTTTCTGACAAATAATTAAATATCTTTTAAATACATAAATTCCATAATCCAAAATAATAATGATAATAATAATATTTATGGTTTAACATAATCAAATCTGTTACACAACTCACACCAAAATATAATGTCAAACAAATATTCAAAAATAGCAATATTAACTAGGACCCTATAGATAGTTTGACCATTGATAAAAATGAGGGTCGAGGGACAATTGTGTAAAGGGTCCTCACCATTATCAATGATGAACTTAGTCAGCCATGATGGTAGTCCCAAAATAGCCCCTCCATTGCCCTCTCTATGAGAAGTTTGCAAGAAAATAACATCTTTCCACACATTATAAAGGGTAGGTTTGAGACGAACTCCATTTAATTTAACTTCTTGAAGAAAAACATACGGTTTCCATTTGTCAATAGTCATTTTAACTTTAAACTTCCTATGAGGGAGTGAGATCCCTCTTACAGTGCAAGAAAAAAGTTTGCAATTCATGGTAGTCAAGAGAATATTATCAACTTTTGATGGCAAAACTGAGAAGCAGATATAAGACTTGATATCTTGTTCATTACTATGATGGTCATTAGTAGATGACAGATATCTTGATCTTTGATGAGAGTGAGCAACAGGGGGAAGAAACACATGGTGGAGTGTTAGAGGAAGAACGTGGGGGCGAGTTTGAGTTGGAGGATGTTCAAAAGAAGGAAGGGAAGAGCTTGAGGGTTCCTATCTTTTCTTGACCATTCTCCAACTATTAGTCATGACAACATCTTTATAAGGTGAAGGTGGAACAATAGAAAGTGAGGCCATGGTAGTTTGAGGAGTGTTGGAAGAAGAAATAGGTTTGGGATGAGTAGGAGGGGATGACGAGGTCTTAGGGGAAGAAGAGGGTTGAGAAGGGGTTTGAAAGGAGGGTAATGGAGAGGATGAAGGTGAAATGGGCTGAGAAGACTTGTTCTTTCTAATGGGGCAGTCATGAATCAGATGTTCTTCCTTGCGGCAATAGAAACAGACATTTGACTTATTTAGATAAACTATTGGTTGTTCTATTTCAAAACTTGGGCCAATTAATTTAACATTCTCTGTCAAGGGTTTATTTAAATCAATTTTCACACATGCCCTAAGATGGACTCTTAGTCTAGAAATTTTATTTGAGTTATGTTTACACCAAATGACTCTACCTAGTTGAGCAATAATGTCCTTCAGGAAGGGTCAGAATGCTAGATTTAAATATGGTGATTCTATCCACATGGGATAATGTGATTGAGAAGGACCTAGAAATAACATATTTGACCACATATAACCCATGTGCCATACTACAATACAGTCTGAGCATGATCTACCATTTTGAACGTGCATGAAATGTAGCCTTTCCCCAATCCTCTAATGCTTTCTATTTCCCATCCCCAATTTTCCCAATTTATTTTGGCCCATTTATAGAAGTCTATTTCTAAAAGTCAACTATGTAATTAATAACAACATCGGGTAATTGAAATTCCAAAGCTTTACCTTTTGCTTCTTGGCTTTCCTCGAGGCTTCTTTGTCTTAGCTGGTTATTCCATCCTCCATTTGGTGTTGCTTAACAATGGTGTCCTCCATAACATATTCTCTTCCCAAATTTTTGTCCAGTTGATTGAGTTTAGGATTAGCGGGATTCAAAGCTTCTTAGTTGTCATTAGTAGCAGATTCCCCTCCTACCTGCCTAGTTGCTTCTTTGAGCCGCAATAGGGCACAACCAAGTAGCTAAACCCAGGTTTTAATAGAGCAGAAAGGCAACAAATACAAAGCCCATGTAATCTTGTAATTTATTCCTCTATCTAGGATATTCCTGGATTCTGGTTTGTCATTTCGCATCCTTGTGTTTTTTTACCCTAATGCTTAGAACTTTCTCGTTGTTCACTCAAAGCTCATTCCACAATCCAAACATCATATTTCATTTGACAATGACAAATCTAAAATAGAAAGAAAAATCAAGTACCTGACATTGAAGATGATGGTATTACCTTAGGTCAAATCTAAAACTTTATTGTCTATAACCTCAACAATTAAGTTGACACTACCCTCGTTAATGGGGATGGGGGACTTGAATCTCGGAAGAGGAGAGCGGAAACCAAATGGACACCACCATAAAGGGGTGGTTTAAGATGACCTTTGATGGAGCCTCCAGGGGAAACCCTGGAGACTCTGGTGCAGGTTGTATAGTGTGAGACTGGAGAGGAAGGGTGATAGGGAAAGTGTTGAAGGTGCTCTCGTTTAGCACAAATAATGCGACAGAGCTACGGGCTTTAATTCTAGGTCTTAAGATGTCTCAAAACCTCAAGATGAGAAGATTGGTGGTGGAAGGCAACTCTTAGATTGTTATAAATATGGTTAGGAAAAGAGATGCAAAATTAGAAATTAAAAGTATTCCTAAGTGAAGCTTTAACAATCTTACACAAATTTGAAGGAGTGATAGTTAATCACACTTTCCACGAGGGAAATGGTGATGCGAATAATATGGCAAATAATGCTATAGATATGAAGGAAGACATGGTTTGGGTGGCATCATTTCATGATGACTATTCTGATGAGAACTGATGGATCGTCCTCTCCTATATCTAGTTCTGAGTTGGCAAAGCGTGAGAAGGGGGAAACAGTGGGGGTGCTTTCAATGATATGGCAGTAAGGAAGATGTTAAATTTTGAGAATGCTCGGAATTCCACAAACATAGCAATGCAAGCATGGATACACTAATTCGTTTGATCAATGATAAGAGGCTAATGTCTTTCCTTGGTGTTGGTGTTGGAAATAAGCCACACCCGGACCGACGATGGACTGGTCCAAGAGGGGCCAGTAGCTCAGTGGTAGAGCACTCCAGCAGCATGGAAGGTCCTAGGTTCGAGTCCTAGCTAGTCCATGTCTCAACATGGTATCAGAGCCAGGCCCAAGCTAGGAGCCCCAAACACACAAGAGGTGTGGTTTAAGGGGTGGTGTTGGTGTTGGAAATAAGCCACACCCAGACCAATGATGGACTGGTCCAAGAGGGGCCAGTAGCTCAGTGGTAGAGCACTCCAGCAGCGTGGAAGGTCCTAGGTTCGAGTCCTAGCTGGTCCATGTCTCAACATGGTATCAAAGCCAAGCCTAGGCTAGGAGCCCCAAGCACACAAGAGGTGTGGCTTAAGGAGGGGTGTTGGTGTTGGAAATAAGCCACACCCGGACTGACGATGGACTGGTCCAAGAGGGGCCAGTAGCTTAGTGGTAGAGCACTCCAGCAGCAAATGGAAGGTCCTAGGTTCGAGTCCTAGCTGGTCCATGTCTCAACACTTGGAAGTATCTTGGATAGCAGAATGCTTCTATGTTCATGGTGGTGTTGCTAGATTTAGGAGAGGACAAAGGGATTATAAAACAACTAATGGAGAATTTCGTGGAAAAGGAATTTAGGGGAGGCCATGAAGAATCCCTCGAAGTGGCGCGAAGTGGTGTGGAAATTCCTTTGCCGAAGGATTTCCACATAATCAATTGGGTAGAGGATGTGGTGGAATGGTTGCCTTTGTCACATATAAGAGAGTGGAGAGGATTGTAAAGCGCAGGAAGAAAGCGATACAAGGGGCTGGACTCTTAAAGTTGATCGGGATTGAAGTGGAAGAAGAATGGATGCAAGATCTCCTCAATCAATACTTTGCGAAAGAGAATAATAATGCTTAGTTCATTTTAAATATGTAAATAATAGGAGTTATAGATAGTATTATAGGGTTTTGTTCCTACCTATAATCAATAGAAGATTAAGTATGTATACCAAGGTTTTGTTCCTACCAGCTTAGTTGTATGCTCAAGCTATTTTGTTGAGCCTAGTTCAAACTCTATTTTGTTAATTTCTATTAAAGTTTAATGAAATGGGAGTTATACCCATGACAACAGCTTACTGATAAAAAAAAGCAATTAAGTTGAAACTAAAAATATTTCACATGACATGATAACCTGCGACAAAAAAATATGTTCATTTATATTTTCATACATTTCTATTATTGCCAAATTTACACCATGATGGATCACCCTTCTATTATACATGGACAAAACCAATGTCTTTAACGAAAAAAACAACTATACAATTATGCTTGTTGTGTACTGGATACAACTTTTGAACTCTTTGCCCTTCAAATCATTGGTGGCATTCTTAATTTTCTATACATATAATTTTTTGGTTGTCAAAATAACATTTTATTTAGTATTAGAGTAAAATATAAGGTCAAAGTTTATGGGTGTAACAAATCCAATCATTTTAACCTTTTAAATTGTTAATTTTTTGAGAGTTCTCTTTGAACAAATCTTGTAAAGAAACTAATGATAAAATACCTATATAATTGGCCCAAATGTCACTCTCTCACACATATATGATTGAAAGAAAAAGAATGGTTACATCTTCATTTGCCAATGTTCCTGAAGGATATGTGTGAGAGAGAGAGAGAGAATGAATGTATGTTAGTGCTCTCACCAATAAATATATATTGGTGAGCATTAACAGGTATTCATTCATTCATTCTCTGAGAGCACTAACATACATTCATTCTCTCTCTCACACACACATATCCTTCAAGAACATTGGCAAATGAAGTTTTAACCATTCCTTTTCTTTCAATCAAATATATAATCTTCATTTGCCAATATTCCTGAAGGGGATGTGTGTGTGAGAGAGAGAATGAATGTCTGTTAATGCTCTCACATATATATATATATATATAAAAGGGGATGATGCCAATGTTCGTGAAAGATGCACTGCTTTGTTTCAAGAATGAATTCAGAAAATAGCTTATTTGAAACAGAACACACTAGGCTGAATACCAATGACCTATGCTATGGTGGAGCTTATCTAATAACCATTTCAGCATCCACCTATCTAACCCACTTATCACATAAATTAAAACGTACAAAAAAACAGTTCTAATGCAATTAATGAATAGCATTTGCCATCTTCTATGATCAAAACCCATTTGCAGCACCTCCTTAAGATTCAATATTTAAGCACCATACTGGTGTAGCGCATGCGCACAAAAGAAACAACCATAGGTTTACACCTCGTGCGAGATACAAACCAATTGTCATTTTAATCCTTCCATGTTTACGCATATATATTATGAACTTCTGCTAGATACGAGGCCACTGTTTTTTCCGTCTTTCCAATTGACACCATCAATCTAAGCAAAATGGATGAAAAAGTTCGAAAAATCAAATTTAGGTGATGCTATGACCATAATTGGTTATTAAAGTCCTTGTTTTGGAGGTGGGGGCCTCTATAAAACTGGATGGTCCAATACATAATTTAAATTATTTGTCCTTAAAAGTTGCTCGTTATGCCCAATCACTTCATAATGACTTGACATTTTGGGCATAGCAGTTTCCTCTTTTATCATACTTCGTATATTTATGTAATGTGTAAACTTCAATTCAACAATGCACATTTCAATCTACTTGTTCAATTGGTAGTTCATATGCATGAAAGCTATTGTTTCTTGCCAATCCAATTATGTTAACACGGTTTTGCGCTTCATGATAGCCCAAAGAAAAAACAGATGACTTGCGCGATTGGGGTAAAGTTGTTATCAAAGAATTATTCATATGGCTTGAATGCGTTGAACATAACAGGACTACAAATTTTACTCTTTGGGCTGTAAGACCGACTTCGGAATTGAAACGTTCAGTTTAAGTATATACATATAGTTCTATCATTATATAGTGGGTTTAGATATAGCTGGTGTCACAATCTAGTTCAATTGATGAACTAGAAAAAGATATTAGACACACAAAGCCCAACGAAAAAACACAAAATTTTTTGACACACCGATGACCTTAAACTAATAGGTGGAGAAATGTGTTGCAAGGGCAAATTCATTTTGGCTGTAGAAAAAGACATTAGACACACAAAGCCCAACGAAAACACACAAAATTTTTTGACACATCGATGACCTTAAACTAATAGGTGGAGAAATGTGTTGCAAGGGCAAATTCATTTTGGCTGATGAATATAGTTGTTGGATGTTCATTCCTAAACAGTAGTGCTAGAATAGTAAGATTACATTAGATAATTATGCCAAGAGGCATTTACAATCACAGCGGGGTGGAGATGAGAACACTCACTTTTATAGCTAAAATATAAAAAAATAAAAACTAAAAAAGAAATTGGAAAAAAAATATATAAAAACAAAAAAAAAATTGGAAATAAAAAAAATCACAAAAACTATGGAACAAAAAAGAATTAAAAACAAAAAACAATTGTAAGGAAAAACATCTGAAAAAAATCACAAAATCCATGGAAAATGCAAAAAGCACCGAAACCTTGAGGAGAAGATATCTCCTCTTCGTAGATATATTTTTTTAAATATAAATATACTAGTTATTAGCACCTTCATCAAGCAACACACACGAAACTGTTGGGAAATTTTCCAAAAAGAATGAACACGATATTCACTTGCCCCAAACCAAAATTTTGCCAAAAGATATTTTAAAACATAATTATCCTACTTGCAAAGAGAAATGTGCATCTATGCATTAAACAAGTTTTATGCTCCAAAGATACAACCATCACAATTCTGACACTACATTACATGCATTTAATTCTCCATGCAAATAGCAGTCATTTGTTCGACAACTAATAAGCTCCACTATAAACTTCCTCCGGCTTAATTTCTTTTCAAAAAAAGCTGATATTATGAGTAAAGTCTGTAATGAAGCCTTTTTGGGCGTGAAGATCAAAGTATCATTGCAAGCTTACACATCACTAAAAAGGAGAATCAAATCTTTCTTTGAACATGATGACATCTCACCATCTCACAGAGAGACAAAATTTGTAATGTGTTACGCCGCCAACCTATTTATACAATGCATCCAGTAAAGCCTCCTTGGAGGCAAGCTTCAGATGACTTTGCACTAAAAGCAATAAGATAATCCAAATAAATGTTTTAACTGTCATGAGGTATTTGTCCTTGTATTAACCTATATATAGTATTTTAACATTGGTCCTCAAATCAACCCACCTATAATAGCTTACATGTTATCAATGTACCAGGATTCCAAATTTTGAGTTTTCAAATTAAATTTCTCAAAGAATTATGAATCCATCTGGACAAAGAGCACAAACATATTAAGCAACCAGTAGAAAGTCTTATGTGCATGGCGAGTGGTTGCCAAACGAGTGATCTTGGTGAAGCCTTCAAATGAGACAACTCAAAACTCAAATTCGCCATTTGCCTGTGTCCATACACAACTCACACTTAATAAGCAGCATTCTAAATCTCAAGCATATTCATAAGCAAAAATGATCCAACCATTTACCTTGGCAAAAAGAATGTCCTTGCTGTTCAAATGCATTATTCCATCCTTCAGTGTACACTTCCATTTGCTTTTGGTTCTTGTAACCTGCTAAAATAAAACACAAATAAAAGCAATTTTCTGTGTATAACACTAAAGCACACAAATGACAACCTTAAACAGATTATCTCTACCTTCTCAAACTGAGCAAGTACTAAATGACTAGTGTTTGGTTCCTCTCCTCCCTGATCAAGTTCATCTACATCATCGTCGTCGTCCTCATTTAGAGGTGGTTCATCATCATCATTTGCTTCAGCTTTAACTTCCTTGAGAGCATCATTTATGTCTAGTGGGTCTGCTGGACATCACAGAGAAGGCCCTAATATATTACAAGTTCAAAGAAAATAAATTCTACACAAGATCTGGCATTCTGAAATCAAAAATCCATTGCACTTTGGCCTTACCCTGCTCTGTTGTTGCGTTGTAGTCCTCATTTGCATCATCGGCATTTTCGTCAATACCATCAAGCTGAGAAATTTTTCGAGAACGGTGCTTTGATTTAATAATAGATTCTATGACAAGATCCGCCTTATTTCTTGTCTGAGCATCTGAAATGCCCTTAAGCCTTTCACTTGCCAGACCTGCCTCGAGAGGTACCTGAAACCAAAACGAGTCAAACAGTGAGGAATGGCTTTGCAAAACATGTAAATTATCTGTGTGGTACATAACAACAACAAAAAAATTAGTACCAAGGGTTTGAAAACAACAAAGGGTCTAGAGCCATTTGGTAAGAGGAAAGGAAGGCCTGGGAACAATGGGAGGAAAAATGTCTTGCACCAGTTCTTGCAAAGCCTTCATTCTCTTCTTTGATTTGCATTGTAAATTGTACCTGTATTTGACTGTTGTTTTCATTAGGGATTCAATTTAACATAGTGGCATTGCACTCCAAAAACTCGCAATTAACCCCAAGTTATCCCAACATAGCTCATTTGCCACGGCATTACCTGAATTCTTCAAAGAAGTGGTTCTGCAATTTTTTTATGTATACCTTTACTTTTGGGGGCTCATTTTCACTAAGGAAAGAAAAATAAAAGCATGGGAAGACTGGAAAATTTTTAATTTAGGGTTAAGGCTAGGGCATTCTAAATTTTCTAAATTTGAGTTGAAATTTTAAACACTAATGAGGGTATTTCTTTTAATTATATCCTAATGAGGGTTCAGTATAAAACATTGGGTCACCCCTAAAATAGTAGGTTGTGTTTGATGATGGTAGCACTTTTGCCTACTATTTTAGGACCGACTGTATATTTTTTTACATAAACCAACTTTTAAAATAATTGGAATTTTTTTTATGTATCATGTTTATTTCTAATCTCTATGCAATATATTTGAAAAGAAATAACAAAATCAAAATTTTCTCTTTTTTTATGAATATAATATTTGATTTTTAGTTATCTGGGCTTTTGCTGAGTTTTTCCCATTCTAAATCAGGGTAATTGAATTCCTTTTACACTTTTGCCACACCATGCCAATGGCGTGCAAATGTAATGCTACTATGCAATTTAATGTTTCACTGTATCCTGTGCATTGAAGAACACATTTGGTGTTTTAAGATAATATCTAGTTTAATGGTCACTCTTTGTTTTTTCCTATTAGATAGGTTCTTTTTCCATCTTTAGCTTACCTCTATCAGTTCTGCTTTGTTAGCTGTAGCTTTTTGCTTTGTACAAGCTTTCAGTCTATTATTAGATGTTGTAATCTCTTTAAATAAGAGCATTCGCTCTTTCTTGTAACCCATTCAGTTTTATAATATATTCATATTTTCTCTGAAATACAACATGGTATCAGAGCAAAAATCGAATGGGAAACCTGTGCCCTGAATTTTTGGCGCCTCTAGTATTTCCGTACGTCACCGTATGGACGCAAGTCTCCTGGTCTCTGTCCCATCACGATTTGTCCGGTCAGCTTTCTGGAGGTCGCGCATCTTTCTTCGGGTCACGATTTCTTTTCTTTCATGCTTCTACCCGCATTCTGGCTCGATTTGTGAGGATTATGCATTTACTAGCGTTTAAATCATGCATGGGCTTTGGTGTGGACGGTTATGCCCTCTGAAGGTTGCGCGGGGCCCTTTGAAGTCGTCCTGAGTATCCACGTCTTTGGAAGATGTCATTTTGTGAAGTATCGCAATTTGTCCTTGGTTTGAGGTCGTTGTCTAGATCGAAGTTTGAAGACTACTTCTGATCGCAACTTCATCTTCTTTTGGTTCTGTGCTTTTCGAGCGCTTTAGTGTTTCTACGACTTAGTGTGGCACTGGATAATTTTCATCTGAGGTCGCGATTTTCCTTCTGTGGCATCATTTTTGAAGAATTTTGTTGCTTGCTGGATGAAGGCGCCCATATTAAAATTTCTATGATAGCCACTTGGAGGAGAATCTTCTAGGACGAGCATTTTGATGGATTCATTGGGCATTCTCCGATCGCTGTTCACTTTCCTCTGGCCACGATTTCTTCAGTGGCATTTTGGGTTCCTTGTATGGACGCGATTTAAACCTGTGATTGCATTTTTACTATGCTTCATTTCTAAGAGTCGGTTTACTCTTCAGCGGTAGTTACAAGGATTTCTATTGAAATTTAGTCTTCTAAAGCGCCCAGCGCTTTCTATCTCCAGCACCTCTTTGACCAAAGCATTGAGGTATCTTTTATTTCTTCGGCGGGTTCTCCTTTGTCTCGGTTTTACAAAGGGAGGTGTTCTTTTTCCAGCAGACATGAACAAAACATATTTTTTCGAAATTCGTGTTTTGATGTTCTAAAGCTCATGCTTTCTGTATTCTCGAGATCCTTGTTTTGAAATCCGTGTTCGGATTTATCTCAAGACCAATGCCTCGATTTCTATGTTTCAGATTTATTCCATGTTTTCGAAATCTATACCTCATAGCCCGTGCAAGGGTTCTATTATCCCTATATGTGCCATCTATCTGCTTTGGTATATGTGCCATCAGCTTATAATCCATTTTTTCGTACCCCGAAAAAACGTGAAGTATGGCATCTTTGACCAAACATCCTGTTGGAGAGCAATCAAAAGTTCAACGGCGAAAATTACAACACTTGGAAGCAACGCATGATGACAATCTTCAAGTATCGGTGTCTTGACCAGCTAGTTATGGGCAAATCTACACGTCCTCAAATGGCGGGTAAAGATCAAGAAAAATTCGATGACCAAAATCGTGAAGCGGTGATGCTTATCAAGTTATCAGTCACCAATGATCGACTGCCTCAGGTTCCGTCTAGGAAATCAGCGAAAGAAATCTGGGATCTGTTGAAGGATCTTCATGAAACGTCTAACAAGAGTTGTGCGTTCGTTTTAAAGAACATGCTTTTCTCAATCATGATGGATGAATAGATGTCTCTGTAGGAGCATCTCACCAGAATCAAGGACATCCGTGATCAGTTGACGGCGATTGGTCGAGACATGGACGAGGAAGATATGGTAGTTATCACTCTGAAAAGTCTACCACACTCTTACAAGCACTTTATCAAGACACTTAACATTACTTCAACTAATGTTACCCTACAATTTTCAGATCTGTGCAACATACTTCTGCAGCAGGATCGATGGAGACAGCAGTTCGGTAGCAGTGCTAGTTCCTCCTCCACAGAGCAAGCATTTACTGCCAAGTCCTTTCAGCAGAATAAGGGCAGCAATCAGCCCTCTCAGTCATCCAGTGAGGGTCCATCACAGGACTCTTTTCAGAGGAAAAACTTCCAATGCAACTACTGCCATAAATTTGGCCATATGAAAAAGGATTGCCAGTACAAGCCTGAAGAATCAGCACCATCAGCCCATGTCGCCGAGCACTCTGAGCAGCAGTCTGCTTTCTATGCCTTCTAGGTTATTTCTTCTCCCTAAATTTTTAGTTGCTTGTGGCCCAATATACCTCGGTTACAGTTGTCATCTTTAGGGAGGCAACTTGGTTTAGTTAGTGGATTGATCATTACCGTGGGGTATTAAGATAATATCTAGTTTAATGGTCACTCTTTCTTTTTTCCTATTAGATAGGTTCTTTTTCCATCTTTAGCTTACCTCTTTCAATTCTGCTTTGTTAGCTGTAGCTTTTTGCTTTGTACAAGCTTTCAGTCTATTATTAGATGTTGTAATCTCTTTAAATAAGAGCATTCGCTCTTTCTTGTAACACATTCAGTTTTATAATATATTCATATTTTCTCTGAAATACAACATGGTGTGTAAGTTGAAACACTAAACCAGGGTTACAATGGAGAGTGACTGGTGTATTTAGTATTGAACTTGAAGTGCTTTTGAGAAGATGTGATATGGAGGCCTATAGTGAGGAGACATCTGAGAGAGATGGGCTTTTGACAAAATCAATTGTGTATAAGACACAGTGAAAGCAGAAGTTACATCATTTAATGCTCGGGAAAATTGAAACTTGGAGAATAATTCCAAGAAGAATCGACAAGACATATTTGAGGTTGACAAGGTAAATAGCAGCTGCTTATATCAAGCGTATTGAGTCAGAGAAACACCCTTGGCTGAACAAGTCAAGATGCCAAGCCTAACCCAAATTCCATGTTTTCAATAATTAATAATCTGGAACCTTGACTATCCAATTTTTTAAAATAACAAGTACAAGAGAGGAGCAAGTCAAGCTGCCAAGAAAAGGACTCCTTTTCCTTCCTCTTGATGTAGAAAGAATGGTAATTTTTAGAAAATCTAGACACAAGGATGGTGCAACAGGATTGATCATTGTCTTATTGGGTTCATTCATGCCTTCAAAACAATTGTGAAAATCAACAAGCAATTGACCATAGAAGCAGAAATCGAGAAAAAATCACAAGTAATCATGAACCACCCTTCTTGGTGATTTTTTCTCCTAAAAAATCGTAATTTAATCAATAAATCGCCCAAAATGACTTCTAACCAAAAAAAAAAAATCCAAAAAATTGCGATTTAATTGGTAGAATCAGAAGTAATCACGAAATTTACCAATATTTGAACGGATGATTTTTTCATCACAAAAAGGGTTTTAATTGTCTTTGTAGGGCAATTTTCGCAGACTCATTGGTTGATTTTCACATTTGTTTGCAACTTTGCACAGCGGTTAATTTTTCACAGCCTCAATGACTTCCATTGCTGCTACGGTTTGGAGATTTTCACCATTTTACCTTTCACCTTCTTCCACATATTTGTTTCATTTGTTTTTGTTATCATTCATTTTTTTTTTTTTAAAATGCGCCTGGTAAACTTTTTAACGTGACCGGCGACGCTGGTGCGACACACCCTCCGGCTCCACGCGAATGCTTTCGCCCGGAGCAATGAACCGGTGAGGACACAACACGGGGGACTTCATCCCCTAGCAAGAACACTTCAAACCCGCGAGCTCGTTGGCCCAGCGGAGGTGTAAAGCCTACGAGCTCGTTGGCCCAGCGGGGGTTTGAACTCTGGTGGATGCCACTACGACCGAGCGACTTAACCACCGAACCACGCCCTTATCGGCTTGTTATCATTCATTATTATCCCCACAAGTTTATCCCTATTTTATTATACACACCATTTTGTTCACACACAAAGTTCTCCTTTATTATTTTTTAAATTCCTCTCACCATGTTTTCTTAGCTGTGGTATATATGGGCTTCTAATTTGATTTATCTTACGCCAAGAGGTGTTCACAGTGGCATCAAGGAGTCTCATGTCATGTACATAAAAACCAAAATACAGCCAACATATATTTTTAAAAAAAACTAAAACTATAAAATTAAAACTATTATCAAGTAACATATAAGTATATAATATTTACTAAACAATGTAGATAAAATAAAATAAATATTAAACAAATGAAATTAAAATAATATAAAATAGCTCCTCGGGATAGATGTATTTAAGATATCTATACTAGTTTCACTTTTTGATTTTTTCCTTTTCTAACATTCATTTAAGTACAGATATGTTTTTTTAACTAAATAAATAAATGAATGTTGATTTTTATGTTTATTTCTTAAATTAAAAAAAGGTCTTATTTATTCAAAATATTTATTTAGATTAAATATTATTAATTTGTTAATAAAAATTAAATAGTTTATAAGGAAAGCTTTCAAGAGCGATGCCAAGCACTTCTACGACCCCTGCTCCTGCTTCCCTCGCTGTGGCCTTCGGCGCAAGTCTGCACTTCTTCAGCGGGCGATTTTCATCCTACCATGCCCTTTCTCCCTACCACGAAGGGGGTTCTGCTGCCAGGAAAGGATGCGGAGACCTCAATTCCGCCGAGGGTGTGCCCTAGATCGACTAGGGTTTTGGAACATCAAAGCGCCGAAAACTTCTGCTTGGGCAATTCAACACCTCTCCACCCTGCAGCTAGCTCTCAGGGTTCGACGGACTCAAAATCTGGGCATAGTCTGTCCTTCCGTGATATGCTTGTTGGTTCAAATCAGGGGAAAAAGTTTAAGTCTGTAGCTTGGGATGCTCGCCCTATGAAGGACAACTCCGCTTCTATTGAGAATGGAACCCCCAAGAACTACCCAAAAATGTGCATTAGGAAGGCATCCTCCTCACCTATTCTGGTTTTTTCAGAAAAGCTTAGAAAGGAGGTTGACACTAGTGAACAGTATTTTGCCTCCAACGAATTGATTGGCCAATTCAACCACCTATGGCCAAAATTACCGGATCTGCATGAATGGATATCATCGGCATGGCTGCCCATGCTCAAAGGTAATGTAGAAGTCTACCCCTGTGCTCAAGGGTTTTTTATTGTGGTGTTTGATTGCATTCAGGATAGGGATGCCATTCTGCAAGAAAAATGGTGTTGGGGGCAGAGCATCCTCCTTCTTAAACCATGGTTTCCAGATTTTAACCTTGCTACTGCATCTTTCTCTATAAAACGTATTTGGATCCGTCTACCGAACCTTCCGTTGCAATTTTGGTTTTCAGACTGTTTTCAAGCAATTGGCGATTCTCTGGGAAGTTTCCTAGCAGTGGATTCAGACACAACCAGTTTCACTAACACAACCTTTGCTCGCATCCTTATAGACATTGATGTAACAAGTGATCTCCCCGCAGATATCACTTTCAAGTTTGCGGATCGCAGTTGGATGCAACTTCTAGATTACAAAGGTTTACCCTTCCAATGCAAGAAGTGTTTTGATACAGGCCATATGGCCAACTCGTGTTCTAGAATCATTAAAAAAATTTATCAACAGTCCTGGTGGAAGGACGCTCTACCTCATCATTACTCAATCATAGCATCCTCAAAGGTGAGGGAGGAAAAGGTTGTACCCTCCCAGAAGCCTATTGTCCCCCCAATGTCTGAGAATGGGCAAGGCTCAACACACCCGGCTAAGGAACCTTGTCTACAAACATGTCCGGCTCAAAGGCAGCCACAACAACCAAGCAGCCCATCAAAAGTCAAGCCTCAGCCTTCAGTCTCAAACCCAATTGTTGTTTCTTCTTCAACTATTACTGGGAATTCATCTGCAATGAATGGTGGAAGCAAATCACAGGTTTCATCTCAAATCGTGGTCCCCATAGAAATGCAAAAGCAGGAAGATGGGGAAGATTGGCAAGAAGTACAGAACAAGAAGAGGAAAATCCTCTTGGCAAAACTGAATAGGATTAAAATGGATTTGCAATCTCACACCAAATCTGGTGGATAAATGTAACTCAGAATGAGCTGGGGTTTTCTGTTGCACCGCTTTGTTGCATTACTGCATGCTGGCCATTTATGTAATTTTTAATTTTAACTTTAATCAATAAACTCACTCTTACGGATCAAAAAAAAAATTATTAATTTGTTTTATTTTATGTTCGTAAATTTTACCCAATCTTGAGTTTTTAAAAAAATTGGGGTCATATGAGTTTTTCAACTATGGTTTATACATTACAATTCAAAAAATTCAAATTTGGTGGCTTCACAACTTCACTACAATATTTAATGTCCTTCAAGGTTTATGACCTATTTCGATTACTATTTGCAGTTGAGCATTTTTACACAACTCCCTCTTGCTTGCCCAATTTCTTCAGAAGCTGTGAACAACATTGATTTGAAGACCTTTTTTCTAATTAAAGATCCTTTGAAACAAGTTAAATGTAATAATAATAAATATCATAAAAAAGCTGCACCAAGCAAAAAGTGGAGAAAAAAGAAAAGGGGCAAATGGCAAAGTTTGGGGAAGATGAGCACAATGTATTGTGCAATGCAATGCTGTCAGTGATATTAATGTAAATGAAATTATCTATATTCCCGGTTCTGCAATTTATGAGCTAAACTCTCATTTTTATTTGCTCCTTGTATCTCTATGCTATTAAAATGTCTTTAGATTTTAAAACAGCAGGTTTCTCTTTTTTTTTTTGCTCTTAAATATATTTTTTGAAAATCCAATTTTTTCCCCATAAAATCCAGATTTTTTGGAAAAATCTTAATCTTTTGGTTTGCCAACGTTTGCCCCAAAAGATTTTTGCTGCTATGCAATTGACCATGTCTCTTTTTAGATTTGGATATACTGATGATGTTAGCAAGAACATATTTTGCATGTGCCATGCTTGGATTTGAATCAAGAAAAGCCATGGATGCTAAGACCACACACAAGAAAAACAAATATCATGAGAAACAGATTGAAGAATTGTTCTAAAATAAGAACCACCATTATCCTACTGCAGTAATTTCATTTAATAAACTGTTTAATAATAATATCCTGATGTTCATTAAAATTCAAATCTGCAGGAAACAAACATATCATGAATGTAAGAAAATAAAACAAAATTTAGCAACCATAGATACCAATGAAGATGAATCCCATAAATTTAATTATAATTAGTTAATAAGAATCATTGTTACTCATCAATTCAGTACAGTAATCTGTGCCCAAGAGTCTACAAAGAGATTAAAAACCACTTTTGCTGACATGTGTCATGTAGTTTGAATGAAAACACCAGGTAGCATATTTTGTACAAGTTTCTTCCAATATTTGTCCAGACAGAACAAACAGATAGTTGTGGCTAGGCAATCCAGTATCTTCATAATAACCACCAAGATAAGGTATATCCCCAGAAATATTGTAAGGTCATTATAACCAGAAATTGATGTATATATAACGTAATGGAGTTGATGTAAAAGAAAAGTTGTACTAGGTGGCAAAGTGCTTTCTATTCTCTAGTCTTAGTCTCCATCTATATGTCACTGAGAATAATATATGCAGGAAAAAATGAAAACAGGGTATCGCTAAATAGCAATATATAATTATGTACGAGGTGACATTGTAAAATAGAGAGTACCATTAAATTCTAAAAGTGTAAGCCATATAACTTGAGTCCAAATTAACACATATAAAACCTAAGATTATACTTTACCGCTCTATGGTGTGAACATAATATGGTTTACTTTTGCATTAATAAAAGTAACATAACACCAATTAGAAAAAATATAGTAACATCCACACAAAAAGAATCAGCTTTGCTTAGAAAGATGTGTGATTAAATAAGGAGAGAACAACCTCATTATCCTGTACAAGCTCCAAAGTAAAGTCTCCCGCTCCATCCTGCTGTGGAATATAGCCCCCAGGAAGATAGCTTGAATTAAAGTCCTCTCGTTTTCTCTTCCCAGCAGACAATGTGAAAAAGTCCTGAGTACATCGAGGGTAATTTTTAGAGCTGCATTGAACACAAATTGTCATCCATATCCACAACATGATATGACCACATTTCACAATCCTTAGCCGTTGTATACTGTAATATGTTCACATACATTTTTCAGAGAAATGTAACAATACCACAGATAGCAGAAAACAGTTCCTCAAATTCACAAAAACAAAGTTAAGTATTCAAACACTGCCAAAATCCTTAACTTCAACTACTTGAGACACATAACTTTTCATTCTTTTAACACAACTTCTGTTTTGTTCTTCATAATGCATTGGACATTTATTTTTGTAGTACATGCACAGAATGACTTTTTAGCATCATCAACTTTCTCACAAAGAAAACACATGATGGTTTAGATTGTTCTTTATTGTTAAAAGTAAATGGTCTACAATCCATAAATATTGCATTTATCCGCATTGGAAATTGTACTGGCTTGGACAAGAATACAAGAAATGCAAGAACTCTGTACAACCTATAATCCCTAAATAAAAATATTACTACCTAGCTGTTCTTTTGATTGACACATTAAGGAAGAAGGAAAGGTTTCCTGTTATTGCTTTTTATAGAAGTAAGTCACTCTAGGCTAAAGGGGTATTGAAATAGGGTCAAGCTGACTTTGGGAGATATAAAAGAAAGTGAAACCATCAATATTTTGAATATCAAACAAGAGCTTTGTGCCTGTAAAGGGTGAATAAAAGATATGCAATGCCGAGGAAAGTACGGTATAAATAAGCATGGGTAAAATAACCAAATAATCACCCAAATTTACTACTCAAGTATTGCTAGCATAAAAAGAGACAAATCATAAAATTACAACTCATAAAAATACCTTATAAAATCAGATTTGTCAAGTTTGTTGTTTTAAGATAATACAAAGCAATTATAATTTTTTGCTAATTTAGCATGCTCTTAATTGTATCCAATCTATAATAGTTTAAGCCTACTATTGTTTAACACTGGGATTTATGACCTTTATACATGGCTTATGACGATCAGTAGAGGATAGATTCATCATTGATACTTTTAGAAGTAAACCACTCCATTCAGTTTGAGCAAGTTGCTTTCAAGGCTGTATGGTCATAAGATGCCAAGGGGTGTAAAAAGATTCAGATATTTAGCTATTTATCTTCTAAATGGAAGGCATGCCCACAAAGATCTATCCAGAAACTGATTTTTACTATTAGGGTGCAATGTCTAGACATTACAATGGATTACATATGTGTATTGTTCGCACTGAATAATGTCTTCTTTAAGGAAGTAGTATGATGGTCTTTGCCACAGCCATAGAATGACAAAAACCTTTCAAGATACTTTCATTTTTAATCTGACCAATGGCAAGGTTAAAGACATGAGCCTTGATATTACCAAATCTTTCCTTTTGATTCTTAACAAGCAGAGAATGTGTTTGCCTTCAAAGTTCATATCAAATGTTTAGCACACAGTAAGCCTGCTTATATGATGTGGTCATTATTTATATGATGCTGAATTTTATTGGACCTTAGTCTTCTTGAATGACATTAATTAAAAAAATTCAATATAAAACAAGAGCCAACTAGTATTAAAATAAATTCAGCTTAAGTGCCCTAGGAAATCAAAGAATGCAAGGTTTTTCCACCTATTAACTCGCTTTGGATTTTTTCTAATGAATGGAACACCTTATATGAGTTCTCTTCTGCAGTGTCCATGACAAAAACCATAGATTCATAAAGTGTAAGTACGAACTCAATAGTAAAAAGTGGGCAAGAATGAACTACATGAAAAAAGAAACAAGGCACCTTTGAAAAGACACACACGTGAAGGTACATCTCACAATGATTTGCCACTAGATTAACATTATTATCCTAGCATTAGTGTCTAGCAATAGATATAGACAAGCCTTTTACATAAGCAAGGAAGACATACAACAACTCTAAAGGTATGAGATGGCCTGTGCCTGTTTCAAAAAAATATATATCCTAAAGATTTCACAAAATACCGTTGTTGAAACTAAAAGTTAAAGCTGTCAGCATATTTGAATAAAGTAAATATCGTAGTTCAGTTGAAAAAACACACACAAATGCGAAAACCCAGAAAATCAACCGAAGTATACCCCAAACCTCATATTATCGATTAACATTATTATCCTAGTCGCTAATCCTATGATATATAAGTGGGAAAAGCATTGGTGTCTCCTAAAAGATATAGACAAGCCTTTTACATATGCAAGGAAGACAAACAGCAACTCAAAAGGTATAATATGGCCTGTGCCTGTTTCAAAAAAATTATCCTAAAAGATCTCACAAAATACTGTGGTTGAAACTAAAAGTTAAAGCTGTCAGCATATTTGAATGAAGTACATATCCTAGTTCAATTGAAAAAAACACACACAAATGCTAAAACCCAGAAAGTCAACCTTAAGTCTACCCTAAATCTCATATGCAATTGTATTTTGAGTAATTGACAATTCTTGCATCTACTCAAGACAATTTTTCTGCAGGCACCATCAAAAGTCCTTGACTGAGAAATTCGTGAAAGAACTTGCTCCTGTGTTTGATATTCCTGGGCTGCTTCTCAGAAAACAACTCTGTTTGTTGCAGGGAAGTTCATGAGATGTATCTATGACATATGTAGATTCATGAACTGTGTCTGTGTGGGGTTAAAGCTCCTATATATAGAAATTTGTAATTTTGTATATTTAATGTTTTTCTCATTTGAAACAACTATCAGTTTCTATTAGGACAGTTTTGACTATTTCTCAAATGGTTTTGTTATTTCATAAACATTTCTCAGGCCAACAACTCCTTGAAGGGACCCTCATCTCTGAATGCATTGATGTCACAGATGGTGTAAGTTTGTGACATGTTAAGGATTAAAATTTCACTCTTTTTTGACCATTAATCGCCAATGTCCATCAATTGCCGAGAGAAGCAACTTCTTGTGGCATGGACTTTTTTGTCTTTAAGAACACAATATTTGAATTTTTAATTTACCGTGTGAAATGCAATTGTTTGAAATTTTAAATGTTGTGTTATAAATTACATAGCATTTTAATTTGGTGCATATGGACTGATTTTCTATATGCATAGATTGTTATGCACTGCAAATATTTTATTAAAACTCATAATTTAGAACTAAAATATTTATAATTTTAATTTTTATATTTTTTTTAAAAGAAATTTACAGTCATCCCTTAGACATCCTTTTTAATGGGATTTTAGGGAACTTCTAGGCATCTCTTTTCAGCATTGTCGTATTTCCTCTTTTCCATCAAAAGGTCAATCAATAAAAACACAGAAAATTTTGCATGTTTGGCCAGTCGAACTGCTTTTGCACATTGAACAGTGGAATTTGTCTAGCAATGAACAGAAATGAACCTGCAAACAGCAGAAATTCAACCTCAACCAACAGAAACATTCTCTTAATATGTTGCTTTAAAACTTGGAAAGGTGAAAAAATAAACAACACCAGAGCCAGCAAACTAGTAGACAAGACTGAAATGGTCAAAAGCTGAATGGCCAAAGTGTAAACTACATCCACAACATTAAATACAACATTCCAGGGAGTAGAGATTGTCTACCTTACATGATCCAAAGAGAATTTCCATCTCTGTATGCATTGTAATAGCAAAGAAGATTGAAGCGATAAAGCATATACTTTTAATGTTAAAGCTTTTCTCACATAGGGTTTCTACAGGGAACTCTTGATGTTTCTTATGTGGATGCAACTGTCTGTTTGTTGGAATGTACACATGCTATTTCTAGTAGCATAGAAAATTGTTACAGCATTCATAACTGTAAATACAAGAATTTCTGCATTGTACACAAGTATAATATAGCATTAACATCTATGGTTGCATGTAATTATGATAACAAAGAATACGCATCAGCATATTGCATCTGAATTTCATTCTCAGTAGTGGAGTCCAGTAGTTTGGCCACGAGCACATGATTAGGCATAAATAACTGTGGAAAAACATCCATTTCTGCAATATGTACATTGCATTTCAACAACTTGTACATTGAATAGACAACATAATCAACTTAAAGACCTATATCAAATTTATTGAATCGGACGTAAATCAAGCAATTACAGACAGGCCTTGATGCAAATATAATGCATACAAGGGCCAGCATGAACACAACAGTATGCATTCGTGTTGCCCATTATGAACTGCATAAAGTAGATTCTACATGGGCTAATACATTAATAACTTTGACCCCCAAATGCAAAGCCATTTAGATTCATAATAGGAGAATAGAATATAAAAAGTCAACTATACCATATACAAGTAGTTGGAACTTTAGGTAATGTTCTCTCATCCCTATTACATGATCCATAACCTAATTTCAGTGGTAGATTTAACCATCAAATTAATTTCTCTATAAGGATTTTTTAGTGGCAGTAAAAATTAGCATTCAACTAAACTGTAGCCTAGTAAAGAACACTTAGAAAATTCACCTGGTTGCCATCTGTAGTAGCTGCATATCCATAGGAAAAAAAAAGCAAGTAAAACCAAGACCAACCTATGCTCGAACTATCTTCTCATGCTCTATAAGATGATAACACATAGTATTTTGTTTAAGTACTCTCATAGATATAGCTTCCAAATCAGACACTAACATGACACCACAGAAGACATGATAGTGATAAAACATGTTCAGAGACAACAATGTACCTTTGTCAGTGGCTGATTGATTCCCGCATCATCTTCATCCCTACCTTCCTCATAAGCTGAAGTAACACGAACAGACAAAAATTTTGGCATTTAATCATATTCAGAGATTGACTATCAGAAATATCAACTTAACTTGATATATAAATATTAAAAGTAAAAACACATACTTCAAGATAAGGAGATGTCCGATAAACCCATATTTGGCATCCATTAATTAGTACTCACCAATATTGACATCTACGCCAAGTGGCCTTTGATTCATCCAAGCAGAAGGCTGTTGCTGCAGTCATATAAGCGAAGGTTTCAACAAAATGAAATCAGTTTAAGTTAAAAGATTACAAGTCTCTAAGAAACAAAATTGTAAAGGTTATGACCAAACATATCACTTCCAAATAAATGTAACACTGGACAAAATACATGCCCATGCAAAAGAAATCACAAAGACTGTGCCTAGATTTAAACATAGATACATGCATAAGCATAAATTACATACAACCCCTTACCATATAAGGAGCAGGCCTTCCCAACTTCATATCCCCTGCCACTCCTGGCTCAGACATAGTAGTATAGTCACTTGGGCCATGAGGCATATATTGATACACAACTGGCTCTGCAATTCCTGGCAATGGCGTCTGCATAGGGGTCTCCAGAGGTGTCTGTGAAACAATTGTAGGAAATTAACAGAGATAACAACTCTTGTTAATCAAAAGCAATATAAAAATCATTTTTAGCATACCATCAGCTGATCTGCATACAGGCTGCTTTACCAACTTGATCATACTATACAAGCATACTTATGTAACATTGAAAAAATATTGGAAGCTGCATTATGCATAAAAAAACCAGCTAAGGAAATGAGCATGGGAAACTTGATCCATAGAATGTGAACATACCGGTGGAAAAAGCATCTCTGCTGTAGGGGTTTCATATTCTTCTGTTGCTTCATATGGCACATTGAGATCATGCACTGGTGTAGGAACATTTGCTCCTCTGGGAGGAGGATTAGCTGATCTTTCAAGTAATGCTCCAGTATGCATCATTTTTAATTCCCAGAGCTAGTGGATTACATTTAGAGCAAAATATCAGCAAGTATATAATATACACCCATAGTTCAATTTGTTTAGTCAAGCTTTCTTCTGAAATTCAAAACATAATTTGATATTTAAATGATTTAAGAATGTCCCATCACAGATTTACTTCAAAAAATTCACATTGGCATTTAAAAATGTCATGTCATCAATTTACTAAAGTGTATAATCGGCTTTAATATTCCACATGCTATCCAAACAAAGCACAACAATCAAACAGGTTAAATTTAAAATATCCATCTTACATGTAAAATACACATGCCTACGAACAATACATTTTCTCTTCTAAAAGTTAGTACTATCCATCTTACATCTTCGAAGCCCTGAAACTCCCAATGGATGGAGGATTCCAGTCTGGTACATAATGTGTAATGCTTATGTCAATTAAGCTTGATAATTCCCACAATTATTAATCTCGATAAACATGGATTGTTACTGCTATTAAATGAGCTGCCCTCTTAGATAGCATCTCATTTAAATAACAATATATTCACTAATTTCAGAGTCATTAAAAAGAGCTTCAAGAAGTTTAACATCCTACATATGTAACAGCCTGCGTGAGTCATTTTGACACATTTAGAATAACAAAAATTTGATGATTTAACCATCCAAAGCCAAAATCTTGATCAAAGTTTCTTCATTCTCACATGATTGACTTAATGTCTTGATATCTCCTTCGAAAATTTGGAATACTAAAATTTCAGATACATGTCAAGTTTACTCATTACTCTATTTAAGCACCCAAATTGCATGCTCACGAGTCACAAGCATACTGGATTTTTTATTTCAGTCTGAATAGAGTAATCATCTACTCTTCAACTACATGAAACCTGTTGTTGATGGCTAGATTTGTTGCTATTGTTTTCTACAACAAATAATACAAATAGAATACAAGCATTTAGTAAGCAGTGAAATATTGAAACATCATAGCGATCTTAAAAGCTATATGCAAGAAAGCCCTTGACCCAAAAAAAAAAGAAGAAGACTATGTTTCTGTAGATTTTAGCCACCACATGCTCATTTTTGTTTACCAAAGCTTTGCATAGCAGCAAGCCAAATATGTTTGAAATGTTTTCCCAAAATATTTAATTGAAGAACTTTTGCAATTTATTATCTTTTATACTTCTTCTAGAGGATAATAAACTAATCATTAGAATCTGGTCATCAACACAAAATTCTCTCTTTTATTTTTATTAGCATATTTTATATGTTTTGACGATGATGATTGATCCAGAAAAGATGTGTTTAATGCCTTCCCTTTCCAAAAACCTGTCTCTTCAATTTTGAGGAATCTTCTACTCATCTTTATTCATGCATTTCTTTTTGAATATTTTCTCACATGAAGCATTATGCAGTAGCTACGAGAAATATGAACATAGTAAGTCGGATTGTACCTACTTTTATGCTGACATTACAAAGTTCTCTTTGAATTCTATATGGTCATTTTAACATGAGAATTAAATTTTCTTTTCAATAATGTAAATTCAGATGTCCTTGCCCTAATAACAAATATAATATATTTTATCAAATACAAGTTGATAAAACTCATATTCACTGGAGACAAAATACATCTCAGGTATGGGAGACCGGAATTGTAGGGGACACCATTTTTCAAAAACTGGGTCATAAGGTACCAGTAGTGTAATGTCCCTTTTTGGGATATACCTGATTTCTTGGCCTGCAAACAATAATAATAACTAGAAATGATATTAGAAATATTAAAGATCAAGAAATTATGCTAATATTCAGATTATAGCATTATTAATATTCAGAACAATACAGCATACATCATTTAGAGCCAAATCAATACATCATAGCAGCATTAATATTCCTATCAATACATCATAGCATCATTAATACTCAGATCAATACATCATAGCATAATCCTCACAACTAATCACATTGTAAATTTCTTGGAATTACTTGCAAATGGCAACATCAAGGCTGGTCATCCTTGACTTGCCATCCTTCCCACTCTCAATCCATCTTGGAGGCTGACTGTCCTCCTTGATCAAGCCCAAGAGCATGGAAGGCTGGCCGTCCTTCCAACTCTTGTTAGACCTGGAGCATGAAAGGTTGGCCGTCCTTCCAATTCCGGTCCATAACTTGATAAGAGCATGAGAGGGGGGCCATCCTCTCATCTCTTGTGAACCGGAAGGGGGGCCACCCTTCCTATTTGCAAGACACTTCCTCAAATTCAAAACTGATTGCTTGATGAATTTGCTAGATTATTGCTGATTGCCTTTTGCTGACTGGTATTTCTATGCTTGAATGCCTTGTAATATCCCGCTTAGGATATTTTCTAAAATTCTGAATGCTCCAATACCACTGTTATATCCCTCTTGTCTTCTGAGATATTTTTATGCAAGTGATGACTGATTTTTTTTTGATATTCATGCTATGTTGGGTATAACAATGTAGTACAGCAGAAGGAGATATTGCAATGTATGTATTTTTCACACTAACTGAATATTTCAAAGGAAATGCACTGCTGAAATTTTCAGATTCTATATCTTCAAAAATACTCAGTATTTTGTCAAAATCTTAAGAACCCAGTTGAGAGAATATCCTCTAGTATCTAAATCATAAATACCCAGAAAATTGTATGGCCAAAATATGAAACAATATCACATACCCATTTGCTGAAATGTGAAATACATGGCTGGAAACAGCAGAACAGCAGTATGCAAATGAAATACAACTCCTTGAAGCACATGCAACTCAGATTTGTTACTTTAAATCAGCATATACTCCAAATACATAAGAAACACTCACAATGAAGACCAAATAATGCAACAAATATTTGAGCGACTTGATATTCTCTTCTTAAATGCTCTGTATAAACCCTTATTCTGATCTGCAATTGATTAATCTTCAAAACCCTTGTAAAATCTGAAGGTAAACTCTCCAAATTAGCTTATTATAAATTCTGATCTGCAAATGATTAACCTTTGGAATGCACAAATCGACTCCCGTAATGATGCCACCACACAAGCAATAATTCGGCTGATCTCTCACAACCTCAAAATGCATAAACACTGAAGATATTTCGTTCTCCAATGCTGAAAATGAAGAAATCTCAAGAAACCCTAGGTTTCCTTCACAATTCCAAAAGCTCTCACAAAAAGCAAAGTCAAATGATCATCATTAATGAATCTATTTGTTTTTTGATGCCCTTTTATAACTTCTCCGAATGAAGTGTATTTAATTTGCTTTTGAAGTCCACTTTTTAATTAAGTCCTTATGTCTCCCTTTCAACATATTAATTAATAAAGTATTATATCACTTTATTAATTTCCATTTAACCCTTATATCACCTTTCATAATAAAGTCCCCTTTAAATAATGACCTTATGTTATAAAAATGAACCATATATTATAAGGTCATATAACTCATTAATTGCTTTTAAAGTAAAAATTGCCCCACTTACATAAGGCTAAGTTATAACCTTATAATATACCTTTTATTATTAGATATCATTTAGGCCACTTTAAAAATTAATAACTCCCTAAATACTTATGATTTCCTAATTCCGTTTGAACAAGGAGGTTCACCATGATACCCTCTGAGTATCCAACTGCGTTACCAAAAATAGTAAGGGTCCCTCTCTATCAACCATTGATTTACTATAAATAGTAAATCCCTCATTATCTAATCAAACCAATGGTGTAAGGGATTGACACTGCAAATGAAGCCTGTTCAAGTGCCCTGCTATAGATAGTAACCCTGACTGTCCTAAAATAGTCACTTACTATAAATAGTAAGTGTGTAAATCTGAATCAAACAAAGGCTAAACCTGAACTCTAGATGGGAATAAGCCTCCCACTCTGCCAACTGGAACCCTCTAACCATCTGCCTTAGCCTACGAGGGCCAATAATAGGCTAATCCCATCACAAACCATGGTGAGCTAAAATGGGGACATTACATGCCTCTTATCCAAGAAATGATCTTCCTTATATTCCTTTTTCCTTCAATGGACATAACTTTTCACATGTCCTTTAACCTTTATCAAAACTTAAACTTTAATTATTTTATAATTTATATTTTATATTTTGATATTTTAATTTATTATTTTTATTTTTATTTTAATCCCATTTCAAAAAAGAGGACATTACAAGTAGTCAGAAATACATGCTTCAGAACACTAGTGTTATGCACCAGCAGAAAGCAAGTTACACTTATGGCAGGAAATAGCAAGAGACACAGCAGAAAATGGCATAACACACACCAAAAGATGGCGGAAACTTTAGAATAAATATCTTAATGCCTGAAATTGTGCCCATCCTCATTTCTTGTAAGCTGTACCAAAACACATGCCCGTTTTAGACACGTGTGCCAGGGATCACGAAACACGTCTCCCAGTTATTATAATAAAAACACTCCAAATCTAATTTGATTTTAATCATAGGAAGAAAAAATGGCAACTTATTTATATTGTCACATTCATTATAACTCAATGAAACAATCATTTCAGCAGCAGCATTTGTACTCTATTGAATGTCCCTAGTTTATTCCAATATACATATGCAACTTGCAAGGTTCAATGCTGCCAAATGAGATTGCTCTCACACATTGTAACTTTGCTTTTTGTTTGCGCAATTATCTAGACTAACTCTGTCACTGTGAGACTGCAGCTAGCATGGCACAGTGGGTTCTAACAAAAGGAATCATGCTCCTCAATGCAACGAAGTCAAAAAATTCCATTTATCCACATGCATCTAAACAGATCTCAATAACATTAAGTCAAACTTCATATAAGCCAGAGGATCACTTCAAAATCAAATGCTTTTTGAATTATTTACAGTTTATCTAATTTATTCCAAACTCACACTACATTTTCTCAAGCAATTCTATTCAGATATGAATAATTATTCAAACAAAGGAGCACATCCTGCAAACTGGGGGAAACTTCTTTTACCATAACATTTAGTGATGCTCACCAATGTACATAAGGTAATCATATGATCCTGCCAGTGCCGATAATGCACTAAAGCTTAGCATAAGAGTGGCATGAGACAACTCCCAATGTAACCACAATGTAGATATAAATACTAAAAACCAAAAAGAATGGCAACTCAAGTCTTCTGGATAATTCTTGACACATGTTAAATCTTTGTTAGGTAGGATCTGTAATAGATTGTAAGTTTCTTTTTTCTAGCCTGTATTAGTAAGTTACGGACTCACCCCCTGCCACGCGCAGATCTGGGTCCAGTTAACACCTAATCCGGATTTGGGCTGGCACATCTGTAGATCGGAACAAGGCACAGGGAAAACATGACAGGTTTGTGCTGGACGAACCTGGGAAAAACCTGAATGAATCCAGCTGAATCCGTCACAAACCCGCATGAAAAAAGAGCTTTTTTTTAATTAAAAAAATTGGTCATTTTTTGACTTTGACTTTGACTGAGAATATGATAGCACATTTGTGGTAAGCTTCTGTTATTCGTTGAAGATGAACCATCACAAACCCGCATGCAAAAAATCTCCAGAAATTATTTGTTGAAGATGATACCACCATTACATTCGCCCGTGACCATTAACTCACCACCATAAGTCTGCTGTCACTTGATACGGTGTCCTTCCTCAGCTAACACAGCAGTCATACAAAGGAGATCATCCACTGTCATCCTCCATCATCTACCGTTGTCAGAATTTGCCCGCTCAGTGCTGCATTTTTTCAGCAATCTCTGTTTTGGCAGAATATAATAACAAAGCCTATCATTTAATCTTTCTTTCAATCTTTCAATTGATTAAAGGCCTGTCATTTAATAAATTGTGAAGTTCTAAATGGATAAAGGACTCTATTATTAAATTGTGAAGGGTTTGTTTTCTATGACTATAATTAAATTGATGGTCGGGATTTATTATAAATTATTTATTACTTATTTACTTATTAAAGAAAATACTTTTATGGTTTACCATTTAAATATAGACGCTTTGAGGATATAATGAGAATATGGATATAATATATTTATGATTTTTATATGTTTTTTGTACATACAAACTCAACCCCAAAAAATTTTGCTGCACCCACCAACCTGAACCTGAACCAGCTACTTAGCTGCATTACCATCTCTATTCCTAATGTTTAGTCTTTCAAACATTGTTTATTTGAAGTCACGGGCTAAATGGGCTAGACTACTTTGGTTTCTTGAATATTGCCTCTACTCTTTTATGTTTCTCAAGTTTGGTTCCTTGAAGCTCATCTCTGTTGATGTTTATTTCTACATGACAGTGTGTATTTTAAATCTCTTTACCAACAAAAGGGGAAAACAATTACTGACAAAAGAAGAAACTATTTTATCTTGTTGTTAAATTAAAGTAAAGCTTATGTCCAAATTATGATTTCTTTTAACTCTGTAAGGATTTAATAGGTGATTTCCCTAATTCAATGTTTAACAACACATTTAAATTGGCATATTTGATTTAGGGTGTTTTCTTTTAACTCCACTTCTTTTTTAGGTAGTCAAGCTACTAATACTCAAATATCATATTGAGTTTTAAGCCAATGAAAAAACAGTAAATGCAACTTACAAAAGGCTGTGCCAATTGTGACCCAATTTGTAATAATCAATGTCAAAGCAAATGATATTACTCTCTCGTAAATGGACCTAAAACTAAAATATAGATGACACTGCCAGTTTAAAGTAATGGTAGCGCTCAAGTACGTCTGTAGAAGTAATCCAATTCAGAGGAAGGAAGCTAAAATTTGCATCAAAGATTGAGCTTCATAAAACCTAATATGGAATCTGCATCCAACTTTAAGGGCACAAACAGCCTGATCTGTGTACCATTAATCTAAGGGGCTTACGGTCAGCATAAATTCCACAAGAGAGGAGTACACTTGTATTACTCAATATTATGCCTTCGCATGTTTATGTAGCTTTTGTAGAAAAAGTCCTGTTGCTTTTAATTCACTGTTAGTTGCTGAGTCTAAACAGACTGGGATCCTAGTGTTATGTTCAGTGGTGGCATAGATGGAACAACCGCGGGGTATCTCTTCTGCAATCAGAAATTGATGTGTTATACTACTCAATATTACACATTAAAATGTTTTGTGGGATATAAATCTGGGGCTCGTGTAGCAAAGGCCCGGTTGCTTAATTCCCTAATAATGTCAGGGTAAACATTTAGGCAGAATGTGTAAACGATTTAACTGAAGCTCGTGAGAACTAAAACTAAAGAAAAATAACGTCAGCCGGAATGAGCTCAAGTCAATAAACCGCCCGGGCTTGATGGAGAAACCCCATGCTCGAATGCCCCCATGACACGATAAAGTATTAAAATCGTATCCAACTAGCTGTGTGTGTGGTGCAATGTATCCCAATCGTAGTATCCAGGCAAAATTTGACCCAGCACCAAAATTTTACCAAATCAAGAAAGAAAAAATCAATACAAAACAGCTAAAACCAAAACAATCACAAGCATCTATTGCCTTGAGAAAGAGGAATCAAAACAAACCAGGTAAAAACAAAACAAAAAATTAATTTTCCAGTATAAGGCGAGTAAGAAAAAAGAAAGAACCTCTTGGAGTTCAGTAAGGACACTGTCCTCAACACCCTCGCTCCGGAATTGATCTCGCAATTTTTTGACGACATCCTCCACCACCTGGGTATACACGGAGGAAGTCGTCATTTCACCAGATTTGTTTTCCCTTATTAACCTTTCGACAGCAATGCCTTCTAATAAGGGCTTTTTACACAGCAATGGCTTCCAATTAGGGTTTTTAGGGTTTCAATATCCTGTGAGAAGCAAGCAAGGGGAACAGAGAGGGTGAAACGAGAAATGAATGAGTAGAACGATATGGGGTCATAAGAGGAGAGGTTAGAGAGAGAGAAATTATATGGGAATTAAGAATGAATATAAATACGTTTGCATCCTTTTAAAGGAAGACCAGGAGGCGACTTTGGGTCACATGCCCTAAATTTATAGCTGCTAATTATGACGTGGCACGTGCCCCACCCTCATGCCCGAAAGCATATTTCAAGGGTTTTTTTTTATTAGTATGCAAATATCTATACACGCCCGCTTTTGTTTCTTTGTGGAAGTATTTATACCCGTCTAATGTATTTTTTAATAAATAGTTGGTGATAGCCCTTGATTGAGGGTACACGCTTCTTGTCTATTTAGAACTAGGTGTTAGTGGGTGCAAAAGTAGTTGAGAATTTATTTATTAAATATTTTTTTTAATGGAAAAATGTTCAAAAATTTTGATTAGGTTATCTTTAATGGGATATGGTGCCAACACAAACAGTGAAATTCATTTCATGAGCCCAAAGTTCTTGTAGATGGGAAAGTATACAGATTCCACTTCTCGTCAAGGACTTGATATAGGGTTGATAGGAGTAACATTATTAGTCCCTACCTAAAGTGGGGATTAATGTTTTCATCCCACTAAAACTAATTAATAGTGCTCTTGAAAATTGTGTCGATGCAGGGAAAACATTATATGCTAAGGTTTGCGGCAAGAATATTTTGAAAATGGAATTTTTTTTTTTTTTCTTGATTGGCTTGACTCTTTTTGGCAGGGGTTTTGGGGTTTTCTCATTTGCAAAAATAGGGGAAAATCTTCTTGCCAATCAAAAAGGAGCAAAGGAAAAAAATTGATGCATTTCTAATGTTTTACAGGCTGTTGACATGTCTTTGAAATGGGTAACCAACCTGGTTCGAGGGTTTTTTGGTGGGCACGTGTGAAGGCATTTGGTAGCTGCACAAGGTTTGCTCAGGCTATGTGTTGTGCCCTGATGTATTGTGGGACTCCTAAGATTTGCATGATTAAAAAACCATGTTGTGGACCAAGGCTTGTACCTGGCTTGTTTTTCTGGGCATTGGACGGATTTGCTATAGGCTACTTCTTGTTTTTATAACCCCCAAGGTAAATGTCATACATTCCTTTTGTTTTATCATGCATGCAGATTTGTTTTTTGGTTTTTGTTTTGTTGAGGAATGGCATTTCTACGCTCAATGCTGGAAGAAATATTGCTGAAATACTATGTTATGGTGTTGTGTTTGCTTTATGCTTCGGTGGCGTGAGAGTTATTATATAAACATTTGTTCTCGGCACGCGGCAGTATTTATGTTGTATGATTTGGTTGCCTAGCTGTAGTGTTTTTGCAGCATTTCGCATTGTGCACACGTCTACATCAGATTTCTTTGTCGTTTTATTTGGTAGTTCACATGCCTTATCTATGCTTCCACATTTTTATTTGTCGTTTTTGTTATAATATTTAATGTTTAGGTGGAGCTAGAGGTTTTAGGGTTTTAATTTGGGCTATTTTGCTTTTTGGGGGGTTAGAGGGTTACCTTGGACCGCTAATTAATAGAGTCAAAAGTTTTGAATGTTAGAAGGCAGTAAGGAGTGTTCAGTAAATAGTGAAAGCATAGCATTGAACATTGTATAACATCCTTATTTTTTAATCTAACCTATGCCTATGAACATTATATTTGATCGACAGAATCCTTGATTTTGATTGAATCTCTAGAATTATTAAAATTGGTTAATTGGGTGTCTCGGATACCAAAAGTTTTATTAATTTAAAGAATTGATTGACTAGGAATTTCATATTAAAACATTCTTCATAATTTAAAATTTTGATTGAATCTATCTATGAATATCAGAGTTGGTTATCTGGGTGTTTCATATGACTATTTTTTAATAGTTTAAAATTGAAATTGTTTGATTGGGTCTTTTAGATTATAACACATTTAGTAATTTAAGAAGGTTGATTGAATTTGTCTACGAAATGAGAATTGATTGATTTGGGTATTTAAGATTATAACAGTTTTAGTGGGTTAAAAATCATGTGGAAGGACCAGGATCTTGTTAGAATAATTAGGATATATTATATTTATATATTTGACAAAGAAATAGAGAAACTCTAGGATCATGTTTGAAACTCGTGTTAAAATGAAACTCTGAAGTCAAGATTCAGTTGCTTGTGTAGGTCAAATTTGAATACATTGATGGCCCTTCTTCAAGTCACATATAAAATTCCAATTAGCTCTAGATGTCATTTGGGTGAAGTTTTTAAATAACTTGATCAACTTCATATAGTCCATTTGTTTCTTTTGTTACATATCTTGGGTGGAAGAGGAATTTTAAGATTTATTTGGTTCTTCTATTATGTTTTATTCGTGTATTCTAACAGTGATTGTTGAATGTCCTTGCGTAATTTATTGGGGTATGCATATCTTAACACTAGAAGTGAAAGTAATATCCTTCTAGTATGCACATTGGGGGAGTGGCATGCATGCTTGCATTATGCTGGTATGAAGTAAGAATTTGGACCTTGCTTCAAATTTAACTAAATTCTCTGTCTTAACCCTTACACATTTTGCTCAGCTGACTGTAATTTCCATGTACTAATGTACTGACTCTGCTATACTAAATTATGCACCTTCATAATGTTAGCTGCATGCCACCTTTACCTTTGCAACATGGTCTTGAGAATCTAGCTAATGTGTCTTATTTGTATGTCATCACTGTTGATGGTTGCCTCTGGATCTATAACTATAAAACCTGTAGTGTTCAGTGTGTTTAAGCAATTCATTTGCAAACCATCTTCTTGTGAACTTTATTTGCTATTTGTGTCTTCTTACCCAAGCTCTTGGTTTTCTACCAGCTTTTGAACCTTGCCTTTGATGCTAACAGTTTCTTATTAGTTGCCTTTAAGTTCACCATTAGATCACTTGAACGACTTTTGGGAACTCTAAAATTTGTTAGTTCATGATGAAAATCCTATCCCCTATTTCACGCTATGTCAGTGGAGGTGGAACAAATTCTATTATCTCTAAGAATCAGGTTGAAAGAGCCTTTCAAATTTGTTTTTTCCTTGGGAGTTAAGTTGGAGCTTGGAGACATGCAGCAACTACAGGGGAATATATTATGCGATTAACATTTGTATTGTATGGAATCTAAGTTGAAATGGGTATTTGGACGATTTATTTACATGGCTTTGCGGAGGAATAATTGTGTTTTGCAGATGGCTAACTAATTGAGTTTTGGAAACATTTTAAATATGGAAATAATTATTATATCTCTTTAATTAACAAAAATGTTGGTAATCTTACAAAAAATAAGAAGAAACCTATAGAGAACCTAAGAAGGCAAATGGGTTGTGTGTGCACCTAAAAATGGCTCGAGATGAATTAAATAAATATTTTATATTTATTTTATTCTTATTCCTCTATCAATAAATAAACATACTAATTAGGGGAGACCCTGTGGTGAAATGGTGGGGCTTCTTGCTTGTAGTGCCAACAATCCAGGTTCAAACCTCGTGGGGTCACCCTCTACCGCGTCAACAATTGAGGGACCTTACATAAGGGAGATCCTGTGGCGAAATAGTGGGGCTTCTTGCATGTAGTGCTAACAACCTAGGTTCAAACCTCACGGGGTTTCCCTCTACCGCATCAACAATTGAGGGACATTATCCCCAATTTTAAGTGAACGAGGTTGTGCTTGAATGGCAAAGGCCATAAGGTTCTCATGATCGAGATCCATGTTTGAATCCCCCAAGTAACATATGTGGCTTATGTGGCTTCTAAGTGGATTATGTGGTTTCTATGTTGGATATGTTAATGGGGAGGAGGTCCCCCTTGTGACCTCCACAATTATGAATCAAAAAATAAATAAATAAACATACTAATTTATTTATTTGGTTCACATTCATCATATTCTTCCAACAATTAAATATCTTAAATTCCTCTAAAGTCATCTCTAATTAAATATCATCATTATTTAATTATTCTTATGAGACAAAGTCCTGTGTCTAAAATCCACATCATTCATCCATGTCACCCTCCACATCAGTGGACACCTCACCATGTTGCACCAATAATTAAATATTATTAATATTTAATTAAGTATTTACCCTCTCAACACATGCCCTATTCCCTCTCAGTTGGTTTCTCCATGTCACCATGGTCAAAATTCACTATGAGACACTTGTCTCATGAATCCTATATTCCCTCTCACATTCCAACAAACAAAGACTCCTCCTCCATGTTTCTCTCATGGTCTTCCATCTTTATCTCATTGGTCTTTGTGAGCATCACGCCATGTGGCTCCTTGTCCCTCATATTCCTCCACCTTGTCATCATAGTAGGAACATCTTCCATCTTTATCTCCCCTCATCCAACCAATTTGATATTGACCGTACATGTCACAAGACTTATTCTTCAACCATGGATCTTTTGACACTTGGATTTGAGCCATCCTTGGCCTATAAAAGGAAGCTCCTCATCTTCATTTTGCATCACAAGAGCTATAATACTTACATGCTACAGAAATTCTACCAAGTATCCAAGCATGCCTTTGGCCCCCATGTTGCATATCAATATCATAATCATTATCAATATCATGACTTTAGCTTCATCATCATTATCTTAGTTGCATTGTAGGATTGTTTACATTGCATTTGAATCCACAATTCCATTCATCTCATTGTCATCTTGAAAAGCAAAGAAGTACAATACTGAGAGCAACATCATAATCAACAAGATCTTGAGAAGATAGGAGACAATGGAACATAAAGGATAAATCAGTTTACAAGGTATAATTCATGTTTTCTGTATTTTTCTTAGTTTCATTGGTGAATTGAATTTGAGTAGGAATTTAGAGTAATTGTGGTATCTTATTAGGTTCTTACAGTTGTTTCAAATTATAAATCACAGGTTGAATCCTTGTTATTAAGGAACACACTGTTAGAGTTTGCATAGAAGCAAGGATATCAAGGTCAAATAGATATTAACTAACTGTAAACAAAATAGGAAAATAACTAGGCAATTGTTGTTCACGATCACTTATGATATTCAAAAATACCTTTGCAGTAGGAAACGAGGTCTGATCCTGCATTCCTTCTTGTCTTTACTTATTATATCATCGCGTTGCATTTAGGTCAGTCCTACTAGGCTTAATCACCTCCATCTGCTAGCAAAACACATTTGATCAATATAGCGAGGTCTCTCTCTCTCTCTCAATTGTTAGAATAGCCTTAATCAAACTAGACCCCCCTCTCTCTTTCACACGCATGCATGCACACGCACACACATACACACCCCCATAAATTGTTAGAACAGTCTTAATAAAACTAGGCCTCTCTCTCTTGAAACTTATGGAAACAAGTATCAGAACATAAGATCATCAAGCCATGTATTGAAAACTAATCTGGATTTTAGAAATCCCAATATCATCAAAATAACTTAGATATTCTCTTTTTAGTTGATAGATGATATTGTTTGAAATTAGTTATCATTATTTAGTTGGTTTGCATCCTCCCATTTTTACGTATTGGAGATGTCCTTTTTGTGTATTGGAGATGTTGTTTGTAACATACATTCTCATATTACTCGGAATTACACACACAAATTACTCAGAATTACACAAACAATTTTTTTTAATCATTTGATAAACATCAATAAATAAAAGTACATCTTTTCTAAATATTTTTCAACTTTGAAACTCATTATATTTAAAGATAACTCATAGTGATAACATTTCACATTACATTTACAAATACATTACTCTTGGCAAAACATAATTTTACATCATATAATATCATGAAACTTTATACACAAAGTATTGTCCCTGGAATCTTGATAATTATCGTTCAAATCTTGGCAAGTCTTCTGCTATAGAGGGAGAGCATCATCTGAGTGCTTTACCTCCAACCACAGATCGGCGGTCCCCCGCACACCTTCCTTCCTAGAAGTGGCCCTTCCCTTCACAAAGAGAATAGACATGTGGATCTAACAATTTTCCATATGAATCCTAGTGTTGTGTCCTATGTAACTCAATTGACCATACGACTCTAGAAAACCTTCTAGCTAAGTATGATCATACTGACCAGTTATGCTATCTAGACACTATGAACCAACTAATGCATGCAAAGACAAATGTATCACTTTGGCCAAAGTTTCTATATAAATAAATGTTTGCAATAAACGTAGTCATGTGTTCAGACACCTCTAACTCTACTTGAAGACTATCTCATCCTCCAATTATTTCATTTTAGCTAGTAATTCTAGACATACTTGTCTGATCTATACTCAATTTCTAGTCCACCTGACTTAGAAATATTCCTTATCTAGGTTATATTGACAATATGCAAATTTAGATATTTTTATCTTTCTCGAGAGTACCTTACTGCATATCCGCAATTTATTAAGGTTTATGACTTACTGTCATTTTATTCTCTACTCAATGATAACCATACTTGGTATACATATAACTAATATTGACTTTCTAACAACAAAGTGCTTCTTAGTCATTTAATAATGTCAAGATCTATGGTTTCTCAACTCTTTCGTCTATCGACCAAATAACATACTAGACTATACAATATTAAAAAATGACTTGAGAGTTAAAGAATTCTAATCCCTTTTGAATAAATCTAGGGTTCTCAACTTCTCTAAGATCCAGTATTTGGCAATAACAAATACCCTTAAAAACTAATAATATTATAACAATAATATAGCTAGAATAAGGTGTCCACTCATCGAATCTTGACTACCTAGTCATTTGATCGATTCCACCTTTCATATAGTTCTCAGGGTTTATTTTTCCTTAAAAATAAGTCATAATAGACATTAGATAAAGCATATAAATCCTTGAATAAAATCAATCTTTTAATCCAATAAAGGATAGCTAAGAAATGATGTCTTTGACCTAGTGGTCATCTTTCGTTCACCAATATAGAAAGATTAAGAATGATAAAACAACATAGAAATACACCAATTCATATGAATAAACATATTGGTCGATATATAAATATATAACATAGTTTAAATGTTTCTAATGATAACTCAATCATCTTATACTCTTCAAAGTAAGGAATAATCTTTCCCAAAGTCTTGTTTGAAAAACAACAAACTCAAATGAGTTAAGAGATAAAGGCCATCTATATAAAATCTTCTAGCCTCATCTAAAAGATGTATAACAACAATCTTAAGAGGCTCATCTCAAGATGTCTAAGAAAGATACAGTAAATTAAGAGAAATGAAGACAACTTATAATTAACTGATGTCCTTAGTAAAAGATACTGTTGGATATCCAACACAATTAGTTAGACTATTGTCGATAGTTTAGACACATATGGATTAACTAATCCTCTACATAACATTCAAATGCTTTGTGTCCACAGACAACTGAGAAAAGTTTGCTATTTGAAACTATAAGTTATCCTACTAAACCATTATTCTTTCGGACCAACACAGACTATATTGTCTAATTAACATTCGGCCTACACAGGCTATGTTGTCTAATTGTCATTTGGCCGAACACAGGCTATGTTTTATTTTGTCTAAAAACAAATAACAAAGTTCTTCTAATAAAAGAATATGAGACTAACAGTACTTTGAATAATAGATAAACTTAGCTCTACATTTTACAAATGCACAAACATTGTCGAGGCACTGATAGTAAAGGCTGATGGTTATCTCTAAACGTAGAGATGTAATTAAACCATATGTTGAATCTAGGCACTGAGACATCTACATTTTTAGTTTTCTCTAACCAAGAGATAACGAAGTCTTCAAACATAGAGTTAACTAGATCTTCGAATATAAGACACAAAGATGACTAAGTCTTTGACAACAAGATTCAATACTAAAAAGTATAAAGAATATATATCATATCGAAACACATAATATATAGAGCCTTCGACTTCCAAATACAAAGCTAATCCTAAGCTCTTATCTTTCTGAGGAAAACATGGTATTGCCAATATCGTCAATGACTATACAACAATAAAAGAATAGCTTCTAGACTTATGCTCACGGGAATAAAAACACATCTTCAATTGCTCATAAACACAAAAGGAAAGAATTACTATCATCTATTCTTTAACAATGATAGATACCTCTACGAGGTCGACATCAAAACAAAGTCTTCTCTACTTAATAAACTTAACATAAAAAGAATGAAGAACATGTATAAATAATGATCAACCAAGTTCCACAACTCTCATCCTTCCTCAGTCTGAATTCCACTATCCTCTTTCTTTCCCATAGTAACTTCTTCTTTTTGTATGCAGAGAGCTCCTGCAGTGGTAAAATAGAGCACATCCTCTACCCAACTGCATTCCATCATCTAATATTAAAGCCCCATCATGATTCCTCATGACAGCTTGCAACATGGAGATGATGGTTAATAAATAATCTCTCATGACTCAGCCAAAAAGACATTCCACTCTCCTTAAACAATGGAGAGTACGAAGGAGATCAAAAGACCATGTACCACACAACAGTAACATAATATTAATACATAACCTCTTTTCATTAAGAAGTCATCGACCTATCACAATAGATCTTATTACATATCAAACTTAATAATAATATTATTACATCATTAGAAAAGTATACACAATGTATGCCCTATGTTATTTTCAAACATTTAACGAGATACAAGAATGGGGTTGATGTATTCTCCCCCTCTCTATCTTGCAATATAGAAAAATAGACAAGCATAAATAACCTAATAGGACACAATAAAAGAATCTCAACAAGAAAATACCAAAGAAGAGATAGTTAGCCAAACACATATATTTGCTCTTGAATATAATTATATGAGGAAAAATGTCAGCTATCGTCTACATCTTGTCGATGGACGACTAACCCTTCTAGGTTTTTCGACAAAATCTATGATAAAGGATCATCGACATCAAATCGACTATTGTCAAATCAAAAAACAACTAAGGCCATTTAAGTCAAAATCAACTTACCAAACTTAACATGGTTCACTAAACTGTGCAACTCAAGACTTAGATGGAAACTACTTGTTGTTTCCATATGTCTATTGAATTCTCTCCAATGATGCTCTCCCTCTCTTTCTTGGAGGGTGGAAAACCTGTTTCCTGAATACAACTTGCAATCACCAAACTGGGATTAGTGTATCATTAGTTAAACAATATACATCTTGTATAAATAATCATGAAAACATATAATCACATATCTAAATTCTATGAATATTCTCAAACTCATGAAATCATAGATTTATCCTAACATTTTCACTTAACGTTAAATCTTTAAATCAAGCAAAAATTATCTACTAATTACTTACAAGTAAAAGTAAAACATAGTCAAAAATTAGGGATGTGACATCGTTTTTGCATATCGGAGATGTCCTTTTTACGTATTGGAAATGCCTTTTTTGTGTTTCAGAGATGTCCTGTGTTGTTTATAGCAATGCATTTTGTTTGGCTCTATACAAAATTTGTTTTCTTTGCAGCCATGGGACGTTCTAAGAAAAGTAAAAGAAAAATACATTGAAAACAAAGTGTCCAACCTAAGATCGTTGAAGGTCCAGCAAGCACAACAAATGGTGGATGTGATGTGGAGATGGATTTGATCTCTAACTCTAACACTCTTGCCATTGGCATCAAGCAGCTAAAGTTGCAATGTGCAAAAGATAGAGGAGGGCCATTGGAGCTTGTCAAGTGCAACAAGAAAAAGCAAGTAGGAAAAATATGGGGCCAAGGCCTTCAACAATTAGAGACTTTCCATTTGGTTGTGGTCAGAATGCACCTTCATTGTCAAAAGAAGTTATTGATGAATATCGATGTGTCCATTCTCCACATGTTGTTTTTCATGAGTCAACCGATGAGAAAGAGCTTGAAGAAGATCCATTTGAAGTGTTAGAAAAAGGGAATGGAGTGATTGTGAAATGATTTGAAAACTAGTTGGTGGTTATTGTACGTATTGCAGCAGTGTTTTTAATGTATGTGACCATTTTGAATATACCATTTCATTGTAAGAATCTAAATACAATTTTTGTTCATGTGCCATGACTTGTTGGCTTCACTAATGTAATAGCAATTGGATGAATATAATGCTATTTTCCCTAGCATCAACTCTTATTTACAATCTGATCAACTTTCACTCTATTATTTTGGGCATTTTGGCATTTTTCAATTAATGTTATGTTCCTTTGTTTGATGTGTATAGCTATAACATCCTCAACTTTATGCATAAGAATGTAAAAAATAGTGTTAACCATTGACTTTCTATGTTCATAATAGCTGACTTATAACTTTCCCTGCAACCTTATGTTATCTACATGTGATGTACAAACTAACAATTCCCAGATCGTTAAAAAGCTTAATGCTTAATTGAATTAATATTTGATATTGCTTAAATCTAGTTTGATTTATTTAATACTATCTAGTCTTTGGTTATGCATTCAATCATAATTTATTATGCCATATAGAATGTGGAACATGTGTTCTCATGAGATATTTGACTAAGGCTCATGGAATTTAAGTGCTATTCATTCTAATAAATAGTTTTACAAAGGAGATATTGATTGGTGCAAAATCAAGAAATGTAATGTTGGGCTCATTGTATTTGAAGATAGCAATATAATAATACATTGGATTATGTATTCTTAAGTTGGCTTTTGCTTCATTTTTTATTTGCAATTGTTAATTTGACACTCATTGATCTTCTTGGATTGATAAAAGTTGTGCAGGTGATATTTGATATTATTTTTTTGGTGTATGTCTTCTTGGTTTCAAGTTGTATTGGTGTATAAACATATTGTGGCAGTATTGAGCTACTAGATTTTTGCATGTTGCAGAGGGACAACAAGAAAGCATTGTTGGTGGCATTGAAAATATGCTTCAAAGTTATGTTGAAAAGGTACTATTTTTTTGGTGAAATTACACGAGATTGTTTGTAATTTTAACTTGAGTTCCACTAGCTTGTTAATTCATAAATGTTCCATGAGTTTCTCTTACTTGCTAGTGCCTTTACTATTTCTGGTGTGTGTTAAGTTTGTAATTTACAATCCTGGAGTGGCTATGCTTTTTGTCTTTAGAGGGTTGTTTTTTGAATGGAATATATGTTTTTATGATATTTCTATCACTTGATAATATTAATGGTTGCTTTCTCTTTTAACTGGTGGGCAGTGGCCTAAAACCATATCATGTCAATATGGCATTTAACTATTTGAGAGCATGATGTTGCATCCATGCAAGATGACCTTGCTTAGAAATTTAGAGAAGACATTTGTTGGGTATTTCAGTTGGTGTGATTGACGCCTTACCTACTTCTTTCTCTCAATGAGATACAGAAAAAAAAACTTGGTATTATTAAAAGAAAATTACATTGTAAAGCATCAAAGTTGAAAGACTGAGATCAAAGCAGTCAGCTTGGTAAATAAGGAAAAAATATACCGAATGACCATAGAAAGAAAGTAATGATATGAAAAAGGCATTGGTGCCTAAATGTGGATCCATCTCAAGTTCAAATTACAAACAACCTTGTGTAATGTCACAAAAAAAATAGTTACCTTTTGATGACGTATAAACAACCTCATTCTTATGATGAGCTAAATACCCCTTTTTGTTCTTGCCAACCACCCCAGCCATGCCCATTTGTTTATTTTTAGAAGCAATAATTGTTTGCTTTTGATAAAAAGGTGTGTAAATCTTTATTTCTCAAATTGATTGGAATTAGCTACTAATGTTGATATAATGGTATAGACTTTGAGTAATTGTGCAAGACTTATGCATGGCCTATGAAAGGAGTGGACTTCAAGCGGTTGAAGTCAGAGCACCGGAAGTTGGGGCGCCAGAAATTTAGGCGTGCATAGTGGAAGACTTCTTTTAAAGCATTCTGTTATTTTCTCTTAAGAATATTTGAGACTTTACGGCTACACTCAAATCCTTTACTATGTTTTATGTCATGAACATCAGTTAGTTTAAATTTTGTTTGCTCTCCAATAAAAAAAAATGGTGATATCGATGGAATTTACTTCATAGCTATTACACTGTTGAATGTGATCTGAGTTGACAGTAGAATCTCCCATGAGCTGGCCACTCGAGGGATTATAGAATAGACAAGTATTTTCATATGTGTTATTTTTGTTCTTAAATGTTTTGTTTAGATTAATCTCATCTCTTATATAGCTCTATTGTGTTCTTGCAAGTTGTGGCGTTTAAAATAATGATTTTTCTTTGAAGTCTGTTTATTCAAAATTTCTAGAGCATCTGTTGTATTTGTTAACTGTTTAGTTTAAAGTTTCTCGTGTGTTTCAATTATCAAATTAGCCTTTCAAGTTCATAGTTTAAATTGCATGTGTGAATTTATAGATTAGACTTAAATGTTTTGTTTAGATTAATCTCATCTGTTATATAGCTCTATTGTGTTCCTGCAAGTTGTGGCGTTTAAAATAATGATTTTTCTTTGAAGTCTGTTTATTCAAAATTTCTGGAGCATCTGTTGTATTTGTTAACTGTTTAGTTTAAAGTTTCTCGTGTGTTTCAATTATTAAATTAGCCTTTCAAGTTCATAGTTTAAATTGCATGTGTGAATTTATAGATTAGAATTTATTTGTTTTCTATATTAAAGATTTGAATGCTTTCTAACTTAGAATTTACATGCTTTCTAGTTTGAATTATGTTTTAAAAACTTTTCAAAAATTCAGAAAACTATTCTTAAATGAGATGTTCAAAAATATCCTCTATTTCATACAGCCTTGGACACTACCCAGTCGACAAAACTGATATATTTTCAACTAAAGTGTTAGGACCTCATGACAACCTGTCATTTTTTGGCGTCATTTCCGGGGACATGATTATTTTCTAGTGTTAATAGGAGACTGCTTGGATACCTCTTTTAGAAAAAAATATAGTTGTCAAACTTCTTTTTTTGCATGGTCAGGAAATGAGGTCTGTACAGAATATTCATACCAAGAACCCCCCCAATAGTAGTTCCAACCATAAGTAGGGAGGTAGAAGTCTCAGTTGAAGAACTTAGTTACGAATTGATCGAGCAGGATCAACCTGAGACCTCCCAAAATATCCCAAAAGTTCAACCATCAGACCAGACCTTTGAAGAGGAAATCACAAACCCAATCTTTGAGGAAGAGAACATTCCTTTTAACATCATGGCTGATAATAACAATAATGACCCTTTTAATGGATGGAGAGCAAACCAAGGAGATGGTGATAACCCAAGAAGAGTGGCACAGACATTTACCTATCATATTGCTCTCAATGAAGATGATGATGCACCCATGAAGAATATTTCACCATCTATTTTACCAACTTTCAGAGGATTGTCCTCTAAAGATCCTGACCAGTTCCTCTTCGAGTTCAAAGTCCTGTGTCAAACTTACAACTACAAAAATGATAACCAAAAACTTAAACTTTTCCCCTCCACTCTGAGAGACGTTGCAATGCGTTGGTTCATGAGATTAGTTTCAGGGTCAATAACCACATGGGATGACATGGAAACTGTCTTTTTAGACAAATATCAGAGTTACTGCAGAGTTAGTGATAGGAAAGAGGAATTGTTCAAACTAAGGCAAAAACAAGATGAGAGCCTAGAAGATTACCTTAATAGGTTCATCTTCCTAACCAAATGATGTGGTGAAGAAGCCATAAGCTCAGAAATTTTGAAGACCATATTTCTCAAAGGACTTGATGAGGATGCTAGGAGAAGTCTAGATTTAATGGGAAAAGGAGATGTGTCCCAACTTGAACTCAGTGATATCGTTGAGTTATGTCAAAATTTCTCCTGTACTCGAGGAGGTATCCGTAAATCTACTCTTTTGAGAGGTTCAAATGAAATAGGTAAACTGTGCGAGGAAATAGCAAACTTGAAAACTAACATTCTTGTTCAGTTAAACACCACTCTGGATGGAATACAGGCCAAAACACGTACTCCTGAAACCTTATCCATCTATTACCCTAGGTGTCGAAACAAACATCTATTAAGAGAATGTCCTTTGGAAAAAGTTGACAATTGCCAAATTTGTGAAACGAGTCATGCCATTGATCAATGTGAGATCATGAATGCAATCAAAAATTCCAAGAAAAAGGTCGTCTCACACTAAGGAGGAGATCAATTTTGTGGGTCAAAGACCTGGAGGGAATTTATCCTATGGCCAGAATTCAAATCCCTCATGGTGACCTCCAAATAATTGGAACAATAGCCATGGATGACACCTTGGCCTCAAGCACCACCTAATTGGGGACCTTACCCTTGGGGACCACCTGAATGGGCAGGTCAGTCCTAGGGAAACCCACAATGGCCAAATCAAACTCAACAACAATGGTACCCTCAAAATCCTACGCCTCAATGGAATCAGATTCCAAATCAGTTCTATCATGGACCAAGGAGGATGCCTAATCCACAACAAAACCTATTGCCAGCTCCCCAAAATTCTCAACAAAATGAGCAGATCAACCAACCACAACTCCCAACACAACTTGTCCCTAATCCAAAGAATAACCGTCAAACCGCACCAGTGTATTCCACGGAATAGGAAAACATGGCTGGAGTTAACGCCATCTATTATGGAAACATGTAGTTGAGGTCAGGAAAAACACTCCAATAACCTACCATAGTTGAGATTCTTGATGAACCAAATGTAGAATCCGCTAAAGGAACCAAAACACGTTCCATACCTTCAGATAAGAACCCAACAAGTAACTAGGAGAAACCTCTTCAATAATCTACACCTAAAACTTCCAAGTTAGCTCCCGAAGAAGTCAACCAATGTTCAACAGATCTTTCGAAGAAGTATTCCACCTTGAAAAAGAAACCTCAAGCACCTTTTCCCCAGTGCCTCAAAGCAACTCCTTTGAATGACCCTCCAGAAATAACCTTACCTACTAAAACTGCATTAATACAAGAAATTAAGAGAATCCATATTCAGATTCCCTTGTTATGGGCGATTAAAGAAATTCTTGAACTAAACCAACTAGTTAAACAATTGTGCATAAGAACATCAGGAAGGAAACCGAAGCAGATTAATACTATGCATATCAATGGATACCTAGTTGACCTTCTGGATGGCGAAACCTCAACCCCAAAATATGGTGACCTAGGTAGTCCACTCATAACAGTGATAATCAACAAGGTAGCAATACCTGATGCACTTGTGGACTTGGGAGCAACCATTAATGTCATGACAGTGGATGTTATGGAAAAACTGGGACTCATTGATCTATGTCCCACAACCACCATATTGCAAATGGCAAATCAATCCATAGCTATTCCTAAGGGTGTCCTAGAAAATGTTCCTGTCAAGGTTAACGATTGGGAATATCCAGTAGATTTCCAAATATTCTAGTCCCTCACACCCAAGGACAATTACTCGATAATATTGGGCAGACCGTGGTTAGCTACAATTGTAGCTAAGATTGACTGTAGAGCAGGAGGAATGACCATTTCACATGGTCCTAATAGCAAACACTTATTCATGTATCCTCTCACTCAACCCGCTGAGCATAACCAAGTTTGGGTTGATGAAGCAGATGGTTCTGACAAACAAGAGAATCTAGCCTCACTTGCTATGGTAGTCATTAAACAACATGGTGAAGAGTTAGAAGATGAACTGGAAAACAACATGCAAGATCTTATCGTAGACTCAGGTGATGAAGAAGTGGAGGAGATTTTAGAAAATCCAATCCACACTGATGACAACAAACATGATTACACCAACTTCACAGCATTACCATGTCCCTTGGCTAATATCATTCTGAAAATAGATCACTTCTTTGAAGATATTGCCAGACTCCACAGAACTATACTACATATCTGTCCTCTCAACACCTTAACGAGAGAAGTTCATATTGTCACCTCCAACTACCCTAGAACCAAAACTATCATGTTACTACCAAGAAAAACTTTAAATACCAACAGTTGGCTGATAGAGTCAGATGAACTCAAATTATTTGACGTGTTGATAAATTGATCCAAAACTTTTGCTTGGGATTATACAAACATGAGAGGAATACACCCAAGTGTTTGTACTCGTCACATCTATACTAAAGATGTTAGACCTGTTTGTCAACCACAACGAAGACTCAACCCTGCTCTCAAAGATATTGTTAAAACAAAGATTGAAAAACTCCTGCAAGTAGGATTCATCTATCCCATCTCTGACAGCAAATGGGTTTCACCTCTGGTAGTAGTTCCAAAGAAAAATGGGAAGTGGAGAGTGTGCGTTGACTATAGAGAGCTCAACAAAGCTACCTATAGAGATTACTTCCCTTTACCTTTCATAGACTAGGTCTTGGATAATTTAGTAGGAAGGAAGTATTTCTCATTCCTGGACGGATTTAGTGGATATAACCAAATACAAGTGGCAACAGAGGACCAGGACAAAACAACCTTTAACTATCCCTGGGGAACAAATTTGCATATCAAGTCCTTCCCTTTGGGCTATGCAACGCTCCTGCAACATTTTAGAGAGCTGTTCTAGCCATATTTGTTGAGCTAGTAAATGACTGTTTGGAAGTCTATGTGGATGACTTCACGGTGTATGGTTCCACTTTTGATGAAGCTCTTAAAAATTTGGACAAGGTATTGAAGCGATGTGAGGACCATCAACTATCCCTGAGCCATGAAAAATGTTTAATAATGGTAGAACAAGGGATAGTGTTGGGACACCACATCTCAGCTGAAGGGATAAAAGTAGATCCTAAAAAAATTGAGGTGATACAACAACTAGAGACTCCAAAGAACCAAACTGATGTCAGAAGTTTCTTAGGACATGTTGGATACTACCGAAGATTCATAGAGAACTTCAGAAAGATTGCAGCACCCATGTTTTCCCTTCTCCAAATGGATATAGATTTTGTCTAGACAACAGAATGTCAAACATCATTTGAGATCATCAAGGAGAAACTCATCTCTGCTCCTGTCCTATGTGGACCTAACTAGAACCTTTTGTTCCATATTTATGCAAATGCTTCTAATGATGCTATTGGAACAATTTTAGGTCAGGAAGATGAGAATGGAGGAAAATATGCCATCTATTTCATCAGTAAGAATTTGACTCCCATCGAACAGAACTATACCACTACGAAGAAAGAATTCTTAGCGGTGGTTTATGCAATCAATAAATTTCAACATTACATCATAGGGTACAAAGTAACTGTGTTCACAGACCATTCAACTATCAAATACCTAATGAACAGACACGCGGTAAATGGAAGAATAATCAGATGGTTATTACTTCTCCAAGAATTCAACATGACCATTATCGACAAACCCAGGAAGTTCAACGTAGTTGCAAATTTCTTATCCTAGATTAAACAAGGCAATGGAGATTGTGCCCCTATACAAGATGAATTCCCAAATGAAAATTTATTTTCCATCTCCATTAAAACCCCCTGGTTTGTAGACATCACCAACTATCTTGCTATTTATGAATTGCCACCAAACTTTATGTCAAAACAAAAGAAACGCCTCATTCGAGAAAGTACTCAATTTAAATGGATTAATGGAATGTTATTTTGATGTGGCCCTGATCTAGTTTTATGACGTTATGTCAGATCTAATGAAACATACAACATCCTCAGAGCCTACCATGATGAACCCTCTGGAGGTCATTACTCCACCAAGAGGACGTCCCACAAAATCTTAGGCATAGGTTATTATTGGCCCTCTATGCACAGAGATGTAAAGAACTATGTTCACCGCTATGACGAATGCTAGCGTGTAGGAAGACCCACGTCATCTAATGAGATGCTTCTACAACCACAAGTGGTTTTCAAACCATTTGAAAAGTGGGGATTGGATTTTATCGGTCCCATAGACCCTCCTTCACAAGGAAAAGAATACATTTTGGTCTGTATTGACTATCTGACTAAGTGGGCAGAAGTCCAATCCCTGAGAGTTGCTAGGGAAGAACAAGTTGCTGACTTCCCGTATAATAGGATTTTTCTCAGATTTGAGGCCCCTAGATCAATTGTCACAGATCAAGGACCCTAGTTTATGTCCAAGGTCTTGTTAGCCTTTACTGATAATTTCCAGGTAAGCCATAAGAAATCATCTCCTTACCACCCATAAGCAAATGGCCAAGTGGAAGTCACTAATAGGGAGCTTGAAAACATCTTGACAAAAATAGTTTCCTCAGGGAGAATAGACTAGGCCAGAAAATTACCTGAAGCCGTTTGGGCCTATAATACAACTTGGAAATCAACCACTGGTCTTACTCCTTACGAGTTAGTCTTTGGGAAGAAACCTCTTCTACCCATTGAATTTGAACTTCAAACTCTTAGAACGACAATGGAGTTAGGCTTAGACCTCGACCGAGCTCATAGAGAAATAGTCTTGCAGCTTAGTGAATTATATGAACTCTGCTTAGAAGCTATCCACCAGACTGAGCTAGTTCAACAATAATGAAAGGCCTGACATGATAAACACATAAAAGAAAGAGAGTTCCACAATGGAGATTGAGCAATGTTATTTGATTCCCTATATAAAGATCAGAAAGGGAATCTAAGGACTCATTGGCTGGGTCCATATGAAATTTTTGAAGTATTTCCAAACGGAGCAGTACAACTCAAACCTATTGATGGTGATACTCGAACTCTCCTAGTTAATGGTCATCGACTACGAATCTACCATAAACCAATTAACAAAGAGGAATTCACCCGAATGGTAGAAATATAAGGAGAAACTCAATGTATTGACTCTACTTTGGCAGAGGCAGTATAATCCCTAATTTAAAAAAATCTTGCATGTGTATGTACTTATAATCACTTCATAGCATTTTTATTGTATTTTCGTTATTTTGAACTTTTCTAAATTTTATCTCTATTTTGCAGGACTCTATTTTTAATATAATACAAATTCTGGCGCATCTTGCAACGATGCTCCAGAACTTGTTCGTTCGATTGGCTCCATTCCCTTGTTTATTCCTGCATTCCGACGCATATTTTAGCGATGCTCCGGAACGTGTTAAGTCCAAATTGCATCATTCTATTCCATTCCTCCTTCATTCTGGCTGCATCTTTTAGTGATGCTCTAGAACTTTGTTCCTGTATTTCAACTGTATCTTTCAGCGATGCTTCGAAACTTTGTTCTTGCATTTCAGCTGCATCTTTCAGCGATGCTCCGAAACTTTGTTCCTGCATTCTGGTTGCATCTTTCAGCAATGCTCTAGAACTTTGTTCCTGCATTCCGATTGCATCTTTCAGCGATGCTCTGGAACCTTGTTCCTGCATTCCGGCTGCATCTTTCAGCGATGCTCCGGAACTTTGTTCCTGCATTCCAGCTGCATCTTTAATTGATGCTTCAGAACTTTGTTCCTTCATTTCGACTGCATCTTTTAGCGATGCTTTGGAATTTTTTTCTTTTGTCTTGGCCGCATCTTTCTGCGATGCTTTGGAATTTTGTTCTTTTGTCCTGGTTGCATCTTTCAGCGAATATTCAAAACATTGTTCATACTTTGTACATCCATCCCATGGACAACTTTTTTCCAAATATTCTTGATATGTGATTTTTCTTATGAGTAAATGCTCTGATGGCCTGCAAAACACACCCATTGCCACTACCAAAATATACCATGCTAAGTCACCTTAGAAACTCACCCCTTATCTTACCACCTCTTACCATAATAAATGATATTATTGTGACAATCCATTTTCATAATAATTGAAATATTTTTAGGCACCCCATTCTCATTTATATTAAATTCATTACAACCCTCATCCCATCCGAATTAAATGACACCATTAACCATGATGCTATTATGTCAGCATAAGTAAAGCGACTTTCAAATCGATAACGAGACATGAGGTATGTACATCTTTTATTTTAAGTAAGTATATTATTCTGAATAAAAATAAATGAATTGGCACATTCCATTTTCCTTTCCGAGTTAGTAAATTGTGTAGACTATACCTTCACTAGAAGAGGTGGCAGCTCGTTCACTCTATCCCATGCAAAATAATGATTAAAATGCAGCAAAGCCAAATGCTTGAATTAATCGGTGTCCCATCAGCATTGTCAAAGTATAGGTAGTCATAAGATTGCATTTCCTTTAGTCTACATAACAACCTTGATGAAATAATTTTTCACCAGTAGAGTGCCTCGACATTCAGTAGACACTTAGCAAAATTGCCAGTAAGAGATAGAATGGGAGGAGTTAAGCGCAAATCAGAACCAACTTCCCCAGATAAATTGTTGGCACTGAGTAATATTTATGAGCTATTTCAAAGGATAGGATGGCTTGAGTTCATGAAGAAATTTGAGGGGCATAACACGTAGCTGGTCAATGAATTTGCAAAAAACTTCTCGGATGGGCAGACGATGGTGCGTGGCAAGAAGTTTAAGGTAAGCCCTCAAATCATTTCTAGCTTGTCTGGCATTAAAGATGAAGGTGTGAATTTAACAAAAACTACAAATATTTCTTATCGAAGAATGATAGAACTTTTCATAAGGGAGGGAGAACCACATCCTCTGTTGGTTGTGAATACCTGTGGACAAAATAAGGGGTTTTAGAGAATGTCTATTGCAGAGCCGTGGAGAACGGCGGTTGCCTGGATCATCAAATACTTTACATGAGGGGCAATGTGCCACCATAGTCGGCCCCCCCTTCTGGTTACTCACTCACCTGCGCTATGGCGCTGAAAACCCTAAATTAAGGGTTAACCTTCCCGCTTTCTCAGTGACTCCCTTGTCAATATGATAGAGAGGTTCAAAATTGGGTCAGGGCCATTAAAATATCATGGTCTTATTTATCTAATTTGCAAACATTGTTTCTTGAAAAAAAGAAAAACAGAAGAAAAATGGCAGAGATTTCTTAAGAAATTTAAAAACCCTGAACCCTCAAAACATTTTGAGGGAGGTGAGTCATCCAGATTAGCGGCACAAATTTTGAAATAACCTTCCCCTATGCCTCAAGATGCCAGAAAAGCTCCTGACGATGGAGCACCGAAAAATCCATCAAACCTTTCAGACCCTGAGGAAAGACCTAAACCATAGAATGTGCCAGAGACCCCAGAAAAGCAAGAAAATGTGGATTTAGTGGATTCTAAAGATGATTATACTTGTCCCCACAAAAAGGAAAAGAGGCCTAAGATGAAATTGCAAAGACCTCCCTCTTTAAGGAGAAGCAATTGATTGGCTATTGAATTCAGTTGTGCTGCGGCTTGTGATCAGCCGCATGTTCCTAAAAAGAAAAGACAAGATAGGCAACCTTATGAAGTTGTAGCCCAATCATATGAGAATGTGGCCTAGCCATGCGAAAATATACCCCAGTCAAGTGCGAATGTAGTGCAGCCTCGTGAAACGGTAGCCCCACCATGTAAAAATACAACCCAGTTAGGTGAAAAGCAAACTCTGGATAACAATAAGCCCCCTAAGTCTGAAAAGGAGGTTGTCCCACCTAAGACAGGATGAGGAGAAATAGGAGAACAGTTACCAAACTATATACTTGTTGAGGATGAGTCTGTAGAACCAATTTCCCCTTCACAACAATCATTGAAAATACAGGAAATTAACACAGTCCCCCTAAGTGAACAATTGTCTCCCATGGTTGTCGATGACACAGAACAAGGTCCACTAGAAGTAAATAATGAAGGACATGTGACTGGCAATGATGCAAAGATTTCTATTTTTCCCCTTTCCACTAATGCAGAAATTGAAAGATGTGATCACATAAAAATAAGATTAGAAGAATTGAAGGCATAAATTTTTTATTTAAAAGATAAACTGCAGCAAAATGAGGAGCAGATAAATAAGCAACAACATAAAATAAGCACACAAACTAAACTTTTGAAGCAAAAAGGATCAAGAAATCACAGATTTAGGGGCCCAATTGGAGCAGAAGGATAAAACCATTGGAGAGTGCAGTCTCAAGTGCAATAAATTGATGGGAAGGATAAAGAGTATTTGGTTAGTTTATCTGAAAAAAGGTAAATAGATTAAAAGTTTAACTATTAATCTGGTGCAATCTCTCAAAGCATTTGTAGAAATACAGGAAAAACGCGGCTCTGAGTAGAACTGTTGAGCTAGAGTAGGATTTACAGGAAATCAGTGTGAAACCAATGATGGAATCAAAATAAGTGCATACTGAGCCAACCGAGATGGAGTGGTTCCAAGTCCACATTCCTCCTATGTTGACCAAGTGGATAGGAGTGTGCTACAGACCTCCATTGCTCCTTCAACCACCCTCTGCAGTCTTAGTAACTACATAATAGGATCGCAGGGACTTACATGCATGGCAGATGATGATTAAGTTGAATAAGGGTTTTTTTAAGTATCCTGATCATTTAGATGAAGAAGCAGAGGATATGTATGATCTTAGCTCGAAATATGATGAACTAAATAGAAAGGGATGCAGAAAGACAGAGGGCCCATCAGAGAGCAGGAGGACCTACTCAGGCTTAGGAAGGGGAGGATGATGAGGTATAAACAACCTAATTCTTATGATGAGCTAAATACCCCTTTTTGTTCTTGCCAACCACCCCAGCCATGCCAATTTGTTTATTTTTAGAAGCAATAATTGTCTACTTTTGATAAAAAGGTGTATAAATCTTTATTTCTCAAATTGATTGGAATTAGCTACTAATGTTGATATAATGGTATAGACTTTAAGTAATTATGCAAGACTTATGCATGGCCTATGAAAGGAGTGGACTTCAAGCAATTGAAGTCAGAGCGTTGGAAGTTGGAGTGCTAGAAATTTAGGCGTGCATAGTGGAAGACTTCTTTTAAAGCATTATGTTATTTTATGTTAAGAATATTTGAGACTTTATGGCTCCATTTAGAGCCTTTACTATGTTTTATGTCATGAACATCAGTTAGTTTAAATTCTGTTTGATTTTAAGACTCTTTCAATGGCATTTAACTGCCATTTGAAATATAGGATCTTAGAGTAGTGCAGTCATAAATAGTTGCTCAAAACTTGGATATATATATTATGTTGTGTGATCAAAAAAATATAATCTTTTTGGGAGCGATCAATAGTTATGTTCTGTGTTACCTTTTTCAATGAAATGGATACCATCAGTTTTATTCTAAGTACTCTTTTTTGAGCAATGGTGATATGGATGGAATTTACTTCATAGCTTTTACAGTGTTGAATGTGATATGAGTTGATAATAGAATCTCCCACGAGTTGGCCACTCGAGGGATTATAGAATAGATAAGCATTATCATATGTGTTGTTTCTATTATTAAATGTTTTGTTTAGATTAATCTCATCTCGTATATAGCTCTGTTGTGTTCCTGCAGGTTGTGGTGTTTAAAATAATGATTTTTCTTTGAAGTCTATTTATTTGAAATTTTTGAAGGATCTGTTGTATTTGTTAACTGTTTAGTTTCAAGTTTCCCATGTGTTTCAATTAGCAAATTAGCCTTTCAAGTTCATAGTTTAAATTGCATGTGTGAATTTATAGATTATAATTTATCTATTTTCTAAATTAAAGATTTGAATGCTTTCTAGCTTAAAACTTACATGCTTTTTAGTTTAAATTATGTTTTAAAATCTTTTCAAAAGTTTAGAAAATTGTTCCTAAATTAGATGTTAAAAAATATTTGGGCTATTGCATACAACCTTGGACACTACCTGGTCAACAAAACTGATATATTTTTCAACTAAGGTGTTAGGACCTCACAACAGCCTATCACCTTTTCAACATAACTTCGAGGCATATTTTCAATGCCATCAACAATGCTTTCTTGTTGTCCCTTTGCAACATGCAAAAATATAGGATTGATTTTTGCTTCCTTTTCATGATTGTATATTATGCAATTGTTTTTAAAGCACCAATAATAGTCATTTCTCAACAATACTATTGGAGGCCCAAACTCATCCATAAGTAACATTCCAAAAAACCTGGGGGAGCCCTTCTTTCTTATGGCTCATATAATGCTGAGACGCCTTAACAGATGTCACTGACTGAACCTGGCACTTAGTCCTTGCACTCAATACTCTTAACATTCACAAATAGTTCTCATAACTAGCCTTTTACAAAGTTGATCAGATGGTGTGTGGTGGGTGCCATGCATTTGATCATACAATGCACTGATGCTATCCCTTCACAAGGTATTTGAAAATTCAACCTGCTTCATACTGGAAGAAGCATTTCTCTAGGACAATGATCTAGTTGTGATATGCTATAGTTAGACCTCATGCATAAGCATAGCTCAATTTATGATTGGCTACTAAACATGTAATCTTCACTTAATTTAATCAACAGAAGGTAGTTGTTAATCACTTAACCTAAGTGTTTCACCTTCACATCTATCAATATGTACCAATTTACCAATAATTAATAAGAGCTTCATAACTTAATTATTTAGTTATGAACACATCTTACATTCAATGAAGAGTATCCATGATATAGTTGTTCACTGTTAGAAGGCAATAATTTATCTTTGATGTTGAAGTTTATAATCAGATTTTAGTTAAGTACTCTATATATCCAACAATTAAATGTTGAGCCAATCACTGTTGGCATTGTTGTGTTAGGAACCTGTGTTTAACCCTTCTCTTTACTTTGTTAGTATATTACATTTGGACGCATATGCTTTGTAATTCTTCCCATGAGCATATTGTATTATCCCACATTCATGGAAAGTAATAGTTGTTTAGATTAGACTTAGTATATAAGTACGTGTTGAGGCCAATGAAGGCATCCACAAATTTATTGTATTAAGCTTGCCCAAAGAGGGTTGCCCCCTCAAAGTGCCCTGCGATCAATAAATTCCTTCTGTGTTTCTACTATTTTTGTTATTTCATGCATTTTTCATTATATTGTTGCAGGAGGTTCCTCTCATCTGGTATCAGAGCACTTTCTTGGGCTCACTGGGTGGAATTTTTGCCAAAAAAAATTTCTGCAGTGGCCTCCAAGCATTGTGATTACTGCAGTAGTTCTTTCTTTTTTGCATTTGTATTGTTCATTTCAATTGCAGGTTCAGATCAGGGAATATCCCTATTCGCTTAACTGTGGGAAGTGCCTGGGCATAGCCCTAAAACTCATTGTGAGGAGTACCACAGGAACCCCGAAGTAGCTGGCCCATTGAGAGGACCTTCCAATGAAAAGGGCAACGACCCCTACCTGATTGACTAGTTCTCATCCGTGAGGTAAACCAAGAGTTGTCGTTTGTGGCAAAACGGTTATCAGTTTTACCTGAGCCGTGGAGTGAGGGGTACTGCCCCAATACGCAAGTCGTTAGACATCATTGGTGACTGAGTGACTCCCTTGAACCTTTAGGAAGCTAAACATACTTGGGGCCTAGATCTATTGATAGTCGGCAAATCGTAGATTGAATCCGTCCAGAGCAATTTGCAGATCGTTTCCAGAAGAAAAAATATATTTTTTCACCATATCTTCTTTGCTTTAGCTCCATTTCCTCTCAAAATTCACTGGAACCCTTGAAATTTCATTCTGCATATTTCCTTCCTTGAGGACCCTATCCCAAATTCCACTTATCGAGCCAGAAATCCCACATTTGTCTATTTTTAGGGTTTGCCATAACTTCTTCGATTCTCACCCAATAGCCTTCAAATTTTACCATAGTGTTCATTTCATATTTCTGCTCCTTTGTCCCTCTTGGACAGATTTTCACATTCTTTCACCCTGCTTCTAAAATCCCCATTTTCTTCTCCCCTTTCCCTCAGAAAGTGTCCAAAACCTAGTCAAACCCCAATTACCCATCAAAGTTTTTCCCAAATCCAAATTTTCCTTTACTAAAAAAGTTTCTTTTTTTGTTTTTTACCCATTCCCCCCAAAAAAAAATCTCCTGGTTATGGTTGTCACCCGCGCAGGAGCAAAAAATATGGAGGATGAACTTGCAACACTCAAGACCAAACTCCAAGATCTGGATGAAAAACTTCTCAGCCTCAATCTTCAACATTCAGCCATGAATAATAGATGGCAGCTAGAGTCTTCTACAGACACTGGGTTTTCTTCTTCCAGCAATTTTCATGGGTCGAAGCTTGATTTTCCTTTCTTCAATGGTGATGATCTGACTGGATGGATATACCAGGCAGAACAATATTTCAGTCTGCATAATACTTTTGATGTCAACAAAGTCCCACTTGCATCCTTTCATTTAGAACATAAAGCCCTTCAATGGTTCCGTTGGTACATCAAGGCTCATGAAGAGCCCAAATGGATAAATTTTTGCAAACTCATTTTGCAACGATTTGGCCCTAGTGCTTTTGATGAATTCACAGGAGCACTCACTAAACTGCCCCAAATAGGCACTATGAGAGAATATCAAACATAATTTGAAAAACTGGCCAATCACACAGAGGGATTGTCTGATGAATTTTTTAGGAGTTGTTTTGTCAGTGGTCTGAAGGATGCAATTTGCTTTGAGGTTAAAATGTTTCGTCCCAGCACAATGATGGAAGCCTTAGGGTTGGCTAAGTTGATGGAGGACAAGATCAAAACTCAACAGTAATCCAAATCCAATTTTGTTCCATTCAGAAATACAATTTCCCAACGACCTCAAATAACGCTAGCTCCTAGAACAACTCCTATCAAGTATTTGACTGAAGCAGAGATGCGGGCACGTAGAGAAAAAGGGCTTTGTTATAATTGTGATGAGAAATTCACTCGGGGACATAGATGTGTTGAGCAAAATCTCTCTCTTGGATGTGGATTCTCTGCCTGAAACTAAATTTTATGCAGATGCTCAGGATACAGTGGATGATTAGGTCAACATTCAGTAGTCGCTTGTTGACCCTGCTTCTCAGGAAGACCACCCAGAGATCTCTCTCCATGCTTTAGCAGGAGTCACCACCCCACAAACCATGCAGGTCAAGGGTTTCTTCAAGAAGCTCCCTCTTACAATACTCATTGATTCTGGTAGCACACATAACTTCATTGACCTTCAGATCGCCAAACAGGCTGATTATTTTGTCCATCCTTGCTCCAGCTTTGAAGTCAAGATTGCCAATGGGGGCACATTACCTTACAAAGGGAAGTGTCGCAATGTGCATAACTCTATGGGAGATTATAACCTGCACTCTGACATGTTTGCCTTGCCCTTAGGCAGATGTCATGTGGTTTTCAGCGCCCAATGGTTATGCACACTTGGACCCATCTTATGGGATTTTGCTAAACTTTAGATGCAGTTTTCAGACAATGGGCAAAAACACACATTGAAGGGCTTACAACCGGGATCTCTCAGCATCATAAGTTCACATCGCATGGAAAAGCTTCTTAAGAAGAATTCACATGGTGTCATCGCTTAGCTCCATTCTATTCAGATGCAACCATCAGCAGTCTCCACTACTCCTTCAGATCTACAACAAATTTTGGATAGGTATGCATGTGTATTTTCTGAACCAGTAGGATTGCCACCTTCACGACCAGAGGACCACCGTATTCAGCTCCTTCCTGGAAGCATTCCTCCCAACATCAGGCCCTTCCACTACCTATTTCTCCAGAAGACAGAGATTGAGATGCTCGTTTGAGACTTACTGAAGCAAGGTATTATTCGCCCTAGTACCAGTTCCTTTTCTTCACCAGTCCTTCTTGTCAGGAAAAAAAAATGGGTCATGGCACCTCTGCATTGACTTCTGAGCACTTAATCACATCACAATCAAGGATAAGTTTATGATTACTATTGTGGATGAGCTTCAATGCGCTCATTTTTTCTCCAAGTTGGATCTTCGTTCTAGGTATCACCAAATTCAGGTTCATGAGGATGATATCCCTAAAATGACTTTCCGCATGCATGATGGCCACTATGAGTTTTTAGTCATGCCCTTTGGCCTCACTAATGCTCCTTCACCATTCCAGGCATTGATGAATAAAATATTTCGGCCCTACCTGTTGGTCTCCTACAATGATTTAACAACTAAGCTCATAAATCTGTGACTCAAAGATTGGACATCTAACTTGAATAGCTTCCTTAATCACTATGGAGATGCATTTCACTTGTCAACCCAGGGACGTGAACTTGAAATGGGTCAGCACGATATGTGCACTAAGAACTTCCAAAGTAGCCACATTCACTCTATAGCTAAGAAAGACATAATGCTGAAGATAAACTGCTAGGAAAGAAATAACATGAATGTTGAACATCAACCAACAGCTATTCTAAGCTCAAGTACATGACAAAAAATAAAAGTCTAGGCAAACAAACAGGAAACTACTCTGTTTGCTTTGGCTGCAGGAACAGACACAGAATAGAATTCTAGTGGTTGTAGGAACATTCAATGCCAGATTTAACTAATTGCTTAACAAAAAATACAACTAAACTAAAGGATGGAATGCTCACCAAGTGGGCCCCCTTGGATGAGTATCCCTAAGACAAATGTAAACTTAGAAATGTGAGCTTATAACTTCATTTTATTCATTGGAAAACATGAGTATAAATGAACACCGTAATTGTATTACTGAAAACTAGATAATGCAAATACAATCTCTGATTAATCAACCCAGAAGGAGCATCAAAGTCTTATTTATAGAAGGAAAACTACAAAACTAACTACCTAGCAAGGTGGTCAACTCCAACAGAATAGGAGGACGCCACTTTAGGGAAAGCATAGAAAGTGGAGAGGAGGTTACACATGCGTGGAATTTGGTCAAGCAAGATGCTTCAACGCAGATCTAGCACAACGGTAACTCCTAAATTTGCTCAACAAGTAATTAAGACCAGTTACAAGGTGGTTATCTTCCCTCCATTTGACATTTGAATGATCACCATGTTTGACTTTTATGGCGAGTAACCAACCAGTAGAATCTTCCTCAACTTTATGGTTGCTAATTATATCTGCATAACAATATTCGCACACAAAATAATTGCACATCTGTAACTACCTTAAAGTAACATTCATTAACCATATGTAAAATTAACATAGATAGTTCATATAGCATGTCTTTGTCATAAAAGATTATAAGAAATAACCTATGCCTAACATCTTATAGTTTTGAGGAAATGTCATAAAAAGATCAGGATCAAAGTACCAAAGTCCAGGATAATTATAGTAAGTGAATAATAAAGTTTAACAAAATTGAGTCATAAACTAGACTCATCACTCTCCCCAACCTAATACTTTGCTGGTCCTCCAGTAGAGGAAGGGTTGTTCTTTTGTTTGGTTAATGCCCTGAAATTAACAACTACCAGTTGACCTATATCAGTTTCTCTGGTGCGTGAGTTAGGATCCCAATAGAACCATTGCTGCCTATCCAATATGTTCCATCTCTGCCTCTCTTCAGCAATATCATACTGGTAAAATATGTAAATTGGCACAGGCCACAATAGGATAGGTGGTTGAAAGATTAAGGGAAGCCAAAATTGCCCCTTTGTCCTCCCAATCTGTATATATCTATCCACTCTTTTATATGCTACAGTATAGTTCTACAGAGAGCGAGGCTCTACTTGTTTTAGCTCATCAGATAAACTGTTCCACCTTTGTGTCAAATGTCCCTTCATAGATTCTCCAATAGTGTTTGCAATCTTCTCATATTCTCTGTAAGCTGCTTCTCTCTCAGGAAAGATTCTGTTACCATAGCTTGGCCTATAAAGCATTATGTGCCAATCGTTGAAAATGCTTCCTGGATTTCCAGATTTAGCTCTAATGGGCAAGGGAGTGCTAAATTCTAATTGCTTATAAGCCCTGAACTGCTATCCCCAACTAATCTCATTTTGCATCTAGGACATAAATGCCCTCAATTGAACATCCCCAACACACAACAAGAGGTTCCACTCATGGTCTTGGGACACTTCATAATTATGTAAATAGAATTCACACAACAAATTCTTTATTTCGGGAGGAGCAATCTGATAAGCATTGAAAAATTCAAGAGGAGATTCAATGGAAGGGTTCAAACAGGAAATAATCCTTGCTAACTTAAAAGAGAGGCACCTTTCCTTTAAATGTAGAGCATAGACTCTTGGGGGAGTCCTGCATTCTAATACCTAAGGCACTAAAGCTGCCATATTATCCACTCTCTCTTTTAAAGTCGCAATTTTTGCATTATTGTCTTTAATCTCTTCATCCTTCTTTTGAATTTCTTCCTTCAATCTGCATTTCTCCTTCTTCCATTCTTCTTCTCTCCTCTGCATCTCATTCCACAAATTCATGGCTACCATATGCATTGAAAAATCAGGAGGTCTGTGTATTCCTACTGTTGGTATTTTTTCCGGCTGGATGCTTATTCCCAGTAATCCCTACAAAATAGCCATCATTGATCAACAAGATTCCCGGGCCAGCGGCCAACAGTATAGGAGATAGACTCTATAAATATCTCCTCTTCTTCTTTAGGCTCTGCAGAACCAAGGGGGGTATTCCCTACTCAACATCTATGAAATGCATCTCTATATTAGCTGGGATGTTGACACAAAGCAGATGAATCCTCTATTATGTAGACCAAAACTGTGGAATAAGTGCAAAGGGGCTAGCTTTGGGCCTATATTCAGTTGTAGACAGAGGATTTTGGTCCCTAAAACTACTTCTAAAGTCCTAATGGTTTGATTTAAAGTTTAAGTTTGATTTTATGTTTGGATGAAAAACTAAGACTTTGGGTTGTAATGTCAATACAAAACTGGATTGGTGCCTATCCAGGGCTCGGAGTCAATAGACATACACATGTGAATGACTACATAAACATATACCAAAGATTGGATATCAAGGGGATTTACAGTATCTGCCTTGCAGATACTTCCCAAAACAAAGTATCCTATTATCTCTACTTACTGATATCCCTATTGCAATGTCTTCTTCGCAACACTTGATCTGAAACGTTTAATCTACTCCTTGAGTAGAAGTAAGAAATCAAGCATTCAACACAACAAACCTATATTCTAGAATCATAAACACCCCTTAGATATTCGGATTCAGAAGAAGAACACACCCAATTTGGAGACAGATAATAGGACACATGCAATATAGCATTACTCATTTAAATCAGCATGATATCAGTTAATTTATGCAGAAAAACATACAACACAAGACTCATAAACTCACAAGACATCTAGAACAGGGCCACCAATGAAGATGTATTATATCACAGCACCCAAAAATGTCCAGTTTTCAACAACAACAATGGGTAACACAGCTTGGCTTTTATACCAAGATCGTGTACCCAGCAAAAATTAATTACAAAGCAAATCAAAAATCTGCCAGATTCAATGCATGAGGAATGGCGCTCTGAAATACTCAACATTGTGGGGAGACAGAGAGGAATGAGCAGATGGAATCGAGATCCACACCGCCGTTCAAGGACATTCATCTTCAATCGGGTTATTGACCCGTCTATCACCGACCCATGCCGCTGCAATTCAGCCATTAATGCTTCACCTACCCGCAGGCCCCTGAAGACACAGCAGCAATAAACCTTTGGAGTTTTCCTGCCCAAACGCGGCTGCGGACACAAAGAAACCCATCGCTGCAGCAAAATACAAAACCAGTCGTCGATCAACTCCCATCGCTGAGATCTGCGACTCAAAACACCTTTGAAAAGTTGGGAACCAATGAAAATGTGCCACGTAGGCACCTCATGTTCCTATCACTGGCTTTTCTTCCTTTTATTTTGCCTTTACCGCCTCTGTATATGCATGCTCAAATGCATATTTAAAAGCCACTGTTCACCTTTGAAAATCCCTTTGTATATGCAAAATGCATATACATGCAACGGTTACTGGGCACATGGCAGCATGTGATTCGTCCTCCGTCGCTGTGCACTTGATCTCCATCGGCCATCGGAATGACTCAAGAAAGGTCTGCTGATGCATATGGTCTTGGCGATAATCTCTTTGCATATAGGCCTTTGCACATGCATACAATTGCTTATCATACAAGGCGGACCCTAAATGTTCATGAGGCAAATTAAAAACTTACTCAGGTTTGGCTTGTATCTCTCACCCTTGTATATCCACGATATACAACACACACATACATACAAGCCGCGGACTTGAAATCATTATGCATTAGAATGAACTTCCTTTCGATGTCCGGCTTGTATCCTCTTCCTTGCACATCGGCTTGTACATCAGCATATACAAGCGCCTTATACAACCCACGGACCTCAAATTACCATTCGCTGTATCTGATTCCTCCTTTACGTCCGGGTGGTATATCTTTGTTTTGTATATCGGGTTGTATATCAGCATATACAAACCCAATATACATGCTATGGACCCCAAACTTATATGAAGCATCTTGGAATTCTATTCTGGTCCAGAATGTATCTTTTCACTTATTTGTTTTGAATGTATGTCACATATACATTTCCCTTTGTATATGAGATACAAAGCCCTTTGTATGTGAGGCGGACCCCACCAAATGCATCTCCTGCTGTTTTGTATATAGCCAAACATACAAGACCATTTGCATTTTCCCATTGTATATTGCCAAATGTATATTTTCTCTTGTATCTTTTCATTGTATATTCGGATATACAAACTCAATATACATTCGACCTTGCGACCACCTTTATATGCTTGAATGTATATTTGCACATACATTCTCACCTGTATATCCCCGGGCCCCACCACTTGCATATCATTTTTCCTTGTATGTTTGGTGAACATACAAAACCATTTGTTCATTGCATTGTAGCATATGTATGTGCGCCCTCTTGTATATTCTTTAATGTACATTTCCTTTGCACATACAAACAAGGAATCTTCTTGGAATATGCCTGCAATGTATCTTTTCTCTTTTGTATGTTTGAACATATACAAACCCATTTGTATATCCGCTGCACTATTCACTTTGCATGTCGCAGGCCTTTGTATGTTTTTCAATGCACATTTCGCTTGTATGTTCTACACATGAGCCTGATATACAAGTAGGGCCAATATACAAATGGTGAATATTCCCAAAATCTTACAGAAGATTCCCCCAATGTACATGCAACCCGATACATATTTAGAATGCATATAACTTAATGTTTTCACCATTTCTGGAAGCTGATTGAGATTTTCAAGCCCGCCAATATACAATTCACCTTTGCATACATAGAACTTAGCATTTTTTATGAAGTGCGACAAGGACAAACGGTAGAACACTGCGTGGGGGTGGTCAACCTTTGAAAACCTAAACATGAGGACGAGATTTAACAACCAGGAACCCACCACAGAAGGTCAACACCAGAAAAGGCAGAATGATGCAAGACACCACGATTCAGAAATTTTAGGGTTTGAATGGGAAAATCTACAAATGTTCAAGCTTAAAACCCTAAACATAAATGAGTACTAACACCTACCAAAGGCTTTCCTAGCATAGATGGTTGACCTTCATATAGCACAAGCTACAGGGTTTCTGATTGTTCAGCCAATTCCGGCTGTAGGGCATCTTGCTTTAGGAACTCCTGTTTATCTTCATGTCCCTGTCTCTCAATATGTTCAGCAACTGTAGCAAGGTCTGCTAAAGTCACATTTGTTGCTTCCTTAATTATGTCTTTTTCTACAACATTCACATGCCCCATTGGGGCCTCTATATCTTTAGTTGTCATTTCTTTAACCCTAGGGTTTGTCTGTGGAGGTGCACCGGAGGCTGGCTCAGTAGGTCTTGATTTACTAGAAGGACCCTCATGTTTCTCTTCGGCTGCAGGAAGAACAGTGTCAGCCTTCTGTTTCCTAGAGCATGACACCTTCCTTCCTGCGGTTTGCTTTTTAGTTTTACCCTTCTTTATTTCTGCCCTTCTCCTCTGTGCCCTAGTTTGAATTAAATTGCTAAGAGGAACATCATCATCATCTAAATCTGAAGAACTTTCTTTGCCTATATGCTCTACTTCAGAAGAACTAATCTTAATAGCTTGTTTTGCTGTAGGAGGGTTTGCACTAGAAGTTGAGGTTCTCGGAGTAGCTTCAATAGAACACACTCTTCTCCTAGTTCTACGAGGTTGCGGCACAACCACAGGTCGCAAATGGCTTGGTCTTATTTGATCAATATTTAGAAATTCCTCCCAAGTCATATCAGACACATCATGCAGAGACTTTTCAACTAGCAATTTGATCAAACAATGGTGGGAAACAGAATTAGCCCTACCTTTTTGGGTCTCGGCGGCCATGATTGAGAGAAGGTGGTATAGCACGTTTGGCACATTCATTCTTCTCCCATGCCTCATATGATTCAGCAGTTTGAAATGCACAGAATGAAGATTCGACAGACGACCTTCAAAAGTAATGTACTTCACAACATGAACAGCTACCTGTTTCCATGGCTCAGGCAGAGAGTTTCTTTTGGTTCCTTGTTTGTCTATAGTTAATGGAGGATCACCAAGTTTTGTAAATTCAGCCCTAGCTGACTTGGCATCTCTGGTAATAGGGTAATTCTTGCCATCGACAGGCAGACCTGTAACTTTTGCAATTCTTTCTTCAGTAGCCAACACCTCCAACCCTCTTACCATGGCTTTACCTTCAGACAATGTCTAGGCAAATTCTAATGCAACATTTTCATCAAAACCATTCAGCTTTAAGAAATAGTCTATCCACCCACAATTTCTAAACTTGGCCTGGTTGAGTGCATCCTGCAATAATACATCATGAACTATGGGTTCATTCTGAATTAATCCACCTCCCATTGACTTAGCTGTTTGAAGACAATCGCACTACAAAGTTTTTGTTCTTCTACAAAAAGTTTGAAAACTTAACTTCACCTTCTTGCAACCCTGTTAAATTTTCAATTACTCATGTTGTCTAAATTTTTCCTTTTTTGGGAACACAAGATTAAGACAAGGGTAGTACAGGTAATAATGAATAATCGATGGAGGTTGTCATCTCACACTTGCGAGCTGTCATCTCACTCAGAATTCAAATCATTTAATTTTAAACTTTGCTGACATGCTGGTGTAAAGCATATGGACTAACACGTGGACATCATATTAACACTCCCTTCCCAACCTAAATATGAGCATGTGTCCACACATGCGGAATGGTGATGCGTGATAGGACAAGGAAGGGAATAATGACATGCTATAGAGAATATCGATATTAACGTACAATAATTAAATGAATGTACCAAAAGATAATTAAGAGAGAACTATTAAAGTGTGCGTACCTTGATGTGTGGAAGATCAATTGCAAAAATCATGGAGAAAGTACCGGTCAGTGTTTAAGAATTTATTGAGCAATGAATGAAAGAGGAGTGGAAGAAAGTGAGGTGGGATGAAGTGTAATCAATACACATGATGGAAGAGAGAATAATGGATATGGGTGGGTGGATGGGCGAATGGATGAAGAAGTGGACTCCCACAAATGTGGAAGTCTTTATTATGACAAGTGTCGTACCTTGGTTACCCAGAAGGAGGGACACTAGGTCCACTACCTTTGGCTGCAAGAAGTTTAGGAGTTGCATGCTGACTGAATTGTTGCAGGAATTCTTCTTTTGAAGTTGGCTTGTGATACAACTTGAGGCAATGACCATTGACTAACAGCTTAAATCTGACAAGGTCAATGGTGGTAAGTTAAACAACACCATTAGAAAAAACTTCAGCAACCTCATATGGTCCTAGCCACCTTGTCTGCAGTTTCCCTGTATTATCTTGATACCTTGAGTCATAAAGCAAAGTCCAGTCACCAGGATGGAATTTCTTATCTTTGATGTATTTGTCATGCCACTTTATTCTTTGATTCTACACCACTTCTGTGTGATGTAAGGCTGCTTTTCTCATCTCATCCAAAGCATTGAGCTGCATGATTCTTTCCTTTTGTGCCTTAGAGAGATCCATCCCCAAGTTAAGTGCAGTCCGAAGAGTCTTATGTTCAAATTCAATAGGCATCATGGCTATTTTTCCATACAGTAACTCAAAAGGGGTGAAGCCGGTAGTTGTTTTCCAGGTTGTCCTATAGGCCCAGATAGCTTCTGGCAACCTGTTTGCCCAATCCTTCCTATGGACAGCCACAATTTTGGTCAAAATGGCTTTAACTTCTCTGTTAGTCACCTCAACTTGGCCATTAGCCTGAGGGTGATAAGGAGTAGATTTCTTGTGCCTTATGTTGTACTCCTATACTAGTGTTGCAACTAGGGTTGAGGTGAATTGAGCTCCTTGATCAGTCACTAATTCTTTGGGAACTCCATATCGTGTGAAAATTTCCTCATAGAGAAATTCTGCAACCTTACTATCTCATGCATGTTTCATGGCCTTAACTTCTACCCATTTAGTTACATAATCAGTGCATACTAGGATATAGGATTTACCATTAGATGGAGGATCAATGGGTCCTACAAAATCTAATCCCCACTTATCAAATGGAGTAATCACAAGCTGAGGGTAAAGGGGCATCTCATTAGATTTTGTTGGCCGTCCCATCCTTTGACATCTATCACATTTCTCTTGTATATCTTGTTGCATCCTTATAGAGTGTAGGCCAGTAATAACCTGCATTCAAAATCTTCATTGTTGTTCACTTTGTTGCAAAATGTCCTCCACATGGTTCATTGTGACATGCATGCAAAATGTCATATGTTTCATCTTCTCTCACACATCTCCTCATGACATTGTCTGGTCCAGTGTAGAACAAACATCTAGTAACCCATGAAAAAGGAAAAGATTTTTCAATGAGTACCCTTCTCTCCTTAGGAGAGAAATGAGGAGGGACTCTTCCTATGACCAGATAATTGGTTGTGTCAGCATACCAGGGTGTTTGCACAGTGAGTGAAAATAAATGTTCCTAAGGAAAATAGTCATCAATGACTTGGTTGTCCTTTGATGTAGTCAGTCTTGAAAGAAAGTCTGCAACCACATTGGCCTTCCCTGGTTTATCTACAATAGTGATGTCAAATTCCTGCATTAGCAACACCCATCTTGCTAATCGACCTGATATTAGAGGTTTGTTCATAAGATACCTAATGGCTGCATGATCTTTGTGCACAAAGATTTGATAGCCTGTTATGTAGTGCCTAAATTTTTTGAGTGCATAGATGACTGCTAGCATTTCCTTCGCTGTTAATGTATAATTGAACTCAACACCCTGTAAGTTTTTGCTGACAAAATAAATAACATGCTCAATGACTCCTTCTTTTTGGCCTAAAACTGCTCCTATGGCATAATCTGATGCATCAGTATGAATGTGGAAAGTAAGTTCCCAATTGGGCCCTTTAAGTACAGGAGCATGGGTTAATGCTACCTTTAAATTAGAAAATGCTTTGTTACAGTCTTCATTCCACTGAAATTCAGCATCCTTTGTGAGAAGAGTATATAATGGGGATGCCATTTTTCTGAAATCTTTGATGAAACATCTATAGTACCCTGCATGACCTAAGAAGCTTCTAACATCTTTCTGCTTTGCAGGAATGGGTAGATTGATGATGACTTCAATCTTTGCTGGGTCTACCTGGATTCCTTTTAGATAAATATAGTGGCCAAGTACTACTCCTTCCTGCATCATCATGAAGCACTTTGCACTGTTTAAGGATAGATCGTGGTCTTCACATCTTTCCAACACCTTCCCTAAGTTTTCCAATGCCTCTTCAAAAGTAGCACCATAAGTAGTGAAATCATCCATATAGATTTCCATGCAATCATTGTGAGATATCTAAAAATATGCTAATGACTACCCTTTGGAAAGTTGCAGGGGCATTGCATAAGCTAAATGGGAGTACTGAGTAGGCATATGTCCCCCAAGGACAAGTAAATGTTGTTTTCTCTTGATCTTCAGGTGTAATCTGAATCTGATTGTAACTACTGAACCCATCCAGAAAGGAAAAGTACTGCTTTCTTGCAAGTGAGTCCAATACTTGGTCTATGAAAGGAAGGGGGAAATGATCCTTTTTGGTGGCAATGTTTAATTCTCTATAATTAATATAGACTCTCCATTTCCCTCCCTTTTTGGGCACAAGAACCAGAGGAGACACCCACTGACTATCTGAGATTGGGTAGATAAATCCTGCATCTAATAGCTTCTGCAATTCCTCTTTGATAATTTCTCTTAGTGCAGGGTTGATTCTCCTTTGTGGCAGTCTTACTGGTGTACAATCTTTCTTTATGTAAATCTTATGGGTGCATAATGTAGGATCTAGTCCTTTCATGTCATGATAATCCCATGCAAAGACATTCTTATGTTTCGTTAACAAATTTGTCAAAGACAACTATTGTGCTTGAGTCAATTTATTGTTAATATTCAGATATCTTTCTTTTGAAATCTCCACTTGAGTTGTTAAGTCTACCATAGTTAATTCATTAATGCTTGATACCTTAATTTCTTGTGGAAGCAATGTATGTAACATACTTGATGCTGCAGGAAAAATGGGAATAAGTATCTTCACAGGATCAGCAGAATGAGAGGATGATGCTTCCTCTACTTCACAATGATTTTGAATTATGTTAGACAACACCTCCTCCTCTCCTTGAAGCTGCAAGAAAGAACTTCTGCCTAACATCATAAGTTGCTCCACAAAATTAGCTTCCTCTGCCTCTTCACCAACACGAGGCCAAACAGGATTATCCATATCATGAGATGGCTGTGCAGGTGGGTAAAGAACAAGTTTTTTAGTGCTTCTCCCATCAGAGATGGTCATGTCTCCTGACCGACATCCACTATAAGCATCTGTTGTGGCTAACCACGGCCTTCCCAAAATGATGGGGTATCCTCCCAATGTAACTTTAGGGGAAAGTATCATGAAATCAGCAGGATATTCCCATGAGTCCAGGGATACCACAATGTCCTCGACTATCCCATCAAGTTTAACAGTAGAACTATCAACAAGATGCAAGACAGTAGGAGTAGATCACATGGTTGTAACATTCAGTTGCTATAGGATATCCTTGGTCATTACATTTATGGCTGCTCCTAGATCAATCAGAGCATTTCTGATTTGGATCCCATGTATAACAACTCCTACCACAGGACTTCCTAGATCATTATATTTGGGAACAGTCACTTTCCCAAGCATGATGTCAGCCAACTGTCCCACCACATGAACCATAGTGGGGTCTTTCCCTTTTCTGCCTGGCTTCTTAAGGCATGCTTCTTTGATTGATTTGCTAAATATAGGAACATCTTTTATGGCTTAAAATAGAGGGATCTTGACACATACATGTTTCAACTGCTCTAAAATGTCAAAGGTGGGTTCCTCTTCTTCTACCTTTTTTTTCACAGTTTCTAACTTTTGTGGAAACGGTAGTTCTTGGGCAGTCTGCTTGACTGGTACTAGTTCAAGATTTCTAGGTGCATTTGATTGAATGGGGGTTTTGATAGGTTCCTCTTCTTCCTCAGAAAGCTCAATAATAACGGGTCTGGAAGGAGCTGCAAGGTAGTTCCTGAACGCAGGTGGATATCACTTACATTCACAGCATATGCAGAGAATTAATTTGGATCAACAAAATATATTGGCTATTGCTGTGGTCTATTATTTGGGTTAGGCGAGGGTTGAGCTGACAATTGAGTAGGTTTAGGTGGATTTGAATTGGAGCTAGCAGGTGGAGGCATTATAGCAGGCTGTTGGGGCTAAGAAGGTATGTAATTAGTGGTCTAATTTGGCCATTGTTGTCCTCCTCTCCATTGAGATGTTTGTTGCCAGTTTCCTGGGGGTGACTGCCAATTCCCCTAAGGCTGTTGCCACTGAGGTGCAGGGTTTTGGTAATTTTGCCAAGTATTTTGAGGGTTATTCCAAGGCTATGGTGGATATCCTCCATAATTAGACGAAAATGGCTGTTGCCATTGGTTACCAGATGCATAAGTATTAAAATATGGTCCAACAAATGATAATGGATCTGGTGACATACCTTGTCTTGGAGCCCATGGCCTCCTTTGTGCAACATAGAAGACTTGATCTTCTTCAACTTGTATTGGCTTGAACTTAGGTGGAATCTGCTTACTATCAATGTTAGCTACCATTTTGCATCTACAGTCCCTCTTCTTTTGTCTGCAATGAGGACAATATTTTGCCAACATTGCCTCGGCCTCTTCATGCTTCTTCTTTGCCTGAAGTGTGTCCAACTGGGTGGCCATATTATTTATAATAACTTGCTTAAAACCAGATAGCAAGTGACTTATCTCCATCCTTGAAACTCCATTGGTAGAGGTTTTACCCATAAGAGAATGTTAACCTCTTCCTTTCTTCATGGCTGCTCTAGAATAATTCTGACACAACTTCTTAATATCGTCCCAAGACACTTGGGTAATATCTCCTCCTCCCATTAAATCCAAGGCATCTATGCAATGCTCACTTATTCCCCTGAGGAAGAGCAGTTTCTGAGACTCCTCATTGAGTGCATGATGGGGAGACTTTTGTAAACAAAATAGAAACCTTGAGATGTAATCCTCCAAACTTTCATCTTCTTTTTGCTGCATTATGAAAATATCATTTCCTCTCATATCTCCACTCCTATAGTAGTCTTTATACTTCTCAAGAAATTTGTCTTTCATTTCTTCCCAGGTATTGACAATATCACTACCTAGACTCATAAACCACCTTAATGCAACATATTTCATGGTAGTAGGAAACAACTTAAGCTTATGAGCATCAGTAGTGTAGACATAGCTTCTGCAGAGGATATCAAATTCGAACAAGAAGGTGTCTGGGTCCTCTGTTGCAAGTCCATAGAACTTGGGGAGAGCTGAAGCAAGGATGTTTTTGAGATTATCCACTTCATTTTGATGAGCAATCAGAAATGGAAAGGTTAGTTGATTGGGTACATTTTGGGCAGCCATAACTGCTTGACCTATTATCAAGGCAAATGGAATTTCAACCAGGTTTGGGGTAACTTGTTCTTCAGAGGATGTTTCAGAACTATTCAAATCAGGGAATGCATCAAGAAAAGGATTCACTTCTGCTTCTTCTGCTGGCTAAGTTGAATCATTAGGAAGGAATCTCCCTAAAGCATCTCTTCTCCTACCTCTATGCATGCAATATACTCAGTATCAACTACTTCTCACAAAAAAAATGTTGTGAATGGATTGTAGATGGTTACTTCAACTAAGAACACATTTTAAGGGAAAAAAACTATAAGAAATAATACTAAAGATGACTCCAAAGATCTTCCTAGTTTGACACCATTCCCGGCAACAACGCCAAAAATGTTGGTCTCCTACAATGATTTAACAACTAAGCTCATAAAGCTGTGACTCAGAGATTGGACATCTAACCTGAATAGCTATCTTAATCACTATGGAGATGCATTTCACTTGTCAATCCAGGGACATGAACTTGAAATGGGTCAGCACGGTATGTGCACTAAGAACTTCCAAAGTAGCCACATTCACTCTATAGCTAAGAAAGACATAATGCTGGAGATAAACTGCTAGGAAAGAAATAACATGAATGCTGAACATCAACCAACAGCTATTCTAAGCTCAAGTACATGACAGAAAATAAAAGTCTGGGCAAACAAACAGGAAACTACTCTGTCTGCTTTGGCTGCAGGAACAGACATAATATAATTCTAGTGGCTGCAAGAACATTCAATGCTAGATTTAACTAATTGCTTAACAAAAAATACAACTAAACTAAAGGATGGAATGCTCACCAAGTGGGCCCCCTTGGATGAGTATTCCCTAAGACAAATGTAAACTCAGAAATGCAAGCTTATAACTTTATTTTATTCATTGGAAAACATGAGTTCAAATGAACACCGTAACTGTATTACTAAAAACTGGATAATGCAAATACAATCTTCGATTAATCAACCCCTCAGAAGGAGCATCAGAGTCTTATTTATAGAAGGAAAACTATAAAACTAACTACCTAGCAAGGTGGTCAACTCCAACAGAATAGGACACCACTTTAGGGAAAGCATAGAAAGTGGAGAGGAGGTTACACATGCGTGGAATCTGGTCAAGCAAGATGCTTCGACACAAATCTAGCACAACCGTAACTCCTAAATTTGCTCAATAAGTAATTAAGACCAGTTACAAGGCGGTTATCTTCCCTCCATTTGACTTTTGAATGATCACCATGTTTGACTTTTATGGTGAGTAACCAACCAGCAAAATCTTCCTCGACTTTATGGTTGCTAATTATATATGCATAACAATATTAGTACACACAATAATTGCACATCTGTAACTACCTTAAAGTAACATTCATTAATCATATGTAAAATTAACATAGATAGTTCATATAGCATGTCTTTGTCATAAAAGATTATAAGAAATAACCTATGCCCAACATCTTATAGTTTTGAGGAAATGTCATAAAAAGATCAGGATCAAAGTACCAAAGTCCATGATAACTACAACAAGTGGATAATAAAGTTTAACAAAATTAAGTCATAAAATAGACTCATCACTACCTACAAAAATTCATTCTGGTCTTCTTTGATGATATCCTCATCTATAGTAAAACATGGGCTAAGCATCTCTAACATCTGGATCTTGTATTGCAACTTCTCTCTGATCATCATCTCTATGCAAAATAGTCTAAATGTGTTTTTGGCTAGGAGGAAGTGGAGTATCTCGGGCATATTATTTCAGCCCAAGGGGTTCTAGTAGATCCTGCAAAAATAGATGCCATGAAAAATTCACTGCATCCTTAGACACTCAAGAGCCTCCATAGTTTTTTAGGGCTGACTGGCTACTATCGCAAGTTTGTCAAAGATTACGAGAAGATTGTAGCTCCATTAACAACTATGTTAGAAAAGGATGCTTTTATCTGGACACATGGTGCTGAGTGTGCATTTGAAAAATTGAAACAAGCTATGTGTACTACACCTGTTCTAGCTATGCCAGATTTTTCCAAGACCTTCACCATTGAGAGTGATGCTTGCAGCAATGGAATTGGTGTTGTTCTCCTTCAAGAGAAACATCTCATTGTGTTCACCAGCAAATCCCTTTCTGGCAAGAATTTAGTACTCTCTACATATGAGAAGGAAATGATGGCTATTTTGCATGCAGTACAGAAGTGGTGGCCATACCTACTAGGGAATCATATTTGTATCAAGACTGATCACCAGAGTCTGAAATGTTTCCTGGAACAACGGGTCTCCTCCCCAACACAACAGAAATGGGTTAGCAAACTCATGGGTTATGACTATGAGATCACTTACAAGAAGGGTAAGAACAATATTGTGGCGGATGCTCTTTCTCGCACATTTGATGACCAAGCTTCCCTTTTATCTATTTCTATGCCTGTTCCAAATTGGTTCGAATCTGTCTAGCAGGGCTATGTCAATGAATCTTCATTATCTCAAATCATTCAACAATTGGCCTCTAACCCCTTTGTTGTATCGCATTACTCTTGGGATGGTGCTTCTTTGTGATACAAGGGTCGTCTGGTGTTCCCTAGAGCACAGATCTTTAGCAGGCTATTTTCTATGAACTCCATGCTTCTCCATCGACATGGCACTTTGGGTTCCTCAAAACTTATGAGCGGGCACGACATAATTTCTTTTGGAAGGGAATGAAAAGGGCAATTCAACAGATGGTGGCTGAATGTGATACCTGCTAACGCAACAAGGGTGAAATGACACTCCTTCCTGGATAGCTTGAACCCTTGCCCATCCCTACATGGATTTGGACAGATATTTCTATGGATTTCATTGAGGGGCTCTCTAAATCTGGAGGAAAGATAGTGATCTTGGTTGTGGTTGATTGCCTCTCCAAATATAGTCCATTTTGTGCCCTTAGCCATCCCTATACAACCTCCTCAGTCGCACAAATTTTCATGGACCAGATCTTCCGTCTTCATGGCATCCCTTCTTCCATTGTCTCGGATTGTGATGCAACTTTCACCAGTCATTTTTGGACAGAACTATTTTGACACACTGGCATTAAACTGAAGATGAGTTCCGGGTATCACCCACAAATAGATGGTCAAACTGAAATTATCAACAAATGTTTGGAAACTTATCTTCGTTGCTTCACCTCAAAACAACAACATTAGTGGGCAAAGTGGCTCCCTCTCGCTGAATGGTGGTACAATACCTCCTACCACACTGCATCTAAAATGACTCCATATGAAGTAGTCTATGGTCAGGCACCACCAGTGCTCCTTCCATACACCCCTAACAGTTCACCAGTTTAGGAAGCTGACACGGTTCTCTGAACCTGGGATCGGATTCTTCGCATCCTGTAGGACAATCTTCACATGGTAAAAAATTGAATGAAACAACAAGCTGATCAACATTATTCTGAGCACACTTTTCAAGTAGGTGATATGGTTTTTCTTCGTCTATAGCCATACAAGCAATCATCCCTGAAACTCAAAGGGCGTCATAAGCTAGCTCTGAAGTTCTATGTGCCATATAAGGTTCTTCAGAAGATTGGGTCGGTTGCTTATAAATTTGAGCTTCCTCCTTCTCACGTTCATCCAATATTTCATGTGTCTTGTCTAAAGAAACTTCTTGGCACCAACGTCAGAGCACAAACTGTTTTACCAGAACTGGATAATGAAGGATCCATCATTTTGGAGCCAGAGACAATCCTTGACAGATGCACCCATCAGCTTTGATCCTGATCCATCACAGAGGTCTTAATTCAGTGGCACGAAATGCAACCAGAGGATGCTACATGGGAACCACTCCTTCAGATTTAGCAACAATTTCCACATCGTAAGCTTTGAGGACAAAGCTTTTTTTAAGAGGGAGGGGATGTTAGGAACCTGTGTTTAACCCTTCTCTTTACTTTATTAGTATATTACATTTGGACGCATATGCTTTGTAAGTCATCCCATGAGAATATTGCATTATCTCACATTCATGGGAAGTAATAGTTGTTTAGATTAGACTTAGTATATAAGTATGTGTTGAGGCCAATGAAGGCATCCATGAATTTATTGTATTGAGCTTGCTCAAAGGAGGTTACCCCCTCGAAGTGGCTTGCGATCAATAAATTCCTTCAGTGTTTCTGCTATTTCTATTATTTCATGCATTTTTCATTATATTGTTGCAGGAGGTTCCTCTCATGTTGCACATGTTCATTGTTAACTTGCTACTAAAATATCATATTGTCTAGTTTCAAGTTTGAAACAATAAGAATGACAATATTGTTCACATCTTTACTCAAATAAGCTACTCTGTTCATAATTGCCCCAGGACATAGGTATAACATAAGTCAGTTTGTGATTTATGTGAGGCATAACTTATTTTCTTTTGGTATGTCAGAGTTATTGCTTCAATTTTCCACTACTGGTGTTTTGATAGTTGACTACATCTATCAAATATTGAAGTTCTTCAAAGTGGAAGTATTACATGTGTTTTTTTTATGCATACTTTACAAGTGACCAGGTCTTGTTTTGGATACATTCCATGCTTCTCCAAACTTGTTAGAATGGTTAATCTGACATGTATACACAAACATACACAAATTATATAGATGTTGCTTTTCCTGATGTAATCTTGACCTTTTTGTAGCACAATAGTATAATACTGGCAATTTCTCTTGCAAACTGAGATATTGCAACATCATTTTCTATAAAACTCACTTGAGAAGTATGACCTATAGGTATTTATTACATATATTCCTCTAACCATAGCTAGGTAACCTTTTCTACAAAATGGTTTTTGTTGTATTGTTCATTTATAGACATAAACAAGGAGGGTTTATATTTTATGGATAATTGGATTTTCATCTAGATGTATGTGATCAATGCCATTATGTTTTTCCTTGGTTGTCCTCAATTGCTAAGAGGTACACTCACATGAATGTTATGCTTGCTGCAATAATCTCTCAACTTATTTTTCTACCATTTTGAATGCATCTCCACCTGTGATTCTATACCATAATCATTACACACTTAATGCTATTCAATACAATCAAATTATTAGGCCAAGTAATGTTTGACTCAAGATAAGGCTTAGTGAATGGACTAGAAAATAGGGAATCAAAGCCAATTTGCTTGAAGAATCATTAGCTACTCTGGACTTGTAAAAACTGAGGTAATAGAGAAGCTCTCTAGTAGGGTTTTGGTGAGAGAATGAGATTCTATCAATGTGATACAAACATAATAGTAACCAATACATGCACACAATTATCTCCAAGAAAATGTGTACTATTGGTTCCCAAAATAACAGCAACAAAAAACTCTAAAACTTTCCTAAATCACCTAGGTCAAGGATTGTTGTCAGGGTAAAAGGAAGAGGTTTGTCAACAAATTCTGGGCAATTTTGGCCAACTATAGGAGCGGGTAAACTCCTTTGCTTTTCAAGCTCAGCTTAAACACTGGAGGGATATTCCAAGGGGTTTTATATTTGAGTAGGTATTAAAATCAAACCAAATGAACAACTAAAAATAAGAACAACCAAACCCAGATTGCTCTCTTAGACCCAAATATGTCACTGAACTAAGCAAATCTGGTTGTTGTATGACCCCTATATAGCTAATAAATGCAATCCTATACAATAAGGATGCATGAAGACTACTTTTGCTTCTAAAAGTAAGATGTAAAGTTTTTGTTTTGAGGATGGGTGATCTAAGGCTACTCAGACTGGTGCCTATTCATTGGGCTATAGAGTCTAATGTAAAACAGAGGAAAACAATCATATAAAAGTGTATAACTGCCTGCTTGATATATCAAATGCAAACAAATCACTATCAGATTACTGAAAATACTTAAGAATCACACACCATACCACATTTTCCCCTATGCAATACTCAAATGATCTTTCACATTGCTTGGGAATGAATTAAGAACTGTCACATTCATCAAATCAGAGCTTACAATCATACCACGAAATGTAGTAAAAGCAAACTGAAACTTCGATTATAGTTTACTAGGAAAAACACCTATAGTGGTGGAGAAAAACAACAATCTGATACAAAGATTTGAATTGTATTACATACACTTCATGATTGATTCATGTGTAAACATAGCTTGCACAATATCCTTTCTTAATCTGCCTCCTGGAGCTCACAACCCTGTTGAGAAATACCAAAATGAGCAACCCTTAACACCAATTTAGATCCTGCATATATAGCTATTCAATTCAAATTGAGTGCAGTCTCCCAGGTGCCACATCTTGCAAAGGATTGCTCCCACATTGCATTAATTCCAAATTTGTCAATGGACTTGCACTTTGGGGAAGCAAAACCCATGCCATGTTGCCTTTGCAATCAATCTGTCAAAGATCGCTTGCACTCCAAATGTACCCTGAGCAATAAAGAGGGAAGCTTCTAATCCTCTCCTTCCCACCTGCAGCCTCTGACTTATCTGATTTGTCCTTTGTGCATTGAATAATTTCATTGTTTGAACAACCTGCACAATTCTAGCCTGCAACTCATTAATGTTGAGTACAAAATCTACATTTATGTAATCCTGCAATCATGGCAAGCATTCAAGGAATTATTTACTTCAAGCATTGGCGGTATTCCCAGTATGTTGTCCTCATTTTCTGTTTTGAACCATCTGACCATTGACTGTTTATTTCTACATTTTCCCATTCTATCAGCTAATCCTCTTTATTTTCTATATCTGCCAATTTGCCATCATTCGTTGCATTCTTCTCCTTTAGTTTTAATCGACCAACTTCACCTTTGTCAAACCATGCTTTGCTTTGTCCTTCTCACTCTATCGGCAACCTTAATCATTTTAGAACCTAGCTTGTTTGATCTTTTAGTCAGCAAAAATCAATTTACCGAACCACCTTACTCTGGCTTCATATTCGCCTTATTGATGATTTCAACTTTTCTTGAACTTTGACCACATTTGCCTTTATCGGCAAATCTTGCAATTTCTGAACCAAGCCTCTTTATTGACAAATTACACATTTGCCGAACCTAACTTTTCATCCTCTTTATTTGCCTTATCGGCAAATGTCAACTTTTCAAAACCTGGAGAATAGTCACCTTTTATCGCCTTATCAACGAATTATGAAAATCTTGAACTAGTTCACTAGTTCCTCTTTCCTCTGATTTACCGATATCCTATGCCTTGGTTGTTTTTAGATTTATCGGCAAAGTCGTGCTTTCTCGAACTAAGCACATCGCTACTATTTCCTATTTTATCAACAAAATCTTGTTTTGCAGAACCTTCTCCTTGATGCCTCTTGGTGCAGGAGCACCTAGAAAATCTTGTTTTCTTTTGTAATAAGGTCTATTTGACCAATGCATTTTCATTTCTGTTTGTCTCTAGGTCTTTCAGGACCTAGAACCCATTTTGTTAGTCCAAAGTGACTTAAAACACACTTTTGTTATATTGTAATCACATAATGCCAAAACAGGGCAGTAGGACAGTTTGAAGCAGTTTTGGATCGGTTGGTCTCCCAACTATTTGCATCAGTTGGTTTTCCAACTGCTGGCAGGTTGAGTTGATAAAAACCAGAGGAAGGAACCATCTAGGAGGAGGAGAAGTGTGAATGTGATTGTGTATTGTTCTAAGGGGAAATAAAACTATTTTGTTTCGTCAATTTGATTTTCGTTCCCTGTAACTACAATTTGTAGAACTGTAGATTTCTATTCTTTCTGTACATTCCATTGTTGCAGTATGTCAATGTGAAGCATTCCACTGGTACGATTTCTATCGAAATTAGTGGAATGGCTTTGTTGTACAAGTATTTGTTTTTGTTTCTTGTTTTGTTTTTGTGTTTGATGGTGTAGAGGATCCAGACATAATGTTTTGCACAGTAGGGTGACCTAGCATCTCCATGTGCTAGGGTTCGATTGAAGAGGGAGAAAGTGAACTGTGCATCAGCGTATTGCTGGGACTCAAACCAAGTCTCGCCGAGGGAGTTGGCCTATCGACACATCGGCCAAACTTTGTAAGTGATCACCGACGCGAAGAGTCTCACCGAAGACAAATGCCATCGGCGCATCAGGAGACAAGTTCAAAGTTCTGCCGATAGAAGTGAGTCATATCGACACAGTCATAGTTAAGACAAAAAGGGATATCAGTTAAGGCATCGGGGCATCGACTGAAGGATAGAAGACTTCACCGATAGAAGTAAGTCTCGATGAAGGAAGTTTCAAGGTCACATCAGCATAAGTTTGATCACGGAGAGACTTAAGAAAGTCATTCCGACCGACAGTTATTTGACCGATCGAGGTGTATCAGTGGCTAGTAAGTGGAGTCTTGCCGACAGAAAACAAATTTTGATTTTGTCTGTGTTACCATTGCGCGCTCCCCATCATATTGGTATCAGAGCGAGTTTTGAAGATCACTCGGGTGGTGTGGTCTTGGTGTATGTCAGACAAGGAAAGTGAAGCAGAGGCTAACATGATGCCTCCTAAAAGCATGTCACAAGATGCAGTGAAGAAATTGATTGAAGAGATGTTTGAGTCCAAGCTCGAGGAGTTGAAAAGAACCAAGGGTAAGGATAGGGAAGATGAAAGTGATAGCGATGAAGGAGATACAGAAATTGGTGAAACCAATAAGAGGACAGAGGAGATACTAGCAAAGCAGAGGGCATTTGTAGATGCTTTGAAGTTAGTCAGTAGGGACACCATAGATGGGTTACCTATGTATGGTGGAAGTATGGAAGCTGAAGAGGTGATTGACTGGATTGAGGCATTGAACAATCATTTCGAATACAAAGAAGTCCCTGATAATAAGAGGGTTAAGTTGGTAAAGGCAAGATTGAAGGGGTATGCTCTTGCATGGTGGAATTATGAGCAAGGAGAGAGAGAGTCAAGGAGGGGAAGAATATGATAACCTCCTAGGAAAGGATGAAGACCAAAATCAAGGCACAATTCCTACCCCTGGACTATAACGTGTAGATGTATAAGAAATTGCAGAACCTCAGACAGAGAGACCTTGATGTGAATGCATACACACAAGAGTTTCATAAACTTAGTCTCAGATCAAAGAGACAAGAAGAAGAGTCAGAGAAGGTGGCCATGTATTTGAATGGCCTAAGGATGAACATCCAAGATGAGATCAACATCTTAGCACCAGAAACAGTGAACAAGTGTTTCCAAATGGCCTTAAGGGCTGAAGAAAAGATAAAGAGAAAGAGTGAGAAGAATAATAGAGGTAGAGGAGGAAGAAGTTTCAAAGGCAGAGGCAGTTTTGGAGGAAGAAGTCCTAACCAGAGGCCTAGTGGTGAGTCTAACCAAGAAGAGCAAGTTGGAGACTCAAGTAGCAGAGGAGGCTATCGAGGAAGAAGGCCTAATGGAAGGGGTGGGACAAATGGATCAGGTAGAGGATCCAAGTTCTCCAATATGAGATGTTATAACTGCAATCAGATAAGGCACTTGACATACAAGTGTCCAGAGAAGGCCTCAACTTCTCATGGTGGTGAGAAGAGAACCACTTTGATTCAAGAGGATGCAAGGAGCGTGACATCTCCTGAAGTGAATCTAACATCAGAAATGGGAGAAAATCTGATGATCAAGAGGACATTGCTTAAAGAACCAGTGCAGGCTGAACCATCTCAAAGAAGGGCTTTGTTTAGAATCAACTGCAAGATCCAAGGTAAGGTTTGTAAATTTATTATTGATTTTGGTTCTACTGATAATACTATATCTTTGGAAGCAATGAATAAGTTGAATCTAGAAAAGATACCCCATAGCTGTCCATATAAAGTCAGTTGGTTGAACAAGGGGCAGCACATACTCATCAATGAACAAGCATGGGTAGAATTTAGTATTGGGGGGTATAGAGACAAGATTTTGTGTGACATCCTTCCAATGGATGCTTGCCATCTTCTGCTGGGCAGACCATGGCAGTTTGACAGAAAGGCTCATCTTGATGGAGAAAAGAATGCTTACTCATTCCAAAAGGATGGTGTGACTTATAGGATACAGTCATTGGTAGAAGGGGATCCACAGCATGTAGGGTCTAGTGTAATGATGGTAGGAGAAAAAGAATTCATGGACACATTAAAGGAAGGTGATGGAGTAGGTTTTGCTTTGATTGTGAAGCCTAAGGGGGAAGGAAGGAAAGTGTGAGGGAAGTAGGGCCTAAGGAGGTTAGAGATTTGCTTGAGAGTTACAAAGGAGTGATTGCAAAAGATATACCCGATTCCCTACCACCTGTCAGAGACATTAGCCATCAGATAGACCTCATACCTGGAGCAGTACTCCCTAATAAGGCAACATATAAAATGACCCCTCAGTAGAATGAAGAGATAGCAAATCAGATTCAAGAACTCCTAAACAAAGGGCTGATAAGGAAGAGCCTTAGCCCATGTGTAGTACCTACTGTTTTAGCCCCAAAGAAGGATGGGAAATGGAGGCTTTGTACTGATTCTAGAGCCATAAATAGGATAACCATCAGGTATAGGTTTCCTATTCCTAGAATATAAGATCTAATGGATTATTTGGGAGGGGCTACTTATTTATCCAAGATAGACTTAAAGAGTGGGTATCACCAAATACGAATAAGAGAGGGGGATGAGTGGAAGACAACATTCAAAACCAATGAAGGGTTGTATGAGTGGCTTGTGATGCCTTTTGGTCTTTCAAATGCCCCTAGCACCTTTATGAGACTAATGAATGAGGTGTTGCAGGAATTCATAGGGAAATTTGTGGTAGTCTACCTTGATGATATCTTGGTGTTCAGAAAGAGAAAGGAAGAACACTTGAAACATTTGGAGATAGTCTTGAAGAGGCTGCAAGATAAGAAGTTACTGATAAACTTGGAAAAGTGTGACTTCATGAAACAAGAATTGGTGTACCTAGGTTTTGTCATCTCTAAGGGTGATTTGAAAATGGATCCTTCCAAGGTAGAGGCTATTTTGAATTGGCCTACACCTAGGACAATAGGAGAGGTCAGAAGTTTTCATGGTTTGGCCACATTTTATAGAAAATTCATTAGGAACTATAGTGATATTTGTGCACCTATGTTAGAGACCATCAAGGGTGGAGGTAAGATGAAGTTTGTGTGGACAAAAGAGGCAAATCAGAGTTTTGAAAGTCTGAAACAGAAAGTTGCCAAGTATCCTGTCTTTGTAGTTCCTAATTTTAATAAAGTTTTCACCATTGAATGTGATGCAAGTGGGCTGGCCATAGGAGCAGTGTTGAGCCAAGAGGGCAGACCAGTGGCCTTTTTTAGTGGAAAATTTAATGAAGCTAAGAGGAAATACTCCTCTTATGATTTAGAGTTGTATGCCATGGTACAAGCTCTGAAAAAGTGGAGGCACTACTTGCTTCCTAAAGAATTTATTGTATACACTGACAATCATGCTCTCAGTTTTTTGAATGGTTAGGAAAAGCTCAGTCATAGACACATGAAGTGGGTGGAAAGTCTTCAAGCGTACACCTTCATCATCAAACATAAGAAAGGGATAACCGGTAAGGTTGCTGATGCCTTAAGCAGAAGGGTATTGACAGTGCAAGAAGTGCAGCTACAAAGCATGGGTGTTGAGGCACTCAAAGGATTGTATGAAGAGGACCAAGATTTCAAGGAGATTTACAAGGTTTGAAGTGAGTTTGCCAATGCTTTCCATAGTGAATTTTCTGATTATACATTGCAAGATGGTCTTTTGTTTAAAGGGAGTCAACTATGTATCCCTAAGTGTTTAATGAGGGATAATATAGTGAAGGAGAAACATAGTGGTGGTTTAGGAGAACATTTTGGGCTCAATAAGACCTTAGATCTAGTAAGAAGATTTTACTTTTGGCCAAGGATGCAATCTGATATCAGAAGGTTTGTTGAGAGTTGTATGATTTGCTAGAGAGCAAAGCGGGCCTCAACTAATGCAGGACTATACCAACCTCTGCCCATACCAAACAGACCTTGGGAAAGTTTGAGTATGGATTTTGTGATGGGGTTACCAAAGACAAGGATAGGTTATGACAGTGTGTTTGTTGTGGTAAACAGGTTCAGCAAGATGGCTCACTTTATTCCTTGTAAAACCACCAATGATGCTAGTTACATTGTAGGCTTGTTCTTTAAAGAAATTGTCAGGATTCATGGATTGCCTTTGAGTATTGTATCTGACAGGGACAACAAATCTGTAGGACATTTTTGGAGAACCTTGTGGAAAAGATTGGGTACAAACTTGTCTTTTAGCTCAGCCTATCATCCTCAGACTGATGGCTAAACTGAGGTTGTGAATAGGTCATTAGGCAATCTACTGAGATGTTTGACAAGAGAACATGGAAGTAGTTGGGATGTGGTACTCCCACAAGCAGAATATGCCTATAATGATTCTACAAATAGAAGTACAGGTCTAAGTCCTTTTGAAATTGTCTATGGTAGTCATCCTAGAGGAGTTTTTGAATTGAGAGATGTTCAAGGATTGGACAAAAGGAGTGGACATGCTGATACATTTGCAGAGGCTATGAAAGAGATCCATCAACAAGTCAGAGATACTCTACACAAGAATAGTCAGAAGATCAAGGCTAGAGTGGATCAAAGGAGAAGGGATGTGCAGTACCAAATAGGAGATATGGTCATGGTTCATCTCAAAAAGAGCAGATTACCCAAGGGAAGCCACAACAAGTTGATGATGAGAAAAATTGGGCCTTGTCGGATTCTGGAGAAATATGGTCCTAATGCTTATAAAATTGAACTCCCTGATGATATTGCTATTTCACCTATATTCAATGTTGCTGATCTAACATTATATAAGAGTCCTGATACAGGGGAAGGTGTAGAAGATTCTGTCTAAGACAATGAAGAGTGGGTGTAGCACTTACCACAAAAGGAACCACCTAAAATGGAGTGCATCTTGGATAGTAGGATAGCCAAGAAGACAAGAAATCAGACCTATTTTGAGCACTTGGTTAAATGGCAAGGACTTCCTGATTCAGAAGCCACATGGATGCTGGAAGAAGACATCAAAAAGTAGGGTGGTGATTTGCAGCAGTTAGTCTCTAAGAGGACTTGAGACAACTTTCACCTGGGGAGTATGGTGCAGGAGCACCTAGAAAATCTTGTTTTCTTTTGTAATAAGGTCTATTTGACCAATGCATTTTCATTTCTATTTGTCTCTAGGTCTTTCAGGACCTAGAGCCCATTTTGTAAGTCCAAAGTGACTCAAAACACACTTTTGTTATATTGTAATCACATAATGCCAAAACAGGGTAGTAGGATAGTTTGAAGCAGTTTTGGATCGGTTGGTCTCCTAACTATTTGCATCGGTTGGTTTTCCAACTGCTGGCAAGTTGAGTTGATAAAAATCAGAGGAAGGAACCATCTGGGAGGAGGAGAAGTGTGAATGTGATTATGTATTGTTCTAAGGAGAAATAAAACTATTATGTTCCGTCAATTTGATTTCTGTTCCCTGTAACTACAATTTGTATAACTGTAGATTTCTATTCTTTCTGTATGTTCCATTGTTGCAGTATGTCGACGTGAAGCATTCCACTAGTACAATTTCTGTCAAAATCAATGGAATGGCTTCGTTGTACAAGTATTTGTTTTTGTTTCCTGTTTTGTTTTTGTGTTCGACGGTGCAAAGGATCCAGACAGAATGTTTTGCACAATAGGGTGACCAACATCTCCATGTGCTAGGGTTCGGTTGAAGAGGGAGAAAGTGAACTGTGCATCGGCATATCCTTGGGACTCAAACCAAGTCTCGCCGAGGGAGTTGGCCTATTGGCGCATCGTCCAGAGTTTGTAAGTGCTCGCCGACGAGAAGAGTCTCACCGAAGACAAATGCCATCGGCGCATCGGGAGACAAGTTCAAAGTTCTACTGATAGAAGTGAGTCATACCGACATAGTCATGGTTAAGAAAAAAAGGGATATCGGTTAAGGCATCGGGGCATCAACTGAAGGATAGAAGACTTCACCGATAGAAGTAAGTCTTAGCGAAGGAAGTTTTGAGGTCACATCGGCGTAAGTTTGATCACAGAGAGACTTAAGAAAGTCATTCTGACTGATGGTTATTTGACCGATAGAGGTGTATCGGTGGCCAGTAAGTGGAGTCTTGCCGACATAAAACAAGTTTTGATTTTGTTTGCGTTACCACTGCGCCCTCCCCATCACCTCTTTTGTCGGCAAAAGGTCAATTTGCTGAACCTATGATTTTATCCTTTTATCGCCTTGTTGGCAAAATGGAAAAAAACACGAATTGGTGGAAAGTTTGGTTTTTGGCCAATTTCCTGACAAAGACACTTGTCTTTATTATGCCTTAGTCAATTTTGCTCTTATCAGAAAAATGCAAACTTCTTGAACCCTACCTTCATTCTTTATGTCGTGCCCTTTGTCGACGAATTGTTGTCGGCTAAACTGATGCATCGATGAACAACTAGAAATTGAACCAAGGCAAACTTGCCAATAAACATTTCTTTTGCCTTTATCCCTTTGCTACAACACTATCTCCCTTCGCCTTGCTATTGCCTTGTCAGCAAATTGATAAACCATAGAAATCCTAAAAAATTAGGAAGTTTGGGAAAAGGCCGATTTGCCGACCAAAGGCAAACTGAAAAATATTCTAAGGGAGTAAAAAAATATTCTAAGGGAGAAACCATTTTTTTACTAAGGCAAAAGCACAAGATCCAGACTTTGAAGAAGCATAACTTCTTCATTTTAAGGAATTTTAACATGGTTCAAAAGGCAAAGTTGCTCAAAATTAGATTATCTATCTAATGGTGACCTTGGCTAAGCAATTTTCTTATGATTTTGGATTTCTTGGGGGCAAAGAGGGCACAATGGGAATAAAATTTTCTGGGTGCCAACACTGGCTCTAGTTGGGGATGTGTGACAAGCAGTGTCACAATGAGGATTCAGATATCTGGGTAGACCAAAAAGACACAAAACATAACAAAAACACATAAGGGAAACAACACACATAGACGTATTTACAAGCACACTTATATACAAGGAAAAATATAGTCATAAACATTAGAGCACATAACACTATTTGACTGTATTAAAAAAAATAGGGGAAGTACTTACTCAAGAAAAGTAAAGCTTCAGATGTTGTCCATGAATGGGCAGCTCCAACAATTCTCCCTCCATATTCTTGAGGTAATATGTATCTGTCTAGCTTTTTCATCAATCTGGTATGGGCCCAACCACAAAGGCTCAAACTTGTTATGCTTACCCTTGTCTTCTGCTCTTGCATTCCATAGGAGAACCAAGTCACCAATCTGAAAACTTCTCTTTACTGTTTTCCTGTTGAACAAATATTCGGCCTTTTGCTGCTGGTGTTGGTTTTTATCATTTGCCAGCCTTCTAGTCTCATCTAATTCAACCAACTAATGCATTCTTAGAGTTAAAGCATCATTCCCATCCTCACTGATTTGTTGCAGCAGCTAATATACAGGCAATTCCAATGACATTGGCATTTTTGCCTCTGCTCCATATACCACCTCAAATGGGCTCCTTCCAATGGATTTCTTGAATGTCACCCTATCAAGACATAAAGCATATTTCAGTTTATCATCCCAACTTTTCTTATTCTAATCCAACATCCTCTTTATAATCTTCATGAGACTCTTATTGTTGGACTTAGCTTGTCCATTACTCTAGGGATGATATGGCAAAGAATGAGTCAACTTAAATCCATATTTGGAACACATATCAACAACATCCTGAGATCTGAGGCACATGGCATTGTCTGTAACAATTCTTGATGGTACTCCAAATCTAGTTATTATATTGCTCAAAAGAAAATCAACTACCACCTTGGATGTGGCATTGCGAGTGGGGATAGCCTCAACCCACTTGGTGATATAATAAGAGGCAACGCTCCAACAAATTTCATCTTACCTGAAAAGCGTTGGCAAGCATCACATTTTTTGACTTGCCTATCAACATCCTTGAAAAGATTTGGCCACCAAAAGCCTTCTCTAATGATTTTATGTGTTGTGGTTTTGGCATGGAAATGCCCACCACATATTCCTTGATGGTATTCATCAACAATAGCCTCTACTTGTTGCTGGTTCAGACATTTTAACAGTAGCCCTTCATGGTTTCTCCACATCAATGTTCCTTGAACCAAGAAATACCTCTAGGACTGAAGTTTAAGGGTCCTCTATTGTGTAATAGTCATGCCTGGAGGAAAATGCATGTTAGTAAGGTAAAATCTAATATCTTTATACCATGGATGGTCAGCCAATGAACAATGAGGAGTTACATCATCTTCCTCAACTTCATTTAACTTTGCTACTTCAAGATTTGAATTTGCCATCAGCTTGGCTAAGCCTTGGCCTCTTACCAATTTGGTTACTTGTATGTCCATATCATATTCTTGGATTCTGTTAATCCACCTACACCTTTTACCTAAAGCCTCCTGTTGCATGAATATATCTTTCATTGCTGCGTGGGGAACATATGCAATAATTTTGGCCCCTGTGAAATAGGGTCTGAAATTTTTTGTAGCCTTGACCAATGCATAGGCGTGCTTCTCCATAATGTAGTAATTCAACTCAGTAGCCTGTAAAGACTTACTAAAAAACCCTAAGGGTTGCTAATATCCATCTTCGTTCTTTTGTAGCAACACAACAGCAACAGTGTAAAATGAAGCGAATGAAAAGAGTTGGAAAGGATTGGAATAGTTTGGACTTACCAACACTAGTGCATTTTTCAGATCCTCCTTTATATCAAGAAAAGCTTTAGCTGATTCCTTGTCCCACATGACAAATTGTCCCTTCTTAAGCATCTTGGAGATGGCTTTTGTCTTCTCAGCAAAATTGGGGATAAATCTTCTTACAAAATTAATTTGACCAAGGAAGGACTAAATACCTTTGATTATTTTGGGCTGGGGAATAAGGTCAATGACCTTAGCCCTGTTTGGATCAATTTTAACCCCCTCTTTTGACATAATGTGTCCCATCAGATTTCCTTCTTCAACTCCAAATTGACATTTTTTGGGATTTAAAGAGATCCCATACTCTAAACACCTTTCAAAAATCAATTGCAAATGTTTGCAATGATCATTCCATCCTTTGAAAATGTAGTCAGATCATCCTAGTAAACAACCATGATCTCATCAATAAGGCTAGCAAAGGCCACATCCATTTCTCTTTGAAATGTAGAACCTACATTTTTTAGTCCAAATGGCATTCTCAGGTATACATACGTACCCCAAGGAGTGGTAAATGTTGTTTTGTACTGTTTTGACTCCTTGACCAGCACCTGGTTATACCCTAAAAATCTATCCATCATTGAAATTAGTTCTGAACCATCTACCCTCTATAGTAAATGGTCCATGCTTGGAAGAGGATAGTTATCCTCGAGGGATTTAATATTCAAATTTCTAAAGTCAACACACAGTCTAATCTCCCCATTTTTCTTTCTGACTGGGACAAGATTAGACACCCACTCAGAGTGTCTGATAGGCTTGATGATACCTCCCTCTTTCATTTTTAGTAGCTCCTTTTGCATCTTGGGAGCTATGGTGGGATTTATAGGCCTTTGTTTCTACCTAAATGGTTTTGCATTAGGCTGAAGGGGGATAGTATGCTGAAACAAATCCTCCCTGTAAGCTTTCAAATCATCATATGACCATGCAAAACATTTTTAAAATTTCCTCAGCAAAGCAATCCTCATTTGCTTTTCATGAGGCTTGATTTTCTTGCTAATGTAAACCATCTTTGGTGATTCCTTGGTTCCAAGGTTAACACCTTCTAAACTGTCTTTTTGAACTGGTTTACCATTGCTCTTCCAGTGGTCAGCATTATCAAACATCCTCTCTAGTGCTACCAATCCCTTAGGAATAATATTAGTCTTCAATTGTACCACTTCACTGCCAAGCAGGGTTTCTTTGCCATTTTCCATTTCAACCATTGGCTGCCAGTCAATTTCTTGACTTTCAAATTCATCCATACAGTTTAAAAAACTAAAAATTTGACTGTTGTCATTAAATACTTGCCAACTATATTGTTGTCTGGAATGGTCAACCTTGCACGTACTTCAATGGCATGATGATCATAAAGAAAATTAGATTGAGGATTATACCTGGATGCATCTACAGCCAAGGCATCTACCTCTTCATTTTTTGATCTGTCTATCCACTCAATACCAGTGGCATCAAATAGCTCTATGGTATCCCATACAACATTTTTGTATGCTTTCAGCCTCTTATCTTTGGCAACAAACGTCTTTTTGATCTATTATACAATTAGCTCTGAATCTCCATAAATCTTTAGACCTTGGATGCCATGTGCCACATTCAGGCCCAACAACAGTGCTTCATATTCTGCCACATTATTTGTGCAGTGAAAATTCAATCTGAATGATATGCATGACTGCTTACCTTTTGGGGATGTTAAAATAATCCCCGTACCAGAACCATCTTTTGAAAATGCACCATCAAAGTGCAACGTCCACAAATTAGACATATCATGAACAACAATAATAGGATCAGAAGGTAAAACATTCACACCAAGATCATCATCTTTGCAATATGCCATAAAGTGATCAATTTCAGTATCAAAGAAATTCACATGATCCTCCTCTATTTTATATCTGTCCTCAATGTGTATGTCTTCCACATTCTTCTCCCTGTATAATTTTACTTCCATGCCCTGGACATGAATGGTAGCATATGACATGTCCATTTGGATACTACCGCCCATGGAAGCAACCCAATTCCTAGATAACAACATGCCCCACTTGGTTGGGTAGTCCATAATAATTATGTCCATGAGGAAAGACTTGTCTAGGTAGGCAACAAGTTTGACCTCAACATCCTTGACCAAGCCTATGACATTGAATGTAGGAGTACAATCAACATTGAGAGGGGGGGGGGTAAATTAGTGTTGATTCAAAAACCACAATTTATGACTTTTCAAACTTGACAATGAAGTTTATCAAAAATTGAATTCAATACTTGAACAACCAAAATCAAATGTTCAATCATATGTAATTACAAAAGACTTGAGTGTTGGATTTAGGATAGACAACTGAGAGGGGTGGGGTGAATCGGTTGTTACCAAAATCTCAGTTCTTTATTTACTTTAAGCCTTCTTATATGTCAACAACATATTAGATATTAATCATGGAAGCATAATGCAATAATTCAAGAACAGAAACAAATTCAACACATATAACACCAAGTTTTTGATGTGGAAAACCTGGTTAAGGGAAAAACCACGAGGTGATTAACCCAAGATTGTATTCTCTGTTAGAAGAATAAAGATGAATAAAATGGCACTTGCCAATTAGGGATTACAACCTGAGCACACTGCTCACAAGAGGCCCACTGCCTACAAGAGACACATTGTCTACAAAAGAATAAATATTACATACTTGAACTGGAGATTAGCATCTTCACAATGCTTGAGTCAGTTCCATTTAAGCTCAATACTTCTGCTTTGCTTTTCGCTCCTCTTCTCTACCACTTTCTCATCACGACCACAAAGATGCATTTGAATGACTTCACAACTCTTATTTATACATGACATCAACTTTGGAATGATCATCAAAGTCGGCACAACATATACTTATTTTATTTATAGAGCAATTACAAAAATACAACTTGACTTATCATGCTCATCACTACAATGTTGGCCACACACAGTTGGAACTTCAATCATCTTCGAGGAACATGCCATGCTTCGTAAAACATCTTCAAGATCATCCGCAACATGCGCAAATCATCTGGTCAGCCAAAACTAGGAAGAACACCAATTGTCCAAAAGTAAATCTTCATTCGCGAGCTCAATCATCAATGCAGATCACCAACACGAACTGGACCAATATAGAGACCACCACAAGCTTGCTTAAATCACAAAGAACATCTGCACCACTTCTGCTTACTGTAATCAATCACATCTTCACCCAGAACCTCAAGAACACAATCAATCATTACTGTCTTAATAGAAGGTTTGCTTGTGGACCTCCAAACCATGAACCAATTGAATTGTCGATGAACATTAGCTTCCCAAACATGCCATCAAATCCGCAGAACATGATATTGTATTTCTGGATCTCACTGGACCTATTTGTGTCACTCTGTCACCTCTAAACAATTACCAGAACCAGTTTTAGTCATATGGCCATAACTTCTCCAAATATTCATGCGCACCTCTCAGATCTTGTCTGGAGGATCTTCAGACACATATCTAAAAACCCTTTGAAGCGCATACTCTGATCTTCATTTGGATGGGATCTTCACTTCATAGAACTTCCCTGTCTTTACTGTTCTTCTCTGTTTCTGATGGGGCTAATTTTCTCAATATCCTCAGCACACAACTCATCCAATCTTTGACATCAATGCAAAATGAGTATGTTGACATCAATGACAACACCGATTAGGCCCATACTTGCAACAATGAGATCATAACACAAAGAAATTACGGAGTGGAAAACCCTCCTGGGGTAGAAAAACCACTCAAAACTACCTCACTGGCTTAAGCAAAAACCTCACTGGTTACAATGTTTAGAAGCATCAACTTCAAGGAGCACCAACCCCTAATACATACAAATAGGTCTCATTGACCATACAAGCCTCACTAGCTACAAGATGCCTCACTGGCTTTTCTCATTCAATCAAAACAAAAGATCTCATGTGCAAGAAGTGATTGCAAGTTAATCTGATTTGTACCATTACATAACAAAATATATCAGGGGATTACCCTGTTTCAGTTAAGCACATAAACCTTATATCTCCTCTTCCACTTCTTTCAAGAAATTGTTTACAATCTCTGCAAAAATGATAAAGAATGTCTTCTTATTGATGCCATCAAATTCATCAACACTCCATTTTGTATCTACACAAACTTCAATAGGATTGTCAATATGATCTTAACCAAGCACAAACAATCACATATAATCCCTCTCTGCAAGAACAAGCACATTAAAAACTCAAATTATCTCTGCATATAGAATATTATCTCTGGAAAAATTGAATATCTCTGTATGGTCCTTGATATTATCTCTACAAATTAAATCTCTTTGCACTCTAATGTTCATCTTTGCTCATCAATTCCTTTATGCTCCATCTTGTTTCTCTTTCCAAAACTATTCAACAAAAACTTCTCAAACCATTCTCATATTGTAAAAAAAACATTTCACTGTTATATACCTTGGGCACACAAAACATACTGTCTCTGTCTCTGTACAAAATTAGAAGCTATATCCATCGAATTTTGCATGCATAAAAGATAAGAAAAAGCCTTGATTTTTGGCTTTTATACTATTCGACCGTCAAATTTAGAAATGGAAACTAACCATTGAGCTTCCTTTTCCTTTTAAATCTTATCCTTTTGATCTTGATTTCCTGCCACCTGTCGATTGAACTTCAGTTGTTGATTTGCCTTTTCTCGCTGAGTTCATTGAGCTTTTACTTGGTAACCAGGCACCCTAGGCATCGGGGCCGGTTAGAGGACGAAGATAATGCCCTCAAGTTGTCACTTAAGTGACAATTACCTCCTTGACCAGTCAACAAGCAGTTATAACATAAAGTAATTGATGGGTTAACAAGGGTTTTGAAGGAGATAACTTAGGTTAGATTAGGTCTTTGAGAGCCTAGGTTTTTATTAGGTTTTAGACTCTTAAAAACATTAACACAAAGACATCATTAGAGACAACTACTAACAACTACTACAAAGATCTCAGACAATATTTAAACCAAAATGGTTTAAGGACTTGTAAACTAAAAGACACAGGATATAGAATATGATAATATATATAACCTGACTCTATGACACAAGAATATCCAAGACAGGAAGACACAAGGACATTTAGGATGTGATGACACAAGTAGGACATGAAGACATGAAGACCTTGTGACATGTAGACATGACTTGAAAACCACTATATACCTCTGTATATGTCACAACTACAACTGAGATCAAATGAAGTCCATGCCACTGTCAGTGTCTTGCAAAAGACCATGTACTTGCAAAAGACCATGCCACTGTATATTACTTGTAAGAGACCATGATATCACATGTCATAACTGCCATGATACAAGACATCCATGTCACAACTGTCACAACTACCATGATACAAGAGTATATCACAGAAATGAGCAACATAAGACATACCAAGCCACTATAAATTGAGATCATACCACATGTAATGTAGATCAAATGCATACCAAGCCACTGTACAGAGAATGCCAAACAACAAACTCATGTCATAACTGCCATGATACAAGACATCCATGTCACAACTGTCACAACTGCCATGATACAAGAGTATATCACAGAAATGAGCAACATAAGACATACCAAGCTACTGTAAACTGAGATCATACCACATGTAATGTAGATCAAATGCATACCAAGCAACTGTAGAGAGAATGCCAAACAACAATCTCCTAGATATCACATCATGATGAAGACCACTGATCAAGACATGGTGCCCTTTTTGACATCAATGACAAGGCAACGTACAGATGCCAAACAACATTGACTTCCCTAGAATCCATGGCAAAACACTTGCCAAAATATTTGGACACTTTCAGTCCCAACTCATTCATAATTTCCAGCGGCACGACATTGCTAGATGCCCAAGAATTGAGCATACAATTATGTAACAACCATCCATTTATAATCAAAGTGGTGTAAAAAGAATCTACTCCCATTTTTCTATTAACCATAGAAGACCCTAAATAAACCTCTACTGTTTCCTCATTTCCTACACCCTCGTCATTACTATTGGGAACAACTTCAGGTTGTTTTTGTGCATCTACAACAGTGATAAGAGACTCTGCCCTATCTTTGTGTTCAGGGATTCTGAGCAATTCTACTATTAGCACAAAATCCTAATTTGGCTAAAAATTTGAGCCATGTCAATAGGGAGATAGTTGGGCAAGGGAGTGTCACATGAAATGGTTACATCATTTGTAGAAGGAATGTATGGAATTACTAGATTGGATGAGATATCCTTACCTTCTTCCTTTGTCTTTTCCTTTTCTAGCTCTTTTGGTGTTTTGGGTTGATCTCATTTATAACCTCCTTTTGGGTAATGGACCCCTAGGATGGGTGTAGTATCTATAGGCTACACATTTGGCATTGGATTCTTTTGAATGTACTTGTGTTTTGCTATTGGAGATGGCATTGGAACCTTTTTCTTTTTAGGGATGTTTCTTTTGAGAGTGCTACTCTTTTTCTGCTCCACGTTCCCTTTACCTTTGTTTGCTTGCTCATTAAATTTTTTCTTTTTCAATTCTTTGGCAGGGATGTTCTGAATAGGGATAGTTTTGTTCATAGCTGATAGCCTTCTTGGACTTGCAAGATGGCAGCATCGGTCAATGCTTTCATGTCTTCTTTTGAAGGCTTGGACTGCTGATATTTTTTCTGCATAAGGTCCTTTAGATGCCCAAAATCATGAGTTGGCAATTGATATCTTTTCAGACCTTCAACATAATCATATTGAAAAATATGATCATCCTCCTCATTGTTATCACAATCAACATCTTGATCTATGCATTCAAAATCTTCTGCATCAAACTGATTTATTTCTTCCTCATAGTACTCAGCTGCACCCTCTTCATTTGGCAACTCTTCTTCTCTACTCAATGAATGAGCCACTGCACAATTAGCTGGGTCATGGGGAAGAAAACAAGCTTGACACCACAAAGAATAATCTTGGAGATTAATCTGATCTTTTCTCAAAGGATCAGGGGTGTCCCTTTCAGGCTACTTGAAACTCACATGCCTGGGAGTAGCCTGCCTATCATTCTGATGTGGTCTCTTAAACCAATCAGTATTATAAGGCTTGTTATGAAGCCTCTATCCTTCATTAAAATGTGTTGTAGCATCCTGAGGCAGCAATCCTTTATCATTTCTGGCAACCTTATAACTTAGATCCTTCACTAGCCCCATAAGTTTGTCCCACTTATCATCAGTAGTGAGGGCTTTGTGGAAAACAACCTTGTCAAGCTGGGACAATTTCACATCAGCCCTTTTAATATGCTTCCCTGAAGCTCTCATATTACTCTCTATATTTATTGTTGTAGCATAAGCCTCTCTTAATGTTTGGGGATTCTTATCCCTCAAACAATAACTAAGCTTATAATCAAATGCACCACAATATAAGACTAAACACATTGATTCATTAGGTTTCATGTGAGGAGGTACCTTTCTCATAGTCATGATGAAGTTGTTGTTGAAATCAGCTACTGTCTCATTGATGGCCTTTTTTATGGCTATGAGCTCATGAATGACAAACTTGGGGTCAATCCTATCCCCATACTGTAGCCTGAAAACTCTCATGAACTCCTCCCAAGAATCAATGCTACTGTTAGGGAGAGATTTATACCATTCTTTTGCACTTTCTTCCAATGAGTACAAGAATAACTTCATCATCACATCTTCATCTTCAATCTCATACTCATCAGTGACACTAATAAAATGTCTCAAGTGTTCCTAACCAGTGACAACGTTATTTTGCTGAAATCTTGGAATTTTCCAACTGATCTCAGTTGGGATGGGATTAGGAAAATCAGGAATACCAAGGAAATCAAGTTGCTTGTACCTTTCAGCTCCTAGTGGCTACCTCTGTGCAATAAACCTTTGTGCCTGTCTTCGTTGAGCATGGCCAATAGGCTGAATGTTCCCATGCTACTGGTTTACTTGATTTTGTGGTGGCTGCATGTTGATGTTGTGAGCAAGGGCCTGATTTACACCCTACTGTCCCATATGATGTTGTCATCATCTCTGGTTATCATGTTGATTGTGTGGCTGCTGATATTGTTGTTGTTATGCACGTTGATGCTAAACATTTTGATTTTGGCCTTGCTACTGAGTATTCTGATTTTGTTGGGCTTGCTGGGCTAATTGATCTTCTTGCTACTCAAGTAAAGCTTGCACCTCTCTTTATCAGTTTCTAATGTGATCAAGCAATTCCAACTCATCTTGGATCCTTCTTTCTCTTTCTTCATCATTACCATGCCGCTGTTGATCATCCACATTAGGGATAGTGTCTTGTTGACCTCTAAATGATCCTGTGGGAGAATCAAGATGCCTGACATCTTGATATATTTATTCATTATCACTGGGCATCCTGAATGTTCTCACATTTGGGTCATGCGATCCATCTTTACCTCTTCTGCCAATAACATTCTTGTTCCTTCTAACATCATAGTCACTTCTATTTTGTCTTTGTTTGTCCTGAGCATGTTATCAATAGAGTCCTCAGAAGTGTATTGATGTTGACTCCTTTGGTCATCAAATACATCATCTCTTCCAGAAATATCCACTCAGTCCTAGGCATCCAATGGTGATACTACATAAGGATATATTCTCGGCACCATATTAGGTCTCTTTTCCCTATACTTATTCCTTTTGTTTCCAGTATTGCAAGAGGATTCTTCACGTCCAGGCTCCTCCTGGTTTCTTCCTCTATCCATTTTGAAACTTCTTTCACACTGAAATTAATTATGGGTTAAAAAAACATAGTTGCTACTCCCTTGCTGGGAAGAAAATTTAAACAAAACTATATCTCAATACCAGCAACCAAAACTAAAACAATTCACTGTTACCAAGGATTTTGAATTTGCACAAAATAACTGCTCCCCTACAATGGTGTCAAAATGTTGGTTCCCAAAATAACAACACAAAACTCTAAAACTTTCCTAAATCACCTAGGCCAAGGATTGTCGTCAGGGTGACAGGAGGGTGTTTGTCAACAAGTTATGGGTGATTTTGGCCAACTACAGGAGTGGGTAAACTCCTCTGCTATTTGAGCTCAGCTTAAACTCTAGAGGGATATTCCAAGGGGTTTTATACCTGAGTGGGTATTAAAATCAAACCAGATGAACAACTAAAAATAAGAACAACCAAACCCAGATTGCTCTCTTAGCCCCAAATCTGTCACTGAACTAAGCAAAGCTGGTTGTTGTATGACCCCTATATAGCTGATAAATGCAATCCTATACAACTCTTATACAACGAGGATGCATGAAGACTACTTCTGCTTCTAAAAGTAAGATGTAAAGTTTTTGTTTTGAGGATGGGTGATCTAAGCCTACTCAGACTAGTGCCTATCCATTGGGCTACAAAGTCTAATATAAAATAGAGGAAAACAATCATATAAAAGTGTATAATTGTCTGTGTAGGAGTACAATCAACACTGAGAGGGGGGGTGAATCAGTGTTGAGTAAATTTTAACTTTTTGCAAACTTTATCTTTCCAAGACAAATAGAGATGAGTACATTAATATTTTGTTGAGTTTATAAGCACAAGACTTATAATAAAGGATGTAAACAAAAACCTCATGATAAATGATTAATATGCATACACAAAGGAAATCAATGAGGAGCATGACACAAGCTTTTTACTGAGTGGAAAACCCTCAGAGGTAGAAAAACCACTCATGAAGTGCCTCACTGGCTTAACTTTCAAAACTTCTTACAAAGCCTCACTGGCTGAATATTATGTCTCACTGACAATTGATAGGTCTCACTAACCTACAAGCCTCACTGGCATACTGTGCCTCACTGGCAATAATGTTTAGAAGCACCAACTTCAAGGAGCACCAACCCTAATACATACTCAAATTAAAACCAAGAATTCAGAGGGTTTCTCTGTTTCAATACAAATCACTTCTTCTTTCACGTGTTTGCCATATCACTATACTTTCTCATCAACTCAAATCACATACAAAACTTATCATCTAAATTTTCTCTTCCAGAGGATATTCAAAATATAATCAACCTTGTATGCTGATCCACACAACAACATCAATGTTCCTACAAAACCATTATATACAAGATGACTTTTCATATTTTGTCTTCTCTCCACAATTATTTCAATCCTTGATATTCTTGCATTTGCAAAAATGGTCTCTTCAAATTCTCTGTCCTGCAAATCAATTTTAGTATGCATAAAACCTTTCATATTTTGTAAAAGAAATTCAATCACCTACAACAAAAATAGACCTTTCACATTCTTCTCTTTCCCTTTTCAATACACTTGCAAATTCTTTTTCAAGACTTTACACAAACAATAATATCAAATTTCCATTTTGTTCTCAATAAAAACTTTTGTATTGCATTGACTTTGCAAATAAGATAATATCCTTTGTCTCTTCAATGCCTTGGGATCTAGAACAAAAAAAAACAAAACTTTTCAAACCCTTCATTTCAAAAATCATCTTCTCCAAACTCTTGATCTTCTCTTTAAATACCATCTTCAATAAAACTTCATCAATCTGCCTTGAAAATTTTCTTCAATATCACAAACCCTCTTCTTAAGAAAAAAATCATCTTCATTTATTCCAATAGCACCATTTAAAAAAAAATCTCTTCAAAAGATTTTTCTCACATTTGGAAAAAGCAACAAAAATTTAAAAACTCCTTATAAAAAAATCCTTAATTTGATGTCATAGAGGAACTACCATCAAAAAGGAAGTTTAAAAAGAAAGTTTCTAAGTTTTAAATAAGGAAACCATTTACCATTTTTTTTGGACTTCTTCCTTTGATAAAGGATATTTAACAAGTTACTAAATATTTCAAAGCTTTTTAATGAATAAATCTCTTCACTAATAAATCCATTCCATGCTTTTCAAATACTTTAAAATCTTTCCTCCTTTAAATCAGGCTCTCGAATTATTAACTATAAGCCCATTGCATGTAACTCATAACCAATGCAGTCGGTTGAACAAGGATGGGGTAGGTCATTCACAACGACATGTGACCCCTCTAGCAGGTTGCATAAGTGAAATGACCTTCTCTCACAGGTCAAAGTGAAATTAAAACATAAAGTATAACTGTCATGTAAGGGCAGTGAATAATATGAAAATAGAACTTTATAAACCCTTTATAAACCTTGAGCTCATAAAGAAAATTAATATCTTCAATAAAAAAATAATTCCAATCTTGTCATGAACTTGAATGAATAGATGTCTCTGCACATGAATAACCTTTGTATATGATTATATCACCATATGATTTCCTTTGCAACATGAAATCAAGACAAAATGCAACATATGAAGACTAAACACAAAACCCAAGGACCACTGACCTTCTGATGTCTTGACCAACACCAAAAGAGATATTTCTCTAATAACAACTTTGCATGACAACCAGACTGTAACATAATTATGAAGTATGAGCATCAAACCTTCTTATTATGAAGAGAACCAATACCAAGACAATACATGTCCATCAAAACCATCTTTTGAAGCTACAACCAAATGAAAACACAACCCATGACAATCATGACATAGAGCATCAAATATTGTTCAACTGAGATCCAACTGAGATCCTCTTGTCCAACCTTTGACATTTTCACATAGTACATGATGACATCACCTGATTTCAACATTACACATCTTGTTATCATACATGATGCTTATGCACCCTTGAAGAAATCCTGAATAAAGACTTTGCACAAGATCAACCCATGTTAGCAAGATAATAAACTCCATCACCTGTATAAGCAACACCAACACCACCATTGATAATTAGTCTGATATTCAATGTGATGAACAACAACACCATTGATAATCAACACACCACATGAAAGGTATACACTAATCAAGCCAACTCAACTGGCAACATCCTTATTGAAGGCATAACCAACACACTTATACAACTCTTGACTGATGTTCAACTATGAAAGACATGATCCTGAACAACATATGTCAATAGTGCAAGTGATCCTCAAATGACCTGTAGTCCTGATGATACCTTGTGAAGATGCACACTTACTCAACTCTCTCAATACCTTTTGACATCAATGACAAACTATCACCATCAGTCTACTTGACATATCAAATGCAAAGAAATCACTATCAAATTATTGAAAATACTTAAGAATCACACACCATACCACGTTGTTCCCTATGCAATACTAAAATGATCATTCACAAAGCTTGGGAATGAATTAAGAACTGTCACATTCATCAAATTAGAGCTTACAATCATACCACGAAATATGGTAAAAGCAAACCGAAACTGTGATTACAGTTTATTAGGAAAAACATGTGCAATAATGGAGAAAAACAACAATCTGATACAAAGATTTGAATTGTATTACATACACTTCATGATTGATCCATGTATAAACATAGCCTACACAATATCCTTTCTTAATCTACCTCTTGGAGCTCACAACCCTACTGAGAAATGCCAAAACGGCCAACCCTTAACACCAATTCAGACCCTGCATAAATAGCTATTCAATTCAAATTGAGTACAGTCTCCTAGGCACCACATCCTGCGAAGGACTGCACCCATGTTGCATTAATTCCAAATTTGTCAGTGGACTTGCATGTTGGGGAGGCAAAACCCATGCCCTGCTGCCTCTGCAATCAATCTGTCAAAGATCGCTTGCACTCCAAATGTACCCTGAGCAATAAAGACAGAAACTTCTAATCCTCTCCTTCCCACCCACAGCCTCTGACTTATCTGATTTGTCCTTTGTGCATTGAGGAATTTCACTGTTTGAACAACTTGCACAATTCTAGCCTGCAACTCATTAATGCTAAGTATAAAATTTGCATTTATGTATCCCTGCAATTATGGCAAGAATTTAGGGAATTATCTACTTCAAGCATTGACAGTATTCCTAGTGTGCTGTCCTCATTTTCTGTTTTGATCCATCTGACCATTGATTGTTTATTTATGCATTTTCCCATTCTATCGGCCAATCCTCTTTATTTTTTGTATCTGCCAATTTGCCATCATCTGCTGCATTCTTCTCCTTTTGTTTCAGTTGGACAACTTCACCTTTTCTGAACCATGCTTTGCTTTGTCCTTCTCACTCTATCAACAACCTTAATCATTTTAGAACTTGGCTTGTTTGATATTTTAGTCAGCAAAAATCAATTTACCGAACCACCTTAATCTGGCTTCATATTTGCCTTATCAGTAATTTCAATTTTTCTTGAACTTTGACCACATTTGCCTCATATTTTCCTTTATCGACAAATCTTGCAATTTTTGAACTAAGCCTCTTTATTGGCAATTTATACATTCGCCGAACTTAAGTTTTCATCCTCTTTATTTGCCTTATCAGCAAATGTCAACTTTTTAGAACCTAGAGAATAGTCACCTTTTATTGCCTTATCGGTGAATTATGAAAATCCCGAACTAGTTCACTAGTTTCTCTTTCCTCTGACTTGCTGATATCCTATGCCTTAGTCATTTTTTAGCTTTATTGGCAAAGTTGTGCTCTCTCAAACCAAGCACATTGCTCCTATTTCCTGCTTTATCGACAAAATCTTGTTTTGCCGAACCTTCTCCTTGATGCCTCTTTGTCGGCAAAAGGACAATTTGTCGTTTATCCTTTTATCGCCTTGTCGGTGAAATGGAAAAAACATGAACTGGTGGAAAGTTCAGTTTTTGGCCGATTTCCTGACAAAGACACTTGTCTTCATTATGCCTTAGTCAATTTTGCCCTTATTGACAAAATTTCAAATTTCTTGAACCCTGCCTTCATTCTCTATGTCGTGCCCTTTGTCGACAAATTGGTCGTCGGCTGAACTGATGCATCGACGAACCACTAGAAATCGAACTAAGGCAAGCTTGTTGATAAATATTTCTTTTGCCTTTATCCCTTTGCTGCAACAATATATCCCTTCACCTTGCTATAGCCTTGGCGGCGAATCGGCAAACCATTGAACTCTTGAAAAAGTTAGGAAGTTTAGGAAAAGGCCGATTTGCCGACCAAAGGCAAATTGAAAAATATTCTAAGGGAGAAATCATTTTTTACTAAGGCAAAAGCATAAGAACCAGACTTTGAAGAAGCATAACTTCTTCATTTTAAGGAATTTTAACATGGTTCAAAAGGCAAAGTTGCTCAGAATTGGAATGTCTATCTAATAGTGACCTTAGCTAAACAATTTTCTTAGGATTTTTGGATTTCTTGGGGGCAACAAGGGCACAATGGGAATAATTTTTTTGGGTGCCAACATATACATTTATGAAAGATATAATTAGTCCAATTTGGTTTCATTTTAAGGTTTAATTTATAATCTTTCTTTTTTGTTTTTTACATTGCTCTTCATGTTTTCATTGATATCTCTTAGTTCATATATTGTGCTACATCTACAATCTGATTATTTGTTTATTTTATCTTGATGATGAGTTATAAAATGTGATCTGAAACATCAATGTAAAAAAAATACACAATTTTTCTAGAAGTTTTTACGTGATCTTATGGATTGCAAAAACTTCAAATACACTAAACATATAATTAGTCACTTCTAGTTAAAGGCTCATCCTCCAACAATCAAAACAAGGAACATGATAAACTATAAACCAAGGTCAATAGGAACATCTACAAAACTTTAGACCAAGGCCAAGAGGAACATCTACAAAACTTTGAAGCAAAGAGAAACTATAGATAAAAGAAATCCACACAACTTTGTTGTGCTACCCAATATCAATGTATGAGCTAATAGATAAAAAAGACTTGACTAGTCTAGATAACTTGTTGAGTCGGTCCCTGAATAGTGAGTGGGAAATTTCATTTATGACATTAAGGACATGTTAAAAGAAAAGCAACAAATGCAAATAACCCTTGGGTCAAATAAAAAGAAAGCTTCTTAAAAAGAAAAATACATTTGTGTAACTCTTTACCTGATCAACAACAGGGGGATCTTGGCATAAAGATCCCACACACTTAAATTGGATGGTTTAGATTTTGTAATTTGCTTTTCTTTCAGATATGTTATTCTTCCCAATTTGGCTCTCCTTAACATACCCTTCATAAGATTCTACCATTGAAGGATCTGTGGTTTCCTTTGGTGGTCTGGAAAGCCTACGGGGCCTGGGAGGCTTTTTGTTGTTGTGTTTAATGTGATCTTGTTTCCATTTTCATTCCTAGTCTTCTCAAATCCTATTAATTGTTTAGTGCATCCCTTCTGTACTAATAATTCCCTACTGTCTCCTAACATTCAAAAACTACTGATTATAGTTACCTTCCAAACTCAAATCCATATCGATTTGCCTCATAAAATCTGCCTCATGCAGTGTAATTTTTAGGAAAGGAAATCAGAAGGATCTCAATTGGCTGGGTTGCAACTGTGTCCAAATGTTGTTCCCAGCCCAGGAATGTCACATTGTAAGATTGTTATCATCATCACGGATTTGGTCATTCCCATATGCCCAACCCATAGTGGCATATATGTAACACCATGAGTTTTTTTGTAAATCATCACGCTTCTGGTGAACCATCTAGACCAATTAAGAACTGTTGTTAAATTCTGATTTGGAATTTTGAAATGTTTGCACCAGTATTATTGGATTAATCACCATGATTCTAGGATGGATCTCAATTGATAATGTGGCATAGTTTACATGTCAAATTTTATATTCCCATATCATATACCTTTATCGACAGTGCAAGTTTGCACTGTACTTTTAGGAATGGATGTGTTCCATGGTGTGGCACATTGTTGTATTATATTTACAATGATGGTTTGCTAGGTATTAGTAGAAAATGATGCTAATTAACTAAAATCAATGCTTAATAACTCATTGGAAGAAGTAAATAGATAACTAATTTTTGGGGTCCAACCTAGCTTTTTGAAAACACTTTAACAACACTTTTGGGGTCCAAGAATGTTACCATCATAAACTTGCTCCTCCACAGATTGCTTTCTTGAACAAGAATTCTTGCATGTAGAAACTAAAGGAAACCATGCACATAAAACCATGCACAAGGTTATAAGATCATTGCATCCACTCTTCTTTACAATTAAATTCCTTGATTTATTTACAGGAAAACACAATCACCAAGGCCCCTCTGACTGAACTTTTTGTCCAATGGAATCAGTATTTGTGCCATCAATTGAAGGAACAGATCCAGTCAAAAGGTTTTTGGTAGATGACGCCTTCTTGGAATTAGAAACATCTCCATACTTTTTAGATTTGAATACACCAGGATCTCTTGGATCAGTTGTTGCACACCATATATAAAAGTAGAAAACATATGTTACTTGCCAATGTTATAAAGTGAATCAGTATAGCAGTAGTCATCAAAACAATAATATAAATCAAAAATTAAAATTTTCAACCATGTCAACTACAACATAATCTCTGAAAACAATCAAAGCTTTTCTAGAGTTGATTTAAAGATAATATTATATTGTACACAAATAATCTTATTAGCTCAGACTCAAGAATATTGAGGAGATTTATATGCCATAGGGTAGACAATTCTTCAATATAAAGTTTGTAGATGGTTCTAAACCCAAGATACATAAAACTCACAAACAAGTTTAGTATTCAATATGAAAATATCTTTTGTAAAGGCATGCCCCAAACCCACCAAAAATGAGGAAATAGTACAATTAACTTCAAATGACTAGCTTAAAAAGAAAATAAATCATTTTAAGAATTATAGACAAATAGGTAAAGACATATGACATATGCATGAAAAACACATATACTTGTTAAATTTCATATAAAACTACAATATTTATTGCCATAGATGATCCTATACATGTCATGATAAAAACAAAGGATGCATCATAAACTTAGCCTTCACTCTTCGTAAGTCAACAAATAATGCTTGCATTAGGTAGAATAGATAGCATTTTCAAAAGAACGGTAATGAAAGAAGAATACAATTGTATAATCACCAAGTCTCATACATTGTAACAAATGTCAATCTAAATATACCAATTTCACTCGATATTTTATGGATTTGAATAAACAACTATTTGAAGCTTTATTTGGTGCCATTCATATTGATCATTTAAGGACTAAAATATCATTTGCATGGCTTCCCCACAAAGTTCAAGAGATTGAAAAATAATAACTTCACCCAAAATACTAAGTGAAAAAATAACCCACAATAAATGAGATATGATTGTTCATGTTATTACCTAAAAAATCTTTGCATATAAGAAACCATCCCCTAATTACCAAAGTAGAATAATAGGAGTTAAATGCACTAGTTACAATAGAAACTTTAGAAATGTTAAGAAGGCTCTCACAACCAAACATAGAAGATAATGAAAGAACCTATAAAAATGTGGGTAAACCAAAGAAGTAAAGCCTAGATTCATAACTATATTCAAAGCTGTCTGATGAAAACTAATCCTATAAACCAAAAACAAATTGCTTTACCTTCCATGTCCATGTCAACCTCCATGTCTGAAACCACAAAAATTGTCAAAGGCCCTCGCAAGTGCATGAGTTTTGAATCCCTGTACTACTAATTGGAATCAGGGGATGTTGATGGAGCTTCCAATTGAACTTTGGCTTCTCCCTCGCTCCCCACACTTTGATCCAGCTAGCCTTTTCTCTTCAACCATTGGTAATACTCATATCCTATTCCCACATCACTTCCAAGCTCCCCACCAAATAAAAATGAAAACTTTGGATTGCGTGCATGTTTAGTTCGAGCCATGTTTTCAAACTTAGGTCCATTCTTGAGGAAAAACTGCACTAGAATTTTGATATTGCAAATAATTTCTTCATCTTTTGGCCTAGGTGGCTGGAAAGCAAACTAGGAGTAGTCACGGGTCCTTGAGAAATTTGTATAGGAACAACATGAATAGGAGAGGCACTGATAATAGGAGATTGAGGTAAGTTTAATGTCGCTGGAAGTAATGGTTGCTTCATTATTTTTTTAATGAAAAACCATAAATTAAAACAAAGGGTTAAAGCATACAACCAAATACTCAAAAGATATGGGTGGCATGGGATCATAGTAACAAGTTAACAACAAACCTATCCCCATGAATAGAGCCCAAGGGTCTCACCTTTGCATACCATCTTGATTGAGTGTTGGCTCAAAAGGGAAAAACTTTGATGTAGATTGACTATGTGAATAGTGTATGCAATCCAATGGGCATTCAAATGGTAAGATTGGCAATTCCCTGACCATGATCTATGTTCAAATGCCCAAAGTGGTGGGTTGGGAGCACTTCTCTCTATATGGTTGTTTAAGGGGATAAAAGATGTGTAGTGCTAAGGGAATACTAAATTAGCATGCACACACACTCTCCTTTCTGACAATATACATAACTAGCATGTATTCTCTTAAAAAGACTCAAGAATCTAAAGTAATCCATTGATTATTAATTTAATTCCTTTAAAAAACAAGATGCTTGTCTTGGCAGTGGTTGTATTGTGACCCTTAGCTCTTTTGAACATGGGTTGCATCCAATAGTGCTTTATGATTTGCACAATATAAATGTCAAAAGCACATATCTGCATAGGATACGACTCTCAGCCACATAGATAAATGTTGTTGGTGAAAATGGGCTTTGGGGTGACACATTTTGTATCCAATGTTTGGCACGATCATTGAACATTCCCATATGCCTCTGGTCTCTTCCATGCAAAAAAGTGTACTTGCATTTCAATAAAGACTTATGCAACCTAGCAATATCAGACGTTTGAAAATCAATCTCTTCCCATCAATTACTTTGATGGCCTGTTGCATATGATCACAAAACCATCATAGTATACATAACCAAGGAAATGACATTATTAGACATTTGAAAATCAATCTCTTCCAATCAATTCTTTAGGAGGGAACTCATAATCACAATCCCTTTGCGAGGGTTTATGTGAAGCTCAAATTCTAAGGAATATAACATAGATAGGTTGGTAACTTCTACATAGTAATTTTCTACGTTGGATGGCATTGCAGTGAAACCAAAAAAACTTGTACAGATGGCCAACAAATGCTTCTTAAACTTTATAATTAGGTTTTTATGAGTTTTAAAACTCTGAGAGCATTTAGCAGTATAGTCTTTCGTGAAGCAGAGAGTCTTGCATACCACTCACATATAGAGTAGAAAATTGGATGCATTGTCTTAAGAAGTGCATTCTTCATCCGTGGATAGAGTATCCACTCTACAAATGTATGGGTATTGTTTTCCTCTAATCTTGGGAATCGCCACACAATAATAAAATGCTTCAATGTCAAAGACCTAAGTTGGAATTGTATACATTCCTTATTTGCAACTAACATATCAATGTTGGTTAATGTTTGTTGGGCATTTGACATAAATATGTAGAGTAGGAAAAAAACAACTGTATTTGTGTAGATTTGATATTAGATACAGAATGGCATTTAATGTATTGCTCCATGTATTCAAAGCAAGACTAGATCTCTTGAAATTCATTTATAGTGGAATATGATTTATTCTTCATAAGTGAATTTCCCTTTTTAACGTTTTCATATTTTGTTCTACATGTAGCCTCTGCATAACCTCTTAAGAGATGGAAAGAGAGAATCTCTTAGGATTTCTTAGAATTTGAACAAGGTCTTATTGTGTTTGTTCATTGCAGGCTTATATCCTGAACAAAATAAATCAAGTATGAATTCAAAGGGGTCACCCCAACCTCAAAGATTAGTTCCATGTGGGAGCAAATTTCAGATACAGACTTGGGCCATGTTGACTTGGATGAGTTCAGGCAAAGGATGTATGGGTCTAATCCTACTAGTAGAGCACAAAGAATGGTGAGCAATGGGATTGCTCAAGCAACTTGTTTCCATGTTGTTGTACAATGCCCCATACCCGTATTGAAATGTGCAAAGCATTATTGCCCAAGGTTTAGACAAATAATGACTAATGATAATGTGGTGTTGGTTGATCTCTCTTCTCAAGCAATAGAAAAGGCATTTTATATGAACCTATTCATCCAGTCATGGTTGAGCTCATTGAAGATTTGGGGCTGAATTATTATAATAAAAGACCAGCAATTTGCAAGAGGAGCATTAACAATAGGTGGATGAAGACTCCTAGGGAAAATGTCTCCAAACTCCCTAAGACACAATTAAGGAGTGATTTTTCAACTAAGATAAGTGATATGGTTACCTTGGTGATCAGTAGAATCACAGGCTTATGTACATCAACATTTCACCCTTGGATGTTCAAGTTCATCCATGAAGTGTTAGAAGACCTAGAGATGGTTCATTGGGCTAAGATTATTAGTGATAATTTGATCACCCAATTGACCCAAGTTGGCATAACAAGGAAGTTCTTCATGACTTCCTACTTAGTCTATATGTTAGCAAGAAATGAGTTTTATCCAGGCTTAATGAGGAAAGATGCCATAGGGTGTGCTTCGGGACAATTTAGAGTTTATGATTGTTAGCCTCAGCTGCAAATGGAACAATTATGAAGGTATTACAAGAGGGTAAGTGATGCATTTATCATGTATATTACTAGACATTTGAAAGGTGAATTGAACAAAAGAATTTATGTGCCTCCTACAAAGTTAATCCAAAAATATGGAAGTTGGTTTATCTAATTTTCTAACTCCACCTACATCAGAATTGAGGGATTTCCAGGGCCTGTCTACAAACTTCCCAAGTATCCCACTAATAAGATCATATTGTTGGAGCTAACTAAGCAAATTTGCTAGTCTCAACAACTTCTAATTGAGAAGCATGCAGCAGCGGTGCAATTCCCCCTCATTCTAGGAGATGGTATGTATACCCACCCTTCTTTAGTTGCTGCCAAAGAATCAGATGCAGAAATTCAAATGTACAATTTGCACTTCTACAATGCTAGACCAAATTTTGATCCCTTTCAGAAGATGGAACAACTGGTGGGTAAGGAGTACCATCATATTACGCATCTAAAAGATTTCTGGGCTAGTTGTCTAGATGAAGACGAGGTGAAGAGGAAAAGGTATTGCAGTTTTCCTACATTTCACACCGAAGTGTTCAATATTTGTGTTGCTCCTGGCCAACTGTTAGATGAAACATGAATGCTCAAAAAGGAGGAATTTGATAGTATATTCAATGGTTCCATCCCTCACCTAAATAATAAATTGGTTGAATGAACAAGATATTTCATTCTTCTTACTTGGTGTCTCTATTTTATGACTTTAGTCTTTTTTGTATTTTTGCTCTACTGGAAAACCTTTTGTGTTGTTTGACCATGTTGTAATGAGGGTTATGACATTCATAGATGAGGTGTATAATTTATAGCATTTGAAAAGATGTTGCATTGGTAGATTGGTTAGAAATAGTTTATGTTGTGTTTTTCAAATTTTCCTCTTTTTTGACAATTTTACCCATTTTGACCCAGTTTTGATTCATTGAAAAGCCTAGGCAAAACAATTCTAACTGGCACAAGAAAGATGTTGGTTGCTAGGCTTCCTGATGTCCATAGGCATACATCTTTAGCTTTCTATTTTCCTAGGTTTCACTATGCCATTTATCATTACAATTCCATAGGCAAAAATATCAAACACATGTTATTGTCCATGAACTATATGTTCAACAAAAAGGTGTAATAGACAAAAATAAAAAATGCCCTCACTCACCAGACACTCACCATAATGCCATCCGTGCAATAGAAATAGTTACCCAAAACATTCCCATAGATCCATGGTGAAAATAAAGTAGACCAATTCATACAGACTGCCCTCATCTTTTGTATTTAACTTAGCATGGACTTTGGTGTGAAATGTAGAAAAATTGCAATACCTTCTCCTCTTCACCTCGTCTTCATCATGGATAATAAAATAATTACAATTTACCCACTTGGCTACAACTTTGGATTTTCCCATTGATATTGGAACTGAACTTAAAATACTAGAGCTTTTGATATTTACTTTTTTTACCTTGTTCATGAAGCAATATTATATCAACTAGCATATACTTCAAAGGCAGCCCATAACCTCCTCGAAGGTTACCAGTTTAATGTTTATATGTAATTCTAGAAAAAAATGTTCTAAAAATTTCCACTAATCCAAATCTTCAAAATTGTGACTATTTTGCTGTAAAGGGCTATTTAATCTAGTCAAACATCTAATAAATGTTTAGGGAATCTCAAATAAAAATTTACAATGCTATTACAATAGAGCCATCTTTTTGAAATTTGATAGGATACTGTTATTGAAACAATCTCCTTAGGGCCTACAAGAATAACATTACTTTCTCAGGGTTACATCTACCTAATTCTTACACCCAACTTCACCCCTTTTTAGGCCTTTCCGTTCACCATATGGAGCACCATTGCCATTCCAAAAGAAGAAGGATGAGACTTTGAGGATACATGTGGACTTCCGAGCCCTCAATAAGTTAACCATAAAAAATACCCCCTCTTGCTAATTGCAGACTACTTCGATCATCTAACAGGGCGAGATTCTTCATGAAGTTGGACCTAAAGCAGGGCTACTATCAGGTCAAGATTACTGCAGGGGATGAGGAGAAAGTTGCCTGTGTGACAAGTTATGGGCAATTTGAGTTCATGGTGATGCCTTTTGGCTTGTGCAATGCTCTGGTGACCTTTTGCACACTCATGAACAATGTGTTTCGTCCATTGCTGGACAAGTCAGTAGTGGTATACCCAGATGACATATTGGTGTACAACAAGATGTTGAAGGAACACAAGGCTCATTTGGCAGAGGTATTTTGTTGCTCTAGGAGCACAAGTTGTATATGAAAAAGGAGAAGTTTTCCTTTGCCCAGGAAAAGGCAGTTTTTCTTGGACACATTGTTGGAAAAGGAATGATTCATCTGGATCCAAGTGTTCTATATAGTATTCTAATTCCTCCAAAGTGAAGTTGTCATGTTAGGGAGAACTCAAGGAGACACAACCTGCATTCACAACAATCAACAAGTGTGTGCATGCAACAACAATGATTCAGCTTCTGCTTGGAGGGGGTAGCAGGCCACATGGAGCTGTCAAGGGGGCAAGCTCTATAGGGGGAACATCAAGGACTTCATAGGGTTGGAATCTAGGGTCTTGAATTAGCATGAAGAGATAGTCTTTGGAGTGATCTAGGAACTTGGAGTGTCTTGGGATCAGTCTGAGGCTAGACCATCTTGGTTGCATCTTGGAGAGCTAGTGGAGACCTAGGGGTGGGTGTTCTGTATCAAGATGTGGGCATTATAAATGGGGTCCAACCCATTCTCCTTGGTTTGTCAATCCAGTCAGGGACTATGACCTTATTGTAATCCAGCCTTTGGCCTTTGAATCAATAAAGCTATCCATTACCCCACTCGCATCTCTCACTTTGTGTCTTTGCAATCATTCACCTGGAAATTAGATATCTGAGAATTTTTGTTAATGTAAATAGTTAACCAAATTGTAGTGTACACAACATTGCCTATAATATCCAGACATGTTTCAAAAATGGTGAATGGTTAAGCAAAAAAGTCAAGACAGTATACATTGCATTGTGTCTAAAGATTTAAAACTAAATACAAAATGGAACCTATAATAGACATATTGATGCCCAATGTATGTACTCACTAAACCCACCCATGATGGCCCTACTGATTGCTTGAAGATTGATCATCTACAAATCAAATGACAACCCAAACTCTCAAAAGGAACAGATCAAATATCAAGAATGCTATCATCCCACATGGAGCACTTTGTTTATCATTTTGTTTCCTCCTTTGGCTATATAAAAAGATTAATTAGCATCCCGAGACACATTGTAAGTGTTGGTTTTTTCCCAGACTGGATGATTATTCCCAGTTATCCCTACAAGGTAGCCATCAGTGATCAACAGGATTCCCGAGCCAGGGGCCAATAGTTTAGGAGATAGACTCTATAAATATCTCCTCTTCTTCTTTAGGCTCTACAGAACCAAGGGGGGTATTCCCTACTCAACATCCATGAAATATAACTGTGAAAAGACTGGGATGTTGACACAAAGTAGATTAATCCTCTATTATGTAGACCAAAACTGTGAGACAAGTATAAAGGGGCTAGCTTTGGGCCTATATTCAGTTGTAGATAGAGGATTTTGGTCCTAAAACTACTTCTAATGTCCTAAAGGTTTGTATATGAAGTTTGAGTTTGATTTTATGTTTGGATGCAAAACTGAGACCTTGGGTTGTAACCTCAGTACAAGACTGGATCGGTGCCTATTCAGGGCTCAGAGTCAATAAACATACACATGTGAATGTACACATAAACTTATATTAATGACTGAGTTTCAAGGGGATTGTTTAATATCTGCCTTACAGATACTTCCCAAAATTGAGTATTCAGTTACCTCTGCTTAGAAGATCCTCACTGCAATATATTCTTCTTAACACTTAACCTAAAACATTTAATCTACTCCTTGAGCAGAAGTAAAAGACCAAGCATTCAATATAGCAAATCTATATTCAAGAATCTTAGACACCCCTTAGCCGTTTAGATTCAAAAGAAGAATACATTCAATTTGGAGACAAGTAACAGAACACATGCAATGAAGCATTACTCATATAAATCAAAATGAAACTAGTAGATTTATGTATTAAACATACAACATGAGATTCATAAACTCACAAAAACATCCAAAACAGGGCCACCAATGAAGTTGTATCTTCTCACAGCACCAAAACTTGTCCAGTTTTCAACCACAATGAATGACACAGTTTGCCCCTCATATAGCCAAACTGTACATCCCACAAATTAATTACATCACAAGTCAAAAAAACCTACCAGACACATTGCACCAAAAATAGCACCCAAAATACTGAAGGCAATAGAGGAAAACAGAGGAGAGGACAAGTGAGCTCAGGATCTGCACCGCCATTCAAAGACTTTTGTCATAAACCTGGTAGTTGGCCGTTCAACCATCGGCCCATGCCTCTGTATGTCGCCATTAATGGCCCAACGACCTGCAGCTCCCCTTGGAAATTACAACAACGTGCCCATGGAGTTTTCCTACTCAAAAATTGACTGCAGATACAAGGAAAATCCATGTTGAAGGTTCAAAACCTGACCGTTGATTTGTATTCCATCGCTGAGATCAGACGGCCCAAAAACTAGCAGAAAAGCTTAGAACCAATGATCACGTGCCACGTAGGCACTCCATGTTGCTATCGCTGACTTTTTGCCTTCTCTATTTTGCCATTTCACCCTTGTATATGCAAGAACAGATGCATATACAATCACTACTGTTCACCTTAATACAAGGCAGACCCCACGCCAGTTTAGAATAAATTGAAAAAAACTACTCGGGTCCGGCTTGTATCCTTTTCAATGCACATCGGCTTGTATATCGACATATACAAGCGCCTTCTACAACCCATGGACCTCAAATTACCATTCGCTGTATTTGACTCCTCCTTCACGTCCAGGTTGTATATCTTTGTTTTGTATATCAGGTTGTATGCTGCATATACAAACCCAATATACATGCTGTGGACCCCAAACTTGTATGAAGCATCTTGGAATTCTATTCGGGTCCGGAATGTATCTTTTCACTTGTATGTTTTTAATGTATGTCGACACACATACAACTGCCGTTGTATACAATTGGAGGGCCCGACCCATTTTCTCTCTCCTTTGCACATCACATATACAAATGCAATGTACAAGCCGGACTTCGCCACAATTAAAAAGCACATTTGAAATATTTTGGAACCCGACTTGTACATTTGCAAATGCATATCTCCTTTGTATATCGACCATATACAAACTCACTTGTACATACAATTTGCGGACTTCAAATGATTAATGAGGTGCTTTAAAATTTAGAATGGGTCTGGTTTGCATTTTCTTACTTGTACATTTCCTTGTATATTGCATTATACAAATGTGATATACATACAACGGACCTCTGCCCCTTATCCATTGGATTCGAAAAACCCTTGAAGTCCGGCATGTATCCCTTCCTCTTGTATATTTTGCTTGCACATTTGATTGTATATCAGACATACATTCACCCTTTGTTTGTCCGTGGGCCCCACCACATGCATCTCCCCGCTGCACTGTAGCAAAAGTATACTGGCACCTTTGTATGTCAAACATACAAACCTTCTCACATACAAACAAGGAATCTTCAAGGAATATTCCACCTTTGTATATTTTTCCTTGTATCTTTCAAATGCATACAGCCGATGTATATTGGAATGTACAACAAAACACATACAAGCGAACCTGATATACAACAGCGGCATATTCCTGGAATCTTGTGGAATCTTCCCCCAATGTACATGCATCCTTTTGAACCTGATATGCATTTAGAAATGCATACAACTACAGAATATTTTTGAGAATCTGCGAAAGATTCCCCCTTGTATATGCAAACTTGATATGCATTAAAAATGCATATAATTCCTTTTTTCATGATTTTTGGAAGCCGATTGAAATTTCACAAGCCCGCCAACATACAAGACCACTTTGAATAAACAAAACTTAGCATTTTCAAGAAGTGCGACAGGAAAAGGTGGTGAAACACTGCGTGGGGGCAGGTCAACCTATGAAAACCTAAACATGAGGATGAGATTTAACAACCAGGAACCCACCACAGAAGGCAAGCAATAGAATAGACAAAACAATGCAAGATCCCATGACTCATAAAATTCAGGGTTTGAATGAGAACACCTGCAAACGCACAAGCTTAAAACCCTAAACACAAATGATTACCAATAGGCTCCGATTGGGGATGTGCAGGTGCAAGACTGCAACGAGAATCAGACTACTCCGGGGTAGACCAGACAAAACACAAAACTCAGAACACGACCGACTATATAAGGCATATACAAAATATTTACATTTAATTTATAGTGTGCACATAAGGTATTCATTTATGAGAAAAAGGTTTTAAGGAATTTATCGTGCACTAGCAATTCTAGTAGTTCACCACTTAGGGCTTGGAGAAAATAAGAATCATCTTCATGGATAGTGCCAATTTGGTATGGGCTAGTCCACAAGGGCTCAAATTTACCATGTTTGCCCTTATCCTGGCCCTTGCATTCCACATAAGGACCAAGTCACCTATCTGAAACCTTCTCTCTGTAGCCCTTTTATCAAACAGGTATTTCAGTTTTTGCTGTTTCTTGATGTTTGTTTTCTGTGCTTCCCGCCTGATTTCATCTAGTGCAACCAGCTGACATATTCTTTCAGTCATTGGGTTTCCAATTTCCTCATCATTCCCATGGATGAATTTATAAACTGGAAGGAGGTTATTCAGAGGCAATCTAGCTGCTGCACCATATATTAATTCAAAAGGTGACCGTCCAACTGCTCTTTTTACTGTCACCCTGTCAGCCCATAATGCCAACTTCAGCTTTGAATCCCAAGCCCTTTGGTTTTTCTCTATCACCCTTTTAATGATTTTCATGAGACTTTTGTTGCTTGAATCTGCTTGACCATTCCCTTGTGGGTGGTATGGTGATGTATGAAACACATCAATACCATAATTGCTGCAAAAATCAATAAATTCACTAGATCTAAAACACATGGCATTATCTGCAACAAATTTGGCTTGTACTCCAAATCTAATAATAATATTTTCTAGAATAAAATCCATCACCACCTTGCTTGTAGCTTTTTTAGTTGGAATGGCCTCAATCCATTTAGTGAAGTAATTAGTGGCAACCAGAATCCAACTGTGCCCTCCACTTGATTTTTCTGAGATTTCCCCTATAAAATCAATTCCCCATTGCTGGAATGGAGCTTCTACAGTTATAGTCCTAAGGGTTAATGCACCTTCATATCTTAGCTTTCCTGAGAACCTTTGGCAAGGATCACATTTTCTTACCATTCTATGTGCATCTGAGAAAAGAGTTGGCCACCAATAGCCTACTCTGAGAATTTTGTGGGCCGTTGTTTAGCCAGCATAGTGTCCACCACACACTCCATTGTGCATGTCACTTAGAATATCCTTAGCCTAATCCTCATTCACACATCTGATACACCATCAGGATTTTTCCAATACAACTCTCCTTGAACAATGATGTATTTAATAGCCTGTAGCTTCAAAGTCCTCTTTTGATTATCACTGAGGTGGGTAGGACAATTCAAATTTTGTAAATAATATACGATTTCCTTGTACCACTCAGATTCTAACATATTTATAATTTCATTATGCACTACATTCACTTGGCATGCCTCTAGATTTGACTGTGTCATCAATTTTGCCAAACCTTGTCCTATTACCAGTTTAGTGATCTGTATTTCAATGTTGAACTCTTGCAATTTATTTATCCATCTGCATCTTCTTCCAGTTACCTCCTGTTGAGTAAATATATCTTTGATGGCTGCATGAGGCACATATGCAACTATTTGAGAGCCCACCAAATATGGCTTAAAACTTTTTACTACTCTAACCAATGCATATGCCTGCTTCTCCATGATGTCATACTTCAATTCAACAACCTGCAATGACCTGCTAAAGAAAGCTATAGGTTGTTCAAAACCTTCTGCATTTTTCTGCAATAAGCATGTAGCAATAGTATGGAAAGAATCAAATGAGAATAACTGAAATGGCTTAGAAAAATTAGGAGATTTTAACACAGGAGCCATCTTTTATATTCTGAAATGATTTAGTTGCTTCCTCCTCCCATTTGACAGTTGCACCTTTCTTCAACATTTTAGAGATATCTTTGGTGGTCTTTGCAAAGTTAGGCACAAATCTTCTAACAAAATTAATTTGTCCAAAGAAGGACTAAACACCTTTCACTATTTTAGGGATCTGAATTTTATCAATTGCAGCCACCCTTTCAGGATCAATCCTGACTCCATCTTTGGAAACAATGTGACCAAGCAATTTTCCGTCCACTACCCCAAAAGCACATTTCTTTGGTTTGAGTGAGATGCCATACTCTAGTGCCCTAATAAAAATTTGCTCTAAGTGCATGCAGTGCTGCTCCTCCTTTTTTGAATAAGCTGTCAAATCATCCTGATACACAACCAAGATTGAGTCAATCAGTCCTGCAAAAGCAACATCCATAGCCCTCTGAAATGTGGCACCTGCATTTGTTAGCCCAAATGGCATTCTCACATATACATATGTTCCCCATGGAGTAGTGAAAGCAGTCTTGAATTGTTTTGATTCTTTCACTTTCACTTGATTGTACCCTGAAAATCCATCCATCATGGATAAAAGTTCACAGCCAGTTACCTTCTGCAACATAGCTTCCATGTTTGGCAATGGATAATTGTCCTTCAAAGAAGACACATTTATATTTCTAAAGTCCACACAAAGTCTTATGTCACCATTTTTCTTTCTAACTGGGACAAGATTGGACACCCAAGTTGAGTGTCTGATAGGCATAATTATTCCAGCCTCCCTAAGCTTCATAAGCTCTTCTTGCATTTTAGGAGCTAAAGTTGGGTTGATAGGCCTTTGTTTTTGTCTAAATGGTTTAGCTCCAGGCTTCAAAGGGATTTCATGCTGAAATAAATCCTCCCTATAAGCTTTCAGGTCCTCATACGACTAGGCAAAAACATGCTTATATTTTCTCAGTAGTGCAATCAACATAGTTCTGATGTGTGGTTTGAGCTGTTTGCCAATGTATACCTTCTTGGGGGCATGAGATGTCCCCAGGTTTATCTCTTCTAAATCATTCTTGTTTGTTGGAGATGCCTTTGTAACAAATTGGTCCCTATTGTCAAAAGCTCTCTCTAGAGCAACCAACCCTTTAGGGATTTTATTTGTCTTGAGTTGAATTACCTCCTTCCCTAAGAGAGTTTCTTTTCCATCTACAACCTCTACAAAGTTCTGAAAATCCATTTCTTGGTTCTCATATTCATCAATGCAATGTAAAAATCTTAGTAAATCCTTGTCATCATCAAACACCTGCCAGCTGCATATGTTATCTGGTACTGCAGGTCTAAGTTTGACTTCAACATTTGTGACATCTGATAGAGTGATATCTTCTGGCAGAGTGATATCTTCTGGCCTTATGGCTACATTAGCTAAGAAATCTACCCTGACATTTTTTGATCTCTCTATCCAGTTTATTGAAAAAGCATCAAACAATTCAATTGTATCCCAAACAGCATGTTTATACTGTTTTAACCTCTTATTCTTTGATGCATACTTATCTCTAACTTGGGAAACAACTAACTTTGAATCTCCAAATACTTTGAGCATCTTAATTCCATGCTTCAGAGCTACATTCAATCCTAATAACAGAGCCTCATACTTTGCAATATTATTTGTACAGGCAAACTTCAGCAAGAATGAAAATTTTAGAAGCTTACCAGTTGGAGACAGAAATACAATTCCAGCACCAGAGCCTTCCTTTGAACAGGCTCCATCAAAATACATGGTCCAAAGACCTTGTTGGTCAAGCTCTTGAATGCACATATCTCCCTCTTTACCTTCTTTAACATCTGAGACAACTCTAAAATTATCACAGTCAGTGTCCACAAAACATATATGCTCCTCTGATTCTTGATCCTCAACTGTTTTTGATGATCTTTCTTCTCTGATCAGTTTGACATCCTTACCATTCATTGGGATCATAGCATATGACAGATCTAATTGCATACTCTCACCAATTAATGCTGCCCATCTTCTTGATAACAACATACCGTATTGTGGCTTGATATCAACAACTGTTATGTTCATTTTGTAGGTTTTTTCTGGATATGCTGCCAGTTTGAAATCTACATCTTTCATAATCCCGATGATAGGTACTTCCCTAGCATCCATGGCATAGCATTTTCCACATGCCTTATCTATCTTTAACCCTGCTTGCTGCATAATAGCCAAAGGCATAATATTTGTTGATGCTCCTGAGTCAAGCATACAATTCTTATTCACTTTTCCATTTATGACAAGGGAGACGTAAAATGGTTCAACCTGTGAAGGACATTTTGTCATGGTCACCCCTAGATATACTTCAGGAATCTCATCTTCATCAACAGACAGGGCTTGTTTCTTACCCTGAGGTTCATCATTTTGCTTGGCTTGACAGGATATTCCTGAAATCAAGGATACTGCTTTATTTCTGCATTCTACAATTTTCATCAGCTCCATCAATGGAACAAAGATCTTTACCTGGGACAAAACCTGAGTTATGTTGAATGGAGCATAATTTTGTATAACAGTTGTAGCCTGATCCACAGTTTTACTTTTATCTTGATATGATCTAGCTTTGGTTTTCGTGGCTCTCTGACTGTCATCCTTGTTCTGAAAATTCTTATTTTGATCCTCAACCTAGGGAACTCTATTTTCTGGTCCTTGAGGATCATAACCTATTTTTTGCTTAAAATTTTGCTTATTATTGCTCCATTGTTTCTTATGTGTTTCAGTCCCTTTATGATTGTACACTGGTTGGGTCGCAAAAGTATTCTCTGGCTGGTGTGAGTTACTCACCTGGGCTTTACCCCTGAGATTGTAATTACTTTTGACTTGAGCCACTACTGCAACTGTGAGGGCCCTAATTTCTTCATCAGAAGACCTCCTTAAATTATTCAAAAAATTGTGAGTCCTGAGCATAAGCATAATTATCTTCATCATCTTCATCCCAGGGAAATTGCTGGCAGACCTGAATCTCATTACTTGTGCTTGCATCAACATCATGAGAAGGATACTCCCTGTTTGTAGACAACATATTGACATTATCATCTTCCATGCAATGCAGTTCATTACATTCATCACAGGCAACAACATTATTATATAAAGACTGAGCAATCATACATTGTGACTGTGAATGAGGCATCTAGCATATTATACACCACGACGTGTCATTAACAATATTAATAGCCTTCTTCAAAGGATCAGGTGTTTCCTTTGCATTCTGAGCTCTTTGATTTGTATTGCTATGTGGGAGGATGGGTTTACCATTATGCCAATTGGTATTGTATGACATGTCATGTAATGATGGTCTTCTTTCTTGCCTTTGGTAAACCTGTCTGTCAGAACCTATCCCCTTTTCATTTTTAGCCATTCTATAATTGAGGTCCTTGATAATAGTTGTTAATTTATCTAATTTATCTTCAGAAGTAGATGTATTGCCTTGAACACTCTGAGATTTGGTATTTGGATTTTGCAGAATTTTTACATCATCTCTTCTGTTTGTCTTGCCAAATGCTTTTCTGTTATTTTCAATATTAGTTACAATTTTGAAGGCATCTCTGAGGCTGTGAGGACCCTTATCTCTTAATCCATAAGCAATTTTGGCATCAAAAGCATTTATGTACAACACTATGCACATTGGTTCATTAGGCCTCAGGTGATGTGGCAATTTGTTCAATACCTTCATGAATCTAGTGTTGAAATCAACAACCTGTTCATTTGATCCTTTTGTAATACCAGTGAATTCATTAATAAAGAAACTAGGATCAATTTTGTCACCATACTATTCTTTGAATATTCTCCTGAAGTCATCCCATGATGAAACACTTCTGTCAAGCAGACCTTTGTACCATTCTCTAGCCTCATCAACTAAGGATTGCATAAATAATTTCATGAAAACATCTTCATGCTCAACCTCAAAGTTGTCCATGACATTCTGAAAAGCTTTTAAATGGTCTTCTCCTGACACAGTATTATTTCTTGAAAATTTAGGCACTTGCAGCCTCATATGTTTGTCAATACGATTTGGATAACCGGGAATGCCATCAAAAACCAGTTGTCTGAATCTGTCTAGCTGCATAGGCTATCTACCAAACTGATTTACATTGGCATTTCTGTTTGTATTCTAATTTCTTACATTGTTTAATGGTACTCTAGCGTTATTTGCATTCTGTCTCTGATCATTATGCTGATCCTGCACTTCATTTCTGTGCTGATTTCTCAACACATTTGCATTTTCAAGGGTAGGAACTGAATCATTCTGAGCAGTTCTCAGAGCTTGCACTTTCTGTCTCATGTCATCTCTGATTTTCATGGCTTGTAAATACTCTAACTCTGCCCTCAGGCTTTTGATTTCTTCAGCTAATTCCTCCTCTCTAGGCATAGAAGAGGATGGTTTCATTCCATTCTGGTAATCATTATCCTCATCCCTTGGAGACTCAACCTCTTCAAATCTATCACTGGGGTCCAAGAAAGGGCGCTCCTGAAACACTTCTGACCTTATTCTCAAACTACCACCCTACTGTCTTTCATGTACATTATGGATTTCAGCCTTAGTGTTTGAAAAATAAGGTATTGTTCGCTCTAAGGATCCAGGATTGTCTTGAATATTATCATTACTTCTGGGAGAACCCTCCTGACTGGCTTGAGCAGTCCCTTTTTTCCTATACATCATTTTTCTGGGTAATTCTTCAGACAAAGAATTACGCAGGGATCTTCTCCCTAGCATATAAATTTTCACTTTATCAGTTGGGAGATTTGTTTGGAGTCGCCACCTATAAATAGGAATTATTTTCTTTTAAAATCAGGGTTCATTCATAAAGCAGTCCCCAACAGAGTCGCTAAAATCTGTTGGTTTTTTCCCAGACTGGATGCTTATTCCCAGTTATCCCTATAAGGTAGCCATCAGTGATCAATAGGATTCTCGGGCCAGGGGCCAACAGTATAGGAGATAGACTCTATAAATATCTCCTCTTCTTCTTTAGGCTCTGCAGAACCAAGGGGGGTATTCCCTACTCAACATCCATGAAATATAACTGTGAAAAGACTGGGATGTTGACACAAAGCAGATTAATCCTCTATTATGCAGACCAAAACTGTGAGACAAGTACAAAAGGGCTAGCTTTGGGCCTATATTTAGTTGTAGATAGAGGATTTTGGTCCTAAAACTACTTCTAATGTCCTAAAGGTTTGTATATGAAGTTTGAGTTTAATTTTATGTTTGGATGCAAAATTGAGACCTTGGGTTGTAACCTCAATACAAGACTGGATCGGTGCCTATCTAGGGCTCAGAGTCAATAGACATACACATGTGAATGTACACATAAACTTATATTAATGACTGAGTTTCAAGGGGATTGTTTAATATCTGCCTTACAAATTCTTCCCAAAATTGAGTATTCGGTTACCTCTACTTAGAAGATCCTCACTGCAATATATTGTTCTTAACGCTTAACCTAAAACATTTAATCTACTCCTTGAGCAGAAGTAAAAGACCAAGCATTCAATATAGCAAATCTATATTCAAGAATCTTAGACACCCCTTAGCCGTTTAGATTCAAAAGAAGAATACATTCAATTTGGAGACAAGTAACAAAACACATGCAATGAAGCATTACTCATATAAATCAACATGAAACCAGTAGATTTATGTATTAAACATACAACATGAGATTCATAAACTCACAAAAACATCCAAAATAGGGCCACCAATGAAGTTGTATCTTCTCATAGCACTAAAACTTGTCCAGTTTTCAACCATAATGAATGACACAGTTTGCCCCTCATATAGCCAAACTGTACATCCCACAAATTAATTACATCACAAGTAAAAAAAAACCCGCCAGACACATTGCACCAAAAATAGCACCCAAAATATTGAAGGCAGCAGAGGAAAACAGAGGAGAGGATAGGCGAGCTCGGGATCTACACCACCATTCAAAGACTTTTGTCATAAACCTGGTAGTTGGCCATTCAACCATCGGCCCATGCCTCTGTATGTCGCCATTAATGGCCCAACTACCTGCAGCTCCCCTTGGAAATTACAGCAGCGTGCCCATGGAGTTTTCCCGCTCAAAAACTTGACTGCAGATACAAGGAAAATCCATGTTGAAGGTTCAAAACCTAACCATTGATCTGTATTCCATCACTGAGATCAGACGACCCAAAAACTAACAGAAAAGCTGAGAACCAATGATCACGTGCCACATAGGCGCTCCATGTTCCTATCGCTGACTTTTTGCCTTCTCTATTTTGCCATTTCGCCCTTGTATATGCAAGAACAGATGCATATACAATCACCATTGTTCACCTTAATACAAGGCGGACCCCACGCCAGTTTAGAACAAATTGAAAAAACTACTCGGGTCCGGCTTGTATCCTTTTCAATGCACATCGGCTTGTATATCGGCATATACAAGCGCCTTATACAACACACGGACCTCAAATTACCATTCGCTGTATTTGACTCCTCCTTCGCGTCCGGGTTGTATATCTTTGTTTTGTATATCGGGTTGTATGCTGCATATACAAACCCAATATACATGCTGTGGACCCCAAACTTGTATGAAGCATCTTGGAATTCTATTCGGGTCCGGAATGTATCTTTTCACTTGTATGTTTTTAATGTATGTCGGCACACATACAACTGTCATTATATACAATTGGTGGGCCCGACCCGTTTTCTCTCTCCTTTGCACATTTCATTGCACATCACATATACAAATGCAATGTACAAGCCGGACTTTGCCACAATTAAAAAGCACATTTGAAATATTTTGGAACCTGGCTTGTACATTTGCAAATGCATATCTACTTTGTATATCGACCATATACAAACTCACTTGTACATACAAGCTACAGACTTCAAATGATTAATGAGGTGCTTTGAAATTTAGATCGGGTCCGGTTTGCATTTTCTTACTTGTACATTTTCTTGTATATCGCATTATACAGATGCGATATACATACAACGGACCTCTGCCCCTTATCCATTGGATTTGAAAAACCCTTGAAGTCCGACATGTATCCCTTCCTCTTGTATATTTTGCTTGCATATTTGATTGTATATCGGACATACATTCACCCTTTGTTTGTCCGCGGGCCCCACCACATGCATTTCCCCGCTGCACTGTAGCGAAAGTATATTGGCACCTTTGTATGTCAAACATACAAACCTTCTCACATACAAACAAGGAATCTTCAAGGAATATTCCACCTTTGTATATTTTTCCTTGTATCTTTCAAATGCATACAGTCGATGTATATTGGAATGTACAACAAAACACATACAAGCAAACCCGATATACAACAGCGGCATATTCCTAGAATCTTGCGGAAGATTCCCCCAATGTACATGCATCCTTTTGAACCCGATATGCATTTGGAAATGCATACAACTATAGAATATTTTCGAGAATCTGCGAAAGATTCCCCCTTGTATATGCAAACTCGATATGCATTAAAAATGCATATAATTCCTTTTTTCATGATTTTTGGAAGCTGATTGAAATTTCACAAGCCCACCAACATACAAGACCACTTTGAATAAACAAAACTTAGCATTTTCAAGAAGTGCGACAGGAAAAGGCGGTGAAACACTGCGTGGGGGCAGGTCAACCTATGAAAACCTAAACATGAGGATGAGATTTAACAACCAGGAACCCACCACAGAAGGCAAGCAACAGAATAGACAAAACAATGCAAGATCTCATGACTCATAAAATTCAGGGTATGAATGAGAACACCTACAAACGCCCAAGCTTAAAACCCTAAACACAAATGATTACCAACAATAAGCATGCCAAAGGTATCATAATATAATTGGACAAAGAAAAAATGGTTTTGGTGTCCCGAATTTAAATATGCATAGTAATGTAGGGAAACAAATATCCAAATTCTCAACATTGGACATACTACACACTGGTTTGACTTGAATTAATGGTGACTATAAACATGAATGACTAAAATAACTAATTCATTCATTTTCATTGAGATGCCAAAACCCTGGGAAAAAAGTTATCTAGTTAAACAAGCAAATAGAACATGAAGTAGTGGATGTCCATAGTTCCAGTTACAAAACTATTTACTTCATACTTCCATTTGTTTCCATCTTCAAGGCACAGGTTCAAATTTGGAGGGGCAGGGTATGTAGACCTCCTAGTCTAAGTACAATTGGGTGCACTAAAGGTTTCATATCCAGCAGATGCATGGACAATGGGGAACTTTAGCATATACTTCCCTTTCCTTTTCTAAACCCAACCATTATGTTCCCAAACCCCCTGTGAAACACAAGGATGCCATAAATGCTCATGTGACATGATACTTTGAAACTGAATCTCTTGCTAAAGCTTTCACCAACATAATTAAAGCAACAAGTCACTCAAATACAACTTCTATCATCATGAAGCCACAACTACTCGATGTGTGTGAAGAAATAATAGTTCGGTATTTAGGGCACCTAAACTGTGTACCATATTCGATAAAAAACACTTGATTAATAAGTATAAATGACCATCTGTCCCTAATTTCTTTTCTTGTGTAGGAAGTCCACCAACCCTTTGTCATTCATCAATAAATACTAATTAATATAATAATCAAATTGTAAGGCAAGTGTAGGAGAGAGATTGCCAAATGTGCCTGACCTATAGACTGTGCATCACCTCATGTTTTCTTCACCCCGCAACTCAGAAGTAGAAATGTAGAAATAGCTTATTTTTTGTCTAGAGAAAACAAGCATGCCTCCATTAAAATCAAATAAACAATGTCAAGTAAGAAGCTATATGAGTGGGCTTTGGTCCAAATGTTTGTCCACCCATTCCTAATGCTATCATTTTTGTGATATGATAACACTTGTAGAGAATACACCATTGACCTACAAATAATATATTGACCATTTTATATGCATTGAATGCATTGCTACCCATGTTGAGGATAAAAAGGGAATCTTCAGCTACTGGCTATAGACAAGTAACCATTTACAGTTTCACTAAAGTTTAAAAAAACTTGTGACATTATATTGAGACTTATATTTCATTGTTTGCATTATTTTCTGCTGTAACGTCTATGTTGGATGGACTTTCTATTTGATGGGGTCCTTATTGGGCTTTCCTATTTTGTTGTTATCATTGCAGATATTCACCTACAAGGCATTTCTCCCATGTATGCTATAATTCTACAAACCCATGGCCCAGTTATTTGACTGGTGTCTATTACGATCATACAAGCAAAATAATGACCATCCAGAAACATGCTTTCAATTATAGTTTGTTTTATTGCAAACAAGCATTGTAGGGGATAATTTTTTGTAATCTTGTTTCATCTATTTGTTGTATGCTTGAGATTCAAGCCCTTTTCTTTCCATTGTATAGATTCTTGATGCTTTTTAGTTGGTCATACTTGGATGTATGATTTTGTCTCAATCTGTAGATCCTTCATGGTCTTTAATAACTTAAGCTATTTTTGTTTTAGCTTAATGTTAAATAAAATTTCATATACATACCACTTAACAATGTCTTCTTATCCCTTGCAAGTCCCTACAGCAAATTGAGAAGCCTTGTGAATATACCTGAAACATGCTAACAATTGCATTTCCAGCTACTATACCTATTACTTTATGGTGCTTCCAGATCAAGTTTTATAGATCGTAGCATTATTCAACTTATTTCTAGACTCTAAAACACCTATCAATTCTAAAAAACCTTATAAACATTCATGATACTTCCATATAGAGTATCTTAATGAGCATATAATCATCATTATAAACAAATATATTCAATGCTGACAGAGAACAATCATCTATCATCATAAACAAACTAGATAAGAAAGATTAAAACATATGCATAGCAATAACATGATGAGTCGGGTTTGCCTAGTCTTATTCTTCTTTGTAAATGTGTCAGCCATGTGTTTTGTCTTCAACTTCACTAGCACTTGCATGCATTTCTTTCTTGTGACTATAGCTATCGTCAAAGTGAGGAGACTAATAAATTAGCAAAATTATTTTTAATTTGTTTTCACTTCCAAAAATCATTATTAGCAGGCTTTTGCAACCAAGGCTGCAATTGCTGCTAGATAAAAGAACTTTTGTTGCAAACATCTCTATGATTATTGGCATTATATTTATGCTAATGAATACAAGTCTTGCAAATCATTGTCATATGTAAACTCAATAAGGGAAGCCTCTCATTTTCTACACCCCACAACTCATAAATTGTAATGTAGAGGTAGCTTATTTGTTGCCTGAAGCAAACAAACATTGCAATTTCAGCCACTTGATCGTGGTGGCAAGAGTGTTAGAGTAAGAGATAAAATCCATCACCACATCACATCCAACATTAGTGTTAGGCCAAGCACCTTGTTTTTGATGTGTTTTTCTTTTGCCTTTCTTGCAACGTCCCATGGATGGGAAAAAACAAAATTCATATACAGCCAAACAAAATGCATTACTGCAAACATTTATAAGGTTTGAATAAAGTTTAGAAATGAGTCCTATTTCCTTTTGAGTGCACTCCATGATCATTTGAGGCCCAGGAGTCTAAAAAATCAACAAAAATGAATCACGCTACAAGATCCAATGACTCTAAAAAGGCAACACTTCATTGTAACTAGCAGTTGCACGAAAGTTATGCGCAATGGAATAGCCGATAGGGTATCCTGATGGCTGCATAGCCAGCTCTAGCTCCGTCTATTTGTGCATTTGATTGTGGATTTGCATAGGAAACTTCCTGGATGTGTATTCAATATACCAAAAAAATTCATGCCATATCTGGATCTAGTGCATATAGGTAGTGTTGCATCCAGACTGTCAGTGGCCTTGAATTAATGGAAAAATAGAAATTATTTCATTATATTCTATGCTCATTTTATGTCTCAGTTTTTTGGTTTAATACCTTCCATGTAATTTCTCATTTCTGACATTATAAAGCTTGGGGTCTGTTAGAGATTAAAACAGTGTTGAAATTATTCAACCCATTCAAAGAACTAATCATCAATACCAAAATGCAATAATGGTGACAACAATTTATATATTACAGTATATGAAATGGGAAATAAATGAAGGAACAATATTAATAGTGGTATATAAAACAAAAAACTGGAGAAAATGAATAAGAGCATCAAGGTCTAAAATGGGGCCCTTGTCAATTAATGCCTGCTATGATCAAACACATGTCAATCAGATAAAATGATGAAGGGTTGGAATTAAAGTGTGAAAGAGTGTGATAAGAAACAAACATACAATGTGGAGAGAAAAACATTGAATAAAATATGCAGTGTCTGTTTTTAAAGGTATAAATATTAAAGTAACAAGCATCTGTCAGGGCATGGAATTAGGCCAATAGCCTTTACTGGGATTGGAATTAGGCAGATAGCTTGTACTACTTTTTGGCTAGATGAAATTACATGCAAGGGAGTCTAAATGTATTCATTTGGGAGACAACTTGCAGAAGATGAATGTGACTGTGTAGTATGTGTTATAAAAGAGAGTTTACAAATAATCAGAGAGTTGTTTTTGGTGTGCCTCAAATTTATTAATCTACAAATCACATGAATAGAGACTCTAGTTATCTGTTACAAAAGATCTAAATGTTATATAAATTCAAATGGACAACAGACGCACATAATTCATACAAGGTGTACCATTTTAGTACAAATGACATAATATGTTAGTTCCTCACTCAAACTCAAAAATTACAATAAACAACTTACTGCTCTTGGTATGAAAAACTACTTCAAGAATAGTGCAATCCATTTAGTTTGTGAAGAAGAAAGAATCCAAAAAAATCAAACTCTACACAATAAGACTGGTGAGTGTAGTCTTTGGTACAAAGTCTGGAAAAGGAGAGAGCAAGTGAATGGCAATACTAGGTTATGGAAACTGAATTTTAAATGTAAACACTCTATTTGCCATTGTCTTTGAAGTTTAGAGCAAAAGGATCTCAAAGCAAGGACCTTCAATCTTTGAATAAATCTCAAAACTATAGGGATTGATTGATTTTACCATGAGATATTCCTAGACACTTGTTCTAACCATGCAACCACATCTGACATGATTGGTCTTTCATTTGGCTCATTCCTAATAGAAAGTTCTGCAATATCAACCATTCTTAACAAAAGCTCTATGTTTCTTGGCAGATCCACAATACAGTCTAGAATGACCACTGACTTTCCCTTGCTAATCAGGGGTACTGCCCATTCCACAAATAAATAACCCTTCAGTAACCTGAACCATTACCAAAAATTATCTTCAGTAACCCTAGCAAAAAATAAATAAAGTTCGATTCCATTATTTTGTATATATCAAAGATAGATAAATATAAAATCATAATCAATATTTATCAAAATTGTGTAAACCTTATACTGAATTGCACCTTGCTGAGTTCATGCATGAACCGACGTCAATGTCATTTTATGCTTCAACAGATACCTTCAAATCTACCTAAGTCAAAATTGGTGCATCTTTGAAAAGAAAGAATAGACTTAACAAATAGTCTTTTTCCATTCCATACACCAAGTTTATCATATTCAGCATCACTAATAAATCTATCCTATATCCCTAAAAGAATTTTACCTACCCCTTTGGCATCCTCTACACATTATAGTTATACCCTAATAAATTGCAATCATTACATCCAAAATTGCAAGACCTTAGTATCAGACTTGCTGAAACTTCCTTCTAGGAAGAAGTAGAAGAACCAAGGAATTCACATCTACATCTAAAGAGCCTCACTATATGAATAAAAAGAAATTTAAAAAATACATGAAAAGGAGAGAGAATGAATCAATAGAAAGGAGATCTGTGAGGGGTGCTTTTTCTTCTATTAAAGGACTTTGTATTTGCTGCTGCCTCACAACGTCCAATGGCACTCCTTTTCTTCACAAATGCAGTTGTAGCAGTGCAACCAAATGTTTTGTATTCCATTTCCTCACTCTCACTGGATCAGATGATGTGTGAAGAAAAATATTATCCAAAGTCGAATTGGGTGTCATCAAACTATCCTCGTCCTCCCTCAACCCATTAGAGTGTGCAAACACAAAGTCTGAGAGTGCTAAATACTCACACTCATGTAAGTATTTGGTCAGATCTTTGCCTTGGTTAACTATATAATCCACCAGCAAATCCAATTTAAATAAAAAAATCAAAACATATTAGTTACCATAGTTGCAACCTTGTCTAATCTAATTCAGAACAATCTATCCAACCTGAAAATGCCCAAAAAATAGAGCAAATTTCATCAAGTAAACAAAACACTAAGACTGTAAATGATTACAAGTAAATAGAACACTAAGACTGTAAATGATTACAAGAAATTATTAGTTCAAAACACCTCACAAGTTGTTTTCTTGCAACTTTATTAACATAATAATAGTGTGTAAAGATACATTACGAAAAGGAAACTATTTTATAAACAACTAACTTAGGAAAGAAGAAAGAAATTTATAAATGACTTAGATTTGCCTAGACATCTATCTAAAACAATCCCTTTTAGTATGTGTAGAGTTTCATTCCTGGCAGTTCAGTCAAGACAGCCTAGATAAAGCATGTTAACACCTCTTCAAAATGTCACACATCACAAGTAACGGTGTTAATGCATTCCCACAAGCATGTATAAGACATACACCTTTGATGTGAGCTATTATTAAAGGCTATAAATTGCGTCAGTAATTTTGTCAGTCTCTGTTATATAGTGCTACCAGGAAGAAACTCTGCACCATGTGAGAGGTCAATTTTACCTGTTTAACAAGTAATAAAATATTTTAAAATGCATGTTTTTCTTAAAAATAAAAAAATAAGACAATTAAGCATAAATTCCTATAGATAGTTGATTTTTAAAAGATCTTTAAAAAAAATTGAACTACATATTCATGTCCAATTTTAGGTTATTAAAAAATGCCAGTTATTAAGAAAAATTAGACAATTAAGGACAATTCTATTCCATGCAATATTCCATCTGCAATTCAACCAAAACTTGTTTGCAGTAACCCTAACAAAAAATAAATAAAATTCTATTCCATGCAATCGCTCAGTAGCTGTTTGTCAGTCCTAAATTGGCTTCAATAACCCTAAAAAATTAGCTAATTTCTTACGTACAAGCGCCCCATCTTCCTCTGCCATCCCACAGAGGTGGTTCAGAAATGAAGAATTGCATATCTGGATTTTCTGCCCTCCCCACAGTGTACAAATTACACTGACAAATCTTCCATGCATGGTTAGACTGGTTTAAGCCCTTACAGTGGTCATTGATGCAACTTGTGTCCATGCATTTATTGGAGGGTCAAATCGCCATACACACCTCAAAGCACAAGCTCTAGAGAATCCTCTCAAAACATAAAGGCATCTATCATGTCCCTATATTAGTAATTTATAATTGAATCCATTATGTATTATTCATTCAAATTAAAGATATGAATAATATTATAAATAGAATCTATTTAATATATTTAAATAATATTTATTTAAAACAATTAACAAAATATATTATTAGTATATTTATAAATAACACATATAAATAATATAATATAAATCATATATCATTTATTATGGTATAAATGATATAATATAAATAATATATCATTTATTATAATGATATAATATAAATACAAATAATATAAATAAATAATAATATAAATAAACATCTTTTAACCTATCCTCTTATGATAAGGGAGTTACGTATGGTTAGAACTAGTTTTACCACAAAAGGGAATTAATATAAAATAATAAAAATTATAAGAGCGTAAGTATGTCTTTTACCACCAAGCATACTAAGAGACATGCCTCTTCAAACATATCCCTTGAAAGGGAAATAAATAAAGGTTGTGAGATAGAAGGGAAATATTAGGGGAAGAAAAGAAAATTCAAGGATATAATTATAAACAACAATTAGAGAATACGAGGAAAGATAGACTCAACACTTCAAAACAACCAATATAAATCAAGAGCTCCATAATAAATTAGATCTGCACAAAGAAAAAGAGTAAGAGGTAAATAAAAGTTTCAGCAGGTAAGTATATTTAACATGCTTATCTTAAAATTATTAAATGTAAGATTTGTAAGTTTGGTTTGGTGTAATTTATGTCAAAAATAAAATAACCATAAGTATTATATGGTAGGCATATATCTATATTTATAGATATGTAAAAATACATTTAAATTATAATATAATCTGTATGTATGTGATTTAAATTTTGGTTAAGGAAGTGAATAAATTTATATGTTAAAATAGCTAAAATCCTTAGACAATTAAGTGAATAAAATTGTGAAAGATATGGAACCATGAGGCACATGAATAAACATGAAAACTATGAAAGAAGGCATATGGAAAGCCTCATTATGAAATCATGGCATCTTGTGATCCATGGTGGATCACAAGATGAGAAACATTGGACAACGTTAGGACACAACTCATGATCCATCCAAGAGAGGTGTTCGAACCTCCTTATTAATCGCCTTTTCATCCATCATAGTAGGGTGAATTAGGGATGTATATGGAATGTAGGTGAACCCCAAGTGGATGAAGAACACCGCGTGTTGTGTGAAGTCCCTTGGGCCAAGAGATGAAGAACACCACATGTAGTGCGAAGCTCTTGGGCCTATGATAATTTATGAGCTCATGATAATTGTCTCTGACATGAGGTGACTCTCGATGGAATGAAGAATGCCACGTGTTGCATGAAGTTCCATCGATCCAAATGGTGAGGAACACCGTGTGTAGTGTGAAGCCTTTGGGCCTCTGTGGGGATGAAATGTGCCCTAATACATCCGTACTTACGTGGAAGACAAGGATGATTAATGAGAAGGCAACCAAGAACCCAATCAAGATGGAGCATGGGAAGTGTATGCACAAATGATAAGTTGGAAACATTATATAAGGACATGAATATACAACTTGAATATGGATGAATAATGATTATATTGTTAATATGAAGAAATGAAAAGAAGATGGAACTCTAATGTTCTCTTGTGTGAGTTGAATTGTGTAAGGTCAAAGGAAAAATTTGGACTCACTAGAAGGGGACATTACAACATCCATCAAGTGATCCTACATCAAAACCGCAAAAAGGTGTTCTATCCAAAGAATCCTTTCGCCTAAGCCAATTCTTCACAAGGCCTATTAGTCTACTACTTGAATTTCCTATTGCATTCCACAAAGTCCATCCCAAACCTGCTTGATTAGATTCTTCCTCATGAACAATATCTGGGATTGGAGGCAAGCCCTACCAATTACCTGACAAGGGTTCCAACGTATGCCATAAAAGCTTTTCTTCTTCACCTTTCAACAAAATGTATAACCATTCCTCTGTCAAACCCATTTCTTTTCTTAGTTTGTAAATCTCTAAGTCCCTTAGCATATAATTCCATGGTTTGCAAATTATTTTCAAGCGGGAATAGCATCCATGGGGCACCCTAGCCAGAATTTGGATAGATACCTCATTAGGAAGGCCAGAAATTATCCTTGGGCTCCCCATCTAGATCAAAAGTTGATAATCTTTGTCTTTTATGACAATCAACTTGGGGTATTGTTTGGGACTCCAGGCTCTGATTTCTAGCTGAACTCCAAATGGCATCCATAACAACTTAACAACCTTCACTCTGAAATAGATAATACCCTCAACAGATTAATTAGAACCTAGGCTGATTGCATTATTATATCTACTCAAACCACTTTCTAAAATACAGTTGACTTGCCTTCAAAGGAAGAATAGAAAACACTGCAGCCTGAACCTGACCAACTGGATTGATTAAAATAAATTTCAATTATATTTCCCAAAAATACAGCTAAACAATCTGACTAGATGAGAACGAGAAGATCACTGGCTTTAGTCACACATTTTCAGCCCCTTTTGAACATTTCACCACATTTAGAGAAGTTTGAAAATGGAGACTAATGAAGTGCATGATATGCAAGATCTCAATGGAAAATCTCCTCAATTGATTAGAACAAATATTCATTGCCCAAGGGAATTGCCCCAGATGCAGGATAGGAAACAATAACCCTGTTTACCAGAATATATTGACTACCAAAATAATTATCCACAGAATTCCAACAAGACTAATACATTCTAGGCAGTTTGCAGTTAATACAGAAAATTTTATGCTAAACCATTCAAATTTCTTGTACCTGGTGAAATTATCTGCCGTTTTTGGTTGAAAAATGGTCAAAACCCATACAATCCAACGACGCTGTCACTCCAGCTCCATCATCCAAATAGATTACAGTGAGCGATATAGTTGGAGCTCAGTTTCTGAAGGTTTATAGTATATATTGCCCTAATCTACCTCCCGCCAATAAATATATATATTGCCCCCCACCCGGCTATAAGCAGCAAGGAGTCACTCTGCCTTAAGACTTAATCACCTAAAGAAACTACAGGTGGTCATTTCTGACCTTCCTTTTAGCGATTTCTAAAGATTTTAGAAATAATAGGGCCTTCCTTTTAGCAAGTCAAGTCATCGTCCCTCTCCCTATCATATCATAACGCAGGCAACTCCAAGTGATCAAGTGGAGCTAGAAACATAATCCGTCGTGAACTGTTTGACACCATGTCTCAAAGAATCGGCGTTAGAAGATAGCAGACACCTCACCGCGAAAATGAAAATGGATGATTTTCCAGCACTCACCGTGAAAATGAAAAATGACAAACTTTTTTGGCGTTAGAGGTTTCCGGCGTCTGACATTTCCGGTGACTGAATATTTCTGGGAGCAAAAAGCTCCCACTATAAGCCTATCGGCTAATAAAATATATATATTCAAAAGAGATTGATGAGTCATTATAATGAACATAATATAGTCCAAGAAAATCTTTGTATAGGTTTCGCAACACTCTAAATTGGTTTTGAAACCATTCTCAAAGCCCAACAACCCTTTGAAAACATAAGCTAGCTTTGGAGGGAAAAATATTAAGCCAAATTTGCAACCTTCATCAAGAATAACATAAGGCTTCAAAACCTATAGTAGAATCCAATGAGGATTGTCAATGCTCATTGCAAACATGTAGGAAAATATGACATCAAACACACATAGATCTCTGACTACCACACATCGTTGTTAAAGACCTATACAACTACATTGGTGAAGTGAAGCTCATGATAATGATTTAGAACATAAAGGCTATAATAATTGTTCAACAAGTTGATGCATTATTCATTAGCATAATAAATAATAAAAAGGAAAGAGGGTGTGGTCCCTTGCTCATTTGAACACCACAAATACAAAAAAGAGAGTACATTAGCAGTTATGAATAGTTTTATGCTATAAGCTCCAGACCGATAGAAGTTAAAGTAAACACTATATCATCCATTTCATAGGTTTTCACAACCAATTAAAATAGTGACACAACTTAATAAAAATTAAATTGTAGCGTGTACTGCAACCTAATGCTAACAATGTTTTGTGGCAAATGAATGTCTCCTTTATCTCTTGACAAGTTCCCAATAGTTTTGTCATGGTGGTCCTATTAGCCAATTGAACATGCACTGATACCAAAATTATTTGCTTGTCTATGCCTTTATCATTTTCTATTTCCTCAAAGCTGGTAAATAATTAGATACTATCAACACAAGATATATTTGCTCTCATGGTACATACAATAGTCTAATATTAAAGTTCAAATCTTATTGTATTTGTCACAATACATATGAATTCTAAGCCACATTCACATCGCTAGGCAACATCTATCCATGTATTAATCTATACTCATATACATCTATGATTTTATTCTTAGAATTGATTTATCGTTTTGTTAAAGACTTAGATATTCTATGCATTATATTTTATTGTGTGCTTTTACACTCTTAAAAAATCTTTTTTCTTAAGATGCATTGACGTGTATAAAAAAGGACACTGTTAAAAATCAGATTTGGAATGCAAATTGGTGGTTATGAATTCATTTGGTCAAGTCATGGACAACACAATTGTAGGCGCACCCTATAAGAAACAAAATATTTTGCAAGAGCCTGTTGTAGTCGAGACCTACAAGTCATAGGACAAAGCATAATCATTGTCAATTGATGAGGCTATTGCACATATGCATTGCTTTCGAATTGATACATTCAACTATCAAGTGGGTGATTGTCTATTTGACATAATGCATGTTTTGTTGCATTGCCTCTATACACCAAATGAGCTACGCAATGGCCTTGTGGATCACTTTTTGTATTGTCTTGGCATTGATGGTTGTAGTGTAGCCCTTATCTCTTTTGAACATGAACTACATCCAACAATGCTTTATGATTTGCACAATATATATGACAAAAGCACATATTTGTGTAGGATGCGATTGTCAGCCACAAAGGTCAATGCTGCTGGTGAAAATGGGCTTTGGGGTGACACATTTTGTATCCATTAGTTGGCACAGTGGTTGAACATACCCATATGTCTCTGGTCCCTAACACGTAGAAAGGTGTACTTGCACTTCAATGACTCATGCAACCCTGCGATATCAATTCTTTTCCACGATGGAAATCCAATAGGTGGACACTATGAGCATGTGTTCTCAAGGATAAACATGTACAATTACATTGAAAATGTGCAATAATCCTTACTCATACCATGTTGTGATCTAGACTAGTCATGGAACTTGCAATTTCAAATGCAATGCATGGGCTTGGACTTTATAGATCTCTCAGATTTACTGCTACATGCGGTGAGAGCATGTTTGTTGCTATAGATTTTTTAGACAACCAATAATTTGATGCAATTGCTCTGTGCTTGTTTATGGCCCAGTCCTTTGCTAATTCATTAATAGTTCAAAACTAATTTGTGCTCGCATGCTTCGACACATGCACATAGCCTGCTGCGATCATAGAACAATTGTCTATTACAATTGCGATCACCGGTGTCTAGAATTGGAATGCCCCATGCACAAAGTAGCCTTGAGGGTTGTAACTTTTGTTTATTATGGCTTTCACATATATTCAATGCAAACATACACATCTGGCATGTTGCTGCACAACCCAAAGCCAAAATATATTGCAATTGTGATAAACCAGACAAGTACTTTAGCTTGATTTGTTTCACAACTGTCTCAAGTCATGGTCACTATGAACTGCTACAACACAGACAACCATTGGCCGTCAAGACCCATGTCAAGGGTCCCCTTTCTACAATACCTATGACAAGTGCAGCTAACTTTACATCCATTACCTCAATTCATGATAACAAACAACTGTCATCAATGTCATCCCTTTTAAGAGTAGAAATTTGTGCTAAGGAACAACGCATTTGTGAAGAGAAATATGAAAAAATGGATATTGTTAATTGTTCTCAAGCAAGTTTACAGCCAAAATTGCTCTCAAATTTATTTGGCATAGATGTAAAGATACATCAATCTTTGTAATGTTTGAAACTAGCAATACGTGGCATAAGCAAACAACACTAAGACATGGCACACAAAGAGTTGGCTATATCAAGCAATATTGCAAAATAACATGGCACATGTTTACAACCCGAGATTTACATAGCTGACATAGACATAAAACAAGCACCCCATCAAACATTGCAATGTTTAAAAGCCAAAATTTGTAGTGTACAGAACCAAGAACTAGACATTCCATTGGCCACAACATGCTCTAGTATTCCAAGTGTTCCACATGTCACAGGTAATGAAAATGTGAAAAGCCTTGGCACATACTTGATAGCTCGCCGATCGTTGCGTTGTTTGAAATCTGAGATTCGTGATTCACAAAAGTAGCATGTTGCACATGTTCCAAAGCCAAAGCATAGATTATGTAGGTCATTTATATCTTTCAAGACAAGGGCCATGCATCAACAAAACAAAAAGAGACATACATCTCTACCAAACACCATATTAAATAAATCTGTTAAAGAATACTTGCAAACCATCAAAGACACATTCACTCAACCATGTCTTGTTTGTGATAGACTTCATTTCCACAAGAACATTTTCCCAGCTAACAATGCAATTATCAATGCTTTATCTTTGCTTTGCATTGAAATGGTCGCAAAAACAATAGCCATAGGCTAGCCCATTTGTAGCCAATGTATAAAAGTTGCTTTAAATAACAAGGTCCATCCTTTTGTTGGACCATCAAAGATAAGACACAATACACAAATAGATGTTGTCCATTCATTGACTTCTCTTGAAGAAAGACTTGTCTCTTTGCGCATTGCCTTTGCACAGATAAGGCAACTAGGGTATTGAAGAGCGCAATATGGTTTGCTTGGCGCAATTATCAATGTTCTTGTAGATTTTGGTAGAGTGCAATAAGCATTGCCTAGGCAACTAGATGAAACTACAACAATCACAATTAGATTGAAACACAAACTAGAATACCAAAATGCATTTGTACAAAGTAATGTTAGACTTGCTTGTGTCATGAATGCCTTGGCAAGTTTGTCGAAAACACCATTATATATAAAAGAGAATGTTCTCATTAATTTAAAGATTGACAAGATCTATTCACCAAAAAAATTGAACAAATGCATAGAGATTTTGAACTTGATGTCGATATGAATATTGATACAGCTGAGGATGGTGAAGAACCCATAACTGAATTAGTAATACATTGGTTTAATGAGCCTCACTCAATCAAAGACTTGGATAACACCATCGTTGAAGTTGCACCATCTGAAGGTTTTAAACCACTTGGTATTTTCCAAGATAGTTTCTCAGAAGAAATGAACTTTCCAACCTTGTTTTATGGTTACGCTCGCCCAATCGACATAAATAAAAACTTTTCCTTTCAAAAAATAGCAAAATGGGACCTTAGCAATAAAGATAATGACTTTGCCATGTACATAACAAACATTTTCTTTAAGGCCATTAAAATTATTATTCTGCAAGTGTCTTCATTGGCATGGGTGTGCATAAGAAAAACTGAATTGAAAGGCAAGAAACTTGTTGCTAAAGATGTGCGTAGTTTAGAAGCTCTTGTAAAAATATTGAGATCTCCATTGGGCTATAGGTCATTAAAAATTGTTCGAACTTCACAAGATTATTTAGAAAATGCCAGGAAAAATATATTTGCAATGATAAGGCAATTGGGCCCTCCCACATTCTTTGTCACATTGACAAGGGTTGAGCACTTCTGAGAGACGTTATGCCAGGTATTGCAACAAATATCAAATGAGCAGGTCTATACATGCAATGAAACTATAGAGGATAGGAACCTGGACTTTGATATTAGAAAAAACTCAGTGCTTTGTAGCCACTACTTCAATCATAGACTCAATGCATTCCAGAAAATGATGCTTAAAAAACATAAAATATTTGGTCAAGTCTTGGACTAATTTTTTGTGACAGAGTTCTAGAATCATGACAATGAACACATTCATTTCATGCTTTGGGTTAAAAATGCTCCTGTATATGACAATTGCTCAAACATTGAAATTGAAAACTTTGTGGACAAATATATATCATGTGATTCTTTATTGCTTGATACAAACCTTGTGAAAATGCAAATGCATCATCATACAAAGACTTGTAAAAAATATAGAAACTCAAGCTGCAGGTTTAGTTTTCCTTTGCCTCCCATGGCTAGGACTACTATAATGGACTCACTGTCCATGCTTGACAATGCAATGAAGCAAAGAGAAAGATTTTTTTTTCAAGTTGTTAAGAAACAAAAGCTATACTAAGGAACTAACATTCGAAAGTTTCTTGCATGAAATTGAAATGACTGAAATAAATTATATTGCAATGCTGCGATCGACATTGTCATGTTAAAAGGAGACCCGAATGATATTTGGATAAATGCTTTTGCAAAGCAAGTTCCATTTCTCTAGTATGCAAATACAGACACATAGTTCATATTAGATGCATACGCTGCTGCATCATATTATTGTTCATACATGAAAAAACAAGATTGAACATTGTCTCTTGCATTTCATCAGGTGCATGAGCAATGCACTCATGCATATGATGGAAAGATACAATTCATATGAAAAATAGGCAATTATTTTCTTAACTATCAACAAATGTCTAGTTGCTAGGCCATACACATTGTCCTCTCATTGCCATTGCATCGTAGCTCAAGGAAAATTATTTTCATTAATACTGCTCCATTGGAAAAACACATTTTTATGTTGAAAAGTCCTAAACTATTGGAAAGAGAGATGATTCTAAAAATATTATGTGCCTATTTGTAGTTGAAAAACACACACAATGGCCAAAGCATTTGGAAACATTGTCATTGGCTGAATATACAACATACTATTCAAGCAATTCCAGAAACATAAAAAAAAGAACTAGGCCACAAATCATACACTATGTAAAATACAATCAACATACAGATATTGAGAATTACCGTAGAGAGAAAATGATGCTATATATTCCTTTTAGAACTAATGAATAGACATTGCTGCATGGACATGGAACATGGATTGAAGCATTCAATGCCAAAAAAGCACAAATTGCAAACATTGAAAGCATGCTCACTGCCCAAATTACCTCGAGATGAGGTGACATTGATTATGTTGCTAAAAAATATGACAAGGAAATCCATCCAACAATAAACCTTGATAATGAAATTGATATAGACGGGAAACAAAATGGCATAGAGAAGTATGACACGGAATCTGACCTAAAGCACACAAAACAGGCAAAGCCCATAGATTCAACTTGGAATTTTCTTAGAAACCACCCATCCATACTTGCTTAGCAAACAAGAATACTTCAATATACTAAGGCAATTGAAAATGGAACAATAATCTATACTAAAGGACATACTAATGACCAAAAAGCTTCAACCCACAAAATCATTGTACTTGTTCTTGACAAGTGGTGCTGGCACAAGAAAAACTTTCACAGCCAAAGCAATCTATCAAGCATTGATTCGATTCTAGGACAAGAAACTTGATAGTGACCCACTCAAACCTAAAGGCCTTATTGTGGCTTCCACAGGGAAAGCTACATACAATGCAGGTGGCACCACTGCACATTTCATCTTCCATCTGCCATGCAACTCTTCAAAAATCTTTTCGTTGGATTCAAACATGCTTGATGGATTGAGCAAAAAATTTGACCAGCTACAATTTTTGCTTCTTGATGAGGTATCATTGATTGGTTCCCGAATGCTTTACAATATTGACATTAGACTTCACCAGATCAAACACGCACCAACAAAATCCTTTGGCAATTTGGATATATCATATTTTGTGGTGACTGTTGAACACCTAGAATACTAAGAGGGGGGGTGAATCAATATTCTGTTAAACCATTTACCCTTCAAAAATTCAATCCATCTAGCATATACAATTGCAGTAAAGGAAATTAAGCATAAAACACACAACCACAACTCATAACACATGAACACCAAGATTTTTACATGGAAAACCCAAAAAGGGAAAAACCACGGTGAGAATTAGCTCACAATATAAAGTAGTATCAACACCAAATTTCAAAAGACTCACTACCCAGAAGAAAGGCTCACTACCTAAGGACTCACTGTCTTGAAAGAAAGAGATAGAAGAGGTGGCTCACTGTCAGAGTTTAACTGTTATAATTGCATCTAACATATGCATGGAGTACAGTTCCAATGAAGCTCAAAGTACTGAAACAATATTCATCACACAATTTTGAAATACCAAACTCCATTGCTTTGCATTTATTTAATTTGCTTCCACAGGCACTGGTCGCATCACACATTCAATCATTTTATTATTCACATTACATCCATCATGCAAACACATGACACTCATTTATACTGTCATCAACCTTGAGAACATTCTCCAAAGTCGGCACAACACCTTAATCCAGAAAATTCAAATTAGGTCTAGACCTAAACATTCCCACGGTGGAAAGGAATGAATGTGGACCACAACACACCTTATCTTGGACCTAAATTCATCCAAGCATGCCACTCCATGCAACTACAATCACTGAAGCAACTCCGCAATTAGTGTAAACACCCAAGGTCGGCCAAATCTATGTTAACACAATGAACTTTTAAGTACACGCTTCCTCAAACCCAAAGATGACTTGCAGACCACATGTAAGGCTTCAACACAATCTAGAGTATTCTATGAACATCCTGAAACATCTTGAAAACCAACAAATCCCTCTACAACAACTTTCACCTGCCAGACAACCTTATCATGTTTATCCAACATGCTTAACTATCTTTGTCATACACTGTATCCCTAGAAACTGACTTCAGGAGCACCAAACCACGAACAACTTCAACAAAAGAAAGATATAAACCTTATAAGCACAAATCGAGAACCGCAAGACCTAAAACCACTTTGCAGAGAAATGAGGAGCAAAGACATTTCTCCCAGACCCCTCTGCAACACTCATAAACATAGTCTTCATATTGGTGAACACAACTTCTTCTGCACAAGGAACTAGAACACCAAATTTAGAATATAACATCTCTTAACATCTCTAAAAAACATATCCAAACTGTAAAGTTATATTTTCAACATAGAGGAAATGTGGAGCAAAACCAGAACACTATTCTATAAACCAGAATGCCACTTCAACACACTATTTCTTTTAATAATCAAATTTTCTCAAAAGCACTTGGAAACCAACCATCAGAAGCATATTCCTAACATCTTCAACACTTCTTCAAAACACCTGGAAATCATCTTACAACAACCTCATCTCTTGTCAACTAGTAGACATAGTTGACACCAATGACAACACAAGCTTGTTGACATCAATGACAACACCGATGGCACATACTTGCAACAATCTCCCCCTTTTTCATTGATGGCAACACATAATGTGAAAAACCATCAAGACACAACTCTACACCGAACTTCTTTTCTTTCTTGCTTTCCCCCTTTCTTTTACACCTCTTACTCTCTCTGACAACTAATTCTTTCCTCTTTCACATTGCTCTCTCGCCCCCTTTGACATTAATGGCAAAGGGCAACATACCATTTCTTTCACTCTTAGCAGGTCTCAACATTCTACTATGTCTGGGTAATTTCTGATATACAAATCCTTGTAACTTTTCATTTTGAGTGAATGAGAGGCTGAAACCTTAGATCTATCATGTCGCTTCGTATTATAAGTTGCCATTAGAACCGCATGGCCAAATATGCAACTGTGGAGGAATGCAGAGCATTCCATCACCTTGCTAGGAATACTTTTACAAAACCAACACTGTCTACAAGCTTATCAACAAAAGAACAACCTTCCAGTGATCAGATTCTCATGAAACTTGGAACATACATAATGTGACACTTTATAAAGCTATTTTCCAAATTACAACAACTAAACATTAGTATGATGGAAATGCGGAGCAATCTTCTAGAAAGTCTTCAAAAGAGTAGTCATCCTGAAACAGGGACAAACACCAACTTCCAGAGTAACATATCTTGTCTTCTCAAGAATTCAAACTTAACTCTGCATTGATTAGGGCATGACATTCAACCATAAATTTTCCTTCTTTTAGGAACATAACATCTCATCTCTTGACAACCTTTATGGAAACCTCTGCAACCTTTCTCACCTTGTGACATCAATACACACTATGTTGACATCAAGAACAACACATATTCCCAACAAACTCCCTTTTAGATTCTCTCCTCTTTTAACATCAAGGATAAAGGGATTCAACACTTACCTATTCTCCCCCTTTGATCAACATTCATCTGTCCACAACCTTTCTCTTGCAAGCTCCCCTTATCATTAGTCACCACTACCTGCTTCCCCTGAGAGGTAGCCAACATCAATCCAAGTTAAAGATGTGGTATGAACTCCCCCTGGACAGATGCATCAATATGGATCTTTAGCAATTACCCTTAACCTCTGCTGAAAATCCTCAAATGTGTCTAAGAGCTTTTGTCACTGTCACTATCACTGCCACTTTCATTCTTAGAGTCTAAATCATCATTTCCTTATGCTTCAAAGATATCTTTCTTTAGTTTTCATAGGCCATCTCAGGTTCTAAGAATTCAGGATCAACTTCTTGATCAAGTTCATGTGTTAATTGATCTTCTTGCTCTACAAGATCTAATTCGGCACACATAGCTAGATAACCCTCAAACTTGCAATTTGCAAAAAGGCCTTCAATCAAAGCTATACTTGTTTGTCAATTTCCACTTCCAAAAAAAATTGTTTCCCAGATGATTGTCTTCTACCATGTCTTTCACTATGTTAAAACTTGACTCTGCACCCTGAGATAGGCACCGGTCAAAAGTTAGAAAGATTTCATGGTTCAAATCCTAGTCTTGCAACCAAAACATATAAAGTAAAATCATTTCAAAATCTCAATCTTTTAGGTTTTAGGAGTAGGGTCTAGGAGTTGCATGCTCTCAGATATAACCTGAGGAGATAGTCTAAGAACATTGCCAGTCTAGGGTTTATCCGATAAATCTTGGTGCATAGTTGTGAGCATTCTACTTGAGTTATTCAAAGATAAATCTTTTGTTGTGAATGAGGGATACCCCCTAGGTGTGGCAGAACCTGAAGTGCAGGGGAGACAAGTGCAAACAATCTCCCGTCTTTGTTGGCCAAGTCCTACAATAAACCTAACCATAAGAATTGGTAAACCTTTAGGGTTTACTGTCTCTTGATTTGGGGACCAACCCATTGGTTCTCATACTTTAAGTTTTAGTTTGAATAGTTGTGCAAGAAGAGCTTGAATTGAACACTTGAAGACCACTCACTTTGAAACCCCTTGTTCACTAACCCATTGATACTCTTTTGAAGGGCATTCCAAGTCATGCACTGATATTCCACACTGCTCTTGTCATGCACATAGACACCCCCACTTCTTCCAACACCCTTCTCAATTCCTCTTACAACACCTTCATCATTCCTATTCTGTGATGGACCAGAAATATTCACTTCCACTGCTTCTTAGTCCCTCTTGTTTCCAGAAACCTCTTTTTTACTCATTTCATGCTTATGTCTATCACCTGACTCCTTGTGAGACCTTAATTCGCCATAAATGCTTTGTCTGATAAAGCTGTCAAACCTTTCACTATACACACAGTTATCTTCAAATTCTTTGCAAACTTCCACATTAGGAGATTTTCTACCGCAGTCTTCACCAAATGATTAAGCATGTCAACCTTCATCTCATATCTTCGTGCTGAGGCATCAACACCATTCCTTTGACAGGGGGAAAGATTTTCTTTAAAGTTCCCCCTGAGCCAGATCTCTCATCTTAGTTTTCGAAGGAAAAATCTGCACTAGATGCCGATACAAGCTCATCTTCAACCTCTGATGCATTCTTCTTTATCCAAATCTTATTCATTTCCTTCTTGGTCTCTGCTGGATCAACCTTTGGTACTGGTTTATTCTTCTCTACTAGATTATCCTTCTTCATGTTTTTGCTTCTACAAAACTTAGAAATGTGTACAGGTCTATTGAAATTATAGCACACAACATTCCTATGACTAGAATTTATTCCATTCATTCTAAATTTGCATTGATTAGCTTTATGCACAAATTTATTGCATGCATGTATAACAGTAGCCATTAAAATATTGAACCATTCTATCATTGCTATAGACATTACTCATTTGACTTCTGCAATCACTAGCTCTATGTCCCATCTTATTGCATGCATAACACCTAATAGAGTTTTGACTCACTTTACTTCTACATTTAGCAGCTCTATGACCAACTTTATTGCATGTAAAGCATTGAACAGAGAAAGATGGAATATTTTGATTCCTTCTACTTCTACATTCTATTGCTTTGTGTCCATACTTATTACAAAAATGCCAAAAACCATTGAAAGATGGGTACCTCTGAGCATTTGGTTGTTTGACTGAAGGTCTTCTGGATTTATTCTTTTGATTTTGGATCTGCTTGCCATTGTTCCTTTGATTTGAAGTTTGAACTAATTTTGAACTTTCACCTTTTTCAAATCCTAAACTCTCTTTATCATTTGGACCTTTTTGACTTGCAATCATTTCATCTAGCTTTGTAGAACTCATCTTAAACTTGTCTTCAAGCATTCTTGCCTTCTCCAAATCAGATTTCATATTTACAACTTCCTATTCAAGCCTTGGACATTCTTTTGATTTGCTTTCCACTACTGCATTAAGACATTCCTCAGTTCTTGTCTTCTCCTCAGCTTGCACTTTCAAACTATTGATAGATTCATTTGCTTGCTTCAATTGTTCACTGACTTCCTTATGCCTTTCTCTAAACCTTTTAACTTGCTCTCTCAATTTTCAAGTGCATTCATCTACTTCTCTAACATTTTCCTTTAGATATTTGATTTCACCTTTAGTCCTTTCAAGATCTTCAAGAGCAACATTAAGTTCTCCAGCTTTGTCAAGTATGTAGTCTTCTCCAATGTATTTAGCAGCATGAATCTCTTTCGGAGGAATAGGTAACCTTTTAGCACCCATGTGTTCAATCTCCAAGATCTTCCTTGAGCAGTTAAGCTTCTTCCAAAGGACTTGGCTTTGATACCAATTATTGAACACCCATAATACTAAGGAGGGGGGGTCAATCAGTATTCTGTTAAACCATTTACCCTTCAAAAATTCAATCCATCTAGCATATACAACTGCAAAAGAGTAAATTAAGCATACAACACACAACCACAACTCATAACACATGAACACCAGGATTTTTACGTGGAAAACCTAAAAAGGGAAAAACCATGGTGAGGATTAGCTCAAAATATAAAGTAGTATCAACACCGAATTACAAAAGGCTCACTGCCCAAAAGAAAGACTCACTGCCCTAAAAGAAAGAGATAGAAGAGGTGGCTCACTGCCAGAGTTGAATTGTTATAATTGCATCTAACATATGCATGGAGTACAGTTCCAATGAAGCTCAAAGTACCGAAACAATATTCATCACACAATTCTAAAATACTAAACTCTACTGCTCTGCATTCATTCAATTTGCTTCCACAGACACTTGTCGCATCACACATTCAATCATTCTGTTATTCACATTACATCCATCATGCACACACATAATCACAATCCCTTGCACTGATTTATACTATCATCAACCTTGAGAACATTCTCCAAGGTCGGCACAACACCTTAATCCAGAAAATCCAAATTAGGTCTGGAACTAAACATTCCCACGGTGGAAAGGAATGAATGCGGGCCACAACACACCTTAGCTTGGACCTAAATTCATCCAAGCATGCCACTCCACACAACTACAATCACCAAAGCAACTCCGCAATTAGTGTAAACACCCAAGGTCGTCCAAACTTGTGTTAACACAATGAACTTTTAAGTACACACTTCCTCAAACCCAAAGACAACTTGTGGACCACATGTAAGGCTTCAACACAATCTAGAGTATTCCACAAACATCCTAAAACATCCAAAAACCAACAAATTGCTCCGCAACAACTTTCACCTACCGCACAACCTTATCATGTTTATCCAGCATGCTTAACTATCTCTGTCATACATTGTATCTCTAGAAATCAACTTTCAGAGCACCAAACCATGAACAACTTCAACAAAAGAAATATATAAACCTTATAAGTACAATTCCAGAACCACAAGACCTAAAACCACTTTGTGGAGAAATGCAAAGCAAAGACATTTCTCCCAGACCCCTCTGTAACACTCAAAAACATAGTCTTCATACTGGTGAACACAACTTCCTTTGCACAATGAACCAGAACACCAAATCTAGAATATAACATCTCTTAACATCTCTAAAAAACATATCCAAACCATAAAGTTAGATCTTAAACATAGAGGAAATGCAGAGCAAAACCAAAACACTACTTTGTAAACTAGAATGCCACTTCAACACACTGTTTCTTTTAATAATCAAATTTTCTCAAAAGCACTTGGAAACCAACCATCAGAAGCATATTCCTAACATCTTTAGTACTTCTTCAAAGCAACCAAATCATCTTACAACAACTTCATCTCTGCTCAACCAGTAGACACAATTGACACCAATGACAACACAAGCTTGTTGATATCAATGACAACACCGACGACACATACTTGCAATAGTGACTTGTATCAAGCACAACCTATATGTGACACTTGGGTATTCAAACAACCAATAATACATGGTGAGAAAATTTTGTACCCTTTTTGGGTTGACAATGCCAAATGCTTCCACTTGCATACTGTGGTTAGACAAACAAATGCAAATTTGTTTTCCATTCTTAATTGTGCTAGGGTTTCTCAACAAACTGAAGAAGACATTCCCTACTTGAATACCATATGTTGCAAGACTCCTCCCAATGATCCAAGCTTCCCACACTTGTTTCACAGAAATTTAGTTGTCAACAAGCACAACAAAAAAATATTTGACACGTTGCTTGGGTAGCCTTGCATATTAAACGTGCAATAGATAAACAACTCAAACCCATTGATTATATACACTACCAAGGTTAAAAATTGTCATTGCCCATCACAATCATCCTAAAGAAAGAGATTTTGGTTGAGTTGATTGATGGAAACCTTGATACACAAGATGGTTTTGTCAATGGTGCAAATGGCATTTTCAAATTCCATACAGCTGACCAATAAGACATTGTCTAGGTTCAATTCAATGACCCCCTGGTCGAAAAACTACAATGACAAAAAATGCAAGCTCTATACACAAACTCTATCTCACCTTGTTGGACTCCTCTAACAAGGGTTGTAAAAAAGGTAAAGTTGGCAACAAAAATAGTCACTCGAAGCCAATTCCCTTTGCAAATAACATGTGCATGAACCATCCATAGAGCACAGGGTCTCACAATGGATGGGAATGCTTTTGACCCTTCTAAAGTCTATCAACATGGCCTTGTTTACATTTCTCTATCACGAGTGAAAAATATTGATTCATTATATTTAATGCACAGACTACAGCCACAAAACTTCAAAGTGTTAGAAAAAGTGCAAAACAAAATGCTTTGGCTCCAAACCTTTGCACAATGGAAAGTGCAATACAGTCTTGCGTGTATCCCTTCTAGCCGCTTCATTGTATGCTCTTTAAATACATGTAGCTTTGCATTACATGTAGATGACATAGTTAATGACTATGATCTCCTTAAAGCAATTGTGCTTTGCTTCCAAGAAACTAGAGATAATGTTCTTGACCATATTGGATTGCTGAATGAAACATTCAATTATCGTGCTGCATTAAATATACATAGACTATTAACATGCTACAAAAAAGTGGTATCTTTGCAAAAAATAGAGACCTTTGCAACAAAGCACTTGGAATCAATGACTATAGACTTATTGCACCTTGGAAATGCTTTACGCATCACAAATATATATTTGGCTCCTTCTGCAAGCATTGATGAATTGCTGCTTCTAGTGAACAGTATTGTTAAGTCGTTGCCACCCAATTACAAATTGATTCTCGTTAGAGAGTTCAACATAGACACACTTCAATCCAAGAAAACACAAACACAATTGCTTCAATTTATGCAAGAACTCAAACTCTGCTTGGTAGTTGACAAGCTAAAAACACTTGCATGCACTTTGCTAGATCACTTTTGGGTACGCGACATTGATATTTGCATTGCAAACTTCATTGTGCTTGATTCCTATTAGACATACCACTTTGCAATATCTTTTGACTTCCCTCTATAGTGCACACCACTTCGCTTTGCTCTATGCATTTGGATATGGTTGCAAAACCTATAAAAATATTGTAGCTAAATTGAAGTTGTTATATTTAATTCTCTATAGATATGCACACTATGTAAAATAGAACTTGATTGTGTCATGTTGTGCGTTTTTCATTCTTTCTCATGTGAGAAGCACTATTGGAATTGTTGAGAGGTGTGTAAACCAATAAAAAAAGCATCGAATACTATAATAGATACAATCAAAGCTCTTTAGATTTATAATTGCACACCAAGGATCAATCTTTATCTTACATATATATTGCACAGATAACAACACTTGCAACAGTCCAACCATAATTATCATTGGGGGGTGGATACACAATAAAATTTCTATAGACAACCATCCATCCAAAAGGCAAAGAGAAGATCACAAAAGGTGCTCACATCAAACATCTTTGCTAGCAACTTATTGCTTTTACCTTTTGCATTAAAAACATGCCTTTGTTTCTAATCTCGATAACTAATATTGATACTGCTTAAAGAGATCATTTACGAGCTTGAGTAAATTAAAGCATTAATTAGTTAGTTTTAAGTTAATCAACATGGTGTAAATAATGCTTTTGATTTTAGAATTTGTATAATTTTATCAAATACTTATATTGGTTAAATACAACCATCAATATGTAGTTGACTACTTATATTGCCGTTGCTATATCCATTGCTGAGATATAATCTTATGTATATTCCCATGTCTAGGGATGCACACATGCTTGTTGGCCAGGAAGACTCCTCTAGTAGCCAGCACCAAGAAAAAAGTTAGTGTTTTGCAAAAACTTCTACACATGTGGCTTGGTTCTTTTACTCCTCATTTACTCATTCAATATATTGCATGTCTTGTTAGAGGTCCTGTTATTTGGTCATTATAATTTTAAGTTTGATAGTTCGACTTCATACAATAGAGAAGATAACCACTAACTTGGTTGTATACTTGTGGCATGCACCTCATGGTAGCAGATTGAAGCTAGAGCACCATATTTTATCAAATATACTTGAAATATACACCAAAAAATCAGCCCTTGTTTTTAAAGGTGATGTTTTTGTAGTCTATGGCCCAGCTTGTAGTAGAAATGCTGCAATACAAGCAAATGTAGAAATTGTCCTCATTGATCTTGTAGATAGCTATCGACAAATGACCATAACAGTAAACACCAATAACAAGTTGATTGACATGTTTTTGCCACAACTTTTTCCTGGTGCAAGTGTACGAATCACAAAGTTTTCAATAAAAATGAAACACAATATGAAAGAGGAGATGCAAACTATTGCCTAGTATTGACTTCTAAAACCATTGTTGAAAGCATTGGGAAAGTTTGCAAGTAGTGTAAGCTAATACTTGGTATGACCATTTCTCAACTCATCGAATTAGATATTGCCTACTTAGTAGGAACGTTTGGTGTTGTTGCGACTTCTCATCACCAAACACCAAACCAATACGAGTTGCATGTCAAAGATGGTGACTCACAAAATGACGTGGCCACTATAAGTATTCTATCTTAGATACAACAACATATTTTATAGATTTTACAATATACACTCTACTAACAATTTATGCATTCTGACTATATTATAGGTCCTAGTCCCTAGCAACCACACTGAATTATTTGCTACCCTTCACCAAATTCTTGCCTCAACCACAACTCCATTAAACCTTTTCAAAAATGTTGTGTGAAGTGGCTCAAGAGGGACATGAGTCATACGTTCAACCCAGTCCACATTCATAGACGAATTAAATGATCAATGCACTAAAGCTTTTTTGTAGACTCTTGCATGCTTGAATCTCCAGGCAAACCTTCTAAACACTTCATTCTTCTTGTAACTTCCAATATTGAAATGTCTTGCAATATTAAACTTGTACATTACACTAATAAAATGTTTGCTTCTATGATAGGTGACTGACACATTGAAAGCAAATAATATTTATCTACCTCCTCACTAGCCATTTTGTGACTCCTACCAACAAATAGTTTTTTAGGCAAGCCTTGCAAAGACAACATGGTCCATTGTAGGAAGTGTGCAACAATGATAATATTTGAATACCAACACCTATTGCAATGTACAATTCAAAAAATAGATGGAGTTGTTGATTGTTACTTGCATAAAAACTTTTATAGCAAAACTTCCCTGAGCTTGTAGCGATCCCTTTCATAAAGTACATACATGACATCTTTGCGGTTGTGTTTTTGCTGCGTAGATTCCAGATACAAGGAACCTTTACATTGACAATGGATAATTGCATAGTTGAACTTGTCAAGGAACCAAGTAGTGCTTTACTTTGACATTTATATAGACAAAAATCTTTTTTTTAAAACAATTTATGCTGCCTCTTAATGACATCTATTCAAAAAACTTGGTCTCCATGTTATTATCTTGCAAGTTTAAGCACTGTACACTTCATTATTCCTATTTACATCTTGCTTTCCCATTTTGATGCTTGGATAGCTGGACTTAAGCATTATACTCTATTCATTTCATTGCTTGTTCATGCGCCGTGTTTAGAATTAGTTATCGCCTTGGCTCATGAATTTGAAATGTGTTGGAAACACATTAAACATGAACTTCTACATATATACATATACATATACATATTTATTCATCTTGTATCTTGCATTTGGCTGTTGATTTTTGTTGGGATTTGTAAAATCCCAATTAGTTTTCAATACATGTCTTGATGATCATATGTTCTGATACTTTTTCTATAGGTTTTACATTGTTAAGAATATTGTTTAGTGGTTTTTAGGCTTTATTTTGTCTCTTCCATCTTGTATCTTGCATTTGGTTGTTGATTTTTGAAAATAATTTATATTGCTTCTCAATGGCATCGATACAAAAAACTTGGTCTCCATGTTATTATCTTGCAAGTTTAAGCACTGTACACTTCACTATTCCTAATTACATCTTTCTTTCCCATTTTGATGCTTGGATAGTTGGACTTAAGCATTATACTCTGTTCAGTTCACTGCCTGTTCATGCGTTGTCTTTATAATTAGTTATCACCTTGGCTCATGAATTTGAAATGTGTTGGAAACACATTAAACATTAACTTCTACATATATACATATACATATTTATTCATCTTGTATCTTGCATTTGGTTGTTGATTTTTGTTGGGATTTGTAAACTCCAAATTAGTTTTCAATACATGGCTTGATGATCTTATGTTATGATACTTTTTCTACAAGTTTTATATTGTTAAGAATATTGTTTAGTGGTTTTTAGGCCTTATTTTGTCTCTTTCATCTTGTATCTTGTATTTGGTTGTTAATTTTTGTTGGGATTTGTAAAATCCAAGTTAGTTTTCAATACATGGGTTGATGATCTTATGTTCTAGTACTTGTTTCTATAAGTTTTACATTGTTAAGAATATTATTTGATGGTTTTCTACAAACTTAGTACATATATAGATTAGTTATTATCCTTGCGTTGTTTATGTTTATGATTTTGTCGTTGCACGACAACTTCTCGTCCCCTCAGGAGACCACAACATAAAATTGAAAAGATTAAAAATATGGTCATGGGTGTTGGAATGCTTTGCCCATGAAAGTTGCTAAGTTTTGACTATATTATATGTAAGTTTGTTTGTTTAAGATCATGTTTTCTTATATGTAAGGTACTTGTTTCCCTTGACATTCTTTTACCTCCTTTTAGCTTAATATTATCTAACATAAGACTTGTTTGACTTTCTTGATTGAGTTACACGAGTTTTGATGTTGGACTTAAAATTCATTTATTCTAAACTGTGTCCAACAAGAGGAGCCCAAGGAGGAGAGAGATGATGATATGAGATTCAACTTGTTTGACTAGACTCTTTTTTGGGAGAATATTTCATTTAGAATTTTTAAACTGTTTTTGTTTTATCATGATCAGTTCGTGAGTAGTGAGTTGAAGTTAGGGCATGTCATATTGCTTCTCATTTGGGCATAGGCATTTGAGTTTTTCTGACTTAGCTGAGTAGAAAGTGCAAATAAATTCTTGTGGTTTAGCTGAAGAGGCAGTTCTGGGAATAAGTTTTTAAAATTTTTGTTGACTTATTAAGTAAAAATCTATGTCCAAGAATGCATGCTACATTTAGGAGGTGGCAGATACATAATAGAATAGCAATTTGTTAACTTTGGTGAGTGCTGATTGCAACACTTTTGCTATTGGAGATGATAAGAGTATTGAAGAGAAATGTTGCAGTCTTAGAATGTACTTAAGATTGAAAAATGTTTAAATGGATTCAGTCATAATTAGAATTTACTTTCAGTTATGGAAATGTCATGTAGTGTTTGTTGGAGGTTTTAAATTGTTATTGGCAACAGTTGCAGATAACATTTTTAAAGTTGAGGGCCTCCATTCTCTATGGAAGTCAATATGAATTTATTGAGGCAATATAGTTGAATGAATAGAGGAATCATTTAGTATGAATGTGAACGGTTTGAATTTGACTATACTTCCTATTGAGTTTTTTTTGCATATTTGAACACTATTGTGTGTTTTTAAAAGGTGCACATATTCTTGTAAACATGAGTAGATACTTTTTCTACCTTGTTCATGAAGCAATTTTATATCAACTAGCATACATATTTTAAATACAACTATCTAAAAAAGCTATGAAAATTACTATATTTAGCTATGACCATACTATATGGCATAGTAAAATATATTCTCAATCTTTAACAAAACACATTTCCCATGTCCAATGCACATTACAATGCTTTTGCTTTTCACTCCTTGGCATACCTTTGCTACTTTGCAGCTGGTAGGGACTCCAATTGCATTGGAGCTCTTGTTAATATTAATGGTTGTAGTCATAGACCACAAATAAATAGATTATGTGCAATATTATATTTCCCAATCTTATAGGCTTCACATCTGATCATAAAGAATAGAAAGGGGTGTACACAGGCGAAGAATATGTATATGTAGATATTAAGGTGGAACTAAATTATCAATAAAGGACATGCCAGTGCATTTAGAACAAGCTTACATTATTGAGGACTAATGCATTTGCAATTATCACAAGTAAAAAGAATAGAAAATGTCAATCTCTCTTTCCATACTCGCTAGATTGTAAATTATCACCTATATTTCAGACCTTGAAAAATTTAATACTACTTCAGAGGCCAATATTAGATAATAATTATTGATCCTTTATGCCATTATTAAATCAACAAAACAATTATATAAACATTAATAGGTTGAGTATGGTGAATCTCTACTTTAATTTACCTTCCTCTCTTGTGTTGTGGGTGTGTACTTAATAACCCCCATTGAAAACACTTGCGAGAAAACATAATTTTGGCACTAATTAGCTAAATGATAGTAATTCAAATAACATAAGCCCCTCATAATTGGAATATATCAAGTTTTAGAAGAATATCATTAAAAGAAAAACAAAAGTAGGGTAGGAAACTTTCCTATGAAGGTGTGGAAGCTAACTTAGGCCCAAAATATATCCAAGAACATGATGGACGCTAATGGGCTAAAATATACGTTAACAAACGTACATGGTTAATAAAAACACTTAATTTTATTAATTAATATTGAAGTAGGTGATCTTTAGACATTGTAATAAAATTCATGAACAAATGGTTGTAGGACAAAAACATCCATATTTAAAGCATTTATATAAAAACTATTAATTAATAATTTCTTGACTATCTGTCGGAGTTAAGTCTTCCAACATCTGTAGTAGCAAAAGCCCCAGTGTGATATATTGTTAGCAATCCCATTCTTCACGAACAAGATAGACTTGCTTCATTTTTCTCTCCTTTTATTATACGATAAATAATCGATACCAAAACTTTACCAATTGGAAAACAAGATTCTTGGTGAAAGTCCCTGTGTTCAAGTGTTTAATCTTCTCTTCTCTGTTACAAACATCACTTAGATGTGCCCATCAGGATTCATGGATCCCCTTGCTTTGTGTTAGCTTTCATTGTAATGTTTTCTTAATTTTGAGCCATTGACAATCTTGCACGATATATATTTTGATAGGATTTGTTCCATGTTAATAATTACTCTCTCCTCAACAAACTTAACATCTACCGAAATCTATTTTCTATATTTCAATTTTTTGTTCTTTGGCATTAAGTTTTGACTATTATTATTGGATTTTTATTTCCTTCTACATTTTTTATTTGTAATTTTAGTTTTGAGTTTCAATACGATTACCCTCAAACAAGTTATGGAGAGTGAAGATACAAATTTCTTACCACTACGATGCATTTTTATTAAATAATATAAAGCAGTAATATTACTTTTAATAAATAATAATCAATTTTGAAATATCTAAATATTACCAATTGATTATGACTTAAGTAAGGACATTACTTACCGGATTAAAAGTAAGGATATTATACACTACTTTTTACTTTTAATGAGTTCTTATAACAAGAGTTTTGCATTATCAAAATGAAAAGATGTATATTGAACTATAGGTTTTGGTAATCAAACTCGTAATTTCATTATGTTGCCAGTTCAGTTTAGGGTTAGATAGTTTGTCAAATTTTCCTAGATTTAAATAATAATAAAATGTCTAATGATTAATACTTGTTATAAGAAATAAATATACTTGGATATTTGAGGATGGTTACTTACCGCCTCTTACAATTACTTTTGCATAGTTTTTAAAAATATTTTTTATTAACATTTCTTACCATCTCTTACTACTTTCTCCATGTAGCTATTTGTAAATTAGGTTTAGAAAACTCATGTGAATATTTATCTTTGGTAGAACACTTGTAATCAAAAGTTTAAGGGAGTCAAAGGAACTATGGAGCACTACATGAAATACATACATCAATGGTCCAAATTAAAAGGACTACCATCAAACATATCTTGACCATAGATTTTTTGAAACAATGCCATAAATGTTGAGAAACAAATTAAAACTCTTGTTTATTATTATTTTATTTCATTGTAACACTAGTCAGCCATACAATTCCTAAAATCCAGTGAAGACTACAGAAAGCATGGTCACCTGGCTCAATCGGATCTAATCTTTAAACTCTAGATATTTTGTCTGATATCTTGTTCTTCTCAGTTATGGTTTGATCCCTCTTTGATCACTAACACCACTGGGTTGGATTTATCATTTTAGTCTCCAATCACCGACATCACTTTAGTCACTGTTTCATATGTCCATCGGTTCCGGTCACTATTAATGTTGATCCACAAGATAAGAAGAGATCGAGTGAAAGATCTACTAGGTGTGAAACTCTAGGAAAATCATCTCTCTTGAATGTTTATTCTGGAATCAAAGAATCCCTCTATTACATGACTCTTTCACTATCATGTCACCCACAATTATATAAGTCTCACGATCTATATATAGGCATGTATATCACATTGATCTCAATAGCTCTTTCCAAGATTGACCAAATATCTCCCCCCTTCTACAATTTATCATCGTTGTTCGGTCCTCCTTTGGAGAGAGCTTCAAAGAGAATCGACTAGAGTCTCTCACATATTCTCCCATAAAGCTCAAAAACACATGATATCTCTTAATAACTTTGGCAAGAAAGTTTAGTTGTGGGAGGCTTGTATTGTTCCATCTTAAAGTTGGATCTGAATAGGAAGGCTTCCTACTAATAGAAAGAAAATACATAGAAATAAAAATATTAATGTCCGTGATACATGAAGGGCTCTATTCTCTACACACGAGCTCATTTAATTTATTTGTGGGCACATACCAAATATTTTTATCAAGTCCTCATACAAGATAACCATTTAATTCCAATGGAGATGTCATCTTCACTGTGATGAAGTCGTCGATTTAACCATTGAAAGAGTGCCTCCCTAGTTTTTTTTCTCTTTGTGTCTTTCTTTACTATTTGTCATTGATGAGGTCAATGACAATGAAAGTGGGAGCAGTAGAAGTGGAGGAGAGGCCCTGGTAGTTGTGCCCTCTACTATGCACAATAATCTACTAGCTGTGGTTGATATAGTATTGCACTAAACTCACAACTTGTTATCTCTTCTGAGGTAGAATCACATAGAAAATTGGGGTAGAGAATTGTATGCAAAGGAATAAGTAGAATTCGTCAAGTTTGTGAGGCCCTTTTATTGGAAGCATGATATGAGCTCCTGCTCATCTTGTACAAATGAGATGTCCAATAGAAACAAAGTGGTGCACAACAAATTAATCCTCAACAAACCTATGGTTATGGAGACCTTCAACTCCCCCATTCTACACCTCAAAGCAATTACTACACCTTTGCTTTTTGATTTTTTCATTTTCTCTACATCAGCTTGGACATAACCACTCTTCATGTTGTTAACCCAATTGTTCTATTCTTTTAGAGGCAAGCATATGATTTGGATTGCAAGTTACAAACTAATGTTAAGAGCTAATCTCAAAATAATGGACACTTAAGACAATTAAACTCAATCAGTTCTTGGAAGAATGTAATGGATGGTTTGAATCATCACTACTCAAAGTGCTTCATTCTATAGGATTGCATTCCATGAAACACTTTCTAATCTATCAAGAATTTGGCAATTGGTCTTTGTTGAACGTTTTAAAATGAGAACTTAGGTGTTTCCATCAAATTCTCATTCCCTTATTCTCTTACATTTCAAGTTGCTTGCTTGTCATCAATTCCTCTAGATTTTCTTTTATGTTGTCACTTCAATCTCAAGTCTTTGTACAAGATACCTATTTTCAATTAAGTACAATTTCTTATCATCTAACTTCTCATCATCCATTATTCACTCAAAATGCTAATCATTTACTACCTCTATCATTTATTAATATCTATAGATCTATGCACTAGTTTGGTTGCCTTTAATAACATATAGATCTTCCATTGTGTTTTGATTCATTGACATGTTTTAATGGGGTGTGTAGATTATGTGATGAGATATGAGAGGGCCATGGGATATAAATTTGACCTTTTCTATGCCACTACCAGGGATTGATATAAACGTTAAAAAAACATTAACAAATAATAAATAATAAATATAATGTCCAATGATTAATATTTGCTATAATAAATAGATGTTTCCCACTTCATTATTCTTTATTTAAACTCAAACTCATACTATCGCAAAATTATCTAACTCTAACTATATTTTAATATAATAATAAAACTATCGATGTGCCCATTGAACCTATGGGTCCAATTTCTAGTTTAATAAATAGTTGGTGATAGCCCTTGATTCAGGGTACACACTGTTTGTTCCCAAAATAACTGTAACCCAAAACCCTAAGACATTTCACAATCACCAAGGCTAGGGGTTTTGTCAAGGTGATTGAAAGAGGTTTATCAATAGGTCAAGGGCGATTTTGGCCAACTGACAGGAGTGGGTATACTCCTCCACACTTCAAGCTCAATTAGACCTAGGAGGGATATTCCAAGAGGCATGAAATAGAACACAAACAAATATTCGTAGTCATACCCAATGTACACTTGCCCCCAAAGTTGTCACTAGGTTAAGATAAACTGGCTGCACGTGCCTCTATATTAAGCTGATTACTGCACTATGCATTTGTACCTAATCATAACAATATTACATTACTTGAGATGACTCCACTTAACTTTACATACACAACATACATAGTGCAAACATACATGTACATGATTCACCAATGATTTAAACAATTTTGCATCACTTCAGATTCATCCCTGGTTATTATACTAAATCATGGACAAAATGTAGAACCCTACATTAAACCTACTCCTAATCCTACAACTAACAGAAGAGGGTTTGATTAAAATGGTGATTGATCCATCCCCAATATGGACCGTTGCCTACTCCATTGAGCAACTGAGTCATAAATAACAAATGAAAGAAACACACCCAGCAACATATCAACAGAATCATGAGCTGCCAACATATAACTCTGAAATATATTTCATATGATGGATATACTTATTTATCCCAAATACAACTGCAACAATCCATACATAATAGAAGAAAGACACATACAAAAAGGTTTGCATGATTTAAATGCTGTCACACATTATTTGACTTCTGTTACATTCATTCCAGCAAATGTGGCAAAAGAGAATACAAAACTATAATTCAATATCCCTTGAATCATTACAAGGCACCTTGGAGACATACCATGATATGAGAATATTCAATGAAACCTTTCTTCCCTTCTATTGGACATATCCCTCCATTTCCTGTTCAGACATTATCCTTTGCTTGATGCCTTAAAATCTCCCTTAGGCTGTCTTGACCAAACAATTGGTTCAACGACCAACCTTTAGAATACCTTTTGCATATGCATATATAGCAATATGTTTAATGTACATCCCTGTACACTAAAAACATAGTCAACACGTCAATCCCTTACTACATTAAATATGGCTCATGGTCCTGTCAGAAAATCAACACAATTTGAGGATGCCCATGTCCTGTGCACTAATTTTACCTTGAAAGGACTTGTAGAAGGATGGGTTACAAGGGTACTTCATCTAATTCATTCATTTTTGGTACCTACACATTGAAGGCTCACACTGTTTCAGCAACCTGCATTTGACTAATCTACAACAATGGTGAGATTTTAGGGATTCAAGAAATTGCATTCCCCAGAAGCTTTTACAGCACTTTAAAAGTGTTTATCTCACAATTTTACTTTGGCACCTTTTAATATTTTAATTTTCACCTCCTGCATTAGTGCCCTTTCTATTTCCCTTTTATCGCCAAATTTCACCTTTCACGAACTCGCCTCCTTTGCTCTTTTGGCACCTTTGTCAGAAAATTACCCAATCGACAACTTGAGAAATTGTGAACCATGCCTTAGCCTTCTTTTCTTCTTCACTATCGGCCACTAAGTCAAACGGCAAACTTGGTATTCCATCCTTGCTTTCTTCCTTGTCCCTTTTGTTTCTCTTTTGTCTTTGCCTCCCTTTGTCAGCAAAATCTCACATCGGCGAACACTTCCATCGGTGAACCTTTCGGTTCACAAACCACCCCTTTTGCTGACGAAGACATGTTTCTTTATTCACTCATGTTCTCATCCTTCATCTTTATTTTTCTTTCTATGCCTCTTACTTTATCGACAAAAACTCATGTCGGCGAACCTTGCGGTTTGTGAACCATGAACTTTGCCGACAAAAGACTTCATTTTTCTTCTCTTTCTTCTTCATTTCTTAACTTTCATTCGTTGGTGGATACTCCTTCTGTCATTGAATTATCATGGCAGCAAACCACATTCTTAGCGGACTCAAGAGTTCATGAACCAAAGGTCCCGCTGACCAAGACTTGCCTTCTCTTTTTCTTTCTTTTTCTCCCTTTGTCGACAAAATCACCTCGTAGTGAACCTTACCATCGGCGAACCTAACGGTTCACAAAATCCTCCTTTTACCAACAAAGGCACCACCTTTTCCTTCCTTTGCATCTTTGCTTCCTTAGAAAATTTTCCACTTGCTTGACGTTGACCCGGGCTATCAGAAACACTTTGTTGGTGAAAACCCCCATCGACAAACTTGGGGGTTCGTGAACCTCCAACCTTGCCGACAAGCCCTTGGCTCTCTTCCTTTTTCTATCGTCCTTCAACAATACTTAGAAAAATTTCATCCACTTCCTTTATTGGTGAATTTGGCCATCGGTGAACTGAACCATTGGTGAACCTTTCGGTTTGCGAACTGCCAACTTTGCCGATAAATGTATGGTTCCTTTCTCTATGCATCACCCTATCGGTAAAACCCACCAATGACCTAACTTGGTGATTGGTGAACCTTTCGGTTTGTGAACCGCTAAATTTTCTGACAAATACATGGCACTTCCTTTCTTTACTTAGAAACTTTTTCCTTCGCCTCTTTGTTGCTTTGTTGGCAAATTGACAAAACCATGAACCTACGAACTTGGTCGGCAATATTGGTGGTTCATAAACCAACCAATTCACTGACAAAGACCTCAAATGAAGAAATTTTTCAAAGGGAAGAAAACAAAAAGACTTGGGGGGATTTATACTTAGGAATTTTATGAAGGGAACCCATGGAAATTATCTCAGATTGGGTATAAATGATGGGTTTAACAACAAAGGCACAAAGTGGGATTTTTGATGGATTTTCGGGCAAAATGACACATGTTTGGGCATTGGTTTTTTTAGGTGCCAACAGACGCTTCTTGTCTTTTTAGAACTAGGTGTTAAGTGGATTTTTCAAAACTTTTAGGTGCAAAAGTAGTTGAGAATTTATTTATTAAATATTTTTTTAATGGAAAAATGTTTAAAATTATTGATTGGGTTGTCTTTAATTGGTAAATAACCTAATCCTAACTTGATCCTATTTGTTTGCACCATAGGGACTAGTTCTAATCTTTAGTTTACCATTTTTTTTATCAAGATTAAATTTGCATGCATGAAGATGACCCTGGTTCATTTCTGCAACACAATAATGACCCGAGAACTTCCAAATTCAAATTTAAATTTGGGCCTAAGTCGACCCCTTCCCAACTAGCCAATATTCTCCACCTCAAATGTGAAATGTGTTAACTTGTGTGGTAGAGTGTTGTACAAAAGGATAAACCTTAATCTCATTTCATCCATTAAGGAGTTATCACCTGGAAGCAAGATTTGTTCATAGAGAACATTACATCAACATCTACATTAGAAACAAACTAGGGCATATTACATGATTGCTTGTTATTTTTTATCCTTGTCACAAAACTGTTAAATTAGAATCTAGGGGTTTGACCAAAGGAGAAGATCCTTGCTTGACAAACTCCCATGTTAATTAACACTTCTAGGTGTTTGCAAATTCAAATTATAGGAGGCAAGGCAAACAGATTCCAAGTGACTAGAAAGGCAAATCTCATTTTTGCACTTGCATAGATTGAATCCATGAGAGATGTTCATTCCCTAGGACAGAGAGATCAATTTTGCAAGCACAAATTGAATCCACAATAAGGAATAGTATATTTGGTCACCTATCACAAATCTAATACCTAAGCAAAAAAAATATTATAGAGAACAATATACAACATGTAACTTGTCATAACTTATGAAGCTAATTTTTTGATCCCTATTTTGTCATTTTGAGAAGCATAATTAGTATTGTTATTGTCTCAGTACTTAAACCTAGGGTTAATTATTTTCTTGTGTTGAATTATTTCACTTTACCCTAGTTTATTTGTATAGGAAGATTATTTTTCCTCTACATAAATTGGTGTGCTCATATGATCTTACAACCCTTAGGTCTTAGCCTTTGGTTTTATTTCTGAGTTTTTTTCAGTTCTAGAGTTTCTAATTTTTAGAGTTTTTATATCATATTTTACTTGTTTCATCATTTTTATCCTTTTAGGGTTTGTGCATTGAGTTCATGTCAAAGTCTCACTATCGTCCTACTCTCCCTTTGAGAAGAAGTGTTTGTCTCAATACTACAATAGCCAAGAGTCAATCTAAAAATGGAATCTTTGATGGTCAGATGGATAACACTCATAATTAAGAAGAAAACTTTGATTATGAGGCACATTGAGAATAATAAAATAGGAAATACATTGCTATTACTACATAATTACTTTCTAATGAGCTTGCTAATTTAGCTAGTGCTTTTGATCCCACACATATGGTGGATGTTACTCATAGTTTATTGATTGATAAACCCTATGGTTTAGAGATAATTCAAGGCACTGGTGCTAGGATTAGCTCTTCAAGTTCTTTGAATGGTGTATCTTGTCCCCCTGCCATCTAAGTTTATTCCTCCATTATCAACACTCCTACTTTTTTGTTCCTCATGATATCATTACTAGTGTGGTGCCCACTCCTCATGTTCCTCACTCTAGTGTCATCACTAGTTCTCACCCTACTAATATTCCATCTATTTATTACATTCACCCTACCAATGTCATTCCTTCATTCGATGCCACTAGGGTAATGACTTAATCCCACCCTACTAGTGTCATGCATACATTTTTTACTTCTAGCATTGCCACCACTCATTACACTCTTCCTACTAGTGCCATGACTATTCCTTATACCCCATACTCTTTGCATATTCCTCATCCACTTTATACTCTATCTATTATCTCACATGTTCCTTTAATTATTGTCTCCAATTCTACCCTTGATGCACTAGTGGAAATGATTTAAAGATGAATATATTGAAGCACAACATATTCCTTTTCATTTTGAGATAGTGACTTTGCTATGCCCTTAACCTATATTATGCATAGGGATATGTGTAGCCAAATTATGACTACCATAACCCTCAATTAAGTTATATGATCATTTATATAGTCTTGTATAGGTAGTTAGGTCAGCCTGGGTGGAATCTATGGCATAAGTATGGTATACATAGGAGGTAGTGGTTAGTTTGAATTATGTTCTTATTAAAGAATTATGTTATGAAGGTTTTCCCCCTCGAAGTAGCCTATTATTATCAAGTATTTTTTGTTGGATCAGCCAAGATCTGAATGCAAAAACCAAGATTAATTCCACAATGAATATTGAGTACAATAAGTTTAATATCTATCATGTAAAAAGTGAATAAAGATTTACAATGAACTCCTTGTATAATTAGGACAAGGAGGAAGTATGAAGGTAGGAGTAAACTACTGACTAACCTTCCAAAGAGTGTGACACATGTTAGAACACGTGGGACAAGTGTGAGGACATGTGTTAACTCCCTTGGTAAAATCAAGAAGATAAGTCCACTTTTCGTGGAAGTCTCGCAAGCAAGAAAAAACTTGACAAAAATGGGAACTCGTTATGAAAATAGTGGGCCCCTATTCAGGAATGAGCGCTTGAGTGTAAGTGAAAGCCTGCATGGAACAAGTGCTTGTTTAGGCTCAGAAGCCCATTCTTAAATGAGTACCCATTCCATACAGGCTCCCATATATGTAAAGGGTGCCCGTTCACGAAAAAGTATTTATTTTTTTCAGTTGCCTACGAGTTCATTTTGAACTGTTGATTTACGATAACAGGGATGAAAAAAGGGAAGCAAAAATGGGCACCCACATCATTTTACCTCCACAACATGCCTCCATGCCCTTATGCCTCATCCAGAGTTACCCTCAGGTGTTTCCAAGTAGGTAGTTTTCTATTTTTATTATTTTTTACTATATTTTAATTTATATTTAATTTAAAACCTAAATTAGTAATCATCTATTATTTTATTATTTTTTTCATGTATTCATATTAATTATGTTATGTTGTAAAATGTCCCCCTAGGACTTTTACCTCCTAAGTTTAGCTCTCGGGTCCCTTAAGATTTAATCATGCATGTTAGAAATGAATCTAGAAATAAAATCCCCCAAAATCCCATGTCAAATGGGACCTAGGGGTGAACCTTGAGCATACTCTAGACCCAAAATAGGCCCCTAGGCTTGGGCACCCGCGCCCTAGCCCAACCCTATTTTTTTGGGGTCCCAAATTCATATGTCAACTTATGACCGTTAAATGGTGTTCCTTGTCAGCATCTTAAGTTTGAATTACGAAATATTAGCGGGAATGCATATATAATCATGTTTAGGACTTCATTTGAAAACTAGAAGAGAATTTTGAGATTAAGGAGAACTTATGATCATAGAGCATTTAAGGCATTCATTATGTTGTAGAGCAGAATTGTGTTGTTGTTGTGTTTGTTGTTACAAATTTGGCTTTATCTTCTCATGGCATGAAAGATCTTCATCTGCTTGAGAGCTACACCTTCGAGGTGATATCTATTTGTGATTCAATCTATCTACTTTATCATTGATTTTGCCTCTTTCCACCAAGGATGTGCACTCTCTATCTAACAATGGTGTTGGAAGACTTGAATGCCATTCCGGGGCTTGACCGAGGCAAGCTCCTAAACACCACAATCCCAACCCCTCTCTTGTGATTGCAGGTGACAGGTGTCGGATCTTGTGGAGTAGAGTTGCAGAGGATCATTGTAGAGCATAAGGAATCTGGATATGAATAAAAAGGTAGAAAATAACTCTAAAAGGTCAAGGGTACCTGCTCTTTTGACCTCTAGTTTTGCAGTGTCAAGAATCTCTAGAGTGGTTGTAGTCTGTAGTAGAAAACATCCTGAAGCCCTCAGAAAAAGTACCACCTTGGGCTTAGGTGCCCACTCTTTTGACACCGAGGTTTTCTCTTTCCAAAACCCAAAATTTGGTATGTATTTGAATTGTATTTAGTGTCCCTGTGTGCGAGCATTTGTCGTTATTCATCCGTTTGTTTACGATTTTGCATAATTAGGGTTTAGGCTTAATCGAGCTAGGGTTTAACAAATCAATCAACTAATTCCAAATTTCCTTATCATTCCAAGTGACAGCCAACCTGATAGTTGATTCCTCTTGCAAAAGTTGTGACTTGGCTCAGTTCAATGTCCTTGAATGTATGTACTGAAAGGAGGATCTAATCAAACCATCAACCAAACCCATCTTCCCTCCTTTTTCATACATTACATCTTGGTGAACCCATGTTTTTCTAAACATTGCATCTTGCTAAGTGTTGTACATCAGACTTGCATTTATACAAATGTTTCATTGTCATCATTATACATTTGAAAGTCTTGCATAAAAATTGAAAATTTTGAAAAAATCAAGCATCCTCGGCTTGCATTTAGGCATAGTTCACACTATTTTCATTGCAATCCATATAAATCATTTAAATCTTTGATATTTACATTAGATCTGACATAAATTACAGCAATACATGATTACATAATCATTTACCTTGCATTTTCATACTTGATTTGCTAGGGTTTACTTGAAATTGTGCATTTTTCATATAACCTAGTCTTTGCAAAAGCTAGGGTCCGTGATTAAAATCTTGTTTCAGATTTTACTACTCCTTTGAACATTCTTTAAAATCTGATTTTGGACTGTAGTGTTTCTACATTGCATGTTTTTGCATTTACATTTGCATCTTTAGAACATTTGCAGTGGAAAAAGTGAAAAAAAAAAGAGCATTCTAGATGCATAAACAAGCATACTTTTGCATCTACTTCCTTGCATATGTATTGAATTTTTTTAAAAATTAGATCTTTCATTCATTTGAAAACATACATTCATTACTCATCTAAAAAATTGGCATCATTTCACACCTTTGCTTGGAAATTTGCATGTTTTTAATTACACATTGTGTATTTCAACACTAAGGGTTGTATACACTTTTCTTTAAACAAACTTACAAATCGCTCATATTGCCTTGTTGTGTTGCATTATTTCATTCCACCCACTTTATTTGCTATGGACCCTATGTTTCTTTTAGTACCTGTTTCCCTCAAATAAGTGCTTAAAGGGTGAAATAGTCTCACATACATGGCTTCTTATCACAACAATAATGCTAGGTTCCCTCCTAGACCTTATATGAAAAGAAAGACCCCTTAACCTAAAATAGTATTCACACCTCATGATAGAACAATTGGAGATATTGAAGGACCTCTTTACATCACAATGAAGGTAATGGAGACTCCTGTGCATGGAACCCGTATAGATCCTAATTGTATGAATAATGTGGCAACATAAGAGTTCCTTTATTCTTATGATTTGATACAAGATTCTTATGAACCTACAGACATAATGATTAAGACACATACTGGAGCTTTTATTCCTACCTATGGGAATATATCTTTATTGGTTATGGTATTTGAGAAAGCTGTGGAACAACTATTTGATGTCATACCTACATCCGACCTCTTTCGCATAAAATTAGGCCATCCATGGCTAAAAGCTATGAAAGTTGTCCCCTCAACAATTCACAAATGCACAAAATTTCCTTTACATGGATAAGTACACACTATTCATCATAATACATGGCAACCCATGGTTACTCAAAAGAACTTTACTCTTGATTACTTTTGGCCACAACCTACTGTGGAACTCGAGCCATGAAGAGACCAACTTTTCTTAGGATATAGATGATACAAAACAAAATTACTATCTAGAGTGACCAGATCTTCTATTCAACAAACAACAAGCAAAGAACAAACTGCATTAGAAAAAATTCCTAGATCAAAAGGTAAGGGACTCTATGTCGAGGTTCCTCCTCTGCCATCCTTGCAATGAGCGGGAGGCACTTGTAGAGAACAAAGCACTTCATCAAAGAAAATTAAATTTATATCAGCTTCCTCCTCTGAAATGTCAAAAACTAGAGAAAATCATGACAATTCTCTTGATAACATCACTAATAAAACAAAAAGGAATAGGAAAGCAAGAGAAAGGAGAAAGAGAAGACAAGATTTTGCTCAACAAAATACACCTCAACAAGAAAACATTCCACCACCTGACATTGAACCAAACAAAGAAGAGCTTAAAGAAAAAGAGTTTAAGGACAATAACAAAAGTTGGACAATCGTACCTTATGTACCTCTCTCCTCTGACATTTGAGATTGGGAAGACAATGATTTTCTCTACGACAACCGCTAGTTCGGTTGTGCAATAGGTAATTATTTCTAACCCTGGTGGCCACCTTTGTTGTAGCATAGTTTGCTCGTTTATGTGGCCTCCCCTCTTCTGTTGTGTTCCCCCGTGATGTGTTATGTGTTGTTTAGGTCTCTTGGGATGACCCTTGATACTCTTTTAAGGTCAAGGATACTAGGAGACCGCCTCTGTTCTGACTATTCTTCTATTTGTTTAATCATTCTTCAATCTTGCTTCTCCTCTATTTTATTGTCATGTGTTGTGCCTTAGGGGCATAACATTGCAGTTGATGACCTGGTGGCATCCTCCTATGTTGTGTTCCTAAGGCACTTGTTCTCCTCTCTCTCTTTATTGTTTACCTTCTTCTAGTGATTCTACCTAGTCAGCGAATGACGAAAAATAAACAACTAATTGATATGGACCGCGTGTCCCTTCAACAAGCAAAGCAAAAATGGACCTAGTCCATACATGAAGATGGGGTTGATTTATATATCTGACACTTGGCTAGTAGAATCACTCCATGTGATATTTGATGTTGTCTTATCTTTTCTAACAAACCATTGCAATACACCTACTCCATGCACTTTGTTTTGTCTTGTATCTCACCTTGTTGTTACACTCAGTTTTTGAGGTACCTGCAGTATAAGCCCAACGGCTATACTCGGATTTGAACCCATATGTGTAGCCTTGGTTTCTTTTGATGTGATCTCATATATGATTCATGCATAGCTTTCATGTTGTGATATGGTTGTTATCTTAGAGTAAGATTTTCTAACCATCTTGTTGTTTATCTTAGCATATCTTATCAATATGTTTGTGGGAACATTTGGCAATCTTGAGCACATGTCACCTTGGGGGCATGGGCTTTGTGAAAGCTCTTGTTTCCTTGCGTGTTTTCTCTCTACATTAATGCGCTTGATATCGGTACATGACATCAACTACCTTAAGGTGGGGGCATATATAAGGTAATATGTTTGATGATTTTGGTACTAACGAAGCGTGTTTGTAAGTCCTCTACATGAGATGAGATGTTGTATCTCTGGCATGAGTACACATCTTTATTTATATTGCAATCAAGAAGCCCTCTGCGTGTGGTGGGATAACATATCTCTTGAGCTAGTGCGTATCCTTTTATTCAAAAACCCTTCTGCGGAAGGTGAGATGGTGTATCTCTTGAGCTAGTGCCCATCCTTTTATTCCAAAAGTCCTTTGCAGAGGTGGGGTTGGATCTTAAGACTATCCTCCCTTAAGCATGTCTTTGGCAGTTTTTGTGGCATAAACCCAACCGTCAGGTTTGCCTATAGCGTGTTTGAGATGGTGGGACTTAGCAATAATCTCCTTTCATCACCTTGTTTGTCATGTTTAAGACGTATAGTATGTCCATGGCATGCTATATGACGCTCATCTTTTCCGTGTGTTTTCCCCTCGTGTAGTGTAAAGGGTGTGGCAATGAGCCCCCCCTACACTTGGGTTTTGTATGGAGTGTTTTCCCCCTCGTGTACTGTAAAGGGTGTGGCAATGAGTCCCCCCTACGCTTGGGTTTTGTATGGCATATTTCTCCCCTCGTGTAGTGTAAAGGGTGTGGCGATGAGTCCCCCTATGCTTGGGTTTTGTATGGCATGTTTTCTCCCCTTGGTGTAGTGTAAAGGGTGTGGCGCTGAGTCCCCCTACATTCTTGGGTTTTGTGTTGCAATTTTTATTTCCATGCATATATATATATGAAAATGAAAATGCTATATCAGTGTATTCATCGTGTTTTGCATGACTTCTCTCATGTATTCATCATGTTTTATGTGTCTTCAATACTATCTTCTCCATGTTTTGCATGCTTCTTAGTGTCTTCATTGTGTCTTGCGTGTCTGCGATGTGTTTTCTAATGCTTACCTGAGACTGGGGGCTAGAAATAGTTCCTCAATCTTGGTGTATGCCTTAGCTTCTTGTGCTTGGTGTGTTTGATGTGTTTTTTATCATACTTTAATGCATGTATAGGTCGTAAGATTATACATACATTAAAGTGGGGGTTAAATGTTATGTCGTAAAATGTCCCCCTAGGACTTACCTCCTAAGTTTAGCTCCCGGGTCCCTTAAGATTTAATCATGCATATTAGAAATGAATCCTCGAGCAAAATCCCCTGAAACCCATGTCAAATGGGACCTAGGGGTGAACCTTGAGCATAATCCAAACCCAAAATAGGCCCCTAGGCTTGGGCACCTGCGTCCTAGCCCAGCCCTATTTTGTCAGGGTCCAAAATTCATGTGTCGACTTATGACCGTTAAATGGTGTTCCTTGTCGGCATCTTAAGTTTGAATTATGAAATATTAGTGGGAATGCATATATAATCATGTTTAGGAATTCATTTGAAAACTAAAGGAGGATTTTGAGATTAAGGCGAACTTATGATCATAGAGCATTCAAGGCATTCATTGTGTTGCAAAGCAGAATTATGTTGTTGTTGTGTCTGTTGTTGCAGATTTGGCTTCATCTTCTCATGGCATGAAAGATCTTCATCTCCTTGAGAGCTATACCTCTGAGGTGATATCTATTTGTGATTCAATCTATCTACTTTATCATTGCTTTTGCCTCTGTCCACCAAGGACACACACTCTCTATCTAACAATGGTGTTGGAAGACTTGAATGACATTCTGGGGCTTGACTAAGGCAAGCTCCTAAAGACCACAACCCCCAACCCCTCTTGTGATTGTAGGTGATAGGTGTCGGATCTTGTAGAGTGGAGTTGTAGAGGATCATTACAGATCATAAGGAATCCAAATATGAAGAAAAAGGTAGAAAATAGCTCTAAAAGGTCAAGGGTGCCCACTCTTTTGACCTCCAGTTTCGTAGTGTCAGGAATCTCTGAAGTGGTTGCAGTCTGTAGCAAAACATATCTGAAAGCCCTCAAAAAAACAACACCTTGGGCTTGGGTGCCCACTCTTTTGACCCTGAGGTTTCCACTTTCTGAAACTTGAAATCTGGTATGTATCTAAACTGTATTTAATGTCCCTGTGTGCGAGAATTTGTCGTGATTCATCCATTTGTTTATGATTTTGCATAATTAGGGTTTTAGGCTTAATCAGGTTAGGGTTTAACAAATCAATCAACTAATTCCAAATTTCCTTATCATTCCAAGTGACAGCCAATTTGATAGCTGAGTCCTCTTGCAAAAGTTGTGACTTGGCTCAGTTTAATTTCCTTGAATGTACGTAGTGAAAGGAGGATCTACTCAAACCATCAACCAAACCCATCTTCCCTCCTTTTCCTCCATTACAAATTAATCAATAATTTGTTAGTTCCTGATCTCAAACCCTAAAATCTAAACTTGGAACCTCTAATCCTAAACCCTAAACCCTAAACCCTAACCCTAAACCCTAAACTTGGAACTCTTAATTGAAAACCCTAACTCAGAATTACAAACCAAACCACTAAACTCACATTCCCAAACCAAACCATAAAACTAAATTCACATCCCAAACCAAATCGTAAAACTAAACACACACACACATGCACATACACACTTCCTAGGGCATAAAACAAGAACCATGTATCAACACAAGCAAGAAAATTGGTTAACACTCAATGTGCTAGCAATGAATTTCTATCCTCAGTTAACACTCAATGTGCTAGCAATGAACTTCTATCATCAAAATCCTACTCAAATCTTTAATTTGAGCACTAAAATTATTTCCTTCCCTAAAGTAAATGACCCAAGTAGAGTTTAAACTAACTAACTCTCATACTCTCCCTCTAGATAAGAATAACTACATTTAGCTGTAGTTAAATGACTCCAACAAATGGTCATCAAAATTAAATTTTAGGTCATGGCATGGGGAACATGGGGATCATGGTGTAGTTAAATGACTCTCGAAACTCAAAATGAGATGCCATTGTTTTTAAATTATATAAACTTTTGAGAGGAATGTGAATGTGTAATAATATTCAAATTTTAGTTCCATATGAGTATGGTTTTTGGCCCTACAACATGATGAAGTGTATTTTCCCTTAAGGACGAGCTAATTTCTCAATCTAATATAGATCACATCCTACTAGGGTTTTATCATTTTGAACGCCATTATTACACATGCCACACGTTCACTAAGGACCCAAGTCTACACATCTATTTTTATAAAATTTCTATGGTGGATATTGAAATAAACTACATAGGGGACTAACCAAAGTAGTATCTCAAGCACAACAACCATTTTTTTCTTGTCCCCATGCTTGATCTTATATTTAGAGAGATTTTGGAGTAGATGGAAGAGCCTAGAAGAAACAAGACTAATATATAGTCACAAAGACGCCCTAAAAGTTACATATCTCTATTTGTCAAGTACCCTAGCACCCTAGAGGGGACCTAAAACATAGCTTGTGGTACTATACTACCTAAAGTGGGGTCCATTAATACCCTATCACAAAAATTCTTCTATATTGACCTTAAGTTCACCATAGAGCCTAATTTCAACCTCCCAATGTTATTTCTAGTATCAGACTTTAAATTTATCATGTGTATAATTTTCATTTACAATTTCCTTTCCAATAATTATTTCCATGTACATTTCCCATATTTATACTGTAATTTACTTCCTCATCTCATTGTACTAGTTGCTTATAGATCTAATATTCTCTTGTTTTTATTATTGTAGTAGTTTAGACTTATTTATCTAATTTATATATTAATTATTACATTATAAATAATTTGTATCTCCTAGGTCTTTTACACTTTAGAGGTTCCCAAATACCTCTACTTCATGAACCTAGAGTTAAGAACTATTATTTTATTTATTTATTTTTATGTGTATTTATGAACACATTTTATAGCATTATTAGTCTCAAATCAATACTTTAAAACAAATGTTCATCAAAATTAAATTTTAGGTAGATGGAAAGACCAAAGTTGGAGGGCTAAGATGAAAGGAGGTTCATAAAGGTTAAACCTATCCCTTGGAAATGAGATGTTCTCTAGTTCTTTTCTCTTTGTGATCACTTATGATTGTCTAATGTCTAGGTGTACTTGCATATGTAATAACTGGACAAATGAATGTATTTAAATACATAGATGTATACTAATAATTTGTAAAAACATGTACATCATACATCAGCTCACAACAACTAGTGAAAGGGGTAGGAACTTTGTAATATAAACTTTAAAATAAAACTTGGAAATCAATCCCAAGCCATTCAACATTGATTGCAAGCCATTGGAGATTGACCTAAGATGAGAAAGTACTATTTTGGGGCAATGAACAAATATGTAGACTTGATTGTGAGCGTAGGCTAGTAATTGATATGTAAATGGTGAGTATGTGTAAATGTGTGTGAGTAGTGATATGATAAGGTCAATAATGAATGGAAATAGGTGTAAAAGAATGTGAAATTGACAGTGATTAGTAAGAGTTGTCAACTGAACATGGCACTCGATATGTAATTGTATTAAATGTCATTCCATCAAGATGGATCCAAAACTAAATGGGAATCAAAATGGGTATTCAAATTTCACCATTACATTGGGATTGTCTGTAAATAGGCATGAGATAAGGTCACAAGCATGGAAGTAAGTGTAGATTAGTGTAAAATTGATAACCATTGGACCATAAGCCACATAACAGAAAAGGGTAGCATTTATCAACAAGTAATTAGATTAAGTCATTCCAAAAAAATAGGTAAAAAAAATGGGAATTGACATGGGTATGCTAAACTCACCATTAGAATAACATCAATTTATTTACACCTAATTCAATAATTCGCTAGGAGTACTTTAGTTATCAAGTCCTATGAAATATTAATACAATGTCAAACTTGGTGCTTAAAATCAAACCCCAACCATAAATTTCTTCAAACTTGAACCCTAAACTCGCATCTTGAAATGAAACCATTAAACATGAACCCTAAACTTGGAACCCTAACTCAAAATCTCAATTTGGTCCTAAACCCTCATAATTTGGTTTCATATTTCCTCAAAAACTATACTCCCTTGATGGTGTAATGGGTGGTTGAGGAGAATTCTCCCTACATTCCAAGTATAATCCCTCTCAAGATCCTCCTCTACAACATCATACACATCCATGGCCTTGCCATATGCTAGCTACTACCTTACATCTCCTACTACTACATCTAGTTTATCGATATGTATAAGGACAACACATTTTTATGACATGTCAATCTTATATGTGCATGATATATGTTATCTTGACTTATATCTAGGTCTATAACCTCCATATGGTGATACATCTAGTGATGAGTTTAGAAATTATTGCCTTACAATTTGATAACATGGACTCCTTAGTGTCTCTCTTCCTATTGATCATTAGCTTCATTTTTTCATGCTGTCCACATATTATTAGGAAACCTAAGATGACCTTATTTGATAGAAATTCTTAGCACAATATTTCATTTCTTTATCTTATATGCATATGCCTGATATTACATACTTGGTTAATGCATTTGAAAAGAGATTATTTGAGAAAGCTTAATGACAAGTTAGATTTAAACTACTTTTTGATGCATGTTGTTAACTTGTTCACTTGGAACCAAACCCAAATAAACTTCTTGGTAAACATCACTTTTTATGTCATCTTTAGGTATGAAATCACCACGTGTGCCAACAAGTGTATAAATATTTTTTATATATAAGCATTCTCATGATTTTCATTTAATGTATAAATATTTAAATTTATCTTTTTGTAATTGCAATTAAACACATATTTTCTAACTTCTAAATTTTTCTTGGAAAATGTCCCTTGGTTTCATATGTATTGTTATGTAATTAAATGTTTAAATGTGTTATTTAAACTATGTAAATTTATATATTTCCAAGATTTGTTAGGATTAAGGTGCCATCAACCTTGTAAATCCTATGTAATTAATTAATCCTAATATTGTTTGTAAATTACCCATAAGGGATGAAAGGTTTCACTAGCAGTGATTTTGTTTCAGTCATATGTTTATATCTGGTCCTCGATGCTAATTCGTCCGCAACAGGGGTTGCAGGGGGGTTTCCCCCCTGTGAGTCCCCCGAAACCACATTTTATTTATATTTTATCATTGTAAATATGGACCGTTCATCATTAGGTCACAGATCTAACGGTTGATATTATGTCAGTTTTCATGCCCTAGAAGGCAACCCCCTTTTTATAAGGATATTTGTACTACATTTTTATCAGAGTTGAGAGTATTAGGCGCCGCTAGATTGAAGACTGAAGAAGGAGAGGAAGTGCATGTATTGTAATCTCATATTTGAAGATAATACAACTTGGAGCCTCTTTTCTTGGTGGAGTTTTTTACCCGAAAGGGTTTTCTCCACGTTACATACTATGTTATGTGTTCAGTTCTTAATGCATGTTATTTCTGTGTAGTAAGTTTTATTTATGTTGCAATCTCCATTGATTCTACATTATTTAGAGGACATTAATAAGGATTGAATTAGATTTCTATTGTGTGGTTTGCACCTTCATTTCTAACAAGATTGATATATGTATAAGCATGTTACATACATGCATTTAATATATGAATTTCCAATTCCTAATTCAATTAATTATTTTTTGTATTTGTAGCTCTACTTCTAGCATTTATATATGGTTGAGTTACCAGAATACGAGTTCTTTCTAGAGGAGGCCCTCAAAATGAGCCCCCACCTCAAAACCCCCCTTAAACACCCCCTGTCCAAATCCCCCCACGCAAAATCACCTCATGCCAAGACCCCCCAAACCTGAACCCACAAAACCCGCACCCCCTCCACCTGATGAGGCTTGCTTGCGAGCAAGTATTAATGAGAATATAAATATTTTACAAAACAAAATTCATTCCATTAAAAATAAAATACATACTCCCCCCATGTGGCATGGGTTGCATCTACAATGCAAACTATTATTGATTCTGTTAGATTGATTGATATTGATCTTGACACATTCCGTTCATGATGGGAGGAGAGGAGGCAATAGTATGTTGATGGTTTGTCTTATAAATAGATCAATGATTTGCATATTACGAAACATACTTTAGCCCCATATTTTATTGATCCCTCAAAAAACCAACCAATAGTGCCAAATAAAAAAGAATTTCAATTAAATGGTATACACATCCTCAGACAGTAGCTAACTTTTAGGAGTGATGGTGGATGGTCTTTGACCATCCACCACATGCCAATTTTGAGGTTCCTTTATATTTTTTGAAAAAATTATGGGCTGAGTTTGAAATGAGCTTAAAGCCCAATTATTTTGACATGCGATCATTCTAAGGTGTGGGTGGCAGCATGCCACAACACAAGCTAGGGGCACATATTGATCCAAATCGATATCTTCCCCCTCTACCCATTGTTCCTTCATCGCCATCTATTCCCACACCCATTCACCAACGCACAATGGTCTTGACACTTGGAGCTTTGCATACACTCTCAAGAAACTTAACTAACCAAGCTACCTGCTTGGCATATGAAGTCAATCCTCGAGAGCCTAGAGGAGATGGTGCTTGTCTCAGCACCTCACAGTCGTTGATACCATTGCAGTCTACACTGCATTTTTTTCAAAATTGTAATCAACCATGTTTTGGTCCTATTTTTGCATCTACAGAGGAGGAGTCTTTCTTAGCCACATTATTTACTCCTATAGAGGTACATGCCACATTTTATGTATGTGTTGATTTGTACATATTGAATTTAATAAATATAGATCTATTTTAAAATATCAATTATCAATTTATTTAATAAATTTTATATATTGTGTTGTTTGTTGCAGATGACTGGCTTGACCACTAGATCTCGGTTAGACCAAATGGTGTTGACAGTTATACATCTCGGCACACCTTATATGGTAGACCAATAAATTGCCCTTAACTAGATCTAGAGCTCATTCATTAAATACAATGTGTTTTAAAAAATTGGTCTAGATTAAAATTAGATAGATTTTAATAATATATATATATATATATATATATATAATAATAATAATAATAGTTTAAAAATGTGATTCCTTTTAATAGCAATTGGGAGGTCCTGGCACTTTTGTATCAAACCAACCAGAAGGTGTGGCGACAGTTGGTCCCCCAACATCATCTGTTGTGCCTGAGTCATATTACCTGGTGTGTAGCTTAAACTTGTACATTTTTACTTTAAATTCACTTGAAGTATAACTTCACAATTTTAAATTCATCTTGAGTTGAATTTATATATATACATGTGCATATATGTGTAGGATGAGAGAAATATTGGTGCAAGCTTAGCAAATCCTACCATTGATGAGCCTGCACAAATTCATGAGTCATCTACTGTATTTCAGGTCCTATAGTTAAATCCTATGCAATTTTGAGGTATTTTATCATGGTTGCATTTTGTAAATACACTAGCCTAATTCATGTTTTATTTAAATATAGGATTTGGCAACATAGACTTTTGGTGCTACAAAATTGATACCTATACCAGGCCAACATGATGCGAGAGATGATGCGAGAGATGATGAGCACATTGTGGTATGCTTACACACTTTCAAGTCTAGATTTAAAAAATTAATTTCATGGTTTGATTTTAAATATTTGATTTAAATATTATGCATGCAAATTTGACATTAATTGATTTGAAGCTTCTTTTTTCTTGTACACAACATGAGCCACCCTCTGTGTCACGTGGAACCAAAAGGCCTCTTCAAATTGATGATGATATTACTTAGGGTGCAATTTGTTGTATTTATTTCATCCAGACTACATACATGTAAATTAGAGTATTTATTTCATGGATCTTCTAACTTTTTCTGTATAGATGTCATTTTTTCTTGATTCGTAAGAGGTAAGTTTTATATTAATGTAGAAAATTTAACCTGGCATGCACTAGGTGAGATCACAAAAGAAGGATCCCATCCCCATGGTTGCTAGAATACCTTAATGGCCAACCATGGCCAACATGCTACAATGCACATCTACTCCTAAGTAGCATTTTTCCCACCAAAATTGGTTTGAGATTGCAGTTACATTTTAATCCTATTTAACTCAGCCTTGAGATTCTTCTTTTTCTTGTTTTGTACTTCTTGCTAGTCCTCCCCATCCTCCTTTTGCATTTTTGGTTCCATGAATTGTGATGAAGACTATAGATTGCTCCCACCTTTCGGTGTAGAAGGATTCTTGTCACTATTTGAAGAAACAATGGTAACTAGTTTCGAGACCACAAGTTGAGGATTGCCTTTTAAGGGGCTGCCTGATTATTGAGGCAGACATTGAGCTAAACATGCTTCTGTGCAAGGATTCAAGGCTTGATGTGCCTCATCTTTCCCTGCCTTGCCCTTCGGAGAGGAAACGAGCTTTTGTGAAGGTTCAACCTTTTCTTCCTTCACTTTTGATGGGGCTTTAACTGTGTAATGATGAGGCATAGCATTCTCTCACTAGGACTCTTGTTCAGAATTTTTAGTGATTCTGGGATAGGAATTGGCCATATGGCCTATTTTAAAACACTTCCTGCATCAGAAGGGTAAACCTTTGTAGTCTAGGAGTTGCATCCAGTTGCGGTCAGCAAACTTGAAAGTGATGTCTGTGAGAAGATCTCTTGTGATATCCATGTCTACAAGGATGCGGGCAAAAGTTGTGTGGGTGAAATTAGTTGTGTCTGAATCCACTGCAAGGAAGCTACCCAAAGAGTCCCCAATCGCTTGGAAGCAATCTGCAAACCAGAATTGTAATGGGAGATTTGAAAGGTGAATCCATATGGGTTTAACTGAGAATGAAGCAGTAGTAGGGTTGAAATCTGGAAACCAAGGTTTGAGGAGTATGCTTTGCCCCCAACACCATTTGTCTTGCAGAATGGCATCCCTATCTTGAAAGAAATCAAATACCACAATAAAAAATCCTTGAGCACAAGGGTAGACTTCTATATTACCTTTGAGCATGGGCCCCCAAGTCGATGAGATCTAGTCATGTAAATCTGATAATTTTGGCCAAAGGCGATTGAATTGACCAATCAATCCATTGGAGGCAAAAAACTTTTCAGCAGCATTGACTTCCTTTTTAAGTTTCTTTGAAAAGCTGAGAACTAGAGAGGAGGGTGCCTTTCTGATAAAGGATTTTGGGTAGCTCTTGTAGATCCCCCACTCTTTATAAACCAAATTGTCCTTCCGTGGCCGAGCATCCCAAGCTGCTGATTTAAACTTTCCTTGTTTCAAACCAACAAGCATGTCTTGAAAAGAAAGGTTATGCCAAGGCTTTGATTTGGTTCAGCCCTGTGAAGCACCAACATGTTGAAGAGATAGTGGCTCACCTGTGAGGCTCCCTATGCTATGAGAATCCAAAACCCTAGCCAAACTAGGGCACGCCTTTGATGTCTTTGAGAAGATGACACCTTCTGCAAACAACGACACCCCCACCTAGGCATGAAGAGAGGTTTTACCGGAAGCCTTTTCACCCACAGATGTTGAGCAGACTGAAAATAATGGATCACCGGAGGCAGCATTTGCTGAAACACTAGGGGAGTCTGTAAGATGTTTGCCTCTAAACTGTAAACTAGGGTTTCCTTTGCCATTGGAGGGTAGGTCAGAGGAGGAGCGAAACCTACCCGAGCATCCATCACCTGATCTGTGCACCTTCTTGACAGGGGAGGGCAGAGGATCCAGAGAAGAGCGAAGCATTTCAGAGCCGCAGAAGTTTAGGAGTAGTTTTTATGTTTATTTTCCGTATAGATTTCATTGACTGCAACTATATTTCAATATTTTTCATGGTCTATTATTATTGACTATTTATCTCATAGACTATTTCATCTATTTCATAAACTATTTTAGTATTTATTGAATGGACTATGCATCTATAAAGTACTTGCTTAAAACCATGCATTTAATTGTAATATTCGAAGTACTAATTCTAATTAGATAAGAGGAAAATACAATTACATGTATGTTGATGTGTGTTTTAGTCACATCATCACAAATAGAAATTCACACAATAGAACACCCATCTTTCTTGAAAGGCTTCTAATTCACTAAGAATTTGAAATTCGAAGTCTCTATTTGTCAGGCCTTGACCGCTTGGCCTTCACTTAGGGTTCATTGTGCTTTGTTGTTTTCACTTCAGGGACTTACATGCTTGGATCTGCTTCTTACAAGTTGAACAAATTTTCACAAAATTAGAACTGATCTTTAAATTCCTGCAAATATTGCTAGTTTTCTGCAAGATCTGCCATCAACTGGTTAGAATATGCTCTAATTATGCTAAATTTAGCACAAGGAATGATAATCCTCTGCAATTCTCTCAAATTTAATGTTCCTATGTAAATATTCTAGAAATTACTTTAAAGATATTCTTAGATTCACCAGATTCACAAGTATTTCTAGGAATTATTCAAAGATTTTATGAATTTAAATGCAGGAAAGGATAAATCTAATGAATTATGTTGAATCTACCAATATTATTTAAATCATACTGAAATTGCTTTAAGATCTTCTTGAATTTCACAAATTCCACAAGTATTTTTAGAAATTATTCAAATATTTATGCATATTTTATGAATTTTACATTTTTATGATTTTGTGGATTTCACGAGTAAAGAAATGAAAAAGACAGGGGAGGAAAGAAAAGGGCCTAAGAAAGCTATATTTTCAGTGATCCTACAGGAATACCGTACCAACACAACAAATTGAAGCAAAATTCCACTTGTATTTCACCAGGATGCTCCACAATTACATACAAGGGATGTAGTCTCCAAAGGGAATTTAGAAAGGCATGAAAGGTTGCCAAATGCACTCCCATGGGACGTAGCAGTTTGATGTTTCAAGACAATTGCAAATTTGCAGTGACTTATGATTTCTTATGAGGAATGACAATTAGTTGGCCTCAAATCTACTGCTTGCTCTTACAAGGAAACAAGCAGTCTCCACTAGTGAGAAGAAATAATGAAACAAACAAGAATCACAACTCTACACTTCAAGCCCTGCTCTAAGTCATCCGTTTCCCATCCTTTAAAATGACCATTTTTTGCCCTTTTATAGACAAAAGTTCTACATCAATAGCAACCAACAGTGGCAATTTGAGAGCAACACATGGGTGACATCAACATCTTGACAGTTGGCAATAGTTGGCATTTGGAAGATCCCCAACATATTCCTTCTTTTGGAAAGCTCAATTTTAAGTTGGTTGCAATTTCAATTTCCTGCCACAGAAAATAATTAAATTCATCAAATATCGATATCTTTGCAAAAAATAAATTAGTAAAGATATAATTTGTAGCATTTGATTTATATTCCACAAAAAATATTAATGTTTCCTTTAATAAAATACTTTATTCACATTTTAAACATTCACATGAACTCAAAATTTAAAAGTATGTTTGGTTGGGGGCCAAATTCTCACAAAATTAATGTTTATTCACGTTTTTAATGTTTATGAGCAACACCTTCATTTTTGTGAATATCAAAAAATGGCTCCTGGTTTTTGTTCTCCTTGTCTCAAAAATTCCAGATCATTTTGATTTTTTGAATTTTGTTAAGAAACGAGGGAGATATCATTGTTTTAGTGAATTTCCAATTGGATGTAGAATGTGTAGTTGGAATAGGATATCCTGTTGACCAAAATGTTTAGTTGACCAAATGTCTGGTTGACCAAATCTCTGGTCAATGGGATGTTGAGCAATGTCTTGTTGGAAAATATCCTATTGAGAAATATCTTGTTGGAAATGCCCTGTTGGGAATGTCCTGTTGATAAATATCCTATTGTGAAATGTCCTGTTAAAAATTTCATGTTGAGAAATGTCCCGTTGAGAAATATCCTGTTGCGAAATGTCCTATTGGAAATGTCCTATTGAGAAATGTCTTGTTGGGAAATGTCCTGTTGGAAATGTTCTATTGAGAAATGTCCTATTAAACAAGATATGTAGTTGGATGGGATATCCAGTTGCGAAATGTCCTATTGAATAAGATATGTAGTTGGACAGGATATCCAGTTGTGAAATGTCTTGTTGAGAAATATCCTGTTGCGAAACATCCTGTTGAACAAGATACGTAGTTGGACATGATATCCAATTGTGAAATATCTTGTTGCAAAATGTCCTGTTGAACAAGATATGCAGTTGGACGGGATACCCAGTTGGCCGAAATGTCCAATTGACCAAATGTCAAGTTGACCGAAAATGTTGAATTTCTACAAATGGTTTCTGGGTTTTGTTCCTCGCATTACAAGATTTCTAGATCATTTTGAATTTTTGAATTTCATTGAGAAATGAGAGAGATATCACCATTTTAGTGAGTTTCCAATTGGATGTAGAATGTGCAGTTGGAACATGATATCCATTTTGACTGAAATGTCCAGTTGACTAGATATCCAGTTGGAAATAACTTGCAAATTTTAGCAAAATTTTAAAAAAATCAAAAGGCAACCTTGGATAAAATTTCATCCTCTATCCATTCATGACCTTACCTAGGATTTCCAATTGGATGTGGATCTGGAACATCATGTCTAGTTGATCATATATCTAGTTGGAAATATCTTGCAAATTTTAGCAAATTTTCAAAAAATTCAAAAGGCAACCCTAGCTAAAATTTCATCCTCTATCCATTCATGACCTTTTTAGGGGACACTTTGTAACTTAAAATTCACCCTTTGCAACTTCACATTTTACCTATACTGGCAAAGCAAGCAACGAAAGGACCAACAAAAACAAAAAGTAGTGGGTCGTTATTTTGCTAGGGCAAAATGGGGCATGTTGTGAGACTACACAACAACTTGCAACCAAATAAAACAACTAAATTTAAAAACAATTTAGGGAATAAATAAAAAATTAACTATAAAATCTCTAACTTTTATTAAATGCAAGAATGTTGATAAGCCCACGAAAAATGTATTCAACAACTTAAATGAATTTTCCAAAGGAATTTAAGTGTGTGTAATTGATTTATTCCCTTCTTTGGAAAAGAAAGAAAGTAGGAGTCATTTGCATTAAGATACATAGTTTGGTTTAACCTTTTAAGCGAATCCTGGATAGAGCCTTACTGCCAGTCAAACGTCCATAGCTTCAACAAGGTTATCACTATAATTTCCCCCAAATATTGCTCTACTGCCGGTCAGATGTTTATAGCCCTAGTAGATGTATTTGGGTGACCTAGAAAATGAATCTCTTTCCTTTTGATTTTCAATATTTTTCTTTTTTTTGTAAGATATATCTTTTTAGCTTATTGATTGTAAGGTAATGAAACCTGCTGTTAGGTTGGGAATTATAGTGGTAGCAAAGGCAAACCTTTAGATTTTTTACTTAATCCAAACATCTACTACCCCAAACCAATTCAAAGAGTTTTAAGTGTGTGTATTTATATGATTCCTTGAATGTTTCATATTGCTGCTAGTGAATATTATTTTCAAAGACAAATTAGACAAACTACATTCATAAAAGTTACAACCTATGTAGAAAATTTCAGTCATTTTCTAAATTCAAGTTCCATTATTTTCTAAGGTTGCAATTTTCTCCATTAGGCATCCGAGCAAAATGAAGACCACAACACACATAAAACAAAAGGGAATGAAAATAAACAAAACAAGACAAGAAGACAAAACAAAACCAAGAAGGAAAAGAAAAGGAACAAAGGAAACAAATACCTACCACTCTATGTACAAGACACTACAAGGTAAATAAAACCTAGGGTAACACAAGAAAACACTTATATTTACCTACCTTTTCAGAATACGTAAGAGTATTAGGGCATTAGTTATGGTCATGATCCTAGCAAATTCATCTTTGTATTTTGAAAAATTTCATTCTATTCTAAATTTCTCATATTTAATAGAATAATCCTTAACGGTCAGTAACTGAGGAAGTTCATTAAATGTTCACGGCTGATCCATTTACATGTTCTATCCCCTGAATTTCCATAATCAAAATAATAATCAACATCATTTATTGGGAAAATGGAAGATACAACCTGATTCATTTCTTGTTTTGTTGGACATGCTTATTCACTACCAGTTGGTCCTCCATTTAATGATTTTGTATTTTCATCTTCAAAATAAAACACATAACTCTCCAACATCATGGTTGACTCATCTTCGTATGAAAACATGTAATTTTCTAGTTGAACATCTTCTGCAATACATAAATCTATCATTTTTAACTCTTTTGATTGTAAAGATGAAACATTTGATAATGAACACTTCCATGTTTCATTTTCAAAATGACACTGGATTGATATCTAATCATGCACATCAACAACAGAACCTTCTGTATCTTCTATTTTCATAGATTCTTCTTCAAATAATTCACCCCTGCTATCTGGTAAAGTGTCTGGTTCTATTGTCTTGCAACAATCTTGGAATTGAACATTTAATTTAAAGGAATCAAATGATAACTCAATATTTACTCTATTTTCTTTGACTCCTTTGGTTGCTGTTATAAAATCTTCTTCAGTGGCTATACATTTAAATTCCTTCAACACCTGTTTACACTTCTTTACATGATTATTTTCATCATATTATTGAATTTTTTTTGCAATAAATTCACTATTAAAATCAAATCTAGAAACATTTACTTTACAAGTATTTTCTGATTTCAAGGATTCAATACACTTATTAAATGTATCAAGATTATTTTCATATTTCTTTTCCTTCTCATTAAATCATTTTTTTTTGTTATCTGATGACTGAAAATAAGGTGTGATTTCTTTTCTATAATCTTCAAAAGATTCATACCTGCAATTTGCTTTATTCATATTTGAAATTTGATAAAGAAGTTGAGAACTCTCACTTTTACCATGACATAGTTTAAAATAAGGTAATTTCAGTTGAATTTCACCGTCCTTGTCTTCTAGAATTGGTCCAAATATTGCATTTTCTAGATAACTCATGAATTCTTGTATTGTACTTTCTTTCTGCTCTAGAATTCTTTCATTTTCCTGACAAACTCCAGTCCTGTACACTTCCGAGAAAGAAATTATTTCTTTTAAAGCCAAATCCAACCTCTTAAGCAATTAATTTCATCGCTATGTAGAATCATGTATCCTACATTTTCTTGATGAAGCAAAGTCAGATAAATTCTAAGGATAAAGTTGTTCATTTAAAATTTTCTAAAAGAAAGGGATATTAACTTGAAAATTTTCTTCCTGATATGATTTTTGGAACAATCCTCTAAAAAATGGAGGAATCCTAAGGCTAGGAACTTCATGTAGATCCATTAATGGTGAGATTTTGTTTTAAAGTTTTAAATTTTTAAACTGAAGGAGATCTAACATATCTCAGAATAATAACTTGAAAGCTCACTATAGCTCCAACATGTGTAGGCCCTCCTTCCAGTGCCATTTCTGTTGACGTGTGTTTTAGTCACAACATACATAGATATAAATTCACACAATAGAACACCTATCTTTCTTGAAAGACTTCAAATTCACTAAGAATTTGAAATCCCAAGTCTCTAGTTGTTAGGTCTTGACCACTTGGCCTTCAGTCAAGGTTTGTTGTGCTTTGTTGTTTTCACTTCAGGGACTTACGTGCTTGGATCTGCTTCGTACAAGTTGAACAAATTATCACAAAATTAGAACCAATCTTCAATTTCTTGCAAATATTATCAGTTTTCTACAAGATTTTCCATCAACTGGTTAGAATATGCTCTGATTATGCTAAATTTAGCATAGGGAATGATAATCCTCTACAATTCTCTCAAATTTAATGTTCCTGTGTAAATCTTCTAGAAATTACTTTACAAATATTCTTAGATTCACCAGATTCACAAGTATTTCTAGGAATTATTCAAAGATTTTATGAATTTAAACACAAGAAAGGATAATTCTAATGAATTGTGTTGAATCTACCAATCTTGTTCAAATCATACTGAAATTACTTTAAGATCTTGAATTTCACAAATTCCACAGGTATTTTCAGAAATTATTCAAAGATTTATGCATATTTTATGAATTTTACATTTTTATGATTTTGTCAATTACACAAGTAAAGAAATGAAAAAAGACAAGGGAGAAAAGAAGAGGGCTTAAGAAAGCTATATTTTCAGTGATCCTTCGGGAATACCTTGTCAACATAGCAAATTGAAGCAAAAATCCACGTGTATTTCACTAGGATGCTCCACAATTACATACAAGGGATGCAATCTTCAAAGGGAATTTACAAAGGCATGAAAGGTTGCCAAATGCACTCCCATGGGACGTAGTAGTTTGATCTTTCAAGACAATTGCAAATTTACAGTGACTTATGATTTCTTATGAGGAATGACCATTAGTTGGTCTCAAATCTACTGTTTGTTCTTACAAGGCAACAAGTAGTCTCCACTGGTGAGAAGAAATAATGAAACAAACAAATATCATAGCTTTGCTCTTCAAGCCCTGCTCTAAGTCATTAGTTTCCCATCCTTTAAAATGACCATTTTTTGCCCTTTTATAGACAAAAGTTCTACATCAATAGCAACCAATGGAGGCAATTTGAGAGAAACACATGGGTGAAATCAGCAACTTGATAGTTGGCAACAATTGGCATTTGGAAGATGCCCAACATATTCCTTCTTTTGGAAAGCTCAATTTTAAGTTGGCTGTAATTTCAATTTCCTACCACAGAAAACAATTAAATTCATCAAATATCAATCTTTGCAAAAAATAAATCAGTAAAGATATAATTTGCAGCATCCAATTTAAATTCCACAAAAAAAATTATTGTTTCTTGTAATAAAATACTTTATTCACGTTTTAAACATTCACATGAATGTTGGAGTACAGGACAACACTGAGAAGGGGGGGTGAATCAGTGTTGTATAAACTTTTATAACTTTTTGCACCTTTTAAGTTACAAGACAAAGAGAGAGGAAGACATCAATGATCTGTTAAACACATGCACAAGTATGATAATTAAAAGTATGAATCAGGACCTTAAGAGTAAATTATTAGGGCACATGAACACATAACACATGATTTGATGAGTGGAAAACCCTCAAGGGGAAGAAAAACCACTCTAAAATGCCTCACTGACTTAATAAAAAACCTCACTAGTTACAAACAGGTCTCACTGACCATACAAGCCTCACTAGCAACAATCAATTATTTTGGACACAAGAAAATAATTCAGGGGGTTACCCTGATTCTCTACAACACATTCAATCTTATATCTCCTTTTGTATACAACCAGTACATATGTCAAATACCACCTTCTCAAATACAAAATCAGGACTCCCTTATCCTCTATGTTGAAGTCTCTGAACCTGTACCAAATGTATACTTCAAGCCCTCTCAAACACTGAAAGTCTCATCTCAATTTGAGCCATTTAAAACCATAACCACATATCATTCTTTCTTAGTTTGGAAATCAATTGCTCTACATATGTGATTCATAATTTCTTCTCAAAATGTTCTTGAGTTACCTGCAATATCATCTCATACATCTTACAAAATATTCAACTGGTTCACATCATTTTCTCTTCAAAATTCTCACAAAAATATTTCTTCAATCTTGCATATCTCATACCTTCAAATCATCCTCATAATGCACCTAAAAAACAAATCTTCTATTCTTGCAATAAATACAATCCATCACAATGCACCTACAAAAAATAAGATCATATCCTTCTTTGCAAAACCATTCATATTCCTCTATCTCTTAGATTTATTTTCTTCTTCTCAAAAATAACTCTTCAATATTTTTCAATCTCTTCATCTTCTCCAAAAAAAAGACCATAAATGATATCCATTAAATAAAATCTTCAATTGAATTAATCAATCTGCCCCTGTAAAATAAAACCTTTCTATCTTCGGACCCCATAAAAATATTCTGCAAGTTCCATAAATATCTCTCCACAAAAAAAACTTTCTTATTTAAAAAAAATGAAGACTCTTCCATTAAAATCTCCAAAGCCTCGAGAGTAGTTTATAAAAATAGAAAAAGATCTTAAAAAGAATCTTTTAAATCTCTCAAAAATTGCCTTTTGAAATAGTCTAAATTAGTCATTAAATAAAGACAAGAAAACTGCAGGTAAAAAGACTAAAAATAGCCTTAGAAAAGAATCCCGGGCAGTTAACACAGCGATAACGTTTCAAGAAACGTCAAAGTGGACACTTGAAAAGAGAAAATCAAAGTTTAAATAATAGCCTTTGATCTTCATTTGCGTGCTCATGGAGAAATTAACTATCAACCTTTGATTACTTTTTAGCGCCCACACACTCATGGAGGAGACCAAAGGTATCGGTGATGTGAAACAAGGTGGCCGGTTGCCCACGACCCCTAAACCCTCCAACAGGTTGCCTTAAGTGGCATAACCTGCTATCACAAGTCAACTGTGTAATACAACAAAAAGTGCATTGTAATGGTGATGGGTAGAGAAGGCTATGGTATTATGAATTTAGGGTTTAGATCTAATTTTTTTAAGGCTTTTAGAGATTTGAACTAGAGATCTCTCTTAGGATTTTGAGAAATTAGAAATAGCATTGACTCTGCTACAGATAGATAGGATAGTGGTAAATGAAAGGAAGCTAGGTGTGTGGAAATCGCTTCCTACACTAATCTAATGAGGGGAGAGCTATACAAATTCAAATTAATCTTTACAATTATAGCAACATGAAACATATAATAGAGATATTGCAGCAATACACATAGAACTAGAAAGAAGACAGAAGAAGAGAGACAAGATATAATGTGGGGAAAACCCTTATCGGGTGAAAAACCCCACACTTAGAAACCTCCACAATGTATTATCAAAACTGAATATGGTTTACAATACACTTGCAATGCAAGCTTCAATAGTCTTTGACACTCATGTCTGGAGTCAATCCAGCAGCATAATAGTACTTGTCAATCACGTACTACATCTCCTCCTCCAAGCACTTGTTTATATAGAATATATAAGGCAAAATTGGCTCTATCTTGGAATGGGCATCCAACTTGGCCTCATGGCCCAAAACCCATGCCTATGGACACTTGGTCAACATTGTAAGATGTATCTGACACTTGTCCACATTTCCCATCCCAAAGAGGTCACCTATTTCCAAAATGGGCTATGACAGATGCTCTTACGACTCTTACGACCATCATAGAATCTGTCATAGCAGTTACAACTTACAGCTGTAAGAGAATCTGTCATACACAGGATATAAATAGCACATTCTCTTACAAGATGTCATAGTCCACCTTGGGGCCCCCAAAGATGCCTTTTTCAAAGATGCTCTTTGACACATGTCTTCACTTGTCTTACAAGCTTCTATTTCCAACTCTTACTTGTCATAACTTCATCATAGGAATCAAAATAAACTGTTTCGGTCAACATTCCCTTACATAACATCCAATATGCCGACACATGGCAAAATACTCCTACCACAAAGTGGGACGCCTATCTCCTCATGTGAGGACAAAATTACAAGTTGTCATCTTCCATGTAGGATGACTGCATCACCGTGCCACATCCCACAAAATGACAATATGGAATTTACAATTAATTTACATCATAAGCAATGAATAATTAAATACAATCAAAATAATGCAAGGAATTACCAACGTTGAGACACCTTAATTCCAAACATTCTCCCACTTGTCGAACACCTTGTAAGAGCTAATAGAATAACGAGATTTAATTGCTATAGGTTGAGAGGGCCATAGACTCCGAACACCATCTAAACTTCTTTGTGCTAACTGGTTTCGTTAATGCATTTGCAACATTCTTCAAAGTATCTACCTTCTCCAAATTTACCTTGCCATCCTCTACCATGAAGTGAAACTGTACATCAATATGCTTTGTTCTAGCATGGAAAGTTGGATTCTTCGCAAGACAAATCACACTCTGACTATCACAACTGATCATAATCTGACCTGCATCAACACCAATATCTGAACACAATCTCTTAAGCCAAATGAATTACTTACAAGCATGAGTTGCTGCCATATACTCAGCTTCTGTCGTGGACAAAGCAACCATAGGTTGTCGCTTACTCATCCAACTAATAGCACCGACAAACAATGTAAACACATAAGCATTGGTGGATCTCCTGCTGTCAATGTCACCTGCCCGATCTGAATCCACAAATCCACAAATATCAACAGAATGCAGAGCTCCTGTAACATTACCATGATAGCATATGGAATACTCAGAAGCACCCCTCAAATATCTAAACACTCGCTTAACTGCATCCCAATGTACCCGTCCAGGATTAGCCATAAATCAACTAAGGACTCCCACTACTTGGGCAATGTCTGGTCTTGTGCAGACCATAGCATACATCAAATTGCCAACAACACTAGCATAAGGTACTCTGCTCATGTCCTCCACCTCACTAGGAGATTTTGGACAATCATTAACAGACAACTTTGTCTCCAAAGAAACAGGAACACACAATGGTCTACAATTTGCCATTGTCACGTCTCAAATTCTGATACATTATGAACTTACTATATTTAGAACTATTTATGGATAATTATGTGTGGATTAAATAAATGTTAGTTAATGGACTTGAATTAAATAGATAGACACTTAGTTTATGTTGATTTGAATTAACTAGATGGTATTTTATTTTAATTTGAAAGATGGAATAAGTGAATATTATTTAAAATGATAAAGTGAATATTATTTTATTAAATAAATTGTTATGCTTCGGCTATTGGTCACTAACCTATTAATGGAAATTCGAGTTTCATGAGTTGCAAGTTGTCGAAGACAAGGGTGTGGTCAAGGCTGAGGTGGTTAGCTTCCTGGCAGGGTTAGGATGGAGGGGATACTCTCGAATACACACACACACATGTAGATGGCATGTAGATGCATTAGTGTTGCTTTAATAAGATGTTGTTCCTTAGTATTTTATTAGAAAAGATTCTTTATATTTTTTTAGTTATTATTTTATTTATATTAAAAATATTATAAAGTAAAATTAAATTATATATTTTTATAGATATATATTTACATATTTTATTTTAAATAATATGTGAATTATAAAGTAAATTAAATTATATAATTATATAGACATATATTTATATATTTTATTTAATTGTATGTGGGAAAATAATAATAATAATAATTATTATTATTATTATTTTAGAAATAAGTTAGGTGCCAAATTTATTATTAAAATCATATTAAATATTAAGCTTATGTCTTTTTGGAATTAAAATTATTATTTTCTTTTATTTCCAAGAAGTAATGACAAAGTAGTTTTAAAATTAGAAAAATCTGCTTTATGCTAGAATTAGAAACTAAGAATTTAGAAAAAGAAAATAAAAAAAGATAGAAATCTAAAAAGATTCAAAATAGAAAAAGATAAAATCCTTACAAAAATTAGAAAGTGAAAATGGAAAGTATTTGGGAAAAGAAGAAATAAAGTAATTTAAATAAAGATTTAACTCTTATTATGCAGACACAGAAAATAGGCATAGGAATTTGGAAGCCAAAGGGAAAATTAGTGTAAAAAGAGAGAACAAAGAAGAGTAGGAATTACAGAGGAAAGAAGAACAAGAAAAAAAAAAAAAAAGATCAACAACAGAAAGCATTACCAGGTTCTATGCACATCCATTTTGCCAATATTTGATTATTTATGGGAAATATTAAATCCATTGCATTTATTAATTGGTATTTTAAAATTATATATGTATTTACCTCTTAAAATTGCTGCATTTATTAATTGGTATTTTAAAATTATATATGTATTTACCTCTTAAAATTGCTGCATTTATTAATTGGTATTTTAAAATTATATATGTATTTACCTCTTAATTTTGCTGCTGTATATTTTGGTATTTTGCCATATAATTATGAAATTACCCTGAATGCATATTTCTCAGATATATATATTTAATGGTGACTGTATTATAAATTAGATTATTATATTAATAAATTATAAATTATATATATAAACGGTATATATATATATATATATATGAATCCTATATTAAAAATCTTTGTGAAAATGGAATAACCGTTGGATGCAGCGTTTAAAGTTTATTGGAAGTATGAATAAAAATTTAAATAAAGAAACCAAGATATGTGTTATTTTATTTTATTTTTCATTTAGATTCCTGTGTAAGTTTTTCACGTGAATTTCAATCACCATTAAAATTTATAGCATTTGCTATTTATTTAAAGGCATTTTGCTGAAGTTTAACTTACGTTGTGCTTAAAGTCCGCTAGATGTATATATATTCTTGATCTCTTTGATATATATATAGTTATTAATATACATGGAATTAAATTATTATATATATATTTAGTTTATGTGATCAGAAATACTTTTATTTAATACTGTTTATATATATATATTGCCATAAAATATATTGTAGTATGCTGGAATTAAATTATTATATATATATATATATATATATATATATATATATATATATATATATATATATATATATATATATATATATATATATATATTTATATATCTATGTTCAGCTTACTTTAACTTCTGGCAGAAATATAATTGTTGAGTTGGGTTTAGATAATTTAATATAAATGAATATATATATGAATATATAATTGTATATAGATATATATTATCTTATAAACAAGTTGTAGTCTATAGTTTGAATATAAATTAAATTTATTATTCTTTCAAATTGGACAAATAAGGTCTTTAATTGATTTCAAACTTTCTATATTAGTTTCTGCAGAAAAACATGATTTAATGTGATCATCATTGTCCAACTTTTTATCTGTAAAAATTGCCAAAACAATAGGATGAAAATAGACCAGAACTGAAGTAAACTCATAGAATCAATTTATTATTACCCAATTAGAAAACCTCTCTTTTCGACAGATCATTATAAACCATCCGAATTTGAAAATTTAGATAACATGCATATGAATAAACCTCTCTTGGACAAATCACTATTTTAACTTTGGACTATGAATTACACCTTCTTTCTGGGTCTATGGTATGTTTTGTGAGTTACTTTACTTCCGGGACAAGATGCCAAATGTGGGCTCGAGAGACGGTAATCTACTTTTTCTAGATTACCATTTTATTTTGTTAAGCTTGGCCAAGCTGATAGACCATTGAAAAAGATGGATTTGAAAAGCCTAGAATTATATATATGTCTCTGCCACATCCTATTGCGAGAGTTATGTCATTTCTAGTATAGTTTAGGAATGCATACAGGCACTAGGCATGCATCGAGAGCTCCCTCCTGCCTTTACCATTCCGGGTTGCTAGGCTCCTCCTGCAGGGTCGGTGCTTCCTTCGAGTTAGGAAGGAAACCGGGGAAGTCTAGTACTTCGTGGCTGGGTGGAAAAAGCACCTTGACCACATTCTTGACCTCAACTTGCGGAAGACCACTGGAGTCATGGCGGTTGAGATCAAAGGTTCTTTTATATATATGATTCTTATGGATATACTTGTATTAATTTTGTATGGCTTGCTCAAGCCCAATTGTAATTGTACTTTTAGTGAAGTAACTGAAATATTGATACAATCTCTTGTAACATGGAATAAAATGTCTTGAAACACCCTTTTTGGTGAAAGTATATAGAAATGTAATTTATTGATTGATTAAATTTGTACTTCATTATTGGAACTTGCTATCTTTATGCAACTATGAATATTTGAGTATTGAATCATTTTTCTTTCCAAATTTAGAATTGTATTTTCTTTTGAGTTCCTAGTTTTAGTAAGTAAGATTTTAGCATCATTACAGCCATGCTGAACCTATCCAACACGGTCTTCACATAATTACTCTGGCTTAACCAAAGTTTTCTATTAGCTTTGTCTCTTCTGATTTCCATTCCTAGAATGTACCTGGCTGCCCCTAAATATTTCATTTCAAACTATGCTAACAACTAAGATTTAAAATTATAAATCATATTCTTACCCTTCCCAATGAGCAACATATCATCAAAATACAGTTCAACAATGAGAATACGATCACCATCAAACTTATAATACACACAGTGATCCGATTTCAATCTCACAAATCCAATTGACAACACAAAGGCATCAACTTCAAGTACCACCTCCTAGGAGACTGCTTCAAACCATACAAAGACTTCTTTAACTTGAAAACCAAGTTTTCTTTACCTTTCACCATGTAATGCTCTGGCTGTGACATGTAGATTTCTTCCTCCAAATCACCATGAAGGAAAGCTGTCTTCACATCCATCTGTTCTACCTCTAAGTCATAAGCTACTGCAAGAGATAACAAGAAATGAATGGATGTCAGCTTTGCAATGGGAGATAAGATCTCACCATAATCTATACCCTCCACTTGTGAATACCCCTTTGCAACCAATCTAGCCTTATACTTCTCAACACTGCCATCTACACCAAATTTCTTCTTGAACACCCATTTGCATCCAACGGGTTTCCGTCCAGGAGGCAAAGGCACCAAGTCCCAAGTTTGATTCTTTTCCAAAGAAGCCATCACATCCTCCATGGCCTCCTTCTAGGAACCTGCATCTTTCATATCCATAGCTTCTGATATAGTTCTAGGTTTATCACTGTTAGTAAGCAAAGCAAAAGCACAACTAGAATCAAGCAATGTATAACCAAACCTCTCAGGGTGCTTTCTTATTCGTGTAGACCTCCTTAAGAGTTGAGGTTGAGGTTCACCTTCTTCATCTGAGCTTTCAGAGCTGCAAGAGCTCTCCTCATCATCAGGTCCAACATTGTCTTTCTATTCAGTCTTCTCAGGGGTAGCAGGAAACTGAACAACATCCTCTTTCTTTTCTTTTTCTTCTGGCTGTAAAACAGTGGAAGAAGGTGTTAGCTCTCTGAAGATGACACTTCTGCTATACAACACTTGTTTAGCCACGGGGTCCCAAAGCTTGTATCCTTTCACACCGACACCATAGCCAATGAAGATACACTTAATAGCCTTGTTCTCTAATTTTGACCACTTCTCCCTAGGCACATGTGCATATGCCTCACAACCAAAAACACGAAGATGCCTTATTGAAGGCTTTCTACCAGACCACACCTCCATGGGTGTCTTTCCAACAAGAGCTGATGTAGGAGATCTATTTACAAGATAGCAAGCAGTGCCAATAGCGTTAGCCCAAAACTTTTGTTCTAGGCTAGCTCCACTAAGCATACTCCTAGCCTTCTCCATCAGTGTCCTGTTCATCCTCTCTGCAACTCCACTTTTTTGTAGGGTATATAGAGTTGTCTTATGTCTTTCAATCCCAAGTTCCTTGCCGTATTTATCAAATTATGTAGAACAGAACTCACCACCGTTGTCAGTTCTCAAACACTTAATCTTTTTACCAGTCTAATTTTCAGCAAAGGATTTAAACTCCTTAAACTTACTATAGACTTCAGATTTGCTTTTGAGAAAATAAATCCATGTCCTTCTACTGTAGTCATCTATGAAATATACAAAATATACATATTTTGATAACGAAGGAACATTAACATGACCAAATACATCAGAATGAACAAGGTCCAACACACCAGAAGACTTATGAGAACTTGAATAAAACTGAACATGGTTTTGTTTTCCATATATGCAATGTTCACAAAAGTCAAACTCAAGATTACAATCATCTAACCCCTTAATGAGGTTTTTATTTGTTAGGGTTCTAAGACCCTTCTCACCAATGTGGCTAAATCTCTTATGCCATGACATTGTCTTTTCAGCAGGAAGCTTAACTTCCAAGGCATGAATACAACCATAAGGACTAGATACAACAGATTTCTTTACTGCTCATTCAGATGGTGGGGATGAAGTGACTACTGCCCTCTTCCTTCAGTTAGAAGAACTATTGCATTTTGAAATGCATGCCTCCAGCTGAAATAGAGTACCTCTCCTAGTACCCTTAGCAAGCACCATAGCTCATCTAGTCATCTTGCATCCTTCTTTTGAAAAGACAACCTGCACACCTGCATAATTCAACATACTTACAGAAAGCAAGTTCTGTGCTAAGCCTGGGATGTGCATAACCCCAAACATCTCCTTCATTTGTCCATCATGGAATCAAATAGAGACTCTTCCACGACCAACAATCTTTAGATGAGAGTCATCACCCAGGTACACTCTTCCACCATCAAACTCTTCATACTTAGTGAACCAGTCTCGATGCAAGGTCATGTGGAATGATTGACAAGAATCAGCCACACATCATCAGATGCATGGGTTGCCAGGGCTGCAATGAAAGCATCACCATCATCTTGTGACTTGTTAGAATCTGAATATGGGTTCTTCTTCTTCTTTTTCTTTTCCTCTTTGCATTCCTTTTAGAAATGCCTAGATTTACCACAGTTCCAATAGAGAGATTTGGGCTTTCCAGGAGATTTGGTTCTCCCATGGGATTTGGATCTACCCTTCTCAGCTTTCTTGTCCTTCTTTTTCCCTTTCTCCTTGGGTCTTCCACGAACTGCAAGAGCCTCTTTGGCTGCCTCAGAAGACTTTCTCTGCATCTCTTCAGACAACAATGAAGAAACCACTTCATCCATTTTGAATGTGGATGTGGTGCTTCCAATAGGCATGACAAGATGATCCCACGAGTCTGGCAAAGAACAAAGCAAGGTCATACAACGATCCTCCTCCTCCATCTTCACACCAACAGATGTCAATTGTGCAACCAACATGTTGAAAGCATTCATATGTTCTGTAATAGATTCTCCATCCTCTGTTCAAAGAGAATACAACTTCTTTCTCATAAAAAGTTTGTTAACCAGGGATTTGGCTTGATACACATCTCCCAACTTCTTCCAAAGCAAGTTTGCAGTAGCCTCCTCATGGACATTTAATAGGACAGAATAAGCAAGACTAAGTCTTATGAGACCCTTAGCCTTCTGATCCTTGAGATCCCAATCATCTTGTGACATTGTAGCTAGTTTTGTTCCACTAATAGTTTCCCAGAGGTCTTGATCAACAAGCATGTCTTCCATCTTGAGCTTCCATAGCTCAAAATTAGTGCCATTGAATTTCTCCACCTCTATCCTTCTGGATGTGCTTGCCATCTCCTTGCTACAATAAGATTCAACATAGTCTGCACAGACTCCCACTCAACTTAAGATCAACTCAAAAAACCCATACCCAACAACTAGGACCAAAGGTGATCATGCTCTGATACCAACTGAAAGGAAGCTAGGTGTACGAAAATCGCTTCCTACACCAATCTAATGAGGGGAGAGCTATAGAAATTCAAATTAATCTTTACAATTACAGCAACATGAAACATATAACAGAGATATTGTAGTAATACACATAGAACTAGAAAGAAGACAGAAGAAGAGAGACAAGATATAACGTGGGGAAAATCCTTATCGGGTGGAAAACCCCACACTCAGAAACCTGCACAATGTATTATAAAAAATGAATATGGTGTACAATACACTTGCAATGCAAACTCCAATAGTCTTTGACACTCGTGTCTAGAGTCAATCTGATAGCATAACAGTACCTGTCAATCACATACTACATCTCCTCCTCCAAGCACCTATTTATATAGAATATACAAGGCAAAATTGGCTCTATCTTGGAATGGGCGTCCAACTTGGCCTCATGGCCCAAATCCCATGCCTATAGACACTTGGTCAACATTGTAAGATGTATCTGACACTTGTCCACAACTCCCATCCCAAAGAGGTCACCTATTTCCAAAATGGGCTATGACAGATGCTCTTACGACTCTTTCGACCGTCATAGAATCTGTCATAGCAGTTACAACTTATAGCTGTAAGAGAATCTATCATACACAGGCTATAAATAGCATATTCTCTTACAACATGTCATAGTCCACCTTGGGGCACCCAAAGATGCCTTTTTCAAAGATGCTCTTCGACACATGTCTTCACCTGTCTTATAAGCTTCTATTTCTGACTCTTACATGTCATAACTTCGTCATAGGAATCTGTCATAACTGTTTCGGTCAACATTCCCTTACACAACAACCAAGATGCTGACACATGGAAAAATACTCCTACCACAAAGTGGGATGCCTATCTCCTCATGTGAGGACAAAATTACAAGTTGTCATCTTCCATGTAGGATGACACATCACCGTGCCACATCCCACAAAATGACAATATGGAATTTACAATTAATTTACATCATAGGCAATGACTAATTAAATACAATCAAAATAATGCAAGGAATTACCAAGGTTGAGACACCTTAATTCCCAATAGTAAAGACATTTAGAATTTTAGATTCGGTTTAAGACATAGGTATTAGATCTCAACTAGGATTTAAGTTTATGTCCTTTAATCAACTCCCATCTTGAGTCACCATTGTCAAACCAACATCTAACCTTGCTATCTTGAATAGATTCATGTCATGAAGAAATCCTAAAGTCCTGATCATCAACAATGTCATGCAAGAATCCTTTCTCCTAAGGAATGAACATATACACTAGAAGATCTTGAAGTATCCTAACTTGAAGTGTTCACATGATATTATCCATCAAAACAACCTATCACATGAACACCACCAACATTTGATAAAGCACAATACACTGTTAATCAAAACAATTTGTCACATGTGTGTGACCAATACAAATGTTCTTGTTCAACCTTGAATGTGATGTTCAACCTTCATAGAGATGAGTATGCATCTTTGACAACGACACCACTAGATGAATCAAAACCATGACATCATGTGATTAGCATCAAACTTCACTTAATCAACTCCTTCAAACACCACTGCATGAGATACATAACATCCTGATTTGATAACACTTTGATTTCAACATGAATATATATATATATATTAAGCCCAAGTAGTTCAAGTGGAACACTAACAAAACCCTTCTCATCCTGCATCCTATTTTGACATATTCATTACTCAACCTAATGAGATAAAGATTACTATGATCAACAAGAACCAACATGGTCAATGAATGTCATCACATGTAGAAATCACGTTTCATCTGCAAGAACAATGACATCCCAATGAAAGCAACAACATAACCTTTTGGAAAACACCATCCATCAATGAATGTCATCACATGTAGAAATCATGTTTCATCTGCAAGAACAATGACATCCCAATGAAAGCAACAACATAACCTTTTGGAAAACATTATCCATCAAACATATTTGAAGCAGCTCAACAAAGCATAAGATATGATTATCTAAAGCACATGACTATCATCAACATCCAGAACCTCAACACATCACAACACCTTTACTAGTTTGACATCAATGAAAATCAACCTCTATCAATCTCCCCCTTTGTCATCGATGGCAAAACTACATGATGCATTTTCTCTCTCTACCCCTTTTTGTCATCAAATGACAAAGAATAAGGTACTCCCCCCATCATTTGACTCCACTGAAAGATGTTAAAGTTTGATCATAACATTTACAATCACATAGAATTATGAAGATTTTGAAGACATAAACTCTTGTTATCCTGTTATGTTCCCTTTGCACCTGTGATGACTTATGATGACAAAAATAACAATCTTGAAGCAAGCATATGACAAACCATGTTAACAATACTCTGAAACAACTCTTCAACTTGAGAGCAACAAGTCATCATGAAGCACACATCTGAAGACATACATCCTGAAACACATGATTTGAGGACAACATCATGTGAGGCACACCAAACAAAGCTCCAAACCACTGTTATAAACTGCCCATAGAATGTACCATATTCTGAACACAATACCACTTCTTGTCACAACACCAATATGAAGATAAAGATGAAAACTGACACCATTGAGATCCTCTTTTGACAAGATGAAGGCTGACATATCTATTGAACACCATGCAAAGATATCATAAACATTTCATCACCCATAAACACCAACATAAAGACTACTCATCACACTATTCACAACTCATGATGACATGATGACCACTCTAGAGATGACCTTGACAAGACTTCCATGATAGTGACAATAGGATACATCTTAATGGACAATCAACCTACAACCAATCTACTTTTGCACATACTTCTTGACATGAAAAAAAAATGAAGATCATCTGTAAGGAATGAAGACTATCTTGATGAAGACCATCCTCCTGTTCCTGCACAAGACACTTTTTACAACACAATGTCAAATTTGATATATAAAAAACCACATCTGAAACATACTGCAATCAACAAGAACTGTTGTCTCTTGACTGTATCATTCAAATCAGCCCATCAAGTCTGCACATCAACAAACTAATTGCACCATCAATTTCTTCCTGCAACAACACTATCAGTTGCATATGCTTACAACATTATGCAGGATTAAAATGTTTCAAATGCTTAATTTGAAGTCTTCTTCCGCAATCCATTTGTCTCATGACAGCAACTAAGCATTGTCATGGCACTGTTATAAATATTGCTGCACAATTACAACACACCAATGATGAAATATTGTTATGTCAAATATGAAACCACTGTCAATACCTTTGCAAAACCAAATGTAGAGACATGCTCTATGAATTGACTTCTTCCATTTGCAACCTCCTCAGCCAACATATGCCAACATCTGATAAGAGCTCTTTGAGTACACCTTAACTGGAATTGGACAGCTCTTTGCTATGACAACCAACACTTCACATTCTCACTAACATATCAAGAACAATCTGAACTCTTTGAGCATTAAATCCCTGAACATCTTATCAACATCTTGTATGCATTATGACATCAATGACTACATGAACCACTGATCACCTATATTATTGACATACACTGAAGATCAAAATAATTATCAACATCATCAAGAACTTTATTTCATAAGACTGATATGAGTAACATCTTAACATATCATGCATGAAACCAATAGCATAATAAACAAAACAAAATCACCATATTGACAAGCATCAAATGGTCTCCCTAAAATGTCTTGGGGTTAAGAGATAGGACATTTGACAACTCCCCCTTACTTCATGCTATATGTTATGCAATTGATGATGTGACTTGTGCAAAATGCACAAATTTAGGATCTATCTTCTCTTGGCTTTGTTTCAGTCTCCAAACTTTCATAGGTTCTTTTTTCTGTTCAGTCTCCAAATTAGGCATATAAGTGACTATATGGGACAATAATGGAAAAAAGATGATTTGCCAAATTTAAATAAATGAAAAAAGTAATATAGTATGAAGAAACTTGAAAGGATTAAAGAGATATGTGTATGGCAATAAACACTCTCAAAGTTTTGTGAGATAAGTTGAAAATAGAAAACTCATACAAATAGGTGTCTTAGGAAGAGTAAAAATAACTTAAAATACCCAAAGAGGTGGGTGGTATATCAAGAGAGAAAACAACTAGAAGGAATTTGGTCAAACACTTACAATGTGAGTAGTCAGGTCTAATTTGGCCAAAACATTCATAATATTTCATAACAAGTGTAGTTTACACCAATAAGGGAAAATAATACGTTTATACATGCCAAGGTTTGTGCATATCTCTTGGACAAAGTTTGCCTCATTTTAGGTCCTAAGGCTCTTAAAAGATGCCACTTGAGTAATGTAGATTGGAAGGAGATGTTTGATAGGGTTTAACCATTTACTGCAATGTGTTGGCATAGTTTGTTTAATATTCACAACGAGCACAACTTTGTTCATTTAAGAAAAAGTTCGAGAGTAAATGAATTACTTAATATTGCCTATAAATGGAAGTCCTAATTGCAAATATTAATTAAATTCCTAATTTCATCTCTTAATTAATGTCCTATTTTCATCTCCTAATTGAAAGGCCTATAAATGCAAGTCCTAATTTCATGTATTAATTAAAGTCCTAATTTCATCTCTTAATTAATTTCCTATTTTCATCTCCTAATTGCAAGTCATATAAATGCAATTTCTAATCTCATGTATTAATTAAAGTGTTAATTTCATCAAATAATTGCAAATCTTAATTAAAGTCCTAATTTCATCTCCTAATTGCAAGTCTTAAATAAATTCCTAATTTCATCTCTTAACTAATGTCCTAATTTCATGTCCTTGCAAGTCGTAATTAAAGCCCTAATCTCATGTCTTAATTAAAGTGCTAACTTAATCTCATAATTGCAAATCTTAATTAAAGTCTTAATTTCATCTCCTAATTGCAAGTCTTAAATAAAGTCCTAATTTCATCTCTTAACTAATATCCTAATTTCATGTCCTTGCAAGTCGTAATTGAAAATCTTAATTAAAGTCCTAATTTCATGTCTTAATTAACTTGTCCTAATTTCATCTCCTAATTGCAAGTCCTAATTTCATGTCTTAACTAAAGTGCTAATTTCATCTCCTCATCGCTTGAGTCTTAATTAAAGTCCTAATTTCATCTCTTAATTAAAGTCCTAATTTCATGTCCTATTTTCATCTCCTAATTGCAAGTCCTAATTTCATGTCTTAATTAAAGTCCTAATTTCATCTCTTAATTAATGTCTTATTTTCATCTCCTAATTGTAAGTCCTATAAATGCAAGTCCTAATTTCATGTCTTAATTAAAGTCCTAATTTCATCTCTTAATTAATGTCCTATTTTTATCTCCTAATTGCACGTCCTATAAATGCAAGTCCTAATTGGAAGTCTTAATCAAAGTCCTAATTTCATCTCTTAATTAATGTCCTATTTTCATCTCCTAATTGTAAGTCCTATAAATGCAAGTCCTAATTGGAAGTCATAATTAAAGTCCTAATTTCATCTCTTAATTAATGTCCCATTTTCATCTCCTAATTGCAAGTCCTATAAATGCAAGTCCTAATTGGAAGTCTTAATTAAAGTCCTAATTTCATCTCTTAATTAATGTCCTATTTTCATCTCCTAATTGCAAGTCCTAATCTCATGTCTTAATTAAAGTACTAATTTAATCTCATAATTGTAAATCTTGATTAAGTCCTAATTTCATATCCTAATTGCAAGTATTAAATAAAGTCCTAATTTCATCTCTTAACTAATGTCCTAATTTTGTGTCCTTGAACAAGTTAATTAAGAAAGAAAAATGAACGGGCAAAAAATATATATGTTATCAAAGAACCAACAATACTATTATAACATTCTACAAGTAAGAAAATTACAAGTATAGGAGGCATAATTCTAAGTCAAAATATATAGTCAAAATTACAAATACATGAGTCCTAATTCAAGGTTTTAGACTCCTAGATGATAGCAAATTGTAAAATAAAAAAAAAACTTTGATTAAGTGATCTTGAAAACAACAAAGGAGTGCACTCTCTGAGGGCCTACTTCATATAAACAAGGACGATCTTGACAGGCAACAATAGAAGCTTCGATTCAAGGAAGGTTTGCATTGTGTTCTTCATTGCTTCATTTCATTCAATCTTTCTTAGTTTCACTATTCTATTGAGTTATGGGTATTTGATGTTGTTTGTTGCATATTCATTGTTGATCCTATTGTTGTAACCTATACCAGGGGCAAACTGAGGCATGTATCACCATCAGGCTTTTTATTCTTTGAAGCAACGCCGTAAACTGCATTGCATCAAAGAGGGGCAAAATGTATATGCCTAAAAATGACACGATTCAGTCTAAATAAATATTCTTAGTATTTATTCCCTCCCAATTCTTCTATCAATAAATAAATAAACAAATTTATTTATTTGATTCACATTCCTCTTAATTAATTAAATATCAAAATATTTAATTATTTCCTCTAAAGTCAAAATTAAATAAAATCAATTTATTTAATTAAAATTCCCTAAATTCTTTTAATGTCTCACATAATTAAATAATCCTAAATTATTTAATTAATCCAAATTCTTCTATCCTAAGTCCTATTTCCATAAAGCCACTTCACCAATCCACCTCATCTTTCCACCTCACCTTTGCCACCTCACCATGTTGCACATGTAATTAAATATATTAAATATTTAATTATCTAATATTCCCTCACCCACATGTCCTATTTCTCCTCTAATCAAAGTTAGTTAACTCATCAATCAAAATTGTTAACTAACTAGTCAATTGAGTTAATTCTTCAATCAATTCTGTTAGCTCCATAATCCATTCTACTAACTGATCAATCAAGTTTGTTAACTGATCAGTTAATGGAGTTAACTCTCCAATCAATTTTGCCAAATCCCCTCTTCCATGATGGAACTTGGACACTTGTCCTATTCCTACTGGTTGCACATTCCTTAACCATTCTCAACCATTGATCTTCATATTTCTTCTCAACCGTTGATTCTCATTCCCCTGAGTCTATAAATGGAACCTCATTCTTCCATTCTTATCATCCAGGCTACTCATATTGTTACTCTGCAGAAATTCACCAGCGCGCCTTTGGTACCCCAATACTATTTGCTTGAGATCACCCAAAGCTTTGGAGCTCCTCTTCATTGCACATTTATCACCACAGCCATTCACTATCGACAGTCTTGAAAACAGCAAAGGAGTGCACTCTCTGAGGGCGTACTTCATATAAACAAGGACGATCTTGATAGGCAACAATAGAAGCTTCGATTCAAGGAAGGTTTGCATTGTGTTCTTCATTGCTTCATTTCATTCAATCTTTCTTAATTTCACTATTCTATTGAGTTATGGGTATTTGATGTTGTTTGTTGCATATTCATTGTTGATCCTATTTTACCCTAACATTTCTGGTGCCCACCGTGGGGCCTTGCCCCTTTATCTCATCAAAATTTGAGCTTTTTTGAAGACAAGTTCCGTACAGGCAACACACAGGCTAATTTAGCGCATATATCCATTTCTGCGGCGCTTCTGTCCTCTGTTCTGATGCTTATAATGTTACGGTGCTTTTAAACACTGTTACGACACATATATCCATTTCTGCGGCGCATATGTTATTCCTGCGCATCTATTCTTTCTTACTGCGCTTTTGAGTACTGTTACGGTGCATTTGTTTTGCTGTGCTTCTGTTGATTATTTCTGCACATCTAATTACTGAAGCTGCGCTTCTGTATTAGGCAATTGATTTTTAAGGTTTCTAAGAAGGTTTTTGCTAACGTAAACATCTTGATTTGTTTTTGCAGGTTAGGCCACTGGTTTAGACTCATCTAGCTGCATTTACTAAACTCACACTTCAATTTATAAAAGGACAGTAAAACGAATGTTCATACAAATTCCACATAGCCTTAACTAGGAAGAGAGTAATTGAACCATTTCAATATCTACATAATGCTATCTTCCATAGTTAGATTATTGCTATCTTACAAACAGTAATGAACATTGCTATCTTTTTAACCACTTCAAAGTTAACAAAAGCGTGAGTGCACAAGTAGATTAGACCATTTAGTTTTTCTACTTTTTAACTAGGTTGGATTAATCAGTGTCCTCTGTGCTTGACGAATGACAATAGGCTTATGCTCTCCCCTTTACTGGGTGACCAGAGTGCCAGACTTGTTATTCCATTTGTTTAACCTTTAGAGGGGCCTGCCCTTGGATGCACGCCTGTCCAAGTGGGAACGACCCTGAGTGGAAATAGGTTAAAGCCAAGCCATACCAATCCACTTAAAATAAATGTGCTTGAGGTGAAAACCTCCTGCAATGAGTGTTGCTGTGTTACACCGATGACCAACCTCCCCAAAAACCCTCTAAGGCGTAACCCTTTGAGGCTGGAAGACTCCATAACAGAGAGTAGTGCCGCCGCATGTGTAACCACTCGAACGGTTGCCTTGACTACAAACCAATTGTGTAGTATACCAAAAACCCCTATTTGTTGATGCAAAGGGTGGAGCCCTTGAAGCGGCCTCGATTCATGTGATTCTTAGTAGAGGTAGCAGGGACAATCCTATGGTTTGGTGGGGGTAGAGCCTAAGGAAACCCAGATCTGGTATGTGTGAGAAGTGAGTGCCGTGGAGGGGAGCCAATGCTACCAGATCCTGAAGCTACACACTTTGAATTTACATAGCTAGAGGATTCAACAGATATTGTCCTATCCAGCTTAGGGTGTACTTTTCTTTTAGTCCAAATAGAGTCAGAAAAATCACTAAAAAATGAAAAACTATAAAATATTCTTTGTGCTTGTTGTGTTTTCTTGTTGTTAATTCATAAAATCAGATCAAGAAGACCTTTTTCCAGCCAAAAATACCAAAAACATCAGAAAAATTTCCAAAAATTACAAAAACATTGAAAAAAGCCAGAGTGGTGCATCTGTCCTCTATTCCTGCGCATCTGTGCCGACCTGCGGCGCATTTGTTAAGATTTTCTATATTGACTGTTGCGACGCATTCATATTTTACCAGTACAACGCATATATACCGACTTCCTGTGCATCTGTAGATTTCTCCTGTGCATTTGTTTCAGCGCATCCACGGCAGTGAGTACTTGCACTATTTTTGAAGGAAAAATTTTACCTGTTTTGAGTACCCATTTCAGCCTAGCTTCACAATCAGAGATCAGGTTCTACCTTGCAGTCTGTCTTCATCCATTTCATCCAAGTATCTCTCTTTTGTCAATCATCCCATCCACCTTCTGTCAAACCTTTCTTGTCTCAAAGTCAGAATATCCCATATCAGGTTGGCGTAGGTCCCTTTTTCATATCATTGTGAATTCAAGTAAACCTAGTAGGTCACAGAACTTTTGCTAGTGGTTTGTTACACAACTAGTCCCTACATAGTAAGACAGGTATCGAGTACCCTTACTAGTGGCTACTATCTTGTGTCAACCGTCTTACTTGAAGTCATTGAGCGAGAGTCCTTTGTTAAAATCTTGTCCTAGGTATCCTATCAACAACAGTCTCCATCAGCACCTTGCCAAAATTTCTAATCCTAATCCACTTCATCCCACGTCACCTTGCATGGTTCTTACTAGATCTCAGTATAAAAAGCAACTTGAAATGGTTGGCTCATCCAATCGCATCGTCACACCACATGATAATGACGAAGAAATTTCTCATGAAGAATATGAAGAGCACATCCAAAATTAGAAATTCCAACGCCTAATAGAGAAGGTGCTCCATGAAGACCCTCATAAGTATTTCTATCATCTTGCTAGTCTTGGAATCAAACTTCCCACTGATTTTGATGTGAGCTCAATCCTGGAAAACATAGAAAATAATCATGAAAGGGGAAAGAGTTCCATAGACCCAAACGCAAATGATAGAGGAAAAAGACCCATAGACCAAAATGCTCCTATGGAAGAAATGAGAAAACAACTCAAAAGTCTAAAACAAGAAATGTCAGATCTCAAAACGGGTACCAACACTAAAAACTACTCCTTGGAGGATATTGTACCTTACCCTTTTGACAAAAATTTGATTATGAAACCATTTCCCTTTCGATTCGAAGTTACTAAATTTGACAAATACAAAGGAAAAGGGGACCCTAGAGACCATATTAGGGAATTCAATGTAGCATGTTTGGAAGTAGCTCACGATGAGACTTATTTAATGAGACTATTCCCTAGGTCTCTAGGCAGCCAAGCTATGGAGTGGTTCTCACAGCTTCCACCGGGAATCAAAACTTTTGATGAACTTGTCAACAAATTTATCACACTTCTCTTACAATATCGAACACGAGGTATCTATGCTAGATCTATGCAACACCAAACAAAAAAATTGTGAGTCATTCGCCACCTTCTTGCAACGATGGAGACAACTAGCAAGTAAGTGTTCTTACGATATGCTTGAGAAGCAGCTATTGGAGATGTTTGTTCATAACCTAAACACTGATCTTAGCTATCAAATACAAATACAATGCCCTACATCATTCTCAAAAGTCATTGAAATGGGATTGTTCATCGAAAAGGCTATGATCACTAAAGGAGCAATCAAGATATACAAGGACACACCTCCCTCCAATTACACAACGGATAAATCAAAGTTTTGGACCAAGAATAAGAATGTGGTCAATGATGGGGTAGTGGATGTCAAGGTGGCAGCTCCCAAGCAACAACCCATATTCACTCTCAAAGGAGAAACAAACAATGCTACACCCAACAAACCATTTTCTTGGGAGCCAAGACCATGGTTCAGTTCAAATCCAAGGAGAAAGTTCACACCGTTGGGTGAGTCTCAAGAGTCCGCATTAAGGAAGTTGTTGGCTAACAATGAAATTTCTCTACCGCCAACAAGTGATTACGAGCCTATAGTCAAACCTCCCTACTGGAAAGACACGGACTATTGTGAATATCATCAAGGAAGGAGGCATACAACCAACAATTGTATCCATCTCAAAAATGTCATACAAGATGTGCTTGATCAGAATCAAGGAGGAACCCAACAACATACCTCCAATGAAACTCATGTGGCTTACAGGGATCCACTTCTAAATCACAATAGGCCGTACAATGGCAATCACAACAACGACAATAACAACGGCAATAACGAAAACAACAACAACAATCGTAACAGGCCAAATTAGAACAGTGGGAATAGTAATGCCAACTATGCAAGTGTGCCATTTGACTATACCATAAATTGCATTTCTGAGCATGTCCCGCAAATCAATGCCATCACACCCAACCAACAATCAGGACCTAACAGAACTGGTTGTAGTATCATTACCCGTAGTGGTAAAGTCACACTCAATAATGCCCCGCTAAGGTCGTCACCTTCTCAATCCAACTTTCGTCAGTATAATGTCATAGACCAATTACATAAAACTCCGGCCCACATTTCTATCTTGGAGTTGTTGCGTCTATCTCCTTCCCATAAGGAGATCCTCGAGAAAGCCTTAGTGGAAACCACTGTCCCCACTAACTTGGCCCAAGAGAAGTTTCAGACCATGGTAGGTAACTTGACCTCCTCAAGCACCATATCATTTACTGAGCAAGACGACCTCTCTGTATCTCAAACTCATAATAACTCTCTACATATTGTTGCCTTCATCCACAAGCACCGCATCAAGAGGGTTCTCATTGATGGGGGGGCCGGTTTAAATATTTGTACGTTAAAGCTAGTCCTTGCATTGGGGTTCTCCGAAAAGGCAGTCGATCCAAGGAAGAAGATTACTATCAAAGCGTATGACGAAGAAGAGAGAACTACAAAGGGAACAATAGTCCTACCCATACAAGTGGGACCGGTAATAAAAGATGTTGTGTGCCAAGTCCTGGATAGGGAGCTTGCTTATAATATTCTTCTAGGGAGTCCATGGATTCACGCCATGAAGGCCGTACCGTCTACCTTTCACTAATGCATAAAATTCCTGCACGACGGCAAGCAAGTCACCATCCAAGGTGACCCTGACCCCTATCAACATTGCAACTCTTTCCTAGCAAAATTAGAGTACATCATACCAAATAACAGAGCATCTATATCCCCTATTCTACAACATGATCATACCACCGAAGCCTCCTCATCAAGACCCAAAGAGCAGAAAATTACCATAAAAGAAAGCGGAGTGGGGGAGTACTCCATAGAGCACAACCTCAACCTAGCCAAGATGCCTTTGTCTCCTCGATATTTTGGCTGACCCAAACATTTTCCAAAGCCATCTGCTCCCCCTATAGCTCCCGCAACTCCCTTTGTAAAATGGGGGACATTATCTGATGAAATAGAGGAAAGAGATCTCTATAGTGGCTTTATACAGAAGAAGAGAGCACATCACAAGAACCACCTAGACTCCCAACAAAACTCTATGGGCAAGGTGAAACTATCCTGCATAGAATGGGTTATGAAGGACAAGGCCCCATTAGCCTCATAAAAGAGGGAATCATAGAACCTATTCAACCTTCTTCATCCTCAATGGCTAGAAATACAAATGGTCTAGGATACAAAGGCAAGGGCAAAGCCAAAGAAAATGCTTGTCTTGTGGAAATGATCCATACACTTCAAGAGGACAGTGACACAGATTCCAATGACTATGAGTGGGATGAGCTAACAAAGCATTCCTATGATGACAAAGAGGTCGATACCATCCAAATCTTTAGCCCCTACCGTGAGGGACAAACGCTACTGCATAGACCAATAGAGTCTAATTCGCCTATCTCTGAGAATACAACTTTCGAGGAAGGTTTGGGTTCCATCGCAATAAACAACTTGGAAGAAAGGACCATCCCGAACACCACCCCTACCTATACTCCCAGCGTATCCATTCACACTATTAATGAATCAGGTCTATCCTCTGACTCCTTCCCCCTTGTGCATCCTGAGCTTATTGACTGGGATCTGCGAGGAACTCCCCAACTAGATATGTTCCAAACGATAATGCCTACATTGACTATATGGAACTTAAGGACCACCTACCCAAAGGAGATCATAAAGCTTGTTTCGTTATTGAACTTAATATCATGGCTTACTTCGAAGAGGGTGCCAAGCCTTCTAGTCACAAAAATATCAAAGTAAAAACTAGATCTAACAGTGAAAACTGGTTTGCGACAGTGTCAGATCCTAAAACAGTAAAAAGAAAGGACGTATCCAAAGGTGAAAACCCAACTGTGGCACCTGATGATGGAAGGCTTGACACTCTCCCCAATGACATGCACCAGGAGAAGTCACAGATTGTGGTGGAACCAATAGAGCTGGTTAATATTGGCACATAGGAACAGCCTAATATCATCCACTTCGCTAAATCTCTTACACCACCCGAAAAGACCAGGTTTGTACCGTTCTTCAAGAAAAAGAGAGGCAGCTTCGCTTGGTCCTATGCAAACATGCTAGGTCTAGACCCAAACTTGATTCTCCACCATCTCCCATTAGATCCAGGAGTAAAACTAGTAAAACAGAAGCTTAGAAAGATGCACCCACACATCGCACTATTGGTCAAAGAAGAATTGAAGAAATTATTGGATGTTGGATTCATCAGAGCTATAGACTACTCGGAATGGATATCCAACATTGTACCAGTGTCCAAACCTGATGGCCGAGTTTGACTATGCAATGATTTTAGAGATCTAAACAAAGCATGCTGCAAGGATGATTTTCCATTGCCAAATATAGATATCATAGTCGACTTGACAACAGGACATACCATGCTATCCCTCATGGATGGATTCTCGGGATACAATTAGATCAGAATAGCACCAGAGGACTAGCACAAGGTAGCTTTCACTTGTCCATGGGGCACTTTCTGCTAGAATGTCATGCCATTTGGGCTGAAAAACACAGGAGCCACGTATCAACGAGCTATGACAACTATATTCCATGACATGATGAATGTAACAATGGAGGACTATGTCGATGATATCCTAGCAAAGTCGCTCACAAGGGACTCACACCTGGATGTTTTGGAGAAAGCTTTTCAGAGATTGGACCAATTCCAAGTCAAGCTAAACCCAAAGAAATGTGTGTTCGAGGTAACTTCAGGCAAACTGCTAGGCTTCATCGTGTCGGCAAATGGAATAGAGGTGGACCCCACCAAGGTTAAGGCCATTATGGACATGCCACCACCCAAGACTCTTACTCAAATAAGATCGCTATAAGGTAAGCTACAAGCAATCTGCAGATTCATATCACAACTGGCAGACAAATGCAACCATTCAGTCACCTCCTGCACAAGAACATTCCATTTAGATGGGATGAGCGGTGTGAAGAGGCATTCAACAAACTAAAAGAATACCTTATGAACCCACCCATTCTCATGCCTCCTATCCAAGGGAAACCACTAATTCTCTACATATCTACTACACCTACTGCTCTTGGGGCTCTTCTAGCACAACAAGATTATGAGAATAAAGAAAGAGCCGTCTACTACATCAGCCGAACCTTAGTGGGCTATGAGTTACAATACTCACAGATAGAAAGATCTTGTCTTGTGGTAGTTTTTGCTTCACAAAAAATCTAACATTACATGCATGTGCATCCAGTTAAACTCATTGCAAAAATAGACCCACTGAAGTATCTCCTTAGCAAAGCAGCTCTCACAGGTCACCTAGCAAAAAGGGTAATGCTTCTAAGTGAGTACGACATTGAATATGTAGATAGAAAAGCCATCAAGGGACAAATCATAGCTGATCAACTAGCAGATGCACCATTACAAGACACCACACCAATGCAGTTTGAGTTTCCGGATGAATCCCTATTCAATGTATCAACATCTTCCTGGAAACTCTACTTCGATGGGTCTTACACAAACCATGGATCGGGGGCAGGCATCCTGTTTGTAACTCCTCAAGGCGACACAATTCTGAAGTCTTACCGTTTGTTATTTCCATGCACCAACAACATAGCAGAATATGAAGCCTTAGTAATTGGTCTCAAGATGGCAACTGAGTGGAAAATCCAAGAGCTACATGTCTGTGGGGATTCTCAACTTATAATCAATCAAGTCAACAATGAATACCAAACCAAAGATGAGAAGCTAATCTCATACAAGCAGATGGTCAACGACTTTAAGGAACACTTTGGGCTCATCTCTTTTGAACAGATACCTAGGATTGAGAACAAAGCAGCAGATGCAATGGCAACCATTGCCTCTCTTCTAGAAATACCCGAGAATGAGTCACGGTACGAGTTCTTAGTGGAAACTATCCGGCAACCAGCTTATGATCTTCCTGAGACCCATTCCATATGCCTTCTAGTTGGATCTGATTCACCTTGGTACGGTAAGATTTACACTTACCTCAAGGACAACATTCTCCCACCTAACCTCTCTTCTAACCAAAGATGAACTTTTATATGACAAACCTCTTGCTACACCATCATAGCCGTTACCTTATACCAACGTGGTCTCGATGGTATTTTGCTTCGTTGTTTAGAACGAGAAGAATCCATAATCGCCTTGCAAGACGTACATGAGGGGATCTGCGGAACACACTCTAGCGGTCCTTACTTAGCCAAGAAACTCATGCGTTTGGGTTATTACTGGCTGAACATGGAAATGGATTCATATCAGTTTGTCAAGAAGTGCAGGTAGTGTCAAATACATGGGAACCTGATACATGCACCAGCTCAAGAGTTGAGACCTTTAACGACACCTTGGCCCTTTTGCCAATGGGGACTTGACCTTGTGGGAAAGATCCATCCACCCTCCTCCAACGACCATAAATTCATCATAACCGCCACTAAGTACTTTACAAAGTGGATTGAAGCCGTCCCCCTCACCACCGTCACAGGTAAGCAAATCTCCTCATTCATCCTGAATTACATTATCTACAGATATGGCATTCCTTCATCCATTATCACGGATAATGGAAGACCATTCAAAAACCAGGATGTCCAAGAACTCTGTGAACGTTTCAAAATCCAACATCATTTCTCCACTCCATACTACCCCCAAGGTAACGGTCAAGCTGAAGCATCCAACATGACCATCTTGAAACTTCTCAAGAAGACAGTCAACGAGGCTGGCCGTGATTGGCATATCCAACTGAATCCCACTTTGTGGGCCTACAGAACCAGTATATGCAACCCCACAAGTGCTACACGTTACGCCCTTGTTTATGGCTCAGAAGCTATCCTTCCCATTGAGGTCGAATTACCATCTCTTAGGGTGTCATTGAAAGGTCTCATATCGGATGAAGAGTACAGAGTCTCTAGATTGCAAGAACTAGAGTTGCTAGAGGAAAGGAGGCAAAAAGCCTTTGACCATCTCAAAGCATATCAATAGATGATGTCAAGAAGCGATAACCACAGAGTTCACCCAAGAATCTTTAAGGTTGGAGACCTTGTTCTTAAGGAGAATCCTCACAACCAACAAGATAGAGAAAATAAAGGCAAGTTCGAACCTAACTGGCTTGGGCCTTATGTAATTGTAGCAGCATATGGATCGGGGCCATATCAGTTGGCGACATCAGAGGGTGAGCTATTCGATGACCCAATCAACAGCATGCATCTTCGCAAGTTCTATACCTAGGAGAACCCCAAATGCAAGGGGGGCATAAAATACAAAAAAATCAAAAAATCAGAAAAGTACAAAAAAATAAAAAAATAGAAAAGTACAAAAAAATCATCCTTTGGTGAAAACTTGGCAAATAGGCACCTGGGATAGGTATCATGGTGAAAACCTAGCAATAAGGCGTCATGTATACTTTCTAGCTTTTTCATGCAAATAAAAGCAAGTGGTGAAAACCTGGTAAACAGGCGTTACTTGTGATAACCCGCCTTCTCCATCTTTGGGAAACCAATCACCTTGATTCCATTCTTCCTTGCGTCCCATTCGACCCATATCTGTCCTGTAATAAAATCCTGACGGTAACCTATCACGGCTTGATACTCTATCTCTTTGTTGGCCTTGTCAACCAAGGTTTTGTCCCATATCATATCCATCGCGTGAGCCTAGCATAGTGTCTCGTCAGTTTTCCATAGTCCAAATCCATGAACTACGTTGCCTCTGCGTTGTCACATAGGCAAGGCCATTTCTCAAATGCGCCCCTGAGGCTCCCACGGTCCCATTCGTCCCTTTTCTTGTCGTCTTTCTTCTAGTCCATCCATGGTCCATTAGGGTTTACCCCGAACTACGTTGCCTCTGCGTCGTCACGTAGGCAAGGCCATTTAGTAATGCGCCCTCGAGGCACTAGGTCAATCCCTTAGGGTCCGTCTCCCCAATAAAGATTGTGGGATCTTCTCACCAGACAAGCAAGCACAAGCAAAGCCCGCTTTTCAAGCAGAAATCCCGATGCAAGCCATTAACCTATCCAAAGCAAAACACACTCCTAAGGACTTCTAAATGATTTTGCTCAAATTATGGCAAGAAACAAACACATCTAAATGCAAGAATATTTTGTGTTGGTTAGGTTAACTTACAGAGTTTGGATTTATGCTATCATGCCTTTCTATGCTACTCGAGGATGCCAAAAGCTAGAGATGCTATGATGGGGGTTATGATTATTTTCTTTGTTTGTTGTTTGTGGATTCAACTTTAGTAATGTGAAGCCTGGTCTAAGGACATGATTGGCAAAAGATCATTGAGGACATCAAAGGTATAACATGAACGGGGGCAATCCTTGTTTGTTGATACGCAAGAAGTACTCAGGTCATCTAGATTCAATTTTGACTAGAAGCTTGTATTAACTTGCTAAATCAAAATCCATGTAAGAGACGCTCAGGTCATCTCAGTTCAATTATACCTAGATGCTTGTGTTAACTTACAACATTTCAGAAAAAGTACCAAAAAAAAAATTGCCTAATGATGAAATAAAGCACTCCAAAATACTTGCACCGTCAAGATGTCAAAATCAAAGCATCCATCAAATCCATCCATTATACATCTATTTATACATCCATACATCCATATCCCATGCAATAAAAGATCCAATCAATGCAAAGTAACAATACAAAGTGAAGCTTGTGAATCTTTCTATCAAGTCATTCCTCTGTCCAATCAATCTCCTATCTATCATCCTGTCATTTCTGTATTGATAGAGTACATTTGGACAACACAAAAACATAACATCTAGTTGCATATCATATCACATGAGATAGTCATTTACGTGATTAAACCAGTTGCATACATAATGGAGTACATTAGGTCATCCATATCCCATCATCATATAGTGTCAAAAAATCCAAAACATAGCTAAGAGCATCACATCAAGTTGCATAGTCATATAGATATCATTTTGCATTCACGTACATCACAAACACATTAGATAAGTCATTTTACACTGCATTAGTTCATATAAACATCACATAGCATCATATCAAAAGTTGCATCCAAATAACATCTCATATAGCATCAGGTACAACACCTAAGTCTACATATGCATCGCATCATACAATAGAAAAGAATCATAAACTCATAACATATAGAGCAAGTCACATAGCTGCATCATTATATACACATCATAAAATGAGTCCAAATGTACAAAATCATAGTGTCTGTACATCCCAAGGGATGGTGATACATGTCTCAAAAACACAAGTGTGATACAAGTCTACCCCTCCTGCTGTGGACCACCACTGCCAACAGTGTCTCCCCCTCTGCCAACCCCTGACTACTGTGGGCCCATCACAGAAGCTCCTGACCTAAATGGACCTACTCTCTGGGACATCGCAGACTGGCTCTTGTAACTAGAAGCCCTCTGACTCGCCGGCACAGCACTGTGGTATAAACCTCGATAGTATTGAACCTGAGCCTACGCTCTAGCAAGCTCAGCCTGCACCTGTGCTAGCTGTGTCTATGCCTGTGCTAACTGTGCCTGTGCCTGCTGCACCTGGCCAACCAAGAAACTGGTCACTGCATCTATCCCCAGGGCTACCAATGCAGTATCCCACTCTACACGGATATCTCGTATCCATGCGTCTACCATATCTCTCTCTCTAGCCAATCCTGCAATCACCTCTGCGTCTGTCTCTCACCAGCTATCGACTCTCCTGAGCTGTGCCCTTAGCTGTCTAATCTCTCCCCTCAGGGTGGCTACCACCCTCTCCTGCACGTCTGATTGTGTTGGACCCTGAGCTGCCTCTGCTTGTCTCTGTCCCTGTGGCTGAGGTCCCTATTGCTGTGCCACCTGCTGGGGTGGCGGCATTGCGCCTGCTATGGTACCTGTTGTGCAACCTGGGATGGCACTGCCTACTCAGCTCTCCTCCTCTGTCTGGGTTGACCTCTGTCATCGGCATCATCTCTGTCATCTCCTCCATCTCGGCCACCCCCTTGTCCTCCTCTCCTCCCCCTCCTCCTCCTCTAGCCCACCTGGCCCTCGTCATCTGAATCTGCCTCATCTATGCGAGGCATCAACACCCCAGGCCCTGAATATCTCAGAAATGGGTGTGCAGTAAACCAGTCCTCATAATCCTGTGTAACCCCTGCATCTGTGATCTTCCTCCTCATATCCTAGACAATATATGGCGTCTGCTGAAACTCAGCCAGTGCCTCCTCATAGGATGCCATCAGCCCCCATCTGTACCTCTCTGCATGTGTCCGGGCAAACCGCACCTGCCCCTGTGGCATGCCCTGTCTCCTCCCAAACTACCTCTGTACCCTGCCGACTATCTGCCTCTCCAGGATAAAGAGTGTCCGTCCTATCAACCACCGCGTCTAGTAGCAGTAAGGAAGCTCGTCTGCCTCATCATCCCACAGATCATAGTCTAGATATGGTCGCCACTCGACCACATCTACTCCATCCAATGCATGTTGCCAATACTCTAGCTTCCCCAGCCTATGCTGGGAAATCACTCCTACATAGCCATAGCTGTATGGCTCTCCTCTCTGTCTCTCAAACAAACGGATCAGTCTAGTGATCACTATGTGCTCCCATAGACAAAACTGTAGAAGTGACACGCCTGTAGATAGGCTCGTTCTCCTGTGATATACCACCTGGTGCATATCATGGTATAAATGAGCAAGTACACAAACCCCCCATGCATACCGAGTACCCTTTGTAATCATCCTCTCCATGATCCTACCCCATCCAACGGGGAACCCATGTGATCTCCTGTCGGGGCATACAACGCCTTCGATCAATCCTGCTACAATACCTGGGAAGTAGTCATAGCACTCATAGACATCCTGCCATGGGATAACCTGCCCTACTAGCTCAGGGTCATCAAACACTCCCTGCATTCAACGAGTCCCGCGCCTCTCTGTGGATCATACTCCACCAAGTCACCCTGAATAGGCAATTGTAGAATCTGATATACATCCTCCAAGGTGATGGTCATCTCGCCAGTGGGGAGGTGGAAAGTCCCATCCTCACTATGGAATCTCTCCACTACAACAGTCAGCAATCCGCGGTTTGCCCGAACCTCGGGCATGAAGCAAATATAGTCGAGTCCCATAGTGCTGAGCGCCTCTCTATCTATCTCGGTCAACATATATCTCTGTAGCATAGGCATAGGGAACTGCTCCCTAGACTGAAGTGTATCTCATATATCCTCCTGCAAGCACGCAAATCAAGGCGTCAATCCAAAACTACAAGTCCCATACTCAATATATCTATAGAAACATATCAACTAACTTAGCGTTTCAAATTGATCAAAATAGCACACTACATCTCTTGACTAGATTCCTGCAATCTCAGAGATAGCTTATCGATTGACGCATCAAGCAGGACACCAATCGAGTTAATTTGCTAAGTTTTTTGCTTATCTATTTCATATGCGCCACAATAGGTGGTAAATGCGCCATTTCACAGTAAATGTGCCACTTCTGGTACATGCGCTGCAGAAACACATGTATGCACCGTTTCATGCTATGTATGCGCCGCTCCAGTAAATGCACCATTACATCTCATATATGCGCTGCAAGAAAACATATGCGCCAAATTATGCTACATATGCGCCAACCCTACATATGCACTGTTTAATTACACGTATGCGCCACCAAACTACAAATGCGCCGCTTCATTTCACATATGCACTGCACAACGACATATGTGCCGTTTCGCGCAACATATGCGCCGTTCTGCATTTCAGCGCATCTATTTACTTGTACTTTCTCCTAGAATTTATTGCTACCTAAATCAACCCTAGGGGAAGTTTTTCAAACTACATACCGGGGGTCCTGCCTTTGCTGGCCGGTCGAATCGATGAACGCACTTGAATCGATGCTCCTTGCGTGGAATATCCATCCTTGTGCTGACTGCTCTATGCCCTGCCTCCTCTAAGCTCTCTAATGCGAATCAAACCAAGACAAGTGTGCAAATGAATTTTCTTGTGGACCCAACCCCTATTTATAGCTTGCAAAACCCTAATTTGGCTAGGTGGCAACTGTGACTACTTCTCGCACCTATTTTTCTTCTAGTTTTTTTCTCATTTCTCTGAAACACGTCTTGCTCTCTTCCAACCTAACCTAATCCCTTCGTCTTCGTGAGATTGTCTGTCTCACCCCTTCTGCTTTCTTCCCGTCCAATCTCTCGAGGGGGCATCCTATCGTTGTAACCTATACTAGGGGCAAACTGAGGCATGTATCACCATCAGGCTTTTTATTCTTTGAAGCAACACCGTAAACTGCATTGCATCAAAGAGGGGCAAAATGTATACGCCTAAAAATGACACGATTCAATCTAAATAAATATTCTTAGTATTTATTCCCTCCCAATTCTTCTATCAATAAATAAATAAACAAATTTATTTATTTGATTCACATTCCTCTTAATTAATTAAATATCAAAATATTTAATTATTTCCTCTAAAGTCAAAATTAAATAAAATCAATTTATTTAATTAAATTTCCCTAAATTCTTTTAATGTCTCACATAATTAAATAATCCTAAATTATTGAATTAATCCAAATTCTTCTATCCTAAGTCCTATTTCCATAAAGCCACTTCACCAATCCACCTCATCTTTCCACCTCACCTTTGCCACCTCACCATGTTGCACATGTAATTAAATATATTAAATATTTAATTATCTAATATTCCCTCGCCCACATGTCCTATTTCTCCTCTAATCAAAGTTAGTTAACTCATCAATCAAAATTGTTAACTAACTAGTCAATTGAGTTAATTCTTCAATCAATTCTGTCAGCTCCATAATCCATTCTACTAACTGATCAATCAAGTTTGTTAACTGATCAGTTAATGGAGTTAACTCTCCAATCAATTTTGCCAAATCCCCTCTTCCATGATGGAACTTGGACACTTGTCCTATTCCTACTGGTTGCACATTCCTCAACCATTCTCAACCATTGATCTTCATATTTCTTCTCAACTGTTGATCCTCATTCCCCCGAGTCTATAAATGGAACCTCATTCTTCCATTCTTATCATCTAGGCTACTCGTATTGTTACTCTATAGAAATTCACCAGCACGCCTTTGGCACCCCAATACTATTTGCTTGAGATCACCCAAAGCTTTGAAGCTCCTCTTCATTGCACATTTATCACCACAGCCATTCACTATTGACATTCTTGAAAATAGCAAAGGAGTGCACTCTCTGAGGGCCTACTTCATATAAACAAGGACGATCTTGATAGGCAACAATAGAAGCTTCAATTCAAGGAAGGTTTGCATTGTGTTCTTCATTGCTTCATTTCATTCAATCTTTCTTAGTTTCACTATTCTATTGAGTTATGGGTATTTGATGTTGTTTGTTGCAAATTCATTGTTGATCCTATTTTACCCTAACATTCGTCACACATAGAATGTACAAGTAATGACAATCATGCTATCTAGTTGTAAGAGACCTGAAACAAAAATGATAAATAGTACAATGAACAAGTATGCGTACAATTAGTGCAAGTAAATAAATTAACTATAAATACATGAATAGTAACTATAAGTCAGGTGAAAAAATTATAATAAATCCAGTTGGAAAATTATAATAGAAATTACTTACATTCAAGTGATGTGTAGCATAGGAAAATCCAATATGAATGTCACACGTTGAATGCACCAGTAGTGACAATCATGCCAACTAGTTGTAGGAGACCTAAAATAAAAATCCACTATCAATTTACTTAATCTTAAATACATTACTAAACCAAATCCCAAAGTTATTAAAGTAAATTAAACTCATCTAATTATTAAAACTTAGTCAGGGGATGGCTTAAGGGGAGTTAAGAGGATTGCTTAAGGGGAGATGCAATCAGTTACTATTTTGGTCAGAGTGTGCTAGTAAATCAATTAACTATAAATATACTTAATTCTAATCTCACATCCTAAACCCAATTCGTTGAAGTTATTAAAACTAAATCATAGTTACCTAACTTATGGAACATAGCTAGGGGATGGCTTAAGGGGAGTTAAGAGGATGGCTTAAGGGGAGATGCAATCAATTAACTATCTATCTTCTTAATCCTAAACTCACATCTTAGACCAAATTCTAAAGTTATTAAACTAAATCATAATTAATTTTTTAAACTTAATTAGGGGATGGCTTAAGAGGAGTTAAGAGGATGACTTAAGGGGAGATGCAATCAATTACTATTTTGGTAAGGGTGTGCTAGTAAATCAATTAACTATAAATATATACTTAATCCTAAACTCACATTCTAAACCCAATTCGTTGAAGTTATTAAACTAAATCGTAGTTACCTAACTTATGGAACATCGCTAGGGGATGGCTTAAGTGGAGTTAAGAGGATGAATTAAGGGGAGATGCAATCAATTAAATATCAATCTTTTTTATTCCTAAACTAACATCCTAGACCAAATTCTAAAGTTATTAAACTAAATTGTACTTAGTTTTTAAAACTTAGTTAGGGGATGACCTAAGTGGAGTTAGGAGGATGGATTAAAAGGAGATGCAATCAATTACTATTTTGGTAAGTGTGTGCTAGTAAATCAATTAACTATAAATATACTTAATCCTAAACTCACATCCTAAACCCAATTTGTTGAAGTTATTGAACTAAATCATAGTTACCTAACTTATGGAACATAGCTAGGGGATGACTTAAGGGGAGTTAAGAGGATGGATTAAGGGGAGATGTAATCAATTAACTATCAATATTCTTAATCCTAAACTCACATCATATCAATCATAGTAAATCAATTAGTGCTATCAAGTAAATATATACAATTATAAATTAGTCAAAAATTAAAGATTAAAAGTTTAAAAATTTCTACATACCTACAAACTATTAAAAAAATTTACTCCATTGTACCATCTGCATCCTCTCTCTTTTGTAATGCTGAGCATAAACAAATTGAATCAAACCATTACTGCACAACAATAAAAACATAAAATATTTTATTGATATTTCTGGATGTCTTCAGATGATTTAAACATTGTATTACATTGGATTATAGAGCCATACATATTCATGTAAATGTAACTAAAATAACCTACGGGAATGTAACTTCCCAAAAACTAACATTTATTAATTACTAACAGGAAACTAACCTATATATGTATAAATTAACATTTACATGTTAATTTATTTATTTAAATGTTTATTCTAAACTATATACTAAACTATATCAAATGATGTAATACTCCAACATTCCCCCTTATTACATCAATCTGAACAAGAGACAAAACACTGCAAGGACTAAACATAGCAGCCCTTCTGGAGACTTTTGATGAAGCACCTTCACCAATTCTCCTCGCTCACCTAGGATACACCAAACTAAACTCATCAACAGATCTTCTGACTATCAAACCTACAACTCCTCTATACAACATGAGAGAACATAAATATTCCCATCCTCCAAGCACAATGAGAGAAAAACTCTCCTCCAAGAGTCCACATCTCCTCTGAATGTATCAATATCCCTCATCCAATGGGATGAGAATCAAATCCATCCTCATGTTTACAAAAAGAACTGATCCACTATAGAAACAAATCCCACCCTATTTCACAGATTATACTATCAACAGATTGAGTAAGTGTAGATACACTAACCCCACCCTATTTAAGAAGTTAAACTATCCACACATAGTGCCAAGAACTGCCAAGCCCCCTTACTCCATGAAGGGACACATATTGATATTGATTCTTCTCAAGCAAAGTATCATCTCTGAGCGAGAAGCTAGCTTGAGATGAGAAAAGCCTTTGACCTCTATTTTCCTCCAACCTCCAATGAATTTACTTAGTCCTTACTGGCTAGATGCATGATTATAATCTTCAAAAATTTTGTCAAGTGTAGTGTGGATAGCCTCGAGAGCACAAACATTTGATAACATAATGCAAATGACCATTATCAAAATTGAAGGTGTCGAATTCAACTGAATATGCACCTTTTATACAATGTGGCTTTGATGTGTATAAAAAATGTCCTTATGAATTTAATAATAAAGTCTCAAAAGTAAATCTCTCCTTAGTCGCACACTCTTCACATTAATAACCCATTACAAAACTTCTTATGTCTCAGACCAAAATACAATATTCAAAGTGCAGTCAAAGGTATATTGTAGTACAAGTGAACATATGACTTCACACTTTAATGTTTTAACTAAAGTTCAATTACCAAAAATTCCATTTACCTTATTACACTAAAATGAATTTTTACCTTTCACATATTTTTCAAACTTCACACCTCATTTCCTTTTCAAATGCTGTAAAAATAAAACTACCCCTTACATGTTGGAAAATGGGCTATATGATATTGATTTTCATGAGTAGTTTAAATCAATCAAACTTAAAGAAGCACAACCCATGAGAATGTTGAAGCACATACCTCCAATAAACTCCCCAAACATGCATTCACATAGGTAAATTTTGAATTCCCAAGTGAGTTGAAATAAATATGCACATTTACTGATCACAGAGGCTCAAATAATTGTTTATCACATCCTTATTTTGCTGCTCATTCTTCTGCAATAAACTGCTCATAAAAAACTAATAATATCCTCAAAAGATTTTTGGGTTTTATTCTTCTCTTCTTCTTCTTTCCAAAAAAAAAAGGATTTTGAAATTTTGTTAGAAAATGACAAAGATATTGCAGTTTTAGTGATACTATGTTAGGTTGGTATAAAAAATGTCATTTTAAAATTAAAACAATTTGAATACTCAACTATAATTTGATCAGCCGACACCAATTATCACACTCAAATTAATGCCTTTCCATCCTCATTGCTCTTCCATAGGCTCAACATCTTTATTGCTTTGATACCATATTAAAATGGTGGGCATAAACAAATTGAATCAAACTATTACTGCATATCAATAAAAACATAAAATATTATATTGATATTTCTGGGTGTCTTCAAATGATTTAAACATTGTATTACATTGGATTATAAATCCATACACATTCCTATAAATGTAACTAAAGCAAACTATGGGAATGTAACTTCTCAAAAACTAACATTTATTAATTACTAACAAGAAACTAACCTATATGTATAAATTAACATTTACATATTAAAAAATTTATTTATGTTTATATCAAATGATTGAATACTCCAACAACTCTTCCATAGAAAGTGTTCATAACTCTTTTGTGATAGGTCTCCCTTGATATCACACTAATTGTATATTTATTGCCACAACCAAATGCGAGTAGTGCATAATTTTCTTATGTCTTTCATAATTTTCAAATGTAGGTATACCATTCTTTCTTATCAGATATTTACATAGCCAAGTGCCAACAACAACCACATAACTTGTTGGATACTCGAAGTTATCATCATCTCCGCTAGGCTGTAACAACTTATGTTTTACCTCAACATATCGAGCCAACCAATACTCTGTTTCCTCTTCATTTCCCTTAGGTGCAACAACATCATACACATGTCCTGCAAAAAACTTACAAATTCAATAAAGTAGGACATGATATATAAGTCAAAAAAATACGTGCATGTATAGAATTATAGATTACGAAATAATATAATGAAACTAAATATTGAATTAATGTACCTTCTTGTATAAGGTTTGAAATACAATCATAGTCATTTGATGCAAACGATTGATTATCCTCTTCAAACATTGTCTCATGTTGATCGTGTGTTTGTATAGGCGTTAAGGATCTTTGTTACCATCCTTCAACCCATTCTATATTTTCACATGCTTCCCACTCACCTTTGATACAAAACTGAAAAATAAATAAATAAGTAAGCTCCTTAGTCCATATAGTCCTTGTGTTTGAATTTGAACTCTTAAACGAATGCCATTTTGTTGATCCACTAATTGTCTCACAATCATATTGGGGAAGAATGTTTTCTTATTCAACTAACCAAAAGAGCCATTGAACTTTAGAGTTTTCATTTGATCTTGTAGTCAATTTTACATTGTTATGTCATAAAATGTCCCCCTACGACTTTTACCTCCTAAGTTTAGCTCCCAAGTACCTTAATTTTCATCATGCATGTTAGAATTGAATCCTGAGACAAAATGCCCTGAAACCCATGTCAAAATGGACTTAGGTGACATTGCAGAGCTTAAACTTGTCCTAAAATTGGTCCCAGGACAAGGGTGCCCTTGCTCTTGCCCTGCCCTATTTTGGTGGGGTCCCAAATTTCAATGTCGGTAAAGTTACCGTTAGAGGTGTTCCTTGTCGACATCTTAAGTTTGAATTATGAAATTAAAGTGGGAATGCCTATATAAGCATGTTTAGGACTTCATTTGTAAACTAGAAGATGATTATGATATTTTGGTGAACTTATGATTTTAGAGCATTCAAGGCATTCATTGTGTTGCAGAGCAGACTTGTGTTGTTATTGTGTTTGTTATTGCAGATTTGGCTTCATCTTCTCATGTTGTGAAAAATCTTCATCTACTTGAGAGCTACAACTCCAAGGTGATATCTATTTGTGCTTCAATCAATCATTTATCAATTTGTTTTTGCCCCTATCCTACAAGGATACACACTCTCTATCTAACAACGGTGTTGGAAGGCTTTAATGCCATTTCGGGGCTTGATTGAGGTAAGCTCCTAAACATCACAATCCCCAACCCCTCTCTTGTGATTGCAGGTGACAGGTGTTGGATCTTGAAGAGTGTAGTTGCTGAGGACTTTGGCAGAGCATAAGGTATCATGATCTGAAGAAAAAGGCAAGAAATAGCTTAAGAAGGGCTTAGGTGCCCGCTCTTTGGCCCCTCAGTTTTGTGTCACGGAGAATATCTGAAGTGGTTGCAGTCAGTGTTAGAAAAGGTCCTGAAGCCCCTGAAAAAGAAACACCTTGGGCTTGGGTGCCCACTCTTTATCCCCTGACTTTTTCATACCCTAGAACTTGAAATATGGTATGTATCTAATATATGTTTAGTCTTTTCCTGTGCGAGCATTTATTAGGTTTCGTCCGTTTGTTTACGATTTTGCATAATTATTGTTTTGAGTTAAATCAGACTAAAATCGACACATTAATTAATCAACTCCAAATTTACCTATCATTACGAGTGACAACCAATCTGTAGATGAATCCTCTTGCAGAAGTTGTGATTCAACTTGATTAAATGTCCATGAATGTATGTAGTGAAAGGAGGATCTAGCTAAACAATCCAATCATCCCCCTTTTCATACATAACATTTTGGTGAAACCATGTTTTATTACATTTTTCACCTTTTGAGTGTTATAGTTCAGATTTGCATTCATTCATTTCATTGCCATCTTATTGCATTTGAAAATCTACAAAAAAAATTGAACAATTTGAAAAAATAAAGCATTATAGGCTTGCATTTTGACATAGTTTACATTATTTTCATTGTATTTCATATAAATCATTTAAATTGTTGATATTTTCATCAGATCTGATATAAATTATAGAAGTACATCATTCTATAATCATTTGCATTGCATTTTCATGCTTTATTTATTAGAATTTGCTTGAAATTATGCATTTTCATATAACCTAGTCTTTGCAATAGCTAGGGTTTGTGGATAAAATCTTGTTTCAGATTTTAATACTCTTTTAAACACTCTTTCAAATCTAATTTTGGACTGTAGTGTTTCTGCATTGTATGTATTTGCATTTTACTTTTGCATTTTAGAACATTTACATTGAAAAAAGCAAAAAAATCAAGCATTTTAGGTCACAAATAAACATAGTTTTGCATCTATTTCCTTGCATAGGTGTTTAAATTTTTTTGAAATCTGATCTTGCATTCATTTGGACACATACATACATTGCTCATTTAAAAATTACACATCATTTGGCACTTTTTCTTGAAAACTTGCATACTTTACATTACATGGCTTCTCATTGTAACAATAATGCTAGGGTTCCTCCTAGGCCTTATTTGAAAAGAAAAACTCCTGAACCTGAAATAACATTCACACCTCGTGATAGAACAATGGGAGATATTGAAGGACCTCTCTATATTACAGTGAATGTAATGGAGGTTCCTGTGCATGGAACACTTATAGATCCTAATTGTATGACTAATGTAGCAATGAAATAGTTCTTTTTCTCACATGAGTTGATACAAGAATCTTATGAACCTAAGGATATAATGATTAAGACACATACCAGATCCTTTATTCCTACTTTTGGGCAAAATATCCTTATTGATTACGGTATATGATAAATCCATGGAACATTTTTTTGATGTCATCCCTTCATCCGACCTCTTCCGCATAAAATTAGGACATCCATGGCTCAAGGCTATGAAGGTTGTCCCCCAACAATTCACAAATGCATAAAATTTAATTTACACGGACAAGTACGCACTATTCATCGTAACACATGGAAACCCTTAGTTACTCAAAAGAACTTTACTCTTGATTACTTTTGGCCATGACATGATAGAGAACTCGAGCCACGAAGAGATCAACTTTTCTTAGCATACAAACGATACAAAGCAAAACTACTATCTAGGGTGGTTGGGCTTCCTATTCAAACAACAAGAGAAGAACAACTCGCATTAGAAAAACTTCCTAGATTGAAAGGTAAAGGACTCTATGCTGAGGTTCCTCCTCTATCATCCTTACAAGGATTGGGAGGTATTCGTCAAGAACAAGGCACTTCATCAAGACACATTAGATTTGAACAAGTTTCCTCCTCTGAGATACGAAAACCTATGGACAAAAATGAAACTCCTTTTGGAGATATAAGCAATAAAACAAAAAGGAATAGACAAGCAAGAGAAAGGAGGAAGAGAAGACAAGCTTTTTCCCAACGAAATGCACCTCAACAAGAAAACATTCCACCTAACATTGAACCAAACAAAGAAAAACATAAAGAAAAAGAGATTAAGGATAATGAAAAAAGTTGGGCTATTGTACCTTATATACCTCTTTCCTCTAACATTCGATATTAGGAAGATGATGATTTGCTGGTTGATAACAGCTAGTTTGGTTGTGCAAACAGGTAAGTATTTCTAGTTCCCTGGTGGTCACCTATGTCATAGCATTATTTGCTTGTTTATGTGACCTCCCCTCTTGTGTTGTGTTCCCTCGTGATGTGTTATGTGTTATTTAGGCCTCCTTGGATGACCCTTGATACTCTTGTAAGGTCAAGGATACCGGGAGACCACCTCTGTTATGACCATTCTTCTATTTGTTTCATCATTCTTCTATCTTGCCTCTCCTCTATTTTATTGTTGTGTGTTGTGTCTTAGGCACATATCATTGCGGTTGATGACCTAGGGCATCCTCCTACGTGATTGTTCCTAAGACACTTGTTCTCCTCTCATTTTAGTGTTTACCTTCTTCTAGTGATTCTACCTAGTCAGCGGATGACGAAAACAAATAATTAACTGATACGGACCACGTGTCCCTTCAACAAGCAAAGCAAAAATGGACCTAGTCCATATATGAAGGCGGGGTTGATTTATATCTGACACTTGGCTAGTAGAAACACTTTGTGTGATATTTTGACATTGTAAATTATCTTTGCTAACAAATCATAACAATACATTTGCTCCGTGCACTTTGATTGTTTTGGTGTCGCCTTGTTGTTACACTCAGTTTTGAGATGCTGCAATATAAGCCCAACAACTATAATCAGATTCAAACCCGTATGTGTAGCCTTGTCTTCTTTGTTTTCATGCATAGCTTTCATATTTTGCTTAGATTAAGATGCGTTTGTGGGAACATTTAGCAATTGTGAGCACATGTCACCTTTGGGAGCATGGGCTTTGCGAAAGCTCTTGTTCCCTTGTGTGTTTTATCTCTACCTTAACGTGCTTGATATTGGTACACGATATCAACCACCTTAAGGTGGGGGCATATATAAGGTACGCTGTCTGATAATTTTGGTACTAACGAAGCATGTTTGTAAGCCCTCTGTGGAGGTGGGATGCTGTATCTCTGGTACGAGTGCACATCCTTATCGATATTGCAATCAAAATGATCTCTGTGGAGGTGGGATATTGTACATATCCTTTTATTCAAAAGCCCTTTGCGGAGGTGGGGATGGTGTATCTCTTGAGCTAGTGCACATCCTTTTTATTTCAAAAGTCCTCTAAGTAGGTGGGGTTGGATCTGAGACTATCCTCCCTTAAGCGTGTCTTTGGCGGTTGTTGTGGCATAAGCCTAACCGTTAGGTGTGTTTGCAACATGTTTGAGATGGCGGGACTTAGCAATAAGCTTCTTCCATCACCTTGTTTGTCGTGTTTAAGATGTATAGTATGTCTCTATCATACTATACATCACTCGTGTTTTCTATGTGTCTTCCATGTGTTTTCCCCCTTGTGTAGTTTCAAGGGTGTGGCGAAATGCCCCTCCTACACTCGGGCTTTGTATGGCGTGTTTTCTCCCAAGCATAGTCTCAAGGGTGGGGTGAAATGCCCCTCCTATGCTTTGGGTTTTGTATGGCGTGCTTTCTCTCAAGTGTAGTCTCAAGGGTGTAGTAAAATGCCCCTCCTACACTTTGGGATTTGTTTAGTGTGTGTTCTCCCCATTATGTAGTTTCAAGGGTGTGGCGAAATGCCCCTCCTACATTTTGGGTTGTCTGTTGCATTTTCACATTCTATGCATTTATATATATGAAAATGAAAAAGAAATATCAACTGTATTCATTGTGTTTTGCATGTCTTCAATATTGTCTTCTCTATGTCTTGCATGCATGTTACTGTCTTCTCCATGATTTACGTGCCTGTTACTGTCTTCATTGTGTTTTACGTGTCTGCGATGTGTTTTCTTTAATGTTTACCTGAGACTCGGGGCTAGAAATAGTTCCTCAATCTTTGTGTATGCATTAGCTTCAAGTGCCTGGTGTGTTTGCTGTGTTTTGACCATACTTTAATGTATGTATGGGTCATAAGATCATACATACATTAAAGTGGTGGCTAAATGTTATGTCGTAAAATGTCCCCCTAGGACTTTTACCTCCTACGTTTAGATCCCGGGTCCCTTAATTTTCATCATGCATGTTAGAATTGAATCCCGAGACAAAAAACCCATGTCAAAATGGACTTAGGGGACATTGCAGAGCTTAACCCTGTCCTAAAATTGGTCGTAGGACAAGGGTGCCCTTGCCCTGCCCTATTTTGGCAGGGTCCCAAATTTCAATGTCGGTAAAGTTACCGTTAGAGGTTTCCTTGCTGAAATCTTAAGTTTGAATTGGAAATTAAAGCGGGAATACATATATAAGCATGTTTAGGACTTCATTTGTAAACTAGAAGATGATTATGATATTTTGGAAAACTTATGATTTTAGAGCATTCAAGGCATTCATTGTATTGCAGAGCAGACTTATGTTGTTATTATGTTTGTTATTGTAGATTTGGCTTCATCTTTTCATGTTGTGAAAGATCTTCATCTACTTGAGAGCTACACCTCTGAGGTGATATTTATTTGTGCTTCAATCAATCATTTATCAATTTGTTTTTGCCTCTGTCCTGCAAGGATACACTCTCTATCTAACAACAGTGTTGAAAGGCTTGAATTCCATTCCGGGGCTTGCTTGAGGCAAGCTCCTAAACACCACAACCCCTAACCCCTCTCTTGTGATTGCAGGTGACAGGTGTCAGATCTTGAAGAGTGGAGTTGCTGAGGACTATGGCAGAGCATAAGGATCATGATCTGAAGAAAAAGGCAAGAAATAGCTTAGGAAGGGCTTAGGCACCCGCTCTTGGCCCCTCAGTTTCGTGTCACAGAGAATATTTGAAGTGGTTGCAGTCAGTGTTAGAAAAGGTCCTGAAGCCCCCAAAAAAGAAACACTTTCGGCTTGGTTGCCCGCTCTTTATCCCCTGACTTTTTCGTACCCTAGAACTCAAAATATGGTATGTATCTAATATATGTTTAGTCTTTTCTTGTGTGAGCATTTATCAGGTTTCGTCCGTTTGTTTATGATTTTGCATAATTAGGGTTTTGAGTTAAATCAGACTAAAATCAACACATTAATTAATCAATTCCAAATTTTCCTATCATTACAAGTGACAACCAACCTGTAGGTGAATCCTCTTGTAAAAGTTGTGATTCAACTCGGTTAAATGTCTTTGAATGTGTGTAGTGAAAGGAGGATCTAGCTAAACAATCCCATCATCCCCCTTTTCATACATAACATACATTACACCAATCTACAATTACACGTGCATCTTTAAACTCTGTTGCATCCACAAATTTTGGTTTCTCTAGGTAGCAAGAGCTCTTTTCACACATGCTCCAGCTCCATCATGTTCTCCTTTACCATGTCCAGCTTTAAAGAAACTCCACATATGTTTGATATTGTTTTCTTTATGTGCCCTACATAACCAATAAAACATTTGATCATTTTTGAACTGTCATGTACAATTGTCTAACCATATGAGATGTTGTGTAATATGGATTTCTCTTTCTTTTAAATTGTCATAAAATACTTTGAAACAATACTGCACAAACTCTAATAAATGTAATCAGTTATCACTCACATAGAAATGGTACTCCCTCAATTTTTTTTATCATCTTCTGTACTATCAACTGCATGTCTATATACAATATGAACACACATGGCCACCTATATTGAGTTATAATATTGAGACTGAATCTCCTCTTGTGGAGCAAGGGTATAGTTTTCTATAAAGTCAACCACTGAAAGTATAATTCCAATTGGAAATGTGTTTTTACATCTGTGAAATTGTTCATTAAGCCACCGAGCATATTGAGAGTGTTTCACATATTTATACACAATCTTATTCTTGAACTCTGTGATGAATGCATAAACACTACTTTGTTCTGTGACTAACTTGCAACACTTTCTAGTTTTTCCATCTTTTAATGATATTAAACATTGTTGAACCTCTTCACATCTACTAATCATTTTCAAAAATCATGTGAACTACTTTCATGCATGCATTATCCTAACAATGAAAGGTTATTGCATCTATTGCATTGTCTAGAAACACATAGTTTTGAAAAAAATAATTGCCCATCAAGTGTTTCACAAAGTAAGCTTGTTATAACCTCCTTAATTGTTGTAGGTGGCATATTAACACCACATTCTTGCATAATTTGGTTAGTATGCAAAGTATAATTTATATATCAAAAAACATCATAATAATGGAATTGCACATGAGTTTTGCAACAACAAGAGATTCGTTGCTTATTAATCTTAACATACGAAGGTTTATATTTCTCAAATGATCTTTGACTTATGCTAAAATTTTCTATAACTGAATCATCTAGAAATTTTCTATATAATTCTGTTTGAGTCATGTCTAAAAGATGTTTTGGATGAGGATCATGATTTTTTGACCCCACCCTTAATTTCAAAACATCCCTAGCATTTGATAAAACCCTTGTATTATCATGCCAATATTTTTCAATTAAAGACCTGATTTCATTATTTAATTTTGTGTTAGACCTTAGGAGTCTACCACTAAAATTCTAACATTGGTTAATTGGATCATCTTCAATACTTACTCTTCTCTTTGCCACTCTTCTCAAAGTTTTAGCATGCACATTTAAATATCCACTTGTCTTATCATTCTTTTTCTCACAACTGATTTATTGACTAAAGTAGTTGTTATTGCTTGTCGTGCTGCATTCCCATCTTTAGATTGACTTGTTTCTACAATAGAATCAATAGCATTAGCAACACTAGACATAACTTGTTCGATTGATTCATCCACCTTTAAAAAAAAAGAATATGCCCCTGGTAAACTTTTTAACGTGTCCGGCGACGCTGGTGCGACACGCCCTCCGGCTCCACGCAAATGCTTTTGCCTGGAGCAATGAACCGGTGAGGCCACAAGACGGGGGACCTCATCCCCTAGCAAGAACACTTCAAACCCGTGAGCGCGTTGGCCCAGCGAAGGCGTAAAGCCTGCGAGCTCGTTGGCCCAGTGGGGGTTTGAACTCTGGTGGTTGCCACTATAACCGAGCCACTTAACCACTGAACCACGCCCTTATCGGCAATTCATCCACCTTTTTGGGTATTACAAATATGCCTAATTTTTTCATTACTTTTCATATTTTTATCATTCTCATCAATTGTAATATAAGTTTACATTGAAATCCTAAAGTTTTTCTATTAAAAAAAAAGTTTATACAATCTATTTGCATAGGTTAAAGATTTGTCTCCAAGATATCTTACCACAAAGATTATCCAAAACATTACTTTCAATTAAAAAAAAAAAATTCATTTTCACTCATACAAGGGTTTTCATTTTCATTTTCATTTTTTGTTGTGTTGTTTCCAATAGAAGAATTTATATCAACAATGTTATATCTAGCTTCCTTTAAATCACTAATCTCATTATAATTCAAGGGATTTGAAGACATACCTGGATTCATTTCTATAATCACATTTTCCATATTATTGAACTCTTCCACATTTACATATTCTACATTCACCTCATCCATGTTGGTCTCTTCAATGTTCTCCTCTTTAATAGTCATCGAATTAGATGCTTCAAAATTCATTTCTCGAATCCTCTCTCTCCTATCTCTTTGTCATTTTTCCTCTTTCTCTTGATGTGCTTCAATTTCTTCATGTGTCATGACCTTCCTTTTTTTGTTGATGTTTCTTTGATTTCATGGTTACCAAAATATCTTGATAAAATCAACAAATGATATTTACTTTACTTAGATCTGGATCCCTCCTTATAATTTTTGAAGTACAAGTAGATTTAGGTTCTTTGTTCAATATATCACATGTGCTTGATTTCTCCAAAAAATAATTCGTTTGCTTGATCTCTTTAAACAATAGCTCTTGTACTTCATTCCATTTGAAAATTCTCTTATTGATTTTATTTGTAGATCAAGCTTTATTTTCACAAATACCTTATGCCCTACTGGATTCAGACATGCAATGGGTTTTCATTGGAAACCTGCAGCCTCGAATTAGGGATAAGATTTTGTTGATGAGATATCCATCTTTTGCATACTTATGCACAACACTTCATGATTACCAACAATCTCTCAATCAATTTGAGATCCCCATCTTATCCACTGTTGTTAGGCAGTCCAGTGCCTCTTCATCATTTAACAATTATAAAAAGAATACAAATTTCTTCAAGAATAATGAATCAACCATAATAAACAATGCAACGACTTGCTGCAACTTCATAGGATGCTCTAGCCCTCTCTTCTTCCAAGAAACAAAATAATCATAAGTTCAAACCTCTTAATGAGTCTCTTTATTCTATTCTATAGTAGCTCATAAATAATAATTTAGTGCAGTTGCTACCCATCCATCCCTTGGATACTCACAAACCCTTTCTATCTTCTTATGACCCAAAGGCCTTTTGTTAGTTTCGTTGTGTTCTTGGGCATGACACTGAGAGGTGTTTACATTTTAAACATATTGTTCAAGACTACATCGATCAGAACATTACCCAGGTAGCTAGCATTAATGATAAAAGAAATAAATCCATTGCTCCACCTAACCAAAACCTATAGATATACACCAACCCTTTGCCTCTCTATTCCTCTAACTTTATTGACCTTCCATCTTCATCCATAATGCTAGATAATATTGCTGATGTGTCTTCGTCATCCTTTGCCAAAATGATAGGAATGGTGGACATTTTCCCTCGCCCTGCTCAAGATCACCCTGTTCCTGAACCTGTCATTTTTTTCACCCCATCGATGCATCTATGCATGTATATGATGGCCCTTTGTACATTGTCGTTGAGGTCAATGGAAAATCCGTTAGGGCTGTTCTAATTAACCCTGTATGCATGGTAAATGTTATCACATAGGAATTCTTATACATACATGAACTATATAAAGACGTGTATGATAAATTGAAAGTCTACATATGGTCGCATGATGGGATGTCTCATCCTACCATGGGTTCACTCACCCTTTCTATCCAATTTGGACCTAAGACGCTCCTTTTTCAATCATTCCTACCTCAGATCATTTTCATCTAAAGTTGGTCCATCCATGGCTCACTTCTATGAGAGTGGTCCCTTCCAAAGTCCACAAGTGTTTAAAGTTCCTACATGATGGAGTAGCGCATGCAATTTTCCATAGAGGATTTCATCCTCTTTCCATGTGTGACAACTTATTTTTGGACTACTTTTGGATGGCCTTGACTAAGCCTCTCTAACCACGCAATGACTTTTTATTCTTGTCATACCAAAAGTTTAAAGCTAGTCAAATTGCACAGTTGTTTAGTGGCCCTTCCTCTTCATCTACTGCAATTGCTTCTCCCTTGATCTCTTCACCTTTGGAGGCTTATTTTGTTCCTTCTATTCCCTCATAGGAAGTTAAAGGAAAGAAGCCCATGTAGAGTGCACCTCCTCATCCCCATGTGCCTGATTTGTACTTGGTATTTCTGCCTCTGGCCTCATATTCGATGTTAGAAATAAAATAGAAATCAATGTGGAATAATTTCTTAAAATCACAGCAGCAAGAATTATGAAGAGAGATAAATAAAGAATAGAAATAAAATTGCACAATATGAAGATAGGATTTAACATGGTTCGCCCAATGTGGGCTACGTCCACCAAGAAACACTTTCTCAAATTAGTCTTCTCACAATTACAATGCACAAATATTGTTTGGAGCTGCGCTCAATAAACTCTCTTGAATTCACACTTGAATTCACACACTCTATTCACCTTCTCAATTCTTCATATATCTTACCTACTATATGTCCATCTATTTATAATTACATTAATAGGTAACCAACATAGCGGTTTTACAAAACAATGGGTACTAAACCATTGGCCAAGTCAACCCATAATAGTTCCCATTAATCATGGGTGATGACTCCGCCCATATACAAGTATAAATAAAACACATATCTATACTCACAGAAAAAGGGGGATCCGCACATATCTATACCTGGGAAAAAAAGGGGATCTGCACATATCTATACCTGATGAGGTTATGTTAAGAGTGTACAATATTTGAAATGTATTATTTGAAATACATTGTAATATGGAAATAGGCTCCATAACATAACATTCGAGGCCTAGAAGTCACAAACCAGTACTACCTCATACACCTTTCCCTCCAATGGTTCCTCAGCCTTTGGTAGTTTCTCTTGTTCCTCTCCCTCCTCCTATTGTTCCTTGACCTTCGATGGTTGCTCTTTTTCCTCTTGCCTCTTCAACAACGCGAGGAAAGAAACCCATGTTGTGGGACCCTCCACCTCCCCCTATAGTTTCTCAACCCTTGGTGGTTCCTTCTATTCCTCCTCCTGTCCTTGATGCAAAGAAAGAAAAGGAACCTGTGTTGGAAGACCCCTTGGCTGCTTCTGTAGAAGCCCTAGCTTGCACAAGAAAAAATTAGATTGCAAGTGATCACAAGTGTCATTGACATGCCATAGATTGAGAGCATGCTGCTGATGTGCAGTCTCTCCCTGCAAATCCCCCTCCTATGTAGTTGTCGCTTGATCTTACTCCTCCCTTTGAGCCTTAGCCTCCTCCTTCCCAACCTGAGTCTCTCCCATCCTTGACCCCTACCTCTTCTCAGTTGAATGTACACGAATGTAATGCCAAAAGGGTTCAATTAGTCTTGGATCCTTCTATTGAGGATCTCATCCTTCATTCCATTCTTGATATACCATCCTTTTTAGAGCCCTTAGACCTTCCCAATGTCAGCATCATTTCTTGAACGACTCTTATAGATCTCATTCCATTTCATTGCACTCGTCATGGGATCTTTTTAGATTTCCTTTGCCCTACCACCATAGACATTGATATTCACCATCTGCCACCCAAACATAAGCTTGATCATTACCCTACACTATTGTTCTGCAAGCTAAAGCGCACGCTTCCATCTCTGCCACCTATGAGCCCTTCATCATTGCTTCTTTTAGCTATGGAGGATGTTCCTCCACCCGTGACTCTCAGTGCTTGTATCTCTATTGACAAGTTGATAAGCCACACTTGCTACAGTATTTTGACAGTGACTATAATGATTCCTCCCTAGCGGAGTGCATCTTTGAGTCCATTAAGAATATTCCCTCATTGTCCATGATTTTTACACAATCATTGATAATTGCCTCTGGTGATTCTTAAGAGGATCTTGCTCCTTCTATTGATCCTTTGCATTTGGTTCCAGGGGAGTCTCCTTGTGCTGCTCTTAATGTTGTCCCTTTGTCAACTCTTGCTATATCCCCTTATGATAACCAAGATTAGGACATTGATGACCTGATGATGCTTGACCCATGAGGGTTGTACCTTCATTTCATGTGTATATATGTGTTTTCATGCTTGTTTTTTATGTCTTACTCCTAAAAATATTTGTTATATGTTTGTCAGTTCTACCTGGAGGACCCATGATGCCATTGTAGGCACGTGGATATAGGAAGAATGAATCTATTATCCTATTCTTCTATTTGTTTCTACCTTCTTCTATATGTTGTCTACTTGCCTATTTTGACATTTTAGGGATGATGCAAAGTGTTGGAAGATTTATCTTCTTTCTGTGTTGTCCCAAAATGTTTATTTTATTTTGATTTTCTGTGATATTCTTCCTTTGTGCTCATAGTTCTACGTGCTTGGGCGATGGTGACAATTATCTTAGTTATCCCTTGATGATTGCCCTCCTATAAAGGCATACTGACCCCAAATAATGTAGATCCATTTGAGATTTTGGTGATGTTTCTTGTTTTTATGTGACATGCGTTGGCATTGCTCGGTGTCATACTATTCTTACACAAGCTTTTGTGTATGATGCCAGCAACATTGGTTTTGTTACCTCTCTTTGGGGGCATCTTCTTTTTCTCAAGGAAACTTTGGTAACATATCCCCTATATATGTTTCCTAAAGCTCTATTACCTCTTTCCCCTTATGCTACATTAAAACCAATTACATACAGTTGCTTTATGCAATTATTTTAAGGTGGGGGCATACTATTGCACTTTCCACTTTCACACATATCACAATAATGGTACACTCCTTGAAGCATTTGCTCTTTACAACACCAGTAGTTTGTCGTCCTAAGAAGATGGACTTGCTTAGATTGACCACCTTTATCATGATTACCTATCCATATTAGTCTATGTAATTCCTAATATTGTTTAACATGTGAGCCACCTAGTGGCACAATGCTAGCTAGTAGTGCTCCATTTTTCTACCCTTTGGCACTCTTTGTGCATAACCTTAGAAAAATGTAGTTTTTTAGTCCTTGTGACCCACAAGAGTTTGGTATGGTTCCTATCTCTCGTAGTGTGCTATCCCTAGAACCATATTTTGCATCCTCCTAACAGCACAATGCTAGAAATGACCCTATTGCATTATTTTATTTTTCTTTCAAGTGTGATTTGTGTTATATTGTTGTAGATTTTAGTAGAATGTGCATTAGATTATATGATTTGCTAACATTGATGTTTAGACAAATCATATCCGATCTTATCCTTTTTAGCATAGATTCTATATATGTGGTTCTTGTTGGCACTCATTTTGACCTGGAGGTTGATTTTGCATGTTTAAAGGGTTTCTTCACTTAAACCCTATATTTTCTTGCCCATCGGCATGACCTCGCAAGTTTCTTGGCGATCAGGTTGGTGGTAGTGATGTGCCATCGGCGTAACATTCATCATCGGCATGTCTTTTTTCTGGTTCCCCGACGGGTTTGTTCTTACCGATGGTGCCTTCGGTGTGATTTTTGCTATCGGCGAGGTAATTTTATGCTAGACTGACAGGGGGAGGTTTGGCCGATAGGGGAATTGATGTTTGGCATGTCGGGATGACTTTTGTGTTGTTCTCACCGATGGAGATTTGCCATCGACATGATGGGGGCTATCAGGGAAGACGGCAAGGGGTTCACTGATGGAGTGGTGTTTGGCCGATGGTATCATCGGCGTGTGTTTGGCCGACGGAAGGATGAGGCCATAGTTCATCGGCATGAATGCAGGTGTCGGCATAGGTTCGACATGTTTGCCTGATAGTTCTGGTCTGGCCGATGACGGAGGAATGTGAAATGGGCGTCGGCGTAACCTTTGAGGTCGGCAGGAGATTTGTGATGCTGGCCGATGGTTCTTCTCTGGCCGATGTAGAAGTTGGAGGCTTTCGGGAGGTGTTTGTCGGTGTGACTAAGGGTGTTGGCGGGAGGATTTTCGGGTTGGCCGATAGTTTTGGTCTTACCGACAAAGGAATGTAATGTAGCAGTCGGGGAGACTTTTGAAATCGACAGGAGAATGTGGGTGTTCGTCGATGGCTTGTGTCACAGCGATGGGTTCTTGGGCGAAGGCTTGTGTGTCGAGTGCGGCAAAAGCGCTCAACACTTGGTATGTGTGCGACCTTGTTAATGAACTACTGATGTGATCTCCTCACCATGCATGTGGGATTAGTCCCCTGTGTATTTTCAAACTTTGAGTGAATCACTTTTGGCGGGAACTTCTGTTTGAAATGTTGCGACAGTTTCCGAGTGGCTGCGGGTGGTTGAGACTCTTAATAGCGACAGTGCAGGGGTATGGGCAACAGTACAAATAGTGAAGTTGCCTGATCATGGATGAAGACTCTCAGATGGCGGCGCATGGCTCGAGGCCCCCCCCCCTTTTTTTTGTCTGCTGCATTAATATCTTTTGAGCGCCATTCCTTGGTGGGATCTGTATCTGGTGAATTTTGATATTTTTGCCATGTAATTAATTGCTTATGGTACACTATCTGGCTGTTATAAGCAGATTGTGTTACCATTTTTTGGTTGTTGAAAGTTGAACATTTTGGCTCTGTGATACAACACAGTTCGTTTTGGTTGCTCTGTACAACAAAACTTGTGAGTTTATGTATCCCTTGTTATGTGTTTTTGCATGAATCCACTGATTTCATGGTTAGTTTTATATGAGAAATGCTATGTTAGCATGTGTTTTGTTAATTTTGTCTCCAGTATTGCATGTATCTTTCTTCTGAGTCTGGATATTTAAGGAATGTTGAGACTCTAGAACATAGAATTCCTGTGTTGAATGTCTGATCTTTTAACTTCTGCTCAAAGGTAGATTAAACTGTTTTCAGGTTAAACATTGGGAAGGGTATACTGCAGTAGGGATGCCATAAGTATAGATAGCTTAACACTCTGTATTGGGAGATATCTGTAAGGCAGGTATCATATGTATCCCCCTGAAATTCAGTTTTAGTTGTTCATGCATATTATTCACAAGTGTATGTCTACTGACTCCGGGCCCTGGATAGGCACCAATCTTGCTTTGTGTTTGTGTTACAACCATGTCCAGCTTTGCATCCAAAATTAAAATCAAAATCAAACTCTAAAACAACCATTAGGACATTAGAATTAGTTTTAGGATCTTCAGTCCTCTGTCTACAACTGCAAATAGGCCCAAAGCTAGCCCCTTTGCTCTTATCTTTTAGTTTTGGTCTACTTACAGGAGGACTCATCTGCTTTCTGTCAGCATCCCAGCCTTAGTATGCACATTATCATGGATGTTGAGTAGGGAATACCCCCCTAGGTTTTGTAGAGCCTGAAGAAGAAGAGGAGATAAAATATAGAGTCTATCTCCTACACTGTTGGCCCCTGGCCCAGAGATCCTATTGATCATTGATGGCTACCTTGTAGGAAAATCTGGGAATAAGCATCCAGTCTGGGAAAAAACCAACAAAAATTGGCGACTCCGCTGGGGAGTGTGAAAGAACCCTGATTTTCAAAAGAAAACAGTTCCTAGTAATAGGTGGCGACTCTGAAGTAAGCTCCCAACTGGTCAAAGTGAAATTTATATGCAGGGGAGAAGATCCCAACAAAATCCTTTATTTGAAGAGTTACCCATAAAAATGATGTATAGAAAAAAGGGGACTGTTCGAGCCAGTCAAGATGGTTCTCCTAGTCCCAAGAAAAATGATTTTGTTTAGGATAATCCAAGGTCTTCAGACAAGACAGTACCTTATTTTTCAAACAATGAGGCTGAAATCCAGAGTGTGTATGAAAGACAGCAGGGTAATGGTTTGAGAATAAGGTCAGAGGTGTTTCAGGAGCGTCCTTTTCATGATTCTCCTGACAGATTTGAAGAAGCAGAGTCTCTGAGGGATGATGAAGATGATGACCAGAATGGTATGAGACCATCTACCTCCATGCCTAAGGAAGAACAGTTAGCTGAAGAAATCAGAAATCTGAGAGCAGAATTGGAGTATCTGCAAGCCATGAAAATCAGAGATGACATGAGGCAGAAAGTGCAAGCTTTAAGGACTGCCCAAAATAATTCAATCCCTACCCTTTAGAATGCAAATGTGCAGAGACATCAACAGAGAAATGAAGCGCAACATCAGCACAATGAGCAAAGATAAAATGTGAATGATGCTAGGATACCACTGAACAATGTAAGAAACCAGAATGTAAACAGAAATATCAACGTTAATCAGTTTGACAGACAGCCCATGCAGCTCGATAGATTCAGACAGCTGGTGTTTGATGGTATTCCTGGGTATCCTAACCCCATTGACAAGCATCTGAGGCTGCAAGTGCCTAAATTTTCAGGAAACAACACTGTGTCAGGAGAAGATCATCTAAAAGCTTTTCAAAATGTCATGGATAACTTTGAGGTTGAACATGAGGATGTTTTCATGAAGTCATTCATGCAATCTTTAGTTGATGAGGCAAGGGAATGGTATAAGAATCTGCCTGACAGGAGTATTTCATCATGGGATGATTTTAAAAGGATGTTCAAGGAGCAATATGGCGACAAAACTGACCCTAGCTTTTTTGTAAATGAGTTTACTAGTATCACTAAAGGGTCAAATGAGCAGGTTGCAGATTTTAATGCAAGATTTACTAAAGTGTTAAACAAATTGCCACATCACATGAGGCCAAATGAACCAATGTGCATAATATTGTATATCAATGCCTTTGATGCAAAAACTGCATATGGATTAAGAGATAAAAGCCCTGCTACTCTCAGGGATGCTTTTAGAATTGCAGTGAATATTGAGAACAACAGGAAAGCATCAGGCAAGACTAACAGAAGGGATGATGTGAAAATTCTGCAGAATCCAAACAAGCCTTAGAACACTCAAGGTAATACATCTGCCCCTGAAGATAAGATAGACAAATTGGTAAATGTTGTTAAGGACCTAAGCTATAGAATAGCTAGAAGTGAAAAAGGGATAGGTCCTGATAGGCAAGCCTATCAAAGGCAGGAAAAGAGGCCATCATTGCATGATATGCCTTATAATACCATTTGGCATAATGGTAAGCCTATATTCCCACACAACAACACAAATCAGAGAGCTCAACATGTCAAAGAAACTCCTGATCCTCTAAAGAAAGCTATAAATATTGTTGATGATACTCCATGGTGTATAATGTGTCAGATGCCACATTCACAGTCACAGTGTATGATTGCTCAGTCCTTGTATGATAATGCTGCATCTTGTAATGAATGCAATGAGCCACATTATGTGCAAGATGATGATGATGTTAATATGATGTCCACAAACAATGGATACCCCATTCATGATGCTAATGAGAGTACAAATGATGGAATTCAGGCATGTCAACAGGACTTTTATGATGAAGGTAATGAAGAGAGCTATGTGTATGCTCAGAGCTCACACAATTTTCTGAGTAACTTACAACGACCTTCTGATGAGGAAATTAGGGCCTTCACAGCTGCAGCAGTTGCTCAAGTCAAAAGAAACTACAATCTCAGAGGTAAAGCTCAGATAAGCAGCCCACATCAGCCAGAGGGTATTTCTGCAGGTCAGCCACTGCATGGTCATAAGGGGATTGAATCACAAAAGAGGCAGTGGGTTAATAATAAACAGAATTTTAGACAAAGAACAGGTCATGAATCTCAAGGACCAGAAAATAGAATCCCCCAAGCTGAAGATCAAAGCAAAGGTTCCCAAGACAAGAATGATGATCAGGGAACTATGAAAGTAAAAGCTAAATCAGTTCAGGATAAAAACAAGATTGTGGAGCAAGCTACAACTGTTATACAAAATTATGCTCCATTTGATATAGCTCAAGTCCTCTCCCAAGTAAAAGTCTCTGTTCCACTTATGGAACTAATGAAAGTGGAAGAAATCAAGAATAGGACAATATCCCTAATTTCAGGGGTGCCTTTTCAGGCCAAACAAAATGCTCAGATCCAGGGTGAGAGACATGTCATATGTAATGAAGAAGATGAGGCTCCTGAAGTCTATTTAGGAGTGACTATGACAAAGTGTCCTTCACAAGTGGAACCATTTTATGTATCCCTGGTTATAAATGGAAAAATAATCAGAAATTGTATGCTTGACTCGGGAGCATCTACAAATGTCATGCCTTTAGCCATCATGCAACAAGCTGGATTGAAAATCGACAAGGCATGTGGGAAATGTTATGCTATGGATGCCAGAGAGGTACCAGTTATTGGAATCATGAAGGATGTAGATTTCAAACTGGCAACATTTCTTGAAAAGAGATATAAAATGAATATAACCGTGGTTGACATCAAGCCACAGTATGGTATGTTGCTGTCAAGAAGATGGGCAGCACTAATTGGTGGAAGTATGCAGCTGGACCTATCATATGCCATGATTCCAATGAATGGCAAGGATGTTAAGCTAATCAGAGAACAAAGATCATTAGAGACAGTGGAAGACCAAGAAGCAGAGGAACAGATATGCTTTGTAAACACTGACTGTGATAACTTCAAGGTTGTCTCAGATGATAGAGAGGATAAAGAAAAAAATGTCTGCAGTGAAGAGCTGGACCAGCAAGGTTTATGGACTATGTATTTTGATGGAGCTTGTGCAAAAGAAGGCTCTGGAGCTGGAGTTGTTTTCCTGTCTCCCACTGGTAAGCTCCTCAAATTCTCTTTCTTGCTGAGGTTTGTTTGCACAAACAACATTGTAGAATATGAGGCTTTACTCTTAGGCCTAAATATAGCCCTCAAACATGGAATCAAAATGCTAAGAGTATTTGGTGATTCTGAGCTGATTGTATCCCAAATTAGAGATAGGTATGCTTCAAAAAATAAAAGATTGAAACAATACAAGCATGCTGTTTGGGATACCATTGAACTATTTGATGCATTTTCAATAGGCTGGGTAGAGAGATCAAAGAATGTTATGGCTGATTTCTTAGCTAATGTTGCAATAAGGCCAGATGACATTACTCTGTTAGATGTTACAAATGTAGAAGTTAAAATCAGGCCTACAGTACCAGAAAATATATGCAGTTGGCAAGTGTTTAATGATGATAAGGACTTGTTAAAATTTTTGCACTGCATAGATGAATATGAGAATCAAGAAATTGATTTCCAAGCTTTTGTAGAGACTATAGATGGAAAAAAAACTCTTGTGGGAAAGGAGATAATTCAGTTGAAGACTAATAAAATTCCTAGAGGGTTGGTAGCTTTGGAAAGAGTTTTTGACAGTAGAGACAAATTGGTCACAAGGACATCTCCCACAAACAAGGAGGATTTAGAAGAGATAAATTTGGGAACATCTCAGGCCCCTAAGAAGGTATATATTGGTAAGCAGCTCAAACCACACATCAGGAGTATGCTGATTGCATTACTGAAAAGGTATAAACATGTTTTTGCTTGGTCATATGAGGACCTAAAAGCCTATAGGGAAGATTTATTCCAGCATGAGATCCCATTGAAGCCTGGAGCTAAGCCATTCAGACAGAGGCAAAGACCTATTAATCCTACCTTAGCTCCAAAGATGCAGGAAGAACTCAAAAAGCTTAGGGAAGCTAGAATAATTGTGCCAATCAGACATTCAACTTGGGTGCCTAACCTTGTCCCAGTCAGAAAAAAGAATGGTGATATTAGGCTTTGTGTTGATTTCAAGAACTTGAATGTGTCCTCTCTAAAGGATAACTATCCACTGCCTAATATGGAAGCTATGTTGCAGAGAGTGACTGGTTGTGAACTCTTATCCATGATGGATGGATTTTCAGGTTATAATCAGGTGAAGGTAAAAGAATCAGAATAGTATAAGACTGCCTTCACCACTCCATGGGGAACTTATGTATATGTTAGAATGCCATTTGGGCTAACAAATGCAGGTGCTACATTTCAAAGGGCAATGGATGTTGCTTTTGCAGGGTTGATTGATTCAATCCTGGCTGTGTATCAAGATGATCTGACTGCTTATTCAAAGAAAGAAGAGCAGCATTGTTTGCATCTAGAGCATATTTTCATAAGAGCACTGGAGTATGGCATTTCTTTAAATCCAAAGAAGTGTGCTTTTGGGGTAATTGAAGGAAAACTCCTAGGGCACATTGTTTCTAAGGATGGAGTTAGGATAGATCCAGAGAGAGTGGCTGCTATTGACATAATTCAAATGCCTAAAACTGTAAAAGGAGTTCAGTCCTTCTTTGGACAGATAAATTTTGTTAGGAGATTTGTTCCCAACTTTGCAGAAACCACAAGGAACATTTCCAAGATGATGAAGAAGGATGCCACTGTCCACTGGGAAAGTGAAACAATTGAATCATTTCAGAGTATCAAAGAGGCAATCAAAATGGCCCCTGTTCTTAAATCTCCTGATTTTTCTAGGCCATTCCAATTTTTTTCATTTGCTTCCTTTCACACTGTTGCTGCATGTTTGCTACAGAAAAATGAAGATGGTTTTGAATAGCCCATAGCTTTCTTCAGTATGTCCTTGCAGGCTTCTGAGTTGAAGTATGATATCATGGAAAAACAGGCATATGCATTAGTCAGAGCCATCAAAAGTTTCAGACCATACCTAGTAGGATCACATATAATTGCATATGTACCCCATGCAGCAGTCAAAGACATATTCACCCAGCAGGAGGTGACTGGAAGAAGGTGTAGATGGATAAACAAACTGCAGGAGTTCAACATAGAAATACAAATTACCAAGTTGGTAAGAGGGCAAGGATTAGCCAAGATGATGGCACAGTCAAACTTGGAAGCATGCCAAGTTAATGCAGTCCAAAATGAGAATGTAAATGTATCAAGATCTGGATGGTACAAGGACATTATATACTACTTGCAAAATCTGAATTGTCCTTCCCATTTCAGTGATAGTCAAAAGAGGACTTTAAGGTTACATGCAATCAGGTATGTTATTGTTCAAGGTGAGCTATACTGGAAAAACCCTGATGGTGTGCTGCTGAGATGTGTGTATGAAGATGTAGCTAACAATGTTTTGAATGACATGCATAAAGGATTGTGTGGTGGACATTATACTGCAAAAACAATAGCTCATAAGACTCTCAGAGCAAGATATTGGTGGCCCACTCTCTTTTCAGATGCACAAAGGTTAGTAAGGAAGTGTGACCCTTGCCAAAGATTCTCAGGAAAATTGAGATATGATGGTGTTTTACCCCTCAGAATTGTAACTGTGGATGCTCCATTTCAGCAATGGGGAATTGACTTCATAGGAGAAATTGCAAACAAGTCAAGTGGGGGACACAGTTGGATTTTGGTGGCAACTGATTACTTTACCAAATGGATTGAGGCCATTCCAACTAAGAGAGCTACAAGTAAGGTGGTGATGGATTTCATACTGGAAAATGTTATCATCAGGTTTGGAGTACCATTCAAGATAGTTACTGATAATGCTATGTGCTTCAGATCAGGTGAATTTGTTGATTTTTGCAACAAATATGGGATCAATCTATCATATACATCACCATACCACCCACAAGGAAATGGTCAAGCGGAATCAAGCAATAAAAGCATCATGAAAATTATCAAGAGGATACTAGACAAGAACAAGAGAGCTTGGGACTCAAAATTAAAGTTAGCAATATGGGCTGACAGAGTGACAATAAAAAAGGCTATTGGAATGTCACCCTTTGAGCTAGTATATGGTGCGTTAGCCAGATTGCCTATAAACAATCTCCTGCCAGTTTACAAATTCATCCAGGAAAATGATGAGATTGAAGACTCCATGACAGAAAGAGTGAACCAGCTGGTTGCACTGTATGAAGACAGAAGGAAAGCACACTAGATCAACCTCAAGAGACAACAAGATGTGAAATACCTATTTGATAGGAGAGCTACTAAGAGGAAGTTTCAAATTAATGATCTGGTGCTCATCTGGAATGCAAAAAATTAGGACAAGGGTAAACATGGTAAATTCGAACCCTTATGGATGGGCCCATATCAGATTTGCAGTACTCACGAGGAGGACTCTTATTTCCTCCAGGCCCTAGATGGTGAAATTCTAGAATTGCCTGTGCATGGCCAATTCCTTAAGTTCTATTTTGCATAGATGGCTTGTCTCTGTGCACATGTGTAAAAATATGTATATATTGTAAGTGCCTTGTACAGTTCGTGCTTTTTGGCTTTTTGCTTGGTCTGCCCGGAGATCTGGTTCTCGCTGCAGGTTTTGCACCTGCACGTCCCCATTCGGAGCCAGTGTTGGCACTCATTTTGACCTGGAGGTTGATTTTGCATGTTTAAAGGGTTTCTTCACTTAAACCTATATTTTCTTGCCCATCGGCATGACCTCGCAGGTTTCTTGGCGATCAGGTTGGTGGTAGTGATGTGCCATCGGTGTAACATTCATCATCGGCATGTCTTTTTTCTAGTTCCCCGACGGGTTTGTTCTTACCGATGGTGCCTTCGGTGTGATTTTTGCTATCGGCGAGGTAATTTTATGCTAGACCGACAGGGGGAGGTCTGGCCGATAAGGGAATTGATGTTCACATGTCGGGATGACTTTTGTGTTGTTCTCACCGATGGAGATTTGCCATCGGCATGATGGGGGCTATCGGGGAAGACGGCAAGGGGTTCACCGATGGAGTGGTGTCTGGCCGATGGTATCATTGGCGTGTGTTTGGCCGACGGAAGGATGAGGCCATAGTTCATCGGCATGAACACAGGTGTCGGCATAGGTTCGACATGTTTGCCCGATAGTTCTTGTCTGGCCGATGACGGAGGAATGTGAAATGGGCATTGGCGTAACCTTTGAGGTCGGCAGGAGATTTGTGATGCTGGCTGATGGTTCTTCTCTGGCTGATGTAGAAGTTGGAGGCTTTCGGGAGGTGTTTGTCGGTGTGACTAAGGGTGTCGGCGGGAGGATTTTCGGGTTGGCCGATAGTTTTGGTCTTACCGACAAAGGAATGTAATGTAGCGGTCGGGGTGACTTTTGAGATCGACAGGAGAATGTGGGTGTTCGCCGATGGCTTGTGTCACAGCGATGGGTTCTTGGGCGAAGGCTTGTGTGTCGAGTGCGGCAAAAGCGCTCGACACTTGGTATGTGTGCGACCTTGTTTATGAACTACTGATGTGATCTCCTCACCATGCATGTGGGATTAGTCCCCTGTGTATTTTCAAACTTTGAGTGAATCACTTTTGGCAGGAACTTCTGTTTGAAATGTTGCGACAGTTTCTGAGTGGCTGCGGGTGGTTGAGACTCTTAATAGCGACAGTGCAGGGGTATGAGCGACAGTACGAACAGTGAAGTTGCCTGATCGTGGATGAAGACTCTCAGATGGCGGCGCATGGCTCGAGGCCCCCCCCTTTTTTTGTCTGCTGCATTAATATCTTCTGAGCGCCATTCCTTGGTGGGATCTGTATCTGGCAAATTTTGATATTTTTGCCATGTAATTAATTGCTTATGGTACACTATCTGGCTGTTATAAGCAGATTGTGTTACCATTTTTTGGTTGTTGAAAGTTGAACATTTTGGCTCTGTGATACAACACAGTTTGTTTTGGTTGCTCTGTACAGCAAAACTTGTGAGTTTATGTATCCCTTGTTGTGTGTTTTTGCATGAATCCACTGATTTCATGGTTAGTTTTATATGAGAAATGCTATGTTAGCATGTGTTTTGTTAATTCTGTCTCCAGTATTGCATGTATCTTTCTTCTGAGTCTGGATATTTAAGGAATGTTGAGACTCTAGAACATAGAATTCCTGTGTTGAATGTCTGATCTTTTAACTTCTGCTCAAAGGTAGATTAAACTATTTTTAGGTTAAACATTGGGAAGGGTATACTGCAGTAGGGATGCCATAAGTATAGATAGCTTAACACTCTGTATTGGGAGATATCTGTAAGGCAGGTATCATATGTATCCCCCTGAAATTTAGTTTTAGTTGTTCATGCATATCATTCACAAGTGTATGTCTACTGACTCCGGGCCCTAGATAGGCACCAATCTTGCTTTGTGTTTGTGTTACAACCATGTCCAGCTTTGCATCCAAAATTAAAATCAAAATCAAACTCTAAAACAACCATTAGGACATTAGAATTAGTTTTAGGATCTTCAGTCCCCTGTCTACAACTGCAAATAGGCCCAAAGCTAGCCCCTTTGCTCTTATCTTTTAGTTTTGGTCTACTTACAGGAGGACTCATCTGCTTTCTGTCAGCATCCCAGCCTTAGTATGCACATTATCATGGATGTTGAGTAGGGAATACCCCCCTAGGTTTTACAGAGCCTGAAGAAGAAGAGGAGATAAAATATAGAGTCTATCTCCTACACTATTGGCCCCTGGCCCAGAGATCCTATTGATCATTGATGGCTACCTTGTAGGGAAATCTGGGAATAAGCATCCAGTCTGGGAAAAAACCAACAGTTCTGACGTTGCCTCTTGTGTAGGTTTTTGTTGTCTAATACTATGGTTTTGTAGGTTCTCAGCCTAGAGGCATGATCCCTTCACTTGAAGATCTCTCTGTAGCCTCTATAGTATCCTTTTTGAGGTAATATTTATGATATTTTTCCTTTTGTACTTTAGTGCAGCATATCACCTAGGCTCATAAGCCTGCTAAAATGGGGGCTAAATGTAACATCAAAAATTGCATATCCTTGTAATTTCATGCATGTTTTGCACTCATTTTGGTGTCTTCTCCCCTATTATGTTTTTAGGATCATTTTAGCCTAGCCTTTTCCCTAACCCACACAGGTGTGTTTGTGTTATGTGTGAGCCTTTGTGCTTATTTTCGTAAAAATCTATTTTAGTGTCTTGTTATTCTCTTAGTTCTAAGGTGTTTCATGTGACTAGGAGCTAGAGTCACTTGGATGCTAGTGCCTAGTGCAGACATTTATGTGTTGCGCTAGCATCTAGCGTCTATTGGTGCCAAGTGACCATTTTTGGGTGTTACTGACCACCTTCAGTGACATTGGAGATTTATTGTAACGCCTCTACATCTCCCAGAATGACCTTCTTTGACTCGCCCTCTCATTTTTTCCCTCTATTCTTTTATTTTTAAATCAACTCGCTCATTCACAAGAAAAAATCTTGATCGCTTTGGCTCTTTTCTATAACTTTGTGAGAAATCTGTGAAGAATTGCTCTTATTGTGTTCATTACTAGCATTCTATTTGGCTTTCTCAAGGATCCTCCATGGCTGTGAACTATTGTATACATGCTCATGTGAGATTTCTTGAGGGTTTTGTGAGACCATTGCTTGCTAGATTGTTCTTCAACCGACAAATTTTCACTCTTGTTTATTGGGTGATTGAGTTTCATTTGTTAGGGTTTAGGTAGATCGGAACAATAGACACTAACAATTAGATACATATTAAATAATCCAAATATAACAATGAAGAATAACACAAAAGATATCAACACAAAATTTTAACGTGGTTCACCCAAAATGGGCTACATCCATAAAAACTCAGCCATCCAATGATTTTATTATCCAGTGCAAAAACAAATTACAATCTCATGAATTCCACACCTGCAACATACATCCGAACTGCTTATAACAAGATTTTTGGAAGCTTCTAGAATTAGGGTTTTACAAAGTCATTTTTCTGTTGTCAGTTAATGAAAAATTAACTACTGACCCTGAATGTGCAAAAAAGGGAAAAATTTTTTTTGGGGGCTGCGCCCCTGAACCCCTGCAAAGATACGTTATGTGTGTACAATATTTACATGATCAGTTGCCACATACCAACAATCTCCCACTTGGAGACTGATCAAACTCCACAACAAACATCTCCCACTTGGAGACTAATCCTAGACGACACCGCTGCACTTGTAGCTCCCACTAGATTACAGGCCTGGCTAGTTTCTTATGTCCACCATTATCAGTTGTGAAGGCAAACAGAAACTGATGAGGAAATCAGTTTCTCCCGTGTAACCGCCTTTGTGAACATATCTGCAGGATTCTCACTTGTGTGAATTTTCTCCAGCTTCAACTGTCCATCCTCCAAAACTGACCAGATGAAGTGGTATCTGAGCTTATGTGCTTAGTTTTTGAATGCAGAGCTAAATACTTAGCAAGATGAATGACACTTTAGCTATCAGTGTACAAAGGGCTATCTTCTTGTCATTGCCCCAATTCCTCCAGAAAATATTATAACCAAATCATCTCCTTGCTAGCTTCCGTAGAAGCAACATACTCAGCTTCAGAGGTTGAAAGCGCAACAACCTTTGTAGCCTTGAAATCCAACTGAATGCAGTACCTCCTACAGTAAAAACATACCCTGTAGTACTCCTCCTACTATCAATATCACTCGCCAGATTAGAGTCAACATATCCTTTTAGAGTAGAATTTGTTCCTCCAAAACATAGTTTCTTTGAAGTAGTACCTCTCAAATACCAGAGAATCTATTTTACCACAATCCAATGTTCCATTCTCAGATTGCTCATATACCTGCTCACAACTCCCACTGCATGTGCAATATCTAGCCTTGTACATACCATTGCATACATCAAGCTGCCAACTGCTGATGCATATTATATCTTAGACATTTTGTCTTCCTCCTCTTGTGTCTTTGGACACATCTCCTTAGTCAACTTAAAATGACTAGGCAAAGGTGTACTAACTGCTTTTGCATTCTGCATGTTAAACCTTTTCAACACCTTCTCTACATACTCACTTTGAGACAAAAATAATTTTTTGTTTGTCATGTCCTGTGTGATCCTCATACCAAGGATTTGTTTTGCTACACCCAAATCCTTCATAGCAAATGAATTTGCTAATTTCTACTTAAGTTCATTAATATGTTGCATGTTAGACCTAGCAACAATCATGCCATCAACATAAAGCAACATGATAATATAGCTGCCATTACCCAATTTCTTAAAATAAACACAATAATCAGAATGACATCTTTTGTAATCTTGTTCAGCCATAAAATTATCAAATTTCAAATACCCTTGCCAAGGTACTTGCTTTCTGGGCCATACAAACTCTTCTTTAACCTACACACAAATTCCTCCTTACCCTTGACCTCATATCTTTGTGGTCGCTGCATGTATATTTCCTCTTCCAAATCCCCATGGAGAAATGTTGTTTTCACATCTAGCTATTCAAGATGCAAGTCTTCTGCAGCCATAAGACTTATAATAGTTCTAATAAAAGTCATCTTTACAACTGGAGAAAATATTTCATCAAAATCCATACCTTTTTTCTGTGCAAAACCTTTTACCACGAGTCTTGCCTTATATATTTTCTTGCCTCCATCTTCTTCCTTCAACCTGTAAACCCATTTATTTGGCAATGCTCTTTTACCTGCAGGCAATTGGACTAAGTCCCAAGTCTGATTCTGCAACAAGGAATCCATTTCCTCTTTCATGCCTAGCTCCCACTGCTTTTTGGTATCTACCTGCATTACTTCTTCATAACCTTTAGGTTCACCATAATCAGTTAATAATATAGAATATAATGATGGAGAAAATCTTTCTGGAGGTCTAGTTATCCTTGTAGAACGTCTAACACTTGCATGAGTCTGTGGGATAACTTGTTGCTAAGCATTAGGTACCACTGACATTTTATTTTCTAGATTCTCATCCAGCACCACATATTCCTTTTTGGCCTATACATGCTTCTTTTCCTACAGCTGATCCTTATACATGACCTTCTCATTGAATATAACATCTTTGCTCCTAATGATTTTATGATTTTCATAATCCCATAACCAATAACTAAATTCATCTACTCCATATCCAATGAAGGTACATTTTTTAGACTTAGCCCCAAGCTTGGTTCTATTTTCAATATCAAAATGAACAAAAGCTTCACAACCAAAGGTTTCTAGAAATGAATAGTTTACCTTTTTACCCGTCCATGCCTCCTCTGGAATGCCACCATCCAAAGGATTTGAAGGTCCCCTGTTTATTAAATAAACAATGGTATGTATAACATCTACCCAAAAGTGTAAGGGTAGTCCAACATGCAATCTCATGCTCCTTGAATGCTCCATAATGGTCCTATTCATCCTCTCAGACATAATATTTTCTTGTGGGGTTCCAGGAACCGTTTTCTGCCTATAGATTCCATTATATGAACAGTAATTTTCAAATTCTCTACTGCAATACTCACCTCCGTTATTAGATCTAAGGCACTTCAACCTTTTTCCTATCTCATTCTCAACCAATGCTTTCCACCTTTTAAAAGTTTCAAATACTTCTAATTTTTGTTTTAGGAAATACACCCATGCTTTCCTAGTTGCATCATCAATAAAAGTAACATAATAGAAAGAGCCACCAAGAGAAGATACTTGAGCTGGTCCCCATACATATGAATGCACAAGATCTAATTTCTCACTCTTCTTCTCTTTCCCAACTTTGAGAAATCAGACTCTTTTCTATTTTTTGTAAACACAATTTTCGCAGAACTCCAAGTTAATCTGCTTCAGACCTGGTAGCAACTTTCTGGAGTGAAGGATCTTCATCCCTTTCTCACTCATGTGCCCAAGTCTATGGTGCCACAATTTTGTTTCTGCCCCTATTGCAAGTTCTATAACTGTCTCAGTAGCAACTATTTCTGTAGCAGCTAAGGTAGAATAAGTATTACCAGTACACAAATACAATGTGCCTACCTTTTCACCTTTAGCTACTACTAATGCACCTTTAGTGACCTTCCAGACTTTGTCTGAAAAGGTAACTATGCAACCTTCACTACCCAGTTGTCATGTAGAGATTACATTCCTTCTCAAATTTGGAACATGCCTTTCCTCCTGTAGCAACCATTCATTTCCATTATGCAACTTAATTTTTATCTTTCCTTTTCCAACAATTTGATAGGGTTCATCATCACCCAAATATACTTGTCCAAAATCACCTTGAATATAATCTACAAAATATTTCCTATGGGGTGTGGCATGAAATGAAGCCCCTAAATCTATTACCCAGGAATCATTAACATTATTTAAACACAAAATTAAAGCATCCTATAATTTATTACTTGCAACATTAGCTTCCTTATTGTCATCATGTTGTCCATCTCCTTGTTTGCCCTTTCACGACCAACAATCCTTCTTCAAGTGTCCTGGCTTTCCATAGTGCCAGCAATCAATTCTTCCTCTGGATTTAGATCTGCCTTTCTTCGATTTCCCTTGTGACTTACCACGATTTGTTGGGCTTTTCCCTCTCTCCTTTGTTCTTCCCCTATTCTCTACAATCAAAGCATTACCTACTGTTGAACTCTCACATGTGCTTTTCCGTCGCATTTCCTCGCTAAGGATAACCCCAACAACATCATCAAATTTCAAAGTATTTGAACCAGAGATAGAGTTACTTACAGCCATTGCCAAGCTATTCCAATTTTCTAGCAAAGAACATAAAACCAAGAGAGCCCTCACCTCTTCATCAAATTTTACTTTTACAAAAATTAACTGACTAGTAATCATATTAAACTCATTTAAATGATCTGACATAGATCCACCTTCAATCATTTCAAATTAAACAAATGCTTCATGAGAAATACCTTATTTGAGGCTGAGGGTTTTTCATACAATTTAGCGAAATCTTTCATTAGTTCATCCGTTGTCTTCACTTCTGTTATATTGAATGCCACAGATGGTGCTAGGCACAACTGAATGGTTCCCAGTGCCTTTCTGTAAAGAAGTTCCAAATCCTCATCAGTCATTACTACCGGTTTCTTGGCTTTTCCTTCCAACGGCCTCCATAAATCCTTCTGATAGAGATAATCCTTCATCTGTATCTTCCATAACTAATAGTTCTACCCATTGAATTTATTTACCTTCAATTTACCCTTGTCCGCCATTGCTCCCACTTAACCGTGAGACGCCCACTCAACCGTGAGACCTTCCTGCAGATAATAATCAAACACAACCCCCTCTGATAAGAGTTGTTAGGGTTCAGGTAGATCAGAGAAATAAACACTAATAATTATATGTAGATTAAATAACCCAAATATAACAATGAAGAATAACACATAAGAGATCAACACAGAAATTTAACGTGGTTCACCCAAAATGGGCTATATCCACAGAAACTCAGCCATCCAATGATTTTATTTTCCAGTGCAAAATAGATTACATTCTCGCGAATTCCACACCCGCAACATACATCCTAGCTGCTTATAACAAGCATTTTGGAAGCTTCTAGAATTAGGGTTTTATAAAGTCATTTTTCTTTTGTTGGTTAACGAAAATTAACTACCGAACCCTAACAAGGATACGTTACATATGTACAGTATTTGCATGATCAGTCACCACATACCAACATCATTTACTCCCTCTTATTGCTCTATTCTAGTGTAATCCATTAGCTTTTTATTGTGGTTGTGTGGGTTACCTCCACCTTCCTTTCTCTCCTTGAATCACTCACACTAGTTTACTCTCTAGGTTGAGTAGATTAGTTTTCTTTTACTTTTGCAAAATAGCTTATCACTGCTATTATTCCTTCTAGACACACATAGAAAATAGCAACATGTACACTTTATTAAATTAATATTCTATATCTTGGTTGTCCATGGAGGTCAAAAGACCAACATAGGGGCTTGACCTAAAGGCAAGCTCCCAAACAACCCCAACAAATTTTCCTTTTCTTTGGAGGTTACAAGTTTGAGTGGGGAAGCTCCATTCCTCTATGTTGGTTTTGTGATCTCTCACTCAAACCCTTTTCTTTTTTGTTATTCATTTCATTCATTCCAAGTTATATTGTTTATCTCTTTTTAGTTATTAGCTTATTCTTGTCACTTGGAGATTACTTGTTTGGTATTCTATTTCCTGATGTGCTGTATAGGTGACTGGGAGTGTAGCAGATTTGAATTATTTTATTTTTTGTATGACTCAAACTACAACGTGACATGTAGACGTCCCCATGATGTGCTCGTGTCCTTGGTAGAGGGATCCTCTGCTTGACTCCAGGTTCTTTTATGTTTTATCTTTTTCATTATGTATTTGAAATTTCTAAATTCTATCTATAGTATTTCATTTCTAGTATTTTATCAACACTTCTTTATCATTCAAGCAGTTAGTATAGTTTCCCTTTACATATCTTCGCATAAAAAGGGACTGGTAATGTTAGTCTATTAAAAACTAGTAAATAACAAACTAAAATATTCCTAAGTGTAGAACTATAGAGAAAAAATCCTTTGGCTAATATCTCTTAGTTGAAGTGTAGCCTTTCCTCCTCTATATAATTAATATCCTATTTATAGTTGACCCAAGTTAGTCCACCATTGGCCTACACTAGTCCACTATTGGCCACACTCTAGTATATGATTCCTCCAAGTTCTCCCACTAGCGTGCCACCTCGATGTTGCTTCGCAATCTGGTTGCTAGTTGTCAATTGCCTTCCAACCACTAGAGCCAACCAGTTCACAGTGGACACTAGTTGCACCACTCTCTATCTTCTAGATCACCATCCTCAAGCCACTAGGGCTCTTTACCCCACTCCAATGTGATTTTGATTTTTATAGACCAACTTTAGGAGGCTCGTTCTCAACCATACATAGGCCTTTTTTAGTGCATTTTTTGATTTGGGGTAGAATTTCACACTCTTTGCAATGGTGTATCAATTTTATGATTTGAGACTCCATCTTTATATAAATTGAGTTTTCTTACAAGTTTTGCTACACACTTCTCATTTTGAGACCTTCTGAGGGCCATAATTTGTGCATATAGATTCCTTTGTGGGTCCCATTTTTTTAGAGTACATACTTTTCTATGTACTCTATACTAATTCTCTCTATCTTATCTCATATTGTACTTGAGTTATAGTTTTAGTATTTTGGCCACTTTTTGACCTTGTAAAACTTTACAAATTTGGTAATCATATTGTAAAACATAGTAATCATAAAGTGCCAAACATTATATTTTTTGGGGGTCATTTCAACAACTAGCAATATGGGGGTTATTGATTGAGTTAAAAGAGAATCTTTTATTAGGTTATTGTAATCATGAACTGAGATAAAGTTCCATTTTGGGGGGGTGCTTCATCATGGATTTTGGTATTAAATTCTATCATTATATTGTCAGGGTAAATTTAGAGAACAATTTGCTAGAAAATAAGGGATAAAGAATGACTACATTATGTATGATCTATTGCCCTGTCTCCACAGACTCATTCTTGAGCCAAGTGACTATGAATAGAAGTGTGCATGGTTGAACAATAATGACACGGTCTATAGACTAATATGTTGAGCACTATTTATGAGGATATTCAACATCAACTTGAATACACTAAGTGCCCTTTAATTTATTGGACCTTCATCCAAAAACTGTATGTAGACCTTGATTCTCCATCTGAGAGGACAATTCTTCCTTGAAGAACCTTTAACATATGGATAATACTAAGACTACTATTGATCCTCCTCCTCCTTGTGATACCCCATCTACAATTGAGAACTCTTATATTCTAGCATTGGCAAACTCATCCATCTAGGTTTTCATAGTCAAACATCTTATGTGGATACATCATCATGGGATGGTCATTATATCTAGATGACATTTCTTGAGGACATTCCTCTTGTATTCATTGTTACTTGGGTTAGTGCAGGATCATGGGGGTCCAAACTAGGCCCCTAAGTGGCAATGAAAATTCAGAAAAACAAAGTTAGGCAACTTGACATAAAAATTTGAATAGGTTATTAACATAATTTGAAAAATATGTAAGAATAGAATTTGTAGCAAATTGAATGTAGTTTCTAGGCTACTAGTCCTTTTTTGGAAAAAAGTATATCTATTTTGTGAAAAATTGAAATTTCAATGTAGTAGTACTAAATTTTCAGGAAAATGATAAAAAGCAGGTGTATGTCTGACCAACCTAAGTACAAGAAAAAAATAATATTTTTTTTTGAAACTTTCAATATAAGTAGAGGACACATCCCTGGATGTGCCGCATTTTTTTAAAAATTTTTTTGCAAGTAAATATTTAGTTATGATTTTTTTATTAGAACATTTCAAAATTATTAAAACATGTTTGTCTGACCACCTTAACTTGGTCAAAAATTTATGAAATTTAATTTTTTAATCCTATAGTATGCGAAGCATAGAATGTGACGCATCTTTTAGATTCAAAAAATGTGAAATAGTTTGAAAATTATAGAAGTTTTTCAATCAGCCTATCAATCAGGACTTTAGTCGTAATGTATGTAGAAAATCAATAATAATTATCTATTAAATTAAAAATAAGGCATATCTTATATTGGTGGAAAGCTGACAATTTTTTCAATAAACCCTTTTCATTTCATCAAATTCGGATTAAAAAAAGACGTCAGCCACAAGGGTGAAATTTTGGTCATCACATCGCCACCTTTTGGACCCCCATGATCCTGCACACACCTACTTCAGAGTTTAGAGTTGCTTCTTTGAGTGTTTCCAGTGATTCTTTATAGTAGGATTATATATGTCTTCTAGATTCACCTCATTAGGACACATTCCTACAAGATATCTCTTCTTTTTTTGTAGAGAACTACATTTTAGATTTGGATGACATCATTGAGGACATAACTTTCCTCTTCTAGGATGTTACTCTATCAATTATTGTTGCATCAAAGTTTAGAGTTGATTCTTCAAGGGCTTCTAGTGATTTTATGCTATAGGGTTCTTCATGTCTATATGATCCATTAGGACATCTACTTAATAAATATTTGACATCTATTTGTGGACACCCACCTTTCAAATCTTGATGACATTATTGAGGATGTTTGTCTTCTCTTTGATGACAACTCCAATGGAGTTACATCTTCTTCTCTAGATGTATTTTCTCTACCTCTACATGCTTACATGGTGACACAACTTGCACTTCCTAAATCCTATGATTCACCTTAATCATCATTTATGTTGACTACTTTTGTAGGAGTACTAGGATATTGTTTTAGTTCACATACTAATGTTGAGAGCCATTATAAGTCCTATTTGGTACCTAATTTGATTCATCATCACTTGTAATAGTTTAGCATTAGTTTCATTTAAAAACATATGGAGACATATTTTTACTCCCTTTTTTTTTGGGGTGCTTCTCTCTGCCTCTCTTTAGGGGACTATCTTTGTGCATGGGTACCTTACATGGCCTCATTGCTGGAAACCAGTTTTGTTCTCTTTCTTCTTTTAGCTCTAGGGATTTTCTCTTTGGATGTAATGAGGGTACTTATAAACCCTCTTGCTCTCTCTCCTCCATTTTGTGCTTCCTTATTGCCATCTTCTACAGTTAGGCTTGGGACACCTAATCAAACTTTAACACATTTGAGCACCAACTTGGAGATATGTGATCATTTTTAGAGATCTTCCTATTCTTTCCCTTCATTCCACCTTTGGAGGGGGGAATTCAATAGACTTGCAACTTTGGGTTTCTTTCTTCCAAAAGGAAGGTGCATCATCCATTGGAGAGTGACCTACTTCAACACTCGTTTTGAGACATTCTACATTCACATTCTCTCTCTTTTATGTGGATTCATTGATCTTGTAGGGACATTGAGAAGCTTCATCTTCTGGGTCTTCTTACTCTCTCTCTCTGTACTCTAGGAGGTCTTAAATCTCTCTCTATTTTGGGGGTGTGTTATTTTCTCTTTTCTTGGAGGCTTCATCTCTTTTGAGGGATCTCTATGTACATGGGTACAACATTAGGCTTCATTTATTGGGACCCATCTTTTCACCCACCTAAGCTATGCTTAAGGGGGATGTTAGTGTAGGTTTTTGTTTTCCTACTATAGGTTTTTCCTACACTTCTATTTAAACTTTCTTAGGTTAATAAAGTGAGTATTAGTGTGAGTGGAGTGAGTTGTCGACATCTTCCATGGGAGTTAGATTTTCTTGTTATTAGGTAATTTGGGTGTTTACTACCTATTGGTCATATTTGCCACCTCCTCCATCTCACATAGTTTGTAGTTACTCACTCTCCTAGATTGTATTTGCATCTTGTAGCTTCATGCTTTCCTAATGCTATTTTGTTTCTTGAGCATTTGCATTACTCTCTTGTAGACTAACTTTGTAATGTTATTTTGATTTAATTAATCATTTGTATTTATAGTTTTATTGTATCTATTTCCTGCACTAGTTTGTGGGTTTTCATCTGTTCGGCATATTCTAACATATAGTATAGTGACATGTGGAAATGTAAATAAAAACTAAAACATAGCCAACATATATTTTAAAAAACTAAACTATAAAATAACTCTTAAGTAAATAAAAATAACCCTTCAAATGAAAATGAAAATAAAGTAAACAATGTAAATAATTCTAAACAAGTATAGTTAATATGTTAAAATTATAATTTAATGGTTTTAATATTAAAATTAGTACACAATATTTTAATAAAAAAATATAATTATGTTTTAAGAAGATTGTGGATCAAATAAATTCATTAAGAATATTTGCACATGGTTTTTTAGGCTCACAATAATAACTCTTAAATAAATAAAATAACTCTTAAGTAAATAAACTAACTTAAGATTGCAACTCTTGATTTCTTATATATATATACTAAATAAAATAATTTTTAGTTAAATAAAATAGTTCAAAATTCTCAACACTTTTTTAGATAAATGTATTTAAGATATCTACTAAAATTTTTAAGATTGCAAAAGTGAAGAGCTTTAAAAATAAATGCTATTAAACGATATAATAATATTTGATAGCGTTCCACTAGATCTTTTGGGAGTCGTGTATCCATTGCTATTCACAAACAACAAAAATATACTAATCAATGTAAGAAGGCAAGATAAACTTTTATGAAAGTTCCTTGTTTTATAATTCATTCTCAACATTTTTTTTAAATAAATATATTTAAGAAATCTACTAAAGTTTTTAAGATTACAAACTCTAAAAATAAATAATAATATTTGATAACCTTCCAGATATTTTGGGAGCCGTGTATCTCACCGCTATCCGCAACCAACAAAAGTATGCCAGTCAACGTAAGAAGGCGAGGTGGACTTGTATGAAAGTTCCTTGTTTTTATGCTTCACGAAAGTTTAGCAAGTCTTCGAACGACCACAAGCGGTATTCTTAGGAAGGATGTAGAAAATTCTTGGGAGGCCTGATGAAACTTCACACAGTCGGGTCAATACCCAGTTCTCCATCGGGCGAGGAGAAGTAACCATTTCGTACATAAATAAATGAAGAAAATTTAGTGTTCGATTATGCACATTACCCCACCATACGAGTGCAGGTATGGCCAGCACAGCCAATTTTGGGCGTGAAGTCGTGCTGCATATTGCGTTGGGTGCTCTTTTTTTATGTGCGGCTTCATTGGGAGAAATGGATGTTCCATCAATAAATATAGGTGCTATAATCGCGCTGGACACAACTAATGGAAAAATAGCGAAGACTGCTATTGAATTGGCGGTTGAAGACGTAAACAGAAAAACCAGCGTTCTGAATGCCACGCTCCTCAACATTGATATCCGAGACTCCACACAAGATGCACTTACAGGCGCTTCTGCAGGTAACAACACCTACTCTACCCACCATAATCATATCTTTAAATGAAGATGTATGTTTATTTCCTGTGGGTATAAAACAAAATACTTATGGGTTTCCTTGAAATGAACATTGCAGCGTTGGAACTGCTAAGAAATGGATGTGTGAGCATAGTCGGCCCACAAACGTCCGTGGTGGCTGAGTTCGTTGCTTATTTAGGCGTTGCAGCGCATGTTCCAATTGTAACATTTGCTGCAACGAATCCCTCTCTGTCGATGCATCGATACCCTTATTTCATTCGTATGGCACCCAGTGATTCAACGCAAATGAAGGCAATAGTAGAGGTGATAAAAAACTATAGGTGGAGGGATGTGGCGCTTGTATACGTCGATGACGACTGGGGAACAGGGGCCATCCCCGCCTTAAACGATGCCTTACGAGATGTTCAGGCAAAAATTGTTTTTGAAGCTCCACTGCCTCCCCAGGCCAATACCTCCATAATGCGAAGGCTTGTTGAGGAAAAGCTGATGACGCTGGAGTGTCGAGTATTCATTGTGCATATGCATCCTGATTCGGCTCTAACCCTGTTTTCGGAGGCGGACAAATTAGGCATGGTAAGCAGTGAGCATGTATGGATAATTACAGATGGGTTTGCCAACCTATTGGACTCCTTCAACACTACTTCTCTCCTCCATATGGAAGGTGTGTTGGGGGTGAAAAGAAAACTCCCACAAGCCAACCATCCAAGGCTGAAAGAATTTGCTAAAAGATGGAAACAGCGGTTTAAAGCCCAGAATCCTACAACACAAAGTCTGGAATTAAATACCCGCGCGCTTGTTGCATATGATACAGTATGGGCAATTGCTATTGCAATCGATCGTCTCCTGCGTGTGGAATTGTTTAATGGTAATTTCTCAGCGGCCTCTAGCAGCACCAAGTTTATAAATTTCAAGGTTTTTGACGGTGGAGAGAGATTGCTTAGTCAGATCCTTGACACAAACTTTCTCGGACTGAGCGGCCCTGTTCGATTAAGTCGTAAAAGGGTAGAACCCTTGGAGTGTTCGTATGATATAATCAACGTGGTAGGAAGTCGTTATAAGGTTATTGGGTCGTGGACAGAGAAGGGCCTGAATATTTCTTCGAAACAAGGAGTTAATTGGGGCAATGGATCAAGAAAGACGCCACGTGGGTGGGTGAAACCTGCGGTAGGCAAGAAACTGAAAATAGCGGTGCCTTGGGAGCGAGGATTTACACAATTGGTCAGCGTAAAACCACTTCATGCCAACGCAGGTGCACAGAACCAGACTTATGAGATTACAGGCTTCTGTTTTGATGTATTCCAAGCGGTGCTCAAAAAATTGGACTATGAATTGCCCTATGAGTTGATACCTTATGGGACTGGCAATGTCACTGCGGACTACTACGATGACCTCGTCTATCAGGTCTATCTCAAGGTTAGTTCACTTCTTCCCTTCCTTTCTGCATTGTAAATCTTCATTTTTAACGGACTGTAATACAATGTGAACAACCAAGCAGAAATTCGATGCGGTTATGGGAGGTGTAGCCGTGATTGCAAATCGGAGCAAGTATGTGGATTTCACACAATCCTACACGGAGACAGGACTGGTAATGGTGGTAGCCATTGCAGGCGAAGAATCAAGTGCTCCCTGGGCCTTCCACCGCCCCTTTACCCCAGCTATGTGGATAACTACTGTTGCATTTTTCATCTTCACAGGAGCTGTTGTTTGGCTTCTGGAGCACAGAGAAAATAGGCAATTCAGAGGGAAGCCTCGGAAACAATTCTTGACATTCATCTGGTACTTTTTATGCTCAATTTTTTTTAGGTTAATTACTTAAATGTGTATAATCACATACAAATTAATTTAGATTAAAAAATGAAGATTAGATAATTTAAAAATATATTTTAATTCAAAACATTAATTAAAATTGATCTTTTCTTCGCAGGTTTTCCTTTTCAACACTCTTCACAACTCAAAGTAACAAGATTCTATCCATTTTTATTATTACAAATAGCCAGACTATACTGCAATTTAGAGCGCTTCCAAAATCTAAAATTAATTTTGTGGATTATACAGGGGAGAGGATTGTGAGCAGTCTGGGAAGAGGAGTGGTCATAATTTGGCTTTTTGTAGTTTGGGTGTTAGTATCTAGTTACACTGCCAGCCTGTCGTCGATGCTTACCCAGAGACAAATTCTACCAAAGGTGGAGAGCCTTGAATATCTCATCATCCAGAATTTGCCAATCGGGTATCGGCATGGATCTTTTATAGGCAATTATCTGGAACGACAGCTGTCTGTGAATAAAAGCGTGCTTCGCCCATACTCATCTGTACAAGACTACGCCATTGCACTGAAAAAGGGACCCAATAATGGAGGGGTGGCCGCCATATTTGACGAGAAAACTGTTGTTCAAAACATGTTTCTGTCAACCGGATGCAATGCTTACGCCAAAGTTGGTCCCACTTACAGTACTGGAGGCTACGCATTTGTAAGTTTCTAAATTAACCTCTAAATCTCTGACTTATCTGTCTAATTCACAAATCATATGGTTGATTCGAATTGTGTCTCCAGGTATTTCCAAAGGGTTCTCCGCTGGGTTCTGACATTTCGAAGGCTATATTAAATCTTTCAGAAAGCAAAGAGATGCACGAAATTCGGAACAGGTGGTTCAATTCAAGTGAAGGCAAATGCAAGGCGAAGTCTGGTGGATTGGAATCAAACAGATTAAGCCTCAACGACTTTTGGGGTATATTTCTGCTCACGGGATGTGTGTCATTTCTCACCCTTGTCTACTATTTGTGTCGCCTACTTTACCGATTTGTTTACAGAAATGATAATCCATCTGATGTTAAATCCATCTGCGCACAATTGCGAACGTTTGCCGCTTACGCAGACCAGAAGGACATCCCACCACCAAGAAGAAAGAGAAACGAGATTGACAGTACAGCCCCTTCCCCTTCCTCTGAAATCGCTGTTTCTACAAGACAGATATAACCTGCCTTCAGGATCATGGAATCTACCTAGCAAAAAATTATGTTGGTTTTGTAAATGCATATGGATTAATTCATCTTGACCAAAAACAGTGGATACTGGTTAAATTTACGTAATCATACCCATGACAACTTAACTTCAATAAACTTGTAAATGTATGGGGATTAATTCACCGTTGACCACAAAGATTAACTGAATAAACAAGAACATATTCTTTGAGTAAATATTCTTGGTGATGCAGTCAAAGCAAGGGTTTCAATTTTATTTAAAGACCGCTGGAAATGGAAAATAAGGTTTACATTTTATAATAAAGTTACCTTTGTGATTTAGTGTTAGTAATTATGTTAAGAGGCATTCTACACTCACAACAAGGGTTGAAAGATTCAGATTCCCAAGTAAACAAAATTCATAAAATGTGTAAATAAATAAATTCGTAGAAGTTAAATGGATAGAAAAATAGAAAAACTTGGGCAGTTATGGAGTGAAATCTTTATCACATTAAAAACAAAAAATAAATAAATTCGTGGAAGACAAATGGATAGAAAAATAGACAAATGTGGTAGTTATGGAGTGAAATCTTTATTACGTTTGAAAAATATGAAAAGTCTTGTAGCATAGTGTCTTTAAATTAACTCATGCGAGCATATCAAATATTTAGTTAGTTTTGTGTAAATATTCTTGGGGATGTAGTCAAGACAAGGGGTTCCAATTCCAATTAAGGATTGTTGGAAAATAAGGTTTACATTTTGTAATAAAGTTATCTTGGTGACATAGTGTTAGTAATTAAAATATTTAGTTAGTTTTGTGTTAGTTGTTAGAAGTTAATTTTTTCGTAAGGTAGTTAGGAGTTATTTTTTCGTAAGGTAGTTTGGGGATCTATGACCAAGAAATACATTGTAGAGTCTTGAGATGAGTAATAATATCATTACATATTTGGCTATTCTCCTTGATAACAATATGGTTTAATTTTTATAATAGTTATGCCTTTAATTTTTCAACATGTATTAGAGCATGTAATGGTTCTATTCTTGTGAGTGAGGAATCCACTTAGGCAAGTTGGAAAGCACAAAGACAAAAGAAGTCTGAGATACCTTACTAGAATGGTGATTTATAAATAAGGAGTTGATGTGACTTTGCTCATGTTGTTTGTTGAGCAATGTAAGGTGTAGATTCATTCACAAGAGGTTGAAAGGTTCATTCCCAGTAAGTTTGAGTTTATTTGAGTCTCATTTATTCTAACAAGCAGAAAAGTGAATATATATGACATTTAAAACAACAAATATTTGAGCCTCTTTGAGACATGTCAAACTTGAATTAGTAGAAAGATTTTGTATAAAATCATGGGGCATTTACTAGTTATGTAGCTAAGGCACAAATAATTTTGTGTATTGTTTTATTATTCTACCAAACCCTAGTCTCAATTCAAGATTTGTTTATTTTTTTAGAAGTTGAAAAGGACTCGTGGCATAGTGTGTTGCATTCAATTTTAGGTTTTGAAAGTTTAAAAAGGGCGTTAAAATACATTTTTGCTTCTAAATTATGATTTGGGTTTAAATATTTAAAGCTAGGCATCATTTTTAATTTCATATTATATTATTAGTTGGGAGGAAAGTATATAGTAAGGTTTTTCAAAATATTTGTAAAAGTATTTTGGAGATACAAGGCAAATATTATTAGCAAGGTTATTTAAATATTTGTAAAAAGTACTTTTGGAGATGTAAAGTAAATATTTTATGATTTGAAAAATCAAAAGTTGTTTTTATTCAAGAAGCACTTAGATCATTGGAGGTTACATGTTCGAAACTCTTTATTGTCATTTTGTATCGCATTATGAGTTTTATAAATATGTCTAAAAATCTTGTTTGTGTTGGTTGGGATTTTAGAATTTGTAGTGCTACCTTCAGATGGTGAGGACTAACCAAGTCAAAGAGGAGGTTGGTAGATGTTGAAGGTTGGAGGAATTTGTCCATCTCGAGCTAGCTTCTCACTCAGAGATGGTACTTTGCATGAGAAGCATTTTTTTGTGTTCTTTTATTTGGATGTTGATAGTGTTGAAGAATTCATATATTAAGAAGTCTATTTTTGGAAGATAATAAGGGATCTAGTGTAGATAAAACTCAACATGGATTATTGTCCAAATAGCTGAGGAGTCTATGGATCTTGGAAATTATACCCTTATGAGGGTCATGAGACAAATTGATGTAGCAATGCGGATATATCTAAGCATGGATTATCATCCAATAATTTGGGAGATTTGTGATTTAGGAATTTGGGAGGAGGTAATCTAGGAACTTAGGAATTTAGCTTAAGAGATACATCTTTTGAGGATTACAAGGTAGCTTGATGGAGTAATACTTAGTTCAATTTTTTTTCAAAGAGAAGCTTTTGAAGAATACTTAGTTATGATTGGTCAGCATGTTTTATTTTTTGTTGTGTTCTGAGGAAATTTGGTGGCCAGCTAGGACATCTACCTAGACACGAGTAGTTTGGGGTGTTCTAGATGAAGATTTGGCGGCTAGATAGGACATTTGCCTAGACACGATAACTTTGGGGTGTTCTAAATGAGTGAGGAAATTTGGTGGAGGTGCTTCCACAAATTATGATATGAGTTGCTACAATCACTCATGTAGTTTTTCTGTTCTTTATTTGTTGTGTTTTTTATAATATAAACCTTAAGAGGGGGTGTTGGAAAATAAGGCTTACATTTTGTTATAAAGTCACCTTAGTGATTTACTATTAGTAATTAAAATATTTAGTTAGTTTTGTGTTAGTTGTTAGGAGTTAGTTTCTTGTAGGATAGTTTGGGGAACTTATACAAGATTGTAATGATTTATACGTATTTGCATAATATATTTTAGAGACCCCATATGAGTAATAATATCATTCATTTTTTGTTTTTATCCATGAGAGCAATATGGTTTAGCTTTTTCAATGGTTATGTAGGTAATTTTTTCAACAAGGACCACCTAATCCTTATAGCCTATGTAAATTCTCCCAAGAAAAATAACATACCCAACTACTAATATAATCACAAATAATTTTCTAGAATAATTCACCAACACAAACCATTTACAAAGAATCATTTTATGATTCCTTACTAACATTGTTACAATGCAAAAAATCATACGAAAGAAAATTCAATTTAATTAGATCTCACACAATAATGAAGACTGAACATATAAAAGGAAAAGTAGTTACAAAAAATACACATGCCTCTTCAATCAAATTTTCATTTGTTAAGAGAGTTGCACTACTCAGAAGAATATTTAGCAAATCTCCTTTCTGGCCACCTTTCCCATGAATGTTCAAAGCTTGGTCACATAGCTCGTCTAGCTTTGTGAATAGATTATAAAAGTAGCAATATGTTGTCCTCTTTTATTAGTAGTTATATTTTTCCTCTATTAACAAACACCTTTTCTAGGCAACATCTGTAACTCCTCAAAACTAGTTGACGACAAGGTTCTCTTATCTATAACTAGCCCATTATTATAAATTATTTTGTTTCAGCATTGATAGTGCCATGTTTATTCCATTTTGATAAATGTCACCTCCTCTAGAAATAGATAAAACATTCACACTACAAAAAAATACAAACATCACTAGATTGGTGAAAAACTTGTCTGTTGCATAGAGTGTCTACCTTTAATTGTTGACATCTTTTTTTCTTTTTTTACAACCAAGGTGGGCCAATATCAAAGAATCATCCATATAAGATACATTATTATTGATTTTAATAATTGGGTTTTCCTTTTTGGTTGATACTTCATTGCCTCAAGTTTTTCTACACCATAAATTGGAGTAGTTACTACTTTGCCAATTAGATGCTAGCTCACCATGTTTTGCCCCTTTTTCTTCTAAAACAAATGGCTTTTGACTATTATATTTTTCATTTTTCACAATAAATTCTTGAGGAGGATTAATGCAATTCCTTGGATCCCAAAATAGTGTTGAATTCTCTCTCAAATCATGGGAATTAGTTTAATTGCATGTAAATGAATTGCTTGACAAAAAGTGTGAGAACCAAGATCATGGAAAGACTATCAAACACGAGATTACAAGTGAGAATGAACAATTTGTATTGACAAATAACAAGTATAAATAGTAGAGGTTGCATACCCAACTCTCCATGATATGAGGATAGGTGGCGATATTCAAAGCAAGAGAATAGCATAACCACCCTAAAATAGAGGCGAGGTGTCAAGTGAGATGACACCTATTACAAATGACTCACCAAGTTGAAAAGTCAATTGGCATGTGCTATAAGTCACCTAACTATGATCGAGTAAGTGTTAACTCATGGAGTTATACACCAACACCCCCCCTTAAGCATAGCTTAGGTGAGTTTAGGAATGATGAGTCCTGACAGTGTGCCATTTTAGGTACTCATTTACAAATATATCTCTTAGAAAATGAAGAAAGAAAGAAAATCCTGTGGGAAGAAACTTTCCTCCAAAAAAAGAGAAAACAAAGAGAGGACTAGATAGCCCTCCCAGAAGATGATGATGTCAATGTCGATTCTGATGTAGATATGTAGAACTCTTGAAGCATGTCAAAGTTGTAAAGCTTGCCTTTCCCTTGATGTTAAGAGATTTATGGCAAACTGATTGAAGTAAGTAGTGGTTTAAAAGATGAAGACCAGGATGTAGGTCTAAGAAATGTACAAAATAACTAAAGACAATGTTGTGCATATGCACACATATGAATGAGGTAAGAATCAATGTGATTCAAGTTGTAATGTTGTAACTTCCCCACTACACTTTATAGATCAGTGTGCTTACATCTCACTTTTACACTTTAAATATCTTGACACTATATGAGTGTTTTTACAAACTAAGAATGCAGGTAGAGTTCAATTTTTTTTTCTACTATATAGAACCAATTGAGCTGAGCCAAGAGTTTACACTAGGCTCTGAAGTAGCATCATGGTTGTCTTCTTCACTAGAAGTGAAATGCAAAAAGATGAAGGCGCACTCAAAGTTGCAAACCTTGCATACTACAACACGTCTTCGATATTTTGCTTCTCAAATGAAGGCCGATTTAGCAGTGAACTCAACTATCTTGTCAGTTTGTGTGAGTGCATATACTGAAAGGCAATTTTTGAATAAGTCAGGAATGAAATAGACATTATAGACATATCTGTTTCCCAATTTAACAGTACCTTTGCCAAGGACCTTATGGTAGACTTGGTTCATTAATATTTTGGTAGTATTGCCATGTTTGATCCTTACAAATAATTCCATGAATGGTGACATGTGATCACCTACTACTGAACTTAGAACCCGTCTGTTGACCTCTGCTTTTAGTGATGCCATTAATTTTTGACCTAGTTTTAGGTGATGAAATGGTACAATTTAAACTTCTTGATGCTTAGTTTTGACTTTTAAAGTGGTACTTTAGTGCAGTCTGAGTGTTTTTGAGCACTCTAGCTTAATACCTTCTAAAGTGATACTTTATAATTGAGTGCACTTGAAATCTGAATACATCTTTTGAGTGGATTTTTCCCTTTAGTTTGATTTTTCCCCTTGTGCAAATTAATGGAAAGAGTGCTTATTGTCTCCTTATAAAAGCATGATCGGGCACTTTATAATGATAGTGTGATATCAACTTTGTTGGATAGAGGAAGAAAAAAGAACCACCTTTGCAAAAGGAATGACTCAATTTCAAGTCAATTTGCAAAAGTTATGGCTCTTCGAAAATTTTGCATATGCCAAAAAAATACACTTCTAGAGAATAATTTTCCAATGTGTTTGGAAAAAAATTGCATACAAAGAGTGAAGGAAAAAAAACTTGATGTGAGGGGGAAAAAAATTAAGCCCCCAGTGGTAGAGTGCGACCAAGAGCTTAAATACCCATGTGACCAAGGGCTTAGCTCTTAAAATCCCCCCCTTTTGGTTTTTTGCCTTTGATGATGTCACCCTCCTAGTTTCTTACATCAGCAATTTGACACAAATTACAAATGAATAGCGCTAATGAGTATGGCATTAACTTTGACAACCATAATTTTTTTTTAAAAAAGTCTTTCCCTCCCATTTCATAGCCGTCGGTGGGGCCCTCAAAGGGCAATTTGAATGCAAATGGCACAGTTGCAAAGGAGACCATTGGGCTTGGCTATTGGGCATTGGGCCCTGTGGCATTCGTGGTTGGGTGGTCCAAGTTGGAATGCTTCCAATGTTGACCGCAGTGCGTGGAGGAATTGTGGTGGTGTTGACCACCATGTAATCGCTGAAGAGGAGTCCCTTTGGGACTGTGGCACCATCGGCCTTTGTGGTCTGTGTCTTGCTCTCCACTGTCAGCCTTTGGCCGCTGTGAATGGTTGCTAACGTCGGCCTTTTGGCCTCTGCGACTAATCTCCACTCGATGGCCGCTAGGTGTGCAGTGTGAATACGAGCTATAATCACTGCGAATGCAGTTTATAGTCAACCTTTTGTAGCCACTGCAAATGATATATGATGTCAACTTTTTGTAGGCGCTCAGGGTTCTCTCTGACTCAGCCTTTGATGCCGATGTCGATGCTTGTAAAAGACGACCTATATGGCCACTCCAGACGTCGTCTGTGAGTGTTCAAACATATATGGCCAATGCAGCCTGTGTGGCACTTGAAAGTGAGGATCCACATTGCCCTATGTGGGCGTTTGAAAATAATAAGAGCACACATAAGTTTTAAATAGAAAACAATTGAACTAAGTAAAAAAATGCAGAGATGCAAACCCGATTTGCACAATCAGCAAACACGATTTGAGGTTGACCACGTGCTCTGATACCATGTGAGAACTAAGATCGTGGAAAGACTATCGAACATGAGATTACAAGTGAGAACGAACAATTTGTATTGACAAATAACAAGTATAAATGGTTGCATACCCAACTCTCCATGATATGAGGATAGGTGGCGATATTCAAAGCAAGAGAATAGTGTAATCACCCTAAAATAGAGGCGAGGTGTCAAGTGAGATGACACCTAAACGACTCACCAAGTCGAAAAGTCAATTGGCATGTGCTATAAGTCGCCTAACTATGATTGAGTAAGTGTTAACTCATGGAGTTATACACCAACAAAAAGTTAAAACTTGAAGTAGAACGACACAAGAAAAAAAGATTAGAAATAAAAAAATATTATTATTTTTTTTCTTTTTAAGTTATGCAAATTAAAATAACTAAGGATGCTCTTGCATCATACACCCCTAGTATGGATTTTTTGAGCATAGTTCTAAAAAACATAGGTTGAATGGTAGAACCACTCTTTTGGCCATGGTCATGATGTTTCTTTCCACCATGTCAAGTACTTCTTGGTTTGTGACTACTTTTATCCCCTTCCTTTCCACCTCACCTCTCTATCATATACTCTTTCCTTTCCTCTTTTGACATTCTCTTCAAGTAAATTTCTCACCTATATTTGTCCATTCCTAATGAATATTTTCCTCCTCTTTCACATCCTACACACCAATGGTCTCATCATAAATCAAGACTTCCAAATAATTTCCCATGGTCTTCACTACTAATCTTAGAAGAACCTCCATGTCATCCTCTACTACTACTTTCATTGCAATGTCAAATGTGCCTCCACTTTTGCTAAAATAAAATCTCCTTGGCATATGCTAGTCTTCATAATTTCATCAAAAAGCTCACCCAACTCACTACAAAAGGCTTCATCTACTTGGTCAAACACCATCACTATACATGGACTTTCATGTTATTTCTCTTCCCTTTCCACAACCATGTCTTCTTCAAGGGCACATACAACATCTTTATGGTCATCTTCAACAATTGTGCTCTTTCTTCTCACTATTGCAATATGGAAATTTTTTGACCTTACTTCTATTTCATCTTAAATGATTTGTTCACTATCCTATCTATCTCTCTTGTCTCTTCTTCCAATAGGAAACTCTCTTCTCTTTTATTTGCTTCATCCTCTTCATTTTTGATGCAAGAACATCTAGGGTGTAAGAGCAATCTTGAATCAACCAAAAACATTTACTTTTAACATTGGTTTGTTTTGTAGGTATTTTTCTAATTTCCTAGGAGTAACACATTTATATAAGTCAAGTTGGAGGTACCGCATATCATCACACTCATATTTCCAAGGTTCAAGACTTCATAAGCTACAACTGTAGGCATAGTCAAATCATCAAGAGCATTGCAAAACCACAATTCATTACTATTGGTTGTGGTAGGAATCACATATTGTTTTATGTATCTAGAACCTTCCATTTAATTTCTATGTATTCATTGTCACAACAAATATGTTGTTTTCCCAAGGAAGCCAAATAAGGCATGTACAACATATTTACTGTATAATGGTTGGTAAGTGCAAGAAGATGGGGGGCCAAAAGGGGGTCTTAAGTGGCCACCTTTTTTCTAAAATCAGGAAATGTTGGCCTTGGATGAGAAATTGAGCATAGTTACACTCAAAATTTGGAGATACAACCAAAACAATGTTTGTAGTGCTCCGAGTCTACTTTCTAAACTACTATTTTTTTTAAAAATGGTATAGATTAAGGGGTTCAAAAGAGGGAGCCATAGAAATTGGTGTTGTTTCTATCAAAAAAACATAACATAGCATGTTTTGTGGCTCCCTCAAAAGGTTATTTTTTTTGGCATTTTAAAAATTACTTTAGTGAGAAATTAGCAAACAACATGTAGTTTATGCCCAATTTTTTTGATAATTTTTTGATGAATATTTAATTTTTTACTAATTTTCAAAGTGGACACATCCTAAAAAGTAGAATTTTGGCCGTGCTACCCCTATAAATTTTGAAAACTAATTGAAAATCATTTTTTCTTTTTTCTTAATATGTGTAGAATGGTGTCTAGTTTCTAAATATGTAATTTTTTTGAAATTTTAATGAATGGTTAATTTACAATGAAAAAAAGACCAAATAGTGGTTTTTGCCCAAAACTAGACACACAAACAAAAGAAATTAAAGATGGAAGGCTTAACATTGTCAAAATGTGAAAAACATTATATCGTTAAATAGTTAAGAGAAAGCCTAACATTACTCAGGTGTTTGATTTGTTTGACCTTGAAACATGTGCAAATATGAGGATTAGCATGAACAAAATTATGTGAAATCTTGAAGAATCTACAAAAACACGTCTGTGGATGTTGAAAAGGCACTCCAAGTCTTTGGGTTGGAAATCCAAAGCAAATCCTAAGCCCAAGGCTTGGGATTCCCAAAGCACAACATAACACGAGCGCGTTATGTTGTGCTTTTTTTCTTTTTTTGCATGTTTGCCGGTGTTTTCCCAGTTCGACATAACGTGAGCGTGTTATAATGCGCTCGCGTTATGTCTTCCTTTGAATGAGATATGTTCAAATTTTATAACTATATTTCATGGATGTTTATATCGATTCTTGTAGGTATGTATGCATGTACATGTATGCATGCTTGTATGTATGCATCTTTGTATGTATGTATGTATGTTTGTATGTATTCATGTATGTATGTAAGTGTTTTGGGTTTAGTGTATATAAGGACCTGAGCTTGTATAGTTTTGAGGGTTGAGGGATTAGGGCTTAAGTAATAGGTAGAGGGTAGAGGGTTGAGGGTTACAATTGAGGGTTAATATTCAGGTTGTTGAGTGTATAAGATTAAGTGTGTAAGGTACGGGGATTAGGGTTTAGGATTTACGATATGGATTGAGGGTATATAAGGGTGAGGTTATATGGTCTAGGGATGAGGGTTTGAGGGTGTAGGCTTCAGGTTTAAGGTATAGGGTTGATGATTGAGGTATTAGGGCTTAAGTATATTGTTGAGGGTATAGGGTTGAGGGTTTAGGGATAGGTTTTAGGGTTTAAGGTTTAGGGGTAAGGTATTAGGGTTTAAGGTATAGTGTCTTGGGTTGAGGCTTTAGGAATAGGGATAACATTTAGGGTTTACGGACGAGAGATTAGGGTTGAGGGATTAAGGTTTAAGGTATAACTTGCTACGGGTTGAGTGTTTAAGGATAGGGTTTAGGGTTTAGAGTTGAGGGATTAGGGTTTAAGGAATAGTGTTGAGGGTTGAGGGTTTAGGGTTGAGGGATTATGGTTCAGGGTTCATGGATTAGTGTTTAAGGAATATTGTTGAGGGTTAAGGGTTTAGGAATAGGGTTTAGGGTTGAGGGATTAGGGTTTAGGGTTGACGGATTAGGGTTTAATGTTGAGAGTCAAGGGTTGATGGTTGAGGGTTTATGGATAGGGTTGATGGTCAAGGGATTAGGGTTAAAGTAGAGTGTTGAGGGTAGAGGGATTAGGGATAGGGTTTAGGGTTGAAGGTTTAATGATTGAGGGTTGAGGCTTTAGGGCTGAGGGTTAAGGGATTGGGGTTTAAAATATAGTGTTGAGCATCGAGGGTTTATGGATAGGTTTTAGGGTTTAAGTTTTAAGGGTTAAGGGTTGAGGGATAGGGTTTAGGGTTTAGGGATAATGGATTAGGGTTTAAGGTATAGTGTCGAGGGTTGAGGGTTTAGGAATAGGGATAGCATTTAGGGTTTAGGGATGAGGGATTAGGGTTGAGGGATGAGGGATTAGGGTTGAGGGTTGAGGGATTAGGGTTGAGGGTTGAGGGTTGAGGGATTAAGTTTTAGGGTTGATGGATTAGGGTTTAAGGTATAGTGTTGAGGGTTGAGGGTTTAGGGATAGGGTTTAGGGTTTAGGGTCGACAGATTAGTGTTTAATGTCAAGGTTAGGGTTAGAGTGTCGAGGGTATAGGGATTAGGGATAGGGTTTAGGTTTGAAGGTTTAAGGATTGAGGGTTGAGGCTTTAGGGATGAGGGTTTAAGGCTTAAGATATAGTGTCGAGTGTTGAGGGTGTAGGGATAGGGTTTAAATTTTAAGGGTTAAGGGTTGAGGGATAGGGATTAGCGTTTAAGGTATAGTGTTGAGGGTTGATGGTTTAGGGATAGGGTTTAGGTTTGAGGGATTAGGGTTTACAGTTGATGAATTAAGGTTTAATGTTGAGAGTTGAGGGTTGAGGGTTTAGGGATAGGGTTGATGGTCAAGGGATTAGGGTTAAATTAGAGTGTCGAGGGTAGAGGGAGGGATAGGGTTTAGTGTTGAGGCTTTAGGGATGAGGATTAAGGGATTAGGGTTTAAGATATAGTGTTGAGTGTCGAGGGTGTAGGGATAGGTTTTAGGGTTCAAGTTTTAAGGGTTAAGGGTTGAGGGATAGTATCTAGCCTGTTGAGGGTTTAGGAATAGGGATAGTGTTTAGGGTTTAGGGAAGAGGGATTAGGGTTGAGGATCGATGGATTAGGGTTGAGGGTTAACAGATTAGGGCTTACAGATAGGGTTTAGGGTTTAGGGATTAGGGTTTAAGGTATAGTGTTGAGGGTTTAGGGATAGGGTTTAGGGTTGAGGGATTAGAGTTAAGGGTTGAGGGATTAGGGTTTGACATTGAGTGTTGAGTGTTAAGGTTTTAGGGTTGAGGGTTTAGGGATAGTGTTGAGGGTTGAGGGATTAGAGTTAAGGGTTGAGGGATTAGGGTTTGACGTTGAGGGTTGAGGGTTTCGGGATAGGGTTGAGGGTTGAGGGATTAGGTTAAAGTAGAGTGTCAAGGGTATAAAGATTAGGGATAGGGTTGGAGGGTTTAGGGATAAGGGATTAGGGTTTAAGGTATAGTATCAAGCCCATTGAGGGTTTAGAAATAGGGATAGCATTTAGGGTTTAGGGATGAGGGATTAGAGTTGAGGTTTGAGGGATTAGAATTGAGGGTTGAGGGATTAGGGTTTAGGGATAAGGTTTAGGGTTGAGGGTTGAGGGATTAGGGTTTAAGGTATAGTGTTGAGGGTTTAGGGTTGAGGGATTAGAGTGGAGGGTTGAGGGTTGAGGCTTTAGGGTTTAGGGTTTAGGGATAGGATTAGAGTTAAGGGTTGAGGGATTAGGGTTTGACATTGAGGGTTGAGGGTTGAGGTTTGAGGGTCGAGGGTATAAGGATTAGGGATAGGGTTGGAGGGTTTAGGGATAAGGGATTAGGGTTTAAGGTATAGTATCAAGCCCATTAAGGATTTAGGAATAAGAAATTTTAACCTACCTAAGTCCATCTAACCCATTTTAGGCCTATGATACAGGTGGAATGGAGTAAAAATTCATTGCTTTGCCCAAAACCCTCAAAACTAGGGTTTTTTGACCAGTTACAGAAAACTGACTATAAAATCCTTCAAGAATACTAAAAATCCCTCTGTCCTAACTCAAATGAGAGCTACCACTATGCATTTCATGATTTTAGATGTTTTTAGTGATGACAGTATAGTACGGCCCTTTACCAAGCGTTAGAATAGCAAGAATACAGGAAAAATGTAGAAAACTAGTAAAATTATTGTTATTTCTCCTCAAAACTTCCTTCTTCTGATCTGCCTCGAGGTATATGAGGCATGAACAACATCATTACAATCATTAATCCATGTTCACCCTCACTCCCATCATGGAAAAGCCATAATTAAGGCAAAAATCTGACTGTCCACCATAAAAAGCTGATTGTCCACTATGAAACCAAAAATAGACTATCATAAATTTAAGCAAACTTAAGACTCCACTACAATGTGACCTTAAAACATTACGAGTGGTTTAAAAATTGACCTGTATTACAACAATAATAAAATAAAACTCCTCCTAGGCTCATGATGAGTACAAAAAACCAAAATTTTCTATGGTGGGCTCTGCACCACATTCTATACATCCGAGCTTGTACAACTTGTTCTATTGCAAAGCCTGCCAATTGTAAGCAAGGAATGTACACACCTCTTCCTATCCCTGATAAACCTTGGCACTTAGTTTCAATGGATTTCATGTTTGGCCTTCCTTCTAGAAAATGTGGTCATGACTGTGTATATGTGGTGGTAGACATATTTTCAAAAAGGGCTATCATGGAGGCTTGCATGAATAGGGTCTTTGCAGAAGAAACTGCTAAAATTTTCTTTGAGAATGTTTGCGTCCATTTTGGTTTGCCACAAAATATCATTTCTGATAGGGATAACAAATTTCTTAGCAATTTTTAGTCATCACTCTGGGCCTTGATGGTCACCAAGTTGACGAAGTCCACTACATTCCACTCAAAGACTGATGGGCAAAATGAAGTGGTGAATCGAATGTTCATTCATATTTTGTGGATGTATCATTCAAAACATCCTTGCACTCAGGATGCAGTTTTACCATATATACTATAACAAAGCTACAACCTTGCATTGCATGGTTCCACAATGCATAGTTCATTTGAAGTATGTCTTGGGTATCCACTGTATACACCTAAAAATGGCTAAGTTGAATTAAATAAATATTTTAATATTTATTTTAATTCTCCTATCAATTAAATAAATATTCTAATTTATTTAAATGATTCACATCCCTCCAATAATTAAATAAATCAATTTATTTAATTAAATTCCCTAATTCTTCTAATATCCCATCTAATTAAATAATCCTAAATTCCTCTATCCTAAGTCCTAATTCCATAAATCCACCTCACCTTTCCACCTCACCATGTTACACATGTAATTAAATATTTTAATATTTAATTAGGTAATATTTCCTCACCCACGTCTTATTTCTCCTCTAGTCAAATTAGTGAACTCATTAATCAAATCTATTAACTAATTAGTCAATTGAGTTCACTGGTCAATCTATTCTGTTGACTCCCCAATCAACCCAGTTATCTGATCAATCATCCTAGTTAACTCTTCAATCTATTATGTTAACTCCCATAACTCATGAAAAGAGCTTGGACACTCGTCCTCTCCTAATTGGCGCACATTCCCTCAAGCTTCCTCAATTGTACACCTCACAGGTAATTCCTCCAATTTGTTGAAAATAGTCTAGACAATTGAGAGGGGGGGTGAATCAGTTGTCCCTAAACTTTAACTTTTTATAAACCTTTTAAATCTTCTTTGTAATCAAATTAATGATGTAAACATTTAACCATAAATCAACATATGAGCAGAAACAACATGAACACACAACACCAGAATTTTGACGTGGAAAACCTAGTTAAGGGAAAAACCACAGTGGGGGTTAACCCACAAAAATGTGTACCCTGTTAAAAGTACTTAAGAAAATAGAAGGTACATGCCTTCAGGTGCACTGCCCAGAGCTCACTGCTCAAGAAGAGACTCACTGCCCATAAGAAATTATGATTTATATAGAAATAATGAACTAAGAAATAGCATCTACATTCATGCCTGAATCAATCCCTTTGAAGGCTCAAGACTTCTGCTCTTATCTTTAAATTCTTCTTCACAGATTCTTCACTCTATACTCCCTTCGCTCCTCTTCTTCTCTTCTCTGCTTTTGATCCCTTCTTCATATTTAATTCATTATGTACAAGGATGCTTTTAAACAACTCTTCAACAAGTATTTATATGCTTGATCAACCTTGGAATGATCAACAAGGTCAGCTAAACTTGACACAGATCATCACACTGTCAGCCAAACACAACTGAGACTTGAATCTTTTTCTACAACTATGCTATGCTCCATAAAAATGCTCTGAGATCATCCACAACTTGCTAGGAACATTCGGTCGACCAAGACTGGGAAGAACATCAACCTCAAAGAAGAAATCTTCAATCAACTAGCTCAAACTTCAATGTGGACCTCCAACATAGTAGCCACATGATCCAGAGACCTCCACAAGCACATTGAAATCACCAATAACATTCATTCTAAACCAAATTACCAGAATCATTTGTATCTTCCTGCGGAACCTCAAGAACACTATCTGCCATGACTGTCAAACTAGAAGGATAGCTTGTGGACCTCCAAACCACAAACCACTAGAGTTGATGATACACACTGACTTCCCAAACATGCCTTCAGATCCGTAAATCACAATTTTATATTACCGAAGCAATCTGGACCTCTTTCCTATCAGTCTATCTTTCTTGAGTATTGTAGGAACCGGTTCTACTCAGATGGCCATAACTCTTTCAAATCTTCATATGGACTTCTTAAATATTAATTAGAGCAACCTCTAACAATCCTCTACATAGCTATATGGTCCACAAGTATTGATTGTTATTAATTTTCTCAATATCCTCAACAATCAGGTCTTCTATATAGACAACAATAGTTGACACTAATGGCAATGAGAATATGTTGACATCAATGACAACATCACTTAGACACATATTTACAACAATCTCCCCCTTTGTCATTGATGGAAACATATGGTGTGAAAAATTGAATTTAACCATCAATATAAGAACTTCTTCCCCTTTCTCTTCTCACTTTTGCAACTAATTTCTTTATTGCTCCCCCTTACATCAGTAACTAGTTTTTCACATGACTTCTCTCCCCCTTTAACATCAATGGTAAAGGGCACATATTTGCATACTGACTACTCCCCCTTTGAGTAGTACCTCCTTAACATCAATCCAAATCATAAGATATGAGTGTGAATTCCACCGGACCAATGCACCTTAGTGCATCTTAGTTCTAATTAGGAGGGGTAATAACCCCTAGCTTCTCTCTGAGATACTCAAAAGTATCCTTGGGAAGAGGCTTAGTGAAGATATCTGCAATTTGATCCTTGGAAGACACAAACTCCAACTTGACTTCATTCTCATTAACTTTCTCTCTCAAGAAATGAAACTTGATAGATATATGCTTTGTCTTTGAGTGCAATACCAAATTCTTAGAAATGCTTATAGCGCTTGAGTTATCACAGAAAATTATGACTGGCTCCTCAAACACAAGTTTGATGTCTTTCAACATTCGCTTCATCCACAAAACCTGAGTATAATTATTTGCTGCTGCTATATACTCTGCCTCTGCAGTAGACAGAGCTATTGCCTCTTGCTTTTTACTTATCCAAGAGACCAATCTTCTCCCCAAGAAGAAAGCACCACCACTAGTACTTTTTCTGTCATCCACATCTCCTACCCAATCAGCATCTATATATGCATGAAGAGTGAAATCATTGTCCTTTGGATACCACAGTCCATAATCAATTGTCCCCTTGAGATATCTGAAAATTCTTTTGACTGCCACAACATGGGATTCTTTTGGATTAGATTGAAATCTAACAACAAGTCCAACTGCATTCATGATGTCAGGTTTGGTCTGAGTTAGATAGAGCAATCCTCCAATCATTGATCTATACCTTTTATGATTTGCCTTTGGGGAGTCATCATCTTTGCTTAGCTTGCATCCGGTTACCATAGGAGTACCTACTAGCTTTGAATCTTCCATTCCAAACTTCAACAATTCTTTCACATACTTGGACTGAGATATGAAGATACCTTTATCTGACTGAACAATTTGCAGACCTAGGAAGAAGTTCACCTCACCAAACATTGACATCTTAAACTCACTTTTCATCTGATCAACAAATGCTTTGCACATACATTCATTTCCACCAAAAATGATATCATCAACAAAGACCTCAACAATTAGAATGCCCTCATGATTTATCTTGAAGTATAAATTACTATCAACAGTACCTTTGCTAAATCCTAGCTTAAGCAAATGCTTATCTAATATGGCATACCAGGCTCTTGGAGCTTGCTTGAGTCCATACAAGGCTTTTCTTAGTCTACAAACCATATCTCCCTGATCAGACAACTGAAATCCTTTTGGTTGCTCAATGTTGACTTCTTCCTCCAGATCTCCATTTAGAAATACTGATTTGACATCTATCTAGTAAGCTTTAAAATCTTTGAAAGCAACAAAGGCAAGAAATAATCTGACTGCCTCTATCCTTGCCACTAGAGCAAAAGTTTTTTCAAAATTAATTCCTTCCACTTAAGAATAGTCTTTACATACCAATCTTTCCTTGTTTCTTACAACCTCACCATCTTCATTCAGTTTATTCCAGAAGACCCATTTGGTTCCAATCACATTTTTGTCCTCAGGTCTGGGAACAAGTTCCCAAGTGTGATTCTTTTCAATTTGCATCAATTCTTCTTCCATTGCCTTAGCCCAATTTTCATCATTGCAAGCTTCACTTACTGATTTATGTTCGATCTTTGAAATCAAATAAATCACTTCTTGATCTTCAGCAACTCTTCTCCTAGTTCAAACACCTCTATTTTTATCTCCTATGGTTTGATCTTCAAGATGATTCATTCTTACATACTTGGGGGTTTTCAGAATTGCTTGAACTTCTGTTTCTTGAACTGGTTCCTCATCTTTTGCATAAATCTCTTGAGTTACTGGAGTTACCGGATCAATCTAGATTTGATCTTACCTTCCTTGACTTTGACTTTCATCTTGATCATCTTAATCATATCCATAATACTTGGAATAACCTTCTTTGCTTTCATCAACTTTAACATTAGCACTTTCAACAATCTTTTTCAACCTCTTGTTGAAGGACCGGTAAGACTTACTTTGAGTAGAGTATCTCAAGAATATTCCTTCATCACTTCTTGCACCAAAATTGCCTAAATCCTCATCTCTTTTGATATAGCATTTACTACCAAAAAATCTAAAATATCTTAGAGTAGGAGGATGACCAAACCATAGTTCATAAGGAGTTTTACTAGAATTTCCTTTGATCTACACCTAGTTAAGAGTGTAGACAACAGTACTCACAGCTTCCCTCCAATAAACTTAAGGAACATTTGTTTCCATCATCATGCTCATGGCAGCTTCTTGAATGGTCTGGTTCTTCCTTTCCACAACTCCATTTTGCTGAGAAGTCCTATGAGCAGATAATTGTCTTTTTATCCCATGCTTTTCACAAAAAGAATCAAACTCACTGGAAGTGAATTCTCCACCTCTGTCAGATCTCAAACATTTCAATTTCCCACCAATCTCATTTTCAATCATCATTTTGAACTCCTTAAACTTATCAAGAGCTTCTGATTTTTCTTTTAGGAGGGTTACCCACATCATCCAGGAGTAATCATCAATCAGCAACATGAAATATCTATCTCCTTGCACACTCCTAATTCTAGCAAGACCACAGAGGTCAGTATGTACCAGTCCAATCTCCCACTTGAACCTTGTTCCTTACTTTTGAATGAAATTTTGTTCTATTTACCCAATTGACATTCTCTACACATACTATTAGGTTTCACAAGTCTTGGAAGACCTCTTATAACTTGAGTGGAACTTATTTTGACAATGTTATCAAAATTTACATGACACATTCTCTTATGCCATAACCAACTTTGGTTTATTTAAGCAATCAAACAACTTTTGCCTGAACTACTTAAGTGAAAGATGTTACCTTTAGTTTGAGTACCGGATGCAATTTCAGTTCTGGAGCTTTCCAAGATTTTGTATTTTCCATCCTTGAAACGAAGATCATAACCCTTGTCAACCAATTGTCCAACACTAAGAAGACTATGCTTCAGTCCTTCCACATACAGAACATTATTGGTCCTATTCTTACCATCAAAAGAGATGGATCCTTTGCCACGGATTCTACCAACTGAGTTGTCTCCAAATTTCACGAGTCCTCCTTCATAATTTTCAAAGCTCAAAAACTCACTCTTGTCTCTAGTCATATTATGAGAACATCCACTATCAATCACCCATTCATCCTTTTCAACAACCTAAGCAGCTAAGGCACTTTCTACATTTGCACAGCTAGTAGATTTGGTAGACATTGAATCTTCTTCTTTAATAGCAATGAACACCCAATCACCTTCTCCATGATCGGATTCATCATCTGTGACTCCTTCTCCAGCTTCTTAGACATAGTAACAATTCTTCTGACCCTTGTACCTATTAGGGTTTGGTTTTGAAAACCTCTCCGGACATCTTGAGGCAAAATGACCAATCTTATTACAAGCAAAACATTTGAGTGGTAACTTTCCTTCATACCCACCGTATCCTCTTGGCATCCATTTGGTAATGATAGCTTCAAGATCTGCAGTTTCTAATTCAATGTCTTCAAGATCCTTTCTTGTCTTCATAAATCTGTTTGATCTTGTAGAAGAGCTTTCACCTGGATCATATTTTTGCTTTCCATACACACTGGCCTTAAATGTAGATTCAGAATTAGGAAGAGAATCTTCAAACTCACTCATTTCAAATGCAGAAAGCTTGCCAACTAACTAATCCCTTGTGACTGTTGTTACTGTCTAGATTTCTTCAATGGCTGCAGCCTTGTGTTTGTAAGCTGTAGGTAAGGATCTGAGCACCTTGGCAACAATTTCTGATTCATCCAATACTCCGCTTGCATTTCTGATACCGGTCACAAGTTCATTTACTTTCTGCATGTAGGAAGTAATGTTTTCATCTTCACTCATTACCAAATTTTCATATTTACCCTTCAGGGTTTGTAGCTTGGCACATTTAACATATTTGTCACCTTCATACAGATTTTCTAGTTTACTCTAGATTTCATGAGCAGTTTGCAAATCCAGGACATTTGCCAATTTGGTATCAGACAGGGCACTCAACAATGCTTCTTTGGCTTGAGTGTTGCATTCAGCATCTCTGAGTTCATCTATGTTTGAAGGGCCATTCTTTGGAATCTTATACACATTCTTGGTAATTGTCCAAAATCCATCACCCATACATTCTAGATGACACTGCATGCGTACCTTCCAGAGGGAGTACTTTGTTTGATCAAATCTTAGACTTTCCTTCTTGTAGATTGACATCTTGGATCTCCTCAAGTAGTCAGGCTTCTTTTAGAGGAACTTGGCTCTAATACCAATTGTTGGAAATAGTCTAGACAACTGAGAGGGGGGTGAATCAGTTATCCCTAAACTTTAACCTTTTATAAACCTTCTAAATCTTCTTTGTAATCAGATTAATGATGTAAACACTTAACCATAAATCAACATATGAGCAGACACAACATGAACACACAACACTAGAATTTTGACGTGGAAAACCCAGTTAAGGGAAAAACCATGGTGGGGATTAACCCACAAAAATGCGTACCCTGTTAAAAGTACTTAAGAAAATAGAAGGTACATGCCTTCAGGTGCACTTCCTAGAGCTTACTACTCAAGAAGAGGCTCACTGCCTATAAGAAATTCTGATTTATATAGAAATAATGAACTGAGAAATAGCATCTACATTCATGCCTGATTCAGTCCCTTTGAAGGCTTAAGACTTCTGCTCTTATCTTTAAATTCTTCTTCATAGATTCTTCACTCTATACTCCCTTTTCTCCTCTTCTTCTCTGCTCTACTTTTGATCCCTTCTTCGGATTTAATTCATTGTGTACAAGGATGCTTTTCAACAACTCTTCAACAAGTATTTATATGATTCATCAACCTTGGAATGATCAACAAGGTCAGCTAAACTTGATGCGGATCATCACACTGTCAGCCAAACACAATTGAGACTTGAATCTTTTTCTACAACCACGCTACACTCCATAAAAATGCTCTTAGATCATCCACAACTTGCTAGGAACATCCGATCGACCAAGACTGGGAAGAACATCAACGTCAAAGAAGAAATCTTCAATCAACTAGCTCAAACTTTAGTGCGAACCTCCAACATAGTAGCCACATGATCCAGAGACCTCCACAAGCACATTGAAATCACCATTAACATTCATTCTAAACCAAATTACCAAAATTATTTGTATCCTCCTCCAGAACCTCAAGAACTCTATCTACCATGACTGTCAAACTAGAAGGATAGCTTGCGGACCTCCAAACCACAAACCACTGGAGTTGATGATACACACTGACTTCCCAAACATGCCTTCAAATCCGCATATCACAATTTTATACTACCGGAGTAGTCTGGACCTCTTCCTGTCACTCTGTCTTTCCCGAGTATTGCAAGAACCGGTTCTACTCAGATGGCCATAACTCTTTCAAATCTTCATGTGGATTTCTCAAATCTTAACTGAAGCAACCTCTGACAATCCTCTACACAGCTATATGGTCCGCAAGTATTGATTGTTATTAATTTTCTCAATATCCTCAACAATCTGGTCTTCTATACAGACAACAACAGTTGACACTAATGGTAACGAGAATATGTTGACATCAATGACAACATCACTTAGGCACATATTTGCAACACAATCATGGATCTATTGACACTTGGATTTGGTCTTCTCTCAGCCTATATAAGAAAGGTCTTCATAGCTTGATTTGATATCCATCTAAGCTTAAGCAATCTTACTCTGCAGGAATCACACCAGCGTGCCTTTGGTGAAGTTATCTCCATTTGCATTCATACAACCTTATTATCATAATCACTCATCCAATCATGTCTCCATCAATCTATCTCTATTAGTATTGCATTGTAGCGTGATCTCCATTGCATTGTCCACCTACATCCGTTCTACTCTTGTCATCTTCAACAGCAAGGAAGTACACACTTCTAAGAGCTCCATTACCATTAAGATCAAGAGGAGATAGGCGAACAATGGAAGCATAGAGGTAAAACGATCTTCGAAGGTATAATCTTTGTTTACTTATGTTTACATCAATTTCCATTGAGTTATTAGATGATTAGTTGTTTAATACTATTGTTCACATTTTTTACTAGCATCAACCATTGGCTCCCATTGATGTGGCATTACCAACCATGCTAATTGATCCATCAATACATGCCAAGGAGGTAGATAAAGCATTTGAGTTTGTTGAGAAAATATGCCATATCCAGTAGCAAGTTCATGAGATACTGTAGCATAGCAATCAAAAGTATAAGGAAATACATGATCACCATTATACAGCTCATCAATTTTAGGTTGGGGACAAGATCTGACTTCACCTCCAAAAAGAAAGACTTCAAGGGCCACATAGGAAGCTTTGTCCCATTATATACGGTCCATATACCATTATCAAAATAATTGGTCAGAATTCATTTGAGCTCAATCTGCCAACTTTTCTTGGATTGCACCATGTTTTCAATGTTGAGTTGTTGCGTCCATATTTTCCACCATTGTTGGACACCTGGATAGAATGGTTGTTTGTGTGGACCTTGAAAAGATACAAGTTCTTAAAGATTGGCCATCTCCCAAAAACCTCACAGAACTTCATAGCTTTTTGGGTTTGGCTAATTTCTATTGTAGGTTCATACTTGGATTTTCACACTTGGCACTGCCTATGAATGAGGCACATAGGGGAGGAGCAAGATAATTTTTTTTTGGACAAAGGCACAACAAAAAGCATTCATAGAATTGAAGAGGACATTATGTTCTACACTAGTATTGGCACTCCTAGATCTACACAAATCTTTTGAAATTGAGATAGATACTTCTGAGGGGTAGTGCTCATGCAACATGGGCATCCAATTGCCTACCATAGTGATACTTTCTCTAATACAGTATGCAAGTATCCCACATATGACAAGGAGTTGTATGCCATTGTTCAGGCCTGCAAACAATGGAAATATTATATCTTGGAAAAGGAGACTATCATGCACAGAAACCACAAACCTTTACAATTTCTACAGACACAAGGCAAGCTACAAAATGATAGGCATAAAAAATGGTCTACCTACTTGCAACAATTTTGTCTCAATATCTCCCACAAGAAGGGAAGTAATAACATTGAAGTTGTACCTTGCTTAAGTAGACATCTGATCACAACCCTAATAGTGGTATTGGATTCTTGTGGCCACAAAATAACATTTTGGCCCTAGTTGTATGGCACAAAATCTGATTTTGCTGACATTTACAACAAGCTAACAGAGGGTAAACAAGTCCTTGATTTCTACTTGCAGGATGGGATTCTCTGTTACATGAGACACATATGTGTTCCAACTAGGGAGTGACAGAAGATGATATGGGACTTGCACACTACATTTGTGTTGCAAGACACTTTGGGATGGCGAAAACCATTATTTTACTTCAAAGGTGTTTTTATTGGCCTAGATTGTGACATGATGTCACTCTATACATCTAAGGTTGTACAACTTGTGCCATTGCAAAGCCTACCAACTGTAAGCAAGGAATGTACACACCTCTTCTTTTCCCTGATAAACCTTGGCACTTAGTTGCGATGGATTTCATGTTTGGTCTTGCTTCTACAAACTTTCAAAAATGGCTATCATGGTAGCTTGCAAGATGGGGGTCTCCGTAGAAGAAACTACCAAACTTTTCTTTGAGAATGTTTGGGTCCATTTTGGTTTGCCACAGAGTATCATTTTTGATAGGGATAGTAGATTTCTTAGCAATTTTTGGTCATCACTCTAGGCCTTGATGGACATCAAGTTGATGAAGTCCACTGCATTCCAGCCATAGACCGATGGGTAAACTGAGGTGGTGAATCGAATGATCATTCACATTTTGTGGATGTATCATTCAAAACATCCTCGCACTTGGGATGAAAGTTTACTCTATGTAAAACATAGCTACAATTGTGCATTGCATGGTTCCATAGGGCATAGTCCATTTGAGGTATGTCTTGGGTATCAACCATTGGATTCTATTGATGTGGCATTACCAGCAATGTGCTAAGTGATCCATAAATGCATGCCAAGAAGAAGGTAGATAAAGCAGCCAAGTTTGTTGAGAAAATATGCCATATCTAGTAGCAAGTTCATGAGATACTGCAACAAAGCAATCAAAAGTATAAGGAAATACATGATTAACATCATACACCTCATCAGTTTCAGGTTGGGGACATGATCTGGCTTCACCTCCAAAAAGAAAGACTTCAAGGGCCACATAGGAAGATTCATCCCATTAGATATGTGCCATATACCATTATCAAACAAATTGATGAGAATGATTTTGAGCTCAATCTATCATCTTTTCTTGGACTGCACCATGTTTTCAATGTTGAGTTGTTGTGTCCATATTTTCCACCACTGTTGGACACCTCAGAAATTGCAGAATACATCAGTAGTTCACAGTTGAATCTTGACATTACTATTCCACTCATGTGATCAAATTACTGATGTTTTGGTCAAAACACTAAAGACACATTAGATTTCTCCTTATCAGGTGTTACAGTTAGGCCAATTTCCTCATCAGGGAAAATGGTTCACTAAGAATCAGATTGAGAAATAGTTTCCTCATTTGTTGCAACACATAGGTGCAATGGGGCCCATTGCCTCTCAAGGGGGAATGATTGATCCCACAGAGATTCAGTAGCACTTGGGTGGCATCTATTAGGTCGAAACTGGAAAATATTGAAAATCTATTTTTTCAGTATTTTCTACATCTTAGTAAATCGCCTTTTTAGAGGCCTTCAAAGCATAATTTGGCCTTAAGACTTTCATTAGTTTCTTAGGACGGTAGTCATAGGCAAGGTACAAGGCTAGGAGTTATGACCCTGCCAAGTTGGGGTTCTAAAATTCATTTTTTTTTTAAATTTTAGTTTTGTTAGTTAATTTTGTCACCTCCCAACTATCCTTTTCAAATTCCAAGGACAAGGTGACCTTTCATGTTCTCTGCATATGTATATAAACTCAATTTTAAATGAAATAAATCTCTTTTTGGATGCATACAACTCCCAATGAGTTTTGCACATTGTTTCATGCTTGTTTTTACAATACTATAGGCCCAACACTAGGTATTGTCATCTAAATTCACAAATAATTTAGATCATAAGCAACCCTTGATCCCTCTGGGGGTGATCCTTGATCCCCAAGGGTGACCTTCCCTGTCAAAAGGGGTGACCTAGTCATATTTTAAATGTGAATTCCTCTTCAGCTTAGCTCAAATTAGATCCATTTTGACTCTAGTTTGCATGCCAATTCGACCCTAACTGAGCCTAGTCTATTTATAACTCTATCTCCAATCCCAATCATTTTATTCTTATCTCCAACTAAGCTATTCGTATCTCCCTTCTTTCTCATGCTAACTCCCCTTCCTTCTCATGCTAACTCTCCTTCCTCCATGAGTGATAATCTATCAAGCTTAGTTTACTGTTTAATCAAGCTTAGTTCACTATATAATCAGCCCAACTCACTCCTCAATCGATCTTGTTAACCCATCAATCAATTGAGTTAACTCTTCAATCAATCCCAACTCTTGTGAGCTCTCCCAACCTACAAATACCCTGCATTATGGGAAGCAAATTCATTGTTGCAGCCATTTGAAAAGCTTTGCTTTTGCTCTCCATTAGCATTTTGATGCTCATTGTAAGACTTGTGTGCCATTTATTTCATGTTTAGGATAGTTTGTCAAGCTTTCAAAAGATTCAAGAGCATTGTTATGCTCTCAATTTGCTCTTAAGCCATATCCATTGTGCTCATATAGTGCTTTCATAGCATTCATAGCTCCCCAAGCTCTCTAAATTTCTTTTTTAGCTTTCAAAGCTTAAGCAATTTCAAATCAATTTCTCTCTTCATCCCTATTGCCAAGAGGAAGACCCCACTACTACAAAGGAGTAAGAGGTTGCCACATACAAGGATTTATGAGGATCATACAAAGCTCATGTGCCAAATTCATGACAAGTTCTTTAATGCTTTCATAGTAATTAGCTAATCAAATTGCTCTTGAGGAAAGTAATACTTTGTTGCTTTACTCTTGACAGATTATGCATTGTTCATATTGTCTCCCTTCATTGCATTAGATTAGCTTGTTATTTGCTTTCGTAGATTAAAATTCCTTTATTGCACTAGATTAATTGTTATTTTCTTTTTATTAGAATAGGATTCCAAAATCAATCTCAAAAACAACAAAAACATAGTTAGGCATTAAGAAAGTCATTGTAAGTTTGCATTCATATTTCAATTCATAGAAAGTAAATCATCTTCTCAAATCATAAAAGAACAAAAAAAAAGCATTGCTTTGCATACATTTAGATTGTATACATCAAAACCCAAAAACATTGGAAAAGAGAAAATCAAAACAAAGTGAATACACAAATCCTTTGATTTCATCACAAGGTCAACTTGGAATTGAAAACTCCTTGATACCATCACAAGGTCAGTAATCTAGTGAAACCATAGAAAAACTTTGATCATGTCACAGAATCAAAGAAACAAAAGTCAACTCTTGGTCAACTCTAATCAACTAGATCTCTTCCAAGCATATGAATGTGCTAAGGAATTAGAGGCAACTGGGTTAGGGCAATCCTTAAATAAATAGAGTTAATACATCCTAGATAACAGTAAGCACCTCAAATGGTAGAAGAGAATGAACACACTCTTAAGATCATTCAAAACATAGAAATCACATGCCAAATCATACTAGAACACGACAACTACATAGCGCGCCTAAGAGCCATCAACAAGAAAAATTGACACCCATCTAAGTGTTGGAACTTGAGGAACCTAAACAAGAGATTGACAGCTAGTGACCCTTTAGATCATAGGATTATCTCCACCATCACAGTCTTATAAGAACAAACATCAACACCTAACAAGCCCTAGGACTAGCCAACCACTCTCCACGATGTTCTGCTTCCATGAGAACCAAACCACCCCCAAGTACGCCTCTACTCGATTGACTTTTTCAATGAGAGTGAGAGTAACTTGGAGGTCACCATTAGCAAGGGGATGGTTCATGTGTTGTATCGAGGTTGACTCATTCGCATTTGTGCTTGTGTTAGGTTTCAAGGAGTACATGGTCTGCAACCTATTAAAAAAAAACCACAAACACCTAGATGCCAAATGTGCAGCCAAGAAACTATATTTAAAAGTATTAGGTCTAGCCAAGACTTTAACATGCCCCAAAATAGTAAGACTTGCATCAAGAATGTATGTGGCATTCTGAAACAATTTGCTTAAACACTTCTATTTGTCCTACAAACCTCTTGGCACATGTTTAGACCCTATTTTGAGGATTCTATGCGAGACATATTCTCGACACACAACACCCATCATGTCTAAATTGCAGTTAGATGCACACACACGCACCTGCACATTACAAATAGTAAAAACTTTAGAAGGGTTGTTTATTTTTTTACAAGTTGCCCTCTCCTCCATTGGACGACATTTTTCCCGTATTTTTCAAAAACAAAAATAGTACCTTCAACTAGCAAAAATTGTCAATGTCCAACCAAGAGCTAGGTTTATTTTCCCCACACACAAGAATACCAAAGGAAATGAAAATCTTAGCAAAATTACACATTTTCCTTCCTACACACCAACCAAGACAAATACACTAGTCCCAACCAAAAAAGAAGTGGCCCCTTCCAAACTTGGAGGACCTAATAATAAACACAAAATAAAATGACAATAGAATTTCACAATGACAAAATGATGACTCACTTCAATAGTCCAACAGCCAATAGCAATTTCACACCTCATTCACATTGGTAAACATTTGTCATATAAAATTGACTTGATATTTATTAATGACCAATGAATAAGACCAGTATTAATGGTGTCAATATCTTTCGACGCGTAAAGAACTGTTCCATTCCATTCCTTCTGCAGCTCTTTTGACTCTACTACTCTTCGGAAAGTGCGAGGGAAATGGTAAGATTCGCATATTGCCAAAATGTCTGAATCAAATAGTCATTTTTCTTGACTAACAGAAGTACGTATCCCCACCTCATCCTCTGTTTTTGCTATGGTCGGTAACGTGACGCCTCCGCCTGCTTGACTCACTTCGGTTAACATCTATCCTTCCATCGGGGGGAGTCGGGACTGAGTTAACATTTGATATATAAATAAATGAAGCAATGAAGCAATTGTAGTGTTCGATTATGCAGATTACCTCAGTATGGCCATCAGACCCAATTTTGGGTGTGAAGTTGTGGTGCAGATTGCGTTTGGTGCTCTTTTGTTTTGTGCGGCTTCACGGGGAGAAATGGATGCTCCATCAATAAATATAGGCGCTATAATCGCGTTGGACACAATTAACGGAAAAATAGCGAGGACTGCTATTGAATTGGCAGTTGAAGACGTAAACAGAAACACCAGCGTTCTGAATACCACGCTCCTCAACATTGATATCCGAGACTCCACACAAGATGCACTTACAGGCGCTTCTGCAGGTAACAACACCTACTCTACCCATCATAATCACATCTTTGAATGAAAATATTTGTTTATTATTTCTCGCTTTTTCAGTTCATCTTCTAGTAATAAAACAGAATACCTTGAAATGAACACTGCAGCCTTGGAACTGATAAGAAAAGGATGTGTAAGCATAGTCGGCCCACAAACATCCGTAGTGGCTGAGTTCGTTGCTTATTTGGGCGTTTCAGCGCATGTTCCAATTGTAACATTTGGTGCAACGAATCCCTCTCTGTCGATGCATCGATACCCTTACTTCATCCGAATGGCACCCAATGATTCAATACAAATGACAGCAATAGCAAAGCTGATAGAGAAGTATAGATGGAGGGATGTGGCGCTTTTGTATGTAGATGACGATATGGGAACAGGGGCCATCCCCGCCTTAAACGATGCCTTGCGAGATGTCAAGGCAAAAATTGTTTTCAAAGCTGCAGTGCCTCCCCAGGCCAATGTCTCCGTAATGCGAAGGCTTGTTGAGAATGAGCTGATGGGGCTGGAGTCGCGAGTATTCATTGTGCATATGCATCCTGATTTGGCTCTAATCCTGTTTTCCGAGGCGTCCAAATTAGGAATGACACAAAGTGAGTATGTATGGATCATTACCGACGGATTTGCCAACCTATTGGACTGGTTCAACTCTACTTCTCTCCTCTCTATGAATGGTGTGTTGGGGGTCAAAAGAAAACTCCCACAAACTGACCAGCCAAGGCTCAGTGAATTTGCTAAAAGATGGAAGCAACGGTTTAGGGCCCAGAATCCTACAATACAATGTCAGGAATTAAATGACCGCGCACTTGTTGCATATGATACAGTATGGACAATTGCTATTGCAATCGATCATCTCCTGCGTAAGGAATCGTTTAATGGTGATTTCTCAACGGCCTCAAGCAGCACTAAGTTTTTAAATTTCAAGGTTTTTGACGGTGGAGAGGAATTGCTTAATCAGATCCTTGACACAAGCTTTCTCGGCCTGAGCGGCCCTGTTCGAATAAGTCGTGAAAGGGGAGAACTCTTGGAGTGCTCATATGATATAATCAATGTGGTTGAAAGTAGTTATAAGGTAATTGGGTCGTGGACGGAAAAGGGCCTGAATATATCTTCGGAACAAGTAGTTAATTGGGGCAATGGATCAAGAAAGACGCCACGTGGATGGGTGAAACCTGCGCCAGGCAAGAAACTGAAAATAGGGGTGCCTTGGCAGCAAGGATTTACATCATTCGTCAGCGTAAAACCAGTTCATGCCAACGCAGGTGCACAAAACCAGACTTATGAGATTTCGGGCTTCTCTATTGATGTGTTTAAAGCGGTGCTCAGGAGATTGGATTATAAATTGCCTTATGAGTTGATACCTTATGGATCTGGCAATGTCACTGCCGGCTACTACGATGACCTCGTCTACCAGGTCTATCTCCAGGTCAGTTCACTACTTCTCTTTAATCTGTATTGTAAATCTACATTTCCAACTGACTGACAGGAATAAAATGTGAAAACCCAAGCAGAAATTCGATGCGGTTGTGGGAGATGTAACGGTGCTTGCACATCGGAGCAAGTATGTGGATTTCACACAACCCTATACTGAGTCGGGACTGATAATGATGGTATCAATTTCAGACAAAGGATCAAGTGACCCCTGGGCCTTCCTGCGCCCCTTTACCCCAGCCATGTGGATTACTACTGTTGCATTTTTCATCTTCACGGGAGCTGTAGTTTGGCTTCTGGAGCACAGACGAAATAGCCAATTTAGAGGGAAGCCTCGGGAACAAGTCATGACACTCATCTGGTACTTCTCCTGCTCACTCTATGGCATTATTCCACACCATGAGTTTATAAAAAAAATAGTTATATATCGATCAAGAGCATTTTATTGATGGTAGTAAAGCTTAAACACTCTGCATCTTCTAGTGAATATGTTCAATGTTATGTAGAGAGAGATGCCACCGAAACAGTTGGGGCTCTTTGTTGTGACCATAGACCAGGAAACACTGAAATGGTAGAATGTGTGACCCTCAATACATTGACATATCCAATCGATCTGGATAGGTTATATGTGGTGGATTTAAAATAAAATTATTTTAATATCTATAATGTGTATTTGAGTTAGATAATCTCTCTTTTAAAAATTCAATTTTTGTTCTGGTTGTGATAATTAAGCTTCATCAAGTATTTATTTATAGATACCAACAGAAAAGATTGGATCGCTGCAAACCTAGTGCAACCTTCACTATTGTTGTAAGACAAAAACATAGAAAAATGCATACAAGACAAAATAGATTTTCTTGATGTCAATTTTGGCGAAAAGACCCAATACCTCTGATGGTTCCAATGGCTGAGATAGTATTTGCGTATTTAAGACCCAATATTTTAAAAAATCTAGCATTAGTAGTTTGACTTAAAGATTGTTAGTGTTGACTATAAGTACTAATAATTGAATGAAATGTGCCATTTAGATCTAAAAAGCAACCAATCATGTGATGCCGCATCAGCCCACCAACAAAACATGACTTACGCACACCTATTGTTGGTCCACCCTTTTTTTTGGGAACTATTTGACACCTCAACAAAAAACATGTTGATGTGGCATCATATTTGATGATATGACCCTGAAACCTTAGTTATAAGCAGGGGCCATGCCAAGTAAGCTACTGTAAAATTTTTGGAGTGATTTGAAATTCCCAGTATGACTTCGAGAGGCGTGAAGTTAGGGTGCTCAGCTATTGGGTCCTCTCCTGTAAATAAGTACACTTGAATTTATTATAAAGGTTTAGCCCAGCAGAATTTTCTCATTCAATCCATTTTTTTTCAGTTTGAACACTTTAGTAAAGTTATTCTTAAACATCATCCACTTCAATAATCAAAAGTTAATTTTTGGCCAATAAAAATAGGATAAATATTTACCACTTTTTGTTGTGGATGAAATATAAAATTACTATTAATTATTAAAATGGATAATATTTAAAAAGAATGGTTTCGCAACAACTGCTGGAAATTTTCCTAATATGAGTGGCCATAAAAGCCTATCGCCGCTGTGAGGTAAAGTTCTTCCCAGATTCCCTTGTGAATCTGAATTTTAAAAATCTGCTAGCGACAACTTTCATTACAGAAATATTTGTTTTTATCTTTATAAAAATATTATAAATTTCTTTCTTTCTATCCTAGAAAAGTTTTAAGCGCGTCTTTACAACATACGAAGCTGTCAGATTTCTCTGATTCAATTATTTCATCTTTGATTTGCAGGTTTTCCTTTTCCACACTCTTCACGACTCAAAGTAACAAGATTCTATCCCTTTCCTTTCATTACAGATAGCCAAACTATATTGCAATTTACATCGCTTGCAAAAATCTCAAATTAATTTTGCGGATTGCGCAGGGGAGAGGATTGTAAGCAGCCTGGGTAGAGCAGTGGTGATAATTTGGCTTTTTGTAGTTTTGGTGTTAGTGTCTAGTTACACTGCCAGCCTTTCGTCGATGCTTACCCAGAGACAGATTGTACCAGTGGTTGAGAGCCTTGAATCTCTCATCGCCCAAAATTCGCCAATCGGGTATCACCAGGGATCTTTTATAGACAAGTATTTGGAACAACAGCTTGGTGTGAGTAAAAGCGTTCTCCGCCCATATTCATCTGGACAAGAGTACGCCGATGCGCTGAAGAAGGGACCCGGTAAAGGAGGAGTGGCCGCCATATTTGATGAGCAAACTGTTGCTCAAAACTTGTTTCTGTCAACAGGATGCCATGACTATGCGAAAGTTGGTCCCACGTACAAAACGGGAGGCTTCACATTCGTAAGTCTATAAACTTGCCTGTAATCTCAGACTCATCTAATTCACAAATCGTATGATTGATTCAAATTGCGTGTGCAGGTGTTTCCAAAGGGCTCTCCGCTGGTCTCAGACATTTCCAAGGCTATATTAAATCTTTCAGAGAGCAAAGAGATGCAAGAAATTCGGGAGAGATGGTTCAATTCAAGTGAAAACAAATGCAACGTAGAGTCTGATGGAGTGGAATCAAACAGATTGAGCCTTGAAAACTTTTGGGGTATATTTCTTCTGACAGGATGTATGTCATTTCTCACCCTCGTTTACTATTTGTGTCGCCTCCTTTACCGATTTGTGCACAGAAATGAGAATTCATGTCATGTTAAATCCATCGCCACCCGATTGCGAACGTTTGCCAATTATGCAGACAAGAAGGACATCCCACCACCAAAAAGAAAGAGACTCGAGACTGCCATTTTGTCATATGGAACTGCCCCTTTCCCTTCCTCTGAAATCACTGTTTCAACAGGACAGATGTGACCTGCAGTTCAGGATTGTGTAATATGCTGGTTTTGTAAACATATGTGGATTATTTCTGCCTTCATGATCATATCCAAGGCAAATTAACTCATGTTGTAAATGTATGTGGATTAATTCTGTCTTGACCACAAACGGTGGATAGATGGTTAAACTAAAATTATCGTATCCGTGAAAAATTCACTGAATAAACGTGTACAAACAACTACATATTCTTGGATATTGCTCTAGGCTGATTGCAGTACTGATACGGTACTTTCCACAAAAAAATTATTTCTTACTTATGAACCGCTAAATCTAGTTTGACCATACAAAAAAGCTTTATCTATACAAAGCTTCCTAAATTTAGGTTCGCTAAATCGAAAGATATGAACGCAACATTTATTAGCCGATAGGATTTCAAAGTCCATAAACTGCCAGCAAATTTGTCCCCTGCCAGGAAATAATTATTTATTCAATTTAAGAAGAGGATGTGAAAAAAAACTAATATAAATATTTTCAAACAAATATCTAAAGTATGTAGCTCACAAATTAATCAAGGTGTGAAGCATTAAAACTAATGTTTGGCATTTTATTAGTGTCTTGGAAGGTCATTTAGATTGTGAATTGTCTATTTGATTAGAAATTATTTATACATGGAGTTGAAATACATATGTTATACTATTGTAATGACGTAGCATAGATGTTAACAAATATATTAGGGCATTGTTTCAATCGTAATGTTTGAGGCTTGCAATAGCGAGTTAGAACAAGATACAAATACATGAGTTCAATCACATGGTGAATGTTATGTCAACTTGATATAATTGAGCTTTGACTTCAATTTTTTGTAATGAATAACCAAGTTGTGTGTGCATGTGTATTGATTTGCCTTTCCCATTTGCTTCAATAAATAATAAAAATGAGAGAGGTATAAGGAATATGGATGACATGACACCTAAAGCAAACATTGGTCTACAAATGATTTTGTTGGAGTAGCCAAGATCTGAATGCAAGAAGCCAAGAACTTCCATAAAGTTGAATTGCACAAAATAAAGAGCCCAATATCATACGATGATAAAAATGTGGAGCATATAGAAGTAAAATAGAGGCCTTGCATATAAAGGCAAGGATGAGGTGGGAAGGTAGGATTGAAAGTCTAGCTACCCCTTTGAAAGTGAGATACATGTGAGCACACCTGAGACAAGTGTGAGGACACATGCATAGTCCACATGAGGTGAGAGAAAAGTCTAAATAACCTCTAAGTGAGCTTAAGTGTAGTGTGAATAGGTCAACTAGGTAAAAGTAAACTAGTTTGCTAAAGCACATTTTCACACTAATACCCCCCTTAAGTGATACTTGGGGAGAAAGCTAAACACTGAAAAATGCAAAGATACATGTGTTAGGACAGTAAAAATTTGAAATTTTTACTATCTTTTCACTCCATTATATTTGAACAAATCCTAAAAAACATCCCAAAAGACCATAATAAAAATTTAATGTATCTCACAAGGTATCTATAGATGAGCAGTGCCAAATTTCTTCAAAGACAATCCATCGGCAAGATGTTGTTTTGTTTACACCGATACATAAGGAATCATTTCAAAATAACCATCGGCGTGAGAAGGCAGATCGGAAGGAGATCTATGGTAGTCACCGATGACCTTACATCGGCAAGAGAAGCAAGTGGTCATACCGATCGGTATGACAGACAACTATCGGATGACCTTTTAAAAGTTGCCCCGACGGTATATATCATACTGATGAAGTATTTCGGCAAGAGTCTCACCGAACATCCTGCGGGGGCAACGAAGCAAATAGCCATCGACAAGAAGTAAACTATCGGGATAAGACACAAAGAAGTTTCCGATACTCAATGTCTTGGCGATAAGAGAGCTTTCGACAAGACTCACAGCGATACAAGTATCTGTCGGGATGACTCAACATATCGGGACAAGGGAATTAGGTCTCGCCGATTCACAAGTCACGGCGATCAAAAGGTGTCGGTGACACTTTAACATACTCCGTCCGATAAAGGATATGAAAGGGCCATCGGGGAGATGATTCGGATCGGGTTATCTTTAAAAGGCTATCCCGATAGTATATGTCATTCTGATAAGAATAAAATTCATATCTGTTGATACTCTAGCGGCGAGACAATAATAAAGTCGTCCCGATCCAAAGTAGAGATGACTATCGGTGAGACAACAAAGATCGGGAGAACATAATTATGTTATCCCGATAGTATTAATCACCCCGATAAACAAATCATATCGGTAGGACTCACTGTATCGCAGAGAAATCTAAAACACATGGCGATGAAGGAAGTCATGCCGATGGTCGCGCCCAATTAAGATATGACATTACATAGCGTCGGGAATACAATTGAGGGGTCACGCCGATTGACTGTTCGCGCCATAAAAGCATTGAGGTCGCCCAGACATTTTAAAATTCATGCCGATAAGAAGAGTTATGGCGATGTGACACTTCACAGCGATGAACATTGAATTGATCAGATAATTAAATACAAACGGCTACGAAATTTCTACGATCATTATAGTTGCAAAAAACCGTCTGAGAAGAGAATACAGAGGAACTCTTAAGGCAAAAGCAAAGGATTCTAATTCCAGCCACCGAACGACAGGTACATATATACAAACCACTGTATAGCCTGTATTTAAATTTTCTGCCAAAGTTTTAAAATGGAAACTCCGGGAAAGGGAAAAGGAAGAAAGTTACAAGGGGAAACCAGTAAACCTAAGAAACAAAAAACTGAACAAATCCCTGAGGAGAAAGTGAAAGAAAGAAAACTCAATCAGGACCTAATTGACCAATTGCCTGGGTCAACTCCCAAGGCCAGAAGGTCTGCCCAACTCAGGGCAGAAGTGGAGAAATTAGAAGATAAACACAAACGCCTGGGAGATATCTGGACCCCAATTCAGGGATATGAGCTTTTCAGATTCCACTATAATAGAAGGTTTAGGAATGCTCCTGTGTCAAACCCATGGCACATGAATTTAGGCAAACTGGTTGTACCTAACGTATTCTTGAATGTGGAACTCCTTCAATTGCTTGCCAAACATTACAATTCAAACCTGAAAGCCATCTGCAACCCACAGGGAGAACCAATTGTGCATTTGTCAAAAAATGCTATTTGTGAGGTTTTTGATTTAGATGATTTATGCACTGTCCCTATCATTTATGAAGATCTGGATAAAGAGTATTGGAGAATGGACACAACTTACAATGGATGGAGGTTGCCCATTCATAGGCCCAGGGTTGAAGGAGAAGTGATGCCCTTAACTGAAAATGATGGCCCTCCCTTTCATGTAGCCATATTTGAACCATATATATAGCATACCTATTTTTCTGTAGGCCAAGTCCTTGGCTCAGAGGTCCCCGAGTTCATGACTATTCCCCTGATGGTCATAGCCTCTGACATTCAGTGTCATAATGCAAGGCAATTCGATTATGCTTCCTATATTGCTAATAGAATGGACTCTGGTCTATCTGCAATAAAAAACAGTGCTCCAGCATGCTCTTTTGAGCATTACTCAATGCTTATGCACATGGTGTTATATTATGGCCAGGAAGTAGGGTTATGGCCAAGTGAGTTTCGAGTTGTTGCTGTAGATAAGAAAGGGGAAAAGATACCTGTACAAATGTGGACCAGAATCTGGGATAGTAGATATGCCCACTCCAGCTATGCTCAATTTGAAGAGCATTGTGTAAAAGTACTGTATATAGGTATTTTAACCACCCCTGTGAATATTCAATTTCAACTGAAATAAAAAGGTTCCTCAGACCAAAAGATTTTGGTGGCCCCCCTACTGTCACTCATAACTGGGGAGACTGGTATTGCTTTGAAGATGCTACTATGATCAGAGTTTATGGTTTTGAGGATGCTCCATTCATATTGCCCAAGACTGTCCCTGACAGGCTTGCATATCTGGAGATAATCAGGCAAATGCATTGTTCAAATGTGATGCATTTGAGTTCACATGACAAACAATCGTTTATGCCCAGCACCTTATGTTTTGGAGATTTTACTGTGGTTTCAAAAGAAGGTTACAATCTCATTCTGGATAAATTAATGCATTATAACATGATGACTGCTGAGGTGAGAAAAGGATTTGACCCTGAAGGTTTTATTGACTCCGCAAGAAGAAAACAAAATCTCAGTGGATACATGCACATACATTATCCACATGATGATGTCATTAGAAATTTAGAAGAAGCAGAAGTCGAATTGGTGGTAGAAAAATATAACAGGGATTTAAGTGAAAAGAAAAAGCAGTTAGCAGAGATTGAAGTGGTATCCTCTGAAGATGAAGAACTCACAGAACAAGAGCAGCCACAAGATAAAACAATGGAAATGTCCAAAAGGAAAATGCAACAATATCAGCCTCCAGTTGTGCTACATGATGAGGAGGGGTCTGCTGATGAGGATCCACGCCAAGCAGCTTATGATTCTTTCATTTCAGATGATAAATTTATTCAATCAAAAGAATTTACATCATTCCTGTATAAATACAAAGGGAAAGAGATCAGAGAATCAGTAGATGATGTTTCTGCTGATAATGAAAAACAATTATTAGATATGCTGAAGGAAACAGTAGATAAGTTAATGCAGGACATGACACCTAGCAAGGGTAGACAGTTGCTCAAGGATGCAGGGGTTATGATTTTTCCTGGTCTGGATTTAAATTCTGCTTTGGTTTTTGATAGTTTTCTGAATAATGCTAATGATAAGTATAAGCTTACTCCAGAAGGAGTTAATGAAGTATATATGGGAACAAGATACAATAATGATGAAAATTCCTTGATGATATGGGCGTTATACCCTTCCCGTAAGAAGACGGCCATCATAGATACTGAAAAGACTTTTGGCCGTGTTATGACTTTCAAAGCAGGGGAAACTAACCCTATAATTACTGCAGACATTGGTATCAATGTTGCAAAGTTGAATAAAGCACAAGCTCAAATGTTGATCAAAGAAAGAGATACATACAAATTGAATTGTGAAAGACTGACAAAAGAAAATGATTACTTGAAGGATGCTGTTAAGAGTACTTTTGGTCAATCCACTAAAAGAATAACTCAAGGTGAGAGTTCACAAGGCATTCAAGTATTATCCCCTGACCAGGCCACACAAATTCAGATAGATGCATTTGTAACAATACTGTAGAGCAGGTATGCAAACATGGTGCGGGGGTTAAACCAGTTTTGGGACAATTACTCAGAGAATCATAAAGCAGTTAAAGAACATGAAAGACTTGAAAAGAGAATACAAGAAAAATTGATTGAGTTACAAAACAAAAGTGCTACTGATAGTACAGATATCTCTGATACAAGAGCATTTCTCAAACAGCATCAAAATTATTATGACAAACTTAAAGCTGATGCTAAGGAAGGAGCTGATGCCTCAAACGCAGGAGTGCCCAGATTATTTAAAGACAATGGAGAGGTAAAGAGCAAAGAAGAATGGATCGTTGATTGTCAAGTCATATTACACGAGGCCACAGGAGCGCTCAAAGACAAAATTTCTGCATCCAGAGAAGCCTGCAAACACCTGGAAAAGATGGTCACAATTGATGTGATTACCAGAGATGCTATTGATCTTACTTATTCTCACCGTGATCAGGAGTATTTAGATCACCTGGCTAAAGTTTATTTATGGCTGAATAGAGCTTAATTACGCTTATGTAATTATTATTAATGCTTGTTAAGTTCCCAAAAGACTTATTGAAGAGTTATGTCTCTTCATAGAAACATCCATATAAGTTCAAACAATCGATGCTGAAAAAGGATCATCAGCAGTAGAATATACTCATATACCTTATATATACAATGTTTCAAAATGACTATGTTGCATATTTTATTTGAAGAAGAAGTTTGAAGTTCTCTGGTTTAGTGGTTCTACTTTGGTATCAGTTGTTTGTTAAAATTATTCAATTGTGTGGCTATCTCCATTTCTGCATTTCCTCGATATTCAGATTAATGTATCAAGTATATATTTAATCTGTCAATACACATTTGTTGTATCTGTGTGATTAAATAGGTTGGTGTCCATTTGAGGAATTAAACCCTTCTGATTTAGTTACAGTAGCCTGGAAGTAGTAAGTTTGGATTACTAAGTAGGGCCATACAATTAGATCGCCATTCTGTCTTCAGTAAAATATTATCTGTTAATCTTGTCCATTCATTTCATTTGGTTCCTTCAAGTAAGGATTAAAATACCTTCTGGTGAATTATAAGTTATCTGATTCTATTTGGTTGGATTATCAAGAAGAGTTTGTCAGTCATTTACTTGCACGTTTATACAAGTTATAAACTAAAACTGTGCCAGACAACTAGAATTATTACCATTAGGAAACCATTAGTCCTGGTCCTTCAAATTGACTCTGTTACCCAACAAGGCACTAGTCTTATTTTACTCTATACTTAAAACCTTTTACCTTGCTATTGCTTATACAATTTCTACCAATCACTCATTAGACATTAGACATAAAACTATTTAGCAAGCATTTCATCTATCCTACATCTTATGCCATTGTAGATAGATTTAATTAGTCCACACATTCACATTCAATCTGCTTTAATTTTCCAAGGTTTACCCGCCTAGGTGTAGTAGGACCTAAAGTGAAGGAAATCATCAAACCTTAAAGGTTGATTTCGTCAAGTTAGTTCAGAAACGTTGCCAGTTTAAACATAGAGCTTGGCATCCTCTTAGGATTGGCAACCTGCATTTTTGAGACCTAACAACATGGATGGGTCGTAGCAACAAGCCCTAATGAGGTACCCACATACAAAAGATCTCTCACAACCAGAGACAAAGAGAAAACCTAGTGGCCCGAAATAAAACTCCTCTCTAAAGAGAGAATGAGGAAAAATCTTCTCAAAAGTTATCCCTAAAAGTTAGGAACATGACGAACTCTTGAAGCGTCTAGAAGCGGTAAATTCTATCGAAGAAGAATTGGTGTCTACTAGAATCAAAGAAATCTCCACAAATGTAGATTAGGATAAGTGAGGCACAAAACTCTGCATGAGTGAAACTCAAATGACACTACTCAACCATATATGCACAAATGGCATGAAGGCAACATAGTCTATGAAGTTGAAGATGCAGATGGTATAATGATCAAAGAGGCAAAAAGAAAAATTGCATGAGTGACCCCATCGACACTACTAAAATGTGCAAGTGGTACTTTACAAAGTACCAAACCAAAGTCTCACGAATATTAATTAACTAAAATGGTAGGTCACTTCCATAAATTGGAATACAGGGGTGTCTACATATTGTATGTGTTTCATCTCACTGAAATACATGGGTAACCAATTGTTGTATTCGCCTAGTATGTAGGGACAAAAACTAGATACATAAATCACTCCAAAGCGAAACCAAGAAGCATTAACCATGTGATGATCCCCCCATAATGTTGACAAGGGAGATATATTGAACAATCAACTGAAATGTGGTATAAAGGAGTGCAAAGGGATGTAGATGCAACATCATGGCCAAATATGATGTACACACAACTAGAAAAGGGTGTGCAAACACAAGGCACACATGCATTGACACTAAATTGTTGTCACGGAGGAACATTCATCAGACAAAGTTATTATTAGAAAACAAGGCACATACACAACCCCCCATGGCACTTTATAAAATAGTGAGTATGAAGAAAGGCATGTTATGATGTGCAAGAATCCCCCCAAAAAGGAACACAAAATCAATTTTTGACACTTTACCTTAGTGCATTTAAAAATATGTGTTGTTGGAGTTCTTACAAGTGTCTAAGAAACTTGGACTCTTTTAGTTTATGTCATGAGGGGACCACAAGAAGACATGCTTTACAACCCTCAAAAATGACAAAAACTTGACAATTGATTCCCCCCAAAATAAATATTATTGTAAAAGATGCCCCTCAAAAAAATTACAAGCTTGAGTACAGTTTTGCAACTTGGAAGCCTAAATTGACCATTTATAACACATGGTGATTTTATAAATTTCTACAAAAATGGGCATTCTAGAGAAAAAAAATACGTGTACCAATGGATACCATATGTTTTTCTGATAATTTTTTAAAAAAAATTTGCTCAATTTCAACATCATGGGAAAAAGTTATGCCTTGTTAAAAATGTCAAAGAAAATGAGCAAAATGGACTTTAGAGATAAATCCCAGAAAAAATACAACAAGATGGGGAAAAATAAATTATACCATGATGAAGTGCTTGGAAAGAGCTCTTTGTCTCCTATAATAAGTTGAAAATCCAACTCCCTTGGTGCAAGTTATGGTGAAAAGAAAAAAAATAGCCCCCTTATAGGAGCTAGAAAGAGCCAAGAAGGCCCCTTTGGTGGTTAACCTTAACATAAAATGCTAACAGTTTGTTTGGAAACCGCTAGCAGTTATAATAATTGTTAAGGTTACAAAAATATAACATTAAATGCTATAGTTATAGAAAATGCTATTTAAGCTACTAGTGGTTAAGTTAAATGTTGGAAGTTAACCTTTATATGCTACAGTTAATAATAACTGCAAACTTAACATTAAACGATGTGATTGACACTAGCTATTAGGCACCGATGTCTGGAGTGACTATAGGTGTTGAGGTGGTCATCAGATTGTTGTGTCAAATAGAGATCAACATACAAAGACAACCATTGATGATGCAATATTTACAAAGGTAAGGCAATGTTGGGCATTATAGATTACAAAATCAATGACAAACATCTTCTAAAGAAAACAATTATGCAAATGAAATAACAAAAGAAAAATTAATACTGATGGCATTCAAATCTAGTGGCCTTAGCACTAATAAAAAACACTCAAGGTGTGATTTGTAGCGATGGTTAAAGAGTCTCCATGTGACAAACAAATGATCTCCTAGTGGCAGTGTGAAGAGCTCCAGTGGTTGTGTGAAGGGTTTGGATGCTTGGGCATTAATGAAGGGTGGAGCCCAAGTGGCTCACGACTATGGAAAGAGATCACCAATGGGTTTTAGGTGTAAAAAAAAGTCAAATCAAGAGACCCTTCAAACTGCAAATGCAAGTCGATCCAAAGACTTGTTGGTGATCAAATCGTATTAGTAGGTGTAGGAGGACAAGAAACCTGTGATTAGTGAAGGCATGTGGAGAGAGAGAAGATCTTGAGTTGGGCATGATGTACAAAGGGTCTTCAAATGAAAACCTTGAACTAAACACCCAAAAAATGAAGGCTAGATCAAATGCCCATAAAATTGGATTGACACAACCATGAAATCTCACCACAAAAACACCAAATCAAATCATCTTGAAAATCAATCCACATGAACAAGCAACCCAAAATATTCAATCCAAACACCATGAACATCCATGAACTAGATGAATAGAGATTGAACACCAAAAATGTGAAATTGATTAGAAAAATATTTGTCCAAAGGTTGAACCAATAAATCCCCTAAAAGAAAAAAAAAATGTTTTTCATATGAAAATTTTTATACATGCACGACCGTATAAATGTATGTATAGAATCCTTATAGATTTCCATATTGTATTGTACAGATGTTGTCCAAGCCCCCTTCAAAAAATTCAAAAAATATTCTATGTTGAAAATCAACCAAACAATGGGCAATTTCAACTATCTCGAGCTTTGTAAGGACTGAAAAACTCACTTACTAAATATAACCTTCGAAAAAACATTTCAATCCCAAAATTTTATAATAGAATAAATTATTTATAGAATAGAGCGGTAAAATTAAATAACTTCATCATTATTTCAAATGGTATTACATACATCAATGAGTTTTAATAAGTACATCAATACAAGGCCGTGCCTTTACAAGATTTAGCCATGTAGGCTTATGCATGAATAACATACTAGCAAAAATAATATCTTCTGCATGCACCGTGGAACCCGAGAAAAAGAGAGAGCATCATCCTGGTGATATCCACCCTACCACGAAGCATAAAGCTTCCCCGTTCTTCCCTATTGGGAAGCCCAACCCATCACGAGGGGTCTAGCAAACTGGAACCAACATAGGTGAAAGAATCTGGTGCTCTACTTAACTTATTATGCAAGAATAAAAAAAATGCATCCAGAATTCATACATACTAAATTCAAGTAAGGTAAAATACATATGCAAAGAAATGTTATCCTTCTCAAAGAACAATCATTAATTTATTCTCGATATCATGATCATATACCATGTACATAATTAATGAATAGAAGTTGAATTCATTCATATATCAAAGTCAAATTAGTTTTCCTTCCCCATAATGCATAAAAATATACAAAACCCCAAATCATAGGACATCACTTCATAAAGCATAACACACATTAATACCATGATGGACCTACAAGCATGACTCAAGCATGTGCAATTGATTGAATACCATAGTATGAGAGTCTATGTCTTAGCATACTATTATTTGATTAAGACCAAGCTTTTAGGAAATAACTGATACTTATGCATTTTACCAAATACAAGGTTATGTGTAACAAACCAACAATCTTCTTAATCATATGACCGTTTTAAGATAAATATATCTCCTAGATTATAGTTTATAACCTAAATTAGGGGGATCATCCTCGATTGAAGATATTGACAACTACCTCCACTGGTTCTTCCTAGAGATATCATTTCTTATAGTACAAAAGCAATAGTTTGTTTAAGATTTAAAACATTTACTATCAATGTGTTCTTTAGAAAATTAGAATTCACTCAAAGTTTCATTATTTTGTTTTACATGTTTTGTCAAGAATCTAAGTCTATAATTCCAGTGATATGTAATATTCTTTCAAAAGAAAATTTATCTCTAGTTTTGAAATAAATCAATCTATTAGTTTTTCCTATAACATCGTTTTGAAGAATCATTCTTTTCCCAATCAATGGTTGACATTTAATCTTAACAATTAACTTTTTACTTAAATAATTAGATTACTAACATTTCTAGTTTACTTAATTCAAAGTGTTGGTATATTCTATAGTTACATTCCAAGTGAGAATAGCAAATATACACGCCTTTTTCCAATTTTAACTGGTTTTAATTGAAACTGATATACATATACACTGAAAATCTATATAGCATTAAATTCATACAAAGAACCAACTCATGCTGGTAATAGCAGTATAAACACTAAAAATACAACAGTGAATAGATATATATGTATATATACATCCATATATATATGAATATACATATATACAGTACATATTATATGGTGATATACCACTGAACACATACAAAATTGACTGAATCATACAATAACATGACTGCCACAATTTGAGTTCAATCAACTTTCTGGATCAAATATAGGTAGTATATATATATATATATATATATATATATATATCACTTTACACAGGATGTATCGCATATATCATAGCGATTAGAATTAAACATTGAATATCTTTAAGTATTTAACAACATTTATAGTTTATAGATCGATTTTCAAATAAAAGGAAATTGTTACAATATTCATGGGCGACGACCCAAATAAAAGTGAAGGCCAAGTCTTGGCCGATGGCCTCACAAGGGAGGTTGCATAGCCTTAAGGCTGTGGCCTCCTTTGGAGATCATCGTGGAGGGGCTATTGCCCTCCCCACATGCCTTATGGCCTATGGGGAGTGTCGTAGCTCTCTCCATAGCCCCCACAAAACTAAAACTCAGGCGATTTCAATAGTTTTTGCCTTATATTTTTTTTCTTTTACTATTTTATTTTTCTCACTATATATAACATAAACAATAAGAGTAAATAAAATGTCCAATAAAGTAAAAATAATTCGATACCAGTTATAATAATAATGACAATGGATTTAATAGCTAGAAATAAATAATACTAACAGTAATATATTATCAGTAATATCAAATAATACAGATACATATTTATTAAGAATAATAATAATAACAGTATATAAAATATACTGTTTATACAGTATATACAATTAGTGAACAACAAATATATATATCATCAAATACACAAATATTCTAACAGTATTATGATATTTATAATAACAAAGTAATATCAATAAATTTCACAGAAACAGAGAATAACATCATGACATTACGGGATGGAATAAAAACCTGTGAAATATGCTTCCCGGTGGTTGAATCCTTCTCGGTTTTCCACTACTTGTTCCTCTTTTGCTTCCTTTGCCAAATATGAAATCTTCTCCTCTGTTCTTGGTTTTTGAGAATGAATATTGTGTGTGAGAATGAGAGAGTTTTTCTATTTATTAGCTTTCTTTTCTTCTCACCTCTTTCTTTCTATCTTTTTTTGTTTTTATTTTTGTGTTTTTTTCTAAATTTACTTGTCTTTTTCTATTGTTTTATTTGTTTCTATCTTTTGTTTTGTTTTTCTAAGTTTGCTTTCTTCCTTTTCTAAGAATTATCTCTAATTTATCAAATAAAAACACATATTATGTTTTCGAAGAACATATTTTTAATAACTAATATAATTTTATTAATTAAATTTGAAACACAATTATTTCTAAAATAATAAATGATAGTAATTCTAATTCTTCCTTCACATATAATTTCAAATTAAAAAATCACTTTATAAATAAATTAAAGCTACTTTATTAATATTAACTAACACTCAATTAAATAATAACTATCAAACATAACAATGATTTTTCTTTTCTATTTAAAATAAGAAGCAATATATCAATATGATTAATTTATGCAATGACAATGCAACTAAATGCCATTTAAGTGTGTGTGTGTGTGTGTAGATTTCTTTCACCACAGTCGCTATCAGTCGGTTAGACACCTCCTCCTCGATGATACTCTCTCTATCGAGAGTATATTCATGTTATGCACATGAGTCAAAGTGTGGTCAACGATCATTAAAATAGTAATATTAAATTGAAAATTAATTATTGAGAATAGGGGTTATGACAAGCTTTCTGAACTCAACGGTGAGGTTTGTTTGGCTCCATGACGCACTATTGATAGCGCTATGTGTTGGATTCAATTGAAAAAGGGAAGGGACTTGCAAGCTTGCTTTGATACCATGTTGGAGAAACCAAGATCTGAATGCAAGAAGCCAAGAACTTCCACAAAGTTGAATTGCACAAAATGAAGAGCCTAATATCAAATAATGATCAAAATGTGGAGCATACAAAAGTAAAATAGAGGCCTTGCATATAAAGGTAAGGATGAGGAGGTAGGAAGGTAGGACTGAAAGTCCGACTACGGGCCTAAATTTTTTTTTAAGTATTTTACAAATCACTTCAATGGAAAATTAGCTAACATCATGTAGTTTATGCTTGATTTTTCTACTATTTTGTAATGAATATATGATGTTTTATGAATTTTCAAAGTGGACACATCCTGAAAAATGAAAATTTGAGCGTGTTGCCCCCTAAATTTTTGAAAACTAATCAAAAATCATTTTTTTCAATGTGTATAGTATAGAGTCTAGCATCTAAAAATGTAATTTGTTTCAAATTTTGATGAATGTGTAAAAAATGACACCATAAATACTATACATAGGATTTCTGCAAAAAAAATACATTAGCAAAAGAAATTCAAGATGGAAACCTTAATGTTATCATATTTTAGAAAAAATACATGGTTAGAAAGATAGTAAAAAATTACATGGTACTACTCATAGCTTGACCAATGTCGAACATGCATCTCAAGGATTGGTCAATTTTTTGGGCTACCTCTCTCCACATCCCTCATGACAATGTAGTCAAATTTAATTGGCAATCTAACAAGGCACTATTATCTAAGTTAGATGATGTCAAGTGAAATCTTGAAATAACCACCAAGAAGATAACTTGACTCATCAAGTTACTCAAATAGGATAAGTAAGAATCTAAAAAAAATAGGGAAATGGTTGTCAAATCCGTAGAAGACCTACATCACCTTTGAGAGAGGGTGAACACTAATCATAAGTAACTAAATGATTACTTCAAAAGAAGTATGTAGGACAACAAGTTTCTTTGAGAACAACTTGAAGCAACCAAACAAAAATGTAAAAGTCTACAAGGAACTGCATGATCCTATCCTTTTATAGTCTTTACACCATTGTTCAACAAAGGATCATTGACTGTATCTTGGTCATGTATCAATACTTTATGATGGAAGAAGACCTCAACTAGAGATTCAACAAGGCTCTTAGTTTCCTCCTTTCTTTTAAGGTAAAATATGTTGTCTTGCTAGAGAAAGCAAGTGGAATCTAGGGATTATTGCACATTGTTCTACAACAATCACTAACTAGTGTGGGAATAATAGATCACTTCAAAGAATCCATAATGTGCTTTCAAGTGATCACCTACAAAAACATCATCAAGTCCCACCTAAAAACATTTCAAGAAACATAAGAAAATTGGGATGGTTTTTGGTAACAATCAATGAGCTGGTCCATAAAGGATTCTACTCTCTGTGGGATTTCACTAATAATATTCTCTACTCTTTTGAGGCCTACCAAGAACTCTCAAGGTTAGTGAAGCTCAAGATGCTTCCAACCTAAGGGATTTGCATAGTTATCCCAAAGTGGAGGACTTTGTAAGAACCCTCAACCCTAAGACATTTCTAAAGGCAAATATCAACATCGCCATCAACAAGTGTCAAAACTTTTATTTCTCTACTTCCCTCAATCTCCCCATTGAGATTAATTTGATCAATCAATTGTCTCTACCTCCAAATGATGTATGGGAGGCTTTGGTCACCTTGGTCAATGCTCTACCACATTAACTCGATTCTTTATTCTTTAATTCAAGTTCATTTAGTTCACCTCGAGAAACTCCTCTGTCAATAAAGGTTTTAGATTCCTAAAGGAACTTCTCCAAATAATGGAAACTACCCTCAAAATTTGTGTCAATGAAGGGAGTATTTGACTCATGCTACTTGAAAATGCCTTTTTAGCCTCCAATTGTCACATGGATGTTGACGTGTTGAAACAATGGCAAAAAACTTAGTTTAGAATTAGCAAAAGATCTAACCAATATTTGATATCTATTTAGGATGTATCTATTAATGGAAATAGCAAGGTAGGTACCATTAGCTAGTGGTTTCCCTTGAAAACCTAGCATGCATTTCAAAGTTCCTCCTTATTTAGAGGATAGCCCAACAACCATTATAGGTAAATAATCAAAGTTATCTTTTCTCAGGTAATCCTATGTGTTTTCTAAGTGAGTTGAATGAAGAAAAGGTCCCTCAAAGTTAGAAGATCCTATTTTTTGTCAACTTGGCTAGAACTATAGACATGTTCCCCTCTAATATCTATCCACAAGGCCATATAATTCTATATCTTTATTCACAACAATATCTCCTTTGAGATATTTTTTAAATATTCATCTCTCATTATAACAACCAAAGACATCTCAAAGAGTTAGTGTGCAGATGAGAATGTTAGTTGGCACCCTTCATGACCTTGACCCTTTTTATAAAAATCTAGTTAAATTCCTCATGTTGGATGGTGTAGCCCAGGTTGTTTTGCCCCAATATCAAGAGCCTGTATGTGAGTGCCCAACTTGACCAACGAGATTCTATAGTTGTTGGTGATATTTGAAGAAGGATGCACACTCTTTAGGTGTCCCTTAGGTTTCATCACCTTGGTAATGATCTTAACACCCTTCAATATTTTAAGAAAAAAGAGCCTATCAAGGGCTTGCTACCCAAGGAAAATCATTTTTTCCTTATGAGGTACTATTGGTCACCTATTTAGTTTAGCCCCCATGGGCATTTCCCTTATATTTGTCCCTTCCCCTTTTTGTTGTGTTTCTTTCTTTCACTCAAATGGATGCTCACAACTTAAAATATTAAGTTCCCATAGGCCATGGTGCCTTTGTAAACATGGCGTTGGACAAACTAGAGCATGCTCCTCTAGTGAAGAAAAGGATAGAAACAACACATACAACATTAAACATATTGTCCACCCAAGAAGAAAAAGAAGCTTTTCTTGGAGAAGCAACAAGTGCATAATATTATCCTAATGGTGTGAGTTCGAGCCCAATGGATAATGTTCTAGGATGCCCATCTTTGAAGCAAGATGCCTCTATGAGTGGCCAAGAATGTAGTGTGTTCTACACATAATCCCTTTAAGTAATCTAGGCTACCATAGACAAATTCCTCAAGTTATATTTTTAGTTGTTTCCTCCAGGCCCCCTAAGTCAATGAGATGCATTATCTTTAATTTTTGGATCACCTTCTACGGTCCACATAGCTCAAAGCATGAGCCATAAATGTTATGGTGCATATGCAAGCCCCTCTTGGTTCTTGATGTCTTGGTGTCATTCATGGCCCCTCATTCTACAAAATTTATTTTCCTTGTTCTTCTAAATAATCCTTCAACATCGCATTCATTAGCTTCATAAATTTATCACCCATGGACTTCTTAATCATGTGGGGCCCACCTCTCTTTTGTGATTAGCTTCACATTATTTCTCTCTTAAAAATTGAGCTCGATAAGCCAAATATTCCTATGCTCCTTTCATTGTCCATCAAGAAACATATGATGATTTCCTTCTTGTGGAAATGACATCACAATAGACCCCAAATCTCTACTCACCTCCTTCACTTTTCAAAGGTTTTCATCAGTGTTTCCATGCTAGCACCTTCCAAGTTGTGCCAACCATTGATTTGCTAAATGCATTAGATGGTTTGTTTTCTTTCAACTCACTCATCCATATGACACTATATTTGTGCCATGGTGGATTTATTTTCAAGGATTTGTAGAGATCCCCATGTTGGAACCTTCTAGGTTGAGCCAACCATTGATTCAAAGTAACATCCAATGGTTCGAAGCTTCTCAATGTTCCTTGTTATCAGTTTGAGTTGAGCCTTCTCTAATGATATTTGCATGCCAAGCATAACTTCCTTGCTCCACTCATGTTTGTTTGACTATTTGGTTAAATTGATGTCAATATAACATGGCCCTCTCTATATCATGTTCAACACATGCTCCACTTTCCTGAATGGCTATTGATTGTGAGTTTCCTCTCATAATTTGTAGTGGTCAACTAGGATTTATCTCTATTAGATCATGCAATATCTCCATTCTTAAAAGTAATAGGTGGTGTTTGCACATGAAAGAAGCCGTCATGGTTCTATTTGCCTACGAATAAAATTCTTAACTACCCACACATGCCACATCTCATCCATTATTTTAGCATCAGTTGAAGATCATCATACAAACATTGTGGCCCTTCCAAAATTTGTCCCTTCTCTTCTTTCTCCCATTTTTTATTCTTTTGAAAGTTCTTAGGATCTTCTATTGTAATTACATGAAGACTTGCATGGTTGTATAAATAAGGGCTCTTCCCTCTTGTAACTATCTTTTGGCATTTTAGTATAGAATTATCTTTTGGTAGAGCTCTATACTAAAAGATTCATTGGTCATGGTTTGTTAACCTATAAGAAATGTGAATTTGTTTTAGCATTTCATGTTTCTCTACTACTCACTTGGAGAGTGCCCCTTGGTTCAATTGTGTTAGTAAATATGCATTTATATGCTTATTCTCCTCAAACTAAAGTGAATTACTTGTGTGCATTGAATGTCCATTAAACATAAATCATAGTTAATGTTGTTTTGTCACAAGTGAAACTATAGAAAGTAAGTTGAGACAACCCAACAATAGATGTTTTCTTGTTTGTACAGGAGGATTAGTTATGTGTTGTAGAGAAGGTTAAGAAGTCACCCCTCTTTGGCCCTCCTTTGCCCACCCATTCTTATTTATTTCACCGAGCCCTGTCTTTACCCTTATCCACCTTCTATCCATCTCCCTTGAACTAGCTAGTATAGGGATGCCTAAAGAAGTGCACCAAGGATAAGTGGGTGAACATGCCAAAGGAGTTTATGCTCTGTGTCACATACCTATTAATTTGCCTAGTTATATAAATACTCTTATATGTGCTAAATTATTTATTGGTAAACAATCAAGGAAAGAAAATTATGATATGTTTGATTATCTTTATATGACTTGATAATATCAATGATGGTAAGTGATGTTAGTAGACATTTTGAGAATTATGTGGATGTCAAAATATGACATGTTTAATTGTATATTTTAAATGTTCTAGATTTATATCATGATTTTGATGAAGACTAACTACTTGTCTCTAGTGTTCATGAGCGAGACAGGGAAAAGTGTCAACGCTCCCGTAGACCACAAAGGAAGAGTATCATTGAGGAGAAGACATCTAGAAGGTTGGTAAGGTGGCATTAACCAAAAGAATTAGCACACAGGCACCTAGAAAGCATATAGATAGGTTGCATAAATATGTGATGCATGCTTTGAGTCTTGTCATTGCATTAGTTAGTATGCTAGATTGTTAGAGATCACATGCTGCACCAGATTCTTTCACACATGTTAATTTGAACCTTCTAGTTCCTTCATTGAAGGGTTGAGCTTCTCCAGTTTGGGAGTAAGCATGGGGAAGCTCAGTACTTTGTGTGTTGGGCAAAAAACACCACGATGATGCTCTCTCTTGTCTCCATGTTTTGAAGATATTGACTTCAAAAATTCTGTCAGGTGATAATGTATTTATTTTGAAGCATTTGTGTATGAGACTTTAAGGTCATCTTGAATTGTAAAAGGACTAATTCCTTATAATTTGTATATCAATGCTATGATTATCTAGCTTTTTGTAATGTATCCACTATTTGGATATATTCTCTTATGAATGAAAAGTAAAAAAAATACTAAGCATTGTGCTTAGTTTTACTAAATTATGTTTTAGTAATGATGATTATTCATGCTAAGTGTTAATCTATTACAATATTTTATTATTTTATTGAATAATTTTGGTTATTAAGTGGTAGGTTCTCACATTATGCATCATCTTTAGTGGTAGAAATAACATGAAATTAGTTTCTTTTAGTTCTAAGTGTAGAATAGAAAATGAAGCTAGCCTTCTCTAAAGGCTCTCACATAGTTACTTGAAAGAAAACTATTGACAAGTGAAATCCCTATCTATTGGACCTTCTTGGGTACCAACTAAAATCAACAAGCACATATCTTCATATTTTTTCTACATCTAGTAAGTGATGGTCATGGTCATATAGGCTCAAACCCCTAAGTGACTCAATGCCCCTCACTTGTCTATGAGCACTAGGACCCCTCCTCATCTCCCCTTCCATGAGAGCCTTTTCCCTTAATGTTTGTAGGTGAAAATTTACTACCAACAGGTCCTTTGATAGAAGCTCCTTAATACTTGAAGAGGAATGAGGTGAGCTTTGGCACAAGCAATTCCTTTATATATTTTAGGACTTTTAAATGAAGGTGCCATGTTTTTTAATCATAAAATTTAATTTTATGAATTTGTAAATGGCCTAGAAGTGAGTCACACATGACAAATTTATGCTTTCACCTAGAAAAAACAAACCTAAAACTATGGATGTTGGCAACATACAAGAGGTTGTACAACATGTAGTACCACACATGTAATTTGGGTCATTTTTAGACCCATATATCCATTATATGCCACTTAAATAGACTTAAATACACCATAACCCAAATAAGCTATAAAAGGGATAAATATCATAAAGGAAGAGGTAAATTTGTGGGAAGAAGATAACTAAGAGTTATTATAAAAGGATATAAGGGTAAGTGCATGGAAATGGGGGCCAAAGGGGGTCAAAAGTAGCCAATTTTTTTTGTAAAATCATCAAAAACTAATCTTTGATGAGTAATTCAAGATACCCATGCTTAAAATTTCAAGATGTGATAAGAAAAGATTTGTAGTGCTCGAAATCTAGTTTCCAAATTACTATTTTTTTAAATGGTGGAAATTAAGAGTGTCAAATAGGGGGAGCACACAAAGTGGTCTTATTTTTTGTCAGAAAAATATAACATGGCATCAAGTGTTCTCCCACCTAAAATGTTGATTTTTTTAAAGTATTTCACCTATCCCTTTATTGGAAAGTTAGCTATGTAACTTGTGCCATATTTTTCTACTAATTTTTCAATGAATATATGACTTTTTACTAATTTTCAAAGTGGACACATCCTAAAAAATAGAAAATTGAGCATGTTCCCCCTTCATTTTGAGAAAACTAATCAATTTTTTTAATATGTATAGAATGGAGTCTAGAATATAATAATGTAATTTTTTTGAAATTTTGATAAACAGATAAAAAATGACACCAAAAAAGATATATATAGGTTTTTGGCAAAAAAATAAGACACTAGCAAAAGTAATTGAAGATCAAAGCCTTAATATATTTGAATTATAGAAAAAATTGCATGGTTAGAAAGGTAAGAGACAACTTGACATTGTTGTGGCATTTTTTAATGTCTTAGAACATGCAAACCTGATGGAGACCGCACTCAACATTTGCTTGTTTTTGTATGTTTTATGTAAAACATTTATTTGTGCACCTTGTATGTAGGTCCAACCCTTTGGCTTAGATTTTCAAGGAAAATATAAGTCTAAGGGTGGGATTCTAAATCAACTTCAAATGAAATATGTACACATTATAATGTGCATGTGTTATAAATTCAAAAAATAGAGCAACCACTAAGCATTTTGTTTATTTTTAAGTTGTTTATAACATGAGCATGTTATAATGCACACAAGAATGTTATAACACGCTAGTTTTATGTTACATTTTGTTTTAAAACTTGTTTGGCCACTTTTTGGCCCCCGACTTTGTGCACTTACCCATAAGGGAAAACTATCATGAAAATGCATTAAGATGTTAGATAAGGGAAAAGTGGTAGATAAGAGCATGAATCATATAAATTATATATGTGAGAATAAGGAAGATGATAATGTGAGTGTAAAGCATGAGGAATGTATTATAAGACATGTATAAGGTCATTGAAGTATATTAATATATGATTTTATGTATATTGTGTATATATGTATATTTAATTTCTTATAATTTAGTTTTTACTTATCGCATATCTAATTTCTTCCTTTTTACTACATCACACCAGGGTTTACTACATATATTAAAGTATAAAACCTTGGACTTTGGT